>OY974082.1:45974542-47259329 GCA_963854165.1 Sylvicola cinctus
TTTGCGAGCTTAATTGCATTTGATCGGGAAAATTACTATTACTATACTCAAAAGCCAAATACATGCAAAAACAAATTGATAGATAAATTAAGTGAAGCTGTGGAGAAGAGGCGGTGCACTTTGGTTACAATCCACGCAGTGCATCTAGGCTGCACAATCTCGAAGCAAGACCTCATTGATTGCAGATGGCGTTATAATGAAAAAGAAAGAAAGGATGCTCGCAAAAGATGATGATGATGGCGGGAGAGTGCAAAATTGGTTGACGCAAAATCTGTTGCAAGTAATTCAATATGCATTTATTAAAATAACTCGTGTAATAAGAAAATGTAAATGAAGTGACAATCCTGAAAATATTGCAACAAACTTTTCCCTGCATACCATTAAAATGGATTGGTGCAATAATTGGGGAGATGATGGTGGAGGGGAAATGCCGTTAATTCATGAGCAAAGTGCAATTAAGCGGCTTTATCGATATAAAGTAAGAGCTCTTTATATTTAAAACGATGATATATTTTTGGAGTATATGAAGTCTTGAAATTTAATTAAGATTTTTTCCTAAATTTGAACAACTGATGTTTTGTAAATTTGCACTTTTTAACTTAGCTAACAAAGATACATTTCAATGTCATCGTACATCGCAATTAAATGTCAAACATTTAGCTTTCAAAAGTATTTCAAACGATTTTGACAGTTGTTTGTTCATGTTGTCAATGTGAAAACATTAAGCTGTCAAAGTCAAACATCATTTTATTCGGAAGGACGAAAATTTAAGGAATTTATAAATACTCTTTCCTTTCGATTGAATTTTTTTATTTTTTAAAAATGTCTCTCGACTCTCGTCGCCCTCCCTGTCACAAAGTTTATTATTATTTAAAAAACGCTCCTTGCACGCACACGCACTTTATATTATGAATTTCAGTTGTCGCTCTCCACTATACAAGTTTTCTCGCATATATGCGATGTGATCATCTTTAATAAAACTACGCTATCATTTTTTATCTTCTCCCCGCTTTCGAGATCCTCGCATCGCTTCGAAACTGTCATGTTGCGCGTTATATAAGACAACGAGAACTATATATGTTACATTTAAGATTGGCGAATAAAAATGAACTTGCTTTGATTTATTGATTTGATGGCATGCAGCAAAAGCGACACTGAAATACATTGAGGCATGCAATGGAGGAACATGATCAATATTTTCCAAACGCGCTTCACCTTCAATTGCGTCTATACAAAAATATAGAGGTGCACCTTTTCATCTTTATTGCGGTGGAAAACTAACAACACCTTCTTGTTTCTTCTTCATCAGAGAATATGTCGTCCCATTGAGATTTCTGCGGGCACTCCGCGTGCATTTTTATTATGACAGTTACTTGAAAATGCGCGAGCAGTTTCGATTGATTTTATTATTTATTTGTTTATATGCTCGCTACTAGCCATATTTTTACTATAATTATTATTGTCTTTAATATATTGCATTGCAAATGTCTGATTTGAGTCCTAACATACACTCATGGATTGTCTGTTTCCTTAAATCTGCTTCATCAGCGCGCATGCACTATACGCTTTGTGCTCTTTATAGAATAGCACGAGAGTTGAATGGATTTGCATAATATAGGCCATCCACACATTGTTAAAAATTATTATTGTCATCATCGTTGAGTTTGTTTTCCCCTTTTTTTTGTGTTTTGCAATTTAATGCATTTAATGCAATGCAAGGAGTGCATTCATGTATTGCAGTCTGCATCACAGATCAGACGAATCGCAAGTTTAGATCAGTCGAGAGCGCGTGGTTTGACATTGGGGGCGCGTGGGCGTCCCTAAAGTGCACTCGCTCTGTCAAGCATATTGTATAAAGAAGGGGAAGGCATTGGAGGAAGGGGACACACAACGACTGCAACATTAAAAGGCTTAAATCTGTTTATTTATTTGTGCAATCGCATTGCATCAAACGGAAAACAACGGGCGAACATGGCATAAAGCTTTTAAATTCAAATAAATTGCTTGCATGCGTTGTGACTTTTGTGTGTGTGCGCGCCATCCACGGCGCACACAGCCTAGCCGGTCGCGCAGAGAAAGGCGCGCGCGAGCACCATGCTTTAACGAAAGATTGATCTCACTACACATTTAATAAATCTTTTGCGGGATAAAGTTTTTAAGCTTTTAGCTTTATATTGTTGGGGGTTTGGAATGAGACTTTTGATTTGGAATGCAAGCAAAATGTTCTGGTTTTGTTTAATTTTAAGCATTATCATTTATCGTCATTTAGTGTTGGGTAATACACTCATAGAAATGATGTGTTCAACACAAACATAATATGGTTAAAATGCAAAAGTTTGAAAAAGATTTTCCAAAGTGCTTTTTCAATACAAAAATGTTGTTTCGCAAATTTTTTACTAAAATAATTAAAGTCCCTTTTACATAAATTTAGGGAAATGAAAAATAAATGCAAAAATTTGAGCTAGAAATAAATGTTTGTAAACGGTTACATTTCAAAAAATTCCACTCAAGTCTAAAAAAATATTTAAAGATCACTCCTGGCCATTTAAATCTGACTCAAATTACCTCAATCTGCACCTTTTATACCATTTGTATTTCCATAAAGCCAAAGATGATTCAAACACAATTCATATTCAGATTTCAAAATGACATTCAACCTACCCACTTATTAACTAACTAATTGGCACTGCTAACAAAACAAAACCATATCGAAACTAGCAATAGCAATAAAATTCCAACTAAAATTGAGGCTTCAACGAGGTCATACCGCTTTCATACGATTTTCCTATTGTCATTTGAACTTTTGTAAACAATACCCCAGCCACACAAAAAGCAATAAATTGGCAGAAAAATGAAGTAATTCAATGCAATTGAATTGAAGTGGGAGTGATTTTCACCTTCTCAATTGCCTCTGCACTTTATGTTATGGCGCTCGCGCTTCTACGTCATTCAACAATTCATTTTGGATCGAATTCCCTTTGTTTGCTCTTCACTTCCATTTGCTCTTGTTACTGGACAAAATATCCTCCGCATTTAATCATGTCTTTATATGAAGAACATCCCACCTCCGGCCTCCCTGATGCGTGTGCTCACTGTGCCTCCCAACAACTTGCAGCAGTGCATCCGTTGCCGGGAACAGAACCCAACTACTGGCCAAAACGTGCAAGAGGTCCGCCACAATGAAGACAATCAAGAGTTTAGCAGGTTCTTCTCATTTTCTGCCACAGTGTTTAGCCTTTTATACAACATAATATACGTTTTTATTGCTTCCATACGCACGCACTGCACATCGTCTTCATCATCTTTCCAAGTTGGTTGCCTGCTGCTGCACAATATTGTGATGCAGAGTGCATTCATTTGTTGTAGTTGTTGTTGTTGTTGCCCACATGCATCAGCAACTCAAGTATGAGTGTAGCTTTTGAACAACAGCAGCACAGACCCAGTGATTATGTTGGCCTCGCGTACATCTCGCCACTCCTCTTTTGGTGCATTTGGCTGTGCGGCAACCGGCATCCGATCTTTCTGCATATTATACGTACTCTCTTCGATACCATCCCATCCATCGCGTTTAATAGCTGAATCGTGACGTTGCTACCCGGAGGCGCGTGCCACACAATTGCCTTATTCGTTTGTCGATTTTCTTTCATGTAATTTTCCGTTTTATCTTTCTTTTTTTCTTTTTGTCTTCCTTCCTCCATCGACTGCGAACTCCCCATTCTGATTTCTTCTTGCTGATACAGTCCACTTGATTCGTTGTACTACGCGTTTTATTAAGCCTGCATGATTATTTGTTGTTACCTCAATCGATTATAAGTGATGCAGAATTAACATAACTAAAATCACAAATTAAAATTTATTTTTTCAAAAAATTTAAAAATTTAAAGTTCAAAACTAATTTGTTGCCATTTTTCTTGTTAATTCCCCAGATATTTCGTGAACAGAGCATCGACGGATCTGGCTTGCCAATGCTGACCGAAGAACATCTCACCAACTTGCTGGGCATGAAGTTGGGGCCAGCCCTCAAATTGAAATCCATACTGGCGCGCCGTCTTGGTGGTCCGTGTCCGTGCATTTCGTGCAATAACAATGCGAACGGTGCCACCATCTCGTCGGCGCACTCGTCGTCTTCCTCCTCCTCGTCGTCCACGTCGTCGTCATTGTCGTCGTTAGCACAATCAGCGACCAGCACCGCCGCAAGCCCACTTTCATCGGCACCCAACAACATTCCACGACCAGCCAGCGCTGACTCTGGTAGTTAGTAATGTTGGGTTGCGTCCGCTGCGTTGCAGTTGATCTGCAGCAGTGTGATCTTATCGTCCAGTAATTTTAATTGCGGCTGTTTGGCTCAGCGTACAGCGTCATGGGGGAAAGGACAATTCAATTGTTCCTCCTCACATAGCACTGGTTGTTATTATAGTCTACTGCAATACATACATTTAAAGGCTTCAAATGAATCCGAGGGAGTTTGAGAGGGATCAGTGAATAGTGGTTCTTGAAATTTGTGCCGGGATCGTACAATAAAAATACTTAAGAACAATAAATACTTAAGAAATCGTATAAGTACCTTGAATTATATTTGTTTCGACGAATTAATTCGTTTATCTAATTATGATTATAATTTAATTGTTTTGCAGTCTGTTTTTAATAACAATTTCGGACTCATTTAATTATATTGGCAAATGACTTTTATAGTGATTATTAAACGCATTAAACGTCTTCCGATTTTTATGCAATATCTTGAATCGAAAACAAAAAATTGTTGATGAATTTGTTGTTTAAAATATATAAATTATTCAATTTGTCAAATTAAACTTTTGTTCTCTTTATTTTATTTTTAAATCGTAATTTTATTTAAATTAGTTTTTAGACAAAAATTTGCTCAAATATTTTTTTTGTTTCATATTTTCGTTGTACTTATTATTTTTTGGATATTTAAATACAAATATTAAAATGAAATGAATTAGGAATAATTAAATACAATTGTAAGAAAATGAAATATTTTTAATATTTATCAGTATTTTCAAATAAATTGAAATAAAATATGAAGATTACATAAAAACTAAAAATGATGCTTGTCGAAATTTTTATTTGTTTTGATTTCAGATTTTCTTTTGGATATTCTTTGGAAAATGTTGTTTATTTTATTAAAATTAAGCGATATTAAAAAAAAGTGAAATCAATTTTACAAATTATTATAGTTTTTAAAAATGTTTTAAAGTCACTCTTAAATGGAGACCGCTTTAAAAAGTTAATTGAAATAATTTTTACTTTATGGAGGAATGTTTCAAATAAATTATGAATTTAGAATTAAACAAAATGTGGTAAGTTAACAGATTTGAGTTATTGGATTAAGCTCCTAGTTTCAGACAGACGGTTGCAACGCCTGTAAAGAGATCATGTCAAGGACATTGCTATTGATCAAATATAAAACTGATTAATTAACACTTTTAAATAGTTAACAGCCTGTAATGTAATTAATATTAATTTCAAAATCACATCCTGCACAAAAAGAAAAGTTAAGATAATTAGCGGAGACAAGAACCAACAAATAATTTATTTTTGCTCAATACAATTATGTTATTGCTCAGTATCAGAAAGTGTGTGCGTCTTCACTTTCGTGGTGGAGAATCGATTGAGGTGAAAAATACGACGGGTCTTTTTATCAAATCGACTTTCAAAGAATATGTTTACAATAATTTACATAAAAACATATTTTGTAATTTTAAACTTATTTTATTTAGAAATTTGCATAATTAAATTTTTATTACAGCATTAAATTAACTGGATTTATAATGAATAATGAAATGAATAAAACATGTGACTTAAAACATAGCTAATTCTGCAATAGACCGAAATGTGTAGCATTTCAGCTCAATTTTTAAATTTCAAAGATTATTTCATTTATTGGGAAACAATTTTGTGACGTGAACCTTAGCTAGACCCTCAATGAACATTCTTTTAAAAATATGGGAAATAATTTGTATCTACTGTGTATACTTTAATTCGTATAACTACTTATTCCATGCTGTTTTATAGCAAGCTAATGAATATTTAGTCAATTTGATCTAAAAATTTTATATGTAATAAATAGACAGCTATGGCTACAATGTTTATTGATGAAATCACTTTTTAATTGACAGAAATGGCAAATGAGAAAAATGAGAAAGTAAAAGTGATTGTTCCTCTCATAGACTCTTTTCAACTATCCGCATTAATTAATGTATGTATCTATTAATGTAACTGTAATTATCTTGGCTGTACAATTTATCATTTAATAAAACAATCACAATGAAGTACAGTTAACACCCGCTCCCATGAAAAAAGGATAGGGATGAAGGCAATGCATTCAACAATAATTTAACTATAATGATTCAAACTTAAGTAATTACATTTAAATTTTGGATTTAAAAAATAATTGTTCCCAAAATGAACATACTAATTAACAAAACTAACAAAATTTTTATTACGCGGCCAATACTAAATATAAGTTTAGTAAAGTACACCATGAACACATTAGCTAAACTAACACCAATGTCACTAATTTTGTTACACGATGACCACAATCCATAACTAAAATTAACTTAACTTATATCACGATTTCTTCAAATTAATATTTATCATTGGCTTCGTTATAAAAAAGAAGTTAGTTGCATTAATTAATATGTTCTTGATGTACCACCCACTAACACTAACTAATTGAAAATACGCGGTTATAATTTGTCACCAAAATATATTTTTCATCAAAGCTCGAACTATTTTCAATAATTGCAATTGATGTAATTCATATTTTGTGTTATAATCTGATCTAAAATTAGCAAATTAGATTTGACCGATATATAAATAGAAATAGATAGATTAATCGATGTCCTGCTTGTATATTATTGTAATTTTGTATTCACCTGGTGACCTACAATCGAAAACACTATAACATGATCAGTTGGTTGGTAGACCCCAAACTCATAAATCAATTAGTGGTTTATCGTCTTCAAAATAATATACTGCAATTGATTCGATTTTTTCCCCATCTTCAAGATGTGCAAATTGCCATTTCCAAATGATTCCCGCACGTGTCTATTGCATTAGATGTGATTACAAAAGATTGACGTCATTTTTTCGAATAACCTTTTGAGAATTGCTTCTATGGACACCATGCTAAAAAAGAATTCCAACTAAATTGTTGCATACTCTGTTGTAAATCGTCCTTTCTGAGGACGCACAAAACCATCTGGAAACAGGTGCAGCTTCATTTTTATAATTTGATATGCTTTTTCTACTTTGTATGAAAGCTAACACATTTTGAGCTTTGTTGGAAGCCTGCAGTTAGTTGCCGCATAGATCTCAATTGTGATGTTATGTACTAGCTAGTCAAAGGACTCATGTGTCATGCTTTATGCTATTCAAATGTAAATGTACGTGTTGTACCACGCGTGGAGTGTGCAAAACATTTGTTGTTTAGTAAATGTTTGCAGTTATAAAAACTTTCTACCAAAATTACTGTGAATGAAAGTTTATATTCGCTAAGCGTATAATACAGGGTTTTACATTAAGTGCGGGTAAATTTTGAAATTTAATTCAAGGCGTTTTTTTTTCAGAGACATATCAATTCGAAGGACTAAATTAGAGTGGTCGCACGTTAACTTGTTTGCATTATTTGCATTGATCCGCAGCTTAATTAAACCCCACCAAAATGTTTAAAAAAATAAAATCCTAGGATTTCACAGGTGGACACTTTACGACGCCTTATTGTGAATTAACCACACTCACAAATTCGTTGTGCAGAATGTCCATTGTAAGTTGTGACAAGAGTTCTGTGGCACGTCCAATTCGGGCTAAGAAAAAATTATTATCATCTATCTGTGGAGCGCTCCGTTGACGTATTATACAATCCACAATTTCTAACTTTTAAAGGATGCATTGCTACTTGGCGGACCTTGATTGGATTGGATTTTTCCCTTTTTCAGCAATTTTGCTGCTTGAGGTAACCGATCACCTAAAACTTGCTGAGCCCTGTCAGTGAAGAGAACTTTTTTGAGGAAAGAAAACACGCTTTTTGACATTAAACATTCATAATTTGGACGTGTTACTAACATTGCCAAGGCGACTGGTCAAAACCTAGACAACATATTCTGAGAGTCTAGCAATCGCTTTAGTCGCTGTTTCTCAATTCTCTGTCCTGAGAAAACTGAATGAAAAAAAATTCAATAAGAATACATTATGCTGTCAAAGAAAAAAAAAAGCCTACCACTAAAAGTCAATGACGATCCAAACAATTTTATTAGTAAATTGACACTGATACCTTTATTAATTAAATATGGACAAAAAGCTCTAATTGAAGTATCAACCCTTAACAATAAAATTCTTTTCCAAACATTTTTTATTTTAATATCCTTGTCAAAACATCTGTTACAGATTTTAATAATGGCTTCGACAGTATTAAAACCCCTTAAGGTACTTGTGCTGGATGGATACTCACCCTCACGTGCCTCGTTTAACTATTATGAACCCTCATAACAATTGATTGACTCACAGATCATACGATATTAATTAAACATCGTGTTAATTACTGTTAAGTTATGCTTTATTCAAATTAACAATTACAATTCAATTAAATACATAATAATAGTTAAGTTTTACATTTACAAATTGAAAAGTGTGGCTGGAAAACTTTTCAACACAATAATTTAGATAAAACAATGCGTTTCCAATAATTGTTATTGAACTGAATTTGATTCATTTTATTCTTTGTTTGACTTACATAATACACAATCATTACATGTATTTATATAGATCCTTTTGTTTATGTGTTTATATTTTATTTATAGATTTTTTCTTCTTATTATTTTTTTGGGCTAATTAGTTATTCACTACATGTGTCACATATTACTTGCGGAAGCATGAAATGGGATTGAAATAACATTGACGGTAGCGAACTTGACGCTTGATCTCTGGGACACGGTACAGGGGGTCCCATGACCCAGCTGCAACTTGATTGTATCCCCGGAAGCTGTGAAAAAATTATTAATTATTTGGAAAGGCGTTCAATTAAAGTGCATTCAAGAAAATTATGTGTTAGAGAATTAAATTCTGAGTAAAATTAACAGTTTAGCATAACAGAACTCTGAACAAAAAAGTTAAAAAATAATCACAAAAATTAAAGTTTTTTTTTAAAACAAAAAAAAAATTAAAGTTAACGTCCAACTCACTCGCTGTTGGCATACAATGGTGGATTCCTCAGGTATTGCATTTGCATTCGTTCCAATGGTGATGCCTCCATGAAGTCATTCGAGCCCGGCAACGAGTGAAGAGCGTTGTAGAATTTTTGAATATCCGGCATGTTGGGTGGTGTATCCGCCACCTCCTGTTGGCATTGTAAATTAAACGTTCAATGACATGTGTGAGTTAATCAAAAAATTGCGGTGATGAATAGAATTATTACACCACGGACACGTAAATTAATTGAATAGAAAATGCGATGCAGAGTAACTCGGTCGGATGGGTGGTTGTTTGGTGTTTTTTTTTTGACCAATTTTTTTTACCTGATTCTCGTTGGCGGCCTGTGGTCGTGCAATGGAAACGGTCACCATCATGGCGATCACTAAAATTTGGCACATCATTTGAATGGTTGATGACATTTTGGTGTGTTCTGGAAGGAAGAAACAAAAATTAATTGTTTTTTTATAACGTTTTATTCACGAAATAAAATTTGTTTTTAAATGGTTTTACTATTAAATTCCTGGATAAAATGTAAAGTAATTTAATGTGAATTTACTGTTTCTTTATTCTTGAAGTATTCAAGACTTTGAGCAAATCAATTCCTCAAAAAAAAAGTCATTGAAAAAATTTGAACTTGAAATATTCACCAATGTAGTTCATCTCACGCAAAACTAAAGTGGCTTAAGGTCACAATGTCATAACATTTAAATATGACCACAAAAGATGTCGTTGTTTCATTTCACAAAAATAAAAATAAATAACTTTCGTTGAATTAAATAAAACATAAAAGATGTTTCTTCTTGAGGAAAATAAACTTCTATGTTTAAATACTACAATGAAATTGCTGCAGGTAACAAAGATTAATTTTTATTAATAAAAGCAGAATGCAATTCAACAACTGCATTTATTTCCAGTATTTTGGAATCAAGACAATGTAAAATGAATAAAAGATGTAATGGAAGTTAACTGCAGTAGTTAACAAAACGATTTCTTTGATCATGCAGGAAATATTAAAATTGCAACATGAAAAATCCCAAGGAAATAAATGCCCTCAACATCAAGTAATTCCTGAAAACAACATATTAAATATTTAATAAATCCACCGTTACCACACAACTTGAATGTAGGAAAAACCAACATCAATATTACTTAATCGTAAGTACAATAAAATAAAATTGAATATTGAGCAGGGCAGCTGGATACTTTAAGAAATCAAATCTCATTCGATTGTGTAGTCATTGGACGAACTCCAATTGAATCTATTTACCGAAACTCAGCATGTTACTTGTTGACGGTTGTTGTTGTACCCCAAACGTAAACATCCATACGAGATACATAATAAATATGAAGATTGAAGATGCTCCACATAATAAAATCATTAAGGACTACTTGTAATAGAAATCAATTGAGCGCAACAAAACCAATTATCCCTCCAACGTACTGAATACATTGTGTGTGGATGTGGCTGGTGAGTATAACGCAGCTTATACCCTGCACCCTCCACAATGACGTCTTATGCGGCCAATTCAAACTTAAAGATGCTAAAGGAAGGACCTTTACTTTATAATTTAATTAACAGAAATGGGCCTTTTTGCATGAATCATTTAGTTTTATTCGGCCACAATGTTTGTCAATGTGTAATGCATTGTGGGTTTAACTAACTAACTAACTAACTAGCCAACTTGTTTTGTGTATAAGGATATAATGAATATCCTTGAATAACATATGACGTTGTTTGTATTTCCTTAATAAATTTGTAAACGCGAATCGTTCCATTTTTTTTGCATGTCGTATAATTAATTAAGTATTAAAATTGCAGCAACATGTTCTTGACAATGTAACACAGAGATTAAGTTGCAGCACAAGTCCTTTAATCCGTTAAACGTGACATGAAATTGAATTTACTTGTATTTTTCGTGAAACTCACATTGTTAGTTACACAACTCTGTGTAATTTATGCGCATTTTGCCGTCACATCATATTTTGCGCCCTTATTAGAATTGTTACATTAAATGTGTGAAGGGATGGGGTTGGGTGGAACACAGCGTACGTTCGTATATCAACAATGAAATCGAATCAAACTCATTGCAAACAAATCATCTTACACGCGACTTGTTGACAAATAGTTTTAGCGGGAACTGATACTTTAATGACTTTTTTCCTTTATTAATCAGGTGTTATGTTGCCGGGAATAACGACTTACCCAATCACACCTGTTGAATAATAAGGACTTCCACTTATTGCAGGGATGAGCACAATTAATTAGAATAATGCAATTTTACTGATCAAATTGGAAGCGTATCATGATTGATGGAATGAATGTTGGTGTTCTAGTTGTTATACTTAAATTAATTACGTAATCATTTTTCTTATTATTTTTTCTTTAATTATGTACAGTTCAAATATCCTTAATGACTTGAGAACGCCTGAATGCATGCTTTGGTATTCGTGTGGGCGTTTTAAAAAAAATCAAATTTACCGTCACGCAGTAATTGTAAAATTTATTTAAATCATTTCAAAATATTTCACAGTAAATTCTAATGAAAGAACTACAATATAACAGTAACTTTCATTTACTTCAATCAAATGCAGTAAAAGTGAAGTGATTGATTGAATTTTAAAACCCCTTTTTTTATCTCACAAACTATATTTCCCAATTTTCAATGGCATTTCGTACTCATTTCATTAAAATATTACAAATTTTTAATTAATCGAGTCTATCAAAAAAATTATGCATAAATAATTACTCTCTCGAAACTATAACAAACCACTCTCAATTTTCAAATTAATAGAGACAACAATAAATTCCACACCCAATGCCTTTAATGAGATCAAAATCCCATTATTATCGCGCTCGTACCAACAAAATGCACCTAACTTGCATGTCGACTAAAATATCATCATAAATTTTGCGCCTCCCCAGCATAATAAACCACACTAATAAATTATGCTGCAAATTTACGTCCACGCACAAAAAGCTTCAGACGGTTAGATAATAAAGTCGCAGTGCAAAATATGACAATATTATGCAAAAAAAAAATAATGTAACAATTAATTAGATTTTGTATCATTAAAAGTATGGGGAAGTTTGATACAAAAATAATTCTGAGAACAAAATATGCAATTAATGTACATAAATCCTTTTGAATGAATATGGCATGTTTTATTATCAATTAATTATAAAAAACAGAGCGGTATACTCGTAAATGGCAAATGCATTAAAGTGCAGCAAGGGACGTTGGTGTATTAAAACTGCAATGCATTTTAACAACCCTCTAAAGTAATAAACATATCCCGTTTCGCTATGCACTTTAATGTTCAATTTACATGTCGGTGCTCGCGTTTACGCGTGCAGTACCGTCGCTTAAAGCACTTGTTGTTATTACACTGCGTCCTCTTCCCCACCGCATTTGCATTAAATTATTAAGGAACTGAACAGAATTATGTTGTAAGGGGCAACTGGTGTTTGGAATTTTAATCAGTTTATAAATGAGGTGCTGCATTACATAAATTATTAATGAAATCCGCGCACATTACACGCAGTTATTTCATTCTGCAAAAATGTAATGCAATACGTGTCTCAGAAGAAGGGCTTTTTAATGCACTTTGTGATTAATTGAATCACGCGCAACCATCTATTGGTCCGGTTTTATTCTTGAGGATAAAGACATTTGAAGTGCGGAATTAATTTTGTAAAAATTTCACGTAAATAAAATAAAGTTCCTGTTTTTGGATTAAGATGTTTTATTGTAGTTGAGAGAAATAACGCAAAAGGATTACGCGTACAAAATAGTTTACCACTTTTTAGATTATCCATTTACTTATCCTTGAACATTGTGGTTTTAAAAGTTTGTTGAGTCAAATAGTTTTAATCTCTGTAGTCCACAAATCAGTTATTCTAACTTCAAGAAATAACAAATGAACTTTTTTGCTTCAGCTACACACTTTTTAAATTGGCGTAACTGTCTGAATGAGACTGAATCCTTGATACACTTTAATGAAACGCGATGCAAAATAGATTGCACGCTGTGATTTTTCGGCGAGCAACTATTGTGCATTGAGTTCTTTTCATGTTGTCACGTGTTTGAAGTTTGAATATCAGGACGTTTTTTGAAGTCATAATTATTTTTAAACAATAACGAGAGGCTTTTTATACATTTCAATATTTAGAAACGCCTACATCTATGCAATTGAATAATTAATGGCGCTTTCAAAATATTATGTCCGCATTTTGTTTCTTGATGAATAATTTGTTGTTATTTTGAACTGGAATACTATTGAATTATCCTTATTTTATGATCCAAAATGGACTTCCCAATTAAAAATATAATTTTATTTCTGCATTTCTTTTCTGAAGTTACTTTTCATTTTCTGTAAAAATCTCAATATTAAGTGAAATTTAATGTTTTTTTTTAAATTTACAGTTATAAATATAAGACTTTATTTGAGATGAACCAAAAAAATGATGAAAAACAAATTTTTGTCCCAGGACACCAATCTATATATTTCCCTGCTCAGATAGGGGTGCAAAAAAAAGTAATTTAATTTTTTTTCAGCACTTAAGCGATTTGTAAAATGTCAGTCACTTTTTGCGTGTAATATAGAAACCTCTCATCGCGTCGAATGTGTCTCATTTAAATGTATGCAAATAACGTCAACACATCATAACATTTTTATTTTTCTGCTTTCAAGTTCATATCCATCACTTTGAGTAATCGATTCCGACATTAATGTTGTATCACTTATCGAAATTGGCTAGATATATTTCGCTTTTAATGTCATGGTGGGTTATGCTTAATCATAAGTTTGAATTGTGGTAAGAAAGTAATAGACTCACGCCCCTTTCTGTATAAATTTCAAAGTTTTATGTTGCCCTAAATGATGTACTCGTACCGATAGAAAATCATCCCACAAAATACAAAGCCAAAGTTGATAATATAGTAACGATCAATTTGTAAAACATTTGGGATGTGGCTTCCATTCTTTAATTTGCAATTCAAATATTTATTCATTGTAAATGACGCCGCGTATTTTCATCTCGGGCCAGCTTTCAGAACACGCGGTCGCAAATCCCAAAGGGGTTGGTGTTTCAAATATTCATAAATTCGGTACATATATATCAATGCTGAAATCAATTTTTGTGGTTAGTAATAATTATTACCTGCAGAATGATTGCATATAACGGTAGAAACGTGAAACTACAAGGCAGGGAGAGCCATATTGGAATTTACAAACGACTGAAGTCAGTTGAGTTAAATTGAGAAAGAGTATTTTGACATTGAAAAATTAATCAGGCAACTTTAAGCTCGTTTTTAAATTGTTATGTGGTAAAACATTGACCCTGAAAATTAATTTTTTTGACCTTTAAATATGCTACAATTGGAAGACCTTCAATTATTTTCTTTTTATTATTTTAAAAAATTCATGGTTTGTGAGGTTCTGTGATTTTCAACCACTTTTGTTTGTTGATCCAGTTAGTATTGAAAGAACTATCTACTCCTGTATGGTGATTGCGTGGTCGTAATAAATTAATTATCATTAACCACTTCTATATGTTCAGTGAACAGTGGTAATTTGTTGTAAGTGAGTGTGGGTATCCAAAACCGTTTTGTGTGGTTAAAATGTCAATTAAACGATTCAATTAGAAAGTCATGTACTTCCTTTGGTATCGTTTTAGCTTTAAGTAAATGTACGATACAATAAAGTCTCTTTTAGAACAAAATATGCTCAATCACTTAATCGGGCAGACAATTTCTAATTATTAATATTAATCGACGTTAGGTAATACTCATAAAAATTTAATCACCGTTGAAACTTTGTTAATTAATAATTAATGATAGGAATCAATCAATAGATCAATGACAGCATTGTTTCAATGAGGCGTGAAATTACAAAATAATTATCACGCAGTACACATAATAAATTATCAAAAAGTCTTGTGTTGAAGAAAACAGTTGAAACCTCAATACAAAAGAAAATCAAACAAAATTGAGTTTGAACTTGACTTTAAGTGAAAAGTGCTTTGAACTTTCAAATAGATTCATTAACCCGCCACTAACAAAAAACTATAGTCACTGCGATCACATCTACAGCATAATTTATACAGCCCCTATTTTTCAA
This sequence comes from Sylvicola cinctus, assembly GCA_963854165.1. Lineage (NCBI taxonomy): Eukaryota > Metazoa > Arthropoda > Insecta > Diptera > Anisopodidae > Sylvicola > Sylvicola cinctus. The sequence goes on from OY974082.1 coordinate 45,989,876, forward strand.
CCCTTTCACTTAAAATGTTGATCACAAAAGGGGGGACAATTAAAAGTTTGTTAATCTATTTATTGAGATTGTAAAATCTAAACCGTTCATTATAACAGCTTTATATGATTTAAGTTAAGCTGAAACTTTTCTAATTTTCCACATTTTGTTAAGGTAGCTAGTAAGCGTCATGAGTGTTCAATTAAATTGAAAGGTCACTGTTAATTCCAGAAAGCTCAAAAAACAAAAAAAAACATCTTTTGTGGATGGTAAATTCTAGTAAAATTTTAATTCACCAAAATTTTCATCAAAAGAACAATCGCAGTAGCTCAAACGCGGACGCTTAATTCCTACAAAGACAAGGAAATTATTGCTCCAAGGAAAATCGTGTGCTGTGATGCTTAAATATAGAATATATTTAATTACACAATTTTTATCATTCACAGCTACCCAACGGTACATCGCGCGCTCCTCCATGCAGTGTGAGAACAAGAGCTTTCAACGAACAGGTCCTCTCAATTTAATGCTTTATTGTGTGTGCCTGTGTTCGTGTGTGGCAGAAACTTTGAAAATCATTTATCAATCATCCTGTCGCGCTCTTCACTGTTATTTAATTCTTTTAGGTGGCGCTTCTTTGACTTTTAGTAGCCCATTTAAAATTACATGTTAAGTGCCTTTCCGACTGCTGTCAAATTTGGTCATTGCAAGATTGTGTGATAATTTGACTATAATGAAATACAGATCGAATTAAGTCACGGATAGGCACCAAAAAGATTTGGGAATACTGTTCTGTTGCAAGACATTAAATGAGCTGCTGAAATTGCTTTAATTTTTAAATTCAAGGTTTTTATCCGATATGTCTTTAGGTACATTACTTATTCACACAATTTTTTAAAAGTAACTATTAGCACCTTTATTTCGCATTATCATCACAAAAGGGATATTTACTCAGCAAGTTATGAATTATTCCATTTTAAGTGATTGATAGGTTTTGATGTACCTTATTCTTTTCACTTTCGACAGCCCAATTTGGATGTAAAACATACTCGACGTACATTGGATCCGTCTAAATGTTTTTTAAATATCAATAATGATAAATGATGTTTCTCGGAAGTACATCAGATGGAATTGTTTTATCAATAATGAATATTGTTGGTTTTTAAAGAAAGAACATATGTAAAGGTCAAAATTATTTATTGGAAACACGTTTTATTATTTTATTACCAGTTTTTTTAATAAATAAAAATAATATAATATAACCAGTTAAAATACAATATGAAATTTAATATTTTAATTATTTATGTAACTTTTTAATATTTTTTAATCCTTGACATCATCCGAATAGCAACATAAAAAGTTAAAAATTTAAAGTGCAATTTAAATTTTAAGAATAGAACTGAAAAGAAATGCAAAATCCACAAAAAATATCCTTAAAGTACTTAATAGTATTAATTTAAATATTTTATGATAAAAATAGACAAAAAAAAACGATGAGACGACGAGCATTAAATAATTTGCATTTTAAAATATTATTTCCGATTAAAATAAATAAAAATTAAAGTTTTCGCCAGTTAAGTATTTTAAGTACATCAAAATGTATTTTGAAAATTATGTCACAAATTTGAAATTTCAACGGTTAAATTTAAGTTAATTAATTAAGAAATATTTTTTAATAAATTATAAGTACGTATAAAGAAAATACGAAGTTTAACCTATTAAAAATAATGTAAATTATTTGTTAAATTCAATAAAAATGTGCTTAGAAAAAATTGAATCATTTTGACTAAAACCACGACGTTCTTATCAAGGATTCCTTGTTTATTTTCGAATTACGCTTAACTGCTGCAATATACTTTGCAGCTGTAATCGCCATAACAATCCATTGTCTAGCTGGGATAGAAGTTATAACTTTGAGAGAACAATGTGTTACGTGCAAGTGACTCTGGTGAAAAGGTGCATTTTCATGATGAGCGATTTTGTTGAGATTATAATCTTCATTCTTCAGGAATGCACTCAGTTGCAACAAAACAGCAAAAAATGTTTTCACATTTGGGGAGAAAAAGTGGAAAATGTTTGTATTTCATTTTTTTCTCGTTTTTGTGTAAAAGCTTTTTAAGTATTTTTGTACAAAAATAAATTATTGTAAGATGAGGATTGACGTGCATCATGAAAACATTTTTGTGTAATCGTTTCTGATAATTATTATGATAATCTAAAATTTACCTTTCACATGAATTAAATTTTTTTTTTTGTTATTTCTCCTTATTTTTTAATAAAAAAAAAATATTTACATCAACTTGTGACATGTTTTAAAATAATATAATATGCCGTTGGAAAATAATTGCAAAAACTTTTACTAATATATCAATATGAATATTTTATCATTAATTTCTTCATAAATTTTCCTTGTTTTTCCTAAAAACTCAATCCATTATCGACAAAATATGATATTGACTTAATTCCGTAGCAATTTTATTTTTTTAAATACACAAAGTTCTAAAAAGGGTCCTCTCTTTCCACCCCCACTCATAAACAGATCCAATTTGAACATTATGAAACCTTTCAATCAGTTGCATCCGTTTGTATTGCGTCCCATATTTTTGCGCCAATATTTATTATTCAATTCTCTGACGTAAATAATAAATTTGTAATTAAAATCCGTTAAATAATAATTAAAACAACGTTTAGAAAATTCAAAGTATCCATCCAGTGCCCGCTCCTTTTACACGCCCATACGAATTGCATTGCCCTCGGGTGAGGACGAAACCCATTACACTTCACGCATCGAAAGTCATGGAAGTTGATTGAAGGGCATGTTAGCTGGCATTTTAAATGCTGAAGCAGTTGTCGTGAAATTAATCTCGCGAAAATAACAAATAGTAAAAGACCTAGAAAGCGTGTACACCACCCTCACCGTGGCATGTCGCACAATGTTTGACACGCTTCCTTTTGTGCATTTAGTGCAACAAGTGATGCATTTACGAGAATTTTTATATTCAAGTTGTTGCATTGATGGGATGTTCTTAGGAGGTGGGTAGAGAGAAAGGGAACATGGTTCAATGAATGCAATAACATCGCATTATAATAAAGTGAGTGCTCACTCTCCTTGTGCATACGAGTAAATGTTTATGACTTTATGCAAAATATGGCAAGCAATGCAAAAAGTGTGTCAATTTTTTAATTTTCGCATAGAAATGATGAGTGGGGATGGGGATTGCGCCTTTTAATTAACCGTTTTATTTTCAGTTATTTTAGAAAGACATTTTGAACGATTTTTTCTCATTCAAGCGTTAAAATCAAAGTGATGCATTTTTGCAACTTTCTTTTAAGAATGCATCAATACGTACATCATTTGTAAATTGAACAAGAAACCTGATTAACACAACTTCTGGATCCTGCATGTTTTTACGCTTCCAAACTTCTCCGCTCTACATTTAATAATTTAAAAATTGCCATTAAATTTAGTAATCCGCTATAATTTTCAAGTATAATGTGAGGTTAAGAACAGTTTTTCCCTTTTTGCTGAATTTATTGCTAGGATTTGCCGATTTATTTTATAAATTATTTTAAAATATTGTATTCAAAGGAATAAGTAACTATATTTAAGGACTAGTAGTTAGTAGAATTTGCTACTAGTGCAGGTTTCATCTTCAAAATGATGGAATATCAAATTATTATTTTAATTAATTTTTAACAAAAATATTTAACTCTTTTGTTCGTTTCACAATAATTACTAATTGAAAATTTCAACCCAAAAATACAAAGGACATTATTATTATTATTTTTTTAGAATAATTTGCAAGGTAATATTGACGATCCACACATGAAGTATTGAAAAAAGCCCGCATTAATACGCGGAAATTACATAATTATCGTTGTTTCCCGTTTCTAAATAGGTACCAACAAAATGCATTATATGTTGTTCACCTTTCAAATAAAAACTTCATTTATGTTCAGTGTTTTCAATATGTGTAAAAAGTTTTCCGCATGCATAACATGCCAATTTGTTTTAATGACAGGATTTCGTAAAGCTTGCAAAATGTACGCGGGATTTTTTCCTTATGAGCTTTACGTATTTTATGTTGGGATGCTGAAGCTGATCCACATTATGTGGTCATGAATTCGCGGTAACTTCGAGTTGTTCATCAGTGTTAGAAAATTTCAGTGTGTCTTTATGCGTGCATTTTGATGAGATTTTGTGGGTGGATGAGATTACTGAATTTCCATGAATATCATATGGAAATGTATTTATCAATTTAGTGGCATTTAAATATTATGAGGAAAGCTTTCTAAGTAAATTTTAAATAGCTTTTAGTTAGTCACCTGTTGGAAATTGCTTGATTATTAAAAGAAAAGTTTCGCGTTTTTATATTAAAGTAAAAGCTAACCATAACAATGTTTATAAAGTATAAAAAGTGATTAAACTAAAATAAAAGTGGATCAAAGGCAACAGCATTCTTAAGAATGTACTTAATACCGAAAACTCCAAAAAGTATGCAATTGCAGCCATTTGGGAGTTTTAAAAATTTCAAATAGTTTCAATTGCACAATATATTGCCGTTAAACATAATTTAATTCACAAAAGCTTTATTACTTTCTAAAAAATCATATTCCACATTGAAATAAATCGGGAAACTAATCAGATTTACAGAAACACTTTGCACGTTTTCTTTGCATTACCACCCGCCGCGTATTAATGATCCGAAGCTAATTTACTCTGTGTTGATCAAAATGTTATCAATTTTTTATCGCAAATATTAAAAATAAATCACATTAGCGTGTTACTGCATTGCAGACATCAATTAACAGATATAATCATGAATCGACAATTATTATACATATTATTGAGTATATTGACTGTAAGGGAAACTGATTGACCAATAAAAGCATCATTTTGTAATTATTTACAGTGATTTTGTGGTTGGTAATCAACTTTTATCAGTCATTAACGTGTACTCGTATGTAACAACAAAAATGTTTTATGTAAAATCATTTTTCCTCATTTATAATATTTCATTTAAAAATATAAAAAATCAGTTTAATCGGACAATTTGAGTATGGATTTCTAAAAATACTTCTAATTTTATATTTCACTTTAAAAATTTCAAAAATATTTAAGCGATTCATGATCTTCATAACTAAAAGAAATTTTTATTACCTCAAGCTGTGTTTTTCTTTAAAATAATGATTTTACAGTTTATGCGAGGATTAAAGAAAGAAAATTACTCATTGAAAAATTAAGAACTTAATAAGCTTTAATTCGTATTCTTAATTATGGATAAATATTAACAAAAATAAAACTTTAGTCACTTATTTTTCACACTAAATACAAATTATTATTAATGTTGAAAAACATCTAAGGAGTTAACGAGGAAAATGTGTCAAAAATGTGATTGTTTTACAAACCGGTTTCTTTTTCAGTATTTAAAACTTAAAAAATAAATCCTGTTAAAATTTTACTTCAATTAAAAACCCATACAAATCACAATTTGAACCACTATTTTTTTAATTTGGAATTCTATTAAACTCTACTAATGCACACTAAATTTTTTTAACAAGAAGTCAAGAACTCACTTTGAATTATCTGATGAAATAACAGGTATAGGTATATCAGCTAATGGGGTTGGTTGTACTCAATCAGAGGGTCGCCGATTAAATAACTTGGTTGCACTGAGCGCACCGCCAATTTATATATCCACAAGGCAGTCGGTTCGGTTCGGTTGCGCGCGCCCACCCACCCTCTGCTGTGTGCGCCCCATCGTCGTCCCCCGCCAAACTGTTGCTGTTGCTTCCGTTGCCTCGCGTCGGTATGCTTCATGTGAGACAGAGACGCTCAACGGCTGCGGGCAGTGTCACTCGTCAATTCGTCAAATATACACACGTCGTATATGCAGTGTATGCCGAGTGTGAGAACTCAACACAGACGTACTTGTCAGACGTGTTGGGGCTAGGCGGTGTAAAAGTTGTAATATGTTGAATGAATTTTAATATTCACAGAAATAAATACGAGTAGCATAATGCAGTGATTCATTGGGAGAAATTGCAAAAGAACTTTACCTTCAATATTGAATAATTTGAATTTGTTTTGTGACACGTTTTAATAAATTTCATTTATTTCTCTTTTGATAATGAAATTTTTATTTTTGGCATTCTTTATGATTTTAAACCTTGTAAGTTATAACTTTTTTAGGGGAAGGAATTGAAGGACGCCCTTCTTTTGTTTTTGCTTTTTTTTATTGTTGTTAATCCACTTGAAGTGGAGACAGTCTACATGGAATTACCATTGTTATTCTCTAATAAATTAAGATGTTTTTCTTTAGGGCTGTAAATTCTTTAAATTCTTTAAACGCCTCGATTACTTTAAATGTTAAGTACAAAACAAATATTGCCCAGTTTAAAATGCAGAAATAATTATTAGACTAAGAGTTTTCTTAAACAAGTTTGAGAATGTTTTCTTTCTTTTTAAATTTTTCTTTTTTACGCGTTTAGGAAAGCTTGCGGTTATTGTAGGACCATTTCCTGCAAGCATTTTACGTAAAAATTCACGTCATGTATTTTCCAATGAAAATCGATTCAATGTCAATTCAAATTGTTTTTACTTTTAAAAACACTTTTTTGAATGAAGCTTAGGGACCAACTTATTGACCTTTGTGGAACGTTTTTTCAAACAATTTATTTTGAAACATTTAAATGCCAAAATATGCGTGGTTTTAAATTTTCCATTCTATTTCTTGAATTCTTTTAACAAAAGATATCCTTAGATAATTAAATCGTATTTAAGGGAGTTGTAGATTTGCAAAATAATAATTATAATCTTTAATGTGGATTAAAGCTCATTAAATTTACTTGCTTTTGGTTAAGTTTTGCTTTTATCTATTAAAACATATTTGCCATTTTAACTTCAATAACAATTGAAGTCTTTAAAATTACTTTTCAAAATATACAACTTAAAATAAATTTCCCTCCGCCATCAATTTGATTTCATAACACAATCCAAAATGACGCAAAATTACGTCAAAAACAAAATCAATATCCTTGTACTCAATAATTGAAAGCATAGTCTTAATAGCCTTGCGAAAAAATGTATTTAATTAAACATCATTGCACATGTAATTGTGATGCCGCCATTGATGTAAACACAAGCCCACTAATTCGGGTTAATCGTTCCGCCCTTTATATAAAAATGAGCGGCATTTTTATCATGCTATGCATCATTTTGATCCCTTAAGTATTTATCAGTGTAATATGGAAAAAAAAAAAAGAGTTCTGTTTATTTTGGATTTACGTTGAATAGGTGTAGGCAGTGAGCACCCACACTCAATCGAATGAACAATTGAAAGAACGACATCAGTTCTAAACAAAGGCTTCTTTAAAGAAAATATTGTTTTCTATTTTTTAAAATACAAATTCTGCAGACTGCAATATCCTTATTTGATAAACTCAATTATAAAAAATATTAAAAAATTTATATTGATGCAAGGTAAGTCGGCTGCTTAAACACAAAACCGCAAGTCTGTTCAATCTACATGCAACTCCTTAGATCTATTACACATAATAATTTAAATTTCCATTCAACATTCCATCCGCATCCCCTTTTTACACGAAATCGTTTTCACATTGAATCAAAACATCTTTTACACACAACGATATCGCAGTCTTTTCATCTTACCACCTCACAGCTTACACGTTTTGATACACCTCTCCTCTTCCGACTTCTACTTCCCTACTACAATACTTATTAACCAAACAAAAAAAAAAAACCATCCCACAGTGGAATGATAAACATTGCGCAAAATAAGGGCTGTGGGGAGAAAACAAAACACAACATCGCATGAAAGTTCTCAGCGTGCAACCTATGACACGTACTTTCTGAAGAAGTTGCTCATCATCTTACGACGCACGCTGCTTCAGTGGTTACAATATGCTCTCTTTTTCTTCACCTTCCTTTTTTTTTACTGCCATATTCATGCAAAACATTTTGTAGGTGTGGTACGTCCTCAAGGCGGTGCATAAATCCCGCCAGCATTATATTTCCAGCTTCTCAATTTCTATAACAGGCTATTTGTAATTTAGCTTGTAACTTAATTTACCATTCTCAAGCATCGGAAGATGGAGAGTTTAATGTATAACGTCATGCATATTCGACGCATGGCGTTACCAAGGAAATGACATATTTAAAGGACGTTCATGCGTGTGGTTTCGTGGAAAACCGTTTGGGCCACAATGTGTTAAATGTTGGGCGTTAAAATGCCATCAATCAAGGAGTGCCAAAATCAATTGATCGTGTGAAGTTTGTCAACCCGGTTTTGGTGAGTATTCAAAATAAAACTTTTCACATCCTTTTGTCACAAAATGCGTTGTAGGAAATGGTTGAACAAGATGCAATGATTAGAAAGAAATTGAATGAAATTTGCCAACTCACATGTTGCGCTTGATGTGAACTAGTATCCTTAATGGTTGATTGTGTATAAAGTGGTTTGAAAAACTTTATCAACAAGTTGTGTGTAATTGAGCAACAAGTTGCCTCAATGGGAGTTCTTTTCTCAAACAGGATTTTTGTTATCCATTATTGATGCAACTCTAAGTATATGTTCTACTTTTAAAATCTTATAGGTTCATTATGGTTCATAAAAGGTTTCAAAATAAAAATGTTGCGATTAAAATTCGTGGTTCAAAAAGTGAAGTCTGCTCGAGAATTTAATGTTGCGGCCATTTTCTTTTTTCAGATATAAAACAATTTGCCGAGATAGCTTTAAACTCTTAAAATACACACTATTCACACTCCAGATGACGTCACAATGCACTGCTATCAAGCAGACCTTTTATTTTTGGAACAGAATTTAAAAAAATATTGTTTTGAAATCTTGTAACGAAATTAATGCGATGGATGGACACCACTCTTTTTCATCTAATTAGGCTGAATTAAAAAAAAAAACTATTTTAAATATTCTGTTGAAAAAACCAAAACAAATAAATGCGATAATAAAAAAAGATTCTCTCTCGAAAAAAAAAAAAAAGTCCTAAATAATTTTGTCAATTTCTGTATGTCAATCGTTACTGGATACTCTGCATTTTATTTGATCCGAAGTTGATTTCGTCAAGTTAATCACTTTCTCGTCTTCTACATTGCCTTAGGGGTGTTGCACGAATCAAATATTGGCCGGCATTGAGAACAGCGAACACCCCGACGTTGGAGTACAGCAATGTCCTGTAAATCCGACATATGTTGAGTAACAATCGATGTTATTTGCTTATGCGTTGCTATCCGCAGGAAATCATTACATGTGCAGTTTGCTTTGCCTTGAATCTATGTAGTAAACCATGAATGTAACCACAATCTTCTTGAAATAATTTCGTAGAATTTTATTGATTCAATTTGGATGTTACACGACGATGATGATGGGCACTTCAATTTATTGTGACTTTAATAGTAATTCTAATAATCGTAATTAATTGGGACATTCAACAAAGACAATTATGTGGAAATGGAGCAACTTATTGAAATATAGTTATTTTGATTGAGTTGCCTTAATTAATTATGTTTATCAATCGGAATTAATTTTTATAAATAGTTTGAACTTCTTGAACCAACTTATTTTGAATGAAATTAATTCAACTAAAATTGATCTGGCAATCTTAGATTCTAAGCAATGTTCCAGTATTTAATTTTTTTAAGTTAACTTATCGAAACATTCATTAAAAAATGCGTCATTTAGAATTACAATAGACCAAGAAGTTTGTTGTGCTTCAACTCATTGCAGGACTTTTTACAAATCAATTCGAAAAAAATATTATTTTATGATAATTTTTCGTTAAAACTTTCTCGCATCAACTTTCTTTTTATTGTAAAATAAAACGCTAAATACTTATTACTTCTTGAAGAACAAACCGATGTTCACAAAATACACCCCCTCCCCTAAACCACCCCATTAAATTTATGAAGAAAATGACTTGTAACATATTTTCAGCATTTTGTCCTTTTGGAAGAAAATGATGACGAATACGGAACTCTCTCTTTACCTCATTCCATTATGCAAAAAATTGGTGATGACTTGCGTTTTACTGCAGCCCTTAAGCACAATCACTTCTTAGAAACATTAAGCGTGTGGGTGTAATATGAAATTTAGGAAAATTATCACGGCGGTTGAGTCTTGCTTTCCAATCGCAACTTTGATTTATTTCATAATTAAACTGTGGTCAACTTTTAATTAATTTAGAAATCGGAAATTAGACAACTAACATAAGTATTTTGTAAGGAGGTTTGTGTTAGAAATAATTTTAATGATAAGTCCTTATAGGTATTATTATCTCAAATTGGTTTTGTAAATTCACGTTTGTTGTAAGTCACTTAAACAAGAATTAATAATCTTTTAACACTTTTCAAAAATCAATCAAACGATTTTTTTTTGAATTTTCAATTAAGTTGCTGCATTAATCAATTTACGAACATTACTTAAAGTGATCCCTTGAACTTAAATGCCCTTACAACTTTGCCGCTGACTGTTAAAGTGCAATGAATATTAACAAAGGAGATTTGCCGGTCACTCTCAAAAACATGTGATGCGAACCAGTTCGTCACTAAAAGTAAATAATATGGAGCTGGCTTGTGGGTATTATAAGGGGTGGATATCTAATTAATTTTATTCATTGGTTTTGCACCAACGACATGTTGCCGTGTGTTTTTATTCATTCTCAAACGTTGATGAGTTTTAGGAGTATTTAATCTTGGGTGTGTAATAAATATTTATTTTATGAAAATGATATTGTTAATGGAGGTGTAAAAACTTTATGTAACTGCGAGAGTGGGTGCTAGTCCTGCCTAGACTTATTCTGTCATTTTGGATTTTTAGAAGTTGATGTTGTGGGAGAAGAAAGGTTAAAAATAATTACGTATTCGAAAGAAAAGATTATTCAAATTGTTCGAGGGCGTAAATTAAATCAACTGGAGAACTTTACCATTCGGCGACTTGTGGACAAATTTAAGCGACAAAGGTTTGTAACAGATGTCAGGTGAAGTGGAAGACCAAAAAGTGCTCGTTTCATTAAAAAAAGAATTGTGCTGTAGGAAAAAAATGTTTCGGAGATCCAACAATATCAACAAAAGCAACTATTATTAAAGTCTTTGAGGTCGATGGATAAAGAATTGTTTTGCCCAGAGCAACTGATGCCAATGTGGTTCCAGAAAAATGGGGCCTCAGCCTGAGCGACAATAGACCTCCTGAATATTAAGGCGGGCAGGAAGTGAAGCCGTTTGCATCAATAGTACCTGAACCTTGAAGGTCTTTTGTATAATTAGAGTGTCCTTACCGATACCGGCGTAGCTACAGTGTCTTCCAGGTGCCTGCGATGGAATGCTCTGAGAGCTGGACAGTCGCAAAGGACATAAATTGCTGTTTCGGAGCTTTCTTGGCAGAATATACAATCATGCAATTGCGAGATCTAAATTTATAACATGTAGTAGTTAAAATGACAGTGACCAGAGAGCAAACCCACCAATAGTCGGATGTCTCTCTTGCCATTCTTTAGGATGCCTTTGTTCTATTAACATAAACTGTGGCTAGTTCCTTCATCCAATGCTTCCCTAATGACAACTTGGCTATCGGATAGGATAAAGATCTTTATTTTCTTTAGTCGTTTTAGCAATATTCTTTTGGCGCAGACCTTTATGGCACACAGGTCAGCCTGGAATACTGTGAGGTAGGTTCCCATGGGGATCAAATGCAATCAAATTCAAGACCTCCTCTCGACCAAGTGTTACAGGGGATTAGAATCTTGACTCTTGAATTTACAGATTTTTGATTTCCCTCAACATCTTCAAGTGATTTGTAAAGTTTCCCTTGTGCAATTAAAATGTCTCGAATCCTCTTTGTTCTCGTTTCACGAGGTCATTCTGTGTCCGACAATTTCATGAAAGTGTGCATAAAGAATAAATAGTTAATTTTACTACCATCTCAAAGTATTTCCAGATTTGTGAAGATGGCAGCAGCACACCCACAAGAGAAGTTCAACGGTGGGTGTCTTTGATATTAGCTCAGCTGTGTTGGCGAGTGTAATTTTGAATTATCAAATAAAAAATTATCAAATTTCTTGACATAAAAAATGCAACAACAGTGTGCAAAACAATTCTTAGAATTTGAGATGAAATCTACAGTGGCATCATTGAGTTAATCAAACTTTAATTAAACCAATTAAATGAATTTGTACACAATTATAAGTAAATATTAAAACACATGTAAGCTTTTATTTTCATGGCATCATGCATACTTTCAAAGATGAGTGATAACTGCTAACCTTAGACTTCAAACTTGTTCGAGTATATTTGAACAACAATGATTCTGTTTTGGAAGTTAGTATTCAGAAGCTCTCATCGATTATGGTCATAGGAGTGAATTACAGAGACTGAATTTGTTTTATTTAAAAGAAAAGTGTTTTAAAAAGTGTCTAAAATGTGCGAAAAGTTGCTGTTTTTAACGGTGTTATGTTTATTTTGTAGTGTTTTGGGTCAGGATATTGAAGTTAAACCAGATCTATTTGCGACATCCACAAGTACAACAACTGAAAGGACAACTACGACTACGACTGAAAAAACCACTACGCCAATAACTACAACAACAACAGAAAAACTTACGACACCATCAACTACCACGGAAAGGGCAACCACCCCACCAACCACAACAACTACCACGGAAAGAACAACGACCACAACGGGAAAACTAACAACACCCTCAACAACCACGGAAAGAGCAACCACAACAACAACTACTGAAAGAACAACAACAGAAGAACTTACAACACCACAAACCACAACGGTAAGAGTAACAACGCCGAAAACAACTACAACAACTAAAAGACCAACCACTCTTCGAACTACAACAACAATTAAAACAACAAAGCGACCCATAACAACAACAACAACAACGAAGCGACCAACGACTACCACGACAAAGCGGCCAACGACTACCAAAACGTTATGTAAAGGATCACCGCCAATCAATTATATTTGTCATCGAAAATATGTTCCAAGATATTATCGCGGATTTTTCGTGGGATATATCCTCACGTGTGATTATGAACCGTATTCAAGTTATTGGCAACGGAAACACCAGCGCATGTCTCATTTACGAAGACGACATCGCGGATTTTGTTCCTTTAATAATTTTAATGGTAAGAAGTGTAATTGGAAAATAACGCAATGCAAAAAGGCTTTTTAAGTTCCATCCGTGTAAAAACCAAAAAAAAAAGTTTCGTCATGAAAACAAAACAATTTACAGAAACTTCTAAAATATTATTTATAAATTTTGCAGCTTCAGAAACTCGGAAATTCAATTTAAACCAGGTGGTGCAGTTTCGTGTATTTAACGTTAATAACTCATTCTTATACAAAAAATTCAAACAAAAAAATATCTACAATGTTTTTAGAATATCGATTTTATTTATTTGAATTTATAAATAAACAATAATTTTTAAACTTAATATAATAATTATTAATAATTATGAATCCCTCGTTTCTACAAACAAACATTTTAACATGATGCCATTGAAAATTTTGTTTATTGCAGCATCGCCGTTTTACTGAAAGGACAACAACGATTACAACTGAAAAAAACACTACATCAATAACCACAACAAGCACCGAAGATATTATAACACCGCCAACAGCAACACCTGAAGGAACAACAACGCCGAAAACAATTACAACAACTGGCCAACCACCCCACGAACTACAGCATCAATTAAAACAGCAAAACGACAGCACTACCATCACCGCCAATCATTTATATTTGTCATCGAAAAAATGTTCCAAGTTATATTATAATTTTTCGTGGGAATCCCCACGTTTGTTTGTTAAACGTTATCAAATTATTTGCAACGTAAATACCAGCAATTAATTTTAAATTTACGAAGACGGAGCGGATGTCTCATGTCGTACTTATTTAAAATTATGGTAAGAAGTGAAATTTAAAAATAACGCAATGAAAATAGAGTTTTTAAGTCCCATTCGTTTAAAAACTGAAGATGTTTATATCATGAAAACATAACCAATAGATGATAATATTACTTATGATTTTTCTCAGCTAAAGTGTAGGTTCAGGGCCGCGAAAATTTTATTTAAGCTTTTAGTTCTGAACTCTTTGTTAAAATTAAAATGCGTGTGTCCATAAAACACAAAAAAATAAAATAAAATTAACTACAATTTAATAAAGTTGAAAATGTGACCTTTTCTATTTTTGACCTTAGACCTTCTTTGAAATAAAAAATAGTATACACCTGACTTGGGTATCGATTCATATCCCTGGAAATGAGTTAGCCGACTTCGCACAAAATTAATAATTGCCTTTTTACGTGGTCCTTGTCTACTTTATAACAATATTTTCTAAAAATGTGGTGAATGTAAAACTTTAGTCAATGCAATTGTTGAATAAGTAATTTCGTATCAATCTTAAAGTGCATCTAGTTAATTACCGAGAATTGAGATGGCAGCAGCAGACTAACAAGAGAAGTTAAATGGTGGGCGTATTAGAAAACGATTAAAAGTCAAAGTGTGCGAATTTTTCAGAAAATTCAAATCTAATATATAAATTTCTAAACGACTATGCATATGAAATTGTTCAACATTCCGGAAGTGTTTTGGAAACGCGAAAATAAATCGAGAAAAATTGCGAAAAAAATAGCGGGCCGAGAGAAAATGATCGCGGGAATCGATTTTCTAGTAATTGAATAATAAAAAACACCTTACGAAGAAATAACTCCGCGATTTTCTGCGGTAATGAAGTTCGTGTAATATATAAAAATTGATACGATCCTGTAAAAAAGAACTCGCCAAAAAATTCGAGCGTAATTCTGCGGTTTTCCACGATTACGGTTTTATAGTAAACATTTTTTTATAATCACATCCGAGTTAAGTTTTTCTTCAAAAATAGACATTATTTTATCAAATATTTATGATATTAAAGAATATAAGCGATTACTAAAAACGCATTTAGAAAACAACTAGAAATTGTGTCCGAGCAGCGCACGGGATCCTCCGTTATATGACAATAAAAACTGCTGAGTCTTACGAGTTTTTTTTTGATAATAATTTGAGTTTTGGTCAGACTTTAATCTAATAAATAAACTTTATAATTTAAAGTAATAAATTTCAGAATAAGGAAATAATTACTTAAGTACAACATTTTCTTAAAGTATCCAGAATTACATATTTATAAAAGTCGATATTATTGGGAAAGAATACAGATAAAACTAAAAACGATCTTCAAAATTCCCACAAAATTTTTTTTTCTTCATATATTCAAATTTAAACAAAATGATGTAATCTCTCTTGTTATTGAAATTAATTACATACAAGTGTACAATTTTATGTATTCCTTCATTCAAGAGATAACTCACAAAATGACAAAATGATTTTAATTTCGGACCTCTTTTCTTCATTTATGTAATGCTTTGAATTAGTAACATTAAATCCACCAAGAGAATTACAACGTTAAAATTTAGTTTTCCCAAAAATCTAAAAAATGCAGCCAATTTTCAGAAAATTGTTGCTTTCGGTTGTGCTTATTGCATTGTGCTACAATGTTTGTGGTGGAGTCGTCAATTATAATGGTGGATATCCAATGAATACAACAAGGGTTCCATCAGGATATTATCCAGCAAGAAATTTTACTGCGTTCCATCAAAACACCACGAGACCATTGTGCAGGGCTTATCCTGGAAACCGCACCCGCAATTGCATTACATGAACGTTTTTATTGTTTATAGTTAAATAAGTGCTTAAAGTCTTTGAATAAAATCCTACATTTGTGGTTTTAAAGTGTATTTTGTTTTTAATAACACATTACAAATAAATTCCCCAAAAGAAATGTCCAGTTAAGTCGATATCCTGCTAAGGCGATGCCGTTGAAAAGGGATTCTACGTGATTTTTAAAAGAGCGATTTCTACTGCGGAGTTTAAATACTTAAAATGTTATGCTCAATGAATATTCTGATTTTTATTTATTGGAAAATATGTGATTTAACTTTTAAAACTAAAGATGTTTATGTGGCTTTAATTTTAAACAAAAGTGTTGATCCTTTGATTTTAAGAATGTAAAAATTATTAAAATTAATTGCGCACTCGACGTAATTTAATTAAATTTAAATTTACAGAAACAACAAAACAAAATTATCAACCTTGGCTTTGACCTTTTCGTTTTCTTTAGAAACAATAATTGATAAGCATTTAATACTTAAGAAATATAAGTTCTAACTGATTTGATTTATGGTCGTTAAAACTTAAGTATGGATGTGGCTTAAGTACAAAGATTTAAATACAGATTTTAAAAATTCTGCTTAATATTTCTTCCGTTTTTTTTTATAATATAAATTAAATAATAATAATTTATAATATAAATTAGATAAAGTTACATTTGATTATTATTTTCAGAAAGTTTACGTTAAGTCGTGACTCATGATTGTGAATTTATATATTTTAGTGAATAGTTAATTTAATTTCTAAGTACTCGCGGTCTTAAATACATTAATAATATTTTTTATTTTATAATTATACACAATCTAATTTTACAACACAATTTAATTTTTATTAAATAAAATCTCATAAATATTTTTATTAGGGAATAATCTATGTTTTACATAAAGTCATATTATTCATGATAATTAACAATAATTAGAAATCTTCTGAATTGAATATAAATTATACTTTAAACTGCTTTAAAATAATAAATTAAAAGTTTGATAATTGTTTAATTTAGTTTGCTTTTCGTTTAAACAAAAAAAAATTTTGCAAAAGAAATTAATTTTTTTTTAAATTAAAATTAATTAAATTGATTTACTGCAATTTAGAAGCATGTAACGGCATTAAAATAACACCGCCAGTATGTTCCGGTCTTGGCTGGAGCAAGACCGTCACCATGACCGCGTCGCTGAAGACCCATCTGTGTTTCATTTGAAAAATTAAAAATATTATCACATTTCTATTGAAATTATTTTAATTAAAAAATTACAATGTCATCAGAAGTGCGAATTTGCTCAATGTCACGTACATCGATGTCAATTGGTGTCATTTTCAGGAACTCTTCTTCAGTGATGTCTGAAACCAAAGATTCTTTAAATTCTCAGAACACAAAACAACAAAATAAATTAGGAATCTCAAAAAAAAAAAAAAAAAATTTGCCTTTGATTCCAAAATCGGGGAAAAATTTGCTGTTAAATCGCAAACGCTGCTTCTTGTTGGACAACCCTTTAGCAAAATCCTCACTCATGTTCTCATTCTCCAAAGCTTTATGCAGAGCAATCATAATTTGGTCCAAAAGAATTGCCGTACGCTTTGGTGTCACCATCTAAAAATAAGAATGAGGCGATTATTATTTAAATACATTATAATTGGCAATGAAAAACATGAAGACGCGTGAACATAAAAAAGGATTGCATGTGTTCCAGCTGTTCCCAATAATTGTGTCATATTTGAATTGATGACGTTGAAGACATTCTCCGCTTCATTCATCACAATTCGGATCATGTGTCCTGTTGTGAAATGACGTCATTCAAGATGTTTTGACAATATGCGAAATTATAAATGAAAATTGAAATTTATGGATTTTTTATGAATTGGCAAAGGTTAAGTCTGTATGTTCAAAATTGTGGAAGGTATTATCAATATTGACTGTTACCTCTATTTACCTTTCATGTTGAAGGCTACATTTTAACAATCTTCCAGGCCCAATAGTTGAATAAGAAAATTTGAACAACAATAGACTATTGCTTATTGTTGTTAATTAATTTTGCGGGTTAAATAAAACAATTATCAATAGAACACTGTTGTTCAAATTACCCTATTCAATTATTGTGCCTGGAAGATGAAATAAAAAAAAGTAGATTGTGAAAAATTTTGATTTTAATTTTAATTATTTATGGGTTTGAAGTTTAATGCATTTTGCGCTATTTTGGAAATGCTTTAAATTTTAAAAAAATAAAAAATTTTAATGTTAATTAAATTTTTTTTTTTTAATTTATTCGAGTTTGTACTGGTTTAAATCGCAAAATGAAATAACAAAAACCAATGATTTAGTTTTTATTGGTCCTATATATTTAGTACCGTCAAAAAACTATAAGTCGTATAAAGTTAAAAGCCCGCAAAATAGTTCTGGAAATTTTTTTTTTTTTAATTACAAAAAATAAAATTTTTAAGACGAATGAAAATTAGGGATTTAAAAAATCTTGACTTAATATTTAAGAACTATGACCAAAAAGTTTTCTCAATTGTACTACATTTAATTATTTTTTAAATTCACATTTTTCGACTTTTTATCTAATTTTGCTCTGTTGCTGTTTAATTTATATTATTACAGACTCGTACTTAACCTTTTCATAATTAAGCATTTTTGTTTTCATAATTAAATTCTTTAACACATTCGACTTTATTATATTATATTACAATAATAATTTAATAATTAAAAATAAGGAACACAAATTAAAAATTAAATAAAGTGCAACATACCGCATTAAATTTCTGAAAATTCCTGACCGGATAATCATCACCATATTCCAACAAATCGTTTGGCGAACCTCCTGGTTGATCCAAAATATTTGGCTGCAAAGTTGAGCGCCTTCTCAAGGCGTATCCAGCCACACCACTAACGCATCCGAATCCGGTTATGTTGCACAAGAGAAAGACTGCTGTTACACAAGCCACGACGAACTTCTCATGCACTTGCATTTTGATTATTTTATTTATATTTTAAATCAATTAAACAAACTGACAGTTATTAGTAAAATCAAAATATTTTTTAAGGGTTTCAAATTAACTTAACTCAACCACTGAATTTACTGTACAAATAATGAATAATTGAGCTTTACTTTTTTGTGCTTTTGGTATAATAAGTTCTTCAAAATATTTCAGAACGATTAATGGTGACTCCTCGACATCTGCAACATTTCTAAAATACCATGGTCAGAATGAACTTACTTTTATAGACTGAAATGAACGAGATTTGGCGCCGATGACGCGCACACATAACGTATATTATCCTATTATCCTGAACACTATATACAAGGCAATCGGAACAACAATTGTTGCGCATATTTTTATCACAATGCTAGTATGTTAGTGAATGATTATGTGTATCGTTTCTCTACCCCTTTCAACAACATTGATGTTTTATCTTTAGGCAATGATAATGAATAAATGCATTGATGTATTTTTAAATTACTAAAATATGACATTTTTAAGAATACGATCTTGTTATCTTAAAAATTATCCTGACTTTAAAAAAACTGCCTTCATAAGTCCGACATTTAGGCGGTTTCTTGAAATATTACCGAGAATGAAAAAAAGCGCCTAAATGTATGGAATTTCTTCTTTCTGCAAAAAAAAGCGCGTAACAAAATAAATTTATTATTTAATTAATGAAAAGAAACAAATGGAAACGGGTTCTTTGACTCCAGTCACAATAAACAACGTCTGCATTTTACAAGTGCATTTAAAGTGAAAGCGCATGTTAACATTGAAAGCGCAATGGGGATCATTTTTTTCGAGAGAAAAAAAATCCTTATTTCGAATGACGTTTGCAGTCTGCAATTTTTCTTTATTATTAATGTTTAGTAAAACGCATGTAACTCAAACAGTCTGACGTGTTCAATGATCCCATAAAAGACATCCAGAACCAGAAACCTGCCGCAGTAGAACAACAAAAATATGCACTAAAGGAATCCTTATCGATGATTCAAATATAATTACTGATTACAGTATTGCTATTTATTTACAATCAGTGGGAGGCACGACTAATTCATTGATAGAAAACTGTTGTACGTCAGGACCTATCAAATTTGCGAATTAAACGCCTAATTCAATACTTTTAATTACAAATCACTGACGCCACTTCACGTACAATTGTGCAGAGTTGTGACATACATCAGGAAGTGGCGGCTATAACTTTTACATTTCGCCATTGTCACTCTCTGTATTGAGCCGCTTTTATTTCATTCACCGCATTATCATTGTGTCTAATACCTCTGATTAACAGGGCAATACTCACTCTGACGTCAAATCGGAATACAGTAGCTAAGTACTCGAACTTACTAGATGAGGGCTTTGTGTCTGACTTTGTGAGTCACACAGCAACTCAATGTAACACAAACAAATAAAAACAATTACAACATCAAAGTTATAGTCGCTCATTTAATTGTTCGCACCCTTGCATCAATAAATAAATCATTTCCATTGCGGGTGTTGGTTATATACTGGAGGAGATTCGTTGAAAGCCATCCCTTGTAAGGCGGCGGGGTGTCGGACAACAACACGATGCTTTTGCTTTGCGGCGGTCAGTTTTGTTATTTATGGAATTCTAATCGCGACGACTGGGACTGTATGATGTTGTGTAATTTATTAAAGTGGCACAAATAAATAAATGTTTTTAGGTGAATGAAAATTATCATTAACAATTTAATATTCGCCAAGATGTATGCAATTGCATGTAACTAGGAGAACAAAATGTGTTTAGGAACGTGCTTGACAACGAAACGAGTTATGATTGCTCAATTATAATTTGATAAATGTAAATACTAATACTGCTAGAGTTCATAACAACATGTAATATCGATAGAATCAACAAAGAATACGAGCTGATCGTCATGAATAAGGGAAGTCATTGAACTCACTCTGGCTTCTATTGGGGCGTGACAGATAGTTATTCAAAGTGCCACATAAAGAGGTTGTCTCGAAGTAAGTTCGGACCATAGAAGGATGTACATCAGCTGGAAGAAGGAAAGGCAGAGACCCACAGAGAGCAGACTGGTGTCATTACTTTAGGAACCTACTAGATTTTCTTCCCTCAACCATAGAAGTTCTACGATCCAATGTGCGACAAAGATCAAGGGTCAAGGTTCAATGGTAATTTAAACAGATTCAAATTAACCATCAAGCTGATCTTGAAAGAAAAGGGACGTGTGGGCTCAAAATTTGTCAAAACACAAAATTGCGATTAAAAAAAATAATGTTAATAAAATCAAGGAATTTGTGCCTGCTGAAAACCGGTCTTCTAAATTCTGATGGCCAGGACACTATTATTTATCACATTATTGAGAAGAACGTATCTCAACATTGCATTGCAATAAAATAAACTTTACTCTTTAATAATAAATGCACTAAAATTTGAATTCAGACGTACAAAGGTTATTCAATATTTTTAAATTCTAGTTTTGTAAAAAATACAATCAACAATCTCTGTATTAATTTCGTTTAATCACGACGAACTCATCATTCGATAACCTAATTGATATGAATTATTATTTACAGCAACTATAGGAAAATAAAGGTCTTAAAATAAATCTGGGAAATATTTTCTTTTGTAATTATAAAAAGACAAAAAAACTTTGAAAATTTGAATTAAAATTAGTATTATTTGGATGTGTTGTTAGAATGATATAACGCGAGTTAGATAAAAAGTGATACATTAAACAAAATAGATAAGATAGAAGCTCAACACACAAATTTCATAAAGTGTGAAAAACATTTGACACCGAACTTAAAGATTATTGCGTTCAGGAAGATAAGTTTAAATTTTGTTATTTTTAAAGCCATTAATTGGAAATAGCTTCATAAGTACACAGTAGTTTCTTTTAAATTTAAATTGAGTGTGATTAAAATTAACAATGGAGAATACTTGGAAGAACTGGTGCTGGTATCCTTTTATAGTTTATACAAAAAAATGAAACTAAACGCTTTTTAAGTGAAAAAATGCAAATAAAATCAATGTTATTTTCAAAAAAAAAAAATTAGATTTCCGAATCGATGCATGAAAAACATTTCCTTAACTAATATTTAAAACAAAACTGAAAATGTATTTAGGTACTGCAATTGTGAGTTTGATAGTGAAAGAATCCTAGTTGACCACCAAAGAGCAAAACATTTTGAGTGCCATATCTGCTACAAAAAACTGTACACCGGACCCGGTCTCACCCTCCACTGCATGCAAGTGCACAAAGAAACCATTGAAAAAGTACCCAACTCACTTCCGAATCGCTCAAACATTGAAATCGAAATCATTGGAATGGATGGAATACCTTTAGAAGACATTGAAGAACATGAAAGAAATAATAAAAACAACAAATTCGAGTCGGAACATGAGATAATTCAGCAAATTAATTTAATTTCGCTCTAATTTGTCAAATTTTAAAATCCGCGCCAAAACATACAATCCACAGTTGCTTAACCTACTGTTTCAGCAATGTCGGCCAACTTCGTACCATTGGGTGCTTGTGAAAACTCCGCAATAGTGCAATATTTTCCAGAGACGTGCGCTATTTGAATGCCCACTTTCGTTAATTTTAAATATACAGTTTGCTGAATAAAATATTTAAATAATTTATAGACAGATTTTCCTTTTATATATTTTGAAAATTCTTTGAATATAATTAAAAGGTTGTTGTACATTTTCACAAATTTATTTTAATCTTTTTGACATGTTTGAGAAAAAAAAAGTTGAAATTCGTCTGTAGAATACAAACATGATGTCACGCTCGTCGCTCACACGGCACATTCAGTTAAAAAATGAAACTACGCCTCTGGTTGCAAAAACTTCACATTTCATTTTACAAAGTGTGAAAAAATTACTACCAAGACTCAGAGATTATTGCGTTCACGAAAATAATCAAATTAATTGTTATTTTTAGAGCATTTCAATTAAAATAGAATGATAAATTTACAAAAGTTTGTTCTAAAGTGAAATTGACTGTGATTTAAACTTAGTTTTCGTCGAGTATTTAATTGAAGTAATAGCAATGGGTCGCAAGAAGAAGAAGGCGTCTAAGCCCTGGTGCTGGTATCCTTTTACACGAAAAAAGAAAGAAATTATTTTATGTAACCACGTTTCGCAACAGAATTTCTTATCAAATTTTGTTGTTTTCAAAAACAACATATCGTTTCCCTCTATACCGATTTGCGAATGCATTTTTTTTTTCGCAGCTTATCTTGAATGAGTTTTTGCTTTTTCCTCTTCCTTTGACAGATCACTGAACTTCTTTTTTTGCAATGAGTTTTGTGGAACATCAAAAATTTATCGATCGACATAAGAAAAATATTTCCTTGACTTTAACCTAAAAATAACCATCTAGGTACTGCAATCGTGAGTTTGACGATGAAAAAATACTTGTGCAACATCAAAAGGCGAAACATTTTAAGTGCCATATTTGTCACAAAAAGCTGTACACCGGACCCGGCCTCTCCATCCACTGCATGCAAGTGCACAAAGAAACCATTGACAAAGTGCCCAACTCACTGCCGAACCGATCTAACATTGAGATCGAGATCTTCGGAATGGATGGCATACCCCCGGAGGACATTAGGGAACATGAACGACAGAAAAACGGCAACAAATCTGAATCGGAAGACGATGAGCCCACAATAAAACGCATTAAGCCGGAGCCCAATCTATCCGCCACATCCGCTGTGGCAGCTGCAGCTGTCGCAGCGGCTGCAGCTGCTGCCACCCAACCAATGATGATGCCCAACATGATGCCGCACGGAATGATGCCACATCATCAGTTCAATCCGATGGCCGGCATGATGCCGTTAGGCCCAATGCCGCCGTTTATGACAGCTGGACCAGCCGGAATGATGATACCTCACCATCCCATGATGGGTGGACCAGCACGACCTCTTTTCCCAGCGGCTGCCAGTGCCATTAGTACGGCGACCTCAATGCAGGCCAAACCCACATTTCCCGCGTACAGTAATGCCACAATTAGTGCACCGCCCACAACGAATTCGATAGCCGGCGTGGCGGGGAGTGGTGCCACCAATGGTGGTGATCCCACAAAGTCGGCTCTCATACCCACAACGGGAACCACCTCAAAAATAATTCACCCACCCGAAGATGTGAGCCTGGAGGAGATTCGTGCACGAAAAACTGCATACAACAAACAAATTGCTGCTGCAGTCACAAAAGCAGCATCAGTTGTAAACAAACAATCACTGCAGTCACAGCAACAACAACAACAGGCGCAACAACAACATCAGCAGCAACAGCAACAACAACAACAGCAGCAGCAACAACAACAGCAATTGCAGCAGCAGCAGCAGCAACAACAGCAAGCTCAGCAACAACACCAACAACAGCAACAACAATTGCAGCAGCAGCATCATCAACAACAAATGGCTGCAGCCACATCGGCGGCCGCGAGAACAACGCCTACCTCAACTCAATCGCAAATGGCCGCCGCAGTCGCTCACGCTGCTGCCTCCGAGGTAATTTTTACTTACTTTTTTCCAATTTTGTTTTTACCACAAATATCTAACATCAAGTTTAATCAAAAATTGCAGCAACAAGCCACACTTATGGCCGCCCATGCGCACGCTGTTCATCAGCACCATCAACATCAAGCCCAACTGCATCATCAACATCAACAGCATCAACACCAACAACAGCAGGCGGCTGCAGTTGCGGCACAACAGCAACAGCACCATCACCATCAGCAACAACAGCAAAAGCAATTTGAAGAAATCAACCGGGCTGTAATGTTGCAACGGTTGCAAGCTGGTCGTCCCAATGGACCACCCATGGGAATGGTGAGTGTTTCTTTGCTTTTATATTGGGGCTTTATTCTCAAGCATTCCAATTTTTTTTTTTAGGTACCAGTCGTATCATCTCAAATGCAACTGATGCAGCCTATGATGCGTCCAGCAATGGCACTGGCGCCACCTGGCGCACTGCTGGGTGGGAACATGATGCGACCTGGTCCTCCTACTGTTGGCTTACCTCCAGGTACGTTCCATAGATTTTAAGCCTTGCACAAACATACAAACAAAATCGTTGTACATCGGTTTTGAAGGATTTCTCATGTTTTCAATCCACATTACCTTCATATTTTATTGCTCAAGTAAAATTATTGTTTTTTAAACATTTTTATCATAACGAAACATGTTCTAAAAATGTGGGGAAATTATTTAGTACAATGAAAATTAAAAATAAGAACTTTTTGATACAAATACGATTATTCTTATTTGACAAAATGGAGGCCAATTTGGGAGGATGCCTCTTAAAAACTATTTTTTTTAAACAATTACTTTGCTCTTGTTTAATTTTGATAGGCTAGTTATTCTGTACTTAAGATGATGAGAGAATGCTGAACATTAAACGTTTATTCATGATACAAATTAAGTACTCAAAAAAAAACTTTTTTTTATTGTTACAAATATTAGAAACAAATATTGTTTTAATTTTATTTCCATCATTTTTGTCCACTAAAAATTATTAATTTATAAATCAATCTTATTATACAATAAATAATTAAATGATAGTGTTTAACATGCATGACCCACAGTACATTATAATTAAGCATTAATCTTTCATATTTTAAATGTTCTACTTTAATTTTTGCGAGTTTTACCGCCATTTTTTCATTTGTATATTTTATGTTATTTTTACTCATTAATTCATGATGATAAATATGTTTTGAGCGCATTTTCCTTTTTTTAATTTAAACCCATACGTTCCCTTTGATTTAAAACGATTCATACTGTAAAATTAGACATCAAAAGGGGCATTCTCGATGCTACTCAATTTATAAGTTAGTTATATGTAGGGCATTCTCATTACTTAATAACTTAATTGAGTGTCATCGTGAATGACTCTCTTTAAGCCTTCAATAAGTTTAATAAATTCAAGATCATTTAACTCAAAATAGTTAAAATTGATTTAATTTGCAAATACTTATACAAGTCCATAAGCAGTTCCTGCTCCTCTCATTTTATGTTATTGCGATTCAGCTGTCACTCTTAGTTATTGTCTGTTATCTTGGAATAGTTCTTGTTATGATTTTCACTTCACATCTATTTATCAAATTTCCGGTTCAAACTAATCTAGACATTTTTTCTGATTTAATCTATTATATAGAAAAAGAAGATAAATACATTTTGTTTCAAAAATTATCATTTATCTTCTTTTTTTTATAAATTCTTGTGAACAATGAGCTCCGATTGTTTTGAACATTGTCTATTTTTTTTTGTTACCGTTAGTTTTATTACGTCATAAGATCTGAATTAATTGTTTTGGAAATAAGGTGACTTAAAGCCTTTAAATCGGTTAAATTGAATTGTCCCCAGATCTTCGACTCTTTGTTCATTGTGCCACATAAAAATCTGTTAAGTTACAAATTACAATAAGAAAGTTCCCAACTTTTTAATAATGCATTTTTTCCCCTCCAATTTTAGTTGTTTTAATGAAAAATAAAACAAAATATTGACCTTCATAGTTTTCATCTTCTCTTTGCTTCAACATTCTTATTGATTTCTCAAACAAACAGAAGTCCTTTCTTATAACTAGTACATCGTTATTATCATAATAAATATTGAAACTTCATTTTATTTTTGTTAAAGCATGACTGTCCTTGAGTCTAAATTTATTTTAATTTATTTTTATGAGTACATAATATAATGTAGGTTATTAATTTTGATTATTTAATTGTCATTTTTTTATTAATCAATACTTAGCACGAACAATAAAATTGAATTTGTTGTTTTAAATTCAAAAAAATTTAAGATATTTTTTTATAAATTGTGTATTGAAACTTTTTTATATTGAACAATAACAACCTTAATAAGAGTTGATTGCACAATAATGCTGCAAATAAAACATTTAAATTATATAATGCTAAAGATCTGCTACATAGTTTAAATTCTAAAAAAAACTTCCAGCAGCAGTGTGTGACTTCTGAAAAGTGAGGACTTCACGTTTTTTGCTCCAAAACCAATTTCGTTCTCGATCTTAACGTGCTCTAAACTACGCCAAAAATATTCTTCTCAGTTCTACTTTGTGTCCGCCAGGTAGATAAGCGAGACACACATTTTTTTAACATTCTTGAATATTTTTGTGTTTTTTTATTTATTTCACATTTATATTTTCAAATTCATATTTCATTTATATTTTAATACAATTACTTACAATATTGTTATATTTCATATTAATTGAGTGTCTGAAGTTTTATTTTGTGCTTTTTAAAACTTAAATCAATTAGTTTTAATTTAATTCGTTAAATAGTGTAATAAATTAACGTTGTTGCTTGAATGAACACATCTCCGGAAATACGCCATATCATTTCTTAACAATAAATTTAATAGTCGTAAAATTGTTTGGTTTAAATATATTACAGAGAGAGATACTTAAGAAAATTGAAGCACTAAATACAGTTGACCTTGAATTTGTAATTGCAATGTGTAAGATGCGAATTTTAATTGAAACAAAAAATAATTAAAAAATAAAATAAAAATAAAACACGCAAGGTAAGTGAAATGCAATCTATTGCGTACAAGTTTTGGCTTTTGTATTACACAATAATTTAAACAACGCGGTTTTTACGGTTGGCTATAAATTTACTTAAATTTTTTTTAATATGGAAATTAACTTGCTGAGTTCTTTTTGTCTCTCTTGTTCTAGTCGTGTTTATTAAATGTATAAAGTTGAAAGCTTTTTGTAGCCATTAATACTTCTTCTATGTAGAATTGAAACAACTTAAACTTAATTATCGTTTAATTAATTTCCTTGCTCTCTCTCTCTCTTTCTCTGTAAATAATAAAATTATTAAATTATTGTAGTTCTTCAGTTGTTGTCCTCAATATCGGTTGTATTCAATTTGGCATTCAATTAATTGTCTTTTTGTAGTAGTTCTAAGCTTATTAGCTAAATTAAATTGATAAATCACCGATTTTATGTAATCAAATATGAAACAAAACACAAAAATTAAACAAACGGTTAGTAACAAATTCAAATTTCTATTTACAAACAAAAAACAAATCATCACTCCCCATTTATTGTGAATTATTGTGTTATTTTTATAGTCCAACTTATGTGTATTTGTTTTGTGTTTTAAACAATGGTGGAACCAAATTGGAACAAGTATCTTATTCATAAAACGCTCATTCAGCAACAATCCTGGCGGCCACTTAAGTATAAAGTTCTATACAAATTTTTATACTTAACTCTTATTCAAAATTTTGTATTTTTGTTGGTGTTGTACTTAAGGGTTGTGCGTCATGTTTGTGTAGCAAAAGCGACGCTTTCACATCAATATTTGCATGGATTTTCTTTTTTGTATCAGTTCCTTTCATGTGTGTTGATTTTTTTTTTGACAACTTCGTTTTATGTTTTTTTGTTGTTGATTTTTTTTTGTAGCATTTTATGTTAATTTTTCTGTTTCTTCTAATATATTGCCTTTAATATAAACAATTAATTCATATTTGATATTAGTGTTGGGGTTATGGCGACAAAAAATTTTCTACACATTTAAGTAAAAAATTAAAAAATTAGATGTTTTTAATTTAAAAAAAAGATTTCAATTGTTAAATACCCATAATTATTTTAATTTTTCTTTGTATTGTTTAAGTATTTTTCATCAAAATTATGTTTATAATTTAATTTTGAAGTGGTGAGTAAATTTTTAATTTTGTTGTAAGTACTAGAAAGCATTTAAATTCATCAATATTTTTAATTTATCATCAAAAAAAACTAAAACTAAAAACTAGTTAGTTATTGTCATTTTTAGGTCGAATTAATGGTGATGAAAATTAAGAGTTGCAAAATAATAACTTTTTAGTAGTTTAAAATTTTTTTTTTTTATTAGTTTTTAAAACCACCGAGATGAAAAACGGGAAACATTTTCAATATAATTCTTGTTAATAATTTTGCTTATTTTATTGTTTTTGTTATAATATTATTTCAACTGATGACTCTCATATTTATGGCCCTTGTGAAAGCTGAGATTGCCTACATTCAGGGCTTTAAATTACAATTTTTCGTATTTCGCTTTAAAAATTTTACTCAATGCGTTTTTGCTTGGAATAATACAGTATTATTTTATTTAATTTTTTCCTATTTTCAAAAAAAATATTTTGCTCTAAATATTTTAATTGCTGTTGTCGTTTTTTTTTTATTAATTTTTAGTTTAAAAATACCTTTTCGTTTGTTTTCTCTTTTGCAAAACAAAAACAAAGATGATTTTTCACAGTACAAAATCATGCGCTTTGAATTAACAAATGTTTATAATAATAACTGTAGCATTCGTTTTTCCTGTATTATATTAATGGCCCCCTTTTCCCTTCACACCACATTAGTTGCAAAAATTTGTTTTTGTGTCGAAACAATAATAATAAAAAAAACATACATAAAATAGTTTTTAAAATTAACAATAATTAATTTGTCAACGCAAATTTCTCACATTATTATATTATACAATTTGAGTCCTCTTCCACTTCTCGCATTGATGACGATTATACATACATAGATAGCAGGGATTTATGGTACCAAACAAATATAATTCTTATTAATCTTATTATCTGTTGCAATTTTTATACAATGCAAAATTTGTCTTTTCTGTAATCAAGAGATTGTTTAATGTGTATGTTAAGATCTAATCATATTTGTTATAAGGAAACAGTCTGGTTTATGGACAGGTGTAAACCAGGCGTTTATTATTTTGAACACCAATTAAATTAGCGATTTGGATGTGTATATTTATCTTGAATCCGGTTAATCATATTTTAAGTTGGTTTTTATTTTTGATTTTGAATCGCTTTTAAGTTTTTTTTTAAATTCAATGTATTTGGGGTGTTTGTTTTTGATTCGTCTTCGTCTTGACGAATATTGTAATTTAGTTGCAAATAAATTAAAGTTTAGTAAAGTTTTTCGTTTATTTTATTAAATTCTGTTATCAAGTTCATTAAAGCCTAAATGTCTACAAAAGCGTTCTTTTAGGAGTTGTAATTAAGATTGATAGAGTCTCGTGTACTTACAAAATGTGTTATTAATCTTTTTAATATTTAAATTAATTTAAAATGCCTACATGACTGCAACAGCATTCTTTTAGGCGTTTAAAATATTCTTGATCGTACTGAAGATACTTTGTGTGCTTAATTTTTTATTTTTTTGTTTTAAAATGTGTTTTCAATCATGTTGTTTGATCTATAAGCGATTTAAAATTAATCAATATTAATTGACGAATGAAACAACCTACCCCTTATATATTATATATTTAGTTTTGGAAATCGCAGCAATTGTATTGATTGTTGCTTACTGAATTTTCTTTAAATTTTATTACTTAATTGAATGGAATACTTAGTTCCTTTTGATGATCATTTGTAAATAATTTTAAAATTAAATCTTTTCGTATTTAAATTGTTTAATTTAAGAAAAATCTCAGTTTGCAACATTAATACAATTGAATTGATTAAGACCAATTTTTGTGTATCATAAGTTTTATCACTTTAAATGTATACTTTTGCATTTGGATGTGTTTTATTTTTTGTGTTCCCACCAAAATTGCCAAAACTTAAATACTAAAATACCCTCTTTTTGAAAAAAATAAAAACCCTGCATATTATTAATAAATAATTGCCAAAAAAGATATTAAACGCACTTGCTTGAAATATGATTGACTTGAGTTGACAGATTATTATTCGATATTGCCATACAATAATAAGGTTATGCATATTAAATTTGATTAAACTGAGCTGATTGATCAATGTTGTTGTTGATTAAATGTCTCATTGACTATATACTCGAATCAATTACATATTAAATATTATATTCATTTATAATAATAATAAAGAGTATAAGTATTATATTTTTTATCTATATTCATTTATATATACATAAATAGCAATACGATTTGTTGATATTATTACATTTAATTTGAATTATTTTTGAAAAAAAAAATTAATTGTTTTGTTGCAACGTTTTAATTTCCCATCGATACTAACGGTCGCTCTTTTTCTTTTGATCTCTTTGTTCTCGATTCAGGTTTGATTGCACCGATGCCCGGTATGGTTGCACCCGGCATGGGCGTCATGATTCCCGGACCACATATGCTGCCAATGATGCAACCCCGCTATCGGTGATCAACTCAGGGGCCTTTAGGTTTGGCCCCCGTTATGCATCTGCCGTTGCCCATCATCTATCATTGAGTTATCAAGTTTTTAATTTTTATTTTTAAAACATTATAATAATGATTCCTCCTCACACTATATACCAACTGCAGTTAAATAATTTTAATTGTTTATAAAATAACCCCAACATATTGATTATATTACTTACATCGGCGATTTTGTTTCTCCATTTCTATCTTACATTTATTAAATATTAAAATTATTTAGTATAGAATTTAGTCATTTACAAGCAGCAGTCACTCAGTTGAAATTAAAAAGGGAATTTTTTTAATTAAATGCCAGTTAGCTATGTTTCCAATGTGAAATGGGTATAGAAACGGAATCGTGACTTAAGTGGATTCGTTTTTTTTGCGGTTTGAAATACATATATTTGAATCACCATTTATCCACTTTATTGTATCTATAAATATTGTCTAGTTTATTTAGGGCACACAATTTTAAACCACAAACGATTTAAATCAAATAATTCAATTACGCATTACACAAACGCATAAACGTTATTGGTATTAAATTTATCGTCTTTTTAATCTCTCCTAGTACAACTGTACTAAATATAAAAACTTTGTTTTGTCTAATCTTTTTTATTTAACCAATAAGTCTAAAAAATTGAGTTCTAAATGCAAATAAAAGGATTTATAAAATTTTAAAAAATAGGCTTTTGAATTGTTTTGACGTTTCTTTGAGTCAAATTAAATTCCCTTAACTACGTAACAAATACTTGGATTTAAAAAGATATAAAAAAAAAAAATTCTTTTACTGAATACGTCAAACGATCGTTCATATAATGAAAGCGATAACTGGTTATGGTAAAAATCAATTATTTCGTTGACGATCATTCTCACCCACCAATAAGCTGTTCTAAAATTACCGCAAAAATTTCAACAAAAAATTGTGCTTATTTCGTATTGAATCGGTCTAAATCATCGAAACGGCAACTGTTGCTTTAAAATTACGGCCCAAATATTTCTAAACATAATGTTTTGGTATGTAAAAAGTATTCAAGTTTACGATACCACCATGGTCTATCACAAAGTACTTCAAAGTGCGGCCATTTTGCATTAAACCGTAGACAGACTAGCACTTAAATGACGATTAAGTACCTAAATCACGCTTTCAAAATTGCTTAAACACTAAAATCTAAATGACGATATCGATCGATTTTGACTATTTTTCATACTTTTCATTGTAACCACTCCACAAATTTATGTGGAAGCGGGAAAGTTATTTTGTTTCTGAAATAAGGTTATGTTTATATTTGTATGGAAACGTTAAAATGTAAACGCGTTTAAAGACGAAAAGTGGAGTCTCTCTGGCTTTTTTAAAATACGTTTCAATGATCATTTAAAAGTGCTAGTTTGTCTACAGCTTTAGATTATTTAAGTAAAGACTTCATAACGGAAGAATTTCGTACTCTTAAACACGATACCAGATAAAATTGCAGAGGGTTATTTTTATGCTTTTCGTATGCAGATGATTCCAGATTACCTTCTCCTAGTCTACTATTTAAAGGAATCAAATTGACGAAAACAAATTTTGGGCGTGTCGCAATAATATTTCTTTTCTTTTTTTTGTTATTATTAATAATTTCTCAATCCGATTAAATAATACGATTTTAATGTTGATACAAACTACAGAAATTGTAAAAAAAAAACATAAATTTAGCAAAACACGTTTTAAAAATTATACATTTTTAAATTTTTAAGTAAATTTTCAAATCAATTTCATTTTGAGTTACCTCGGATGGGCCCTCACACTGTTGTTGCGTCGACCAAAAATAATCGAAACCATTGCAAAAAGTGAGTCTCAGTTTATTTTATTTAACCACAAAAACAAATAATTAAAAATGGGTCGTTTTATTGTTGGTTTGTTATTTGGGGAACGACAATTTGCACATTCACAAACATTTCGTGTGAAATAAATAAGGAAGTATTCATCACATTTTTTTTACAATTTAATTAAAAACGTTTATCCTTTTTTTTGTAATTGGCCAAATTGATTGTGATTCTGTGCTTTGTTTTTACTTTTCATTTGTAAGCTGTTTTTATTTTTAAATAGGTAAATTCCATTGAGTCCTTAAGTTCCCTTTTTTAATTGTTTTTCCTCATCACCCCCAATTATTTACACTTCCTAATCAAATATTATGCAACTCATTTTCATTTTAACTATATAATGTATCAATTATTCAATGCGAAACTATCCCTATTTATATTTACTGTATAAATGTTGTTGGTTTTTGGTTAATCCGAATTGAAACATAATTTTGGCTTTTAACTGTCGATTAGTTATTATTCTACCACATTATTCTTTAAACTAAAACATTAAAAAAGAAGAAAACAATGAAATGAAAAAGTATTTACATACATTTAGGATGCAGGTTGGTTCATTTCTTTATTATAATTCCCATTAAAAAAATATAAACTAAACACGAAGCAATAAATCGCATATTTTAGAAAAAAAAAAGAAAACATTAAATAACAAATATGTTAAACCGCAGGTAAGAAAACATTTTTTTATAAATAAAAAAAAATGCATTGTTTAACAAATAAAAGTAAATTAAATCAATAAAATGGCATCATAACATAAAATGCTGATAATTAATTATGTTAACATGAACAAGCAATATACATACATAAGAGATTAATAACTTCCCCCCCAGTGCAGTGCAACAAAAGTAGCTGTGCGATAAATAAATTTGCGTGCGAGCAATGTGACCACTTTTCGGTCAGTGTGCCAACGTTTTTTTATTATTATAAAAATGCAAACCTGATTAATTTGTTTATTCAATGATGTAATATGTTTTTTGTTTTTGATTGTGAAAGGATTATTTTGAGTGGACAAGGTCAGTGGCATCATTTTTATCTCACGACGAATTATTATAGTACACCCACCCCTCACACACACTCACACATCCCCACTTATATATTTAACACAATATATTATAGCAATAAATGTTAAATAAACTCCTAAAAATTTAAATAAACGTAACAATCATGAGCAAGAAATAAAACGAAACGAAAAAAAAAATCTCCCGAGCATAATGATAAAAATGAAACAAAAAGAATATGACGTTAACTGTTATTAATAAAATAAATTCAAAAAACACAAAATTGTAAGTATTCACATTTTACCCTTTAATCAATTATTACAATACATAAAACTATATATAATAATTAATTAATTATAATTGTAGAATTAATAACGTTTATTTGTGTATCACTGCAATTGAGGTGCTCTATCCTTTTTGCTTGCAAAACATTTATACAAAAGATAACTAGGCCACAATGGTTGATTTTTCAATATATATTTGATTGTGTACATTTTCTGTTTTAATTTCGTATTTTTTCTAAATTGCACGAATTTTTAATGTAAAACTGAATACTAAGGGCTTTTTTTCATTCACTTGCAACAAAGTATATATACTTATTATATAATATTTATAATGCGTTGAGTATGTTTTAAGTCCCCATAACAAAAGATGAAACAGATTGTTTAAGAATTAATACACAGAAGTGCATTTCTAATTAAAGGCTATAGAGGAATTGAGTTGTTTGTGAAAATTAATGGAAAAGGTGATATGTATCAGTAAAAAATTAATTTTATTCAATTTTTAAACCTAATTTAAATATTCAGTTTAAAATAATTTAATTCAATTTAAAATAAATTAGCTAAAATTAAATTGACTTAAATTATTCAATTTTAAAGTTTCTTTTTAAATCCATTAAGTAAATTTTGCATAATTGAAAATAATCAAAATACTAAAACTCCTTTAAATATGCTGTTGCAGCATTTCAGGCGTTTTATTTTTATTTTTTGTAAATTACGAAAACAGTAGAAATGAAATTCATTTAGAATTTTTAATTAACTGTCTTGCATTATTAAAAACTAATTTAATTTTAAACTAAATACGCACCGTTAACAATACACAAACACCATTTTCACCTTAAATACTGTTACAATAAATGAATTATCATTAAAGTAATTCATTTTCTCTCATTATAAAATACCACGATGTATCATAACTGATATGTTACAACTATCAAGTGAAAATATAATAGTTAGAACGAGAAAACATTTAATTAAACAATTTTATTGTAATTCGAAAATTGTAAACCACTTGATACGTTGCTCTGTTAATTTGTTACAATTAATTAATTATTATTGCTGGGAAAAAAATGCAAAAAAAAAACAACAAACATTTAAACATATTTACATCCTGAAATGCAATATTAAATAGAGACAGACAGACAGACGACTACCGAATAAGTTTAAAATTATGATATAATGGTAATTATGAAAGGCAGGTGATTTCAAGTATCTCTGCATGTCTCTCGTCATCGCCAATTCCCTTCATGTTCGCATTGATATATGAATAGCTAAATATAAATAAACAGTAAAATATGTGTATGCATTATTTGTTTTTGGTCTGCACGGATGGCGAGAGTGCACTAAGGGTCATTTATTTGATTTCACAAAATTGATGTTGGATATATAAAGTATGAGTATTTAAAAACTACATAAGTTTAATATTATAAACAATTATTGTGCATTTAATTAAATTTTTTGTTAATCAACAACTTCATTTTATTGTAAATTAAAATTAATACTTATCGTAATATTTTTATGTTTGTAATAAAAATTAAAACATCCACTTATTTTAATTGATGTTTGAAAATTATTTCAAAATTTATTTAATCATGTATTTGACAATGTTTATTAAATTACCATCAATCGCTTAAATATTTAATGCAGGCGACAAAAACGAGAAATTATTTTTTTCAATTACAAAATAATTTCTTGTGAAATTTTGTCACATCAATTTTGTTGAGTGGAGAGTTCCTTGTTAGATTTTGTGACACTTCCTCTCTCTCGTTATGTCAATCAATTTGTCTTTGATTGAATAACAAAGGACTAAAAGAACATTGCTGTCCAAAATAAAAAAAGGAATTGTTGCAACAGACCTAACAGGCGAATTTTGGAACACAAATTCACAGTGTTTAAGCTGTTGGACTCTTCAGTCCCTGCCTTTCTCCAATCACACCCATATAAAAGCTACAATTATTTTTTTTTTTTATTATTCTATACAAATAAATTGCAGTTGTATTTTGTTGACACAAACACTAAATAATTAATAAATGCGGGATGAATCTACAAGAAATACAAAGAATTAAAACGCAAACAAACTTTTACGTTTACATCCATGAATTGTGTTATGGATTAAATAATAATTAAGTAAAATTATTTATGAAACATTTTCATTAAAAAAAAATCTAGTAAATTTATAAATCAGAGTGAAATGTTTTTAACTTAATTATAGTGTATAACCTTTATCGTTGCTGGATTAGTATTTGTTGTACTTTTTTATTTTGTGTGTGAAAATAAAGGCAAATCATTTTAATCGAGAATTCTTACTTGTATATTGTGAAATTAAAATCTACGTTTACGCATTTGCGCTTGAATTATTTTGAATTAAATTTGCCTATTAAGTATAGTTACTACATAATTGTGTAATTTGTCTCTTTTGAAAGAAGTCCTTTTAAAATAATAATATTTAAATCGAAAATAGTTGTACAGCTTCCTACAAAACAGGCATCTCAATGTATTGTTGTTTCCTTTAATTTTGAAAATAAAAACATTTTAATTAGAAAAAAGCTGTTGTTTTATTTAAAAGTTTTGACTCCACTTATTTTCCATATTTTCTGTAATTATAATTTCGTTGTTTTTGTTTTATGTTTCTTTTAATTGTTTATGATTCATTTTATTTAGATCTCATTTTGTTGATATGCTCATAATTGAAACATCAAAAGTATTGACAATAATGTTAAAATTAATTATAAGATTTAATCCCACTTTTTGATTTTCATCCAAATTATTTTATTTCCTCTTTTGATGATAAAACAAATTGTATATACAGAAAAGAAAAATATTTTTCAGCTGTTACTCTTACTTCCTATGTCAACGACTTAAGTCTTGTCAATATCATAAAATAATTGATTAATCTAAACAAATCCCACCATTTTTCGATAATAGTTTTATTACCCAAAAAAAAATCAAAAAAATCTCACAATCCTCACTTCTCCTAATAAAACCCAAAACAATATAAAAGACCTGAAATGAACTCACAGGGCATGATTCATCACAACTGAATTTTATTTCCAGCACTTCGATTAAAGACGCGCCATTGTTTGCCAAAAATTGTTGAACTCTGCGCTTAACAAACTTAAACCACACCACAAAACAATTGGAGAATATTTATTTTGTCGAAACGAACCGTCACAACTGTAAAAATTGAAATCGCTTACAAAATATAGCAATAGTCATGCACCCGTGAATTTTGGTGCCAGGCTTTATAAATTATTATTATTATTTTACATTGTCATCGAGTCATCGTCAATTCAGCCGCGATTGCGCTATTTTTCCGACGCTAATTAAATATTCGACTTATTAACCGAAACAATGGGCAACACCTTGTGGTCGGATCCCACGCATGTGGGTGCTTAAGAATTATACTTTTAATGGTACCACTCGGTCATTCTTGTTGTTTGGAACTTGCGGGAAAAAGCGGCGACGTGTAATTCAATTTATAAATGCGCAAAAGTCATGCTTCTGTTTTTTTTTTGAGTGTTTAAGACGCGTTCTTGTGCTTTTCAGGTTTAAGTATTGACCAATATCGTTGAAGAATGCCCAAAACGGTTTATTTACTTGCAAACCGGCAAACATGTTTCTCTCCCATACACGCACACGAGTACATAGGGGAGTCGGTTGTCTGATTTTTAGCCGCATGGAACCATCATTAAGAACTTTGCAAAAAACAACGAACAATGTGTAGATAGGAACTATCATCAGGTAACAATGAACTTGTAATGTTTATGTGTATTGATGTGCATGCGTGTTTGTTGAAGCTTCCATGAGAGGTCAGGCAACGTGATTTGGACTGGAAAATTTTTGGCGGGATTAAAAATAAAGCAACGCTGCTGCTGCCTGGTGCGTTACTAAAAAAAAACTTCAAGCAGCTCATAAAAAAAGCGGTTTAAAATGTAGAAGAGAACAAAAAGATTGGTGAGGAAAAAAATACACAGAACAAAACTGATGATGAGAAGAGTAGCAATTACACATTGTGGCCCAGGTTTTGGATATGCGAACAACATGAAATTAGAAATTCGCAGAACTGGTTCTTTGGGGCTCGTCGCATAGTTTGCTCTCATGCTTTGCACTTTTGCGCAAATAACCGAAAGTGGAATTTTTGAAGCTTGTCTTACTAAAAACAAATTTTAACATGGAGCGACTATAAGCGAGTTACCTTTATGTTGGCTTTAATGTGTTTGTGCAGTTCCCCCTTACAAGAAATTTGATTTTTTGCTGTCATTATGAAGTCACAACAATGATAGGATGGAGACCCCATATATGCAAGTTTTGCAATGCATATCAAAAGCAACAACAACAAATCGGTGGTATGTGGTGAGTAATTTTTTTTGTACTTAATTATGAAAATGTCTTTGTGCTTATAATCATAATTTGTCTGAACATGTATGACTAAGCGTTGAACATTTTTAGGTGAATTTGTGTTTCAGAACTTTTTAACAGGGAGTTTTTTAGTCCCTAATGTAATGAGTTATGACTCAGACGTAGAGCACGGCTTTATGTGCATTCCTTAAATAATCCAGTGTTAAAATCCACTTAAGTTCCTTGAAATTATCTAGTATAACATTGAATTACGTGAAAAACAATGTATTCACCTAGCTCGACAAATTCACCTAACTCACCTAACTCACCAAATTCACCAAAAATAATAAATGAGACCCTCAATTGCTTCCAAACATTAGAACTATGCATTTGGAGTGCCTTTTATTATAAAACGCGATAAACATCTTAACACAAAACATTTTCTTGAATGCATAACTTTAAAATGCACCTCATCCCAAAAAATCAACAACGGCAACATTCAAATTTATTTGGCGGTTAATATCACGGCTTCTTTTGTTATATTGTGAAAGTGTGAGTCACAAAGTCAATACAAAAACGCTTGAGGTTGGATTCGATTTGGTGTGGCAAAAAGTCTGCTAAGAAGTCTCATGCGTGAAGTGATATCATGCTTTTTTTTACATCGCGTCATGCAATTGAGGCGGTTCAAAGACTATTAAATAAATGAAATGTAACAAAATGCATTTTACACTTGCAGATTGTTGGTTTTGTTGTGCTCTTTTTGTACAGATAACGTGCTTCCGGATTTGTAGAAAATTAAAATATAATTGTTTTTGTTTTAAATAAAATTGCTCTTTGGTCTGTTCCATTGATTGTTTGTGTGGTTTCTATTCATTGATGATGTAATTCATGATAATTGGTATGCTAAACACTTTGTTGTCAACTTCAGTCTGCGAAAAGACAAATTAAAGTGCGCTTGAGTCATCCTGAAAATGTTACATGATTCATGTAAAGTTTTCTGCAAGAATTTTCAAAATCATCAGTTTGCATAGTTTTTTTTTCATACGCACCTTTTTTTGCGTTTTTTTATGATTTGTTCGTTTCGTTTCTCAGATCTTTGAATGGAACTTGATTGACGCGTGACTAAAGTTCTGAAACTGATCTCTTTCGACAAAATTATTAAGCTGACTCATGGCGAGGTGTTACAGTTCATGTTAAAATGAATGAAAAACATAATATAATCATTTACTTTTTAGTTATGAATAATTTGAGAGTATGTATAACGTTAAAAGAAGACAATGAAATGCGAAATGAAATATTTTTTATTGTTTGAATTAATATTACTGAATGCTGGAGGATTTATTATGAGGATTTAATTTAAAAAAAAAATTTGGTAATTATTTAATTAAGAATTCATCTTGCTTTAGTTTTAGAAATAAATAAATAATCTTACTACAAATTCAATCAGGCTGTCCCCACTCGAATTTAAAAACATTTGTAGTCTAAGCGTGTAGGCTTAAGCATTGAATTAATCAAAAGCTCAAATAAGTAAATTCAAAATTTGTACGTGTTATTTATTTTAAAACAATTTATTCGACTTTTTATTAGTTTAAAATGTTTTTAAAAGTCTTAATTATTTTGTGTCTATTTCAAGGAATTCAAAAAAATTATAAAATTAAATGATTTCTTTAAAATAAGGAAGATAGAACATTTTATTTCCGACACATTTTTGTGGTTCTAAGAATAAAAAAGCAAAAAACTTCCTAAATTAATTTCCACGAAATCAGCGAAACAATTTTTTTTGTCCACAGAGATTATGAAAAGAACTTAAATACACATTTTGTGGTCTTGAGATAAATAAAAATTAAAAATGTCACTTCCGACGTACAAAACCAACCAATTTTTCTCTCAATGAAAAAGCCTAAAATAAATCTTTCAGATACTGCACATCTAGTTAAGCACCAATATAAATCTTGATGTACTTAAAAATATTGAAGGATTTTACTTTTAACTAGTTAATTTGGATATTTACTTTCATTTAATTTTATGATCACCTTGACCATGCGATTAATCTGCGTATCTTGTTCGTCACATTGAGTGCGTCACAATTACACGGCAATCAACTAATTGTTAACGTGTGAATTGTTACGTTGCCTTAAAGAGCTTTAAAGCGTTTAGAAGTGCAACCAACTGTTACAATATGTGAATATGCTCGCTTAGTTACAAATTTAGGCGTAATTGCATGCGTACTTAAACTAATGAAGCACAAAAATATTGAACCAAAGTCATGGACGTGCGAGTACCTACATCTGGAGAGTCTCGACAAATACGAAATTAAATGAAAAACATTGTCTTAATGTGACATGTGAGACAGTTCAATTAAGTAAATATGTATTCCTAAATGCGGCAACAAACACTTTATTTAAATATTTCCACAGCTTTTTTGCGAATATTCTGTTGTTTGCACGCCAATAAGCTTGTGCTTAGAGTTTGTTTAGTGATGCAATCCAATTCAGGCGAACAAGAGGATGATTCTTTTTAAAGACGTTGTAAGACGCAATAAACTTAAAGGAATAGAAAATTCTGATGGGGGAATATGAGTGATGACTGTACTGATCTAATTAAACTGTTTCAAACTTTTTTTTTTATTGTTTTAAAAAGTATTTAATAACATTCTTTTTATCGCCTCAATGCTATCACAAAATTTGACCACACAATCTAGCCCATGGTCGTGCAACCCACAATGTTTAAGTTTTACCAAAATTATTCAATATCTACTGAATTAATCATTGATGTGAATGCAATGTCGAATAAATGCTCCGATGTATTGTTCCATATTTTTCTAGTACAACAAAGTATTTTAAGTGAGTCCTTTAAATCTCAATAATTGTTAATCGTTTAATATTACTTATTTATAAGCTCACTTCAGTCACGCACGGTATTTTTGGGTTACCGTTACAATGTTTTACATTTTTAATTATTAGCAATTAGGGATTGTTTTTCTATTTTCAAATGGTATTTCATTTTGTGAAGAAGGTCAACTTAAATCTTTAATCAATCCATCAATTTAATTAAAGTCATCAAACATTATTGTTTGTTTTAATTTGCAGCCTACAACAACAACAATAAAACCCCACACATCACTTTTTTTAAGCCATCTAACCATATTAAGTGTAACTAAATGTCGACTTGTAATAAAAATTGTAATGTGCTTATAATAATAATTACTAATACCACTTTCAGCTGATGATTTGAAATGCGCCTATAAGAGCTGAAGGTTAACCACTTTAAATTATTCAACATCTTTGTGTTCTTTCTGTTGTTGCGCGTTTAAATGTTACAAAAATGTCGCAATCCACACCACATATTAAAATTTATAAATCTAACCAAGTGTCATATAAATAAATTTGCTTACAGATGTGAGTGCATTCCAAACGGGGTGTCTGCAAAGGTCACATAACGATGCTATCGCGTATGCGCACAAAAGTATGCATTAGGACTTTAATGCGCAACCGGTTTGCGCCGGAATTGATAATACCAAATTTCAATTGACTTATTAAACATCTAATTGACATTTTTATTGTGGCAAATTTTCATACTCATCAATCTGTCATCACACATCATCATTAATTGTGTTTTATAAATAATGTTGATGGTTTTACTGATTCATTTTTGTTGCATAGAAGTAATTATTGAATTCGTCGTTTTTCCATACAAATAATCAATGGGAATCTCCCGCGTATTCAAGTTTAAATGACGCATAAAATTTACACATTTTCATTTTCAGTAAATGTACAAAATAATGACGGTCACTGGTCGGTGTAATATATAAAGCAACAAGCGAGAAATACGAAAAACTGGACGCGGTTAAATTCAATGAAAACAGTCGAAAGTCATATATGTAAGTGTAACGAACATTTTGCTGATTATTTTTGAGCCCCCCACCAATTTTTTTGAAAAGCTTTGCTCAAATATAAATGCACACATATATATTTAAAGAGCTTTTTTTACGCATACAGACAATTTTGGTGGGCAGCGTTTTGCCATCTCGTTCGCTCTTACGGTCTACTTCAACATATTATGGGGTACAAATTAGCCTCAACAAATTTATGCTTTATTTTTCATAAATCATAAATTGACATTTTTAATGCCTCTTTATTCCTAATTTAATACACAAAATATATAATTTCAGTGGCATTTAAAACACAATTCGTGTATAAGTGTGCAAACAACACCAACTATCAACTGGCATTGCATATTTTTGTCAATAAAAACAATGATTGAACGGCTAACTATGCAATTTCTAAAAGAGTAAAATATTTTAAGTTTAATTTATTTATGGGCACGTTCGTGTATGTGCAGCTGCGGTTTTTTTGATTTTTAACGATTTTTTTTTA
Organism: Sylvicola cinctus; assembly: GCA_963854165.1. Taxonomy (NCBI): domain Eukaryota; kingdom Metazoa; phylum Arthropoda; class Insecta; order Diptera; family Anisopodidae; genus Sylvicola; species Sylvicola cinctus. The sequence continues at coordinate 46,032,596 of OY974082.1, forward strand.
TGTGTAGTAATGTTTAGGGTCAAATTGAAATTTAAATAATTAAATTCTATTGTACTTAAAACATTTTTAATGCGTTTTGTTTTCTATAGAATATAAGCACGTACATACTATCAAGCAAAAAAGCTTAAGTACATACTTGGGAATAACATTTTATGGACAAAGTCTTTTTGATTTACATTTAACTTAAAAATCAATTTTAAATTAAATAAGTTTCGCACCCTTTTTTAAGAACTTCGATTTAAAGATCACCAATTTGCTCTTACACCATTCTTACAAAGTCGGTTAAATGAATTATACATTAGAAATTTAGTCAGTGTATTGTAGAATTTAATTTTACAGTTCCTTATTCTTAAACATATTTCAAAGTATGTAACAACTTCAAATTATTTTAAAAATATTAGCATTTCATAATTATTTTTTAATGGACTTAATAATGTAGCAACAATTTATGAATGTCATAAGAATCGTTAAAAAATATTTTTTAACACTTTTCAGAAAAACATTTCTGAATTCACTGAAACTATTTTAAGTTTCGTTATTTGTTAAAAATTTCAGTGAAAAATCAATTAATGAGTATAAGGTATTTCAAGTAATTGGTAGTGCATGGTTTTTTGTTAATTGAAACAATTTTTTTTTATTCTTGGATATACTTTTTTACAACAAAAAATCTATTCTAATAAAAATTATGTTTTTTCCTCAAAATTTTGTAAAGTTTGTAGCAACAATAATTGGCCAAAAAAATTATGATTTTTGCACAAACTCTCTCTCTCTCTACGTTTTGTTTTTTGTAAGACAATTCCACACAATATATATACAATATTTATATTGAATCAACACTCACAGGTGTTTGCGTATCCAACTGGATATTGACTTCACATTAAAATCCAATGACCAACAAAACGCTTTTCGATTGTATTTGGTGATCTCCACATACAGTCATCACTCTCATCGTCACACATCCAAATAATTCAATATACAAAACAATCATTGCCAACTGGCAATCATGATCAACTCCACTCCAGCAGACCCAGCTCCCCATTCAATACAACCATGACTCAATATGCGAACGCACTTTACAGTTTACACTTTAACATGCAGCCGTTCCATTATGTACTTTCCATTCAGTTTGGGGCCTCTAATTCACTCCTCAGTCCTCAACACACTCAGTCGTCGTCGCATAATAATACGTAAAATCGTTATAACCGCGCGTTTTACAACTCGCGTGATCGCGCTTGGCTGTGGTCTCTGCATTCGGTTGTTTGACTTTAGAGCGCAGTTGTGTTGAGTACCTACTAGCTGCATGCAGCAAGTCTATAAAGCGCCTTGAGCGGTGTTTCATTCAATTTTATTAATTCAACAAATTTGTTCGTGGTATAAATTTTTGTTTGTGGAAATAAATTTTTGTAACAATAAAGTGAAATAAATCGCAAAGAGAAAAGCTTCTTTTTGTTCTCAGGCGTGGTGAATTTTGTTTTGAACTCAAAATAGAGTGTTTCTCGCGTGTGTCTTTTTAAATTAATATAAACAAGAATTGAGTGCACGTACTTTAAGTACTTAAGTGAAAGAATTGCACAAAATTTGAAAAAAAATTTATTTTGTGGCGTAAAAATTAAGTGTGGCACATTTTTTAATCCAAAATATGTCAATTAGTAATAAAAAGTGAAAAAACTGCTTCAAAAAAAAAATTGTTTCTTATTATTTATAAAAAAAATATAAAAAAATAAATCGAATAAAAAATGAAAATTTTACTTTTAACCACAATTTTTGTGGCAACACTTGTGTCTGCAAATGACAATCTTCGCGTGGCTTATCAATGGAAGCAAATGGACTACGACTATCGTGATGATGGTGAACGTCAAGAAGCAATTCAAACCGGATCATTCCAGCCAGAGCATGTAATTCCAGTCGGTTTGGAGGTGTACAAGACGCGTCTTTTCATTACATTGCCGCGTTGGAAGACTGGCGTTCCGGCTTCATTGGCCTACATTGATCTCAATGGTGAGTCTTTTATAAGAAATATGTTGCAAGTGAACGTTAATTCACGTTGCAAACACGTACACCACAGTCAATACTTGCATATTAATTGCATTAGAGACAGAATGGGTTGTGCATTAGCACCCCACCCCACCCAGCCGGCTTCTAGCAAGAAAAGCTCCACAAAATCTTATAAAAATTTGTCGTTAAATTGAGTCACTTTGGGTACACGTTGCAAAATGATGTGAGCCTAATTATGCAATAAATATATTAAATTCAGTTGTAAGGCAAAACCGGTTTCTGCGTTAAGTGTACTTATGCTCGGCTACAACAAAAACGCCAACAAATTGGTTAATCGCGTATATCTTATTAATTTTCTGACGTTGGTGGGGTTTCTTTCCGTTTTATTTTATTTTTTGTATTTTCTTTCATGACAATCTTGTAAATTGATTTTCCCATTCAAATAGTGAAATCGAAAGTCGATTGAAAACTATTATTATTTATATAGATGAATGCTATAAGCCAAGGGATTATCGCTTGTACACGTCATTTTATAATTGATTGAAATTTGAGAAACATGTGTTTAATTGGCTTCATTTAACCGCGTTGTGCTTTACTGCTGGAATATACGTGTTTTACTATGTAGCTGCTTACATTTGAAACTTAAAGACAATCACGTATAAAAGCCATTTAAAAAAAAGGTTATTTTGCATAATGATTCGCTTTACAGGCTTGGCGCCTTTCAAATGCTCAACGGCCAATAAAAACTTGTTATTTTACATGGGGCAGTGCTAAAAATAAATTATTTTATTAATTTAATATTCGTGGAACACATTTTCTTTGCGAGTATGTATTTAGCAAGTATTGGGTTTGACTTTGAATTTGATGAAATTTGTGGGTTTTTCTCAGCTTCATCGTTTTACAATTTATAAAAATTAAATTTTTTCGATTGGTAAATATTATGCTCATATTCTGAATAAATTTTCCATACATTTTATATAAAGAATAATTTTATACTTTTGAATCATGCTTGAAGAATGAAATTATTAAAATTAAATGAAAAATGGTAATTCGTAATGGTTAACTTAAAGTGAATTTCTAATTTTCAAAACTAATTGCTTAATTTACGTATAACGCTCAATTAAGTTATTAATTATAAATTTAATTAAACAATTAAGCTTGTCTGTTAAAGTTTAAGCGCTCATAAAAACTCTAATGAAATTCAAAATTGGATGGGCATTTGATTTTTAAATGTTTTGTCATTTTAATTGAGCTATCGAGTATGAGCAACTATAAACTATTTACTATATTCGCTAGTCGTTTACAATTTGTTTACAGTTTTTTCGCTGTTGACACTAAAAGTGTTATTAAACTCAAAGGGTTTTAATCCAAAGTATAAGTACTAACCTTGTGATTGCAACATAAAAAACATAAAAAAATCAATGAAATGTAATTGGAAAAAAATTTTCGCAACGGATTTTGTTTATTATTATTGTTGTCATTAAAGTAATTCCATTTTGCGATAGTTAGCATTTAAAACATAATTCCTTGACCCAAAATAACTCATTCCTTATTACAAAGCTATTTTATAATAATTCAAGAAACTGTGTGGAAAATAAAACTAATTTAACCAACACCCATTAGGCACGGCTTGCATCTTATAACGGTCTTGCATGAAGAATATTGTAAACTGTTACGTAACCGCAAAACTTTTATCGCTCACACAAAGCCAAAATCTTGACTCAAAGAATGTGCCACAAATAACGAATTCTACAAAACATAAAGCGTTATTCAAAACCTGCACCAATAAGATTGTCATTCAACTCTCGTTCGCCTTTTTGTGTCCACGACTAGTTAATATAATTTATTTTATGTACATATATATCTTAGGAGTCCAAAGCAATAAGACACGCAATCCGCAGCATTTTAAGACTGTACAGTAGCCAAAGTGGAGAGCTTTAGCTTTAATACATGGAATTTAATTCTAAACCAGGACACAATATGCCATTGAGGCCTTTGAGTGTAATATGCAAATTGCTACTGCACATTGAGTGACATTGTGAGACATTTGAAGAAGGAGGTCAATTTAGGGTCAGCGTCTACAATTATTAAACGCTGTGATAAAAAATGTAATTTACATGCAGTGCAGATGAACGTTATATTAATAAAATCGATAAGCTTTTTGTAAACAACAATTATTTTCACTTATTCAAGTTTGATTACAAAAAAAAAAAAATTGGTTTACCTTTCTTTGTTTGTGGTGGCGTGCGCAATATCGCAAGAATCCAAAGAGGCATGCGGTCACACCTTAAAACGAGTCGCAGGGAGAAAACGAAAGTTACTGCTCAAACTGAACACTGCACACTATAGTTACTTGCTGCATGTGTTCACTTAATATGTAATAAAAGAATTATGAATTTGTGCGAGAGAAAAACGTGAGCTGATTAGGTCAGACAATTGCTATTTTTCAGTTCCATATGATTTGTAGCAATTGTGCAAAGTTATGTATAGCTTTTATTTAGTGGCTTTTGTGATTGTCTCGTGTTGAATGAAATTACGAGCCCGCCGCGCATAATTGACAGCATGTGTTTTGTATAAGTATGACTGTGTCATTCCAATTTATGTAAATAACTAAACATACATTTGTACTTTTGTATGTCTAAATATTACTATTTAAATGGAATGTTTTCAAGAATGCATATTATTGCGATTTGCCGCATAAATAAATTGTTCTCAACCGGTTTGTTGCGTTTTTTATTTACAATAAATTCAACATTAAATTGTGTAATTTTATTGAGTAGTTATTGAATTGAGTATTTATAAAGTGGGATGGAATGCAAGTCGGTTTTATATTATTTAGTATTTTGATGAATAAAATTTAAATTATTTTTATGTGGTTATTTTAAAAAATATTACATTTTTGTCACAAATCTCGTTGTTTAGGCAATTTTTTTTTTATAACAAAATGTACTTACGATACTTAAAAAATACTTAATTTAAGTAAATAAAAAAAATTTAGGATAACGTTTATCGCTTTTTAATTTCAATCATAACTATTTAAATCTATCATCCCTTTTTTAAATAGTCCCAAAAAACAGTTAAAACTTAAAATTGCAAGTTAATCCATCAATATTCAATGAGCAACCGTCTAAATATTAGCTATTGCATACTTATAGGCGTTTTAATTTTGTTTGTTTTTAACGGAATAACGGACTAACTTAAGCTTCTTCTATTATAGATACAAATTAAACAATTGATTGAAAACGTTATCATTTAACGACAGCATTTAAACCCATTTTTCCCCAATCGATCTGAAACTTCGACTATAAATTTTCAGTCACCAGAAAGAAAGCAGGGATTGCAAATTTTTCCACCTTTCATAATTTTTTAGGATGCCTGTTAAGTAAAGAGTTGCATTTTATGCATAAATTAATATCCTTAAAAACTATCAATAGAATTTTAAGATAAGTCAATACTTTTACCTTTCCTTTAAGCTCAAACACTGTTTATTACTTTGCAAATTGAATTGTTTAAATTTGGCTTTTAAAAAGACAAAGTTAAGTTCAAAAGTATTAATTGTTTATCGTTATTGATGAAATAAAAAGCTTATTTTATTAATTGTAATTTATTTTTCCTGATCTATTACACTTCAGTGAATTTCCGAATAATTAACTTTATTTCCAAGAAAAGTTAATTTTTTTCGCAATGTAATTGTAATCTTTCTACGTTCAGTGAACTCCATTCTCCACTCCATATTAATCACCTTTTTGAACCCAATCAACATTTCTATTTCCGATCAAATAATAGTGAAGCACTAAGTCAACGCCTTTTACCCTTACCTTAAAATTAAATTGTGCTTTAAGTCATAAAAATTATGACAATGAATTTAAATTGGGTTGTTGGTCAAGTTAAAAACGAGGAATTAAATAAAAGTTATGTTCGGAAATACCACAAATAAATCCATAATTTGGAAAGTTGTTCGCTGTTTGCAAGTCAAACATCATGGTGGCGCAAAAAATGCAATCACCCCACCTGCTTTTCATATTGTGACCGTTCATCACGGTTTAACTGGCGTTGTGCTGCCAAATGGGCTAAGAGACGAACGTTTGCTCAGATCGGTTATGGCTCAATTTAATTTAATAATTTCGGCAGTTTTAACTTTCACCATGTACAAATATTGAAATATTCAATTACAAGCGGTTTGTTAACATGTAAATGTTATTTTAAATAGCGTTTTTATTTTACGATTAACCTAAAGGTGAGAAACAATGTTTAACACGATCGATTATTTCATTTTATGTTCATATCCTCAACTAAGAGTAAATACTTTTTTATGACAAAATATATTTCTTCCGAAATAACTTTCGGAAAAGAGTTAAGTTTAACAAATTTAGATTGCACCGAATATTTATTATGACAGTAAAATGCTTTCTTTTTAAAATCGCCTAAATGTAGGTTCTTCAGAATTTTTAAAACATTGATAATTAATGGAAATATTGCATAAAGAAAGCGACTTATTTAATAAATTAGAGGAATATATTTTATTGAACATAAATCCTCTTAACAAAAGAAAATTGACATCATTTTCTTTTCTATTTTCCAGAAAACTCCATGAATACAACTGAATCCCCGAAACTCAAGCCCTACCCCAGCTGGGGAGCCCACAAGCTCAACGAAAGTGAACCACCAGAGATTGTGTCTCCATTCCGTGTGCGCGCCGACGCGTGTGGTCGCCTCTGGGTATTGGACACCGGCATTGCCAATCTCTTAGGTGATGTGCAAGTACTTGCACCCACACAACTGCTCGTCTACGACTTGCACAATGACAACTTGTTGCGCCGCTACTCCATTCCAAAAGACCAAACCAAGGAGAACTCATTTTTCGCTAACATCGCTGTGGAAGACGGTGACTGCGATAACACATTCGCCTACAGCGCCGATTTGGGCGCACCCGGCCTTATTGTGTACTCATGGCGCATGCAGGAGTCATGGCGTGTCAGTCACAACTTCTTCCACCCCGACCCATTATCCGGTGATTACGAGGTGGGCGGTATTAAATTCCAATGGGACGATGGTCTGTTCGGTTTGGCTTTGTCTAAACAAAATGCTGACGGTTTCGCTACTCTCTATTTTCATCCACTAAGCTCCACGAATGAGTTTTCCGTCTCAACGGAAGTGCTGCGCAACAAATCGTCAGCCAGTTTGCCGGAAAATTTCAAAGAGTTCAAAATTCTCGGTTCACGTGGTCCCAATGGGCAATCAGGTGCGGCATTCCTTGACCAATTGACCGGTGTGCTGTTCTATGCTTTGCCGAATTTAAATGCCGTTGCCTGTTGGAAGACGTCTAATCGAGCGTACACAATTAAGTCGCAAGGTCGTGTGTTTATGAGTCCCGTCGAAATGGTGTTTCCCAATGATGTGAAAGTTGATGATCAAGATCGTTTGTGGGTGTTGTCCGATCGTTTGCAGCAATTCATGTACTCCACATTGAATCCGGAGGAGGTCAATTTCCGTGTGCTGACAGCGCACGTCAAGGACGCCACTGAGAACACTGCATGCGACACTACACCCAAACCGCTACCCGATTTGATTAACAAACTTGGTGACATTTTGCGACCACAAACGTCAACGGATCGTGCTATGACACGACCACGTGGTGAGGCTCCTCCAGCTGGATCGACTGCATCCGCTGTGAACACCATCACCATTGGGGCGGTGCTATTGATGGCGCTTAATGTGCTTGCCTGCTACTTTAAGTTTTAATTTTAACTCGTTGTAAATGTGATTTTAAATGCCTTAAAAATTGTTGTAGTCGCTTAAAACTTTTATACATTGAGTTTTAAGATCCAAAATTCAAGCAACTTTAGTCTGCTTTGTACAGAACCAGAATCTGAGATGAAATGAAAGTTGTAATCTCATAATTGTGTAAAACTAAAAAAAATAATTCAGTATACCGAAACGTTTTTATTTAAATTTTAAGCCAAAATGTTGAATAAAGTATGTAAATTGACGATCTTACTCGTACTTGTGTATACTTTAATGTTTAAGTACCATACGAGTAAAATTACCTATAATATTATATAACAGCGTAGAAGCACACATCACTTAAGATAACTATTTTATTTATTGAATTGTTCAATTAATTGCGTCTTTAGCAACTATAATAATTATTCTATATTTTTAAAATTTGTAGACCTGTAACGTAATTGTTCAGCAAAAAATAAATAAAAAACACCCACATGTTAGAGAAATAGAAATAGTTATCCCGGGTAATTACTGTAAAATTTGCACCAACCAAGCAGTAAATAAATAAAATATTTACATTACTTAAATAAGTCAGTGTTTGTGTTTTTATTGCGCAATATTCTAAGCGTTAAGTCAAGAGCAACCATCACATTTTGTTGCGTACTTAGTGGCAGTTACTTAAGGAACTCAACCATGGCCACAATGTTGTTAGATAAGTGAATGGTCTTTCATGGTCTGAGTAGCATGTTTCTTGAGTAAGGAATTTAATTGATCATGAAAATGGATAAGTATTCAAGAATTGCGCAAAATAAAGTACGCACACTTAAATTTAATGATCTTTTAAAAAGTTAGGTAATTTGGTGTAAGGTGTTGTTACTCAACAATAAATCATTAAATCATTTTTTTAAAGTTTAAATTAAATTAGTTCAATTAAACAAAAGTTGGTCAGTATAAATTACATAGCGATATTATTACCCATTAAATTAACATTTACGACTTAAGTACACAATTAAAAAACATTAATTTTAAAAAAAAAGCACAAAACAAAAGAGAATTTTTAGGTCGAGCTTTACCATTAGGACGAATTAGTAAAGATGTGATAATTAGATGTCAAATTTAAACCAGACCCCAGAGAGATTACCATTTATTTATATAAATTGCAACATTGTATTTGTGGGGAAATGATCGTTTCAAAATTACTGCATCATACTTTATCATCAGTCATCACCAAAACATTACAAACAGTTATGTTGAAAACAACAGAGGTTATCAGCAACAGCGCCACCACTTTGCACCACAATTGAGGTAACAGTAGGTGCCTACCACATTAACATTTTATTGTTTGTGCAGTAATTACTCGAATGGAAATTTTGGGCATTATGGTGGTACATTTGCACAATGCGAAGTTCATCGCCTAAATAAAAGCGTATTGTTTGTGTACCTAAACGAGTTACGACATGCGCAATTCCCGGACTGTATGCAAATGTGTTCAACGGACCACACATTGGGCGCAATTAATTTATTATGTACTCCACAAAAATATGAACAATTATCTTATTGTTATCAGGCAACAATTCCAAATTTGATTAACACATTTTTAAAAGAGAATAATTAATCCGGTTATTCTACTGTCAATCGTGTCACATCTGTCTAATCCGTTGACGGTGAAGCATACGAACTTGTAATTTTGTGATTTTCAAAATGGGATTGGCGCATCCCCTTAGAACCATTCGAGTTAGACATTGGGCTGTGTCTGATGCTGGTTATTTAGTAAGGATTTGTGTCCTTTCTGGATGTATAGTCGCAGTGGTGATGCAGTTCATGATGTGTTTCCATAAATTGCGGACTCCACCTATTACCACGCACTCCCATTTCGACCTCAATGAAACGATGTACCATCCGGCCATCACGTTCTGTCGGGATCCACCATACAGAGCCGAGGTTTTATATGTGAGTGCAGATTCATTTTACAAACACTTTCTTTTGCAAATAATAATTTTCATTAATAAATCCTTGAATATATTACAGAAATACAACTTATCATACCATCCGTGTTTGACATCAAGTTGGAGGAATTTAAATTTTGATACAGTTGATTTGGATGAACTTTTTAAGGCTGCCACCTATTCGTGTGATGAGTACTTTGTATACTATGGCCTTTTTTCACTTAAAACCAGTAAAGTATTTAAGGAGTTAACATAATTTTCGTGGAAGCCAGAATAGACTATATAATAAAGGAGTTTAACAATTATCATACACTTCATAAAATAAATGTGCTCTAGTTAACAAAACATAGCAAAAAATTAATAAAACTCCTGAATCTAGGCAACATTGGCTTTCACGCAAATTATGACAAAAATCGCATTTAGAATTGAAACAAATTCAAAGGATCAACACAATTTAAAAGTGAATCTGTTACTTTCAGATGTAGGAACTCGCAGCAGCATGAATTTCAATTTGGGACAATGCCAAACATTAATTCCACTAACAGACACTCCAGGATCATCTAAAGTATATGGCTATTCCGTCGTATTGAAGCACCACTTGCACATTAACGATGAGACGACAAGTGAATATCCACCAGGTTGGCACGTTTATATTCACGACGCGAAGGAAAATTTCACTGAAAATAGTATGAAAATGTCGGGACGCATTGAACATCTGTACCTCGAAGTGGATGAGGAAGTGGAAATTAAATTGTCGGTGCAGCAATTCACAATGATGGAGACGCAACCCAATCCATGCACGATGGCAAGCAACTACAGTGAGACAAAATGCACGGAATATTGCCAGTGGAAGCGTGTGACGGATTCGGTGGAATGCAGTGGGCCGTGGATGCCGGATATTGATTTACCCTACTGCTCCAATTACAGCATGATGAAGACGTTGATTGTTAACTACAATAATGAGTAAAAATGTCATTTTACGTTTAAGTTGAGACGCTTCTAAATTTTTGTTTTCATTTAATAGTTTTCTGTATTCCAACGTAACAAGATGCCATTGCAGAGAACCATGTAACTCCAAAATTTACTCCCCATTTGTAGTAAGTCGTCGCAGTTATGTGCAATCACTGCCAAGCTCTATACTGCATGTCTACTTTGGTAGTAAAATGGTTACCGTCATGGAGGAACGTCTTGGTTATGATTTTTCACAATTTACTGCCGACATGGGAGGTTCCTTAGGATTTTTGACTGGGCTTTCAGTTATTGGGATTATTGACATTTTGGAGAGGGTAAATTTTGGACACTTAACAGCATTTTATTCCATTTACACTTTTGGATAAAACAATCCATTAGCTTTTATCGGTTTGAAGTGTGTTGTCGCATTATTTTAATTTACCGACTGTTAACAGATTGTGACAAGTGTTTTCGGCACTTCAGCTGCAAACAAGGAAGATAACAACGACAAGGAAGACGGTGCCAGCGTGCAAACTGATGCCATCAGTGAGGCCACAGCGGAGCTTGCAATTGTATTGAATCCAAAGCAACGATACTAGGCAGAGAGAGTGTTTCGTCATGCCCACGGTTTTTTAAATAATCGTTGGAGCTTGGTTTATAAATACATTTTTTGTAAAGGAAACAGTAAAAGCGAGGAAGATTTAAAATAAATAGTAACCCTAGTCAATACGAGATGACGCTGTATGTTTCAAAAAAAAAATTGAATTGAATTATTAATAATAAATGTAACTATTTTTAAACATAATTAAATAACATTAAGTGCAATAAATTGGTTTATTTATTTACGCATTTATTTATATTCCAAACAAATTGCAAACGTGACACATAATTCAAATCTTTAAAGCAATTCGAGTCTACGTGCCAACTCCTTGACCGTGAAGGTGATCAATGATAATAATTCAAAGCAAGTGTAATATTTTGAAATATGGAATACACAATTGCATTTAATGTGTATTAAGTTCATTAAAATAATCACAGCATTCCAAATTATTTAAAACCTTGGGCATTTTATTTTAGGTCACTACCTACAGGGTGAATTTGTGGTGGCGTCCAGAGGGTTTTCTTCTAAATTAACAATGAAGATTATTACTTTATTGTCAATCCGCATAATGTGTCCTAAATTTGAACAATATTTTTAATTAAAACATTCCTAAAACAGTGACTGCCAAATTAGTGAGGAAGCAGACGAAACGAATAAAGAGTATAGCTCTTGTTCTTGCAAATATGATGGATCTGGGGGGATTTTAAAAGCATATTTAACATATAAGAACAGTAATGCTTACTTATAGTAATCAATAAACTTCTCTCCTAACTTGACATGGCAGTTAAAATTAAACTGCACTTAGGAAATAAGCCACAGAACATTATCAATAAACCACCCTGTACTGTAGGAGCTACTAATCAATCAATCAATCAATTGTGATTTCACTTTTTCCTTTAGATTTAGACTTTCATTTTCCACCATTTTTATTTAATCAACCCACACTTTAATATTTCATCAATGAGTAATAATCACGATAGAATTAGTAAATAATCCCGAAGGTGGAGGTAAGAAAGGTTTGACGTCACATTAAAACTCGTAGGAGTTTTTTGAAACATCTATTTGTGAAACGCCTATAAGTATGATTTTGCAGCCTCGCGGGAGTTTTTAAGCTTACTTTTAAAAACTTACAGAGTGTCTAAAAAAATTTTTTTTTAAATTTAGCTAAATTGAAATAGAATCTTTAAAAAACATAACCTCTTAACAAATTTGAAAATAAGTAATTAAATTCCAATGAACACATCGATTAATCAGGACGGATATTTGTTTGGGCAATTAAAAGTGTGAAAAACATCATTAGAACTAAACAGCACACGCGTATTCTCAACTGCGCATTTAAACAAGGGAATGGTCTGTTTGCGAATCTGCAGGAGGGGGAAGCAATTAACCTCCCAACATGTTTTGCGGCTGAAGCATAAATGCACGTAGGATAAAATGAAAATATTTACTGAAGCATAAGCGTGTCGTCATCAATAAGGCCTAACGCAATAAATTGTGTCTGATTTTGTATTCCGCAAATTATTAGGTACGTCCGACGATTTTGGGATATTTTGAAATATTTAGGATATTTTATGTTATCGATCAAAGATAATTAATAATTTGAGTTGAATATAAATTTTTTAGTCATTTCTCTTTTTTGCAGAAGAACATACTTAACGATACATGTTGGACGAGCGAAGCATTTATTCTACACAATCATCCGAGCCATGATTTGTTAATTGTTAGCCACGACTTTGCTAGCAATGTTTGTGTGCGATTTGGACTGAATGTGTATGTCCCTCCGCGTACAGACCAAACGCCCAACACTGGCGTGTATTGCGTGAGCGGCTGAAAAATCATGAGAATAGGTGGCATTCCTTGCCGAATATGGTTGGACCAGGCTATGGACTTTGCCGCACACACACGCATCCGCACCCATTTAGTAAATCTCGTATATGCACGCCAGCGCCTCTCACATTTATTTATACAATAAACCGCCTACAACTCACCATGTTTAATCGCTGCTCAATATTTAGACGAATATTGTTAGGTTTGGCCAGGAGCAGCGGTAGATTTTGTTTTAGTTTTGTTGCGGATGAAAAATCGTGTAATGGCGCATTGTTTCTACAGTTTTGGAGTCATCATCGTGATGGGAAATAATTTGGGATATTTTGTAATTGTAAGCGATGTTGAATCAAGTTTTAGGAGGATGAGCGCAGGAGCAATTTGCAACTCATCCACCCAGTCCGATAGCTCAGACTGATCGCACTGATCATTTCAGATTGTGATGTTGGCTATCATTAAGTCTGGTTCCTTTTCACATTTTTTTTTTTTGGTTTTATTGTACACATTTTGCGAGTGTTTGTGTGCGTGTGCGAGGAAAATGGTAACGTTCCTGGTACATGCGTCTTCCTCGCTCGCATTTCCCTCAACTTTCTGCCAATTTCGTATGAGGCCTAACTGCCCGTACACACTCAACCCACCACCTTCGTACTTATAATAAGATCTCGCACCTACGGGCTACGGGCCATGTAGGCGAGAGCGAAGGCTGTGCGCAGCTAACTAACTGTTTAAATGAGTCACACCTATAACATTTTCCAATCGGTTCGCCTCCTGATGTATGCTAGCATTGGGACGCGTACGACTTCAACATTATGTGACGGCCTCATTTACACATTTACTTGAATTATTCAAGGTGTTATGTAATTTGGTTGCTTGCAGTCGCCGCTGTATTTGTAAATTGTGAGGCGGTTTGCAGGGATGTTTATTTTATTTTACAACGAGACAACTACGACGACGCTTCACGGCATATGTTAAAGTGTGTGCGGAATACGTGGACTGTGGAGATGGCCGAAGTTGAAGCACAATGTGGATTCGGACGAGAAATTCAGCTTCGGTGTTTCTTTTAATTTATTTATATTTCATGCATTTTAAATCGGCCGATCTGCTTATAGAATTCTCACATAAGTTGAAGATGAGGATGGCAATTTCTTATTCAATGTTGGAACATTTCAAGCAGTCACGATGAATTTTGAGGCGTACAATAATCTTCAATTTGCTGAGTTGGATCCTAATTAGAAATTTGAGGCAATTTTGCCAATATTTACCTTTAGAACCAAATTTCTTAATTTTCGGTGGCTGAAAATAAAAATATTTTAAGGAATTTATGTAATTTCTAACTTTACAGAACTGGTAATTTTAAATACTAAGTTCATTCCTTTATTAAAAACACATTTCACTAATTTTATAAATTTACTTGCAAAAGGGATTCAAGGTCAAGAGAAAAAGAGTGTTATTGACTTTGAACTTTATTGCAACGGTTTGCCGAAGTTGTAAAATTCAAGGACTAAAATTGATTTCGCCCAATGCTTCTAAAAATTCCATTTTTTAAATTTAAATTTAATTTTATTATGGAAAATAACGTGGCGCCCTCTACTTCCTTAGTTAATGTTTAATTTTATTGCTCAGTTTAAATATGCGCTTCCTAAAAAAAAGTTCACAGGTCAACCCTTTTCGCATAGGAAGTTGGAGCAAACCATTCCGGATCCTCACTCTCAAATACAATTTTAAAAAGAGTCTCAATAATATTTCAACATTGAATACAAAATAAAGAGAAAGAATAATTAGGCTCTCTTAAGTATTAGTCCAGTTATCGCTAATTGTATTTGTAAATGAAAGGGATCATCATGCCCATAATTGTATTTAATTTAAAACCAGGAATTTAAATTCTAAAAAGGAGAGGAATAGCCAAAGTCATGTTCGATTGCACTTGTGCAGGCAATTTCAGTTTTTTACTCGTCATTCTCTGATTCCAGGAAAAAGGATTCCAGGGATTTGGTCATTTTTGTCAATATTTGTTAATAACTGGAATGCGTTTTCTCTCATCAGTTATGCTGCAATGTCCCTAAATCTGATAAAGAAACATTTTGTTAATTTGAGTGCAATATGAGTGAAATTTTGGTCAAAATTGCTAAATCTGTGATTGAGTGATTTTAACAATTTCACTCATATTTTAATGAACTTTTTTAGGTAAACTTAAAAAAACAAAATTAACGGAAAATAGATGGAACACAACTGAATTTCAAAATTTTAAACAATATAGGAATATACTGCGTGTAAAGCCGAAAAAAAATGATTATGTTGAGAAATGTCATATTACATATCTATTTCTTATTTTAAATACCGCAGCTAACGAACGTGTTATTTTGGCACACTGAACCAACATTCAAATATGTTGGTGCGGCAAACACACGGAACCGAAATCAAGTCAGATAAATTGGTTTGAGGGGTGTTTGTGTCTGAATTCGCGTAAGTTGAAAAGAAATCGTTCAAGAAACATAAGAAAAGTGCGAGTTGTATCATTGAACGAAATCGCCGAATGCTCACAGGAACACACACATTTTTATTTGTATGGAAAAAAGAGGAAAATAAAAACCAAACTGCTCATGTGTAGACAGACGTGCGATGAAATTCACTGCAACTAATTTTAGAACAATTTAGAATTTCTTTCACCTTAAATTTTTCGCTTGTTAACAGATCTTGCGATAATAAAATATGACCTGTCTCGTTACATTACAGTTTTGATGAAATTTTGTGCGCTGCTGTGGTTGAATTTTCTTTCATTAATTGTAGATACCACCTGAATGGGCGCCATACTAATTAGAAATTATGAAGCATCAAGCAGGGCTTTAGTTTCAGCTTTTGAGACAATTCGTTTGCGTTGGCTAATTGAAAAGTGCTCTTCAAGCATTGGCAGATTGCACAAAACAAAATTGCGACTCGCAAGTTGGCTAATTTTGATAGCGCGCGTCGACTTGGGTTAGGAGCCACAACATGCCAAGTGAACGCGCACACAAAAAGTCAAGAATAGAAAACAGTTTGTATGTTCGACACTAATTTTGTATATTTTTGGCATCAGGGTCATTAAACATTGCTCTACATTTTTGCTATCCCTTCGAAAGTCGTTGTGTTCTTCGTCTGCGCAGCCTTTGATCAAATAAAACAAGACGATCCTGTATGGCAGACAATTGCCAATCAAATTTTATTTTTGGCAATTTATTTTTAATAATAATTCTTTTGTTGGTTGGGAAAAACACAACAAAATACTTAATTTAAATGCATTTTCCCATTGCATTCGAAACATATTATGCATTGTATTGAATTTTCACTATGACATCCTTAAAAACAATGTGAATAAAATATATTTTCAAAAATTGCGACCCATTACTCTGGTTTTAAGTCACATTCCAAACTTATTGTTCACAACCACAGAAAATTTTCTTTTGTTAAATTCATTGTGGTTACATTATGCAAAATAGCAATTTAAATTATTATTATAAGGGAAGTAAAATATTTGACACACTAATTTAGATCAAGAGAGGAAATTTAGTTGTTAAAATTGCATTCAAATTCAAAACAATTATTCGCTCATGAATCACTGTTGAGGATGCCAAGTTCCTTAAATTTGTAAAACTGAGTTCATGTAAATTAATTAATTATAATGTGCGTTTTTTGATGGCAAGATAAACGTTTTGTTATTATTATTAATTGTCTATACAAATTTATTATTTTAATTCTTAGCAGACCAAAAAGAATTCATGCTAAATCAAAATGATTTCAAATCTTATTAGTTTAAATTCATTTTATTGAAATTTTATATTTTATAGGACTCAAGCATTACGGTCTAATGTAAACAAAATGAATATCGAAGGTTTTTTCAAATGCAAAACTGTCGTACAAAGCCTTATTAATTTTAAAAGAAAAGCTTATTTAATCTGACTTAAACGACTAATTAAATAAAGCTATTTATTTTAGTTTAAAAAAAACTTTTTCGCTTAAAAAAGTATTATAACTGCAATATTAATTATATTGTAAACAAAAACGAAATGATTTTATAAGTTTAGCACAAAGGAGTAGAATATGAAGGACAAGTGAGAGATTAATGACAATCCTGAAGGTAAAAATATATAAACACCTTAAATTGGTCTTTAAGTATGGATAAGGAGAAAATTAAGTGGGAGGCTGAAGACTTGGAAAAATGGATTAAGTGGAGTGATATTGTTTCGAAAAGTATAATTAAATTGAGCTAAAGAGTTTCACTCAAATTTGACTCAACTTGATCAACTTTCTTTTTATTAGCTTTGACAGATTTCTTTACGAAGCCTTACTACTAAGCCTGTTTTAGCTGTTCATTTAAAAGAAAATATGACTTTTGAATACATTTTTTTTAAATTTGAATACGATATAGAACTGAGAACTTGTTTAGAATAAACTTAAAAAAAATTTAATGTTGGCAAGTTCGGTACAAACGTGGCTGCAAAAGTTCTTTGATCAATGCACGGATCACATAAAATAGTTCGCTATCTGAAACAACTAATAATTCTCTGACTTAAAAAAAGTATTAAAAAGCGGCCAAAAATTGAATGAAACTGTTTAAAATTCCTTGAGAAGTTTTTTTGAAAAACAAAGTCATTAAAAAAGTTTTAGAAAAAGTTCTAGTTTCTTTAAAAATATACATTTAATAAATCCAAAATTCTAAGAGTGCTTTTAAACTACGCATTAGTAGCTGAAAACAGTCATCCCCTCATTAAAATAGTACTTACAGCAGTTTATCGAAATTCCGACGCATATACAAATTAATTGGCCAAACGGTCCCGTGCAATTTATTTCCTCACAGATTTCATTTGAAAATAAATCAATTGCTATTTTTGAAATAAACACATCCACCACAGTTGGCCAATTTTCCAAAAGTTTTATTTCCACACATGTGAAGACATTTTCAATACAATCAGCCGACAAAACCATAAAGCTCATATTCGTACGTTTTTGTGGCGTGGCAGCGAAAGTCACCACAAAATGTAACCGAGTCGACGCTTGTGAAAATGCGTCGCGATGCCGCACCGCACTACATAACTATACCTGCGTGCGTGTGTAAAATAACATGATGCTGGCTATTGCAGCAGCGTAACAGCAGTTGGATTGCTCACCTCATATGAATTTATTATTTTAATGGGCTTGCACATATTCACCGCATGCCAAAATTAAACCAAAATGAACACATAATATGAGTGCTTGGGTTATACGCAATTTGAATGCCGAGTAAATAAATAGATGATCAGCTAAGTGCGGGATTTGGGAAGGCGGAGTTGCTGGCCACATGAAGTGACAGGATTACATTCTGAATTGTCACATGGCTATTAGTTATTGTGGCATTTCAGTGGAGCCTAACGTTTGATCTGTTTGAGCTCTTTAATAATGTGCAATTTGTGCATTAATGTCCAACACATGTGCATGCAAAAATGAATTCTACATTATCGAAATTGTTGTGTTTATTGGTCATCAAAACATGCTTGGTCAGAATGCCATATTTCTTGCGAAATTGAGATGTTATGAGAATACTAATTGCACTATGAGCGAGAAACAAGTAACAATAATTATTATTGTCAACTTTTAACTGTGCGTAGGTCACTAAAATAGTTTAAGCAAAGCGTGTATTTAAATGAGGAATGTATTACAATGTAGGCAATCTAAATACATGGCCAATTTACTGAACAATAAACACATATAGGCTGTATTGCGGACAGAGCTCGTTTATATTTAGGACAATTCATCGTGTTTCCAATTTTAATAAATAGCAAAAATACTCAAGAAACCACTCAAAGGAAACAAAAATCGTGTGACACAGCATCTGATCGTCATCCTGATCCAATTTTTGCCAATTTAATGGACTTTGATGATTTCTCTGTAAATGCTGTGACTTCTAAAATGTCCAAAAATCAAAATGATTTATTTTTTAAACATTTCATTTGATTTTTTTAAATTTTTTTAAAAGCTACTCTTTTTGCTTCAATTTACGATTGAGTGAAACGGAAAATGCTGTGCTGTGGGTGCACAATATGAGAATAAATTGTACGTGGATGCCTGATGAAATGAAGGAGCACCAGACGCAGGCAAGAAGCGGCATTGTAAAGAAAAAATTTCGTGTGTGTTCAAAAATAAACAAATTCTCTAAAGCATGAAACCCAAGGCTCTATCATGCCTCTATTATTCACATTCAGAATTGTGGGACTGTGGTTGTTGTTGTGCAGAAAAGCGAAGAAAACACACAATCAAGAAACAACCGAAAACAAAAAAAAAAGGAAAAAAATCTCAAATCAGCTCAAAGCTAAAGCTTATTTTTGTTGAAAAGGCATTATGTCCCATTTGTGACGCGGAGGAGGAAAAACAAAACTTGTGTAATTAACGTTGACTGGTAAGGCGCGTCCGAAAAAGCAATATTTTACTATTGAGTTTCGTCAGTAAATGAGGACTGAGCAGCAACACGCATTTTCTAATTATTCTTTGACGTCGCTGATTTGAAAATATTGACATGCGTCGTCTGGTGACATACTAGAGTACTTATGTTTAAATATTTTGCTCGTCACCAAGTTGTGGGCTGTGTCAGCGTTTGCGCCAATGATGCAGGATGCATTTTTGATGGTTTTATTTGCAAGTGTAATTAACTTGGCTCTCACAGTAGGCCAGTTGTCGGGACTTTAATTAAATGTCTCATTTGATTTGAATTAATAATTAATTCATAAAGTTTCACTCTTGCTAGCAGCTTAATTTTTAAGGTAATTAAGATGTTTTCAAAAAACAAAATAAAACTCACTCGCCAAAGAGGATTAGCTAGAGTCTGCAAAATGATTCACGGAAAGCACTCAATTCATTGTTTGGACATTGACCTATTTTTAGATATTGTCCATCATCGTTTTAGAATTTGGATGAGAGTTTGTTTTGGAAGAAGACTATTAAGTTAAACTAGTGACTTAAATACTTTAATGGCTCATAAAGTGAGTTGAAAGTTTAATGTCTGGCGAATTTTAAGTTAAAGAAGTGAAAACGTCAACAAGATTCTACACAACTTATTCATAAAACATAATTAACCGATAAAGCGCCTTAAAAAAGGATCAATCAAAAGGATTCAATTTTTTAAACCGCTTAAAAAATTTCATTTTACTAAAAACCGACAAAATTTTGGCAGAAATCGACAACCTTCATTTAAATTCGCTCGTTAGTCGTGTCTGACTTATATGAATTCAAACACAACATCTTCACGGTCACATTGACGTCATTGTGCATACATTTTGTGGAATTTAGACGATCAAATTTAAATTAATTTCAGAAAATAGGAGGTTTTGTTTATTTAACAATTTTTGTTCGAATTAACTTTGTTTTTGCAGTTTTCACACATGCGTGGAAGGAAAAGCCACAGGAAATTTTAATGTTTAGTTTCCAATATACACTCTCATGTACAACATATTTCGGCGATAATATGTTGATTATGTTTTATAGCCGCGGTGACTCAACGCGATCTAACCCACAACCTGTTGCGTTCACGCTGCAGGAGTCGAAAGGGGGTTGGCTACAGCGTCATGAGGCCGTGCTGCGCAATAAAATTGTATCAAATTAATATCATTTTGACACTTTAATTTAATTAAAATCCATTCATGCATCTGCTTTATAAACATGACTAATTTATGATGACCACAATAACTATAATAAATAATGTAAAAATCAAAATGATTTAATTTCTAATCGCACACGGTGCTAAACAAATAATCAACATTAAATATCATTTAGGCGAAGCGATACCGATAATAAATTTGGTGTGAGGCGTGTGCGGTATTCTTTCAGATTCGCGCCACTGAGACGCTGTACTGTGAAACTTGGCAAAGTGCTCGCATAGTTTTGGTAGTGGCGTTAATATTCATGAAAAACACATTCCCAAAGCATTTTTTCGCAATTTGCTCTCTAAATTGCCGTAAAAATGTGAAATAAAAAAAGAAAATAACAACAAAAAAGAAACAACCCCGCAGAATACACTTTAAAAAAAATAATATGAGAAAAAGGATCAACGCAACAACAAATTTTTCTATGTTTTTGGGACAGCTTATAAATAAAGCGACCGAATGTCTATATATTTTCTGAAAATAGAAAACCGTCAACGGAAATGGCACCACAGTCCACAACGCAGTGGAGAAAGCGTCACAGGTTGTATAACAATATTTAGGTAGGCATAATGCGGTGGCTCAGGCTGCGTTGAGTACTACATACTTGGACTACATTTCTTCCCCCAAAATGTGCTATTTTTGCTTTGGAGCTGATCGATGAATCGGTCTGAATGAGAGATCTTTGGTGATCTGTTGCGATTGTGCGCTGCTTCGCGCCATACGCGAACGAGGGCGTGCGCATTCGAGTATTTAGTTGTCAATTGCATTTTGAGGACCAACTTTTTTGGCACAACACAAACCACCGAAATATATATGTATGGGGGCCTTTCGTTGTGAATTGAAAATTTGAATCAAATTTTAAAATAGCCGTCACTTGTCATCTTGATCCGTTTAGTTTATGGTGACAAATATTTTATTTGTACTAACCCTTGCTCTGCTGGTGTAAGCATATAACCGTAAATAATGTCATCCTGTGTCGGTGCATTTGGATTATGTCACAAAATTTGTTCGTCGTGACTTTTGATTTAATGGTGATTGTAACATGACTTAATCCTTTGATTTATGGGATTACATTAAGAAGTGTGAATCACTGAAATTGTTTATGTGTTTTGGTTTTCCACTTCTCAAATTCAAAAATGTTTTGGCAATTAATAAATTAATTTATCTTTTGAATACTTCAATTAAGTTAAGTACGTACTTAACTTAACAGTTACTATTATCCGGAAAAAAATCATTTCAAAATTGATTGATGAATATATAGCTTTTATATAAGTAGTTTTATTTTATTACAGAGAGTTTATTTATATAATGACTCAATGAGTCTTAATGAAATTTTAAAATATTAAAGATGTCGGTAAAAATTCAACAAAACTTAATTTTTTAAAAGATGAAGGTCGCAACTCGCAGTGCTTTAAGTCTCAGAAAACAAACACCTTATTTTCAATGACTATATTAGGAATGTAAAAACAAATCATTGTTTTAAAATAAATTTGGTTTTAAAGAGCATGTTTGACACGAAATGAACTTATTTTCAAATCCCTAATCCCAAAAAGTTACATAAATTGAAATTGGAGAAACATATTTTTTGTATAAAAATGTGTGTGCAAAAGAAGTTGAACGAACAATTTTTGTAGAAATGTAGTCCTTTCATTCTCGTTAAGCATCTCAATAATGATCATTCAAATGTCAGCCTCTCAACTCTATAAGTCAAAAGCATCACTTAAGCAAATTGTGCATGTACCACAACAAGGATCATTTCAAATTGAACCGTAAATGCTGGACATAAAATTTAATCAAGAACATTGAGTTATTTTGGAAACAATTTCACTTAACGATTACTTTATTTTAGAGAACTGTAAAAACGATATTGAAAAAAAAATTTCAAACCAAGCAGACTCCTGCATTTATTTTGAAATGGGAAAAAAATGAAAACAACCAAGTCACTTATGATTCTCATATCACGTTTACGTGGTGCGGAGTAGAGTGGACTGGGTTTGTAAATCACTTGGTTGGGGATGGTAGAAGATCTACCATAATCCATAACGCATTTAGTAAACAGTTATTTAAACTATTGTTTTTTATCATATCATTTTTGATTTCTGAATTTGTTATGTTGAGATCATTTTTGTTTGAACTTCAGTTTGAAACAATAAACAAAATGCCGAAATCCACTCCACTTCACTGCGGGCGTATTTAGGTGGAAAGGATTTGCAAATCTACCACACTTCACTCCTCACGTTTTGATCGGTGTTGATAATCCACTTCGCAATTCATTTTTCGGTATTGACGTTGTAGACTTACAAATCTAGTCCACTCCATTCCGAAATAATAAAAAGGGGATCAAGCTTCACTTGGTAAAATATGGCATGATTTATGAACAACCAATATAACATAAATGTAACATCAAAGCTGGAACAGCCATTCAAAAATTTAAGAAGGCCATAAAGAAAGGCTGTACCTTTATGTGTGAACGAATCCAAGTAACTTCGTTACAAAACATTATTTTTTGATCCTCAAATTAGTGGGATTCTCATTAGGCAAAGACTACGAATTTCAATTAATGCAAAACATTAAAAAAATTTGATCTTTTTTGTTTGCAAAAAACAGAAAAAAGGAGAAGGAAAGTTCTTATCCATATTTATATTTTATGATTAAGCCCGCGGAAAAATGAAATTAATTTTGAGTTCTTTATTAAGAAAGATTTTTGAAGACAAAGTCAGTTGATAAATTAAAATTTAACCATTAGCACCAATGAAATTATTAACTATGGTCCTGCAAACTTATCACAAGGTGCGAAACAAAATAATCGTCTTATGTCTAAAAGGCTACTTTAAATCTTCTCGTTCAACATGAGTCCTTTTCCTATATATTGTGTACCAATGAATGGAATTAAGATAAAATCATCTAGAGGCTACAGTAAGCTCAAACAAAATAGTGGCCGGCAATGTAAGTTTCAAAATTATTAGGGAAATAATTTAAATTAATAAAAACATTCACTCAATCATCAAAATTTCAGATACTTAGTCGAAATTGTTACAGTTTACGCCAAATAATAGACCAGTCTCTCCCCAATACTCTCATGAGAATAGAACATCAAAAATTATAGAAAATAGAACCTGATAAATCTGATCCTGACAACATGGTTTTTAAATTTACTTTTGCACGCATTCCCTCGTCACACGATTATTAAAAATTCTTTCACTTAATTTGCACATTTCACCTATATAGTTTTTCCTGCAAGTAATATGAACACGTAAGTAAATTCTCTCTCCATACCCAAACAAAATTGTTTATTATTTGCTTCATACAGTTAAAGTGCGCGGTTTGTCTTTGAATTTTCTAAAAATAACAAAGTACCGAAAGTATGAGACTTCCACACGCTGATGCATACATTATAACATATGTGGCCTGATTAGCGTTTAGCCCCGCAAGTTCCAAACACTACATCAAGTGTGTGCCCTGCGGTGAAAAATCATTGCCCTAATCCCCCAATTGAAAATTTCCCATACTGCGATTAAAAGGAAGTACGATGTGAAAAGAAAGAGTGCAGTTAAAAGATGAACGTGAAGCTGATATACATTACAATAATCATATTCCAACATAAAATGTGTTGTGAATCAGATGCCCACCACTTCCATCGATCGAGATTAATTCTGGCCAAAAAATTCATGCTCGCGCTGTGGATTTTCAACGCTATTTTCATGATTTTCATCCAAACACATCAGCTCAGTTTATTTTATTTACTTTGGGTGTTCTTCACTAATTTTTAATTTTAGAACAAGAACAGACTCAGTTTGCTTATTTTCAGATTGGTTCAGGCATATGCGAGTATAATGTGGTATTATGTGAGCTTTTTATACACGCAGCACTGAGACGATGTGTGCGTGTATGTTTCTTGAAGCATTTAATTTTGCACGGAATTGCCGTTTGCGCGAAATCACGTCTCTATGCTGTGCGTACTTGTTTTATACTTGTTGCTCTTCAACTTTGCATTTTTTTTTCAAATTAATAAAACTACATGCATTTGTCGATGTGTTGAAATAATTTGACAAAAATACATATCGTGCGGTTTTTTTGCATGTTTGCAACTACGTGATTTACATAAATCGTCGCTGAAAAATATGAAATTCATCTTTTCAGTCATGTAGGTAGAATTCGCTTCCGGGATGCGGAATCCAAATTTGGCAGGAAGTGTTAGTTTATTAAAGTCAGATATAAATGGAATTTTAGAGACACCTTTAAAATAGAAAGATTGTTGGCACGGTGTTTCCCTAATAAAGACAATTGCTATTGATCTTGGTCCTTTAATAAAGGCAACGAAAAATAATTCCTTGTTTTTACCTTCAAAATTAATTACTTTCATAATTTCTCGAATTGAAACAAAAATAGTTAAGAATTTAAAAGAACTTTTTTATTAAAAATCATTTTTTGAATAAAAATACCTTCAATAAACTAAAAATAGTCCTTCATCTGTCAAGAATTCTTCAAACTAAACCTATTGTCTCATTGAAAAATAAAAAATATGCACAAAAAGTTTATATTTAACATTTAAATAGCGCAAGGAAATTGTTTACGCACATACATTATTGTCAATAATTTCTTTCAACCGTCTAAAGACGCAACCAAACTTCCTTGAACCGAATCTTATAAGCTTTCCAATCAGCTGACTGTCCCCATTTATGCAGCCACACTCCATAATAATTGTTCCCATAGTTTTCCGCCCCATCCTCCCCCCTCTACATGCGAGTCAAACTAATCCTCATTACACGCACGTCTATGTAGGCATCCTTCATTGACGACAAATTGACAGGAAAAGAAAGCCCGCGCGCACCACAAAATGAGCCCCACAATCTTCAACAACGGTGAATCGTGCTAAAAGCACACGCAGCCACCACGCCACCACCTTCTCGGTTGCCCAACTACAATCGCAAAAATTCAATCTTTTGCGACTGTGTGCACGGTCGAAATTCGAGTGTTGTCAAATGAACAGCATCAAGCGTTGAATAATAAACGCAATTCGGTGAGCGCCAACATTACCAACTTTATAATCACTTTGGCAGAAGGCGAGAATCAAATGTCTTCAAGTCTCAAAACAAAGCACAAAAGCCAATCGAGAAAAAAAAAACAGCGCACAAATACCCGCCCCAAGAGAGTAGCCAAGCTGTATATGTTCGTCGAGGAAAATATGTAACGTGTCGCTTCTATTTCAAATGACACAGCCAGAAGCTCAGACAATGAGAGGAAGGAAATGCGTTAATTGACTGACATTTTTTGAATATTACAAATTTTTTAAATGAATTTCAAAATATGAGGTGATGATCTAGGATATTTTGCAAATGCATTTGAGGCTCTTTCACATGCAGCAGATTTTTAGGTGACACAACCCTTAAAATTTTAATGAATTAGATGTCACAAAAAAATTTACATCCCAAATTAGATACAGGTTTCAAAATAACAGTAAACTAATGAATCCTTTTTCCAGAAATAACCAACCTCATTCCAGGAAACCCAATTACCTGTTGAAAGCAATTTTAAAAAAAATCAAAATAATGTCGTTATTTCACCTGAAAATAAGCGGCATTGCAAATCTATTCAGAAAAAAAACCTAGCTCTGTCGATCCCGTTACTTCAGCGATCGACATACGGGCATCGAAACGGGAAGGCATGATCACAAAAAGCCGACGCCGCCCGATCGTTCATTTCAATGTGGCAAATTATGCGCATGATACGGGGTGGGGACATGAAAAAGGTGACTACACTCCGAGTGATCGCCGATGTCGACTTCGGCTCGTGTAGCCGGATGGCACACCACCAAAGAATGGGGGTTGTGTGTGTCGGCGAAATGCTCAATTTTTAGTTTGTGTGTACTAAAAAGGGAGCCAAACCCGGGCACGGGAGTCGGTCGCACCAAATTGAATACCCAATCCCGAACATCCAAACCGGTGTCAAATTGCTACGTATATAAAGACAGTTTACCGGCGTCCGTGGTCAGAACGGCTTTCGAACGCGTAAGTGCAACATCTTCAATTTGCTATAGCGTTACTGATTTTTCTATTTTTTTTTTTTATTTTGCATTAAAATATTTCCCCCTTGAGTACATTTCAAACAAGTATTTTGAGAATTTTTTTTATCGTTTTGGTTTTGAGACACAAATCTCCAATTGGGGGTGGATTACAAATATTTGCAATAAACTGAAGAATAAAAGTGTGGTTGTGACTTTGAAAAAGTTCAAAAAGTAAAAAAAAGAATTTTAGAAAATAATTGATAAAATTTTTTGTGTAAAAAATTTTGAGCAATTTGGAGACATTTCAATTTAAAACTGTGTTACAATATTACAAAACAAAAAGGATAATTAAAAGGACGCATCCCCAAATCAAATGGATTACCGCAGCAATACGTTCATCACTAATCGTCTTTGGATTAATTGATTGCTTGAGCCTAATCGGATATACAGTGTGGTTCATGTGTGTTTGTGAATACATCTGAGTGCAACAGGATTAAATATAGGAGGATGATGGAAGTTATTGAAAAGTGGACAATTATTCAAATAAATTATTTGATCAGTTGAGGTTTTGTGGCAAAAAAAACAATTGAAAGTTGGATTGATTTCTGAAAAAAATTTGATTTAATTCAAATTTTCAATAACAACAAGTGATCAAGTGACATAATAATTCAACCCTTTTCCATAAGATTCAATCATCTTCTTATATCCTGTGTGTGCGCGGGTGTGTGTGTGTGTGTGTGTTTGTGTGTGTGCGTATTTGGATATCATGAATGGACAACTTGAAGTGAAGTGAATTGAGTTACCAAACACCAAATGAGATCGTTCTATAGTTATAACGATCGCGATCATTTACATGATCGTTACGATGTGGTGCAAGCGTCTTTTTCTTCTTCGCTGTATAGTCTTTACGAGAAGCGGATTAAATTACTTTGAAAAGTGATTTGAAAACACCGACACTATTTAAGGATTTCTTTGCTATTTTTGAACTGAAACGCGCGACTCTCTCAAATTGCGTGCAGACGTTATTCAATTTGAATGCGGAAGTCTTAAAGACGCTCATATACACAAACATCTTACTAGAATTCAATTCCACAAGCAATATAACGTAGCAAGTATGTTATACAAATATAGAACAGCGCTATAAGCCGACCTCTCAAAAATGCTTTCATATGCCATAATGTGAAACGAGATCGCGTCTTTTTGACGCTCTCAGGTTGCTTTCATGTGGCTTATTCCAAATCCACATCGTAACTTCGCTATTTTTCAATGTATTGTGCAATTAATTGAATTTTAGTAGGAAAAAAAAACAATCAAAGTAATTTCACTCAAAAATAAAAAGTTACAGCACAATTTTCCATGGATTTTCTATTTTCGCCCAAACGGCCCAAATAACTCAACATTTAAGTCAGCCAAATAACTACGTTGTGTAGGAGTATCGGGTGGAAATATTTGTGTTTTTCTTTTATTCAAAATAATTTAAATATATGTGTCATCTAACACACAATTTGGCGTATTTTTTGAAGCCGAAAAAAACCCGAATCCAGACAAGCACACATTCAACACATGTCAGAAAACCAAAAAAAAATTAAAAGAGAAATCCAAAAAAAAATGGGTAAAGCTGAAAAAAATAGCGTTACAAAAATTCTCAAATGCAAAAACACGATCAACACACAAGAAACCTTTACGGGAAAATTCTATTTAGATGCGGACACACTCATTCTCACCTCACCACAATCACACGTGTGCATTAATGTGTGTAAAAGTCCATTTTCTATGGATCGCCGTTTTCGCTCATTTTCATCTTGTTATCAGGTTTTTGTGTGTTCTTGTTGTTATTGCTCATTTTCCCATTCTTCACGATGAGCTGGGTTACGCAAATAGATCGCCACCCGAAATAGAAACAGATGGATCACAGATATATATTACACCGAAATTGCGATCGCCACCGAACCGATCGTCATCATGATCGCGATCGCGTGGTGGTGGATCGGCGGGCGATCGGGTGCGGCGCCCGCCACATAGAAGGCGCCCGAGGGCAATCACAAACACACACACACCCAAATGCACCCAAAAAAAATATACATGAAAACGCACCTAATATAAAATGTGGAAAGGAGGAGAGAAAAAAAGTAGACGAAAAATTAATGTGCGAATGAGCCACCCAATCCCGCCCCAAATTCTTCTCCTTTTGCATAATATGCGTGCGCGTTTGTGTGCGTGAAATGAAATGTGTATGCCCGTTAGAGATATTCGTTT
Organism: Sylvicola cinctus; assembly: GCA_963854165.1. Lineage (NCBI taxonomy): Eukaryota > Metazoa > Arthropoda > Insecta > Diptera > Anisopodidae > Sylvicola > Sylvicola cinctus. The sequence continues at coordinate 46,061,543 of OY974082.1, forward strand.
ATGGTGTGTACCAAAACACTGAACGGCGACTCCTTTCAATTCTAGGCCTCTTCTCATTTCGAATTAAAACTTCAGTGGCTACAGGTCGGTTCCGAACAATATCAAATACTTTCTGCTGATATTTTCACTTTCTATTTTGTGTGTAACTGCAATTGATCTCCACATTGAGGATCATTGCATTAAGTTGGTGGTGATTTAAATAATTGAATTCAAATCAGTTTTTTTATTTTTAAATAAATACGTTTAAAGTTAAAGAAATAAATCAAAAAAAAAAATTAATAATAATAAAAAAATTGAGTTGAGGTATATTTGAATGTGCCTAAATTTATTTAATAATTTTATTTTGAAGTGAAACCAAATTTCAATGTGAATTCAATGCAATAAAATTATTTAATTATTAAAATATGCAAGAAAATATTGCAAAGAGAACAATTAAAATAAAATCGTTGAAAAATATTAATTGTGGTGCAACTGAATGAACTGAATATCTGTGAAAATAGCTCAATTACTTTAATTAATTGTGGTGAAAATTATTTGAATTTTCCCCCGAGTGCCGCTGTTACGTAATCCGCGAGTTGCTTCATCCGATTTTTGCTGCGAGCGCAGAAAAAGAGGAGAAAAATAGTCTTACGAGCATTGTCGAGTTAAATATTATCGAATTGTTTTTGTTGGCTACCCGACAAATATTTCAACGATGAATATATTATGTGAATGGAAGCCACAATAATTAAAAATAGAATTTGAAAAATGATCAGCCGCATATTTTTATTTCACTTCTTTACTTTTTTGATCATCTCCGCTCATTTTCCGCATTCATAATGTGTGGGGATTTTATCCGTTTGCCTTTTTAATTTACATAATATTCTTTTTGATTTCCTCGTTTTAAATAAACAATAATTTTCGGAAAGGCAATTTTGTGCAACATTTTCACACCGTCGTTATTTTGCAATGGAACATGTTCCTAAATGGATTTGTGAGCTAACTTACCAGTCGTTGGCGCGCACAGGATAAAATTAGACCAACACACACACTCACACATAGCGATCAGCATTAAGTTTTCATTTGATTTGGATCGTCTCTTTCATGTTTCAACCAAAAATTTGAATGCTGGCACATCTAAATTTGTCGAATATTTAAATTACGAACTATCCACAATGTTTTCCAATATTTTTTTTTTAGCAAATATAAATAATTTGGAAAGAAAATTCAGTTGAAAATTAAGGGGATTGTGATCTGAAAATGGGATGGTTTAAAAATTTTCTCAAATTACTTGTATTTTTACCGTTACAAATATTGAAATTAAATTTATTAGTTTTTATGAAAAATATGATTTTAATCAAAATAAATGTTTAACCTATTTTATTATTATTAATTACAGGGAAGCATTTGGGCTGATTTAACAAAGGGAGCTAGAAGACGAATTTGCGTGTCTCTGTCTCTTCGAAAAATTTTATTTCTCACTTTTTAAAGTTAAATTAAAAAAACTTACGCCATGTCGAAGAAGGTTGTTAGCCAAGAGGATGAGGATCCCACCCCATACTTGTTCGTTTCTCTCGAACAAAGACGTATCGATCAATCGAAACCTTATGACTCGAAGAAGAATTGCTGGGTTCCCGATGAGAAAGAGGGTTACCTTTTGGGTGAGATCAAGGCGACCAAGGGAGAAATCGTCAGCGTTGGCTTGCCCGGTGGTGAGGTAATATCAATGACCAACACAATTTGCCTTTCAGTGGGAATGCGGCTGCGTCGTCCGTTATGTCCGTCAAATAAAAATTGAAAATTGAAAAAAATGCAAGTTTCTTTATGGAACAAAATTTGGATTAAAAAAAAAGATCATCAAGTCCGTTATGTCCGTCGTAACATCAACTGCAAATATAATTGCATCAAATTGTTACATTTAAATTTTATTATAAAAAAAACCATTATAAATATGAGCAGGAGAAGAGCTTCAAAAAAGATCTATTATCTCAAGTAAATCCACCGAAATTCGAAAAAGTCGAAGATATGGCCGATTTGACATATCTCAACGAAGCAGCTGTGTTGCACAACTTGAAGCAACGCTACTACTATAAACTCATCTACGTAAGTTGATTGGAAAACACAAAACTAATACAAACCATTTTGTTTCTTTCTTTATTTCGTGCGTCCACGTCCATTTTTTTTTTTGTTGGGGGGGTTTTGTATTCAATTTATACAAATCAAACAAACAACAATCAAAAAAAAAAAAAATGCCCAAAAATCGTCCCTGTTTCGCGTTGGATCAAATAAACAATAGACCAAGGATTTCAAGAAGGACCTTGTCACACAAGTCAATCCACCCAAATACGAAAAAGCCGAGGATATGTCCAACTTGACATATCTTAACGATGCCTCTGTTCTCCATAACTTGAAACAGAGATACTACCATAAGCTCATCTACGTAAGTCCGGACCCATGTTCGTCGCACGACAACTTTTTTGGATTTTTTGTTAAACTTCCTTCTTCGCTCTTTATCCTGGAAACTACAAACCAATACTTCAGTTCCATGGATGATCACTTTTTTTTATTTACCCTTTTTTTATGCATTTATATCCTCCCTTTTGCCGGATCTTTTTTTTCCGTTGATTAACAACTGTTGCAAAAAAAAAAACTAACCACCCCATTAAAACATTTTGGAAAACAAATATTTTTGTAAAACAAATTTTACTCACCCTCACAAAACAAATCATCTTTTAACAATTGTCAACAATTTTAACCATTCCATAAAAAAAATTTAAATTGAATTTAACATTAAAATCAAGAACGCTTACTTTTTTGTAACCAAACATGCTAATTTCACCAAAATATACCGACCAAACTCCATCAAATGGACCAGGCATGATGAGGACTTCTAAAGCATTTACAAAAATTGAAATCGGCTAAAAACGTCGAACAATTTCCTCTTCACGTGTATAATCTGCATTTCTCTGTTGTTTACATTTTACTTTATAGCCTAGTTCCCCTATGGATTGTTTTTCCTTTTTTTGTTGAATGATAATCTCTGATGCGTTCCCCAATTTTCTACAGACTAGATTTTGGGTTACTTGTGTCAGGCAAAATGTTGAAATTTTCTTCTGAAATTACGATCTAATGATAAAAAAATTATCGAGTCGTATGTTTTTTGTGTGATTTGGGTTACTTACTAGTTTAAGTAAAAAATGAACTATTTTATAAAGAGTCAATTTAAAAAATTGTAAATTAATTTTGACGTTAACAAAAAATTTAACATAAAATCATTAAAAATAAGTAAAATCAAAAAAGTTAAGAAATTAAAATTAAAATCTTGTTTAATAATTTATAAAATAGTTCAGTAAATGTTTTTCCTAGAAATTAGTGTTACATTAAAAAAACACCTTTTAAAACAATATCTAATTCATGTAATTTTCTACCCCCAATCCAAAAAAAAACCCCATTAAATCCAACAGACCTACTCTGGCTTGTTCTGCGTCGCTATCAACCCCTACAAGCGTTACCCCGTATACACCTTCCGTTGCGCTAAGATGTACCGTGGCCGTCGTCGTAATGAAGTGCCACCACATATTTTCGCCATCTCTGACGGTGCCTACGTCAACATGTTGACCAATCACGAAAATCAATCTATGTTGATTACTGGTGAGTCTGGTGCGGGAAAGACTGAGAACACCAAGAAGGTAATTGCGTACTTCGCCACCGTCGGTGCCTCCAAGGTAAAGGACGAGAAGGCTGAGAAGAAGGGATCCCTTGAGGATCAGGTTGTCCAAACCAATCCCGTCCTTGAAGCTTTCGGTAACGCCAAGACCGTCCGTAACGATAACTCCTCCCGTTTCGTAAGTTAAACAAAACAAATACACTGAGTAAAAGAAAATGAAAATAACTGATGCACTTTTGTATTGATGAACAGGGTAAATTCATCCGTATTCATTTCGGCCCAACTGGTAAACTTGCTGGTGCTGATATTGAGACTTGTAAGTTTTTTTTTTTTTGTATTTACAATGAACTTTGCTAACGAATTGTTTTTTTTTTCTTTTTGTAAAGACTTGTTGGAGAAGGCTCGTGTCATTTCCCAGCAGTCCCTTGAGCGCTCTTACCATATTTTCTACCAGATGATGTCTGGTGCCGTTGCCGGTGTTAAAGGTATCATTCGCAATTCAAACAGTTACACACATTACTCAGGGAAAATTTAGATTAAAAGAAAATTAAATAGAAATGGAATTTAATTCAGGTTAATTAATAATTTTTTATAGCTCAGTCAGATAAAGTATTTTAGGAATTATTACAAAAGTTCATAAACAAATTACTCACCACCAACCTAAATACAAACAAAACAAAAACAAAATATTTTTGGCATTAAAAAAAAAATTGCGGCATTGAAACTCCAAAAAAAAAGAAAAGTTTTTGCACGAATCCACATACTGAACTGTGTTGGCATTTCTTCTTTCGTTTGCATCTTTACAAACTTTTTTCCAAATTTGTTTTCGATTTTTACACACAACTATCATTTTCCATGTTTATTTTTCACTCTCCCATTTACATACTTTTGACCACATTTACAACAATTTAGCCTTTTGCTTGCTGTCCAACAATGTCGATGATTACTACATCGTCTCCCAGGGTAAAACCTCAATTCCCGGAGTTGATGATGGTGAAGAATTCGAAATGACCGATGTAAGACGTCACTTTCATACGAAGTGCACTTTAATTTACATTACAAAGCCCCATTCATTTTTAAATCAATTTATTGAATGCAAATTGACACACATATGGACTGTGATCAATGTAAATTCAAGTTAATTTTACGTATTGAGACCTCTCAGTGTACAACTTTGATTCAAAATACGATGATTTTGCCAAAGCTGACACAAATAAACCCACACACACACACACACACTCCAACAAACAATTAAATGACCAACCCTGCGAAGCGCCACTCTTGTCTGCGTCACAAATAGCGCAATGTGGGGGAGGTTGGAAAAAAATTTTTTGTTGCATCCAACTTTGAAACACATTTCAAATGATTACAAACACTGGTTTTTATTTTATTTGTTTTTGTTGAACCTACCTAGCATGTAAGAAGATTTAAAAGACACTTGAAATTGTTTTTAATCTTTATTTTAAAAATATTTTTCCTCTTCCGCGTATATTTTTTGTATGGATCCAAAAAAATACTTACGCACTTAAATGTCCACCCGAATCTGATAATTATATAGAAACCTGCCTCCTCTCCAACGACATTCATGACTACAATATTGTAGCTCAAGGCAAGACCTCCATTAACGGTGTTGATGATGGTGAAGAATTCGAATTAACCGACGTAAGACATATACGAAAAAGAAAAAAAAAATGAAGTTTCTTTTGTGTTGAATTCAATTGTTTGAGTCTGTGGAAGTTTGAGTATATATTGATTGTTTTCTCTGTTCTGTTTGAAAATGAAAAATATTGTAAAAATTTTGTATCTAAAAAACATTTTGGTTTGCCGAAATTTGAATTTTTTTGAACAGTAATTTTCATTATTTTTTGAAACCGATTCAAAATTGGCATCATAAAGCGACGTACCAGCCAATTAGGAATTGGTATCTGTTCAAATGTCTATATTGTGGTCCCAACCGGACACCAAATAGATGTTGTAGATCCAAATCCAGTATAATTAACCACACCACTTAGCAAAAAATTGATTAATATGTAGAATTTTGTGTAAACCTAATCATTTTGTGTTTGATTTCCAACAATTCGACGAAACAGAAATTTGTTTGCTCTCCAATGATATCAATGACTACCATATCGTTGCCCAGGGCAAGACCTCAATCCTTGGTGTAGATGATGGTGAAGAATTCGATTTGACCGACGTAAGACTTCGGCGATTTTATTCTTTACCAACCTTTTAAAACCTATATAACCGTTTTATTTCTTGTATACCTTTGATTTCGTGTGAGTGCCAGTAGTCGTTTTCTATATAGACAAAAAAAAAACACCCACCCCCTGTGTTGATATTATTATTATTGGTGACGTCTACTTTAAATGTGTACCCTTAATAAATATAATCGACCACATCAACGAACATGTAAAGCCAACCATCTAAAAGATAGTGCGATATATGTACGTCCGATTTACCCCGTTTTGATCTGTTATTGTTTTGTTGTACCTATTTTATACAAAAAAATAGTTCTACCTAAATAGTTTTAGTAATTAGTTTTGTTACTTTAGTATACCTACCATATATTTAATTTTTTTTTTTTGTATTTTTTTATTAACCATTCCTTTTTCCACCCCCAACCACCCATTTTATACAAACAAACAAAAAACCAACAACGATACAGAAATTTGTTTGCTCTCCAACGACATCTACGACTACCATATCATCTCACAGGGCAAGACAACAATTCCTAGTGTGGATGATAATGAGGAGTTCTTGATTACCGAAGTAAGGCTCGGCAAATCTCACCTACATAATATGCTCTCAGTGTCATTAAAACAATATGCATCAAATTGACACTAAAAAAAACCACAAACATGTTCACCCTAAAAACAAAAACAACCCAGTTTAACCCAATCTCCCCAATTTTGTGTACTAAAAAACCTCATTTTATTTAAGTGTGCTTTGTGTCGTCGTTTGAAATATTTTTCCGTATAATTAAGATGTTTGTAGAGTAACATTTTTGGAATCAAAAAGCGCTTAAAAAGCTTCCTTCTATTGACCCAACATGGAGCAAAAATGTTACATAATATAAATAACGAATTGTAGGTGTTGGTAATTTTTAATTGTAATTAATATTTAGTGCTGTCAATATTCCTTAAAATGGGGATGAATTTAATTAACATTTAAAAAAATGTCATTAAAAAACTCATTAACTGAGAGAATTTTTTTTTCTGTTTTTTTTTTCCTCCTGAACGCATTTTTCACAAACAAAAAATAAATATTAAAAATGCATTCAGAAATATGTCTGTTGGGCAACCACATAAGCAGCTATCCACTCATAAGTTTGGGTAAGACCAGGATTCCCGGTGTCAACGACGGTCTTGAATTTGAGCAGACCGATGTAAGTCTCATGTTTATGTGACCTCTATTCAAAAATATAAATAAATACTGCACGGCAGGGCACTTTTATTTTAATTAAGCCTTGCAGCATCACTTTTGTAAATATCACTGAATGAATATCTTTTAGAAGTTCTTGATTGATTCCAAACCCACACAGCACCCAATTTATCCAATGAGATTAAATATAGCTGGGAGCGTGTGTTTAAAATTTGTTTTTAAAATCATTAATTCAGTTGATTGGTTTTAAATATTCATTTAAAAAAAATGTTTAATTGTTCTTTACAATGACACTGGGAATACCGAAAGTATTATTGACATAAAAAACGCTAAAAAAATATTATTGAAATAAAAATTACCCGCTCCTGGCTACAAGAAAAATCCTGTATGTAAAAAGTTTGTACCAAAATTTAACGAAGTTCCCGTTGCCCACGGCAATAGGATCTTCATTCCTAAAAACACACTAAAACTTATAAAACACGCAATGCAATTACACTTAACAAAATGCTCATCATTTAGTCTGCCAAATATGGTTCAACTAAAGACTACGATCTGCAGCTCAATATTACGTCAACGCTATTTAAACCATACTTTTCACACATAATCAACAGAATAATTATTCAATACAGTTAATTTAGCTAAAAGCAGGGACAGATAATTACATTTAAATATAAAAATTAATAAAAATTATATTGGGCCCCGAATATTTACAATTTTGGAAAAGATTCTCTAAATTATGGCGCTTTAAAATAAACCGCCTAAAAGTAGTTTGTCTTTTTTGATGACAAAAATTGGTCCAATATAAAATACGAAAAAAATGCTTATTAATAATTATTTAATGAAATTGCTTTTATATCCATTTTATTTGCAACACATCAACGAAATGCTCTTCAAAAAATCAAAAAAAATAAAATCAAAAATATTGGATATCCCTCATCTAAATGAAATGCAGCTAAGTGCTTGCTGACCGACAACATTTACGATTACTTTAACGTGTCACAGGGCAAAGTAACAATTCCAAATATGGATGATGGTGAAGAATTCCGTCTAACTGATGTAAGTGTCCAGAAATATGAATTTCACCTTCGTGTCTCCTCCAACCTTTTGAAATGTGTGTGGTCGAGACAAGACCACGTCACCCCTTTATTTAATGTAGTTGTACATATTTTGTGACCTTTATGTACCAGGTTTGATGTCATTTATCCAAATGTATTTTGCCATGAAAAAAAAAAATCCAATTCCACTTCAACACGTGATGAAACCCATACTCAACACAAGGATTTAAATTGCATTTATTTGAAAGACGACAATGCAAATCCAAATCCTTAAAATCATTTTTATAAAAAAATAGCGCTCAGTAACTGTAACAAAAAACAGAATCACTGATGTGCGTTGTTTTTCCATGTAAAGAAACACCAAATAGGAGTACTTACCAAAACTTCTTTTTCCATTAAGTTTAAGCCATCTTCCAAAAAATTTTTACCCACCCTCTCTACGTAGTGAAGCATTTTTTAAATGCAAATCTTGTCACTATAAATCTGAATACGAAACAGATAAAATAAAAAGTCATATCAAAAACATCATCGAAACCCAAATGTGTCCACTTTGAAGATGATGTTCCTGAAATTGTGATTATTGTGACTTCCACATTATGTTACAAATATCCAATTTAAAACACCTCCAAAACACCAAGGTGTTTCTCATCAAGTTTCCCATAAAAATAATCTTAAGAAAAAAATAACCCACCAAAAAGAAGTAGGTGCAAGCTTATTAATCCCGTGAATTAATCCAAAACATCCAGCATCAAAAATCACCACTAAATATGAAAATAATATAACCACAAAAAATAATCCTAATCCGTTTTATGTTTGATGTTATTTATGTTGTTCTTTGTTGTATCAAACCAATCTCAACCCATGCTGTGAAATATCATGCTTTAAAAATCGAAAAAAGATTAAAACCCAAATATGAAAAATACTAATTGATAATTTTTCTCTCAATCCCCAACCCTTTCCAACTTCACTCAAATCTCCAACCCTACCAAAAAACAAAAAAAAAACACTTGCCAACAAAACAGCAAGCTTTCGATGTCTTGGGCTTCACTCAAGAAGAGAAGGACAATGTCTACAAGATCACCGCCGCTGTCATGCACATGGGTGGCATGAAGTTCAAGCAGAGGGGTCGCGAAGAACAGGCTGAAGCTGATGGTACCGAGGAGGGTGAGCGTGTCGCCACCTTGATGGGTGTTGACTGCATGGAATTGTACAAGAACTTGTTGAAGCCCCGCATTAAGGTCGGTAACGAGTTCGTCACACAAGGTCGTAACAAGGACCAGGTCTCCAACTCCATTGGTGCCCTCTGCAAGGGTGTGTTCGATCGTCTCTTCAAGTGGTTGGTGAAGAAGTGTAACGAGACACTTGACACCAAGCAGAAGCGTCAACATTTCATTGGTGTGCTGGATATTGCTGGTTTCGAGATTTTCGACGTAAGTTTTTCAATTGATTGAGCATATCATTAAAAATATTATACTACATCAATCAATTTATATTACGGTGTATTTGTTTGTGGGAAGTTGAATGTGAATCAAGTTTGAATTCGGTTTGTTTTTTCAAATATTTTAAATTTAATTCTCTATTTAAAAACTTGATTTACATTTTGCCAACACATCATTTGCATTCAATTTTATTTTAAAGTATCATTAGGAAATACTTAAGTTTAGTAATTGCAGTACTTAAGGGTAGTCCAAGTCCGTTTCTCTTCGTCATATTTTTTTGCAGCATCCAATTTTAAATTCAATTACAACAAACAAAAAAATTATTTTTACCAATACTTTAATTTTTTCTATACTTTATTTTTTTCTCTCATCTGGTACATCCAAATCCACAAAACGATGGTTGCGCCAATTTTAACTTATTCAAACTAACCACACAAACAATCGTCAAAATATAAAATAAAAACAGTACAACGGCTTCGAACAAATTTGCATCAATTTCACCAATGAAAGATTGCAACAATTCTTCAACCATCACATGTTCGTCCTGGAGCAAGAAGAATACACACGCGAAGGCATCCACTGGGAGTTCATTGATTTCGGCATGGACTTGTTAGCTTGTATTGATCTTATTGAAAAGGTGCTTACACTAATTACAATAATATGCAAAATAATCAAAAAAAAATAAATAAATGAGCCGCTCAAGTATTAAACCAACCACAATCAATGTGATGGAGAAGGATGTTAGCCCACAGAAATGTATGAGTATTTTGTGTCAGGTGCTTTTGTGTATTGCTAACAAACATTTAATGCAACTGTTTTTGTCTCATTTAATTCTGATGTACATATTTTTTGCATTATACAAATGAGGCTCCCCAGATATAGAGAAAAAGTACTTAGGTGAATGAAGAGTGATGTATGTTTTTGATAACGAATGCGGATGATCGTCCAGCAACTCCCTCCTTTGTATTATAGACATTTTCAGATGAATGTGATCGGATCCTCCTCGTGTATGTTGCATCCTGAATTGAAAGAGACTGCATTGGAATGTTATTTTTGGACGCTGGAATGAAGCATCGTGTATTCTCTAAAAAAAAACACACACACATCCAATATCATTTAATCTTCCAGCATTTTGGACCCTTTTCATATTTCATTATCCTTGTATATTTAATATGTATTTTATTTCCTTCCGAATGTATTGTTGTACATAATTTAAACATCCCAATTCCTCACCAACTTTAGTACAACGGCTTCGAACAAATTTGCATCAATTTCACCAACGAAAGGTTGCAACAGTTCTTCAACCATCACATGTTCGTTCTTGAGCAAGAAGAATACAAGCGTGAAGGTATTGACTGGGTCTTCATCGATTTCGGCATGGATTTGCTTGCCTGTATCGATCTGATTGAGAAGGTATTTGTCGGAGCAACTCATTGTGTGGGGGAGAGGTGGTGTTACGGTCATATGGGCTGAGCACCTCCCTCTCTTCTTTACTCAACTAAATCAGCTGACGCTTCGAATTATTTCAATGGTTTTTAATTTGTTTGTTGAGTTTGGGCTCGACAAAGGGCCTAGCATCCATGGAATGGAATTCGCTGGTCCTTACAACACATTTACAGAAATTGCTCAATATGGATTGGAACAATTGTCTTATAGAAAAGACTTGTTCTCCTGATGTTGCTTTCGATTTCATGTCGTCAAACCCTTACTCTTAATTCGTTACCTAGTTTGTAAGATCAATAATGGGTGACCAATCCAATGATGAAATATTATTTTAAAAACAAATTTTGTCTGGAAAAACAACTAATACTTCATGACTGGATGGTTTCCATTTAATTTATCGTTATATATTAATATTTTGTCTACACATTACAATTAACTCATTTATCCAAAAATTTAATATTAATTCAAATCAATGTTTTTTTTCCCCACCATATTTAATCAAACTTCATTGTTTGTTAAATATAAAAAAAAAATCCAAAAATCATCTCCCGACCATCCAACAATGACCAACTGAATTGGCATGTTATTTGATCGGACCCGCATACAACCATAACCCTCCACCGAATCTTATCAATTCCAAACTACTGTCTGAAACAGTACAACGGTTTTGAGCAACTTTGCATCAATTTCACTAACGAGAAATTGCAACAATTTTTCAACCATCACATGTTCGTTCTTGAGCAAGAAGAATACGCTCGTGAAGGCATTGAATGGACCTTCATTGATTTCGGCATGGATCTGCAACAGTGTATTGAATTGATTGAGAAGGTTAGACCCACATTGATCTGGGGGAACCTACATCGCTTACCACCGTATCAATTTATTACTCATTCTGTGTTCCTAACCATAAATTATTATTGTTCTCTGCGTTTCGTTCTACCTAACTGGATTTTTAAATTTTTTTATTTACAATTTTTTTTATTTTTTTTTTTACCAACATAATTTGTATACTTAATATTGTTGTGTGTCTTATCGCCTGTTTGTTAAATTGAATTCAGGAAAACCAATGCACTCCAATTGACAGGGTGCATTTGGTGAAAAAAAATCGAAATAATCGCATACATAAATGTTACTTCCTGAAGGCTGTTTTCAGAATTGCCGCTGCTGCTAAGTGCTAAGTACAGTACTTAGTAAATTGGCGTGTCACTTCATGTATGAAATGCTCTTCTTTTAATTTTGGTACAGTCGAATGGTTTTAATCAGCTATGCATTAACTATACAAACGAACGATTGCAACAATATTACAATCATCACATGTTTGTTTTGGAACAAGAAGAGTACGAACGCGAAGGTATTCAGTGGACGTTCATTGATTTTGGCATGGACCTACAACCAACAATAAGCCTTATCGAAAAGGTTAGAGCCCACTGCAAAATGCGCCGATGTGTTGTGTTGAGATAACTTGATTGATTGCACATCACACACACATACACTCTGCACATGTGGAGTTCAATTGTGATGTAACGTATTGAGTAGAGTACTAAAACAAAAATTTATATTTTCAATTTATTTTCACAATATCATTCAATTCCAGAACAACTTTTTGATACTCAAAAATGATTTAATGAATTTTTGTTACAATTTTGTTGAACATTTTGATTAAAAAAATCACAATCGTAAGTGGTGCTTGGACGTGGTAGAAAACCTAGGATTTATGTTTGTTCCTTAAAACCGATTCGCTGTACCCGTTTTTTAAAAATACTTTCCAAAATAAACCTTAAAAAAGAGTGTGAATTTAACAAAAAATTGTTACGTTGTGTTGCACGCTAATATTAAAGAGAAAAAAAAACGAAAACTCGCTCACGCTTTGCTTCTTTAAGTAATAAAGGTAAGACTGTAATAAGTAGAATAGTAACCCTACAAAAAATGATCAAAAAAAAAGCACTTTATTTAAATAATTGTGCAAAAAATAAAAATAAAAATCTTGCAATAAAAAAAATTATATTAAAAAGCAGATTAAAAAAATTGCTGAACTAACATTGATTTGGTTTCGTGTGCTGCAAGCTAAAAACAATTAAAAATTTAACCACAACAAATCTCGCCAGCACAAACTCTAACACATTTTGTATGTAATTTCCACAGCCTATGGGTATCTTGTCCATCCTTGAGGAAGAGTCTATGTTCCCCAAAGCTACTGATGCCACCTTCGCCGAGAAGTTGATGAACAACCATTTGGGCAAATCCGCTCCATTCCAGAAGCCAAAGATCCCCAAGCCAGGCCAGATTCCCGGACATTTCGCCATTGCCCATTATGCTGGTTGTGTAACATACAACATCACCGGTTGGTTGGAGAAGAACAAGGATCCCTTGAACGACACTGTTGTCGATCAATTCAAGAAGGGTCAAAACAAGCTTTTGGTCGAAATCTTCGCTGATCATCCAGGTCAATCTGGTGGCGCTGATCAAGCCAAGGGTGGACGTGGTAAGAAGGGTGGTGGCTTCGCCACTGTCTCATCTTCCTACAAGGAACAGTTGAACAACTTGATGGCCACTTTGAAATCCACTCAACCTCATTTCGTTCGTTGCATCATTCCCAACGAGTTGAAACAGGCCGGTGTCATTGATTCTCACTTGGTGATGCATCAGCTCACATGTAACGGTGTACTTGAAGGTATCCGTATTTGCCGTAAAGGTTTCCCCAACAGGATGGTGTACCCAGATTTCAAACTCCGGTAAGTATTTGTGGGACAGTTTTGAATTGTCATGCAATTTTTTTTTTTTTTTTTGTAATTCAGCAGTGCTTTAGTACTTTATGTACTTAAGCACATATACTTTAAATTTATTTAGTACTACTTTAGGATTGATGTTTGAATATGAGGAAATACTTATGAATTTTTTTTTTTTGTCCTTCTGCGGGAATTTAATGTGGTGTAATTGGGATCATTGTACAGTTACATGATCCTTAATCCCGCTATTATGACAGCTGAAAAGGTTGCAAAGACAGCAGCTAGCAAGTGCTTGGAATCCGTTGATTTGGATCCCGACAATTACCGTATTGGTCACACTAAGGCGAGACTTTTTTTTTGATAGTCCTTATGTGTAACCATGTGATTGTCTGTCTTTTAAATGATGACATGATGATTGTTTTTTAAATATCTGTTTCCTAGTGTATCCCTTATAGGGATTGTTCTTCCCAAATGTCTTCAATTATGGAACCTTATAACTAAATTTACCAGGATTTAAATAGTCGATAACTTGTATGTCGTTTGACAAAGTATCTTGGAGTACTGTAATGTTTTTCATGTGTCCTTTCTAGTAATTAATACTTTTCATAACAGTTTATTCATTTAAATTCAATTAAATTACCTTAAAAATTAAAATCTCATTAGGAACTGCATCCTTTTATAATCCTATTTCAAAAAAAAAAAATTCTGATTAATTATTGAATTCTATATTTTGTTCAGTTACAAGATCATTAATTCCAAGGGCGCTGAGGCTGAATCAGATCCAGTTAAAAGTGCCAAGGCTGTTCTGGAAGCCACACCACTTGACCCTGATCTTTACCGTCTTGGTCACACCAAGGCATGGATTCAATGAATATTTATTTCAATTCTGTTCTTTCCCTCAATTTATAATGCATCTCAGTTAAATTATGTTTTTTCACAGTTATGTTCCCCAACTGCACAAAGCACTCTCACTCTATTTAAAATTGATAGAGACCTGCATCCCTGAATGCACTTTAGAACTCTTACAGACATTTGTTCTAAATTCTTTTTAAATTCCAAATCACCAAACAATGGAAAATGGAATCTCTCAGACTGCATGTCCTCACTCAGAAATGCACTGACAATGCACACAATCATGCATCCTTATTATACGGAAACTACTCATTTTTACAATCCAATTATATGAAATGGAAGTGATACGCCCCTCCCAAATACTTGGTCCATGCACCTCAATTATGAACTATCTCCACCATTGTGAGCAGTTCTTCTTTCACCCCTTCAATACACGTCTCACTCTCATTTGGCTCAAACTCTCACATTCAGAATATGAGCGAGTCATTTAAGATACCATCATTGTTCTGTTACCAACTCCTCCCGAAACATCACAAAACATCCACAAGAAATACTCAATTATACGCACAACAGTGACTAATCATTTACGTTTACCCCTTACCACCCCTTCAGTTACAAAATCCTTAACCCAAAGGCACTCGAAGGTGTAAAGGATCCCAAAAAATGCGCTGAACTCATTTTGGCATCCACCCCATTGGACCCTGATCTATACCGTTGCGGCAACACCAAGGCATGAACCACAATTACATAATTCTTTTTCTATTTGTGTTTATACCACCATTTTGTATTGGACATTTAGTTTGTAGTACACACACACTATAGTACTTCCTTGTGGTACATTTCAAATTGCTTCAACGTTCACACCCAAACATTATATTCGACAATATTATGCGGGCCCAGTGGCGCCGTAGAACGTTTACGATGATACAAAAATTCCATAAAATCCATCCAATTTGATTGTTGTGTCCATTAAAAATGTGGGACGGTGGAGTAAAGTTGAAAAATTGATCCACAAACTGATCTTTATACCGTTCCCATAAAACTGTATACTATACTTGGTGTGGACACAACTCACTCAAATGCGAATTTTTCATTGAAGCAATTATACAGTTTTTAGTTTTTTTTGTTATGGTTGTTGTTTTTGAATTCGTCCCTATACAAATAGTTTATAGAGACTTGCATCCCCACTGTACAATTGGAGATAAATACACCTACATAGTTGGTCTTTAAACTCATTATGACAATTGAGTCGGCTGCTATAGAAGTTTTTTTTTGTTTGTTAGAAACAAATCATTGTTTTTTGTATATAAATTTGTTTCACAAATCATCAAAAAATCAGCATTCACCTTTCCTAAATGAATTGGGATGAAGGAGAGTTCACATACTATTTTAATAATAAATAACAGTAAAATTGGAACCACATTTTAATAATACTATTTTTAAGAAAATCTATTGACTAACTGATTTTAATTCAACTATGTTTTGTTTTTTACCTATTTCTATTTAAAAAAAAATCAATCACACACACACACCACCCGATCCAATTCATATCAACACAGATACAAAATTTTGTGCATTAAATTGGTCAAGGGTGTCGACAAACCCGAGAAGTGTGCAGATATCATTCTGAAACACGTTGAATTGCCTGAAGATCAATACCGTCTTGGCAAGACAAAGGTACATTACTACATGCCTCTTGTGACGTCTCTAAATTTCAAATGAATTTCGCTTAAATAAACTATTAATTGGTCTAAACACTAATCATGTATTTACTATTCATTAATTTTCATGTGTATTTTATGTTTTCCACTAACAAGCACATTAAATTGAACACTTTACTTGATGTGCCTAAATATACAAACTTATTTTTGTGAGTCTTGTGTATTTTAAAATAAACTCCCCCCGAGCGATGATTCGCGTACTGCACTGATTGACACTAATGGTGCAATGGCGTAGGCGTGCATTAAGGCTCAAACCCACTCGCATTTAATTTTTGATTCACTAAATTATGGTGACACAAAAATTAAAACACGAAAACTCACCCACTTAATTTATTTACTCAGCTAATCATGAAAACCGCACTTTTTTTGTGTGTGTCCCTTTTGTGTTTCATTTTTTTGTCCTTTTTCAGTGTTTTTTTTTGTTCTCCGTTTTTTTGTACCAATTTTTTACACGTTTTTTGTCCAATATTTTGTTGCATGCAATTAAATGTTCAATGTTTTAAATGTTTTTTTTTTACCACCAGTGAAATCCTTTGGAAAAAATAAATCTAACATATGACAACCTTGTGTGTTTTGGACACATTTGCTTCCTTCCTCTTAAAACAAATAGGTGTTCTTCCGTGCTGGTGTCTTGGGTCAGATGGAGGAGCTCCGTGATGAGCGTTTAGGCAAGATTATGTCCTGGATGCAGGCGTGGTCTCGTGGTTACCTCAGCCGTAAGGCTTTCTTGAAGTTGCAAGAACAACGTTTGGCTTTGGCTGTTGTCCAACGCAACTTGCGCAAGTACATGCAATTGCGTACCTGGCCATGGTACAAATTGTGGCAGAAGGTCAAGCCTTTGCTCAACGTTTCCCGTGTTGAGGATGAGATGGCCGTAAGTATTTTTTTTCCTTAATTCAATATATTTTTTCAATCCGTTGCCTGTGAAATAATTAATATTTTTGTACAATAGCAATTAATTAAAGAGTAATTTATTTCTATTTAAATTGTATTTAAAAATCGGTTAAACGCACCTGTCACTACTTATATCGCGTTGAATAGATCGCAGTTAGATGGTCACAGCAGATCATAAAGGCGCGTACTAATTTAAATATTTTTGATACAATCTCGATTCATATTTACGGTACCAAATATGCGACAAAATAATTTAATGGAAATTTTGAGAGTTGAACAAAAATGTACTAATTGGACGCACCACAGTTATTATAATCGCTGCCTCATGCACACACACAAAAAAAAAAAAAAACGGTGAAAATATTTTCTCGCCCTAAATAACAAGCTTCTCATGCATTCTATGCTACCGAGTACAGATTGCTCATCGTTTCGCGAATGGCCGCCAAGGCATCACAAGAGAATGCTGTCTTCCCAACGAACTATATTCGTGTTACAATACAGTGTGAGGCCGGGAAAATTCCTGCATTTCAACCGCCGTTCGTTTCTCCCTTACATAAATTACTTATTCATAATTTTTGTGTCACTGTTGCTCATAATTTACATAATGATCATATAAACATGACGCGTCTGCAAAATGAAAAACAGCTACCCACAGCAAACGTAATGGGCGATAACTCGTTAAGGCTTATGCCATGACAAGTGTGTGCAGGTGAAATGGAGATGCCGTTAGCTGATTAAATGTTCCAAATTCCAAAGTAGTGGCGTGCACAACCTATCTTATTTAAATCAAGGTTTTATTTATAAACACTCGATATTTAGCAATCTAAAATTAAATATTTTTGATACACACTTTTGATCTGACCAAAAATGTTGTTGATCGCCTCATCCTTCAAAATTATTATCGATTTGTGTGCCTTCTTTATTACACTTTCATATTTGTTTCGTCATGGCTCATTTTTTACAAAATGTTTTGCTATTTTACTCCTCCCACCCTCTTAAAATATGAATGATCTGTTCTTGATGGGAGCCACCTTAGCACATACCTACGCGTCTGATTTACGAGTCCACCCGTTCGCGAACAGCCAAATCTGAAGAAGCTTCTATAAATATAAATTATTTACAATTTATCTCTCACTCTCTTTCCCCTTTCAAAAATGAATATGACATCTGGAATTTGCAACACTTTAATCACCTAATATTCGTCAAAAGTTTTAATAGCAAACACGAAAAAAATGTATGCTACAAACGCAAAGCAAAATGCCGTGAAAAAAAAACTGTTGAGGTGAGAAACGATCCAATGAATAATCACCCAAATGTTGTAGGCTTGAGATGAGTAGTAGTAGCCTTCGCACTCGTTCTAGCACCTATGAGGGGTACATGCGTTCCCAATAACGGGTAGTTTGATTTTTCCTGCACCTATTTATTCGATTCCTCCTCACGCCTCAAAATTATTTCGATGATATTTTCTATTAATAACATCTGCACCGATGAGACGGAAGAAGACCATATTCATGAGTGGGCCGTGTTATTAAAATTAAATAACTCGCTCACCATAATGGTGTTTCTCCTTTTTTTTTCGCGAGCACGATGCGCCAGCGATCTCGGCATAGTGGTGACGATGATGAACCAAAATGGGGAGGTGAGGATGATATTTGTGTGATCCATTTTGGTGTGCTCGTGCGTCGGGTAGCAGACTTGATCGATTCCAGTTAGCAGTTAACTATCGACCGGACCTCTACCAGGGCTTTACGTTGGTCCTGCATATTACGAATTAATTTATTGCAATTTAAATATAAATAGTTTTTGTTTCTCATCATATAAGATTTAAATAATTTAATAATAAGGGGGGATTTAATTTAAATTAAACCGTTCAATTGTGATCACCAAATAAACCATTAAATTAAATAGAGAGTATTCAGTTTTTGTAAATTAAATAATCGCGAATACACGCGACAAGTGTGAGTGTGCCCATAAAAATAAATCGAAACCGAATCAATAAGTTTTATTGCGACCCAAAAACAAGTTGAATTAAATAGAAATAAATTTTGCCAATTGAAAATTATTGCATAAAAATACAAATATAAATCGAAAATGGCTGATACGGAAGTGCAACCAGTTGGCGAAGTGAATTTAAATGCATCTAATGATGAATTACAGCGTTTGGAAGAGAAGGCAAAGAAGGCCGAAGAGGCCCTCGAGGCTGAGATCAAGGTCCGCAAGGACTTGGAAGCCCTCAACGCCAAGATGTTGGCTGAGAAGACCGCCTTGTTGGACTCCCTCTCATCTGAAAAGGGATCCCTGCAAGAATTCCAAGAGAAGGTTGCCAAGCTCACCGCCCAAAAGAACGACCTCGACAACCAATTGCGCGTAAGTATTTATTAATTAAATCATAAACTTCAAAAAAATACACTGTGAACTGTGAAAATTGGTGCAACTATTATCAGAGAACGTCTGAAGATTTTCAGTGTACAGACAAAATACCGTACAGTGCAAATTTTGTGAAAACTGATAGCATTTCGTCAGACTCCATTTTTACCCACAAAAATATTCCAGTATCATCTGGCTGCTGTCCAAAAAAGACAAATAAAACGAAACATTGTAAAATGAATCCACATGAAAAAAAGAAATCCTCAAATACCGTTGAAAAATGTGAATTCAGGCCTCAGGGTGAGAGAAACGAGACGAGCAAAATGGAGCTGGGTGTAATGTTTATTTCACCTGCCGTTAAATTTAGTGCTAATTTAACGGCCTCTCCGATACAAAGTACCGTGTACTCTCAACACCCGCGCCATTCCAAAGTAGGTGCTATTTTCGGATTGATGAAACCATGACTTACCATCTTGCGTTTGTCTGTCTAGTACATGCGTGTACATGTAGCATATTTGCGAGCCGTTCCCTGAAACGATTGCGCCATCACATTTTCTCGATTTTATTAATGTCTATTTTTTGTTACTCATGCACATCACTTGAGCACTGAAATGCTTCTCCATTTCATTGCAAAGAAAACAAATTTTATAAAAATATGCCTTGTGTAATATTTTTGGAGGATAGATATTTCCGTCTTCACTTGACGTGCTTCTAAATCAAATTCGGATGAATGTGTCCCATACTTAAATCCTATAAATAAAACTGTTGATTTAAATTGTGTGGAATTTCCAAAGATTCAGAAATTTTGTCTCGCTCAAAAAATTCGTCACACTACATTCTCTGGTGGTGAGTACCGTTCACATGACGTAGTGCTTATAAAAATTTAATTCATTCTAAAAATCCATCTTTTTATCCCCACCCATTATAAACTATATACAGGACACACAAGAACGTCTGTCCCAAGAGGAAGATGCCCGCAACCAATTGTTCCAGCAAAAGAAGAAGGCCGAGCAAGAGATCTCTGGCTTGAAGAAGGACATTGAAGATTTGGAACTCGGCGGCCAGAAGTCTGAGCAAGACAAGGCCACCAAGGACCATCAAATCCGCAACTTGAATGACGAGATCGCCCACCAAGACGAGCTCATCAACAAATTGAACAAGGAGAAGAAGGTGCAAGGAGAGACCAACCAGAAGACTGCCGAAGAGTTGCAAGCCGCCGAGGACAAGATCAACCACTTGAACAAGGTTAAGGCCAAGCTCGAACAGACTTTGGACGAACTCGAGGACTCCTTGGAGCGTGAGAAGAAGGTGCGCGGTGATGTTGAGAAGAGCAAGCGCAAGGTTGAGGGTGACCTCAAGTTGACCCAGGAGGCTGTCGCCGACTTGGAGCGCAACAAGAAGGAACTCGAACAGACCATCCAACGCAAGGACAAGGAGATCTCCTCCCTGACCGCCAAGTTGGAAGACGAACAATCTGTTGTCGGCAAGCTCCAGAAGCAAATCAAGGAATTGCAAGCCCGCATCGAAGAGTTGGAGGAAGAGGTCGAGGCTGAGCGTCAAGCTCGCGCCAAGGCTGAGAAGCAACGCGCCGATTTGGCCCGTGAATTGGAGGAATTGGGTGAGCGTTTGGAGGAAGCCGGTGGCGCCACCTCCGCTCAAATTGAGCTCAACAAGAAACGTGAGGCTGAACTCAGCAAACTCCGTCGCGATCTTGAGGAAGCCAACATCCAACACGAATCTACCCTCGCCAACTTGCGCAAGAAGCACAACGATGCCGTCGCTGAGATGGCTGAGCAAGTTGATCAACTCAACAAACTCAAGGCTAAGTAAGTATTGCCGCACATGATGCGTGTGCGCCCGGATAGTGCGGGCCACTTTAATCACATTCTTTTCAGGCACAACAAAAAACGTATTTTGCTCAGTATAGTTGAAACACGAACAGTAAATTGGTACTTTAATCAAAATTGAATCGCTAAATTTGAGATCGCGTTAATTGGCCCCGTTTATGAAATTGTTCAGATTTTGTTGAATTGCACTGAAATCGCACTAAATATTAAACTCAATTTAATTTCAAAAAATCCTCTCAACATCAAATGTAACTTGTGCGGTATTTAGGGCTGAACATGATCGCCAAAATAGCTATAATGACTTGAACAACACACGAGGCGCTGTCGATCAACTCGCTCGCGAAAAGGTAAATTCAGAACAAAAGTCGCAGCATGGTAGCCTCGACTCAGAAGACGCAAGACGCAATACTATCTGTCATACTCACAAGAATATGTTGTCTTGTCTTTAGAAGTTGTGTTATAAATCCCAATGTTACTTCTAATCAATTTACATTATTTACATCCAATTTACTGTGTTAACAATATGTTGTTACTACGGAAACATATCTGTTGATTTAGTTATTTATTTATAGCCATAGTTAATAATAATTGTTTAATATCGACACAAATTGACAAAATACGAAACAAACATGCAATATGAAATACCTCACAAATATACAAACCACAAAATTCATTGTTTCCCAGGGCTGAAAAGGAGAAGTCTCAAGTCTACAGCGAATTGAATGACCTCAGGGCTGGTGTTGACCACCTTACCAACGAAAAGGTAGAGGAGACGCACTTCAAATTCATTGCAATTATAGGCTGGCACTGTAGAGATGCGCCAACTCTGCTTTAATTGCTTTATTCACATTATTATCTCACATACTCACATCAAACATAAACACAAACATTGTAAATATTTTCCACGAAACAATTGATTTGATTTTTGGACGTTGTTTCTCGATTCCAAGAGGATATCGAATCGAAGACGATAACCCCCTATATATTCATTATGCAGCTGGCTAACAAGAAAGATAAACCTTCTACAGCATTTTGTATTGTTGTATTCCCCAATCTCCTATATTACCAAATTTTTAAAACCAAACCTAACCCACCCAACGTTTTCAATAATGGCATGCCGCCTTCATTACTGAGGGCTATCATTGTGTTTATACTGAGGCTTTAACCATGTAAAACGATGCTTTTATAAAACAAAAACCTTCACTTTACTTTGTACTAATTACTTTATATTTCACACCTTGTGCTGCATGTAGGCTGCCCAAGAGAAGATTGCCAAGCAATTGCAACACACTCTTAATGAAGTCCAAGGAAAACTTGACGAGACCAACCGCACTTTGAACGACTTTGATGCCGCCAAGAAGAAGTTGCAGATTGAGAACTCTGATCTCCTTCGTCAACTCGAAGAAGCTGAATCCCAGGTGTCTCAACTCTCCAAGATCAAGATCTCACTCACCACACAATTGGAAGATACCAAGCGTTTGGCTGATGAGGAGTCCCGCGAACGCGCCACATTGTTGGGCAAGTTCCGCAACTTGGAGCACGACCTCGACAACTTGCGCGAACAAGTTGAGGAGGAGGCTGAGGGCAAGGCTGACTTGCAACGTCAGTTGAGCAAGGCTAACGCCGAAGCCCAAATCTGGCGCTCCAAGTACGAGTCCGATGGTGTTGCTCGCGCTGAGGAGCTCGAGGAAGCCAAGAGGAAGTTGCAAGCTCGTTTGGCTGAGGCTGAGGAGACCATTGAGTCCCTCAACCAGAAGGTTGTTGCCCTCGAGAAGACCAAGCAACGCTTGGCCACTGAAGTCGAGGACTTGCAATTGGAAGTCGACCGTGCACATGCTATTGCCAACGCCGCCGAGAAGAGGCAGAAGGCATTCGACAAGATCATCAGCGAATGGAAGTTGAAGGTTGATGATTTGGCCGCTGAATTGGACGCATCCCAGAAAGAATGCCGCAACTACTCCACTGAGTTGTTCCGTCTTAAGGGAGCATACGAGGAAGGACAAGAGCAATTGGAAGCTGTCCGCCGTGAGAACAAGAACTTGGCTGATGAGGTCAAGGACTTGCTCGACCAAATCGGTGAGGGTGGCCGCAACATCCACGAAATTGAGAAGGCACGCAAACGCTTGGAAGCCGAAAAGGACGAACTCCAGGCTGCTCTTGAGGAAGCTGAGGCTGCCCTCGAGCAAGAGGAGAACAAGGTCTTGCGCGCTCAATTGGAATTGTCCCAAGTGCGTCAAGAAATCGATCGCCGCATCCAAGAGAAGGAGGAAGAATTCGAAAACACACGCAAGAACCACCAACGCGCCCTCGATTCCATGCAAGCTTCCCTTGAGGCTGAGGCTAAGGGTAAGGCTGAGGCACTCCGCATGAAGAAGAAGTTGGAAGCTGACATCAATGAGCTTGAAATCGCTTTGGACCATGCCAACAAGGTAAAATTTAAAACAAAACCAACAATTATTTCAATACTAACTTTTCTCTTTATTAAAAAATTTCCAGGCTAACGCTGAGGCCCAGAAGAACATCAAGCGCTACCAGCAACAACTTAAGGACGTCCAAACCGCCCTTGAGGAAGAGCAACGTGCCCGTGACGATGCCCGCGAACAACTTGGAATCTCTGAACGTCGTGCCAACGCCCTCCAAAACGAATTGGAAGAATCCCGCACATTGCTTGAGCAAGCCGACCGCGGCCGCCGCCAGGCTGAGCAAGAATTGGGAGATGCCCATGAGCAACTCAACGAAGTGTCCGCCCAGAATGCCTCCATCTCCGCTGCCAAGAGGAAGTTGGAATCCGAATTGCAGACATTGCACTCCGATTTGGATGAGCTCCTGAACGAAGCCAAGAACTCCGAAGAGAAGGCCAAGAAGGCTATGGTTGATGCCGCCCGTCTTGCCGATGAACTCCGCGCCGAACAAGATCATGCCCAAACACAAGAGAAACTCCGCAAGGCCCTTGAATCCCAAATCAAGGAATTGCAAGTCCGCTTGGACGAAGCCGAGGCCAACGCCCTCAAGGGAGGAAAGAAGGCCATCCAGAAGTTGGAGCAACGCGTCCGCGAGCTCGAAAACGAATTGGACAGTGAGCAACGACGACATGCCGATGCCCAAAAGAACCTCCGCAAATCTGAACGTCGCATTAAGGAGCTGACCTTCCAATCCGAGGAAGACCGCAAGAACCACGAACGCATGCAAGACCTTGTCGACAAACTGCAACAGAAGATCAAGACATACAAGAGGCAGATTGAGGAAGCCGAAGAGATCGCCGCCTTGAATTTGGCCAAATTCCGTAAGGCACAACAAGAATTGGAGGAAGCTGAGGAGCGCGCTGACTTGGCCGAACAAGCCATCAGCAAATTCCGCGCAAAGGGACGTGCCGGTTCAGTCGGCCGTGGTGCTAGCCCAGCAGTAAGTATCCCTTTATGACAACATTTATTTGCACATTATATTTTTTATCCACATAAATTCGATGTATACTGATGGAAGTCGCGTTAGACAATCTGAATTTCAGTTTTTTCAATTGCAATCATGAACAACACAATCATGCCAAATTTTTGTTGTATTTATTTTTTTTGTTTTAGAAATTGAATCCATACTCATTTGAAGACGATATTTTGAACACTTTAGTTTAATTACTGTTGTTTTGTCGCTTATTTAACTGTTTTGAATTTTATTCAGGCGACATCATCTAAACCAGGTCGCAAGAGTGTGCTGGATCAATAATTTTATTTTCTATCTCAAACATTTGTAAGTTATCTGCACACCGCATTCAGAAAAGGTTGTTTTGTTGTTGAGTTGTCCTACATTTTTCTTCCCAGTATGTTCACACAAATCAACATATCATAACTGCATACACTGAAAGTTGTTTCCAAAAATTGCACTCGAACTATTCGATCAACCATGACAATAATTGATTATTAAATGTTTTCCAAATACATAAATGTGTCACGACAATCATCAGCGACCAAAATTGATAGTTTTGCTGATGGGGCACCACTGACTGTGCCACCCACACTCAATGTTTCCAATCAAATCAGGATTCAGTTTGTCGTATAATTGTGTCGTCACTTCATCTACTTTAGCAATAGTTTTTACTTTTATTTTAGTATTATAAAACGTATATATTTTAGAAGCGTGACGCATGACTGTTCAGTTCCACATATAATTTTGCAGATAACAAAATTCCCCACTCCCCACCACAAAATGTCATTTGCATTAATTGTACTAAACTTTATTTTCATTCTCATTTGCAGCCCCGATCAGCAGTGCGACCACAACTCGATGGATTTGCCTTCCCACCAAGATTCGACCTTGCTCCAGAACACGATTTTTAAATTAAAAACGCCAAACCATTTTAATTTCATATTTTAAATAATCTTTATTTTAATTAATTAATTTTTATAATTATTAAAAGAAAATGTTAAAAAAAATATTATAATGTTATACGCGGCGGGGTTTTCAATTTTTTTAATTTACTCAAAAGATTCAAAATGTATAATATGTAGCGTAAAAAGAATTTAATTAATTGTTGCATTCAATCAAAACAAAACAAAAAATACATTTTACCCGTCGACAAATATTTATTTATTAATTTATTTATTTTTTTCGTCGCCTGTCAAACAACGCACATAAATTAAAAGAATACATCAATTTTAATTAATTAAATACAACTTTATTTTATTTTATTTTCATTTTCCTTATTATATACTTTTCTTTTTGTATAAATAATATATATTCTCTGTTGAGCAATAATTTCTCTTTGTGTTAAGAAGATATTGTGGAAAAATTCTATTGAAAAAATATGCTGCATAACATCGCAAAAACAAAATCATAGCATCAAACAAACAAAAAAGTTCGATTAATTTAAATGTATTTATTTTTAAACTTAATTAATGTTTCGGACACTCATTTCGGGTATTTCAAATGAAACGTTTTAAAAGAGACCACCTCACACTAAATAAAATGATACACAGCCCAAATGAAATTAATTATAGTCGTGAGATCTCTGGTTACCATCCAAAATTTGAAATGAAAAAAACAACAAAAAAAAATTAAAAAGCCCAAAAAAGCCACAGACACCTACCATCAATGTCTTTGTTCAACCATCTTCCTTGAAATTTTATTGAAATATCTTAAATATTGTCCGAATTATATAGAAACAACTAAAAAATTATTATCAATTTTTTAAAAACAAACTCGTTATCATGTATGTGTGAAGATACAAATAAAGAAAAACTCTGAAAATCTAAAAAAAAACGAATTTGTCTTTCCTATTTTGTTTCAAGAAATGCAAAACACACATCGACTTGATTTGGATTTATTTCAATGCACCTTCTTAATACATTTAGAATGACCCAAAAACCCAAAGAAATTATTATGCTCCAACCAATCCTTTAGTAAGAAATTATTTATTATGGGATGCATGGCTAATTTTAGACTTCCCTGGTTTTCTTCTTTCTTCTTCTATCTCAAAACATAAAATTTCTTTTTTTTTGAAATATGAAACCGAAACGCATTTCGTTCTATTTTTAAATCTTAGTTCCGTTTGAATATTTACGTTTGTGGTCTGATGACGTATTTTATGACTGTGAGTAAAATGTTTTACTTTAAGTACCCGACCAATCTATTATGGGATAAAGGGTTTATTCTGTCCCAATTGTTTTTAATACTATATTTTATATTGTAACCACTAGTTTTGACAAATAATGCATTTTATTTAAATTAATTTTTTTTTGCAAACAAGTAAAATAACTTCCTAGCCACAATCCGAATATTCTCATACGCACTTTTGTACACCCCCCACTTGCCAACCCTAACTCTTTTACCCATATCTTCTGTGTGTTGCTCAATTGATGACAACATCACAAATTGACCAATCATTTGTTCAAACCATCCACAACTTTGAAGCTCAACGCTGAACTCCTTGATTGTCTCAAAAAGAATGGGATACAGCTGTGGTAGCAAACCATGATCAAGTGTGGGGAAAAGATGGTGCATGCTGTGATCGCCAAAATTGGTTAGTGTCAAAAAGTGGTTGCCTTGAATGTCAGCACGATCGATTATTGAATCCAGTTGGAGTACGCCCCAATCCAAATTTTCCCTATTCATGCAAACACATTGTCCTGTAAAATAGTTATTCATCAAAAAGAGTTGCAACCTCACCTCATTTGATCCCCGTCATGATAAGTATCCGGGTGATGATGCGCCGCTGTTAATCCAATAATTCCATAAAATGTGCTACTTGACAGTATAATTAAAAGCCAATACTTTAAAACAACTACAACGTCATCTGTTGCAAGAAGATACATTGCAATTGGAATTACCAATGGTATCAAATCGTCCCAATAAAATTTTCGTGACTTTACCGAACATATGTTGATAATTCGGGTGTACAGTGTCATCAGTGTTATGCCAGCCCAAACCAGTGGGCTGTACAACCATGAAACAAAACGAATGGCGAATTTTTTGTTGTGAAACGTTGTGTAGTCCAGGAATGGCTCAAACATTGTCATTTCCAGATCCTGCTCAGTGTTTGGGAACATGTGGTGGGACATTGCGTGCGTCACTCTCCACTCGTGATAACTGAGGAAGCCCAAATTGAAGTACTTCATTCGGAAGTTGTCCTTTTGATGAAAAAAATTGTGACCCGCTATGCAGGTCCATGCGAGGAGGATTCCGGAAAGAATTACACCATAAATTGATTGATGTCTTGTGGTCATTATAATTGAGTTCAAAGTGATTACGAAAAGGAAGTCTGACATAATCTGGAAGGATTCATATTTTTCAAAATTTAAACCAATTTTTTTACTTTTTTAAATTCAATTAAAACTTAGTATTTTTAAAATACCTTGGAGTACAGGAGAGGTGAATAATCCAAAGTTTTTAGTTGTTTTTGAACTTTTGTTTTTAATGTTCTATAAAAGCCGTCTTCTTTAAAAGTCGCTTTAAGATTTCTGGGAGAATCAGCTTCCTTTATTCTGTACTTTGAAAGAAATGTCTCGGGAACATTATTTATGTGGTGTGTTTCAAACGCTTCCGTAATGTCGGTGCCCTGATAAATTTTATAAATCAAGGAATTAAATTTTGAAAATATAAGAACAGCTCTAAATTTTTCTACTTTTGTTATTTCTAGCCAAAATGAACCACCTGGATGACGTTCTATGAAATTACTGAAATCATAAATAACATCGTGAATTCTCCACAGACCCTCAGCCAAATCATCTTTTCTTCTTCCCGAAATCCAGCTGAAATTTAATTTTTTTTATAATTTCTCGATAGTACGCGTATTTAACATTTTCTATTTAATAAATAAAAACTCACGCATAGGCATTTTTTAGCTTGTCCTTACGAGATGTTGGGACTTCCTTCGATATCATAGACAATCTCTGTCGCTTCATTATTTTACCCAAGTCAAGTATTACAATATTTATTCTTTAAACGATTTGAAATGGAAAGGTTTTTGGAGTAATTTTAAAAATCTGCTCTTAATGCAAAATCAGGTTATTATTTAAACTAGCGGAGTCGGCGAACCTCGTCCCACCACAGACATCGGTAACAAAATATATTTTTTGAAGAAGTTTATACTTGAAGATTAACGAATTACAAAATTAATAAAGTTGGTTCTTTTAAATCTAACCTTATTAGTTACAATTTAATAAAAGTTATTAATGAATTTATCTTAATGTGGAACCCTGCGGATATTATTTTGCCCTATACTACATTCGTGTAGTGCCTCCTAAAGGTATTCTGTTTTTTATTTGTCTGTCAGTCCCAACACCCAATTTCCCGAAATAAAATATTGAAGATAACATAGGCGTATTTAAAATGCGAGAATAAACGTCTGAAACCGCGATAAAAATCACGGTTAGTTAAAAAATTTAATAATTACAAAAATGATTACGAGAATAGATTTGTCAATTTTTGATTAATAATATCTTTTTGGAACGTTACGATTGGTAATGAAAATTTGACTTTCAATTGAACCCATAAGCAGAGCTATGAAATTCGCTATTTTTTCAAACCCTTAAGTTAACAATAATGGTAAATTTAAAATTTAATAAAAACTTTAATAGAAATTTAGAAATTTTAGATTTACGCCATAAAATTTCGTAAATATAATTATTTCACTCTGGCCTTACCCGATAACATTTTTCTAATTGTTGATCCTTGAATCAAAATCAAGTATCATAAGTCGAAGCCATTATCGAAGCGACGCGATGGAACAAAACAGAATTAACTGATGAATAATATTTTGTGTTTCCGAAATCGTAACAATTATGAATATACACAATGGAATCAATTTCTTCACAATAACTGTCAGCTCTCTAATTGCTACTCTAATTACAACACATTCTTGAATATTCGATATTGTTCTATAGGGTTTTTCCCAACGACCTGTTTTTCCGAAATTAAATTTGATTGAACGATGGATTCTGGTTTTAAAAACCATTTTTTAGTCCAAGCAGCGCTCGGGTTTCTCCGCTAGTATACAAATACGATCTTCGTTCGTAACTAAGAATTACCACTACTTGTCGGGTTAACGCCATACTTTGCTAACACCCCACTCATCGCAAACAAATTGTGTGAATATAAAATAGCTTCAGGGTCAGCCGTGATTTTCCATAGCACTTACGCACTTTATTGGATTAAAAAATATTGGTATATTGGTGCTGGGAGGCTGCAAATTTTGGATTATATGTTTTTTATGTGAAAAAAAAATAAAAATCCCGAGTGCGATGTTTAAAACAAATACAAAATCCCCCAAATTGGTTTTTGAGTTTTTTCGCGTCGCACCCACTGCAACTCATTTTTTTATGCATATTTAGATAGAATAGATGTAAATTTCTATATAGAAGAATTTCAGATTTTTAAAAATGAGCTTCAAGGTCAAAATAATTTTTATTTAGCATTCTGGACAATTTTTTCTCTTTTCATCATCTTTATTATACAGAATTAATGACACATGTATTCAAGGCCAAACTTGTGATCCTATTGCTAATATTTTTTGAAGTTTAAATACATTCAAAGTTCACTAAATGTTAGTCTTCGAATCACTTTTAAATTACCCTTTTAATAAATAAAGATAAGGTTTATTCAGAAAAAAATTAAAATAAACTTAATCTTCCAGTTGTTATAAACAAAATTTAAACAAACTAACAATCACAATTAAATTGGTTTAACAAAAAACTTAAAAGAAGTTGCCACTTGAATAGGTTTCGATCAACTGAATATTTATCCATTTGAAAATACCCATTTCGCTTTGTCTTTCTGCATTCATGCAAGGTCATAGAAGAATTAGCAACACTTTAATTTATTAGCAAGGTGAAGTGATTGGGATCAGTGTTCATGTGACAAATCTGTAATTACATTTAATTAAGCCCTGCTAATTGAATATTGTGTAATTCCCAAAATAACGTCATATGAAGAAAGTGGCCTAAAAATAACATTTTTAGACGACAAAATTAAATAAAAAGTGAATTTAAATATTTTCTAAGTATAAAATTATTTTATTTCACATTCGAAATTACCTACGCGTTTATAACTACAATTTTTGTTTACAACTTTACAGTTCAAGAAATCACCACGTTTTCTTTTTAGCATAAATTGAATCCTTAAGTTGACTCAACTTTCCTATCCTAACATTACGTGGCTCTTTATGTGCTTCAATTCTAGCCAATTGCTGCAATTGTCCCATAATGTGGTGGAACCAACTGCATGCCTCGAAGTTACCCTTAAATTCCTCGAGAGTCTCAAATAACACCGGATACAATTGGGGCAGCACGGCATGGTCAAGTGTTGGGAACAAGTGATGCAATCCGTGGTCTCCAAAGTGTGTGAGTACCAGCAGTAAATTGCCACGCAAATCTTC
Organism: Sylvicola cinctus; assembly: GCA_963854165.1. Taxonomy (NCBI): domain Eukaryota; kingdom Metazoa; phylum Arthropoda; class Insecta; order Diptera; family Anisopodidae; genus Sylvicola; species Sylvicola cinctus. The sequence goes on from OY974082.1 coordinate 46,092,776, forward strand.
ACGATCCATTACAGTGTCTAGTTGGTAGAGGCCAAAGTCATGATCGTCCCTGTGAAATTTTTAAATTTATTATTTTAATTTGGTAACAAAAGTTTGGTATAGTTGCCTCATTGCATCTCCATCATGGTAAATATCTGGATGATGGTGAGCCGCATTCAATCCAATGAGGCAAAACATGAAACTTCCCATTGTGATCGTTACTCCCCACAATTTGAGGCACACAAGAAGATTTGAATTACCAAAAATGAACATCGCTAATGGCACACTGAACGGTATCAAATCATCCAGGTATGAACCTTGCTGATTTCCAGTCAAATAGTTTACAATTCTGAAGATGAAGAAAATTTATTAAGAACATTTTTAAATCCAGCAACAATTCAAATAGTATTTCACCTCTTTACCAATTCCATCCAATAAAGGAACTGCCAAATGATCGGTCCATAAAACCACGAAAAATATCGCTGGATGAAATTTTTAATATGTGGACTTGGAATCCAACACAGAAGCGGCTCAAACATTGATATTTCCAAATCATGCAATGAATTCGTGTACAAATGATGTGACATCGCATGCGAAATCCGCCACTCACGGTAACTCATGAGGCACAAATTAAAATAACGCATCCGGAAGTTGTCCTTCTTGTGAAAGTAATTGTGTGCACAAATGATGGTCCATGTCAGCAGCATTCCAGCCACAATTGCGCCAAAATAGCTCTCTACTCTTGCGGCAAATATGGAGACAACAAATAGCGCCACTAACAAAGAGTCAATTATAATTTTGGACCGCAATTCTACTGATCGATCCAGCGTTTTGAGTTGTTCCGTGACACGCCGCTTAAGCGTCTTATAAAATCCGTCCTCCTCAAAGGTGAATTTGTAGTTGCGCGGTGCTTTTGCGTCACGCACCTTGTATTTGGGCAGTATTTTGGATGCAGTCTGTGTGATGTGATGAGTCTCAAAAGCTTCCGTAATGTCGGTACCTTTTGTCATTTCTAACCAAAATCGACCGCCCGGATGTTTGGGAATGAATGTGGTTAGATCGTAGAGGCTGTCATGAATTCGCCATAGTCCTTCTGCGTTGTCGTCTAAGCGCTTGGCTGTGAGCCATCTAAAAAGTTTATTAGTTTTTAAATTAGGTTTTCATTTTTTATTTAAGCAATTAAATTTTAGTTACTTGTAACCGTCTCGGACTGCATCGTCGCGGTATGTGGGAAATTTGTGGGATATTTTTGAGTTGCCAATTTGGCGGTCTTTTCCCATCTTAAACGGTCAAATCTGAGCAGGTCCTTTATTTAAATAAAGTGAGGAGCAAAATAAAATATTTAGCTATAAATTTTTAATAAATGAAGTTAAAAGATTAAACGTTGTCAATATTCTTGACAGCAGTAAAGAATAATAAAAAAAATATTGTCTTGACTCAATTATTGGCAATACACTTAAATATTGACAATATTTCATTTAGCTTTACTAAATAATAATAGTTATCATACTACCTCATCATTTTATCATTAATCAAAAACATAATTTATGTTTTTTAACCCATTACCTTCCCTGATTCAAACCAAGGAACGTACGGGATACAACCATTACGTCTACTAATAACGTGGTAGCCCTAATTCAAAATTATATTGAGCTTAAAATGATGAAAAATAAGATGATAACAATTGTTGTGTTTTGATAAGTGTCATAACGCCATTGAATTAATTGTTTAAACATTTCAACTTTACACAATTTCAAAGTATTTTCATTTTTGCATTGATTATTTTATTTAATTATCACTATTATGGGAAATAGTGTTTACCCTGTTTGCATTGACGTATAAACTATTTTTAAAACAATAGCTGTTAGTCTCGGAGTTAAAAACATATCATTAAGTGCACAATTGTTATCAATTGCAAATGCATTAAATTAAAAACACAAACTACGTCGGACGCCTGCTGCTGTAATATGATGCAATAAAGTTTCATGCGCATGTTTTTCTTATTCAACGATTAATTTCAATGTTATTTGTAACAGCAGCACTTTTTAAAATGCTGACATAAGTCGCAAACATTATAATTTGACAGCAATTTCATTATCGCAGTTGGGATTATTGGGGGCATTAAATGATAAATTTAATTTATTATTGGTTTTATTCGGATTAAAAAAAAAATGCAAGAATGCTTATAACGTTAAGTTATATTTTACCACAATTATAAATTGATTATCATAAATTATCATTACTATTATATTTTGCACACAAGGAATAAATAAATGCAACAACAATAAATTAGTATCCAAAATAATTTGCATAAGTTATAGAAAGAAAATACATTCACGTGTAGTTAGATCGTTGAAAAAGCGCGGTTTATAGTTATCAATAGTATTACTCAAAAATTATTCATTCAATGTTTTTTTTTAATTCACACGATTTGCAGACTGCTTTTTTACTTTTTCTGTTTTGGTGCCTGTTCAAAGTAAAAACTATTCCACAAATACCACTCTTTAAAAAATGCGGCACACACTCGAAAGATTAATCAAACAAAAAAATCTTTTCGCATTCAATGTCGTTTTTGCGTCGAATTTAAAACCCACTTTTTATGCATATACAAATAAAGCAAATTGACAATAATCCACACAATAAAATTCACAATTAACTCGCAATACACAATTAAACTAAATGAAATGAAGTTTTTCAATTTTCTGAATTTTTAATTAATGTAATTGACAATAGATCAGAGATTAGGTCACCTTTTCCGCCAAAATACTCGCAACTCCAGGAATTGAACGACAATTCAAGTTATACGACGAAACCAACTGTACTGTTTTTGAACAGCTCACTTCAATTTATAGCCTCTTACTGATAAGAGCGTAAATGTTTTATTTTATAATCTCGTTTGTAATGTCCCTTAATACTCTAAAGTCTAATGACTTGCAAAACATATGTTTATCAACATTGACCGGCACGGGCGCAGAGTCGCGCAAAACTGAAAATATTCCTCGTACGAAGCAAAATCACGTTTCAGCGGCGTCATTCATTTTGTATGGGTATTTAATTCAAAAAAATAAAAAGATTTAACCTTCTCAAATTCGAGTACTTTTCTGAGTTTTCTTATTATTTATTAAAAATATAATACATAATCAATTTCTTTTTGTTCAGTTCTATTCATGTTGTTCATTTATGACATCATTTCGTTTATAACCTTTTATGTTAAAATAACGAGATGATGGACATTGGACAAAATAGTAACTGTGCATACTTGTAGTTAATGGCTGTTTCATAATTTAAATAAAAAATTACCAATAAAATAAATTTTGTTTACAGCTCGTTTAAGGGTTAATATTTTTTTTTATAAATGTTAATTTACATTGACGTAGCCGGCCAAACAGTTTAGCTTTGTTTTCGATATATTACATTACGAAATAAAGCATAGCGACTCTATCGTTGATGTATGTTTATACTTTTATGTTCTGCTTCTGCATTTTGTGGTTCTTGTCACTTCAAGGTTTTAGAGTTAGTACTCCTCTCTCCGTCTCCACTATTATAGGTCATTGCAGCACGACAGTACCCATCTGAGTGGTAATCCAATTTTCAAGAACTGTTTTCGGTTGTTCTGGTCTCAATTCTCAATTCTCAAATCACAGCTCCGCGAGACGGCTGATTTTCATTAAAATTTCGGCTGATTATTCGGTTTTCGAAAACCGTGCCGAAAGGTTGAAATGTTCACAATTTGTACTTTAGTATTTGTGGATTATTATGGATTTAGGATTTTTTTTATACAATTATTTAGCTCATTTTAAATCATCAAAACTAGTTATATAGCCGGGAATGTCTTTTTTCTAAATTGGAGAATTAATTTCAATTTTTCTATAAAAATGAGACACACGGTTTTTGTCAAACTAAACTGAATTAATATTTATCTTCTTTAAAAAAAATATTTAGGGATGAATTAACAATTGAAAAGGCAAGGATTAAAAATGAAAAAAAGTTATGAATTGTTAGGAGCAAAAAAAGTCATCGTCATCACTCGAATTTATTACTTTTCAGATATTTTCGGCAGTTTACAAGAAAAAAAACTTAGGTCACCGAAATAATTAAATTACGATAAATAAAAATAAATAATTTTTCCCGTTTAAATAATTTTAATTTACAAAAAATGAGGATATTTTAGAAATTCCAAGGAACCTTGAGCTTCAGTCCTAAAATAAATACGGTTTTCGTAAATATATGGAATAGTAATGTGAGCGTGAAAATTATTTTACAATTTTTATATTTTATTAATCACAAATACAGTGAGAGAAATTTGATTAATTCTTCTATGTTTTTTCGGCAATAACACTGACCTATTAATGTTGCTTATGATTCCGGAATATTGATAAAGTATTTCATAGTATTCTTGTAATTATCATAACGGGTTAGGACTTAGATAATTAGACAATAATTATTTTTACAAAATTCAGATAGTTTCACTTTGATTGAACTGTAACTGATCCTTTTTTTGTAGCTTGTGAATAATTCTTATTATGCACCCAATTTTTTTTAAAGGGATTCAACAAAAAATCGTGGTCATTAATCATTACTACGACTAAACTTTTAATAAACTAGGAAGACCTCACACCTTAATAAGTTATTTCCTTTAAATGTTGAGAATTATGGAAAAACTAAAGGTTTAGAGGAAAAACCAAAAGAGTTCTTCAAATAAAATTGTGAACATATTAGACATGGATTTTGTTGTCAGAAAGGATTTTCGCAGTAGAAATGCCATCGAATCTTAGTATAATTGGCCAATGTTGATAAAAACGGAAAAAACGCCTTTTTAACAGCCTAAAAATTCAAATAAAGATTGCTGTAATGACATGTTAGTGGATTTGTTATAAGCCAAAGGCTTAAATTAAAGTTAATTCAAATTTTAAATTAAACAAATCAGAAGAAAAAAATAGTCGTTATTTAATTGTTAATAGAAAGTACCAAAACAATTTTATTAAGTACACAAACCGAAAAAAATATTTTTGTAGCACACAATCTAGTACAATTTATCTGTCACTTCAACTGACAGCACCGAAACGGGGGGCAACTGCTCCAAATTGTGCAAAACTGAAGATAAATGCCGCGAATGAGAGAGTGTGTGGGTTTTCTCATCACCTTGGCGAAGGTCAACGAATTGAACATTTTCGTACTGAACATTTTCAACTACTCCAATCAGACATCAGTGTGTGGTGATAGCCGAGTGAATAGAGCAATCTCAACAGTTTATTAAATTGAAAAATCATTTTTTCCCGTTTAATGTAAGTTGAAAAGTTTAATTAAAAAATCTTTTGTTGTTAAACAATTATGTTAAGAAAAGTTATAGAAATATTTTTCAAAAGGATACGTTATTTATTTAAAAATTGCACAATTTTGGTGAAAGTTTCGAAATAGCTAATACATACGTGGAAAAAAGTGTTGCAAATGTACTTTAAATTATAATAGAAAATTAATATTGATAATGCTGTGGCAAAAACGCGAATCATCAAAATTATTTGCATATGCAAAACGCACAACAAAAGCCTTTTGATGAGGGGCGAAAAATTGCATAATTTCAATGCAACTGCCGGCTATACAGGCATTCATGTTGAAGTGGACAATTTCTTTTAATGAAAATGCTTGCTAATTTGGGTGTACCCTGGCTAATTAAATTCTACAAGAATTTTTAATTATTTTTTTTTCTACGAATTAATTATTTAACGTATTTAAATTAATTAAATTCCAACCATTTCACGGTGATTCGCAGTATATTTTTAATCTCCATCGACTTTTTCCAATTGTTCATGTATATTTAGAACGGGTGCAACAAAGCGTTCTTATCTTCTCGCAATTAAATTGCATTCAGTTGCCAACAAGAAGGACGAAACACCAAATTACTTTCACTGGTGGTGATTGGTGATGCTAAACTTTCCTCTACATTGACTTTGCCATTTTTATTACGTTTGGTACGACAACAATTTTCAATTACGACCTTCAGATGTGACGCAAAGGTCAAATGCGAACAGATACGAGAAATTTTCCACTTCAAAGAAACGTCTTTTATTGTGAATTCAATTTAAATCGTTGGAAAGTGAAATCATGAGATGATTCAATTCATTTCAATTGAATTAAGTTGTTAATTGTATTTATCCGGTCATTTTTATTGACCCCCTATGTCAAAGAAAACTAGTGCAGAGACAAAACGTACATTTGTTCAAGTGGTTTTGACCTGTCAATCTCTTTGTTGGGACTTGTTATCTCATCGCGAATTGAATTTTTGCCAATAATTTCATCACAAGAATTTTTTGGCGGAATTGGGAACCACTTGTGTTGCATATTTCAAGTTCAATGCTGCACTCGTTTTCTTGTGTAATCCGATGATTTAAAAAAAGATTGTTTATGTAAATTGTTTTTTTAATAAAGATAATTTTAATGGTTTTCAAAATTGTTTTAGAACATTAACTAATTTTAATTATTTTGCTTTTAATGGAAAACTTAACTTTTTTCGGGATTTCCTTTCGTGCTTTTGTTAATGGGCCTCAAGGTCAATTCCACATTTAAACTTTAATCAGAGTCACAATTTTTGTATTTAGTTTTTACTCGTACCGTAAGTCGAGATTCTGCATGCATAGCAGAAATTGTTATCAAATTTTTTAAGACGAACTTTTTATTTGATGATCAGGAGAACCTCTCCTGATAACCTCAACAATGCCATAATGTCATTACTATCAATTAAAAAAAATGTGTTATTGACGATTTAAAGTTTGTAGTCAGCAATTCCTTTTCACAAAATTACTTATTACACAAATCTTCTTTTGATTTCCTTATCACTGCATAACAAATTGATTACGCTATCAAATTTGTACTATGTAACTAACCTCGATTTGTTTTTGCTACAATGAAATTTGTAATTGCACATTATAGAATGTGCCAATAATCGTTCTGGCTTAAAAATCTTTCAATAAACAAATCACTCGAGAAACCCTGACCTTGCCTATTTTTTGATTTCCTTCAAAGCTAATATTGACAACATTGAGTATAATTTATCTCTTTTGATATAAACGGTAATTCCCTGTAACCAAGTTCATTTCATTGTTGTCCCTAAATACTGTTACAAAGTTAACTATTATTATTTATATATTATTCTTATGAAATGTTTTTAATTAATTTTAATTTATTTTAATTGCAGTTCCAAAATGCCAATCAAGAGTATCAAAGCCCGTCAAATCTTCGACTCCCGTGGCAACCCCACCGTCGAGGTTGACCTCTACACCGAGTTGGGATTGTTCCGCGCTGCTGTGCCATCTGGCGCCTCCACCGGTGTCCATGAGGCCCTTGAGATGCGTGACGAGGAGAAGAACAACTACCACGGCAAGAGTGTGTTGAAGGCTGTTGGTCACATCAACGCCTCATTGGGCCCCGAATTGTTGAAGGCTGGCCTCGAGGTTACCCAACAAACCGAAATCGATGAGTTCATGATCAAGTTGGACGGCACAGAGAACAAGTCAAAGTTCGGTGCCAACGCCATTTTGGGCATTTCCCTGGCCGTTGCCAAGGCTGGCGCTGCCAAGAAGGGTGTCCCACTGTACAAGCACTTGGCTGATTTGGCTGGAAACTCCAACATTGTGTTGCCAGTGCCAGCATTCAATGTGATCAACGGAGGCAGTCATGCCGGTAACAAGTTGGCCATGCAAGAGTTCATGATTTTGCCAACTGGCGCCGCTTCATTCACTGAGGCCATGAAAATGGGCAGTGAGGTGTACCATCACTTGAAGAAGGTCATTCACACCAAGTTTGGTTTGGATGCGACCGCTGTCGGAGATGAGGGTGGTTTCGCGCCCAACATTTTGAACAACAAGGATGCTCTTTTGTTGATTCAGACCGCCATTGAGAAGGCTGGCTACACTGGCAAAATTGAGATCGGTATGGATGTTGCTGCTTCCGAATTCCACAAGGACGGTCTGTACGACTTGGACTTCAAGAACCCCAACAGCGACAAATCCCAATGGTTGACTCCAGAAAAGCTCACCAACTTGTACTTTGAGTACGCCAAGGAGTTCCCAATCACCAGCATTGAGGATCCCTTTGACCAGGATCATTGGGATGCATGGACTGGCATGACTGCCCAGACCAAGATGCAAATTGTTGGTGATGACTTGACTGTCACCAACCCCAAGCGTATCCAGACAGCCGTTGAGAAGAAGGCTTGCAATTGCTTGTTGTTGAAGGTGAACCAAATTGGTACAGTCACCGAGTCTATTCGTGCCCATTTGTTGGCCAAGAAGAACGGCTGGGGCACCATGGTCTCCCATCGCTCTGGTGAGACTGAGGATACCTTCATCGCCGATTTGGTTGTTGGCTTGAGCACTGGCCAAATTAAGACTGGTGCCCCATGCCGATCGGAACGTCTCGCCAAATACAATCAAATCCTCCGCATTGAGGAGGAATTGGGCGCTAACGCCAAGTTCGCTGGCAAGAACTTCCGCGCTCCCATCTAAATTGTTTAATTGCTGTTAAACGCGCATAGTATTTACACATACACACATATACACACATACATACACCGAAAAGCTAACACCACTTATTTACAATTGACTTGTTTGATCATAAACGTAATGTTAGGAATGCCCTTTCAATTATACTCCTGCATTGAATAAAATTGCGTCAATTTGTTACCTTTGCCAGCGAACTTGGAACCTCATTAACCATCAAATCGTCGCTGTTGTGTGTAAAAGACATGAGGGAAGTTCAGAATTGTTGTATCTTTGATTTTTTGTTAAATTAAGTGCATCAAGATCTTTATAGACTTTTAAGAAAATACATTTACTTTAATTCTTTTGGTTTAAATGCTTTTGTTTATGGTTTTTTATTTCCATTTTTATTTCCTTCTTTTCAGTTTCATTGGAAAACCTCTATTTGATTATATTAATATTTTCTCTTTCTTTTTGTGATATGAGATATCTTATTTTATTAATATTACACTTAATAATCGAGTTATCTGAACTTCCTTAATAGTTCATCAATCCAAGGCATTACATGTATTTAATAAAAACGTTGCTAAAAGCACTTACCTGTTGAAAAAAAGTTTCATTGTGTGGAAAAAAATAAATGTTTCAAAAAAAAGTACAAATCAATAAAATGCGTTGGGTTTCTCGTTCTAACTGAAAAAGGAGATCGTGATATTTTTTTGATAAAAATATTTCATTTAGATCAATTTTTATTAAAATTTTCGCGAGAATATGCCTCTTAATGCGTTACTTTTTTTCAAAACCATTATGCTATTTTCCAACAAAAAGGTAGGTATAATATATATATTTGCAAATATTTTACATATATCTAACTTTTGTAAACACAAAATTTTTAGGTTACCTTAAGTAATTAAAGTGTATTTAAAATTGCATATTTAAATGCCTGGCAGATAAATAAAAATAAATAAAATAAAAATGATTCCCACAACCCACAAACTGGTGATGCCCGGCGACATAATTACCGAAGTCGACGAAATCACCCAAAAAGAGCGCAAAATAATCCTCGGCCCCGGTCTGCGGAAACACGAGGACAAAATTGTCGCCTGTAAAGCGGGCCACCTCCAAAGTCGTCCGCCTGCCACCTTTTGGATTGATACCTACCAAAAACGCTACGTGCCCACACGCGGCGAATCAGTGGTCGGTGTTGTGGTCCAAAAATCTGGTGACATTTTTCGCGTTGACATTGGCAGCAGTGAACCTGCCTCACTCTCATACCTAGCGTTTGAGGGTGCTACCAAAAAGAATCGTCCCGATGTTAATGTTGGTGATCTGCTGTTTGCTAAATTATTGATTGCGAGTAAAGATTTGGAACCGGAGTTGGTGTGCGTTGATTCCCATGGAAAAAAGGGTAAAATGGGAGTGTTGCCCGACGGATTTGTTTTTAATTGCAGCATAAATTTGGTGAGGAAAATTTTGCATGAAAAGTGTCCACTGTTGGGTGCGGTGAAAAAGGAGGCACCATTTGAGATTGCGGCTGGTATGAACGGGAGAGTGTGGATTAAGGCGAAGAGTATCAAGGAAACAATTGCGGTTGGGAATGCCATATTGGCGGCGGAATTTGTGCCCAATGAAGATATTCCAAATATGTGTGATCGAGTTGGGTGTTACATGGTGGGAATTAAGGGTTGATAAATAAATGGGCTTTAACTTTCAAACGATAATGCATTATTTATTTTAGGAATTGTAAATTGTAAATTAAATAGTGAAATGAAAAATTAAATGTGGTAAGTAAGGAATTCTTTCTTTAATAGCAAAATTTGGTTGCTAAGCAACAAAGCAACAAACAATTGTTTAGGTTCAATAAAAACGTTAAAGGGAAACCTTTTAAAACTGAATAAATAATTACCCAAAACGTTGTAAAAAAATAAAATAAATTCAACGTAATTATGGAAAATCGAGACTTATTAAAATATGCACTAGACGACAAATACCTAAATCTGGAAACCTCACTTAACAGGAAGCTTGAAAAACTGTAAATATTTCCAAGGTTCCATTAAAATAGTTGTTTTTATATATTTAACCCCAACTCTTAGGACAATAAGTGAAAATTTGCTGCTAAAGAATAAACCAGTTCATCCGGAAAACAACTTAATAACATCAGAAGGGGCTGAGAAAAGGAATCAACAAATTACTAAGGTAGATAATCCTGTCAATACTCGTCAATTTTAAATGGAATTTTAAGCCTAATTAGTGATACCTTAGTATAGAAAAAAGAATGTGCCACAAAATGATTTCCTGTCTTCAATATTCTAAAAATTATCATAATATTTAAGAAATTGGTTAAGTAATGTGTATTGCATCAAAGAACCCGTTTAAAGTCCATTTCTTAGGCGACTACGACCCTAACTATAGGACTTTATAAGTTTAGCTGACATAAACTGTACAATCCAAAATTGATTTTGGTTAGAATATTCAATGTCACTATTTACCTTAAAAACAATCCTTGAAGACCTAAGCTAAAAAAAAAATTATTTACTTTTTGATTTTAATATACATTTTAGGATTTAGAAGTAGTAAAAGCACGCCTCAGATCTCGCGCAACTTACAGCCCCCTGGAATCAATTTTGGATGAAGCAATCAACAATTTTCGCAAGTGCCAAACAGCAGAGCGAGACAATGAAACGGACACAAGTTAGCTGTTTTACAAAAATAATGGTCATTGTATTTTGAAGGTTAACAAAATAAAACGGTTTGCCGTTTGTGATACAAAGTGGCCTTATTTTTACAGAAATCTTACATTTCTTCCATTTTGTTCGTTACATTAAATCTATTCGTACATCTTTGTGTACTTTTATCCCATCACATAAAATTCATTTAAATTTAACTATAAATAATATATAGTGGTACATTCTCGATGGCAGCAATAGCAAGTCCAAACTTGCTAAATTTTGAACATTCTCGATAACTTAAGTATAATGTAAAAATTAGACAAGCAGGACTTGCTGGCAGTGCCATGAAAAATGCATCTTGTAACAAGGTAACAAATGATGCAAAGGTCTGCTTCCCTTTTAATTTTATTATTTTATGGAGATTTTGTTGCTTTTAACGGAATTTCATTGGCAACAATAATGGTTTTAAATAACATTAATATGTTGTAAGATATTTTAAATCTACTTTGTGTTTTTTTGAATGTTTTAATTTCGTTTGTAAGCAAGCAATCACATCAAAAATTAAAATTAATTAAACATAATGATTAACACGATTACGTAAAAAAATTAATTAAGGATATAAAAAAATTAAATAAATAGTTTAAAAGAAACCATGGAAGTGGTTGAAGTAGCTTAAAAACAAATCATTAAACCTAATTGGTGAGGAAGTCGGTAATAATTGGCGCCAATCGCTCCGGTGTATTCAAATGAAGATGGTGTGTTCCCGGAACAGTTTGAAAAACCACTTCCTTGGCGTTCCTTTTTATTATCTCAATAACATTCTCATACACATCGAACCGCTCAAACACCATACCGGGTACAGCACGAATGTTCAACACACGACATCTTATCTGCTCCGCAAAAGCTACAACCTGCACCTCACTAAACATCCCCATTGAAGCGACTTTCAACCGCAAATCCCGCGAAAACATGTAACCCTCCTTGTGTAAACTCTCGGGCACGCGTGCCATTCCCCTACGCATCAGCACCTTCACTGAATCCCGATCCACAGAACCCTCATACGCATCCACCACCAAATCGATCATTTCATCATACGTGTAGCAGGGAATTTTACTCTCCGGCAGTGTTTCATACTTCAAAAAGTGATCAATCGCTTTGCCCGTCATGCAGGCATTTTTTTTGTGATCCCTAATCGGTGGTCCATTAATATCAATGCTGATAAAAGCTTCAACATCCTCCGGAAAACTGGCAGCATACATAAAACTTAACGCCCCACCCAACGAGTGACCTAACAGTCGGATTTTTTCCCACAAGAAGTGCTTTGAAATACGTCGAATCAAAGAGATTCCATCCCAAAACAGGAAGTAATGCATTCCATCGGGATACTTGGATGATTTGCCATGTCCGGGCAGGTCGATACACAAAAAGGCCATGTCCTTCGGCAGCAATGGAATGAGCCGATCAAATGAGCCGGCGTTATCTTGCCAGCCATGCAGGGCGAGCACTGGTTGCTTGTGGCGGGATCCCCACCATTTGCCTGTATTGATAAACAAAATATTACCGGATTAGTATTAGACATTCTATGGGCTGCTGTTGCAATAATGAATCAATTAATCATAATGAAAGGTGTTTAAGTACTAGGAGTGGGTATTGCGTGACTCATATCATCCAAGATAGACAAAATTTATAAACAAAATCACGTGAGTGTGGGCTGATAGCTTGCGTTTAGGCGGCATGGCACTTTAGCCACTAACACAAATGTCAACAGACCAATAATTGTCTGAGAGCTGATAACAACGATTTAATTATTTTTGAACGAATCGCGTAATGCTTCCTCCGTCTGGGTATATTGCAGCCATTATCTGTCGTGATGTAATCCTCAGTTTGCAATGACTTGACGCGTTTTACAGGTACAATGGTACAACTCGGGTCTGTGGACATTGAACTTTGAAGACACGATTTTTAATTGAAATTGAATAACTTTACAAGGTAAATTTAAATAATATATTTCTAATTAAAAACTACAGCGCAGGCGCTTTTTATATTTATCGTCATTTAAATAGATTATTAATCCGAGACACGAAACAAAACGAATAATTGCCTTTATTTCTGGCATTACGGAATGATTTATTGAGCTGCATCATTGATTTTATTTTAGAATTATGTAGACTTAAATAAAATAGGAAAACGTGCTGAACATTTTAAGGAGAAATTTCAGAACTCAAGGCCATATTTTCATAATGACAATAATTCAAAAACTGCTTCTTCTATTTATATTAAGAAAATGTCAAGAAGTAATGTCAATTAAAGGAACAATTTGGTTAAACATATTCAAGATTGAAACTCAAAACATTTCAAGCTCACATATTCCACATCTTAGAAAAGCTGTTACTTTAAGTTATATTAACACCACGCTCTCATCGCAATGTAGTTTAAATTTTCGGAAAAAAGGAGTTTCACTGCGACCACTGTTCAAAGGCGACCTGCAAGTAATAATGGGATGATAATATTCAAATACGTAGGTAGCCATGATTGAGATATCAAAATAATGACGTAATATAAATTTTATAGTAATTGCATCAGTAACTTCTTCACAATGAGGAACGGTCGAATTGCTATCGGCATAGCATCTGTTCTGGGAATTATATGGATTATAACGTTCTTCGTATTTTTGTCCAAAATTCAATCTGAACTTGGGAAGGACAATTTGTGTAATGTTCTTCTTAATCCTCAACAGAGAAGTAAATTTGAAATTTCTATACATGTTTTTATTCCGTAAAAATTTTCTTAAAGAAACTGAGCCTTGGCAAGAAGCGCTATACAAATCAGATTATCATAATGAGGATGTCAATTTTAACTTTATAAATCAGAAGGAGCTGTTGTGGCCAAACAATACGATTCCCTATAAATTTAGCGCCAACATTTCTATTACGGTCAAGTAATATAAAATGTCTTTTTAAATTCGTAATTTCCATTTAAAATAAATTTGGTTTTGTTAGGGAGAGATCTTTAACAGCCATGTCAGAAATAGAACGAGGAGTGGGATGTATTAAGTTTCTTGAATTAGAAGAAGATGATAATCAGTACCACTTACTATTCACGGTTTTTAACATATTTCACAAACCGTTTGTGCACGTGCTATTTAACGTGTTACTTTTTTCATAGAATAAAAAAACAGGATGCCATTCCGAAGTCGGTTACATTAAAAGTTTGACGCCTTCAGCAACATTTCAGGAGATCAATCTGGAATCCAATGAATGCTTTTACAACCAAGTTGTAAGGCACGAATTGATTCACTCATTGGGTTTTGTTCACATGCAAAATACTAAATGTCGCGATAAATACATTACAATATGTTGGGACAACATTGACGAAGGTTTAAGTGTACTGTTTTTTGAATTTGTGAAATTTATTTTCCCTTTTTAATTACAGCAAAGCTACATAATTTTGAAATAAAACCCGGAAGCACAGACTTTGGATTGGGGTATGAATTTACAAGCATAATGCAATACAAGGAAAATGCATTTGCGATTAATACATCGCTACGGACAATGTTCGCAAAGGTGACGGTATAAAAAAAAACTCATAAATGAATCGACTTAAAATGATATTTTTTGAAAAACTGTTGTGTGCGCTAACGTTTTTTTTGCGATGGTAATTGTTTTGTTAAAGTAACAGCGTAATTTGAAATAACCAAAAATCTTGCTACAACAAAAAACTATTAATTAATTTAATTACATTATTTAAAAATCTTCGCTATTTTCATATTGTTTTCGTAAAAAAAATGTTGACGTTTTTTAAAACCCAAGCTTATTTTATTAATTATAAAAACCGGTATTAACGTCATAATAGTACCGTCGATTCATTTAAAGTGTTCATTCATTTTTTTAAATAAATAAAAATAAGAACTTTAATATTTCAATAATGCAATCAAATTTTTAATTTGCAAAAAAATTATTTAAATTTTGAATATTATTTGCAGGACGGTCAAAAAATTTATCAAAGTCAAACCATAACTGAATTGGACATTAAAAGAATCAAAATAGCTTACAACTGCGATGGTGAAACATCTTTGCCAACAGAATGTTAAATTTATGTAAAGCAATTAAAAATTTATTTTTAAAAAAATTTTGGATTTTAAATTTCATACATTTTTAATTTTTATAATTTCTAGTTTTAAAAACAAAATCGATTTAAAGTAAACTTAAGTCGATGGTAAGTAAGAAATTCGGAAAAGTACGACTTTAAGTTAATTAAGAGTAAAATCTATAACAAACATATTAAATATTATAATAAAAATGTTTATAATAAAATTAATGGCTTAACATTTCCCAGATATTTAATGAATTTCGGCCAATTATTTCATTACTAACAATTCACAGTTCTTACAATAAACCTTAATGACTCAAAATTAATCATTCAATCACACTAATCGTTTAATAGTTAATTATATGATAATGTGATGATAATCAATAACAGCGTTTAATAACGCAACACATAATCAAAATTCAGATACAAAAGAGAATAGCAAAAAGTATCGAGCAAAGGTCCAAAGTCTAACGCAACGACTAACTTTCCCAAACAAACAATACCATTCGTAGACCAAAAGAAGCCAAATTCAATGTCGAAAAGCAATCAAAACTTATGCTAAACAGTATCAAGATTAATTAAATTATTTGTGTTGATTAGATACTTAAATTGCAACTGTATGGTTTCGTTATAGGACATTTGATCGAAATTGTTTTTGACAGTTGTAGAGGAAATAGCTATTGGACCTAACTAAAAAAGAGAAGATTGTCTTTTATTCGTAGATTTAATGTATAAATAAATAAGAATCGAAAATTTCATTAAGGTAGTTCCCGGTTTTTACACAAAAACAATCAGTGGCCAAAATATATTACATATTGGGACCAGCCATTAATTAAAAAAAAAATTATTTAGAATAAATTAAAGGCTACTTCAACTAAATGAAAAATTCTAAAAAAATGTCATCAAACGGTCGTCAAACTATATTTAACCACGTGTAACCGTAAATTCATTCAACACCCATGTATATATAGCATTTAATTATAATGCGAATTGACTTTCAATTATTCCATCCAGAAACGTCGGAATAAGTTCAAATCACGCATTCATTTCCCCACGTTCGCAAAAGTACTCTCTAGTCTCTTTTCCTACACAAGCAGTTCTTTTTCAATTCAACTTTAATTAACTTGTTGGAATTTGTTTGAATTTTTATTTGCTAATTTTACAAGGAAACCCCATTGCAAGTTGCACATTTCGTAACCTTGACACATGCCATTAAGTTGTATTAAGGAAATGCGCTTTGATGACCTACGCCAATTGCGAAATGAACAAAACAATGGTGAAATTGAAATTTTGTTTTACCTGCAACAATGCCCCAGGGGACCGGAATTTCAATTTCTTCGCACAGTCGTTCGTCTTCTTCCAGGTATGACGTTCCATCTATAAAAATGATGTAAATTAGAAGACTGACATTTATAGTTTATCGCGGTTGGAAATCGTTTGTTTAAATTAAAATAGCAAAAACTGTCTAGTCACTTAAGGCACGTTTATGTTTATAAAATGATCAATGCGGGTCCATAGGTCACAATGCGAATTGCTTTCATTTTAAACATGCGGCTTTAGTGACCCCAAATGAATTAAGTTTGGAAGATGACATAAGAATATTGTGGATCAGTATAAATTAAATGAATACACAAAATAAATCCTACTTGTCTTGATCGCTTCGTTGTCCCCCATAATAAATCCTTCAAAGCGCAGTTATTAAGGATGAATTAAATCTCCGAATAATCTCAAGGACACGTTGAAGTTTACTCCTTATTGTTTGTCTATAAGGAATTTTTATATAATATTTTTTATTTAAAAGAAAAAAAAATTATTTTGAAAAACAATGAACACTGGATAATTGCAATCTACACGCACTCACCATCAATGACCGACTGAAGCAGGAAACTTTTGAGTTTTGATCAAATTATATTCAAAATGAAACAATTAAAATGAATCGCGCGATTCACAATTTTCGGTCAATATTTAACGAGTAAAATTCTTTAATCACGTAATCGCGTCAGCCGGGCAGCTGTCAAATTCAACAATGATAAAAAACGCTTTTTTTGAATGTTGAGACTTGAGAGGAAAAAAATTGCAAAATGGTGACAAACAATCAGTCAGTGCTGTCGGTTTGTTTTTCAGTTAAATGCGCGAACAAAATTACAAAAATTAGGTTTTCTTTGTTTAGTTTTTTTTTTCAAAAACTCTTCCAAAAAAAATAAATTCATTAAAATGCAGCTTCTCAATATATTGAATATTCGCCAAACACTCGTATCTCCCAAAAATTCTGCTTTGAGGTCATAAATCAAAAGGTGAAAAATTACTTAACTTTACACAACAATTTTAAAATAAGTGTAAAAAAAACAACGAAGTTATGGGAAAATAAAACTTGTGATTCATAGAAACTATGTCCCAACTCAAGTAAACTTAATCCCATGACCCATGCCATCTAAATCCTAATCCATAAACTTTAAATGCTTCTAATTGTTGTGAAATAGTTTGTATAGCAAATAATCTTACTTTGTACCAATAATTCACTACTCTTCTATCTTGTGTTGTGTGCAGATTTAAAGTTAAAAATTCTTATGATTTTAGTTAAGTCTGATAAAAGAAAAATTAAATTTCTCATCTTTTTCTTCCAAAAAAAAATTGAACAAGTTATTTTCCAAATAGAACTTATCAATTTTTAAACAAGCATCACTGACATCATGGGTCATTCACAATTAGCAAACGACTTTTTAAACTGTCAAAATACTAAAACGTAAATAATTACAAACTCATTTTCCTTTGAGTCATTTATCAGGGAAATTCAAGTATATAATTTAAGTGAATAAAAGTTAAATAAATAAACAAATAAAATAAGCAACATGTCTGGATTAACCACCTCTGATTTAGAAAACACCAAAGAGTTCTTGTTTGAAAAGCACATCGAATATATTGCTAAGCATGGACGCGAAAAGAACGAGAATGCGGACTCTGCCGAAGGCTTCATGACGGAGTTTCTTCGCATGTCGGGCATCTACTGGGGTGTCACCGCATTGGATTTATTAAACGCTCTCGATCAACTTGACCGCAACGCAATCATAAAGTTTGTTAAAAGTTGCCAATGCCCAGTGACGGGTGGATTTAGTCCAGCACACGGTCATGACCCACACATCCTGTACACGCTGAGTGCCATACAAATCCTTTGTATTTACAATTGTTTGGATAAAATAGACACATCGGCAGTGGCTGAATACATTGCTGGTCTACAGCAGCCGGATGGAAGTTTCTCCGGGGATAAATGGGGAGAAATCGATACAAGATTTTCATTTGCAGCCGTTGGGGTTTTAACATTGATTGGACGGCTTGACGTTATTAACACACCGAAGGCGGTGGACTTTGTGATCTCTTGCGCAAATCCAGATGGTGGTTTCGGATCTAAGCCCAAAGCTGAAAGTCATGCGGGATTGATTTATTGCTGTGTCGGATTTCTGTCAATTGTGCACGCATTGGATCGATTGGATGTGGAGAAATTGGCGTGGTGGTTGTGTGAGCGACAAGTGCCCACAGGTGGATTAAATGGTAGGCCAGAGAAATTGCCGGATGTGTGTTATTCGTGGTGGGTGTTGGCAACATTGAAAATTCTCGATCGTGCCCATTGGATTTGTGGCGAGAAACTGGAGGAATTTATGCTGACGTGCCAGGACGAAGAGACGGGCGGTTTTGGGGATCGTTGCGAACATTTGCCGGATGTGTTTCATACGCTGTTTGGAATTGGTGCGCTTTCAATGTTGGGCGGTGAAAATGGCAAACGGTTGAAGACAATTAATCCATCATACTGTTTGCCGGATTATGTGCTGGAGCGACTAAACATTCGACCGCAAATGCTTTAAAATTTAATTAATTCCATTTTAGTAAATTCAAGTTGAACCAATTCCTTTTCTATAGTTGATTTTGCTGTTAATTATTCAGCTTGAGACAGCAAATGTTTGTTTAAATACTTTTAATTTTACTCCAATTGTAGTTGTAGTTGTTACACAAACGTCTGTCAAAATGAAACATTTGAATAAACAGTACTGGTAAAAATACTCCGGTCGCTATGTCAGCTAATAATTATTGTGTTTGATGACAATTTTCATGCTTTTCAGGCGCCTTTAGAAATTGGAACGAACAAGCATACAAGCATTATCAAATTTCATAACACTGAAATTTGCGGGTCAAACTGTAAAAGTGCTAGTGTAATTTGTCTGCATCCACGAGTTAGATAAAAGTATGCATATTTCATCATTCTTAACGGAATTTGCTGATCGATGTCTTTCTCAAGTTCAAATATTTTATCAAAAAATCAAAAAATGCAAACATTGCAAAAGGGCAAATGACTCAATAACGAAAAGAATTGGTTTTTCAAATTTATGCTGATCATGATAAAAGCAGTAAAAAATTAAAAACTACATCGGAGGCACAAACCAAATCAAATATGTAATAGTCCTAAATGATCATGACACCATTTACGCCAGGCGCGATAAATAGATATTTTACATACATTTTCTTATAGGCGATACTACTACTAACATTTTTATACAAAAATTATGATATAATTTAAAAATATTGTTCCTCATGGGGGACAAATCCACAATACGCCACAATTTCAAAATCCATTGACATTGAGCATCATCAAACTTTTTATATAAATATAGACTCATTCATTCCCGACTTTTTCGGAAAAAAAGTTACAGATCATACAGTCATATTTCAGAAACTACTCAAGCGATTTGTGTAGTCAATATAGTCGTCCTTGCCAGCCTTCGCGTGAAACACTCCTTTATCATATATTTTTGCCAAAAAAAATACGCAACCCGAATTGCAAAACGGAACTCATTGCATCCAGAACATCCTCTTCCAGTGAAAATATTGATCTGTCTGGAAAAGGCAATAAATTAGAGTCACGTTACGTTAGACCGTATTTGGAGTATATACGAGGGACGAGGGGAATGCAAAGCAAAAAGTATTAAATTGAAATTTAGTTGCAGTCGCATATAAATTCACTCCTCACTATCCCTGCAATGCATTTTAAATTTTCAAAAAAATAGGAATTTTATTGCTACTACTGTTAAAAGGCGAGCTGCAAGTAATATTGAAATGATGACATTCAAATACGTAGATAGCCATGATTGAGATATCAAAATAATGACGTAATATAAATTTCAAATGGCAACAAATCGGTTCAATTACTGTGAGCGCCTCGATAACTTCATCACATTGCACAAGGATGAATTTATTATCGGAATAGCATGTTTTCTGGGGATTGCATGGCTTGTAACGTATTTCGTATTTTCAAACAAAACAGAAATTCAACCAGATATTCCGAAGCCAACAGTTCCGGTGCCAGTAGCTCTGGGGCCAGTCGTTCCAGGACTAGAAGGTCTGGGGCCAGATTTTCCAGATCCAGACTATCCGGATCCAGACTATCAGGGGCCAGAAGGTCCGGATCCAGACTTTCCGGGGCCAGAAGATCCGAAATCAGACTTTCCGGAGCCAGAAGGTCCGGACTTTCCGAAGCCAGAAGATCCGGATCCACAGGATAATTTATGCAAAGTTCCACTAAAACCTAAAGATCAGAGTAAGTAAATTCAAAATATTTATACATGTTTTTATTTCGTAAAATGTTTTATTTTAAGAAAGTGCACCCTGGCAACAAGCGTTATACAAATCAAGCTTTTATAATGATGTCGAAATTTTTTTAAACTTCAAAAGTGATAAGTGGCCAAACAATACGATTCCCTACAAAATTGTCCCCGACTTCTCTGAATCGATCCGGTAATATGAAATGTCTCTTAAATTCTAAATTTTCTATTCAAAATAAATTTGTTTTTTTAGAGACAAAACTTTAACAGCCATGTCAGAAATAGAAAAATCTGTGGGATGTATTAAGTTTCTTCCATTAAATGACGATGATAATCAGTACCACATACGCTTTACGGTTTTTACCATATTTCATAAACCGCCAATTACTCACGTTATTTAAAGTATTAATTTGTTCACAGAATCATAAAGTTGCATGCAACTCAGAATTAGGCTACGTTAAAGCAAGAATACCATCACGAATATTCCAGCAGGTCAATCTGGAATCCACGAAGTGCGATTATATCGGCGTTATAAGGCACGAATTGATTCACTCATTGGGTTTTGTGCGCATGCAAAATACTAAATGTCGCGATAAATACATTACAATATGTTGGGACAACATTGACGAAGGTTTAAGTGTACTGTTTTTTGGATTTGTGAAATTTATTTTCTCTTTTTAATTACAGATCATCGGAAATATTTTGAAACACAACAAAACAGCACGGATTTTGGTTTGGGATATGATTTTACAAGTATAACGCACTCCAAGGCTAATATATATGCAATTGACAAATCGCTACCGACAATGGTATCAAAGGTGACAAATGATAATTTTTGAAAAATTGTTTTGCAAAACGTTGCTAATTTGGCTTGAATTTTAAAATTAAGGCTATCGTTATTTTTGCGACGATAATCGTTATGTTCGTGGTTCTCCTAATAGCTCAATGATTTTTTTAAATATTTTTTTTTTGTTGTATTTATGGGGTCACCAGTGCTTAGCTATAGCGGGCCCGGTTGTTGGCGCTGTTATCGAGAGCCAGATTTTTTAAAATAACTTTATTTACATTTCTTAAATTTATTTAATCCCAGCACTTTTCAATATTTTAATTCTATGGATTGGACCATCGCGACTAAACCACTGCAGCTACCCACCTTATATTCATTCTATATGTTCGTTTGGTTTCTGAGATGGTTTATTTCTGGGTGTCAACCCGGTAATTGGTGGTATTCCTTAGTTACTGACGAAAGAAGCATTTAAAGACGAAAAATATTAGCCAACTACGGTAATTTGTGTGTTATTCGATTTTTGCCCATCTCGTGTATCATCTAACGGGATTTTAGCTTATCACAATTTGGATTTTGGCAGTCATAATTAGAAGAGAGATTTTCGGTGTCGGGTTTTTAGATCCTTATTTTAAATAAATAAAAATTTACTTACAATATTTCTACAATACATTAATAAAACAATATTCAAATTATTATCATTAAAAGATCTTCTATAGAAATCAAATTTTCAGATTTAAAAAAAATTCTATATAAATTTAAATTTTAAATATTATTTGCAGACAGGTGAAACTATTTCTCAAAGTGGGACCATCTCTGAATTAGACATACGGAAAATTAAAATGGCTTACAACTGCGATGGTGATAACCCCTTACCAACCGAATGTTAAATTCTCAATGTAAAGCAATTAATGAAAAATAATAAAAATTTTGAGATTTCAAATTATGTACATTCAAAAATGTGGCCATATTTTTTTGAATCTGCCATCTCATCGTATAGTCGTCTATTTCAACTAAATTTTACTAACAAAATTCCAACGGCTCGAATCAAAAAAAATAAAAAAAATCAGGTGACATAATCGTTTATCTAATTACAACTATATTCAATCTTCAACTTACTTCTACGATACACGCAAGCATGATTTCCCAAATAGTTCATGTACGACCCTTTTAAAGACACCAAACCCCCTCAATTGCAAGATAAGTGGCTTGGCCTGGTGATTTTTTCTCCCGGCCTCATTTCCCACAACACACAAGCACACTCAAATGAAGTTATTTAATTGTAAGCGCCAAATATTCGAAATTAAATTGCGATTAAATACATGTTTAATTAACTAATTTGTACATTTTCGGGACTCTTAAAGAGATCCAATCGCTATAGTGATAAGAATATGTGTAAAATAAAGTATTTTGTCTATTAATATGTCGGCATTTTGTGCCGGTCTGTGTATAGTTGAACATGACCGTATAATCAGTAAATATTCTTTGATTTTGGGGACAAGATATGGCGCAATGGTGGGCACTTTAAAACCCTTATGAAAATTGAAATAAAATTTATTAAAAAAACATTAGTTTCAATTAAGGATGTTTCTATTACAATTTTTTAAACCCGTTTTGTAACGAAGATAAAATTGAAATGAGCATTTCAGCGTCTAAACTCAAAGCCCTTTTTCATAAATTACGTTTAAATTAAATATTTTTCTTATTTTAATTGTGCTATTTTTTAAAGAGGTGCCTTATAGCTTTTAATTCATTTCAAGGTCTAACTCAAATTGATTTTAATCTAAATGAAATTTATCTAAGTAAAAAATGAAGCTTTTAAGATTAATCTTGTCAAACCAAATTAAAAGCGAAATCTCCCCATCTTTGCAATCCGGCTTGACTGCAATACTGCGCATAACCTTGAAAGGCATTAACTTTCGATACATAATAATTGAATTTGAAAGCGCCTTGCACACTATTGATAAAAAACCCAACCACAAAACTGTACCTATCATTTTTCCACTTCGGACTACTCCAACGAATGAGGCGATTCACTTGAACCAATTTCTCGATAACAATCAAATCAATTAGTTTTTTATTTTTCTTGTTGTGCATTTTGGCCTATGTGCCACGCACATTTGACGCTATGCATTTAGCGCAAGCCATAAAAAGTGTGCACCACAAAGGATCGTGATTATGGGCAAACAAAAAAAAAGCATAACAGTGCAATAAAACCATTACAAATTAAAAATAAAACTGTGCAAAATTAGTACAGCATTTAATTTCGGCGCGTGCATTGAAAATCACGATTACAACGTTAAAAAGTGCAACATCATTTGACCATAACGACTATCGTTATAAAAAAAATTGCATGCATTTTTAAATAAAAATACTTTTAATGAAGTAAAATTGTGAAAAATTATGCAAAAAGTAATTTTACAATGGAAATCCTCGTTTAAGAAATTGCTGGTGGAAATCTGACAAAAAAAAAAAAACAAAATAGAAAAACCACCAAAAGCATTTAAACACGATAACGTGTAATGTAATGGGTCTTAAAAAATACAAATAAACACACACAAAAACGATGTCGAGGAATTGCTCTAGATAAGATGACACGTTTCTTGTAACTAATTCCAATAACTAATAATGTTCTCCTTGGTGATATTTGTTTGTTTGTTGTTTGTCTCTGGCGACCCTACACACATATTATTCAACTTACATCGTGCACTTTGTGGAAGGTGTACAGGAAAAGTTCTAATCAAGCATACAAAAAAAAAAGCAAAAAAAAAATTGAAATACAAATTTTGTACGTTCAAAAAAAGCTGGATGTAATAAATAATTGTGTTGGGAAAATGCTTGCTAAGTTGATTAGTTTACGTCGGTCTGTGGCAGCGCGAGCATTGCTGCAGTGGAGACTTTTGCCACCATTTCTTCTGATACTTGCCACGTGTGTTGATTGTTCACAAATGATTGTCTCATTAAATTTAAAACTTGCAGTGAAAGTGATTACAGTCAGTGAAGAGTGAATGGTTTTGTTTCAGAACACAAGTTCGGGCGAGCGAGTTCCTTGAGCCTGACGAGCATAGCTCCTTATACCTGGCAGAGATCGCTGATTTAGCCGTATTTTTTGTTTGAGTTTGTTCGTTTGGCTTGAGTTATCCGTTTGCCAACAATCATCTTTATTTTCTAACACAAGTATACAGTTTTTTTCATCATTTTATCAGTTAAAATGGAAGGCGATGAATTAGTAGCTATGTTGCTTATTGTACTATAAAGTTTACGTGGCGCTTTTAATATTTTTGCATGCAAATAAGAATTCATTAATTTTTCAATCAATTCTTAAAATTTCTTTTTCATAATATTGCTGGCTTTTGGTAAGGAAACACCCTAAAGTATCCTTAATTTAATTCGGTTTTTCAATATTTAATTTAAAATTATTAGTTTCAAGAAATTTTTTTTTGTCTGGGATAAAATTAAATTAATGACTTATTGTTACAAATAATTTTTAAAAAATTACTGAAACTTCGTCCAAAAAAACATTAACATTACGATTAATTATTAAACAATTTTTTTTTTAACTGAATATTTCGAATTTTTTTATTATGGAACAGTATTTATAGTAAATCAAGATGCATAAATTATTCTCTAAGCTAGCTTATCTACATTTTATGACGTACTTATCGATAATTTTTACGTCATTTACGGAGAATTATTTTAAATGAAACCAATCATGTTTTCGAACTATTTATTTCTCGGTTTAATAATTATCTCGTACCTCTGAAAATATCATGACTTTACAAAAAAGGACCGGTTCACCTTAAAGTTGAATCTTTATAACGATTATAATTTATTTAGATCAAAATTGAGAGAGAAAAAAGTTATGCAACTTTTTTTTAAATTACTAACATTTTCTCCCTTAGTAAAGAGTAAAGTCACATTTATTTAACAAAAAAAAAATTTTTATTGAAAACGTTATTATGTTGCAAGGACATTTGATTTATGAAAAATGAGGTCAAAAGGTGTAAAAGTGGTGTGAAAAATAAAAATAAATAATTTTTACGCTTTAAATTGAGGATCCTTCACGAAAGTAAAATGATTTAACAAAAACGGCTGTTAGAAGCTTTCAAACCAATTATAGACTTGATCAAACCAACAACTCATAAATACAAAAATAATTTGGATAAATGGCAATTTATTTCATATTTCGTTGTGTTTTTAATTGGATAAAAACTGTGTTGATGATTTGGATTAATTATTTTGGTAACTTTATCGGTTTTATCAATGTGTCAAGAGTCAGGACGATTAACCTACAGAGCATGTGTGCAATTCGTCCGAGCCAAAACGAAATTGATCCCTATCGATATTTTGCGTTAAATATTTAGTTTGGTATTTTATAGAATGTTTATTGTAATTAAAACATGTCGATTACAAATCTTAAATTTCAGAAAATGACGTTTCCCAAAAACACTACTAATTTAACAATAAAGCATTTGTAAATTACATTTAAAAAATACAAATACTTGAAGTCACAGCTTTGAATAAAACCGCGATAAAAGTTTTAATTAACATTATTATTTTAATATGTATTAAAAATCGGTTTAATTTTCGAAGTTTAAAATCAAAATACTAATTTATCGGTTTTATTTAATTTAAAACATGTATTGGTGAACATTTGAATATCCTTAAATGAGCGACAAGTTATTAAAGAAAAATTTAATTGTTTTTTTCTTTAATAAATCAAAAAGCTTAGACAAAAATGGCTTAACTAAAAACGATGACATTGCCACCTGTTGCCAAGTAGCTCAACTACTTACAAATGAAGGGGAAACACCCAAGCCGACTTTCCAGTTGTTCGAAACACACATTCGTTAAACTGAGTAAACACTAAGCTCAGTTTATTTGTTCAAATTTAACAAAAATACCGGTTTTGACCGTTGAGAAGTGATGGCAATTTTAATTATTGGCAATTTACATGCTAAACATGTATGCACTGTGAGGCATTGTAAATTGTACGTTTTTTTGAAAACAATATGGTAATGATATTTAAAAAATAATGAATTGTGACTGCATGGGCCGCGGCGTATGAGCATAAATCATAACTGTTACATTTTTCAAGACCATTTTGTTGCTACAATTAATTTAAATTAATGGTAATTAATCACTAACTAATTAACAAAAAATTAATTTAAATAAATTTGATAAACAATTGAATTTTATTGCTAAAAGCAAGGAAGAAATTTCTAAAAATTTTAAATAAACATTTCCTACTCGTAGATTTTTATTTGTCTAGTAACGACCTTGGACTTGCCATAAAGAACATGAAGCCCAGTAAAAAGCTTTTAATAAAATAAATTTTGCATGTATTTTAAGTCCCACCTGAATTTTAGCCGTTATATCCCCAAAAACGAGTTAAAACTAGATTTCATTTTTTGTTTGTTTTTCTTTCGCAGAAAAGAAATCTTCGTCTGTAAATTTAGTGATTTTGCTTAGTTGTAATTTATCCTAAACTTGGATATGTAAAAATAAAATTAAATGACGTGTTGTAAAGATGCAAATTATCACATGAGTATCGATAAGATAAGATCTTTAAGCTGCACAGCTCATGATTATCGTGTGCCGAAGTGCAGCAAAGTGAGTGACGAGGTGAACATCCTCGTGAACACTTTTAATCAGTTAAGATCTAACCCGATTAACTAAAAATGCAAGTGATCAAGCAAAGTGCAACAATCGCAGATTAGGAAGACACACCATACCCACAGATCATCTGTTATATCCTTTTAATCCTTTTAAATCTAGAACCTCCTATCAACAGAAGAATTACATAAAGGAGTCCCTGGAATAGTGATTTAATGTTTAACAACAACTTAGTTTGTACGATTTGCTAAAATACTAAAGGTTTATGGATGGCCAATTGTTGCAACCAGCCTACTTCCTTTTGTTTGACAATTATACGTATCTTTTTTAGGAGCCTCAAAACAATATGCTCTCTGATTACAGGCGGCATCATTTACACCATCCAGTGGTAAGTATCTTTCGTAAGTTGGGATAATTCTACCAATAAAACTTAACCATTTTAAGTGATAATTTTTTTTTATAATATGCAAATTTATTTGTTTGCAGTTTATTGCTTTGGACCTCATCCGAACGCACAGTGACGCGCTCCCACATGTTGTCATGTGCAAAAATTTGTTTTCAAGTTTTATCAGCGCTACAGCTACAACATGAAGAATCGGGGAGCCATCACACAAATCCGGTCAACGCTGTTGCTGGATCGCGCCACGCGCAAACACACGTACCTCCAAATAAAGACATGCTGGATCGCTATCGAGACAAGCTCTCCAAGTCTCCAACTCCATTGAGTGACCATCGCACCAATATAATGATATCACATCGCGCACCAGCGCAATAGGCATCGGTCGAAACCCATCGTGCGTCAAGACAATGCACCGCGCCAACTGCGTTAGGTTGGAGTGGTGTGGTGGTGCTCGTCGGTGTGTGCTGTGCGGAACTGGTTTGGCTGGAAGGCATTAAAACCTAATAGTGTTGCGAAAAATGCCACACAACCCCAACCCGACACGTCCTAAAGTGTGTATTTGTGTAATATTTTTCATCATGTTATATGCGTGCTTTATATTTTCGCTTCTCTCGCAGTCGTCTTCTCAATTAACTCGTACTCTTTATACATATATATTTGTTCATTTTCAGCGTTTTAGTGCAAAAATGCCAAAAGCAGGCACAAAACGAAATCAAAAGTGGTCGCTGAATGCCGTTTGGCTGCGGATAAGAAGAAGCGTCGCCTTCGCGGGATTCAATTCTCGCCGGCATGCATGCTATGAAATATATTTTCTAGATGTGGCCGCATACATAGCAACAACAACAAGCATGGAGTCGTCTCTGAAATCAGGTCCTAGATGGATACACACGCAGAAATTTCTGAAACGAACTGCACTGCACAATTTCGCGTTCACAATTCACAACTTGTGCCAACACACTGGCCAACTCACATGATTCACATATTAATATTGTGTGGCAACGAACTGGAAGCGAACACTGCAGGATGGGTACAGCACTATCAAAATATTTATTGTGCTAAAAAATTATTGAACTAAAATCATTTAAATCAGCGTGTTGTATACCGTGGCACACTGAAAGTACAGTTGGTGGGACTGTGACCGCTTGCGCTGTGGTGCTGGACACAGTGCATTTTTTTAACAATGGGAATGTCCTGTTAATGTAACTGCGTGTGAATTTCACGCATTATGCTCGTTGTAAAAATTTAAAGCAATATATGTTTCATCCCAAATCCGGAAATGCCAAAGGTTGCTCATCTTTCGTGCATGTGGGAACCTGCTTTTTTTGGCAAACAATTTTGTGTGGTTTTATTATGCCGCAGAATTTAATATTTTAATGATCGTGATTCGCGATCTGAGGTATATTTCGCATAATCGATCTGGAGTATATGCTGTAGGCTTTTTCATGAATAAGAATTACTATGAATTTGTTGGATTTGGGCTGGAGATGTGTTGCTAATTGGAATTTGCTTTGGATTCGTTCTTTTATATAATTTTAATTTTATTCAAACATTTTCTTTTTTGAAGCCTATAATTTTACTTACTTAATGATTTAAATTTAAATTTTGTTGTGTTGTTTTTCTATTTATAATTTTTTTAAATTTTCTACTTTACATTGCGTTGGAAAAACATTAAGGACGTGAATTTATGTTTTAAAAACGTTTTTTAAAAATTGTCAAACTTCCCTTAAAAAAATAAAATTAAAAATTTATATTGTTAATATTTTTTAATATTCTTAATTGTTAAGTCAGGTTGAATGAAAAACACTTAATTTTAAAAACGCATTACATACTTTAAATGTCGAAGGTTATAAATTAAGGTACTTAAGGAAATTAATCCCCTTTTATTTGATCTAAAATTTCATGACGTTGCAATTTTGAACAACTCGTAGATATGAAAAAGGATAGACAAAAATCAACAAAATAATGCAACAAAATGCACAAAAAAATTAAAAAATTTCCTTTTTTAGTGGAATTAAGGACCTTGAAATTTTAATTACTTGAATTCCAAAATCGTTTAAAACAAAAAAATGTCCTTAATTAGTATTGACATAAAATTTACACAGTATGAGAAGGAATTTACATACTTTTAATTGTTGTACATAAAAAAAAGGATTTGAAAACATCTTGGATCCAAAAAAAAATTTTATGTGAACCGTTAAGGATGGAAGCAATTTTCAATATGCAAATCCGAAAGTCTAATTTGCATCCAGGTTTTACAAACCATTTGGGCCAGGTACAACTTCCACTTAGGGGCATAATCCGTTTTGGATATTTATCGCACGAAGTCGTAAAGTTATTGTTTTATCACGTGGGATGGTCGGATTACCAAACATTAAAGTAACGGCCGGCCTTGCCCAATAACAGTTTCCATAGTTAGTGATTATTCCTAGTAAATATTCATTGAGTAATAATATTGAATTTTTGCTAAATAAATAAATTCCGTGTCCCAAGTCTGCAATGCAGATGGTAAAAGTAATTATAATTGCAGTGCCAAGACTAGTGCAGATTTAAGGTGATTAATGAAGCAGCTCGAATGCACCAAAGTCGGGAATTCACATCAGACGCCATTAAGCAACCTAACCTGGCTCAATTTTTCACAAAACCTAATTTCAGACAAGCGGCCTATAATCGTAAAACCGTTAAACATGTAGACCCAATTATTGTGCCATAGAACCCGATGTCCAATGCACGAGCATTTTATAATCGCCATGAGCACTGGGCAGCGCCATTGTGTGACTTGTAACAAAGTAAGTTTGATCTCAAGGGTCGTGTTGAAAAGTGGAAATCGTGTTGCAACACTTATAACATTGCAATAAGTCTCAAATTTGGAGCGTGGCATAGTTGAACTTGAAAGTGCACACCGAAATAAGGTCAAGAGGCAAAAATTGCTGTAAAATTACAGGTTGGTCGGTGTGGAGCGGTGTGCTGGTATTGTGAAGTCAAATCTACGCCAAGGCAAAGTTTATGGACGGAACGGTGTGGGGCTTGCGCAGCATTTTAATCACAATATTTTTTTTTATGTTGGGGGTCTCTTTTATTAAATTGTGACCTTGCATTGACATATATTTTGGGTGACGTAAATGGGCGTTTAATTGCACACGATTTATGCGGGTTATTACTTATTTTTGGGCAATTTTTTGTTTTTGGGCTGTTTGGAAGCATTTTTGCTGTGAATTTATTAAGTGTTGCGTAACACAGGGTGACCTGAATTTGACTAATTGGATTCTTAAGTATAATTCACGTAAATTTATATGAAATATTAGAATGCTTATTTATTTTATTTATTTCTATTTTTATTTGTTGCTTATTTTTTAAAAGTAGGTTGCAGTTGATTAAACGTTTTCCAGCGTTATTTCGAATTTTTGATAAAATAAAATTTTCATCATAAAAATGTGACCCTCCATTTTTATAGCGATTTACAATTGTTCAAATTAAAGATCATTTTTAGGCCATTCAATTTTAGACCACTATTTATTTATTATTAGGCTGTTTTTTATTTTTTATTAATTAGTTGAGTTTCCTTTATTATTTTATATCAATCGCATTACTTTAAAAAAATCCCAAAACTTTTGTGCGTTTTAACTTCTCAGTTAATATTTATTTTAGCCCAATCTTTTTAGGCGATTTCTAATTTTTTGTTTTTTATTTTTTTTGTACACTCACAGTACTGTTTTACTCAACACCACTTAAAAAATTTTATTTCAGTTTTAAGTTCTTAAATTCTGGGTTAATTTGATTTTGGCAATTTTTTTATTTTTCAGGAATTTTTTATTTTTGGCCAATACTTTTGTAATTTAAATTATAAGGTTGATTTAGTTTTGGACAATATTTTTTGTGTAGATTGAAACTTTGAATGACGAATTATTCTTTGTTTTTTATCAAAGTAATGGAACGAAATAATGAGGATCGTCTAAATTGGAAATCAAAATAGGAAGGGCCTAATTAAATATTTTTTTATATTAGCTTCACTCAAATTTCGCAACATTTAAAATTATAAGAAATCATGTTGAATCACACATTTTAAATAAAAATAATTAATAATGGATATTGAAACAATGCACATTGTTCCAAAAGCATATTTAAATGAAACATTTTGAAAGTATGGAAAACAAAAGGATTCCATCAAATTGTCACAATAAAGTCTTAACGGATCTCTTTCAGTACACTCGAATGACGCACCTCTCTGTATATTGACGATCACTCTTTACAAAATTCATTGATTGACAAATTCCAACCCGAACGGGCATACGAAGACAATGAAGCGTAAAGCACAAAACGATCACGATGATGAACAATGAAACGCTCATCAAGATTTTCCTCCTGTGTAACCATAACGCTGCGATATGCCCTCAGTGTTACTCACATCGCAAGTCTTTATATTTGTAACCAAGGCGCAATTCGCTTGCCTGAACCAAAACTCGCACAAACAAGACAGAATGAATATTTCGCAATCAGCAGTCGCGTGTACAGTTTTTACTCACAATATTTTAAGGCATTTATATATATGAGTACCGCGAGTGAGTCGTTTTGTGTACAGCTTCGCTAAAAAGAGTCGCGGCCTCTAAATAAAAGTGACCGAAATGTATTCAATTTGTTCACCTTGATAACGAACGCGCGCGCCGCGTCCAGATTACAAAATACTCGCCAACCCTATCTCTTGCTGATCTCCACACACAGACTATATGGTCATCTCTCTTGGGCTTGTGTGTTCAAATCTTTGAGCATTTGTTTTTCTTCACTTTATGCTCAATGAGCAATTTGCACGGCTCGAACGCGATCGCTGCTAAAACCGCGGTTCTGATTGAAACTGTTGAAGCTACACAAGCAGTGGCTGGCTAGTCATAATTGCCGTGTCATGGCGATGGACATTCAGCTCAGCCAACACCGACATTGAAACCTATAAAGCGCAAGATTGAAGGCGAGCTTTTAAAGTGCGCAAGACATTATTTATTTAAATGGCTTACGCTTTTGAGATAAAACATACTTAACATTATACGTGAGTGTATGGAGTTTTTTTTAACGGTCTCTATGAAGGCTAATTGCGACGAGTTTTAAGTATTAACTTTAGGCAGCGCAGCGTTTAAACTCAAAAGATCATTTCGTTTAAGATGCAGATTTATTTGAATTGTGGTAGCCACAAATGTGGGTAATTACAAATGACTGTTCCATAATTGAAGGTTAATAGATAACCCGCATAAAACAGATTAGGAAATACTCAATAAATCCCCACTTAGTGACGATAAAATGTAAATTTGTATATTGATTAATTTGAATGGCAACAATAATTGCATACATGCTTTGTATTGTCAAATCAACGCGTTTAACAATGATTATTACGCTGATTAATTGAATGACATTCATCATGATCTTTTTATTCAGTTGGAGTATGTGAGATTCTCTGTTGGGAGAATTTTAATTATGTAAAATTACTTCACTTCATGGAATGTCATATTTTTTGTTATCTTTATAACGTCTCATTTTCTTTTTCATATAATATTTTTTCATGCAAAACTTTACACAGTGATCACATCGGTTGTTGAAATTTGAGCATGTTGCACAAAAAATGATGTGATCATTCTTTGATAAAGAACATCATAAAGGAGTGTTAATCATTAGTCACTTACAATTCATGTTTGACTCATATTGTTACAATCATAAAATATTAAGTCAAGAAGTCATAAGTCGCACAATACTTACTGTTGAATCACCACTGACCATAAAAATCATTTGTCTTAATCTTATGAGTTTTCTTAATGTCAACACATGCAATTTTAATAAAATACGTGCATTGTGCATTATTGTGAAATAGCGAATTCAAATTCAAAAGTTTACATGATAATAATTTCCACAATGTATCGAAATTCTTACTAAAGATCGTTAAATTCAATAAAATTACTTTAGAAACAATTTATAAATTTTTTTTGAGGTTATGTTAACTTTTTTGATTTATTATATGTTATTTATAAGATCTAAAGAGTTAAACTTAATAAGACGAATTTTAGCTAATGTCAAAAGACTAAGTCGAGACCTTTCCACTAGCTACGAACTTCTAAAATCCAAAATCAAATTGGTTTTACAAAAAAAAATTTACAACCAAATTAATTTTTGACCTTGAATTAGAATTATTATAAACTTGAATTGTTCAACAAAATTGTTCCTTTCGCTAAAGCCTTCACTATGTTATGTACCTCGACAAGTTCTTGAAAAAAAAAACACTTAAGGAGATATTTCATAAATTTGTTTGAAAATATAATTTGACCTTGAAAAATTGCTTCAATGAACTTGCATTATTTATGCCGTTTATGCAAATTTATTGGAAAAAAAAATTGACCTTGAATAACATCGAGAAAAAAAATGGAAAAATATACTTTTCTGACTTCAATCGTAAAGTAATATTCATCAATTACGAGTGAACACTAATATAATAAAAACTCAAGAAATAAATTGAGTGCAATTTGAGTGAAATTCTAATCAATCTGGGTTTTGATCGTGGTATTAAAATTCGATTGATTTGAATATACCCCGATTTAGGCACTATTTTGATCTTACGATTTAAAGGAGGATTTAAAAATAAAATATTTTGGCATAATCATTTCACTCAACTTAGCCAGTTGTAATTGTGACCAGGCCCGATGTATATGGACCTTAATCGTCTGGATGGGAAATACGCAAAACATATTTTGTGTATTCATTTATTTTATCAATTCTTTTAAATGACACTATAGTCTTTACTATACACGAATGAGATCATCAGTCAGCTTACCCTCTGAACTCATTGTGCGAATATAAATAAAATACTAGTAATCAATTTCACACAGCGCATAGATTAAGATAAGCGATGCTCCTAACTTAAGATTTCATTGTCAGAACTCAGGCAAATCAATATTCGAGTGATATTGGCCAACAAGAAGATTGTTCAAAAATCCTCAATTTATTTGTGGAACGCTTCGCGATTGTCCAATATTCAGTAAAGATTACCTTAAACACAGCCGCGTAAAATTCTTGGTTTATTTATATGCGACGAATGCGTGATTTCCGTCGCATATGCGCAAGAATCTCGTGCACCGACTAATCATTTAATTACTGAAAGTATTATCGCGAAGGTCGATCAATTTATATTGTTATACTGATTAAATGCCACAACTCATCATTTGTACGCAATAAATTATTGACCTTGGAGGATTATTACCAACACGTCATATGTGGCGGAAATGTTTTACATTAGTAGCCGACAACGGAAGCCCTTGAGATATTAATGAACTTCAAAAACTAAAATTTGGCTGCTCTTACAAAATATCCATGTATTGTATCTTCAACAAAATCCTAATCAGTAATCAGTGGAAGCACAACGCTTTTACAAGATTACGTTACATTGAGCAAAAAATAAAAATGGTGTGGTTAAAATTTCTTACGCAAACACCAATTTATTTTTAATCATTACTCTCGCCAATGAAATCGCGTACGAGTGAGGCAGATAACGAGCTCTCGTACGTTACGCTGACGATAAGGCCACAACAATTTCGTAAGACCATGCAAAATCATGATTTTTAAAAATTTATTTATACAATGTGAGGGCCGCGTCCGCGATGATGGTGTGGCAATCGCCATGTACTCCACGTTATCATGTGTAATTGGTTGGAATTGATGAATTCGTGTCGACGCTGAATCGTTAAAATACAAATAAACGTTCAACACGAACGTGCTGTAACGATTGCATTTACCGACGCAATGTTTACGATCTAACGATGAAATTGCATCGATGCGCTCCCCAATATGTGTTTTGTACCGCACCAGCCATTGACCTTAAAAATCAAAGTCACGTGCGCTTCATTACATTCGCATTTTTATCACAACATAATAATATGTACCGAGTTGTTTTATAAAAAAACGCTGCTCTTGAAACTAACACGTGTTCATCAACATGTGTTTGTTCGATTGCTTTAACCGAAATAATTTTCTATTGTAACTCACATACCGTTGTGATATCGCTGCACTTATTTCATCATATTATTTGGATGCAGTATTGAATGTTCAATTTTACATCTGCATAGGTGGCAACGTGTTGTGAAATATGCGCACGCTTTCCCCCCTCACGTCACACCGTTCACTTGCTGTAAACGTGAGTCCAACACAGAATACGGTTCTTTCTTTTTTAATGTGATAATTATTGTTTTGTTTATTTTATGGGTCGCGCAGCGCGCTGTGTGAGGTTGCCTAAATTAAAATCATAAACCTGAATGGCAGGGAGAGCCACGAAAAATCGTATATTCGATTGCAATAACATTAAAATATTAAATTATTACCGTCTCAACATACAGAACTTATTTTTGTGGACACGAAAATGCTTTGATATGACTTAAGGGAAATGTACTTATGTATTTTGAAAAAAAGGTTTGACCTTAAAATTTATATAAGTTCATTGATTTTGAAATAAATATTACTATATTGTATTTTATTAATTTTTTTTTCATAAGACGTATAGATTTTGTCATTTAAAATCCATTTTAGACCCCTTTAAAAAAATGGATAAGAAAATGTTTAACGGTTTTTAAGATATTAAAACAGTGACTATGAAATTATCTTAAATCTGACCTTGAAGTTGAAAAAGGTCGGCCAATAGATTTTATCATAAAACTAATATTTTTTGTAGACCACTTGTTTGAACCTGCGTGAGCGATTTTCGAAAATACGATTGCAATAATTATATCCTCCCACATTAAGGGTCATACACAAAATTAAATACCTTTAATACTCACTATTGTTATAATTTACAATTAATTAAAATTGCGCAATGCTGAGTAACAGTGGCTTGATCTTGCATGAGTTTGATCTTTAGAGGGCGTTTCGTGAAATTGCTTAATACCTGAAAATCCTTGAATAACTACACACCATGTCTCAAGAGTGAATTAATGCACCACTGCCAATGAGTGCAGTTTATTTTTGGCTGATGGTTTGTTGTTTGGTGCCGGTATAAGTGACTCGACAGAGCATATCCTCACGAAATTGTTTTATTTAGTGTACAGACTGTAAAGTGTAAATACTGATTATAGTGAGTATTTAAGTATTTGGGACGCATTCCCATAATTACTCATTGCACTCATTAGTTGTTAGTAGGTTTTCGTTGACTGATTACAACAAGGATTTAAGCTTAGGCTGTGAGTATAATTGCAGATTATGCACTTTGACAAATTGTGTAAACAAACGCACTGAATCATCTTTAGTTGGTTGTGGTAAAAATGTTCAATTTTAAAATACGTTTAATATAAGTTGGCTGATCTTGAAATATTGAAATAAATCTTACATATTTGTTTTTTATAACATTAAGAAATAAAAAAAAAATTATTTGATTTTACGTAAAAGTTTGTTTTTTTATATTAAAACGCCATCAAGTGGGCAATTGCAGCCATGCGGGAGATTATGAATTTTGATTCTTTATGAAATAAATTTTATTTTTGCATTTTATTGCAAAGTTCTTGGTCATTTAAAGAAAAATATGTGTGACCTTGAAACACGAATTCTAGTGCAATCAGAATTTTCTATTTAAAAATAAAAGCTATTTTTAAAACAACATAATGACGAACAACTGCCTGATGCCACACAGGATACCACTGTCATATTGCGGGCGTACTACAGCAAAGGTATCATCAGCAATTCATCCCTTTAAAAAATTTAAAAACCTTAATGGAAGTGAACTGCCGCATGTTTTGCTCCAAAAACCAAAACAAGAAAACGCAAGCATAACAAACGAAAACAAAGCAAACTCTAGCACATCCCCACATCTGCCGTAGTTACACGTCACAAAGATGGTTAAAGGCGATCAGGATCCAGGATACATTTGGGTTCTTCAAAAGTGACGCTAAACACTGGAAGATGAACCATTTGTGTGTGTGTGTAAACGCGTTACGCAGACGCACCATCACCGGCACAAAGATGAAGATTGTAGGGAATCGAAATAAAAATGGATCTCTTTTGTACATGTGCACGATTCGCAGCTGCCGTTTTTTGAACCGACTGCCGTAAGATTTCATCCAAAATAATGAAATAAATACCAAAACAAAAAACAAAAATCAGAGAAGAACGAGAAATTAAATTAAGTTGAAGGAGAAAAAGCATTTTATGCAGCATTAAACAACTCGATGGAACAGGAGAATGTCGAAAATCCTTCGATGGACCAACATGCGATTGCGAGAATTTAATGTGACTGTATGGGGCCCATTTTTGTTGTGCTTGTTTTCATCGTGTGTGCATCTGTCCCACACAATTAAGACGCAAGGATTTTTGGCCTTTCTTCGAAACGTCGTTGCACACATGAGCACAAACGATCGGTCCATTCTTGCGCAGAATTTAAATCATCAAGGTGTACCATACTTTTATGCTGCCTGTATGCACTTTTACCTGTTTTATCGAAACAATTGCATGTGCTTATTGCGTATACCATACCAGCCAATGCAATGCAACCCTGCAGTCGGAATATTGTGGAGCAGTCTGCAGGGTATTAAATAAATTGTTTGAGAAAAAAAAAACGCACATGTGTGTGCATTGGGAACAATGTTGTTTGCATGTGCAATTTAAATCTTGTGCAATGCGTTACAGTTCATTTTGCATTTTGGCCTTTTTTACAGTATGATGCTGAATCAGTCCGAAATTGCACAAGGTGAAACACACCGATTGTTGAAGTTTAGGCTGAATTTGTGCGGTGGAGACTGTACGCAAGCGCTGTGGAATGTAATTTAAAGATACCGTCACAAATAAGTCACATCAGGGGCAATGATTTTGCGACTTCTTCCAAGCAGGTCAGTTTTGTGAGAAGGAATGGACGATGTTACTGGCCAAAGATATCATGGTCATAAGTCCCCATTATGTGGGCATCGATAATTGACTTCCTCAAATAGTTATAGACTGAGAAGGAAATTAAAAATGCACTTTGACCTATTAAAATTCAAAAATATAATTCATCTGCTATAATCCTCATTAAATATTTTAAGATCTCAACCACTGTGGCAACAACACACAACGCAAAACAGGAAGCGCAGCTTAACTTCATTACCCAACAAAGCAACAAAACCCCAACCCAGAAATGAAAACGCTTCTCTTAAATGAACCGCGTTGCGCGCACTTTAAAATTCATCATTAATTAAATAAATATTTTGCACACAACTGCAACAACTGCATACGATTGTAATTCGTAACGCAGGCACTGCAGCGTTTCACAGTGCGCACTGCCAAAAAAAACTGCGTGCAAGAACCCAAAATGCAAATGTTGCAGAATTTCATCCACTTCCTGCAGTCGTGCAATTGCAATTTACACCGTGAACGAATTTTCATATGCATGCACATAAAGTGCATTAAATGTGCAATCGAGCTGTTGCTGCGTTGCGTTGTCGCCGAATAAGTAATTTTAAATTGAATTGGTAACGCACATGCGCACACGACCAATAGATTGCAGCGAGGTATCGAAAGGGGGCTATAGTTACAAGTTGAAGTGGACACCACCAATAGTGATAAACACACTATGTGCCGTATTTTTCCGAGTTAAGAAGTGCATTTATATGGATAGGTATTCAAATTGTGAAATGAATGCAATATATTTAAATGA
Organism: Sylvicola cinctus; assembly: GCA_963854165.1. NCBI lineage: Eukaryota > Metazoa > Arthropoda > Insecta > Diptera > Anisopodidae > Sylvicola > Sylvicola cinctus. Next base: position 46,132,007 of record OY974082.1, read on the forward strand.
ACGCAGTTTTATGCGCGGAGTTGAGCAACGCAGTGTTTGTCCCCAACGCATATTGGTCACTATATTGTGCTGCAGTTTTATTGCATATGCAACTTGCACCATTACTGGGACTTACTTCGTGTAATATGCATATTCGCTTATTAATTATGCGTGCATTTTGCATTTTTTGTATGCGGGAATTTGGAAAATGTAATTCAATTCAAGAATTTTTTTTTTTTGAACAATTTTTATTTACTCCATTCATTGCACTCCTTCTTAAATTCCTCTTCCTTAAATTTTCAAACATGCAACTTTTTATTGAATGCCAGAACTCAGAAGACATTGGTCTAAGACATCGTTACTTTGATGCAACACAAAAATCGCCTAAAGTTATGTAAAATGTTTCGAGAAATAATTTTTAAACTAAAAAGAATTATAACTAGCAAATATTAATTTAAAAAATTAAACGTCTCTACACCCAAATAATTTAATGCCCATTGTTAAAGAATGTGGAAATACAATTTGCATTGCAAAGATGCACATCATCAAATTGCACAAATATCTTCAAACGTAATTATGTGCAACAAATCTATTTCAAGAATAACGTTTCCTCAACGAAGAATGTTCACATACACCGAAAATGCCGCGAGATTGTCGCAACTATCCGGACATACTCAATTTGCAGCAATCACCGCAAACAGTTGCACGATCAACGATGTAAAAAGTATGGGTGCTTCTATTTTGATCGCCACAAGTCATCTAACGCTAAGGGGAACGGATCGTGTTGCGCGTAAAAATGTGATCGTGATGTGTAAATGAACAGTGATCGGTATGAGGATCTGCGGAAGCGATGCACTGACTAAATAACTGTAAATTTTAGGACAGGAATTTTGATGAGTGCGATGTGCGTTAACGCAGTGCTACCGGCTACGTATCCCGATTCTCGGGTAACAGCGAGGTGATTGCTCGCAAGAATATAGTTAATAGACGAAATTGGGTGCACGTGCCGTATAGGAATTAGAAATATGTAATGCTATTAAGTGGCTATTTACATACACATGTGGAATGAAGAGAAAAATATCGATTTGCAAAAAAATGCAGACTTGCTATTTGTACGAGAATCTTGTTTGAAAATACATATTGGGATAATTAAGAGCAAAAAATTGAGAAAGCCACTGTTAAATTTAAGAGCTGATTGTTAAAAATAATATGCACCTAATATGTATAGACTGTAGAAACAATCTACTCTATAGACTGTATATAAAGACTCCTGGCTTCTAATGGCAGACTTCTACAAAGCCAGTATAGAGAAAATTTATGTTCTGTTTGTTTCTAACATAAGTCAAACATAACATACATACGTTTTACATAGTTAAAAAAAGATGAAAGATAATAAATCAAAAACATTATTTCATAAACATCAGCAAATTAATTGAAAAGTGCACGGTATAGAGGTACATGCACAAACTGAACGCAATTGATGCACATTCCATCCCGATATGTAATCCGGGTCACTTGAGTTCAATGCCAATCTTCACGTAACTTCTCAAGTTCCCTCGAGTGAGAGAGCATTGTGTGCAGCAACGTGTGCAGCAAAGCAAACACACAAAATATCCACCATACCGCGATACATATATCCAAATGATATCAAAGCGCAGCAACAAATCAATAAAACGGAATTGAGTAACACAAAAAAAGTGCACATTCAAAGCTACCACCACAAGCACATAACATTGGAGTGCATACGTTATCAGATTCGACGGCCAATAAGACCAATATATCATTCACAGCAACAACAGGGGCTCCATAAGCTCCCAGCAGCTTCCAGTCTTACGGACGACGACTGCTCAGACTAAGAAAATTTATTATAATTGCAATAACAACAAGAACCACCAACTCTTAAATCTTTACGCATTTAAATTATGCTTACTTACGTGGATTTTTTTTTTGAAATTGATTTTTTTATAAAAAATAAAATTTGAAGCAAAAAACACCCTGTCTTGTTGGTGGTTTCATGAAATGCGCTTTGGATTTCAAACGTATGGAAATTGAATATGTACTGAATATAATATAACATGCGGCGCCGCGTCTGCGTAACAGAAACAAACAAAACAGACGTTGTCTCTTTTCATCGCATGGACTTTGCGGTGAAACTTCAAACTCGTGCTTCATTTAATAATTAAGGGGTAACGCTGAGCGGCGAGCGCAATAAATATTCAGGAGTGAGCGTGAGGTCTGAGAAATGTGTAAATTAAATGAAAAATCGCTATGAAAATTTCGTCGATGTTCATCGTTCTGCGTTCAGTAGTAAAATGGCTGTTAACGTGAACAGAGTGTTATCGTTATAGAAACGTTTGTGCCGGATTGAACAATTGTTAAAAATCGTTTTCTAAAAAACAACTACAAATTATTTTTCTTGTGAGCAAAACCGATTCTTTTTTCTCCTTTAAAATTTTCATTGTTTAAATATTAACGGGATACAAATTATTGTGTTGCTTAAATATTTAAAGGCAGATAAATAAATCGCCCTCATCAATATTGGATTACACAGCATTTGGATATCACCATATATTAAAAAACAAGTGCTTTTAAAATTGTTAAACAGTTTATTAATTAGTGTGTCAATTTATTATTCATTTTTGCAATAAAATTGGGAAATAAATTAAAAGTGTGTAAAATTTTTGCATTTCATTAAAAAAAAATTAATTAATTACAAATTATACTGTGGAATTGCAAAGATAAAAAAATTTAAATAAATTAAAAAAATTAATTTATTGCCAAAAATAAATCAACTTGTGCATTACAAAATATAAAGTGCATAATTTGATCTCCTCGTGTGTGACTGTGTTTGGTTCAGCTCTCATAAAGTTCACATCGAAAAGGAATTTTGGTTATTTTTTGGAAACGATTTTACAAAAACGGGAAACAGGTAATAAAAAAAATTACGCCGAAGTCCGTTTAATCTAATCGCATCTTTTTTCAATATTATTAAGAAATTCGCTGTGGAAATATTATCTTTATTTACATGAAATTCTTAAGAATGTAAAAATGTACATACAAACAAATTTAAATAAACAAAAACAAGAAAGATGCATACGTGAAGATACATTTTGTGATTTGACATGTATGCAGATTGCAGACTGCGTGCAGAGTGAAAGAGTTAAACAAAGTAATAGAAACGTACGCCTGCTTGTGCCAGAGTCCAGAACTTGCCTGCAACGCAGCGTCTCTATGCGTCAATGTGATTTCGCACAAATTTCTTAAGGAGTAGGCTTGAAGACACACCGAATAAAAATTTAATATGGTTGAATGTTTCGTCAGCATAATGTATTGCCGTTGCTGACGTGTGTGCTCATTATAAGTTTAAGTTATTTAGCAAGACGTGCGATCGTGTAATATTTTATCAAGGTTTAGTGTGGTTGGTGGATGTATTTTGTTGAGGTTTTACTTTTTTTTTTGGGGGAATTTTAAAGTATTATGTTCGTTTTTAACGTTAATTCTTTTTTAAATTTTAATGCTAAAATCAGTAATTCACCCAAGTTATTTTGTAATTATAATTTTAATAGATTGAATAGTTTGTGAATACCGTATTTCAGTATTAAATTGTTTTTAAAGCAGTTTGGTTTAAATTAGTTCACTCTCCAAAATAAGCGTTTAATATAAAATAACGTTAATGATAATGATAGTGCAATGTGACATATTTGGCAAAGCCATAATGTCTAGAAATACTGCACCATATTGCACTGAAAAGTATTAGTGCTCGTGATTACTATTACAGCAATTTCTTAATTTTTCAGTTCAATGTCAAACGAAAACAAATACGTTAAAATGTGCATAAAAAAATGCTGGAATAAATTTTGCAACGATTCAAACTGCGCATCTGCGCTTTAATAACATTATAACATCCCAGCTTTTTTCTGTTTAATTTATTTATGAAACAGCTTGATACTCCTCACTTGTTTGACTGTAAAACTATACATATCCTTCCATTTCGTAAATAGCTTCAATTACAATTGATCAATCCATAATCTGGAGGAGGATATGCCGCAATAAACTACACCCAATAACATTAGAAATGTTGACATTGTAATAAATGTGCACGTGTGCAACAGCTAAATAAAATATTTCCTAGTCCCAAGGTCAAATTTCTGATGCAATCTTATACTAAAAATTCGTTATAATAAACGTGAAATGTTATTCAGACTTCGGATTCAGCTCGTTATTCTAATCAGTACATTAATGTGTGCTTAAATAATTATTGTTTGTCATTTAATAATATCTTTTGATGCATTAGATATCGATATTACTTTTAGGTTCCAAAAATGCAACTGCATTATCAATTATAATTGAATTTTCTAAGAATTTTCAGTAGATTCCGTTTTTGCTGGGTGTACTGTAATCTAATGTGCCACGTTATTAAGCCCGAATGTTAATTCCAAATAATTGCGTCGGTTGCTTCCCATTATCAACATTTTACACAAAACAGTTAGACATCGAGCGGTTCAATCTAAAAATTATAAATGCACAAAACAAATATGGTAATGATTTATTGTTAATATTGTAAATATTATTGCAATGCTTGCTAATAGGTTTAGTGTAATTGTAAATGTTGATTGTATTCGAATTTCAATCCAACGTAAACAGTTCAAGTAACAGGTTCTATTTTTGTATAACTATAGTCCTTTAGGTTGTATTGTAGTAATTCGATACGTTCGAAACAATGCTGATGTAATGTTTATTTGTTTTTTCCCGTTTGAATAAACTGAATGTTTAACAGTTAGGTGCACTGTATATTCTGAATCCGCCTAGCCTACGCTGATAAAACAATTTCAGATAGATTCAGATCAATATATTTTAATGCTATCAACATTAATTATTATTAAATGAAAAATTGCAACAAAAAATTGAAAACATTGTTTTTTGCGCTTTTGCATCTTATCACTCCTTTATGGCGTATTGCTTTTTCTATGAACCAAACAAAAAACATTCCACACACCTCATAACAATAAATAATTATGTTATCGTAGTCTTCCCTTTAATTACACCTTTCAGATACACTTAAGTACAGTAATTCTATATTACAACAGCATTCCACTCAAATATACCCATCCACAAAAATTGCTGTTGTACCGTGTACGTGCAGAATTGTGTAAAATGCGCAAAAATTTGATAAACAAAAATATTGTACGCGTAAACGCTGCTCATTGGTAGCTCTGGTTTGTATTGTAGAGAAAATACGAAGCGCAACCATTAAAGGTAAATAAACCACGTCGCACCACACACATCACCTTCAATATCGCTGATAAACACGCGAAATGACGACAACAACGCGAATATATGTACGCGTGTTAAGTTCTCAGTAGAAAGAAGTAAAATTTGTGTACGAGTATTCGTCTTGGATTTATTTTTAAACGACGCAAAATTTTGCCAAAACACCAACGCGATAATTTTTTTATTTTTTTTTTTGTAAATAAAATAAATATATAAATACTCGTACCTTCAATCTTTTTGCACAAAATTTCAATATATGTATGTACATAAGTGTGGATTGTATTTGTGATCATTACGTAGGTTATTTACCGTCGCCACATATCTTGAGTCTCGTCTATACATAAAATTAAGCTTTATTTTACAATTCGATTTACATTAAAACCCGCAAGCTATTTCGTCGCCTTTTTGCATACATAATCCTACCATTGTGGTATTTGTGGCGTTGTGACGTGTACGCGTGTGGCTGTGTTGTTTTATATAGCACATAACTTAAATTCACACAGTGTAAGAGGCGCAAATTCAAGGTTATACAATAAGTGCTTTTATATAGCGGCACACGCTAAAGCTTTTCATACTTCTAACACATTTATGTGCAGACTGGCTACTGTAAGAGAGCGAGCACGTACACATATCGCAATGGGTAAATGAGACAGAATATAAAAGCGCCACACACAATTATAATTTGATATATACACACTGAAAAAAAGTTGTCGCGGTTTTTTATGATAAGAAGATTATTTTACGTTTTAATTACAATATTGTGCTTTCATTGACGGTTTATGTTGAAATGTATTTACATATTTAAATCAGCCCATTTTCCTCCAAATAAATATGGAGAATTGACATGGTGGTACTTTTTTCATTAATTTTATTTTATTCCCAAAAAATTAAAATTCGCATACACTTTACATTCCAATGTATTTTCATTCCATTGTTTATTATTGCCTTTACTGCCACTTGTGTATTGCGTCGAGAGATAATCAAATAAAAATGATTTCTATGATCAATTTTTCCATTCTTGTATTATGAGAAAATACTTTAAAAAGGGAATCAAGTTTCGTGCAGCAGCAAAAAATGAAAACATGAACCGAATATCCAATGTGTATAAAATTGTAAAGTGTAAAATTATGTTCACATAGAGTAGGTTCCTTGACCTTCTCGCTAAAGTTGGTTCAAGCGTGACCGCCGTGGTTTCATACAATTTCAAGCTTTTATAAATAAGCACAAAGAAAGCATCTAACTATATACAAGAGTTCCATGACCAACTTAAGCCAATGAGCTCCCAACTGAAGCATCGTAGCTTTACATCGAATTTTGTATATTGCTACGACTATTCAATTGTGTTGGAATATTTGTTTGTACATTAAGGCTTAAGTTGCTGCGGGGATTTTTGATCAATTTTGTCTTATTTTAAGTCATTTCAATCAATTTTTGAATATTAATTGACTTAATTTTAAATTCATTAAAAGTTTCTTTAAAAAAAAAAAAAAATTTATTAACGAAAAATGTCATAAATTATTAAATTAAAATGTTTATTAAAAATTTTACATAATTATTATTTTTTATTGAAAATTTTAATTTCCGTAAAGTCCTCGTTTGAACCATCTAGGGTTATTTAAAATATAAAATTTAATGCTATCTTGTGAGCTCAAAAAACATGTTTTTATTACCACAATACTTTAAGTAACAGTTCAAAATTTTTTAACACAAAAAGAACCGTATTAAATAAATGCCACAAAACACAGTTCAAATAACTGTTCATCCTTTATTCCAATTTCCCTTTCGCGGCCATTTCTAAAACACTAAAAAATCACTACAAAAGACATAGATATCGTAAAAATTTGCATATCAAAAATCATTACAATTGAAACGATGTGAAACAAATCTCCGAAAAGAAAAGAGAATCAAAATTTGTTCGCACAGTTTTTTGTTAAACATATTTTCCAATGTATTGTGTCTTGGTCTATTATCTTCCGCGATTTTCCGTTGACTTCCTATTCAGTCGACCACTTTTCTTTATACAAACGCTGCGCCATGCAACGGCGCTCTCTCGCCTTTTCAATGCGACTTTCTTGTTGAATAATAAAAAATGGGAGAAAAAAAAAAGTATTATAATTGTTAACCCCTTTCACCAGATTCACATAACATAACCAACAACCATGCACATCGTGACGTATTTTATACACTGCGCTCGTATGTGAGTTACCAATGTGAGTCGCATTGTTCATGGATAATCAATGGACATGCGATGTAAGTACAAAAATACTGCACAAACAATGCTGCATGCATTTCCAGAAAACTCCCCTAGTTTCCTTTAACAAATACAAGCGATTGCTATTTAAGGAGAAGGGTGCACTATGCCAAAGTGCAAAATGTAAAAGAATTATTGTGTATTGTCAGTTGTAAGGTGAGGTGCATTTGCGAGTGTAATCGCAATTGTTCAAGGTAACGGAACCGCGAATTTAGTGGTCCTTATAAATTGATTGTTTGTCGGCTTTAAGTACCGTGTGTGTTGTGGAATTAAATATGAAGGGGGAACAATAAATGGTTCATCAAAAATACAGGAGGAAAAAAATGCAGGCAAACAAAATTGTGACGACACAAAAAAAAACTTGCACGCCCTATTCAAGGATTATGTAATGTGCCAAACAATTATTTTCGGTTCTATTAAAGTTCAATGACATCTTGTACTTGCAATTGTGCACCGCTTTTGTAAAAGGGTAACCCATATTTTAAGACGCGGAATAAGAAAATGAATTTAAATTGCATCAACGCGCGGACTCTTCACTCTACCCATGTAACGAATCAACTTATCAAGTGATGATAGACGCGTTCAATTTGACGCAAGGAGGGGGGAAAACACGCAATTGCAAAAGGCTATGCTGCACTGAGGGAAATAACACAACGTTTGGAAGCTCAAATCTCAATATAGCAAGAAATCAGCTGTTGTTTGTCTGTTTTGGTTTATTGTGTTTTGTGTATACGTTCGGTTCATTCCTCCTTTACATAAAAAGAGACATCGCGAAGCGCGATATTTGCTGTGACGTATGTTAAAGAAAGCTCGCCACTAGTTGTATTATGAAGAAAAACGTATATTACGATAATTTCATGACGTGATATCATTAATTTATGAGTCATGACGTCTGATCATTCACAAATTTCGACCTTACTTATGTTATGACTGTTATTTTTTGGGGCGCGTTTCTTGTTTTTGTTTACGACGTTATTTCCTGCACTGCTTTGATTTTATACGATTGGTATTTCGCGTTATAAAGAAGTTTTTATTGTTACATTAAAGTTGTTATTGATAAAAAACATGACTCAAAGATCACAGAATTTAATAACTGTTTTTACATTTATTTCAGAACTCATGCAAACGTAAACCTTATGGACAAGTGCTCTTCCTCTGGACTCTTCTAATGGATTAAATAAATGACAAAACAACATATTTGATGAATCTATTCATAAAAAATCACGCCTCAATGTCATAACAATTAACACATAACTTGTAAACAATATAATTCATTATCACAAAATGAGCAAGATGTCGTTGATTTAGTCGCAGTACATTTAAAGTACTCATATCTTGTACATGATATTTAAAAATATATTGCATTTCCACTCATCATCGTTAAATGGAAATCATTATTCCACCATAAGACCAAATTACCCAGTGATAAAATAAAACGCCACCGTATTAAAGATCACAGTTGCCCTAATGATTTGCTAGCAGTAAGAAGTGTGTGTGCGCGTGTGCTAATGTTTAATTTAAAACAAGAAAGTTGATTTTAAAAATAACTGTTTATATTTAAAAAAATATAATTGGAACATAAAAAAATAATTAAGTGATATTAAAAAAAAAGTTAAAAATTGTAATCATGGAAACTCAAACAACCCACACAACTGCTGTGCAATTGTTGCCCCTATTCACCACTAAACCTGATGAGCAGCAAAAAAAATGCCTCCTGCATGGAATGACGCGATCAGGTGGTCGCAATCAAGTGCAACAACAACAAACGGGCGCATCCTACCAGCAGCAGCAACCGCCTCGATACAATCGATTTTGCTTGACATGCGGCACCATCAACAGCAATGCCAACAATGGATTGCAGCAACAGCCGCAAGTTGTGGCACAACCCAATCCACCAACTTCTCAAACGCCATCATCAGCAGCGTCACCCATCAGTAGTCAGCTGGTGAGTCGACCATCAGCCATAGCAGTACATCCTAATAGCAACAATAATACCGCTAGCGGTGGCAGTGCTCTTAATCCAGCGCAATTGCCATTGAATGCAGCTATATTAGCTGATCGCTACTTGTTGATGGAATTGTTGGATGGTGTGTCGTTGTATAAGTGCTTGGACATTCGATCGCGCGAGGAACTTGTCTGCAAGGTAAACAACAATTTGTTTTTTTTTAATTTATGATCAGTTTTAAGTGACAAAAACATTCTAGAAGTTTTGTTGTTTTGTTTTTAGTAAGCATTAAAAAATTTAATCAGTTGGAATTTTCCGCGATAAAACACAATCCGGAAATCCACCACAAACTTATTTTGATTGCACTCCAAAACGCATGATCCTATTGTAAATTTTAAAAGTATTTCCCCATATTGCGCAATATACCAACATTTTTGCCTCAGTGTATCAGTGAGTGATTAGCTGACAGCCACGTGACGTATGAAAAATTTGCGTTAAAAGCCGCAACGTCACCCCGTGTCTGTTATCAAGTGTGGTTTGTGTGCGCAGTTTGTTTAATTGTGTGTATGACACACACAGGGTGTTGAATCAGATGTTTTGTTCATTTTTACTCGACAAACACATTTATAATTTACGCCGAAATTTAATTTCATCATTGTGGAAATTTTAGATTTCGTTTATGACTAATTTAATTATTATTATTGTGCAATAAAATTAACTGTTGTCGAAATTGATAGAACGATTCATCAATTTCACAATAAACAATTAAATTGATTTAAATTACTAACGCAACGCATTTTGTTCTAACATGTTTTGTTTTGAAAATGAAATTATGTGGAACAAAAATTAGTGTGTCGAAAAAAAAAATCGAAACTCATTTTAAATTGATTTGATTTAATTTAAATGTATTCAAATTTAAGCAAAAACTAATTTAAATTGCATTTTTAGGTCGCCCCAAGTCCTGCCACCAATTTGCTGACAGCGCATTTTCGTCTTGACGGCCACCCGCACATAAATCCACTGCACAAAGCTGTACAAGGAAGCCAACAAACCTATCTTTTTTTTCAGCCATCGCATGTAAGTATTGGAAGTTTGAACAATACACAATTGCACGCAATATTTAATATGGACATTTTCCGATTTCACAATGTTGCTTTTTTATTTCACTGTACGCAGTCATATATGTATAATCTAAAATGACGCTGCAAAATAATTCGTTACAAATAAATTGCATTAAATTCACAATTATGACGAAATAACTTTTCTTAAAGAAAAATATTTAAATTTCTTTTTTTATCGTTTTCAATTCACGGTCATTATCAATTAGTGTAATAGATTGAATCACCCTGTAGTTGGTTTGGTCTTTAATTGACCGTTAAATTTGAATTGCTAATTAATTATTATTTTTTTATTAACGACATTAGGGCGATCTCCATTCGTACGTGCGCGTGCGAAGGCGTTTAAGAGAACCGGAAGCGCGCAAACTCTTCCGGCAAATGTGTGACGTTGTAAAAACATGTCACGAACAGGGAATTGTTTTGCGTGATCTTAAGCTGCGGAAATTCGTCTTTTCAGACACTGAGCAGTAAGTGGTGTTTTTTTTTGCATAATTTTTTCCCCTTTTTGCTTAGTTCTTCCTGTGCCGTGTTAATATAGTAATCAATTGTCTTTATTAAGACGATGTATACAATTATTATTGGGAAAGAACATTTTATTTTATTTACCTAAGAGTTCTTTGTACGAACAATAATAAAGTAAAAAAATACAAAGTTTCTTTAATTTAAAACAAACAAATGTCCTTCCGGTTGAAAAACAAAAAAAAAGTACAATTTTCATCTGTTTTTCACATTATTGTACGCGGAAAACTTATAATTACTATTGGAGTACCATAAAACATCAAAATTTCAAATTAAAGTCATTTTTCGTCACCGAAACAAAGCTCACAACAACAGAAGCATAATATGCCACTGCTTGATCTCCGATTGCATTATAGACTTAAGACCTTGTACGTTCCTATAATTTACATAAAACAGCACATTGCCTAGCCGACTTAAGGTACATTTTAAAGTATACGACGCACATTGGCGCCTTTTAAGCCATACTACTGTGCAATCGCGTTTATTTGTCAATTGACTTGTTCCTTTATACTTAAATGTTGAACACAAAGTACAAAGCAACAATATTCCGTTGTACCCTGTACACATTATTTTAAATATCGTTGGTATAATGGTAAAACATACACAAAGGAGACGCAACAATCATAATAATACACATAATTGCATAACAGAACAATGTAAATTTTGTAGCATTACAGTTTACAAACAAACAAGGCGGCCCCCAACACAAAAAGGTAGACGGCGAGATAAATCTTGGTCAATTGCACGCGCATGATGACTGAGCTACTACGCTACGCTGCGCTGGCGGCCGCTGTTACAGTTGCTCCACATCGTTCAGTTGTGTGTGTGTTTGTGATTTCACCTTCTTTTTTTAATGTTTGCACATTTGCACACATTTTTTTCACACAGTTTAACCTTCAGCAAGGTGGCAATTGTTAAACAATTGTTATTTATATTGCAAGCCATGATTACACAGCAACATTTTAATATCTCAATTTTAAAGTGCGTTATGACAGTTCATATACGTGTCGATTGTTTTATATTATGCTCTCTCTACATAATGTAATTTACTCTATTATGTACAAAAACGCAAACACATTGAGCTAACCACAGAGCTTATAGAGCTGCATGACACAATGCAATAACTTTTGTGACAGTATGCGTTAAAAGCTCAGTGAACGTTAAAATTCCATAACGATCGCAATTCAACATGTCATTTGCATAACATTTAAGAGCGTCTCGCTACATATTTAATAAATTATAATATAAATTACTCTTGTTGCTCATGAGCTACATTAAGTGCGTTACCAAGCGGCAAAGCGCGAAGGTGAGCGACCACCAATGGACGGCACGGCGGACGCACATGAAATGCGCATTTTTGGTCACGATAAAGAATTAACTTTATAGATGCACTCGGTGTATTATTTTCGCAAAATTGCACACAGGATGGTGTCGTCATGCCGCATTTCAGCAACGCTGAGCAACATTTTTTAAAACAAATGTCATTCATGTAATATGAACATGTTGTTGTAGTTGTTGTTTCAGAATAAAATCACTACACGGAGTGTTGTTCTTGTTATGCAAACAATGTACTTATAGAAAATTATAATGCCATAAATGTGGCAATTCAACATGGCTAGTACACTTAAATGAACAATTTAATCCACTTTAGGCTGACATATTGTTTGCTTATATAAAGATTTATGAATGAATGCAATTGGTGTGTCTCCACACCTTGATCATTATTGTTATGTTTATGCGAAGGTGACTTAGTTATTGTGCAATTTTTTTTTGTGGCGGTAAGTTTAAAAAAAAACGAGGATTTAATATTCATCAAAAAATAAATACAACTTTTTTTTTGCACGATAGATGGCGCATTGCATCCAAATTATATAAAAAACAATAAACATAAACCAATTATTTTTATTGGTATGTCGCATAATATCGCTTTGATCTCAAATGTCTCAAATGTATTTAACATAATTGCAATCAAGATGGCTTCTTCCATTGTATTTTGGCATACATTCTTGCAAATTAAATTTCACATAAAGAGCCATAAAATACATTTTAATATGCAACTAAATTGAGCTGAAAAATAAAAAGGTGAGATAATGAGATCAACAATTGCTCCAGCAGAAACGAGATACCGCTATAATTTAACTGCAGGCCATCACATTGTAATAAAACGTATAAAGGCTAGAACACACACAACGTCGCATGAACAAGTAGCGAATTCGTTCACTTAAATAAGTACAATACATGCTGAAACACCGTGCGCGCCAATTGAATTGCTATAAGTTTGCGAGTGTGTCTACATTCGCTGCGAGTATAGTCACATAGTGCGGTTAGTTCGAAAGACCTCGCATATTGAAACATTAAGCCTCGAAACCACCACGATTGCCACGATTATTGAGCAACATTTCGTTGTCAAGGTAAAACAACGAACGTCGCGGTACACAAAATAAAAATGAAATGAGCATAAAAAAGCAGCCATAAATATAAACTCTATATACCAAGGTATTTATGCTACAAATACATGTGGATGATTTTGACAAGCTGCTGCAATTTATATATAAGTGGCGCTCAGTACACCGTGAAACTATACGTATGGGCTTTATATTAATTCGTTTTTTGAATTGTCTGTAGAATTAAAACAGAGTCTGATGTGGTGCATAAAATAAAAGTTGCATCACAAATCACAATTTGCGATGGATTTTTGCATCAACTTTTGGACAGAACTTGAATGAATAAATTTTTTATATATTTGATCATCATTGGTCAGTCAATGTAAAAAGACGCTTTATTAATTGCATCACAGTTTGAATAAATATTTGCCTATTTATTTGCAAGTTAATGCGAATTCATTTGCAATTCAGACAAATTACGCGATCAAATGCGGTTTTAAAGCAATTGACGCACCAAATTGTGTGACAGCTTATTGATTCCATACTATTATACCGCGTATATTTTCTCGTGCATGTGCAACTAACTTAATGCATTTAGTGATGATTTTAGGACACATCTAATGCTGCGCCAACTGTTTACTGCATACATGGTGTAATTGAGTCATCATAATATTATATAATATGGTTTATGGGTACATATTTGAATAACTGTGCGTTATTTCTTAATCAATTTTTGTTTATTCATTCGTATGAGACTCAACTGTGCAATGCTGCAACACAATCTCCATCTCATTCTGTTTGGATTTATTGCGCTCATATTAAATAGATTGAATTGTGTTACAATATCATAATATATTGATGTCATTCAACAAATAGTTAGTTAACTTAGTAAGTTCGTTGTTTGCACATGTGGCGCAAAACACTGTCCATTGTTTTCCATGCGGACTACTCGTACAGCTCTTTCGTGCAATTTAAAATAAACAATGCCGCACACCGCTTAATGAGCGACGTCCCTAAATTTTAATACGCAACAGTTTGACTGTCGCGTCGATGCATTGTGTTCCTACCACTATACACGAATTTATTTACCGCACGGGGAGGGTACAGTGCAGGTCGCAACTCGCAGCACGTTTTATATTTTAATAATATAATTATTGCTCAATATAATGCGCAACTGTCATTTCACGTTGTTCTGTCTGTTGACGTAATTTCATTCTAATTGGCAATTGTGTCATTTCAGATTCAAGCTGATGATAGATTGCAAAATATAGGCCATAAAGTGGAACTGTTTCAGCCTGTTCATTTTGGTTTATATTATGCGTGTTTAAAGAGCACACAAAAGTCAGACTGAGAACATACCAACTGGGTCATCCTGCAGTACTTGATGTGCAAACAAAACATGTGTGCTACTGTTAATTTATAACAATCTGAATACTACATTCACAAAGTCATTGTTCTCATATTTGGATGGTATTTAAGCAATATTTTTTCAGTTTCAATATTTTATTACACTTCCACGATTTTAACACAACTTTTAAAATTGGAACCAAAATGTCAATTATCACTTGTTCAGGCTGACTCAATTTTATACCGACGTATGTCAAATTTTACATGGTTTACATTAATAAAACTCTTTGGTGTTTTATTGTACCAAAAAGCATTGCAATTGCATCTCCGCCTCTCCCTTGCAAACCTAACCTTCCTAACATGTATGTGAGGAGTTAAGAAGGCGCGTCTATCAATCATCTGCGGGGCACAAGCGCTCGTTGATTGCGCACATTCAAAAATTGCGCAAAATTATTGCACAGAATATGGGCTACATTTATATAATACGCTAAAAAGTTGCCCAATTTTAAATTTTATAATATTATGGTGTAGGTACCGCTGGTATGGCTTTCGTGTTATTGTGTGATGTCATTTTATTATATTATGTGATAATTTCTAAATGGTTATTTGTACTTTATTACAATGTGGTTTAAATGACAAATTAATGGTTAATAATTTTCAAAAATTAGGACTTAATATAAAAAAGGACTAATCTGTTTTAGTGTGTTAGTCCTTCGTGTAATTAAAAAACTAGTGGATGCCAAACTGAATTTTAGTGGAATTTTAAAGTATTTTTGTCGGTTAAGTGACATTTTACACTAATTAAAACCTAAATGTCAAATGTCAATTAACTATTAAAATAATAAAAGTATGTACTTAGGAAATTATTCAATTGAAGGTGTACTTCAAAATAAATTACTGCTGAATTCATCATTGCCACAAAAATACCATTTCCAGAATTATTGCTTCAATAAAAATTAGGAAACTATATGGATAAAACCTCCAAATGATTCTCTCACATGAAAAACGTAAAACATTATACATTGAAAAGGAACATACCCATTTATTTCGGTTGAAACATTTTACACATTAATGTTTCACGGTGTACACTTATACTCCGAGGTCATTCATCTAAAATACCTCTTTATACTTATGCTCGATACATCGTACTTAATACACGTACGTTTAAAAAAAAAGTTTGTAAGCGCCAAATTACTTAATATCATCGTTTGGGTGCCTTCATTTGATTGCAGCCCACAAGAGCGAGCTCTAATTATTGCGCAAAATTCAGCCGCATTAATAAACACAAGAGTTTTAATATTCACTGAGTTTTTTTATTTTTTATTGGGGAGCCATACTTAATTTGGCAACACTGCCGCTTCACGCCGTTTAGGCCAATTTTATTATTATTATTTTGAAAAAATTTACGCATTCCCAAATTAAACACACAAAGACTTTTGAATCAGAATTTGTCTGACTATTTTTAAACGAAAATCTCTTGAGACATTCAGTCGGGAGTGTTTAAATTTGATGAAATTGATGTGGGCGTGCATTTCCTTTTCGCAATAATAATTACAGATAATTTGTCAGAAGTCTGTAACTGTTATAAAAGGCAGCCAAATTATTCATGCAGCTATTTTTATTCATTATATTTAATATATTTAATTATTCTGGTTAAAACATAAAAAAGAAGTATAATTTAATTATTAACAGTTTTGAAAACACTTGTTGCGTTGTACCTACGCCTATGCATCATTTTAACGCAGAGGCGTAGTCTTAAATAATTATTGCGGCACGCACTTGTAATAATAATAATTCGCAATCAATAAAGAAAATGACGAATAAATAAGAGAAGCATAATAATAACGAGAGACCGAAAAAAAAGACAACGAAATTTCTCAACAACATATAATATATTATGGCCACAAGATGATGATGATATTAAATATTGCTAAACGACGATGATGACATCCGTCGAAGGACAGTGGCACGTCACTTAGAGGTCAGCGCGCAATCATTCGGTGGCTTTTAGTTTAATTTACCCGCGGTTTTGTCGGCCGTGTTGTTGTGTGTGTGTGTAAGATTCAGTCATCAAATCATAATTTTTACTTTATAGGTGAGAAATGAAATGAGTATTTAAAACCACCACAAGCAATGCAAGTGTGTGTCAATCTGCGGTAACTACATAGATTAAATCCTTCACACATTTGTTTGTTTGTTGCTGCTTTTTTGGCTCTGTGACAATAATTGCTCTATTTTAATTTTCACAAAACAAATTCTGTTTTGTTATTATGTTTAAAAATAAAAAAGACAAAAAGAAAACTCTTTTTTTTTTTGATTCTCACATTTGTGGTTTGCAAATATTGCACAATATGCCATAATTTGAATGCCAATATTTAATGCATATACATATGTGTGTTTCAACTGTATGTATATGGACAGCACTACACGCTTTTTATCACGTTTTTAATAATTGAAAAACTGACAGGCAGCGCTTACACTGTTCGCCGCTTGCATATTTTGCAATCCTTCTGTAAATAATTAATTTGCGTGTGACCTTAACTTTTATAGTTTTTGTTTAAATTGTGTTTTATGGTGATGTGGTGTGTTAAAAATCAATCAAAATATATGACAATGTGCACAATAAATGTAACTGAGTCAATTAGATGCGTTGTGGTTATTCAAACACTTAAATTGATAGGATTAATTTGATAGAATTTGATTGCAAATTTTTCAGTGACCTTAGTCTTTCAAAATTAATTATGACAAGGATTTAAGACAATGTTCTATTTTCATTTAATTTATCAGGTAGAAAGTATTTTTATTTTAATCTAAAAATAAACTTTTTTAATTCAAACAATTTATAAGATAATAAATTTCATGGTCTGAATTTTTTTTCTCGCGTGAACACATTTCGTATTAATTCTTCATTTTATTTTAAAATAATAAATAATTACTAAACTGGAACGAAACCTTGAAAATTATAGTTCAATGAGTTTTTGTTCATACTTTATCTCGTGACTTCAATTATTGCACATGTATAGCTTTGTTTGTGTATTTTATTGACTTTTTTTCCCCTCAATTTATTCATTTGCTGTGCATTTTTATGTTTTGCAAAATATTTGACCTCATTACATGCGAGCAAGTAAAATTTTGATAATTTTGATTGCTGCATGACAGGAGTAGTGCAGCTCCCCTTGCCCAATTTTAATTGAAATGACATTGCTATTTGCAACGCGATTTTTGTAATGTAAATTGTAATGGATACCGTTTTTAGTATTTAAAAAAAAACCATTAAAAATTCAATTGACTGTTGCAATTAATAATAAATAATAATATAGAATAAGGGGAAACAATTAATTTTCACTCCTGAAGTTATAATTGTCAATGAGATAGGCACGTGCATATATAAAAATGAAATTACTCAATTAATAATTGTTTCTGAATAACTTAAGTCACCTTGGTTCTAATGCAATTTTATTTTGTAATTAATTAAATGAAACAGCACAGCACCCGCACGTGGTCACGAGCGTTGTAATGCGCACATTTTATGTCCTATTTTAACGAATGCCGCGCAACTAAACTGTGTGCCACATTTTCCGATTTTCCCAACAAGCCACAAAATCGCAATCGCCAATAATGTTCCGACATTAATTGATCAATCGCGTTTATTTTTATGTTTTACCCCTCCTTGTTATTATTATGCTTTCTGTTCTATTTTGCGGTGTGTTCCACCATCTTACACACACACTTTAATCATTATGCAATCCGAAAAATGAATACAATGAAGGAAAAATCGACAAAACGGAAAAGCTTAATGTGAGTGTGTGCGGCGAGAAACATTGGAGCACAACAAAACCTAAAAATATGTTGGTAACTTCGAAGCCACTTAATACACTTGCATATTGTTGTGTTGGTGATGAGAGAGCTTTTGATGGTATTAAATTAATATGAAGGCCTCCTCGTTGATGGTGGCAACAAATGGAGTGCTAAACGATCAGCGAGGTTCCATCGCGCAAAGCCATGTTTAATCAATGGTGCAATTTGTGTGATTGTGATAGGCCATCCGTGCTCTGAGGCAATCTAGTACAATAACAATTTTTTTTAAATTGGAAAATATCTTTCAATCGATTAATAAACATTATTGAGCTTCATAACTACTTAAGTAGTTGCTCACTACTTCCATATACCTGATATGATTAAATTTTTGGCCTATTGGTAATTTGTTTGTACCCTTTTGCATTTAGCCAATCCTAATCAATTATAAAAGCTTCGTTTTTTGATTTGAATGGCTTTGCACGTTGTCTTTTTATTGCTAAAGGAAGTTATGAATGTGCGGTATCTAACATTTGTGATTGGAAAAACGACACGGTGGCGATGGTGTGGCGTCATTTCCTCGCAGCACCATTGCAATGATTGAAATTTTGTGTTATACACGCCAATGCCAACAAGGTCAGCCGAAAAATTTCAAAAAATATATACTCGTACACCGTTTTTGTAGCGGTTGTTGTTGTTGTTGTGACTTGTGTTGCTTTGTGCTGCTGGCGGCATCGATGATGATGACGAAACCGGCATTATTAGACATTACAGAATAGTACATGGGGTTTTCATTTTTGTAGTAGATAAATAAATGAAAAATCTGAGATTTACCTAATGTGCTGAAAATTGGTCCATATTTTTGGTTATTTTAAATATTATTTTCCTTTAATTTAAAACATTTAAAAAGTTTCACTTCCACAGTTTTTGATAAAAAAGATTCTTCTCCACTTAAAGTTGAAAACAGTTTTATTTTAAACAAAAATAAATAAACATAATTGCTGCAGTTTTAGATCTTCATGTCGTCGATGAAGTCTATTAGGCAACATTTTCTGCATGAATAAACTATTTAAGAATATTGCAAATTTCTGCTCAATCCAAAATGCTATAACGGTAAATTATTTTGTTGTATATGCAACTTGTGCATATTTCTTAAGCTCCCATAACACAAAATATACGACTAGATAAATTGATACCAATCGTGTGTGTGGAAATAATTTATCTCAATTGGCATACCCTCAGTGCACTGCACAAATAAATGCATGTAACTACATAGTTAGTCAGTATTTAGGTCCATAAAAAATGTAAATGCTTAATTAATTTATAGGATTTTTGTTATAAAATAACTGTAACTGAAGGCGAGTGCACGATTATGTGTGCACAGTAATCGCTTAATTATTTTGCAATCACAACCATTGGTAACCTTATATACCTGCGCTGCGCTCAGTTTTATATGAATTTGATATTAAACTCAACCAATTTCAGTTGTAGTGCTGCACTTTATTGCAGCATGCAAGTTTAATTGCCTAAGTGGTGAGAATATTTTATATGAAATAGAAATCAAGGTTTAATGTAGATTGCTGCAATTACGGTCTATATATAGACTGGTAGGTATTAATGTTCAAACAGAACAACAAATTGTTGACATTTAGTGCACATTTAATAGTAATTACAAGACAATAAACTTGTAATGTATCTCTGAAAGTAATTTTAAATACTTAATTGTTAAGCTGGCCCTGTTTATGGTACAAAAATCATGTCAGAATGTGTTATGGTTTCATTTCATAACATATTGTGTAAAGAATACGACGTCTGGTTTTGTTCTGAAATTTAATTTAACCAGTTTTTCATCTTTACATAAAATTTAAGAGCATCAAAAAACCGCTACATGCAAAAACCAGTCACTTTCATCATTTTAAAATTTTTTTTTGTTCCATAATTTAACCGGGTCACCTCAATTAAGTGAGGAGAGACGCACTCGCTTGTTTTAAATATGTCAAAAGTTTATAAACTGCATTATAACACAATCTGATGATAAACACGCCTTTTAACATTATCAATCCTAAAAAGCGGCCAATTAATGCATAAATTTGAAGCAAACAAGGCATTGACAAAAAAATGGAAATAAAAGCTCATTTTTAAAATACCCTTGACCCAGATCTTTAATCACAAATTTGCAATGTTTATTCAATAGAACGAACAGCCTGTGTTAAATATAGCAATACGTATATTATGTTCATCAATATAAATAAATTATTGTGAGAGCGTTGGCCATCATCCGTTGTCAATAAAAATGATGAACGGTTTTATGTATAGAAAAACAATACACACATAATTGTTCGTGTTTGATAGAGCAGCGAATTACAAAGAGCGCTGCAACATAATAGGCGCATAGCAACAATTTAAAAATAAATAATAAAATATAGCGGCATATAAAGATAGACAGAACCGCAGTGGCGTCCTTAACACGATTGTATTTAGCAGCCGAATGCAATATTTTATGCACAGTTGCAATGAATGCGGCTCAAATATTGTTGTAATTAAATATGACGTAAACAGATGGAACGTGTTATGATATATGTTTTTTCTGTGGCGCTTAATATTGCAACTTAAGTTTGCGCATGCGCACCTCCGATAACCGCCAAGGTAAAAAGATGTGCTCTCATTTTAATGTAGAATGGGCTGTCAATTGTAACGTTCTGTTAACCAAAATGCGGCTATCAAATTAACTTGTGGCAAATAAAATCGGAATATAGTCATTTTTTTTGTGTTTTTAAAAATTACATTTATTCGTTTATTAAAAACTTATTTTGTTGGTACATTTTTAATTGTATGCGTAATAATTAAATTAAAGGTCGTCTACCAATCCTAATTCAATTTTGCGATAAGAACAAAACTCACAAACAATAGTAAAGTGGAGTACACACATAATTTATGGCACACGAACTATCCAGTAAGTGGATCAGTGCGGTCATGTTGCCACAATAGTGCACTGCCTGCACAACCACATACTGGGAAAATAAAGAACCGTTGTGTCTCCTTCAATTGGAATTTGACTCAAAATCAAATTAGACCAAATTAGATAAACGATAATTAAATAAAAGTAATACACACTCACATTTGATGTTGGAAGAACATGTACAGTTGTGTACCTACAGCAAAAAAATTGTATAGTAAAACAAACAAGCTGTCGTCCAGCTTACCTATACTGAATACGAATACCGTGGAGTGAATGGCATGGCATGGCAGTGCTGGGTATCAGCTTAAAGTAGCAAAGAGGAACATCGAGTTGTTCACAAATTTAATAAAAATTAATTGAGTTAGCAGTTAATTCAATAAGAAGATGCACTATTCGCCAACATAGCGACAAGTAGCACGAGTTTTAAATTAAGTTGGGAGCTCAAGCGACGAGAGAAGTGGAGGAGCGTTTTAATATAGGACGCCTATGTAATTTCGCACAAAATGAAGTTCAATAAACTCATCGACAATATACTTGCTAAAATAATTGGCCTGTAATTTCAATTACTCATACATTCGTATGTAAACAAATAAATATAACCCATCGACCAGAGAAAACATATTATAGGGTGCAGTGTCATTCAGCGTGGCCATAACTTCTATTCCCGCATTAGCCATTATTTTTATTGAAAGATAGTCCGTCACTTGACCGATTTCAAACTAATTTACTTACAATACTTATCTCTAAATAAATATAAAGTGAATAAAAAAAGAGGTTGGTGGTTATTGGCATTTCTCGCTGTGTCAGACATTTTAGAGGCGCGGATGCGACAACTTTGTATTATTACTTCTTGATTCTTTATAACCACTACATCCACTTCATATATTATATTCCCGCATTATTTGAGGGAAGTTGGCTGATCGCATTTAGGTGTGGTGCCGCCAGCTCTCTCACCCATATTACATATCATATCATCATGTTCGGAACTGGCGATATGTTTTTAAGGTGTATATTTGCCGAAGCTGGTTCAGATAGGGAGTGGAGACCACTGCTTACATAAATGCACCACAACAAATAAATTAAATAAAAATATACCTACGACGAACGGTAGAACTTTATATTAAAATAGATTTTTAGGGTGGGGTGTTGAAATTTAAAGTAAGATGGATCAAACAATTTTTGTTGAAATGAATGAGGTCATTTAAATAATCGCATACAGGCTCCATTAAATGTGGAAGTGATAAATTAATTTCATTGTGCGGTAAACGATTGATAAAGACGATTAATAAAAGCGATTAAATCTAGAAGTACTAAAACGCAACGTTTTTTTTTGTTGGGTATTTTTTACTGGGTAATTTAAAGGGAAATTTACAAAATTTCCCCTGTAAAACATTTATTTAATGTAGAACAACTAATTACTTCTTGATTTTTAAAAGATTAGGATTCTTAAAAAAATATTCAAAAATGTATTTTCATTAAACTTATTTCAAGTAAATTTTGGACTTTCGTAGAATTCCATTACGGCTTAACTTTTAAATTCTATGGATTATCAAAAATTTGAATAAGTAATCAAAAGAATTACAAATAGTTTTCTGAAAATCAAAAATTTTACAATTCTTTGTGCAGTTTTCTTTGAAAAACTGTACCTAAAAAAATTTAACGTCTTTGTAGTCTACCGAAGCGTCACTTGATCAACTTTATATAAACTAGAGAAACACAATTCGGCTTTAGCAACAGTTTACAAAAAATAAAAGAAAACACAACAAAAACTTCTCAAATAATATTTAGAAAAATCTTAAATTCAAAAGAATCTGTACAATAAATGTGATCCTTTTAAAATCTTACAACACAACCTTACTCTTGTAGGAGTATAAAAGGGACAACAATTTTGGACTATGCATCTGCAGGCACAGCCTCTTTCAATCAAAAGTAAGCAAAAAAAAAACAAAAAAAAATATTGTGAAGATCTTCAAGTCCACAAGCAACTTACAAAGTAGATCACTCTGCACAACTGTACCCACAATTAGTCGTTGATCGCTTCAACATATGCAGGAGCACAGTCAAATCCATTCGTGTGTGTTTCATAATATCAAACATTTGCTAACATACTTAGTGAGTTTTAATGCAATTTCCAACGGCTTGGGAACATTTTTTGTAAATGCGTACCTGAATCTACGTTACAATCCAAACAGCCCCCATAATATGTGAAATCCCTGTAGGACACACAAATTCGAAAAAGATAAATAAAACAGCATTCATTTTTGTATTTCACATGACTATCCGTATTTTTCTTCAGGTAGCAGAATATCCTGCGTGATAATAATACTTAATGCTAAAGTACGCGTTGACGCATTGAAACGCGCATCCTTTAAATACCCGCATCATTTCAATTTAAATGAAAATAACTATGCATAGAGTTCTTTAAATGCCAATGCAGGACCCTAAAACATTTTACAACTGTTAGTTTGGTCCTTTTGAACATTAACACCGGCATGCACATTTGCACACTGGCTGTTTTAAAAATAAAAACTATCGAAATGCTAAAGGAGGAAAAGAGATAAAATGATGCGACATTTTATTCAAGGATGAAGGGGATCCTTGTGGTGCTGGTGTGTAAACGCACAAGGGGGAGAAAGGTGTCTTCATTATTTAATATTAAAATGCGTGTTTCGTGTAAACGAAATGCATCCACCATCGAAAATTCCATATGTGCAGCAGGAGAAAGGTGGTCGTTTTCACTGCATTTCTTCATGTAGGTAGCTGGTGTGATTGTGCATTTCAACAAAATTGTGTGGGTTTTTGTTGTGTTTTCAATTCCTTTTATTTGTGTACAAGCTAAACACACATAGGGGGAAGATAGAATGCATTTTGGTGGGACAAAATTCCAATTTTTTCGTTATTTTTTTTTGAATTTCAAATGGCATCTGTCTGGCTTTTTCACATTTTATGTTGTTTGTACTGATTTTTCTTCCTTGTAAAATTTAGATTGATTGGTTTGGCCTTTAAGTGATAAAATTTAAGGCATGAAACCCTTTTTTGTCAGAACGCATTAAAATAGTTAAAGGAATGTAAAGAGAAAAATAAAGAAAGCATTTAAATTTTAAATAGAATTGGGGAAATTCAATAAATATGGTTTATGTGAAAGAATTTTTCAAATATTGTGCGGTCTTTATGGATTGAAAGTCCCATCGCAATGAAAAGTATCGGACATCTGCCCTTGAAAATTGTCGTAACATTTTTTTTCATTGCTTGAAATTTTAATTGAAATTCTTTGTCGTCTCCTTTTAGTAAAAAACATGATAAGAAAAATGTTATGTCATTAATTTGGATATCGCACCAAGGGCAAAGTGTCAAGTTCCTAAATTTTGTTGTCGCTTTATATTTTTCCCTTGTTGACTTAAGTAATGTTTGTTTAAGGATATTTTCTAAAATGTGTATAAATCACATATGGTTAATGTCAGTGGTTTATAATTTTTTTTAATTACTTTAATGCTGACACTTTTAAAGGATAAAATATGGAAATCATTTCCAACTGGGAATACCACTTTGGACAGAAAAAGAAAACAAAATTGTGAAAAAAGTAAATTAACAGTTTTTCTTCTTTTATTAGACTTTTTTCCTGGTTCAGAAGAAGTTTCAAAAACACAAGCCAAAACCAGTAAAAAAAACATTAATTTAAAAAAGTTTTCAGTTTTTTCAATATTTTAGGTTAAGGCGCTTAATTGATTTAACCTCTTAAAACCCCCAAACAAAAACAAATCAATTTAAAATTACTTTAACGAATCCTCATCAATATGCGTCCTTTTTTTTTAGAAAAAAAGACCAATAAGTGTGAGGCAACCTTTTCCCAAAACATTCCCAAATTTTGTGAAGGATCTGATTATCCGAAACATCCGATATTTCAACATTGAGGTGCACTTTATTGACAGACAGGATGCACAATTTGTTTTGGTTCAATATTTCCTTATCGCACTGTAATTTGTTGTAATAACCAACTTCCGGAGTGCATTTTATGAACATTTTAAGCATCCTCTGCGACCAAAAGAAATTCCTGGCACACAATAAATGGAACAAGCATTTTTGCCGCATTCATTAAAAGGCGTGTGTCTTTCACAACGCAACAACAACATTAAATGTACCAACATTTTCCCATGCCCTAGTCTTCTTATGAAATTGCATTGCACATTATTTGTCTGGACTATACGAGAAACGCCTCCAACTACATCATATTAAACTCGTGTAATATTTATGGGTTTCGTAATGCAATTTTTTGTTCAGTCTTTTTATTTGCACCAATGCAATATTTCGTTTAAGTACACTTAACAGTTTCGCCTTCTTTTTTTTTTTTTAAACACGTGAAAAAATGTCACAACTCTTAAAATTTAATCAATTTTCTTGAGGCGAGCAAAATGTGTTCGTACCGTTGTATGTGTGTGTGTGTGTGTGTGTGTGTGCGCGCGCGGTTTCATTTTATTTGGAGGCAATGCAAGCAAAATAAATGTCTGTAAAATTATATCGCTTGAATTTTACTTTCTTTTCGGACACACAAATTATGCCATGAAAGTGAATGAAAAATTATAAATATTAATGAACTCTCGGGTGTCTTTCTCTCTCTGGTCAACGAACCTTACGGATTTCGTTAATTTCATATTGTACTGTTACAGAGAACGGTATTTGCGTTAAAAAAATTACTACAAACAAAAATTGCAAGCCTCCTGCCTCCTAGGGACCTTTAGAGTTGAACACGTTTAACCGCTATAGGTTACCGTTACGCGTTACCGCACTAAATTTCAATTAGTAAAAAAATTATCATTAAATTATGAATGCCTAATTGATGCACTGAGAGAAATTTTATGATCATGTTTTAAAGTTAAACATGTTTGATTTATGTTTGTTTTCATGTTATGCGATAACGCAAATCTTCTTCAATTTAATGCATTTAAACGTTTTTGCATAGTTTTTTCCAAAAACCGTTAATTGGGAATCACCCAACCACCTCGCATTTTGCATTGAAAGAGAAAAACAAAAAGTTATGTCGTGAGATATAGTGAAATTATGCATGGATAATTTTGTAATCGCGGCGAATTTTCCACACACAACAACTTTCTTTCGTTTATTATACTTTAATATCAAAAAAACAACATTTTCTCTTGGATGGAATGATTGTAATAGCAGCGCAGCGCAACCATCTTGAGAATTTTTTGATTTGAACATTTTCAATAAGATTGCGGAGAAAGGTAAATATGAATACTTAGATGATCACGTTATGTGGTTTAGTGGATGCTGCGCTTTTTTTATGATTGCTTAATTATGCATTTTGTTGTGATGCATTTTAATGGTTCAACGTAATATTTAATGATGATTACATAAATTAAACGGATGAAGTTCTTGCTAAGGAGTGTTTATCTTCAATTTTTTGCAAGTGAAGATAAAAAGGATTATGTACAGTTAGAACTTGATTCTTATCGTTATGTGTTTTTTTAAATTACAATAGAGAAATCAAGTTGAATAAAAATAATTTCAATTAAGATAAATAAATTAGTTTAAATTATTTAATGAATAAATTCAAATAAATTAAATTAAATTAAGCAGATTGAAGTACACAAATTTTGAAGAAAACTGGAAAATATGTACTTAAAAAACAAAAAGGCACGAACTGTTTTAATTTAAACAGTTTCTTATGAAATCGCATTACAAAATGTTTAAGTAAACACGAATACTTTCTTTGTTGAAAATTTCACTTAAATACACGAAAATGGGAGCAATTTGAGTCAGTATAAAATGTACATTGTCAATTAAAATTGAAATAAATTTCTCAATTGGAAAACAAAAAATCGCTTACAAGAGGTCACATAAGGTTGTTGTACTTCAAATTTCGAAACACCGCAGACATTTCTTTTTAACAAATTACACATGCAACAAAGAAAAATCTCACAAAATCGGGCAGACAAAAAAAAATGGAAACGAAAAATGTGAAACAACAAAACAAAAAAAAATCAAGTGAAAGAGGCAGCCAGCCCCCAAATAATAGTGAGCTTAACTCAATATAACGAAACCGCGACTGTATTGCAGTTCACAACAATATGAAGAAGAAATGGCAATATTAGTAATAATTAGAAAGCCGGTAGCGTTTGAAAGTGTTTTTGCCTCAGTGTATCATAAACTAACGCGACTAACGCCTCTTGTTGTGTCTATAACCTGGTGAAATTTTTTCGTCTATTCCCCTACATTTTTAACGATACGGCATTAACAATTCAACAACAATCTCTCCACTTCCCATTTCATGTGGTTTTGATTGAAGCAACTGCAACAATTTCGCAGTTGCGTAACGGTACGTATGTTTGTGCGGCCGTCGAACTTATTTTTTAATTTTTGTGTTATATGTTCAATTTAACGCAATAAATACGCTGCGTCGCGTAGAGATAAAGTGTCACTGCACTCTGTGGGGCCGCGACGAGACTGCTGTCACTTTTCTACCTCCTCGCTTCCCCTACAACAAATTTTCCATTTTTTTGGGTGCGTTGAAATGATGCAGACTTGTTGGGTTGTTTAACAAACAATTTGAATAATTTTACAGACTTTCTTTCGTGCTGTTAAATAAGTCGTCAGACATTTTTAACATAATAAAAAATTTAATTTATTGATGGTTTTATGAAATTCATGTTTTTGCTTGATTGCTTGATGATGATGACTTCTTCCTTGTTCAATACTGTTGCATTGAGAAGTTATTCAATTTTATTGCACATTTTTGCCATTTTGTTAAATAAACGTTTTATTGCAAATTGCAGTATAAGAAAATCTTTCACTAAATGAGAAGCTGCAATATTGTGCAACAATAATAATTTAAAGAAATTTTTTGTGCTCATCCAATTCGATTGTGTAACCTTATCAACATTTCACCAGTCACAACATACACTTTCCCCAATAATGAGGTGAACATCAGCTTTTCTTTTCTCCATCATGCAGTAGTTGTACGTTTTCTTCTCGTTCATGTAACAATTTTCGTTTATTTTCACATATATGTATTATTACTTTTCGCAGTTGCATCAGTTATGGTTTTCTAATGGATGGCGGTGTGCCACTGTGCTTGTGATTTTATAATATAACGACTTTTGCAGCTGATTTAAAATATGCCGAGCCTTTCTCCGTAATTCGGCGTCACACAGCGCTACGCGACGCGACGCGACGTTTGACGTTTCTCTTTATTAAAACGCGTTGAGGTGAATTGTAAAAAACCACTGATGGAATAAAATACTCTCTCTCCGTACTTATAATGTACGAATATTGCATTATGCACGTCTAGCGCTATTATTGCTTTTACTTGCACTATGGGATAAAAGCTTGTCCATTTCCTTATAGGCCTAAAACTGCATCGTTACTTGACTTTTTAACTATAATAATCAAGCAAACGGTTAAGCGGTTGTGTGTGCATATTGGCGCATTTATTGCACAATTATCACCATGATTATTTTGTTCTTTAGCAGCAAAAATGAAAATATTGTCGTATGTTTGTCACACCGTTAATTGCTGCGTGCAACTTTATATTATGGTTAGTTGAAAACAAGTATTGTGTATAAAAGCGCCCATCGTGTGAAACTGTTAAATGAATGATTTTTGCGCAATAACCTGCGATATGCAGACCAATTAAATTACATTTACATTAAATTAAAACGCACACACATAAACGCGCAGTTTGGACGTGCGCGCGTTGAGCATGTGTCAACATCTGATAAAATATTTTACCAGTGCCAGACTAATGGGTTACCCTTCTGGTATGTACGAGCGTACAATACGGTGCAACACGGAGTAAATAATGACGCACGTGTTGCTGTCAAAAATGCAATATGCTGACGAAGAAACGCAAACGCATAAAATGTGCACTTTAAAATATAATTTATGCATCCATATCGTTGTATGGATGGTAAGTTGCATTAATTTTTAGTATTGCAATGCAACTCCTCTCAGATACTTAAATGTGGCTCGACTTTAAAAATATGATATAATTCTACGTGCATGTGGAGTTGTTTGTTTGTGTACGTAAGCTGGTCGCTACTTAATACTTTGTGTACATTTGTTTATTGCAAACATGTGTTTTGTTTATTTATTTACAGTACGCGAATTTATTTTTGCCTGTCGCACGATATCAATGTAACATGATTTCCGCATTTCATCAGCACTAAGGCGCAATTGACTTTAAAAGCGCGGCATGCTATTTAGCTCTGGGGCGAGTACGCACCCATTTTTCAATTGTACAATCTAGCCATATCAATTTATGCCATTTTTATGCGTGGATTTTTTATTTTTTATTTTTTGAGTTCACACTCGAATTTCTTTTAGAGTGTGTTTGTGCATCGAATTGAATTTAATGGATTCGTTCCAATTATGCGGGTGCCGCATTTTTCGAAATGATTGTGTGTGCAAATTCTAAATTTGCCGATGCGATGCAGACGCATAAATTCCGCGGCGCGTATATAGAGCAACGTCAATTGCTTTAATGAAATAAAATTGGCAAGATCGAATGGAATTATATGCGGAATTAAGAGCAATGTACGCACTTTGTAATGCATTCATGTGGGTTGCAAAGTTGTAACTGTATGTAGGTGAAGAAAAGCTGGCAGACATCGTGATTGGTTTGTCTTTAATTTGACCTAGAGTGTAAGTAAACCTATTTTTATTTGTTTTTAAGTACTTCCTTAATTAATTTGTTTACACATTTGATGTAAATGTGGGGGTGTACTTAGCCCCAATTTTATAAATTAAATTTGGTGAATATGTCAACATTTCAATTTCTATGTTGATAATATATTTTAATTTAAGTTGGTTTGAAATACAATTGGACTTTACAAATTAACAACCATCCCAATTCAAATTTGTGGTGAGTTTGGTGAATAAAATATAAACACGCGTAATTGTGCTTAATTAGCTGTAAAATTAAGGCCGTCCGAACTATGAAAGATAAAACAAAGTGCATTCAAATTGAAGAATTCGCATTAATCACATGCGTTGTAAATAAAAACTGATTAAATCTTATAAGGGGCGAAAATTTGCATGCGCACGCAATTTAATTAATTACTGTTATCAGTTTAAAAATCATAAAGTGATTCCTTGTTTCATCATATAAATTAAAATGCTATTTATGATAATTAAAAAAATTGCATTGTCCCAAAAATATTCACCACATTCAATGCATTTTATCTACGCCATTTTCTCATTGTTTGCGACATCCTTGTTTATTTACTTATTTATTATTATTATTATCTTTCATATGCACATTTTGCCAAGCAGCACACAGACGAAAAATTCCGCACAAAAGTGTTGTCAGATTGTTGTGTAAACAATTTAACATTTTGTACTAAATATATCGCTCCAGGGGTGCAGTTGAATTTTTTCGTGTCTGCTATTTTATTCACCAAAACGTAGACATATATGAAAATTTTATTGGCACACAATCAAATTGAGCAATAACTGCAGCAGCCGAGTACCTACTGCAGTTGTATATAGTTCTGTTGGGAAAATTAAATGCAATACTGCACAAGAGATATATTTATTTGGATTTAAGTTCATGTGCAACTTTGCAACCATTAACAGAGGTGGAGTTCTATTGATGAAGTGATTAGTCTTCTGATTTAATTAACTTCAAATTTGCCAATCGATTTGTGTTATGTGAATGTACTTACAGTTAAGTTACTTAATAGACTCGGTGTTGCAGCGTGACTTTGGGCTGTTGCATTTAATAGTCTGCACAATTACTGCACAGGCGCATTCTTAATTTATGTGCATTTAGTGGATTGGACTTTTATTGCAGCATGTGATAAAATTGAACTACATACTTTGAGTGTTTTATGAGAGTATTGCATCATTTTGTTCAAATTGTTTACATGCAAAGTGATTTATTGCAATGCTAATGAAGAATTAAATGACCTAAAAAGGTCAAAATGTAATAAATAGTAATTGCGGGCTTTATTTAAATTCATGTAGGACTTTATATTTAAATTTTAAGAAAACTCACCAAATTCACCAAACCCACCAAAGATTGTAATTTTAACATTTGAACCCAATGAAATCGTTTTGTTACAATTTAAAATGCAAATTAATTGCAAAACAACCAAATCTCTTACACAACTTGACATGAATTAATATTGAAGTGCATTTAAAATATGCAAATGCGTTCTCGCTAAAATCGTTATATTGTATATCATTTAAATTATTTAGGTACAATATATGTGTACAAAAACAATTGTCGCATATTAAATGACGCAAATTATACAAAAGGTTATCGATCGTTTAATGCGGAATTCGGGTCAAAGGAGAGGCACTTGACATTTTTTTCCCCCAGCTCTTCTTGATAAATGCGACTGGTGGTGCTCTCGACTGCTGGTGCACATTATTGTGCACGTACTTTATGGTGCAGTGTGCAATGGCGGCACAAGTCAACAAGCGCCTAATGTTATGAAAAACAAACTAACAACAAAATGAAACAAAAAGGCCAAACCCTTCCGTTCATTTACACCATACCATGCGCATTCACCAACTCATTGCTGTGAAGTATATCATGAGGCAATAATAGTGCATATATAAAAATGTATGTTGCAAATTCCAAAATGTATTCAAAACGTCACGACTTTGTTGTGTGTTTGTTCTCTTCCCTGATCTATTGCGGGCTTTTATTTTTTTGGTTTGTTTGTGGTTGTTGTTGTTTCAAATTGTGTATGCAACATTTCAGCTATGTGCATACCCAACCACCATCATGTTATGTGCTCACGAATAATATGCAACAATTTCACTTGAGCGCAAAAACTTTCGCCATAAGCGTGCGCGGATCCGAGAGATTTCCAACATCTCTCTCGCAGGAGGGGTCTGCGCGTCGCACAATATTTTTGAATTCAATTTCAACCAGCAGTTGCATAAAAGAAATTTTCTTTCCAAATTGATTGCAAATTTCCTCTTCCTGGCTTTGTCGTCTCTGTTATATGCTTCAATTGAAAAATTGTTTCTATGTTATGCATTAGAGTACTCGAGCGCGCGCCAGTTCTCCCACATACCTACTAAGTATTATGGTTTCAAGTACCAAAGCCGCTGCACTTTGAAAACTTTCTTTCAAATATTATGCATTTGAGACGAGGCGCAGAAAAATCGTTCAATGTCTTTAAAAGGGAAAATCATAGCAATTATATTGATATTATGTTGACTTCTGTGATTTCACTGCACACACTGCAGCAGTTAAATGAATAAGAAATTGTCTCAAAAAAAAAATTAAATGAAAATTTCACTATGGGGAGTACGAGTAAGTACAGCGTGTGGTATGCCGTGAAATGTACAAACCAAAAGAGTTCAATTACCTTCAATTTATGTGTGTTTATTTCTGGCTGTTATATGGGAAAGTAATCGACTTATGGACGCGAATTTAATGTAAGAGAAATTGTGCTTATGCGATTATATAAAATGTGAGATACATATTGCGAAAATGCTCGTATAACATTGTTATGTTTAATTTAACATTTCGTTTTGAATTGTACGCTTTTTTTTTTTTTGCATTTGTGACAATCATTGATATGCCGGAATTCATAAAACATGTGTCATGTCATTCACTTTTTGGCTGAATGTGTAACGCCCTCCTAAACTCGTTGCCGTTGGGTAAAATAACAGAGAACATCTGTTTTGATTTTAATGAAAGTAACAGTATTAGTAATCAGTGCAGCTTCCGATTACCATGAAACTTTTTATTATGCAATTAAATTGCACTGTTTGAAGAAAAAGTCCCAAAAAAAAGGATATTTTAAAGGGGAATATAAATGAATGGGATATTTGGAAGGGGAAATACCAATTGCGGATTGTTTAAAATGTCATAGTTCAAAAAAACACTGTAACGGACTGTTTTGATGCAGACAATCCTTCTGGCTTCTAGAATAGTTTATGAAATTTACAGTTATTATAAAGTCTTCAAATCCCAATTAGAAAACAACGACTTTCCTTACCATAATATGCACCACTTGACATTATCAAATCTTTTTCTATCACGTGAGAAAACTGCACACATTTTTCAAAACTTTTTTTTTTTAAATTTCCCAACAGACATTTTAACTAGCTACATAAGTTCACCAACACAGGAAGCACCACAATTTCTCCACATAATTATACTGTCACAAAATTTATTGCCACTGAGTTTATGTGTGACAAGTCCCAGATTGCCTAAATAGTCTGAGCTTTACGATTGTACATATTTTGTTTTTGTTACAATTTCTTTGAATGCACAAGCTGTAAAGAACAGTGAACCTCATAAAAGTCGTAAGAACTATACAAAATATTTCTTAGCATTAGATGATCTGTTTGTGTTTTCTTTTAAGGCCACAAAAAAAATTCGCAGAATTTACCATAAATAAAATGACACTTCCCAACCTGGCGATGAAAGATCAATCCACACCGGAACTGCGTAATAATTTCCCATTTGCATTTTTTTTTCGTTTATGTGTATTTTCCCAATGTTACCAAAAGAACAACAAACCCACCGTACTGTTAACAATAATAAACACAAAACGGTAATATGTTCAATATTATTTGGTACAGTAGAACTTTAAATTATTACGGTGCATCCAAAAAATTAAGGGGGAAAAGGGGGAAATACGCGCAATATTGAAAAATGTTAAACTAATCGGTCGTGTGTCATTCTCAGCACGCTTCCTCCATACACAAAAAATTAAGTTTTCCCTCCACAGCGATGTAATCTTGCTGTGTGAATTGTTGTGTGATCTTTTGTACGCGATCGATGGTGTTGTGTGTCTCAGATGTGCAACTTTTTCCTCTTCTTTGTTTTTGGTTGTTGTAACCATGATGCAAAGAAGAATGCGGTGGCGGAGCGCAGCGTAACTTTGACTTTGTGTAATAGATTGCACAGCTATTTTTATGCGGCAAGATTATTCACTGTGATGTTTGTGTGTACGAGAGAGTACCTTAAGAATTTGGATTGGGAAAGAACCCAGCAAAACAGCACTACATGGAAAAGGTCTTTAAGACAAATTTCCATACATATATTTTAATTTCTTAATACTTGAGTGCTTTGCATTGGCTGTACAACGTGATACAGCCACGTCTTAATAGAATTGCTGAAATAAAACGATTAGGCAAAAAGACGAGAAATATGTATTCAATGGAAATTATGAAATTTCTTTTGAATTGTCTTTGCCGGCATATTTATCGTTTATTTATATTTTTGTTGTCTTCTTGTTCTGCTGCAATAACCGTTTTAACTGTTATTTAAACCGCGCATGCGCATTGCAAGTGCATGCTAAAATTGAGAAATGTATTTGTGCACATTAAATGAAATCGTACTGTTAAAATGCCATTAAAAGATCATAAATATGTATTATGTGATGTCAAGATCACTTTAAACTAAATGAGATGTGGAAATTGTGCAGAAATTTTTTTTTTATTTTACTCCGTAAAGAATGACCTTAAAAAATTTAAATGAGCTATGAAAGGTGAAATAAACTCAAAAACATTAAATCAAAACGTTGGAACATCAAAAATTGTCTCTAAATTCTAAACATTACCGTGAATGCCAAATTAATCCATCAACAATGCCAACATAATCTTGTGTAGTTGTGAAAAATCGATTACAAACATATTACATACAACATTGTGATGATCGCGCACATGTGCAACCGCTTAACATATTCATTCACCGACTACACAACTTACAAGAGGCCACAAAACTTAACATTAAAGCACATAGTGCACACACATATCGCGCATACATTGTGTAATTGACGCGCTGGGGCATTCCCTCGTGCTGCGCGGTGCGCCGCGATGCTTATGCCATGTGCGCTTGCGCATTCGGATGTCTTCATAAATTTATGGCTGTTGTGATTGCTGTGTCCGAAAAAAAAATGACTGATGATTAGGAAAGATATATTTCCGAAATATGTACATCATCACAATATCATTCACAACGGAGCGGTGCGTACTTTTTACACAAATGTGTGAGTGTGCGTTAATTGTTTGGCAAGCGCATTTCGTGTTATATTAAGTTGACTTGGGGATGAGTGCTTTTATGCGCATTATTAAGCTGATTGTAAATACTAATTTATTAAGCTGCACACAAATTCAAGAACAAAACGCATGCGCAAAGTTCTTATTTAATTACCTTGACGAGTTATGACAGATGTCATTGAATTTTAAAAATTACCTTTCTCAATGTTTTTAATTTTATAACAATTAAGTCTTAATACTGTATGTTCAATTATTGCAATCCAGTCACGTATGGTACAAATTATTGCCGTCTGCCTTAATTGAGAACACGCGTGTCACAACAATATCTAAAAATGACGACAACCAGAAAAACGAGATGATGTTTTATATAGTTTCATTTAAGCAACATGTTACAGAGCAGCTCATTGAGGCTTCTCCTTATATGTAAGATAGTAAGCGGAAAAACACTATTAATTTGTGTTGCAAAATTTTTATGTTAATTGAACTCAATTCATTTTTGTTTATTTATTCAGTTCATTAAATTATTTAAAGTAATTTAAAGCAAGCGTTTTTTGCAGTACGTAGTAATTATTTAAATTTAAATTTAATTAAATTATAAATTTTCAAAATAAATGTGTTTCATAATTACAGCACAATGTTATAAAATTCATTTCGCTCAAATTAAGCGTGTTTTCTTCTACACTTTTTTCATTCACAAAAAAATGTTTTTAAAAAATTGGCTTATTGTAAAAAAAAATGTATCTTGCACATAATCAAGGTCAACTAATTACAATGCCGTCAACCGTCATTACTCAAACGTCATAACGCTCATAAAAGCTTTTGTTTTCATTTCAAGACCACACCGTATTAATTCAACTTAAACAGAAATTTAAACTATTGTATAAAAAAATGTTACTTTTTTCCCCACTAATTAGTCACAATAAATTAAACTGAGCAATGCCAAATGGTTTAAACTTTAAAAATGAAAATGTGTAGGATCTAAAAGATCTCTAACCGCATAATATGTCTCATGCTCTTGTTGAAGCAATAACCATTTCATTTGAATGGTGCTGAGAACACCACACCTTAATCTTTGTGCGCACAGCTCCAATTTCATAACTGCATCGCGTTCAATAACTAAGAAAAATGAAGCACACACATGGGACGCGAAAAATTGTATAACCGCGGCTACACAATTTATCTATTCACAAATTTTATCGGTAAATATATCCACCCGAAATGTAGGTACAAATACAAAACATAATACAAAAATGAAAAATTGTGTGTGTTGTGAAAATGCAAACAACAAAATGAACATAATTGTTAAGATTTGTATTATGAATAATGTACCACGCGGTACATGAATAAAATAACGGCTGCTACTGCTGCGCTGTATATCAATTCAATGTTGCGCCGCGCACCTCACCGGTGAAATGCGCGCGCACACGCAACAAAATACGCAGCCGCAATGTGCTTAACTTTAAAAGAGTTTGATTAATGCGTTGAAAATCATTCACGTACTTGTACATATAATTATTAATGCAAAGGGGAATTTTCTTGCACATTTTAAGTATGGAGGAGTTGCAATTGAGCATATATTCAATAAATTGATGTCAATAAATTAACTGAATGTGCATTGTAGAGGGAAAGACTTGCAAATAAAAAATGTAATTGTATTTTTACAGAAATAAAAAATTAATTAAAGTTGTAAAATTTAAATGTCCAATGCATTAATTAAAATGTTATCAAAAAGATGAATCTACACCATTAGGACGCGTCAAAATGTGAATAAAGCCCACTAAAAGTCGATCAGTCATCAACAAAAGCGATTCAAATTACACATGCGAGTGAGTGTGCCGTTAAAAGCCAAAATTAAACGCATGATGACCGCGACTAATCATTAAGTAACACATCGTGAAAGGAAATATTGGGCAAATTTTATTTTTTACAAAACTTCATACACCTAAGTTGATCTATTGCAAACGCAAGCTGTGACACATAATGGCCTGCGGCTTTTATTCGAGTGGTGTGGTTTCAACTTTGCCAACATAACCGCAGCCAGTTAGTCAGACGTACTCGTAAGTCGCACATATTCACGCATAATATGCAACATAATATTATTAGTCTATTACGCTAACTTTGTAATGATCAATAATTGTTTCATTATATTGGCAACACTGATCAATGTTGATGACATATGTCACTTTCTAAGCAGTGACGTCCCATGAAAGTTTCGTTGCAATTTTTTGTTGAGAGACGTTCAACTTTTTAAAATACGTAATTACAAAACCTAGCTATTGCATGCATTATTTGTACACAATTTGGTGATCGCCGATAGTTGTACATACACTTGCAACATCAAATCAAAGATCAGCATAATGTACGAGTACATACCCGCAGTATACAAATTCATACGATTATAAAGTTGTTTGAGAAATGAGGAAATCAAATTTTTTGTTAAAGAAACCAAGCAGAAGTGTAGAAAATCAAAAATATTTGTTCACAAAATGTTGAAGTTAAGAAGAAGAAATATTGGTAACGAATCAATTGCAATAAGTACGATGCAGACACTTTCGGTATACATAAATATGTACATTTGTGAAGTCTAGTCACTGCATTTTAATACTATGTGGCATTGCCGTACATTTGTGGCAACTGGCTAAGCAGTGGTGTCCGAAAGTCGCGCGTCAATTTGGCGTTGTCTTTAATCTTCCAATACTTACACAGCATTTATAGTACTTTAGTGATAAGCTGCCAATAAACCATGATCGAGTCAGTGAACTCACTTACTGACTGTGCCCTGTAATGCGCTTTTTATGTTGCAATTGAGATAACGTAGAATAAAGGCTGTAGAGCACAAACACGCCACACAATAACTATGGTGCCAAGTGGTACTTATTGTGACTGCAACTTGCAAGCATGACTCTGTTTTAAAAGTTTTTTTGTTGATGATAAGTGATAACAATTTATAAATTACAATATTCATCTGTTTTTGGAGTGATTGGAATGTATGCACAAAAAAAAATCTGTATTTTTAAGTACAAATTGTTAAACAATGATTTAAACATTTAAATTTAACTTTTGACCATTTTGTGCTGATTTAAGTACTTGTACTAAAATGTTTAGTACAACTTTTTTTAGTACAAATATATTTATTAATAATTTTGATGGAATATGTCGCGTTAATGAATGTCAATCCAAATGTATTGCTGTAAATCAATGAGTACTGTGTCGACATGAAGAAATCCTTGATAATTAACAAGAAATATGAGCCTTCATTCAGCAGACATGCAATTGTCAATTATTTATGTCGAATACAATATTTGTGTTTATTTCTTCAACAGTTTGTTGATAAAAACCGCAACGGTAAGTGCTGTTATTTACCTTAACATGACAATGCTTATTAACAACAACAAAAATGCTATGTTTGTTTCTACGGAAAGTATTTATTTATTAATCAGATTACAGATCTACTAAGTCAATGTGCTTAATGCTAATAAACTAAGCAATCCGTGACAAAACGGCCTTAAGGGTCAAACAGCTCGTTAGTTTCAATTATCGTAGCGAAACCAACACTAATAATAAAAAGAAGCAGGCAACAACGATATGTATGTTCATATTTTCAATAAATGATTCTTTTGCTCTTTTATTGTTCCCGTTAAAGAACCACAATGTTGAATACAAAAATGATTTGGCAAGTACCGTACAATGTGCGGGTACATAATGGACAAAGGATTTAATGTGGGAATTATAATCGAAGGCGAAACATTGCTATATAACGATTATTAAATTAAATTAAAAGGCCAAACATGCTGTGTTTTTGCACACACAAAGATCGCATTCAACAGTAGCCACTTGGCTACTGTACTGTCCGGTTTGCAAGCACCATTTTAACTGCAGTGTTTGAGTGTACTATTTACATTATGTTAATCACAGATATCAAAGAATTATTGGCTAGTTATAAAGCCTGAACACTTGCGACATAAGTCACCTGAAGTCCGGCAAGCGCATTTACATTTTTTGGTGAAGTAATAATACTAGCCAATAGCGCACTGAGCTTTATCATATTATATTATTTGTAACGGTAGATGTTGCGTTGAGTATGCGCGCGCTGCTAAATTCTAACTTTAACTGCATTTTACATTACACAGCGCAATTGACCAATCGCTTTTCTGGTGCGCGCGCGCGCAGTCACATAAAATTATTGCCGCACAGTGTTGCACAAATGACCAAATTTATACAAATCGAGTATTTAAATTGTGCACCGAGTTCACAATTGCACCACACATGCGTTAAAGCGTTATGTGTGTTAATTAAATTCAAAAAAAATATTTCAAATATAATTGATAAATCGACCCCGCAACAATAATATATACATCTTGATATTGCAAAAATTAAATTTTATGCGCATACAGAGAAATATAAATAATCTATATGTACCGTATAAATTAATCTAGTTATGTGTCATTCTGCTTTATTAAGTTTATTTGATTTACTCAATTCACAATATGCTGCATAATGTGCTGTACAAAACGTACTCGGTATGTTGCAAAATGTATATTAAAGTGGCCCATATATGCCATTTACGCGCCGCCGCCATAAGTACCGCGTCCAACCTTTTTCATTTGCTTCATTTACGGGTTCAAACAGTTACGAAACGCACACACGCCTTGGCAATTATTTGCAATGCATATTGCAATTGGGGTCTTTATTTTGCGTATTATTCATATTGACAAATTTATATAGCCGAATATAACGCGCCAATGAATCAATGCGGTGGCCGCGCTCTGTAGGTACATAATTTTGATCGGACCGCGATTACCGTTACAGCTAACAGTGTGTAAGGCGTTTGATTCAAAGATAACAGTGGATTTATGTTGTGGCCAATATAATGGAAAATTGTAATCATTTTGCAGTTAGAATTTTTTTTTTTTAATTGATTGAGATAAAGGCTGTACAACTGGAAATGATTAATTCCACATTTTGACCTCTTGTGGTCTTAACAATTTAGGGTTTAACGGAAATTGAGGCTTGTCAAGAATTATTCAGTCAATTTCAGTTGTCAGAATTCTTAATCGATCACCAACTTTTTGGAAAACAATAGAAATAAATTCTCTAATAATATAAAATATATGTTTTTGTTTGAAGCTAATTCGAAAATGTGTTCGTTAAAAATGTTTGGCATGATTTTTCTGTAACACAACGATTTCAATAAAATTGATTCCCCATGAAAATTAAAAACAGAACAGCACAATTAATTTCCTTTATCGCCAAGAGTGCAATTCGAAAATCACTTAAAAAAGTGTTTAAAAAAAAAAAAACATCAACTCCAAAACATACGAAAAGTTGCATACTTACTGCAATTAATGTCGTGAAATGGATTACACCATGCGTGACTTTGCTAACTTATCCTCGAGCATTTCACACAATCACGCATGTGCAGTAAATTCGCTGAATTAAATAAAACAACTTGGCAAAAAAAAACAACAAACCAACCACACAAGCATATTTCACTAAAAGGTGTTCATTAAATTGTATGTACATTGATGGAGCACATTAAAGCAAGCAGCTACTTACTACATAGTTTTGAAAGAAAAAAACATTCTTTCCGTGTGGCGCAATGTTGCGATAATTTTTTCGAAAATAGATTAGGTAGATGTCTAACAAAATACTCACAGTTAGGTGGTAGCTCAAGCCTTAGACTGTCTGCCATGAGAGCGACTTTTTGTTACACATTATATTCAGAATAAATAAATCCGCATGCGTCGGTTCGTGATATTGGCCAATTTTCGTTTTTGACACACGCTGAGCAAATTTAAGCTGTCACAATGCGATGTGGTGGATATCATGGCGGCACTACTCCATGCGAAATGACATATTATTATTTTATGTGTGTGTGTGTGTAAACTGGCGCAATTGCATGCGGGATCGCGCAATCGCGGGCAGACACAATTAGCGCAATTTAGTCGAACAATTAAATATTATGTTGTTGGAGGAGGTTGGTTGGCGTGTATTTTTTTCCCCCCTGTTTTTGCAAGTTATACGCCAAAATCTTGCGGCATTTAAAAACATTGAAAGGTGTTGTGACGCGTAGATCACATTTATGGAGGAGAAATAACATATCACTGCGGGTAGAATTGTTACGTTGAGTCGCCACTGCAGCAGCGACATGGCAATCACATAAAATGCAACATATTGGAATATAATAATTTTTGCATTGCAATTGCGTGAAATGTCAATGATTAGGAGCAATTTTGTGCCAACATGTGTGACGCAGGATGTGAATTGCGAGCATATTGCGCTCGCAATTCACACTGTGCTGCAGATTTAAGGGGGCTTTCGAATGTGATTTACGGACTCATATATTATGATATGTGGGAAAGTGGTTGCGCATGTTAAGCTACACGTCATGTGCATTTGACTATTGATGGATAAGGCAATTGCTGCACAAATGTTATGCATTTTATGTAGCTTGTCCAATGTATCATATTGTAATGGATGTCGATAGGTTTTGGAAAAGGCCCAACTGTAGTATGTGGACTATTGGGTGTGTCCGAGAACATGACAAAATTTTGTTTTTGCTTGTGGTCAATATTTAATAAACAAACTGCACGTTGTTTTGTTAATTAATTGAATGCAGAATGAAAGGATTAAAGACAGTTAGTACAAAAAATATAACAACAACAAAGAAAAAAATCAAGCGCTTGAGAGAATGGCTCTCTTGGTGTTCTGTAATTTTTTTGATTGTACGTGCAATTGCTCTAGTTATATGGCTTTAAATAATTTTTTAATTAAATTTTCATGAAACGATGTAATGGAAAATTAAGACTATTAAACCTAATAGATTCTGATTTAAATTTAATTTTAAAATGGATCACCTAGGTGGTATGCTAATATTCATTATGAGACATAATTCAATTACTGTGTTTATGATAGATTGTTGCTCAATTTATCTTACAAGTGCAAATTGATTTTTCTATTTAGCAAAATTTGCATATTTTTTCACCTTCAAAACCGGCACCTCCTACTCAATGTAGTAAAAATTTAAAAAATTCTAGATGGGCGAGGTGTCGGTACTCTATGGTAAATTACCATTAAAATTTGGATTGCAGGAATAAAATTAAAGAAATTAGCATAACTTTATTAAGATGTATGTAATATTTGATTTGTAAGAAAAATTGGAAGCATATTGACCACCCCGTTTGTTGTTAATTTTTTTATTTAAAAGTTGCAACATTTTTTATTAAATAAAACTGACAACAATTTTTAATAAATTTCACAATTTAAAAATATTCAACCACACGTTTAAAAAGCGCGAGTAAATATTGCAGCCAAATTAATGCGACCATCATTAATATGCGATAATTTTGTTAAGACGAAGGAGACAATAATTTAAGGAGAAAGACACAACGCAAAGTAAAACACTGCTGTTATATAGCGAAACGAATTAGCCAATGCGGCACCATTTAAATGTTCAAAATGTTCACACACATCGAGCGACGAAGGCGAGCACAGCAAAAGTATGGAATAAATATTTTGAAATTGTCGATATTATGTTAACCAGAAACGAATTGTATAAATTGTACACGCGAATTGCGAAGCTCTCGCGTTATGTGTTCAGCGCCACATTGAGGGAGTTGAGCAAAATAATGTTGGTATGGTGTGTTAAAAAGCACCGCTTTGATTGCGGTACAATTTAAATAAAAAGGGAATGCGCACTGCATAATGGCTATCTCGTATTTATGTGCAGTTATTTTGCGAAACAGCCACTGTGGAGTGCGGAGCACACCAGCCACCGTGGCTGCAGCCTGTACCGTTGCTTTAGTGTTGCCAATGCAAACTTTATACTGATCGTATTATACTGACAATATGTTTTGAGAAATAAAATGTTTTGTGCACACAAATATATATATTAATAAACATAAATAAATGTTGAAATTTTTCTTTCCGTTTTTCCAATTTTTCACGTCTAACGCGAGATGATGATAATTTATGAGTGAAGGTGTTTTTAATTGGAAATGATGAAAACGTAATTACATGTTATTGGCATGTTTTATGCGTTATTTCTGGGTGCTACAGATTGTGGCTGCTGCTTCCACAGTCGATGTGCGGTTAACGTTTTTACTACACCGGTTGTTGCACGAGATCTTAATCAAATTGTGCCGCAATAAAAGACCATAATACACCAACTTAAGTGTACATGCATTAGATGTGGTTAATCACTGGTTAACATGATTAACAGCTTCAAAATGAACTGCCCATATAGGTGAATATTATGCTGGCGTAATAAAATTAATAGAAGAGGTCGTTAAAAGATTTATTAATGAAAGCAAATTCCCATCACAGATTTACCGTTGAAATTGCTATTGCACGTTTCTTAATAATTGAAACAAAATGGCAATTTATTTTATTACGACAATTATTGTACTTAAGGTTATTTACCAAATTTATTTATATTCATCAGACAAATTTACTAAACCCACCAAATATCCCAAGTGGGATTTTATTTATTTTAAATTAAATTACGATTTATAAAACAATGGCCCAACCAACGCTACGTTTGGCAACAATTGAAATTTTAAAACGTCAACCCTACAGTCATCAGTTTAAATAAATGAACCTGCCCAATACATGCGCAAACAATTAAAAAAAAAAGAAACCCGCGTTCATTTCATCATCAGTCAAATATAATTGATCGATCGCATATTTTTTAAAGATCATAAATTAAACAAAATGTACTTACCACAAAATATCGATCTTGATGACGTAATAATCGACCCAAACTAGGCGCAGCAACTCTACACTGCACACGATCGACCGGACATTGATGCGATTTCCTCATTCCCAATACGTACAATGCAACATAGTGTCAATGCACAATATTACAATATGCATTGCACTATTATTTCATACAACACACGCTAATAAAGAAACGATCAAGATTCTGCATGCAGATACAAATCAGCATCTGCACCTTTTGTTGATCCCTCCGCCGTGTGCTTCTCCTCCCTAGCCGCTTGTGCAAAACCCCATTTGTTTCAGCATGTTGACATAAACACGTATTTTTATAAAGTCTGTTGCATGCAATATTGCAGTATGTTGCAGTTAATAAATTGAGACTCAGACGCGATCGGGTATTGCCAGTCACATATGTCACCAAGTCATATAATTCAATAAAACGAACAGATAATCTGAATTCAGCGACTTTTAAGTAACGATCGCGTCGATTCAATTTGGCTGTGTCTCTCTTTCACTCTTTTAAGCTTAACATGCGGTCGAGTATTAAATTGTATATCGATCTAGTTAATGCGGGGCGAGCGGGCGCACAATATAATAAATGTCATTCGCATTGTATGTGCGTGGTGTAACGGTGTTGTTTTAAATTATTTATAAAAT
Organism: Sylvicola cinctus; assembly: GCA_963854165.1. Taxonomy (NCBI): domain Eukaryota; kingdom Metazoa; phylum Arthropoda; class Insecta; order Diptera; family Anisopodidae; genus Sylvicola; species Sylvicola cinctus. The sequence continues at coordinate 46,176,936 of OY974082.1, forward strand.
ACCTTGTATGTGTGTTGTTTTATTTGCTAATATCACTGTTATGTTACGATATCACTATTAATGTTAACCGCTGTTACTGCATCACATTAAATGCCTGCCTAATCAATCAGAATTGTTTTTTTGTCGTCTCTTTAAAGTGTAAACTTTGCAAAGTACTCAGTCTCACAATCGCGTTGGTTAATCACAGAATAATTTTTGGTGCAATATTAAAAATGAAATAATAAAAATAAATAAATAAAAAAGTTGAGGTTCTTTCAATGTGTACCGCGCCCAACCGCAATTTTTTTACGAAACAAAAGCGTCAGAGCACAAGATTTAATTGCCCAAACGCATTATAGGTGTCCATTAAATTCGGTACTTCTGTTTTTAGTTTCAATAAAATGTGATCTTGCGCACTCTTTGACTACATAAATCAAGCAGCGGTACACCACAATCACTAACATTTAAATTGCTAGCGGTTCGGCTTCAAAGCTAATGTTCGCCTGCGTTGGTTTCGATGACGAAGACAACTCTAATGGTGATGTTGATACCACGGAATAATTATTGCCAGAACTACTGGACGAAAGTAATGGTGACACAGGAACCAAGTCACCATCAATGCAATTTGTGGTGTTCTTAATTTTTGACATTGTTGATGTTATTGGATTGTTTTTTTGAAATACAATATGTTGTGGATTATCAATAATGGCAATGGCTTGCGTCTTCACAATACAACCACAACAAGCACATATGATTCCTTTAAATGGTTCAGTCTCGGGACATAATCCGTACAGTCCCATGTCCTTTTGATTTAATCTCATCACATCGTTACTTTTACAATGAATGTCGTCCCCATCATTATTATGAGCGTCTGGAAGGAAGAACAAATGGAATAAGTTTACATTTAAATTTCCGAAATTAAATTTTGGAAACACTCACTTTCTTTGATGAACATCGACCATTTCTGTCCACGCAAACTGTAGAGATTCATGACGGGTTGTATGGTTGGTGACTTAAAAGGCATCGTATTTTGGGCATGCGTTTTGAAGTTGGGATTGTTATTTGATGAGGAGGGTAGTTCCGTTTTTCTGTTCTTTGGATTTGGGGAATTCATTCTGACTGATGATGCGGATGATGAAGATGAAGACAACGTTAACAAAGATGTACAAAATAATAATGACTATAAGAAGACGGGATTTTGTTTAATAATTAGGTTATTTAATTGATAATAATTTTATGTATGTATCAACGATTTTTGACCGGAATAGATTCGTTAAAATGTATAAACAACTCTGTACAGTTACACCACAGAGTACTTACACCGTTATGTGGTGTAGTTTGTGGAATCGCGCGCAGCTTAAATTTGTGGAGGCTGCGCAGGCGGCAGGAGGCAGGCAAGCGTTTTAACAAATAGCTTGCGATTATGAAAACTATTTCGGCAATTCGTTTGCAAACTCAGTCAGAGTTAAAAGCGTTTTGTTACACGGTACAGTAACGCAATAACTAATGGTGGCATTTTGCTAGCGCGAGTATTTCACAAAGTGCTAATTAATTATTTAGCGCGGGAGCCACTTAAATGCGGAATAAAATCAAATAACACAAAATGCTGCATGAAGTTAGTAAGATTTGTCTTATCATGTTGATGTCAAGAGCAATCTTTAAGTAATCTGGCAAATAGTTTGCGTACGGATCGTGTGTAATTGGTGCTAATTTTTGCATACACTATTATAAGTTAATTTAGCAATGAAAAAATTTTATGTATTTATAAGAAAATTATTGTGTGTAATTTATTTTGCAACAATATTTGAAGGATTTTGAAAATGAAATAATTGATAAAATTTACGTATAATTAATGGGATTTAAGTACAAAAATGGCTTAAATTAGATTTTTGTTTTTATTAGACTATAATTATTAATCAAATTTTGGTTAATTTAAATTACTACTTAAACATGTAATACCAACCCAAATGACGCCATTCAACTTGGCATTGGTGCAACATTTCGATAATGCAATAACTTAGAATTTCCAACAGCATTAACAACAAAAAATCTTGCAACTAAACGATAAAAAAAAATACATGACAAGCAACATCATTGTACTTAAAGCACAAAACATAAATTCGCTAACTATTGCGACAAGATCAAGATGATGCCACCAACTGACATCAGCATACAACAACAAAAAAGAGCTTAAAACAAACACTTTTACAGCAACTAAGATTAAACTGCGCGCTTCCAATTAGTAGTAATGAAGCAAAGGAACATTATAGCACGTGTCATTGTGTCACTAAACAACTTATATATTGTTAAGTACTCACGGGACAAAAATAATAGCAAATAGCAATGCACGGAAATTGTGCAGGCATGCTGTCATCGAGACTTTATTAAAATATGTATGTAGTAATATGCAAAAGCAAATTTTCTCTTTTTTCTCTCTCACCCATCGACGCAAATATTAAATTGCATGGGTTCTTCTCTGCAGTCTGCAGTGTTCATTCTACCGCACTGCGCCGTATAAACAAACAAAACGGTAATTTTTGTGTACGTCAATGTGTGTGTGACAACAATGGCATATTATTATGGAAATCTAATAAAGATTACAGCAAAATACCGGCTGTAGCACGTACAGTTAAATTAAAGATAAAATGGAAAAGGTACACCCGTATAAACGGTGTGGCGGTTTAGCGGCACCCACTTTTTTTCTGGTTGATGTCACGCGAAATTTCATGCCATTAAACCCAATGGCATGGTTAGTAAGCCTAAAACACTTGCTGTGGCAATTTTTATAAAACCTCATACACCCCTCTCCCAATCGCAACAAATTTTGCTGTCCCAATGTAATTATGTTGTGTGGACAAAGATTATGTTTATGCAGGGTTTAAATAAAAACAGGTAAGGCGTGAATTTTAATGAAAAACGCAACCTGCGAATTTTATAATAGTTTTCATAAAAAAAGGAGAGCCTAGTTGGTTATACAGTTCGCGTGCCTCAACTTAGATTTCATATAAATTATTTAATGTATAAATGTAATAAGTTGGTTTTCAGTACATAACGTGGAGAGAAAGAGGAAATATTTCTGTCCCCATGCGCGTTGATTTAACGTGATTTTTTGCGTTAAACTATTTTTGTTAACAAAAAATTCTTAAGAAACGGTCTGCAGCATTAAATTATTTGTGTAATCTGATTAGTGTGCGAGCATTTTGTAGCCGGTTTATTTAATTAAAACATAAGCATTTTGTTGTAGTTAGTCTGTTGTCAGGTTAATCAATTAATTATATATGAAGAGTGGTGTGTTGCATGTTAATGCGGTGCACGAATGTGATTTACTTGATAACTTTATATGTTTGTTCAATTCCAATTTCAATTAGGAATTATAACGGTAATCAAGTAATGTGTTATGTAATGGTTATGTTACTTAAGAGAGATTTTTTTTCCCGTTATTATATTGATTTCAAATTGCTTTTTTTATGTGTTTAAAAATATACTTAAAAGTATTCAGCCTGTGTGCCGATTTAAAATATTTATTCTTTTTAAAGAGGAGAATTATTAAAAACAATTTGGCCCTATATTCACTACTATCAAAAAAATGGAAAATGTCAAAGAATTAATCTATAAACTGAAGTAAGCCTATTTTTTCATCCTTTTATTAAATAAATAAATTGAATTCTTCCTCAACCCACTAATACTATACGTACATCCATGACCCTGCAGCGAATGATTGGCAATAAAAATGCTTTACCATCCCATCGGACCAACTCACAATGCGCACAACACAGCTGATTGTTTATTTATTGACCAGTCATATCAATTTTCAGCTCAATAATTGCACAGGTTTAAGTTACTTTTTTTGTAAGTAAAAAAATTGCAATAAAACAGCACCAATTTCAACGTGTGTGTGCTCAGCTAAAATCGTGGGATGGCTTAAAAATATAAAACAGAGTAAACGACAAAATGTCTTTTTCAATATCGAAAATGTGTACTACAATTTACAATACAAGTGGAGCGATTGGGCAATGTCAGGCCAAGTCAGACCTTAAACTAAAAGATTAATTACAAATTCGAGGCAAAAATATTTCAACGATGAAATATTATAACGTTTATTGAAATCACTTTCATGGCGTAATTTTTTCATGATATATGTTTTGGTCTTTGTGTTTATATCAAAATGTTCATTGCACACACACTTTCTTCCCAATTATGTGCTTTTGCATTATTTAAACTTTTCATTTATTTGAAACTTACATTTAATCCAAAGTATGCACAAAGGAGGTACATAAATACAACTATAGCTGCTGTTTTTGTAACGCATAATGACGTTTTGACAGGGAAATTGACGCTTTATATATTCTCTGCAGTGAAACAAATTGATCGCTGCAGGCGCTATCGTAATTACAATAGTTGCACAGCGCGCAAACGCAGCGGTTTCATTTTGAAATTGCCACCCAAAAAATCAAAATCTATGAAATGTTTGATGAGAGAGTTGTGCGTTAAGTGTATCCGCAATGTGGTGATTGGGGAGAAAATTCATAATAAAATGTTTATATAGGCATAACATTTATTACCGTTATTGATCTTCAATGCGCATGCTGCGCTTGACTAACAATGCGATCGTTTTAAAGTGTGCAAACAAACACAGTTACTAAGTATAGTGTAACCACGCAAATGAATAATTGTAATCTGCTTAAATGTGAAACACCTTCAGTTACACGAGTAGCCAGATTTAACGGTGAAAGTGGCTGCACAAAGAAAGTCTTTGGGATGAGGAGAAAAGGCATTGAGTAATTTTTAATATGCACGATTTATGTTTTACAATTGTACATTTGAATAAATGTAATCAATTTATGATCATTAATCATGCCCAATTAGAGATTTTTTGTTGTTTAACAAAGTTTAAAGTTGTTTAAAAAATTCCCTTCAGTTATGCAAAGTTTACAAAATAATTTAATGGTTTGTCATTTTGGATGACTACTTTTAGGCGGATATTATTTAAGTTGGCTAAATATTTAAGTCATGAAGGAAATATATGTTTGAAACTAAATCTAGATAAAACAAATAATTTGATTTAAGACGCTTAAAGCCTCTACTTAAGTTACTGAAACAAAACTGTTTTAAATTTAATAAAACACAAAAAAATCCATTTTTTTTAAACGAATAGTCACGTTCAACTGCATTGTAGTGTTATTTTAAATAACGAAGTTGCAAATTGCCATAAGGTTTAACTCGTTTAAATAATAAGTATCGCATGGCAAATTGACATTTTTCTACACAACTTTAAAGTCATGATCCTTTACATTATGCCACATATGCAAGCACAGACGACATCCAGCGTACGGGTCTTTGTTATTTATTGCACACAAAAACCACTTGACTCAATGTCACTTCAATCTCAAGACGTATATTATTTGTAAATGCAAATATTAAGCGCATGTTTGCAGTCACTCAGACCTCAGCAGAATATAAATTCATCTGGAATAGTATGAACTTGCTTCGTTTACCAAGTTAATGGAGCGCATTGTTGGAATATTATCGTATAAGAGTACGAAATGCATACTCGTGATCCGTGTAATGGAAGTCACAACAATAAAGGCAGCTACTGTTCTATAACGGGAGGGCACACAACTGCAAACATTTAAATAGCGACATTCTTTTCGTGTTGTTTTATTTGTTGTGTGTAAAAATCAAGCACTGCAGAGTGCAGAGCGCCCGAAGCGAGAGTTATGATTCATTATTAATTAACGGGAAAAACGAATGGGACAGCCTGACAATATCGTAGCCCGTAGGACTTCACTTTATGTTACGTAATACGTTTAGTATCGTTTTATTAGTCATGCAACGTTGTGATTCAACAACATTCCCTAGTTACAAACTTATTAATTAGTGCAAAATTTAAAATCCTATTAAATCCAAGCGATCAAAGACAGATGTTAATAATTAAAAATTTACCGTTAAAGGCCCTTAAAATTTAAATACTAATCATCTTTTTCTTTTTTTAATTGCAGAACCCAACTACGACTTGAAAGCCTTGAAGACGCCGTTGTCCTGGAGTCCCCCGAACTGGATCTGTTACAGGACAAACGTGGTTGCCCCGCGTACGTGTCGCCGGAAATACTGAAAGCGAACACCGCATACTCTGGCAAAGCCGCTGATATGTGGTCGCTTGGCGTCATTCTGTACACCATGCTGGTCGGAAGGTAATATTCATCATTTTGTACACAACTTTTATCAAACACCACCTGCTACCTTACCCTACAGTAAAGTGTCCTACCCCCTTTCTTTATAAGAAAACGTATGCACAAGGTTTTTCTTGAAACAATGATGGAATGCATGCCGTTGAGGCTTCGCAGTAAAAGACGACATATGGTGAATTCGTTATGTATTATTCTATACTCAGATCCAGCTCTTTAAATGCGCACGTTGTTGCTTTGGGGATTCTCATAATAACTATTTAAAGGTCGATAGTAATGATAGGGGTAAGAGTTTCCCTTTTTATTTATTCCTCAATGATGGCAGTAATTGTTATAAGGGGATTTGACGACCTCGGGGTTTAAAGGAAGAGGAATTTTTGTGAATTGAGATGCACCTTATTTTGGGTGACACAAGGTGCTGGTTGATTGCACTTGTTTTGTTGATTGTATTTAAAAAAGGGGACGATGTAAATTGTTCTGTTACATTTTAATGTTTAAATTAATCAAGGATTTGGGAAATGCTAAACACTTTGAAAATTAGATGATCCCGTTATTTTTTAAGTCAAATAATGAAGGAACGGCTTAATTATAATGATGTATACTTGTTTTGCGCCGTTTTCCATAGCAATTGCATATATTTTGGCGAATTAAAGAAAAGAAAATGTTCGTCCCATTTAAAAATTACCACAGAAAACATGGAGGTGCAATAAATAAAATAGATTGCCTTAAAATCCAATTCACATCAACCTTTTACAGTTATTACAGTTGCATCTGCTTGCCCACTGTAAAATGCTTCCAAGGTTTTTCACATTTTAACTTTCCAACATAATATTTCGCCACTTGCTTGTTGTTGGGCCCGAAAATTGGTCAGCTTCTGATATTTAATTATCTTACACCAGTTATTTCCAATCAATAATGAATTGTTTAACGCAAGAAAGACCCACATACAAGATGATTGAAATGGTTCGAGCTTCTCCTTTAATCGTTTCATTGTTTCTTAACATTTTTCCCTTTCCATTTTTGCTTCCACATTAGAAAAGGTGGTGGCTGCAGTTTTTGATATTGAAATTCAGCAAAAGAATGAAGAAACAATGAAAGACAAAGACTCTCCAGCATGAAATGTCTTTAAGAAGCAAAACAGATAATACGCACAAGATCATGGCACAAGATGGTGCATCTAAAAAAAAATTCGGAAATGCACCTGCCGTGTGGTTGTTGTTCACATTTTTTGTTGTTATTCAAGTTTTCTTGTTCGTTTTTATCAATTCGTGCACGGCATTTAATGTTTTATTGCCTTGCCCCATGGCCATCGTCTATCAAAAAATGAACGACGGGGCAGATAATCATTTTTCGGGGTTGCCTTGCATGAAAATGCTAATTTCCACACTGCAGGCAGCACAACACAGCGCATGGGCTTCTATTTCATTTTATCAGCGTAACCCAATACCAACTATAATCTTTGTATTCCACCACCTGTTGTCTACCTTCCGTTCTAATTGCGCATGCCCTGTTCCCAATTTTTGTATTTTTTATTTATTTTATATGTATCAAATTCTAACGATTACTTTATTTGAATTTTTGCAGATATCCATTTAATGATTCCGAACACGCTTCATTGTTTGCCAAGATATCACGTGGTCAATTCCTAGTGCCAGATTGCCTCACACCGCGTGCCCGCTGCCTCATTCGCTCACTGTTGCGACGAGATCCCGAGGAGCGCCTCACCTCCGATGACGTTTTCCACCATCCCTGGATGATCAGGGACGAGAGTCGCGAATTTAAGCTCTCATCAAAAGATCAATGTGTTCCTGAGCTCTCGCTGGACGAGGACTAATGATAATTCACGCCCTACCCTCCATTACATACGCATTACTATTAAAATAAAATACCCTAGTCGATGTGTATTTTGTTCCATATGTGGCATTGGAATCTAAGAATAAATAAGAAAGGGGCAATAGACGATGGAGAGAGGTGTTATTAAATATGAAGAAGTGGAAGCGCGATAAAGTGATCAATGTTAATTTCGCGGGCGGCATGGCATAGGCTGGCAGCGGCGCATGGCGACCAAAAAATAGATCTCAAAAACCACACAAGGCCGCTGAGAGAGAAAAACAATCACACTTCAAAAAATGTCGATATCTTATTTTTAGTTATCTCTTTGGGTTAGCTTCTTTTAATTAGCGTTTAAACAAAAATTAATTTAATTCTTTTGTTGTTTAATTAAAAAAAAAAAATTTAAATTGTTTTTATGATTAATTTTTAAATGATTTATTTACAATTATTATTATTATGTACTTCATTGCAATAACGAATTGAGTTGTGGTTTAGGAACCTTCCAGTTCAATTGATATTTTTTTCCTAATCCTTAAAAAAGTTAAATTGATTTCGTTCATAAAATTGTATTAAATTACAAAACACATTTAAATATTAATAATTTAAAATCCTCTGTGGCCATCTGCTTAGTTTTTACACAATATTATTTTATGCTACAAATTAGAGTTCTTAAAAAACGTTTCCCCGCATTTTCTTGTATTTGTATATTAAAAAAGGAAATTTGTTTAAAAAAAACTGTGCAATCCCGAGACGATTCTTTTTACATTAAAATGTTCTTAAATGTAAAAACATCAAATTATGTGAACTAGTTTTTTTTCAATTATTGTAAATTATTTTTATTCGTTACTTTTTTTGCAACAAGAATTATACTTTTTTGTACACAACTTTTTTGCCTGCTCTAAAAGACAATTGAAGTGAAGGTAAAATGACTACAGACTGAAAAAAAATTTTGGGGAAAAACAATTTGTGTTTGACGGGAAATTTTATTGAAATATAAAAATTGAACTGCCATTTAACGGGATTTTTAATTAAGCCTGTTTAATTTGTTTTTTATTGCTTAAAAATTATTTAAACGATATTTCCCTAAAAACATGAATTTACACAATCCAACTTAAAGTTGCAGCTAATTTCATAAGACGAGTGGTTATACTTAAGGGAGAATTATATTCATTCAATATTGTATTAAACTTAAAAACAATTATATTCTTTTAGCAAAACAATTTATTATTTATGTTTAATATAATGAGAAAAAATGAAGAAAATGATAAATACAAGTTATGTTGTATCATGAATAAAACCGATTAATTTCGACAAAAATTAAATTTAACTGCTTTTATTTATTTATTTTTTGTTACAGAAAATGGGGCATTTTAATTTTTAGAGATTTAATTTTTGGTTTTCAATTTATAGTCAGGAAATTCAGGAAGTAATCTAATTAACGTAAACTAAACCCATAACATAGGCTAAGATAATACAATAACATGAATACTCAAGGACATTTTAACAATAAAGAAAACTTAGATTCAATCAATTTAAAGTTTTAGGGATGGATCAAATAAAAAAGGAAATAAAAAAATCAATTAAAAATTCAAACCCCATTATAAACTTGACCTGATCTGAGCAATTAAAATTAATTATAAAAAGAGAACAGAATTTTTTTTTTTTTTTCATCCTTTGAAAATTTTGCGCGCTTTATTGAAAATTTTCAAAGAAAATTGGAAAATAGTAGTGAGATTTGCAAACGATTTGTGATAATTGAGAGATCTGGACTCCAAGCGCGAACAAATTTTAGGACTTACGAGATTTGAATCTTTACAATTATGTTCTCCAATTTCATTCAAAAGTTTATAGTTAACTTGCAATCCTAACGCTCAATACGTAAACTGATCGAAAATCAAATTAACTTCAATCCTCACACCTGAAATTCTGACGAAGTTAAAATCCCAACATCCTATTTTTCGGTTAAATAAAACTTCGGGGGGCAACAATTATGATAGGAGAATATCCCGTCATCGACAAACCCGGCACCCGATTTTCGTCCTACAAATGTACTCTCATTTTTAAGATTTCCCAGTTTTTCCGTTGGATTTTCTGGTATATTGCAATATCAACAAAAGAATCATGAAATCGGGCCAGTAAATAATGTTACGAAGAAAAAGATAAATATAATGAAATTTAAAACAGTTTAAAATATGACTCTGGACATAGGCCTTTTTGAATTTTTACATATTTTCTATAATAAATGAAAATAGTTTTCTTGTCTCTAAACTACTGATTATGAACGGATATCACTTATTGTACGAATTTTAAAAATATTTAAAACATAAAATTATGTTATAATACAAAGGATATTAATATAATATTTTAATCGAAATTGAGAAAACAATCAAACCGTTTTTTTTTTTGTAACTCGCAAATCGCATGCTAAGTTGCGTTTTATAAGAACTAACAATGCGCAATAGAATAAGGACATGGAACAGCCTCTGCGTGGGCCTATACTCTATACATACATGAAAATATAGTGTATGTATGCATTAGAGTAAGTGTAACACGCACGGGTCGTGACTCGTGCATTGCATGTACCCGTGCCGAAAATAACTTCTTTTTTTTATGTCTTATTTTTATTTCTTCTTCCTACCAGATTGGACCATACCATTCGCCATTCAGTGAAATAATTTTCGTAAAATATGTAATGAAAAATATTCGAGCATTACCAATTTAATAGCAGACACATCAAAAAGTTTTAAAGGTCAAAGGATCGCACTTGAAAATTCGGATTTATTAAACACAAATTTACCAAAGAGTTCTAAAGTCAAGCAAGGTAACGTTTGAAAACAGAAAAGCAAAAAAAAATGGTGGAAAAATTTATAACGTACCTACCAATTATTCTTTGAAGTCGCTCTACAGTATTATCCTTTTAACCACAAACTACTTCAGCGGTATCAGCTCCAATAAAAACTAAACAGTTTGCACACTTCAGTGGATTTCGGAATTGATTTGAATAAAAAAACACTTTTAAAATCCTCTCAAAGATTTGATGTCTTGAAATCGTTGCGTGCGATGGCAACGCAATGTCTTCGATGGCCAAACTAATTGTCAGTGTTCACATATGTACTTTGTTTAAACAACTTTTAATTACTGATGTACTTTGTTTGTGAATTACAATTGTTAGATTATCCAATAACTTTGGTCACCACTTATATTTTTATTTCATTTTTAAACCTCAGCAATCGCGCATCAGCATGATGTTACAAACTTCAACCACGTCTTTTCATATGCACAACACAACTTTCAGCCCCAAAATAAGCAAACGAAAAAACATCTGATAACTGTCAAAATTCATATGTGCGCATGTGCATATATATCAACCAATGATCTCAACTGAATAAAAAAAATTGAAAAGTCCTAGATCTGCAACGTTTTTGCAGTGCTCCAAAAATTCGTGTATAAAATATATAAAAATTTAGTAACAAGAAAAACTGTTAGAAAATGTAAACTATTTATAAATAATTATATAATCTATTTAAATTAAAATTAAATGCAAGACATAAAGTAAATGTAATCCGAAAGCAATTTTAATACCAGGGAACAATAAGCTAATTTATGGAAGTTAGAAATATATCCAAGTTTGCTAAATGAATTAAAAAATGCTTATTCATATAATAAAATTCTTTCGTCAACCGAATATTAACAGGGTTTGGAATGATGAAATAAAAGGTAATGGAAATTAGTTAAAAAAGCAAACAGAATGCGTTAAATGATACGAAGTGCTTCTTTTCCGTTGGTGATTTAAGTACCATAAATTCGTGGACCATTTAATTGTTTCAAATCTATAAATTTACAATGAGCAAAATTATTTTAAATAAACATAATCGATCTTTCGCCATTTATTAATTGACGCCATTTTAATTTATTAGTTCATTATTTTGAATAAGATCTCCCATTTTATTTCCGGCCATAGTTTTTGTAACCGAAAATTATTTACAACACTTGAATTTTCTGGCAGATTTACGCGCGGAAAAACGGTAATCGTGTCTGTAATATATATAAATAAGGCAACGCCATCTGCTAGAACAAAAAGGCACTGATAGACAGTCATTGGATAAATTTTATCCATTTTACTGTCAAAAATTGTGAAATGCCAAAATGAAATTAAGCACTGCAGTGTTGTAAAATTACAATTAATTTGTTTAAATAACATTTATTATTCAATTATTTGCTTTAATTAGTTAATTTGAAACAAAAAAAATGACTGAGGATTGGACTTACTACCTGTACATATCGTTGACACTCCTTCCAGTCTATTTGGCATTCCATTTGATTGAGTGGTTTGGTTGGGAGCTGTTTGTTAACAACTAATTTTGGAACCGGCATCTTGGGGATGAATAATTGTAAGCATAGAATTAATATCAACGAAAACCAGTAATAATGAAACAAATCGCAATCTGTATTTTGAGCTAATTTTTTTATTATTACATTTTTGTACTCCAATTGTGATCAATAAAGTGGTGTTTCAAGAATGAAGCGATTAAATTTTAAGTGCAATTTGTGTAATTAGTAAAATTACAATTTAAATCCATTTCAGGACTACCCAGCTGCAATTTCACCATTTAAGCAAATCCACTCATCGCATTGACAGTTGGGAAATGAGACCTCACAACCATGCATCGCTCTTTGTCCAACATAAGGGAGCGTCGCTTGTACATTATTTCCCGCTCCAGCGCGTACCGATTATTCATCAGCTCCTGTTTAACAGACTCCGCTTCATTGAGGCGTGCCCTCATGGCTGATACACCATCCTGAATGGAGCCCACCTCATCAATGAGGCCGACATGAACGTGATCCCGGCAATTGTCAACATGTGGACGCTGATTGCGATTGTCCAAGCGGGTCTGGGCACATCGTGCCGGCCTCTCCATGTCGATGCACGCTTGGGAAAGAATTTCAATGGTTTTCTCTGTTTCGGCTAAACGACGAAGGCACTGTAAATTGTTTTATTTTTTAAATTTACAAATAAAACGGTTTTATGAAGTTAATGTATTTGTGTGAAAGAAACTTACTGTTTCCAAATCAGCTTCAAGTCTTGATCGAATTTCTTCCATGCATGCAATTCGCAATGAAAGGGCTTGCTCAACTGCATCCGCTTGTAGACGCAAGTCCCGCGAGGCATTCATTAAAATTGTGTTCAAGGTGGTTCGTAATTTTATCTACAATCATATTTAAAAATTAAATCAACTATATATTTTAAGATGAACAACAATAACTGATTTCTGCCTGCATATTTCAGCATTTTCACAATTTTTCTTGGAAAAATTTTGATAACATTCTTCAGTGGATTGCCTGAAAATATTCAAATTGTAATTACAACTTTAAATTTATTTATTTTGAATTAATTAATATACTCATTGGGCAACCGTGTTGCTCCAGGTTTCATCATTGTGGTCGCTGAAGCATTGTTTAACCCCACATTTTTCGTTTCAATGGCAAGGGCCTCCTTTTTGTCACTCCAATCGTACTCCAGCGTTTGACGAATTTCCCTACTTGCAACTTGTTGCGCTTCAATTTGGGCTAATGTGCTCTTAAAAACGCTTATAATGTTGGCTATGAGATGCGACTCTATGCACAGTTGATCCTCGGGTTTGTCTTTGATTAGTTCCGTCTCATAGCGGGTTGCACGGATTTCAAGGCACTCCTTTGCTGGTAATTTAAATAATTTTTTTTAAGGATCAGTTTGAAAACCCATAAGAAATTAAATTGACTTTAATTGGAAATCATCCAACCTATTGATTCTGGCAACTTAATAACACTAATTGCCCGCTTAAGTCGTGCTCTCTGTCCCTCCATTTCGTTGACCTCATCAACAATGGCCTCAATGGCACGCTCTAGCAAAACCTTCCATTTGTCAATTTCTCGTGCGCGTGTCATAAGTCGACCAGTGCATGCGTTCTGGACACGATCCGATGTTGTAAAGGTCTTGCTGATGGTGTTCTTCGACTCCTGCTCAGTCCTGACGTTGATTAAACAATTTTAAATGCAATTTGTTTTTGAAACTACTTTGGTTTCCCGAAAATTTTGATTTGTTTTCTACCTAACACTTTGCCCCACCACATTGGCGCAACTACTGATCATGTTCTGATTGTGTTGGGCCCACTCATTGGTGCTGTATCGAGTGATGGAGTAGCGGTTGACTGCTTGACGCGTTCCAGTTTGATCAGCCAATGGGCTCCAATCAATGTGGTCATTGGTGCAAGGGACTACAAATTTACGTTACTTAAGATTTCTGCTCAATATTTGTTTAATGTTTAATTGGATTTAATGACATCGACAAGTTTGACGGTCCATATTTAAATATTAAGGACACTTTAATCTGTGGCTGTTTAGTGATTTGAAAAACACACCATAAGAGCGGAAATTATCAAACCTGGACTAGGAGCTGGCAAGCATCCATCAATTGGAAGACAAGGTCTTTGTTCCGTTGTTGGCTCCACAATTAAATAGGCATCACTGTGTTCAAGCTGTAAGTTTAATGTATTATTTAAGAAGATTTTAGTTTATTTCATTAATGTAATTACATCTTGATGCCTTCGTAGTACAGTGTCAATTTGACCAGGTTGATAATCTTGAGGTGCCTAAAAATTAAAATTGCAATCACACCTTCTTTTGTTTGATTTAATTCTTTTGCACTTACTGGACGAAATTCATCTTCATACTCCGTTTCCGGTTGGCCCGATGCTTTTAAGTTGGTTGAATGATCCATTGTTATTAAATTTGCCTTAAATTAGTTTAAAGATTAATTTTCTCTGCAGTTTTGTAACGTTTTCGTCTGGAAGAAAAAACTGTTATGAGCGTTGCTATAGGGAAGCATTTGGAATTAATAGGAATAATAATTTATTGTTCAGGATAATCGATTCACTTGATTTTGTGTAATATTGATTTTATGTCGTTGCTCCTGTTTGTTCCTATTTGTCAAAATACACTAGGAATATTGATAAAGTAGGTCCTTTGTGTGGCTTAACGTTTGTAAAAGGAATTATGGTTTTATATTGTATCATAAACTATAAGCGGAAGATAATTAATTATTTTTAAGAGTCTAATCAAATTAGCATATTGGTCATTAATCTTATTCGATAATCAGAAGTTTAATGACAGAGATTTTAGAATCCAAAGGGCTCTTGCAATTTGTCTGAGTCACTCATCGTGACCCAGCCCAGCCCATTGGAGTAAGTTCTTCAGAAGGACATTCCCAACGTTGCTTTGTTGATGTTGAACCTTTCAAGCAGGTTGAGAATGAAAAGACACTGATACTGTCGTTCTTTTCATATTTGCATCCGAAAATCCTATGAAGAAAATTTCGCTTCATTCGGATTCTGAAAACGAAACTGGACCGAATTTGGAATGACTGTGAAATAGTAACAAAACAGTCTGATGTTTTGTGCCTTGAAGAGAGACTTTTAAAAAATCTGAACTAATTACAGAATCTACTGGCTAAGTTAACTAATAATTGAGTCAAATAACATTGTGGGACAAAGTAACTGTTTAAAATGTGAAAGCACAAAACAGAAATCGATCCCCTAATATTCACAAAATAAATATTCATTGTTCACATTTTAATAAATTAGATTTTTATAATCAAATTTGGATTCGGATAATCTCTTTTAAATATTTGTTAAAAATTATATTTCCCTATTTTTTTGCAATTAAAATTGCTAACAAAAGACTGTATTTAAATTTAATCTTTATTTTTAGACTCATCGCATCATGCAAACAACTCCCCATTTGGATCAGCATTAAAAAAAATCACGCAGACAAATTAAAATGCCGATTAACATAATTTAATCCATCAAAGGCGTGATGGCACAAAAAAGACGTTGCGAAATGCTCGATTGTCGTCATTGACTTTTGATTCATAAAAAAATGGGCGACTGGCTTTAAACTCATTGGAAAAAATTGCAAATGTAATTGGAATTGGTGAAAAAGGCGACATCTTTAATTGTTGAAATCAACAAGAATTTAACAACAAAACAAATGTATAGGAATACGAATTCATGTTTCCTTTAAATTGTGAGGAGAATCAAATTCAAGCGTGAAAAGCGCTTGCGCTGTACTGCAGGGGGTATTTTGATCCATCCAATAAAAGGCACATGCAGATTGCATTTTGGGTACAGAAGACTTCAACAAGTGGTTCAGTGCAGAACGGTTTTATTAAAGTGGAATACTTACAATTGGATTGACTCAATTGTTGTTTTTGGAAAAATGATGAAAGTGTTTGTTTCTTTTTTTGCATTGGCTGCCCTACAGTCGGTTTCAGCAATTGCAATGGATAGAGACTCACCAGTTGTGATAGAGGGTCCAACAACAGCCCCACTTGGATGTCACACCAGAATGTACACATACCGAGTGACACAGAGGGATTCAATGGGTGGGTTTCATGCAAGAACTTTCAGTGATTTTTTTAAATGAAACTAAAGAAAAATTGTGGCGTTTTCAAAAATAATTCAGTTAAATTGAAATGTGTTGGGAAATACGTTTACTTTAAAAAAGAGAAGATAAATAGAACTCAGAAAATAATTTTAATTGAATTATATAAATATTTGAAAAACATTTTAGTAATTGAGTTTCCTTTTCCTTTACGACTGAATACTTTCTTAAATAAGTTGCACATTTAAATACAAAAGAATTTCCTAATTTCCCACAAAAATCACCACATGTTAAATGATTATATTCAGGCCGCGAATGCTGGGACTATGTGAGTGTGCGCTCGTGTTGGGGACGTTGCGACTCCAACGAGATTTCGGATTGGAAATTTCCCTACAAGCGCTCTTACCATCCCGTGTGTGTCCATGCTGGTCGTGCCAAGGCGGTTGCATTCCTTCGCCACTGCGAACCATCTGTTGACAAAGATGCACAACGCTACGAGTACATGGAGGCGATTGCCTGCAATTGTCAGACATGCTCGTCCACAGACACAAGCTGTGAGGCGCCACACAACGTGCGTAGTGAGTCAGCCGTTCAAGTTCTAACACTCAATGGACCTGGCGATCAGGAGCTGGATTATTAAGGCTGTAGTGTGGTTTAAGGGATCGGAATTGTTTAATTAAAAAAATATTAATTAAATGTATTTCAACAATGTATTTCAACAAATTAAATTTATTTTTCTGTAAAAATGGCAAAGGTGTTAATAACATTAATTGTTGGTAAATTATTACAAATTAAATGTGTGATTAAAAGGATGTTCTGATGCAACTTTAAAATGTTTTATTTTCTGTGGTACAACGCATTTTTTAAATAATTAAAGAAACATTTAATTGAGTTCAAAAATACTAAATTGAAAAAAAGGAAGCAAAGGTTCGTGGATTCTTTAAACACTTTCAGTGGATTCCCTCATTGTTGGATTGATTTTTAATCTATCTCTGTATTCGTCTCTATATCCGACCAAGTCCAACAATAATCTCTCAAATAAACCGGAGAATTGGGGTCTGGTTGAAGTACAGTGTCCACAAAAATTACATCGTTGTCTTCTATGTCGACGGTTAAATCAATCGTATCCATCATTTCGTCGTCCGTATCGTGCGTTGAATCGTTTATCATTTCATTCGTTGACTTGTCTGCATTTGTATCAAATAAATTATTATCCAGCGCAGCTATATCCTCATCTGGTTTACGTGGTGTCTCCTCACAGATTACACCATTCGGCGTTTTGTCTTGCTCCTCTATTTCCATAAGTGTTTTCGTAAATTTATTCGTCCACTCATTCCATAAATGTTTCATATCGCCAAATTCATCGTTTGATTCGTCCGTAAGGTCATTCCAGAGCTCATAAGGACTTTCCATGCCATCTAGTACACTGGTGTCCTGTAGATTATAGGTTGCCTAAAAATTTAAATGGTTCATTGATGAACTGGTCAGAAAGGAAGTTGAGAATGCTAATGGTGAAAAAAAGGGATGTTGCCATATAACGGAATTTTTTATTCAGTTCAAATATTATTAATTGAAAATTAAGAAAAAAAAAAAAAAGGAAAACAACAACATTGGAAAAAACTGTTGTTTAAACGAATCAGGGAGTAACTATGTGGGAGGGGATTTATATTTGTTTTAATTTTTAAAAAAAGGTTTGAGAGAAAAATTAAAAAGGGTCATCTCCCATGAGAAAATCTTCCATGGATATTGCATGATTCAAAGGTAAGCCCAATGATGGTTTTTGCTCAACGACTACCGTTGATTCATAACTTGCTTCATTTGGATTAGTGGGCTGGTAAATTTGTGGCATCCAAGCAGCCCATGGATCTTCAATAATAATGTTTTGAATTGTGTTCTTGATAAAAACCTGATTTTCTTGCTTCACTTCCGAAACTTCAATTGGAATAACGCTGCAGTTGTTCGTGATCTCTTCCATTTCCGCTTCAACATTCGCCTCATTTTCGCCAAAAGCTCCGTTCCCACAGCTGTTAATTACTTGCACTTCTTCATTGTGTTCGTTTTCTATCTTCAGTGGAGTAACACAAATCGCTTCATCGGGCTTCAAATCGTTAGCTGGATCATTGTTGTCTTCAGTGATAGCAAAAACTTCATTGGCGATTGGAAAATTGTTGGTGGTTTGGTAATCGCTCCATGAGATTTGGCTGTTTTCTGAAACAATATCCCAAAGCTTGTTTTCTTGTGCTTCCTGCTCTTGTGCTTCTGATTGCGGCCGATCAACGATTATATCGCTTGAAAAGTTATCAAAAGTCGGAATGTCCTCTGTAACGGTTTCTTCGCCGGCAGCGTTGAGCTGCACATATTCGAATGATATGTTTGATGTTGGCTGGGCGTCAGCAACAATAATTTTGAATGCTGGTTTGCCTTAAAAAAATTAATAATAAAAACAAAATATTGGAATTTTTAAATAAAAATTTACACATTTTGTAAAGACATTTAAAATTTACCCCCAAACGTGTAAGCCTTTTCCAGCTCTTCAACCGGAAAACTTCCAAAAGACGGCAAACGGGTTCCGAAATCTGTAGGCCTCGGGATAGGTTCATTTGGGCCAAGCTTTTTATTTTTTTCTCCCATTCGTTTCATTTCCAGGTAAATCAAATTTATTTTTAAATTGTACACAGCCCTGCTGACCAGGGGGACATTTTCCGATTCGAGGTCATACCTTACTTTCGTCGGGCATATTGTACCAGGGCTGATTGGCTTCTCGATGAACATTACTTCCGTTTCGAAATTCCCGTTAAGAATATCCATTAATTTCTTTTCTGTATCCATTTTGATTGATAGTTTATTTTTTAAATAATTTCGTTTATGTAAAAATTGATGTTAAATTGCTTTAAAAATTAAACACATCTTTTTGCTAAATCCACAAACTACTGAATGACCATTTAGATTTTGTTTGTTCTGCAATTTGGATATTCTTGTGTTTTTTAAGAATAAAAATTAACCATGTAGGCTGGGGACCGTTAAATATGGACCAATAAAATCGTTCTTCAAAAACAAAAGAATACCTTAACCCCTTCTGATAGGCCGCCCACAAATCGAGCATCAAACAAGAGAATATTATCCAAACAAGGGAATAACGATTTCTGTGCACAAAAATAACGGCAATCATTAATATTAGAATCATTAATCATTTTGGTTGAAAATTCGCGCGATTTTTGTTTCAACTATTGGCCGCTTAGCAACTGCATCGCGCATGCCTTTTTAATTCTAATGTGAAAATGTTAAGTCATTTGCGTCTCCACTGCCGTAACTTTCATTAATCATTTTTTTAGTTTCTCCAAATTCAATTTGAATCAAATCTAACTTTTTTTAGGACTGCTAAATAAATTATGATTTTCATTGTATCCTTTTAACCTAAACAAGGGTTTTAAATTAATTTCTCACACTTTTAAATGATCTTAATAAGCGTTCGACACAAAAATTTGAATAAATCGTGATCGCAAATTTTTTATAATTTTTTTTTTTTTTTAAATAAAAAAAATAATTTATCGATAACCTTAGAGGTATTAAAAATCATTTAATTATAAGTTACATACATTTTTAACTTTTTGTTGTTCGTTTTAATTGGGCAACTAATTTATTTTTGTTGCTTTCAAATATTTAGTTGCATTAAAGTGTTGCTTTAAACCACTTTTTGTTTGGTTCTTGAATTTAATCCTAATATGCAGGAAGGCAACAAAATGCAGCAAGTTTTTTTGAACTTTTAAGCTTTAAAGATTTTAGTTTAATAAAAACTATAGCCAGTTAATGATAAGCTCCCACAAAATCGTTCGAAATTTTGGAAATCCACTCATTCATTCGTTAGTTAATTATTGGTGAATTATAATGCAATATACAGAGCGGTTGAATGATGTTAACGACGAACATACGTCAAGGTACTTATCGTAAGTATTGTCCCTCCATCGCACCTGCTTCATTGTAGTTAAGCTATCAAGTTACTCCCAATTAAAATTTACTAATTAATTGTTTTCGCAATGTATTGTATTCATAATATCCTCAAATTTATTAATTGGAATAAGTGTAGTAGAGGACGGAGGTCCTTAAAATCTTAGTGGACAACTAAATTTAATGAAAATAACATTTGATTCCATTTAAAAGTTTTTTTGTTGATTACTTTGTTACAATAAAAGGAATTCAAAATGGTCTGAAAATGTTAAAAATATATTTTAACAAAAATTTTAAATAAAAACGAAAATTATTAAACAACCAATTTAATTTATGAGAATTAACTTTATTTAAACATCTTTAAACAAATTGAATAAATAAATTTCAACAACTGCAATAAATAACTGTAAAAGGCTCTAACTCCTCCAATGAGATGTTCTGATGCTCCGATTAATTAATTATTACTAAATATGTGTTTTATTAAAGAATAATTATATGTAGAAGATCACGATAGCGTTGTCTAATCCCTTTTACAATGAAAACACGAACATTTTGTCGCCGATTTAAATGTAATATTTCGATAACCATCCAAGCACAGCACACGCACATCCACATCCTCCGTCTCCATGATGTTGCAGCACTGCCCCACCGATGTCACGGGTTTTTGTGCGCGTGCAATGCCCACAGTCTCGGGTGCCGACGGCACGGCATACGATTCGCAGAAGCCGCGACACGCGTTGGTGGTGATGGGGAACTCCACGCAATCGGGTATCTTTATTTTGCGGGTGTGTCCCATTTGGTGGCAACCCGGCTTATGCCAGTTATCCATTTTGGCGATGGACAATGTCAAAAAGGCAGCCATCAGCAGAATAAACGTTTGAGCTAGCCACATGATTTTGATGATGTGCGCTGAGGATGTGATGAAGTCGGTGCGTTTGTTTTCCCCCAATGTTGGTTGGCAATGTGAACTTCAATGCAGTGTGGTTGGCAAAGAACTGAGACGATTGCAGACGATGGGGTAGCATTTAAAGCGTTATCTGCAATTTCTGATATCAAGGGCATGCGCAGTTTAGGAAAGTTATTACCAACGTTATCGTTAATAATTAAAATATTAAAACAAGAGAAATGACAAACAGAGTAAACAAGGATTATGTTAGGAAGGGAAATGCAAAACAAAAAAAAAACTGCTACCAATTTTAATGGCAAATTCTTGCAAATTTATACTGGCTTAATGTCATCAAAATATGCTTCAAGAAGCTGGCAATCGTCATAACGTTCCTCATGCATCAACGGATTAACATGAATAATGAACGGACTTCCCATCCAACGCTGCATGGCCAGTCGGCAGTCCTCATAAAAATACAATGACGACAATTCATCGCAGAAACCTTCCCTGATGTCTCGCCGTTTAATTTTAAACAAATTCTCCACTTTGCCATGTATCATGAACTTCTTTCGACACCCACAATACAGGATGCATCGCATCAAGTTGCCCTCAATGTCGACACCCCAAAATCGGAGAACCCCAACAAATTTCGTAAAAACAATGAACCGCATCAACATGATAACGCCGCCGTCCAACACAATGTCGCCGTGCGTTTTTTTCGTAATTAGTCCAATCCTTTTTGTAACATACTGTCGATCCACAACCTTTTTCGAGATTTCAAACATTTTGAGACTGGCACGCGTAATGATGAGTTCGTTCTCTTTTTTTTTGCGCGGCATTGCGTTTTCCAGCTCATTGAAGGAATACTGCTTCTCGGTTTTGGTCTCCTCCAACAGCTCCAAATTCCTGTTCACAACGGAGTGCAACGATGTCACCAGCACCATATCGTTGGATGAAAATTGGCAAGCCACATGCGTTTTAATGTCTGACTTCAATTGTTGCACACAAATGCAAATTGCACCCAATTCCTTGATGGTTTCCATGTTAACGAGATCCTTGGGCGCGGCTGCGGATTCGTCAAGATTCTCAGGTGCCGGAGGGTTTTTCTTCTTTTTCAGCATTTCTCTTTCAACGCTTATGAGGAGTCGCTCCGAGAATATCAGCTGCTTGATTTCTGCACTACTAATGGGTAGGGGTAGGACGCGCTTCAATGATGGAAACGAATAATCAATTGAGGCTTTTGGTTTTTTATCCTGCCATGGGTTCTTTACAAAGTCTAGGCACGTTTGATCCCGAATGAATTCTTTTGGTAAATTTTTCATGAATGAACGATTCAAATTATTCATTGTGGAAATTGTGAGTGTGCGTTTGTGGTTTTTCTGAAGGATAAAAAAATGTCGATGATGCAATTAAAATTGAATTTTGAACAAATATTTGGCAATTTCATAAAAAATGCATAGAGACGCCTATTTGATTTGAAATTATTAGAGTGGAATGTTTTGGGCTACGCAGTTAAGTTCCTTGGGGGATTATTGCGGTGATGTTGAATTGGTTTTTAGGAAATGAGGACACGACTGCAAAGACCATTTCAACCGTCATTTCTTTACTTTAATTAATAAAGAATGTTTCGAAAAAAGGAACTTACATGCGTGCTCCTAAAATAAAGCCTTTATTTTTGGAAGTGTCATTACTCATTAAAATGTGAATGCAGATTAAAGCAAATTAAATCCTTTCTAAAATTTATATGTTGTAGTTTCTAAAAGGACCACAATTTTTGTATTTTAAATGACGATAAAATGATATTTGTAAAACATTTTAAATATCACAATTTTTTGAAAAACCTAGCCCACAAATAAAAGTCCTACTATGGATGCATCAATATTTACAAATCAACGGCGGCCAACCGCATTTTTTCTACACGCACTTTTTTATTGTACCAGACAATTTTTCATCATTCGGAGAAACCGTTTGAAAGATCATTTATATTTTTTTATATTAGCGATTTTTTACTCTTTTCGGTCTCACTGATAATCCTAAATTAAAGAGCCTTCTGAGGACAACCAGACACACTACTGGTGGAACGTAAAGATAGCGTGGTGGTAGGTGGTATTGCCAAATGTCGGAATGAACGAGTCAGCATCAAAGTCATCCTCAATATTCCTAAACACCAAAAAAACCGAAGGCACCCAACTGCTTACATCCACATTCAGCGACAATGATCTTTCCGCATTGTTCGAGATGCGTGAGACGCACACATTTTGTGATGCCAAAATACATTTGGACAGTGGACTCTCGTTCACCGTGCATCGCGCCATAATGTCGGCGTGCAGCAACTTCTTTCGGGCGCTGTTTGTCACCAAGCTGAATGGGGGTTCAACGGATGTGCACATACCGGGCATACGTAATGTCATCATGGGTAAGCTGATTGATTATGCGTACTTGCGGAAGTGTGTGCTGGATGCTGAGATTGTGTACGAGACGTTGTGTGTGGCGGACTATGTGGGCATGTGTGGGCTGGTGAAAATGTGCGTCGAATTCTTGATAACGAATTTGACGCCTGAAAATTGTGTGAGCAATATGTTTTTTGCAAGGTGGGTGACATCACGTGATGATGATTTAATTGATGAATACAACAAATGATAAAGTGGAATGCAATTGTAAAATATAATTGGATTGCAGAGAGCACTTCTTGAAGGACTTGGAAAAAACGGCACGGGATTATGTGCTGCGAAATTTTCTTCAAGTGGCGAATACACAGAAAATATTGCAAATCGGATTAGAGGACTTTATTGACATCATTGGCGATGAGATGTTGAATGCCAAGGAGGAGGATCCTGTGTGGAATTGCTGTTTGAAGTGGATTGATGTTGACCCCGATAAAAGGAAAAAGCATGTCGTGGATTTGATGAAAGTCGTTCGACTTGGTTTGCTCAATAAAACGGTACAATTGACGCAGCGTTTTCAGATTCTTTTACACACAATTAAATTTTAGTATTTTTATCAAAATGTTAAAGCTCACCCGTATGTCATGGGGTGCCCAAAAGCCCGACCCTTGGTTCTGGAAACTTTGCGCTTCATCTACGATTTAAATGAATTACCAGAACGAGTGGATTATGTAAAACAAAAAGACTTTATTGTACACAATTGTTTTTTAAGGATACTCTTTTTGATAGGCACCAACTCCGACACTAGCAATCCCACGAATCCCACACGAGGTGATGTTTGTAATTGGCGGCTGGACTGGAGGTTTTCCCACAAGCCGTTTGGAGACGTACGACACACGAGCTGATCGTTGGATATCGGTGATGCATGAAGACCCAATGGGACCGCGCGGCTATCATGCTGCCCACGTTATTGGTCATTACATCTACGTGATTGGAGGTTTTGATGGTTTTGAACACTTTAACACATGCACCAGATACGATTGCATTAACAAATCGTGGATGGAGGTCTTAAACTAATAACAATATTTTAATTCCAATACAATGTCACACTCTTTTTAAATCACAACAGATTGCATCAATGCATCATAAGCGCTGTTACGCTCTGGCAGCAGAACTGAATGGAAAAATTTATGCAATGGGTGGTTTGAATGCAACGACACGTCAAAGATCAGCCGAATGTTATGACCCGGCCACCAATCAATGGACCATGATTGCATCGATGCAGTCAGATCGTTCTGATGGGCATGCCTGCACATTGAATGGCAAAATTTACGCTGTTGGTGGCTTCAATGGGATGGAGTGTCTAAATTCAGCTGAATACTATGAACCAGAGAAAAACGCTTGGACAGCATTGCCACCGATGAGGTCTCGCCGATCGGGTGTCTGCTGCATTTCTTATCATGACCACCTGTACGTCCTTGGTGGTTACAATGGCGTTAATCGCTTGCTCACATGTGAACGTTTTGATCCCGAAGCGAACTCTTGGACCTTTATTTGTCAAATGTATCATCCAAGGAGTAACTTTGGTATTGGCATCATTGACGATATGATTTTTGTGGCTGGTGGCTTCAATGGCATCAATCCGATTGCTCATGTTGAGTGTTATTCGGATGAAGTGGACGAGTGGTTGGAGGCGACTGACATGATTGTGGCTCGATCAGCGCACACCCTCTGCACTGTGAGTAATTTGCCAAATATTCGTGATTACATGCACCAGGAGCGGGATCAATTGATGGAGGATCGTCGCATTCGTTTGATGCAGGAGAATATACAGGTGCGTGTGGGCGGACACTTGGAGACCATCATGGAGGAGGATGGGGAGGACGGGATTGAAATGTCACATAGTGATGGATCTGGTGAGGCCAGCCATGAAGATCTTCGCATGAACGTTGAACAGGAAGAATAATATGATCAAAATTGATTAAAATGACTTCATTAAATTAAATGCGGATGGTCCTTAAATTTATAGTGATAGTAATTTCGAATAATTCAATATTTGGCAGAAAAAAGAAAGTCATTATAATGAATGGCTTGTATTATCCGTGGCCCTTTACTTAATACTGTAAATTATGATAATTAATAAATTCACTATACATGATGAAAACGAATTTTTTTCACATAAAATATAAATTCAAAATATGCGGGCAAACTTCTCTTGAATTTCGATTTAATATTTTATATATATCTTCGAGAAAAATAATGTATGTTTCTATTATCAAAACTGTCAACAACTTTTATCTTTTTTCTGCTCCTGCCACTAATTATTTTTGACATGTTGGCCTGATCCGCGCAGATGATTTTCTAGTTTTTATTATTTATTGCACCAGATCAATTGAAAATTCGGCTCCCCCGCGCGCGTTCGCTCAACCATCACCATATTTCTATCAATTAAAACACAACTTCAAAAATTCCAATGGTGTCGACGTCACCAAGAATGTAAATAAATGGCCAAAGTGATACCCTCGACACTCCCATCGTCATCATCATCAGACCAAAAACCAGCTTGGCAATCATGCCACTACTGCCCACTTCAAACATTCAAAATATCACCGGACTATGTCAGGTAAGTGCCACAATATAATCTTGCTACAAAAAAATATGATTGTGAATCCCGTCTTCCATCTGGCAAATGTAGACACCTCCGGGAACGACATTGCACCAAAGAAGGTGGCTCATACGTATGTCGATACGGCTACAACGGTGTGTGCGCCTCTCTACCACTGGACGGTGTGTCAGATCGTGACTACGATGCGCATGTCATCAAGTATCATGTCAATCAGATGGCCACAAAGCCACCAGAGTGGTCAGTATTTTCGGCGGCACAAAATTTACCAGCCGTCCTCAATGATCCGTCACGTGGCAAGCAGAGTAATTTGTTCACCAAGAAATGGGGTGACTCATTCGTGGAGAAGAGTCACATACCGCCAACGCACGTACTGCCGGAGATTTCGTGGGAGCATTTTGATGGTTACATGAAGCGCATCGGGAAGCGATATCGTAGGCATGTTCGATACAAACATGTCGGTGAGAATTTGGATAATGCTGGTGGTATGGAGGATGATGCTAACAATAGTTCACCACAGGGGACACATTTGAAGCGACAAATTTCGGAGCTGGCTGATTCGAGTTTAAGAAACATTCCACAGATTTTCATGCGATCCCAAATTGATTTGAGTGAACCCCAAATATTTACGACAGTCTTCCCGGGTATTGGCTCAAAGCCTGTTGACAGTGATGCAGTTCCGCCATCAGCTGAGGAGTTAAAGGAACATGCCCAGAGCTCGGGACGAATTTTGCAAGAGAAGCTCAGCTACTATCTGGACATTGTGGAAGTGCATATTGCAAAGCAGGTATTTTATTTTACTTTTATTCACATTCAAGAAAGTTTGTTGTTTTGATAAGACTCAACACGTACTGATGAGTCATTAAGATAAGCACGTCTTTTGTATTTTCCGTATGCAAACAATATCGGCTAATCGCCTTTTTCAATGTTGTTTTTACTAATTAGGAATGCATTAAATTAAAATTAAACATTACGAGCACTAATACGGCTCTCTAAAAACGGCATTGACCTAATTGTGAGTGTTGCCTAAATTCAGGAGTTAAACAAATAGGCGGCATTTTTTTTTCATGTTTTTTTTATGTAATTGGAGTCTGTTGGAATTAAATATTTCTTTTCCCAGGTTTCCCAAAAATCATCCGCCTTTTTCCATGCGATGACATCACAAGATACAATCATGGAACAAATGAAGGAAGCGGCAGCTAACGTGAAAAAATTACGCTCGAAAATACAACACATTGACGCCACGCTCGTGAAGGAAGCCCTCACCGTTATTAGCATGGAACGGCGTCGTTCCAATCATCAGGCTGTGCTTGAAAAGCTGAAACTAATGGCTACAGTCCATCAGACCCAACCAATGATTCAGCTGCTACTTGGCACTCAAGATTATGTGGCTGCGCTCGACCTTATCAGTACGACCCAAGAAATTGTCGCACAGGAGCTAATTGGCATCCATTGCTTCCGTCATCTGCCATCCCAACTGACTGAGATGATTGGGTTGATTGACAAAATGTTGACGACAGACTTTGAGCGGTATGCCACGGCTGACTTGAACCGACCATTCTTCAATGATGAGGACGAACGTGTGCTGGACGTTGATAAATTGGTGTGTATCATTTCGGGGCTGTTGCGGCAGAAGAACTTAAACTTCATTGAAAATTACAAGGAGGAAGCGATTGTGACGATAAAAGCAATTGTGAAGCAGCTGGTTATAGAAGTGATTGCCTCGGGTGATGCTGAAGTATGCCTCACAGGTGCTGGTGAAGAAACCCAAAATTTAGCGCTTAGCGAATGGATTCGGTTGTTGGACACAGCCACAGTGACGCTAATGAAAGTATTGCGTCGTGTGAAGTCAGTGCACGATGTTATGTTGGAAACAGCCCATGCCAGTGCGGGTAAAATTACTGAAGTGGCTGGAACTGTAATTGATTCCGACAGCTTTCTATCGGAAGCTGATCTTAGAACAGTGGAGTCAAGACTTTGTGAATTGCGTCAATCTGTGTGTAATTACTGTCACGAGCGTTGTGCCAATTTCATGTCTGGATTGAAGCAAAATCAAGTGGCTTCATCGGATGAGATACGCAAGTTGTCACGGATTGTTGAGGAATTTTGTCAAGGTTGTGAGTCCATAACTGGAGTTATAAGTGTTCCATTGCGGGCCGCCTTAAAAGTGCAAGCGACGCGATTTGCCCAAAAATTTCATGCTGAACGAAAATCAAAATTGGCACTGCTATTGGACAGTGAACGCTGGAAGCAAGCCGATGTGCCAGCCGAATTCCAGCAACTAATCGATCGCATACAGGAGGGTGGCGATTTCGGTTCAACGAAACGCAACGATGATGGTATTGTACAGTTGATGAGCAATGGAAATCGCTTTAACGATGAGATTAGTCACTATGCCAACAGCGACGACAACAACAGCGATGTCAAACACCAGCCACCATCGCAGTTTCTGATTGTCGATGGAACGCCATATGCCTTAGTCGGTGCTGCCCTATTGCTGGTCCAAATAGTCAGCGAGTACTGTCGATGTGCCACCCAATTGCCAGTAATCGCTGCGCAGTTGTCTCTCCACGTGATTGATCTGTTGCGTACGTTTAACTCACGCTGTTGTCAATTGGTGCTGGGTGCTGGCGCACTTCATGTGGCCGGCCTTAAAACAATTACGAGTGGCAATTTGGCACTTGTCTCGAGAGCACTGCAGTTGGTGTTGTGGTTGGTGCCACAGGTGCGGGCACATTTTCAACGGTTCGATGTGAATGGCAATGTGTCCTCGGTGGGGGGATATGATACCGTGGCCAAAGATTATGTGAGTCACATCAAGGAGAACGAAAATAAAGTGCTCAGCATTGTGACGGCGCTGGTCAACGGTCAGCTCAATAATTGGGATTGTCGGCCACCCGTTCCGTCGAATGCATTTCGGAATATTTCGCGTCAGTTTGTGAAACTGCATGAAGCAATTGCGCCCATTTTGCCGGAGCAGCAGGTGCAGCATTTATATCGGACGGTGCATCGGAGCTTTAAGGACAAAATGCGGGAGCAATTGCTCAGGAATAACATCATGAATAACGGGGGGCCGCAGCATGGGGTTGTGATATCGGAGTTGACATTTTACATACAGACGTTGAGGTCAATACGGGCTATACCAGACGATGAGTTGGATGATGACACCATGGATGATATTTGGATGAAGTAGATCCTTTTTTTTGGATTTTAAGACGTGGTTTTCTAAAACAAATATTTATTGTAAGGACTATTAATAGATATGTACTATTTAACTTAAAATTAAAAGTTGTTGTTTAAATACTATAGTTACGGTTTACAGTCATGATTATAATAAAACTAGTTATTAATGAAATTTGAAACAGTGTATGGCAATGTGTTCTCAAATATTTTGCTTCCTAAGTTTTGGACATTCCATACAAAAGTTTAGCATAATTAAAAAATAATTATCGTTATATCTTTCCATACTTTCTAAAGTCAGTTATAAATGACGCTTATTTTCCTTTATCTTCAGTACTCGTAGCTGTTATCATTTTTTCTCCCCTTTTGACAAGAGAATTTCTTTACGCTTCTGGATATTGGACATTTGTTGAGTTGGTTCATCTACTGATGGCAGTGTGTTCTCTTAGATCTTTGATTATATTTGATTAATTTCTTGCTAAGCCAGGCTACTGCTGATAGACAAAATATGTTGTACGCGATTTGTGGTAATTTAAAACAATTTGGTTAATTGTGGAGGCAGTTGCTGTGTTGAATTGATTTCCTTTTTCAATTATTTACCACAACCTTTAAAAACTGTTATATTACTTGCGGCATGGATCTACGCACGACCAGACAGTTCTAAATTATTCGGTTTTAAAATATCATTTAGAAAAAGGAATGTCTCTGAAACCTGAATCGCGAAAGATGTCCACTGGTGTGTACGAGGATTTACAACTTCTGGGACTGAAAAATCAGTTTAAAAACGTTTATGCATACGACCAAGGCAAAAGCCGTTGAAAACATTTTTGTCTAATGCATAGTTATTTGGGCATAATTTAATTTTTTAGTTACCACATAAGTAATAAGAACAGTGAAGCGACTCTCAAACTCGATTTTTTTAGGTACTTTTTCTAAAATTCATTTGAACAAACATGTAAAAGTCAACGTGACAATTTTTCAAATGTATTTAGAGAAACTGAATAACTTTTATTCTAAAAATTCTCTTATATGTGTGAAAATAATCCCAATTTCACCGTTTAACAATATTAATTTTATTTACAATACTCTTGCTTTCTGGAGTTTTAAAATGTTGTTAAGGTCGTCCTTAAAAGGAAGAATTTTTAGCATTTTCGAGAATAATTTTAAAGGTTTTACGATCGTGGCTATCGTGCAAAGAATAATGTCCCAAACTATTCACAAAATTGGTAAATAAATCGCCTTTATTGATTATGACGCACTAAAGCGCATCTAATCCGCAACACTCGGATTAAAGTAACAAAAATAATTATTAAAAATGTTTATTAAATATAATTTGAATATTTCAATTTAAAAAAAATATACCCAAGAAAAACTTCTTAATTCATTTTCTTCTTCTTTTTCATGAGATAGACAACAGACCTAGTCTTTGGTGCCATACCAACAGCAGTCAACCACATCTTTTGCTTGCTGTTTAAGAGTTTTGCCTAAAGACCACCAATCGTTTTCAATTTTATTTGACAATGACCTAAAAAGTAATTAAGCATCGATGTAACAAGATTTGTGATTAAAATCCTGTAAATAAACAATTGTTATTTCGCTTAATGAATTTATTAACAATTTACTTTCGAGAATTGCAACTGCCAGTCATTCCCAATCAATAATCTTTAACGAGGAATGAATCAGGTTGTCAAAAAACTACAAAAGCTACAAATTAACATCTGAATGTACACGCAATTTACTTTTTGCCAGCAACGCCCTCATATGCACTTTTGGCGTAATCCGAAACTTTTGTTGCCATCTCCTTGAACGATGATGGCAATGGTGGTGCATCCTCGCCGGGTTTCACACCATATGCAAAATTGTAGCCAATCTTGGCATACTTTTTAGCTTCCACAATTGCCATTTGCGAGTACTGTTCAGCTTCCTTGGGATAGCACACGGATGCAACACCAGCACCCGCAATCACTGTGTACAGGACACGTCGAATGAAACCATGTCGCAGGCCCACAATGAAACCAGCTGCAGCACCAATGCCAATTGCACCAATGCGGGGCACTGTGTTGTCAGGCTGATTTAGGTAGTCAATGGTACCTTCGATTTAGAAGTTGTTTGTAAACAAAAATATTCTACCGATTGAATAAAAAAAACTCAGGTTTATGTGAGTTTTAACGGAATCCCCTGACAATAACTACCTTGTGTGTGACCAATGCCAGTTGCATAAAACTCCTTAAATTTGTCCTTTTGTTCAGTCACGGCATTGACACCTTTAGTCACTTCAATCCTCAACGCCCTCACACCTGACTCAATCACACCAGCAGCGCCTGTGTTTTCATGGACCTGTTTCTTGCTGCAATAAAATTGATAAATTTTAGTTACATTTGAAAATTGTAATAAAAAACAAAGAGCACTAATTACACTTCTTCTTCAAAGGTCGTGTAGATTGGAAGCTCAGACGGCCGCCTGAAGGGACATTTATTGTTTGCCTTGTTCGCAGCAGCGGAACTGTCAGCGGTTGCATGCACAGTCACTGGACTGGCCATCAGGACTACTGCAAATACTGGTCGTGCTAACATCATTGACTAGAATTTGGGAATAGAACTGCATTTTGCATTAAACAATAAATTAAAATTTAGAATTACGTAACCTTTTTTGTTTTAAAAATTAGCAATATTTTGAATGATGAAAAAATGTATTACCTTTGATTATTGTCCCAATGACCGAATGCGCGAGTTAAAGTTCTTCTCTTCCTCGGCCAGATGTGACACAAAATTTCGTTTTAATTTTTTTGGAGACGTCAAAAAGGGGTGCAGCGTTGCCGATTAGTTTTGAATGTAATTTTTCTGTAAATGGGTGAATTATAATTTCTAGCAGTTCTTACTGGTTTTATCCTGAAGATTTGTAAACATGTAAATAATTTAATTATAAGAGCCAAATGAAAAAAGAGAAATGATTTAAGATTATATTACTTTTGTTTTTATTTATTTGTTTAACTTAAATGCTTTTCAATATATTTTTTGATTGACTTTAAACATTCCTTGCAAGTAGTAGTTCAAATTTTAACATTAAAAATTAAATTAAGGTCACTAGGAAAAGTTTGTGAACGTTGCAGTGCTACTCAAAGAAAGATAGTCTAGTGTTTTGATTGTGAAATTCCGACAAAAAGCCAACAAACTAAAAATACAGTATCGGGCCTCAATTCCGAAAAACCGGAATACCGATTTGATCAATATCTCAACAACATTAACTTCCGATGTAACCTAGGTCCAAATTTCATTCAAACCTTCGTATCGGGTACCGGAACTAAGGCTATTGGCTGTTATTATGGAAACAAACGCATATTTTATATTCTGCAATCAAAAAGAGATCTTTAAAAAATTCCCATAAATTTGCCTGAAATAACAAATAATTTATACGTCCACATCCCAAATTCAAAAGTGAACAGACCACGTGGTAGGTAAAATGTCCTCGCACTTAAACTTTTAGAACTTCGATCAGTTTCATTGAGCTCCAATATCGTCGTTTGACTTTTTCACCATGGTCAAGGACATATCGACTATCAATTTCTACTAATTGTGCATCCATTTAAGCTACCCCAATACTATTTTGTCCCTTTGTTAAACAACCTAAACAAGGATCAAAGTTATTAATAATAAGAATTCTCATATACGAAATTTAAAACACAATAACAGCCGACATATGTTCTTCACGTATCAAATAACAAACAGTAAAACACCGATACAAAAAGGCGCGTCTCAATTTAACCGTCAGATAGGCAACAGGGATATGAAGGGCTTCCTCGAATTCAGCCAAAAAGTGCCACCCCTGCCAGCAATCGATTTCCGAGAATAACATTTCCATGGATACAACAAACACACCACAGAAATAGTCAACAAACGTTGAACAGGATTCAGTTTGAGGTTGTATCGAGAACGACAACACCTTGCAAGGAGCGCTGAATTTTTATTGCATTAAAAGGATCGTTACATAAACAAAACAGTACCATGTTAGATCCAGCTGAAAAAAAGGAAACAATTCAAGAGATTGCACTCAAATTGACAGAGGAGCAGCTCAAACGGAAGCTGAAAGAGGGTGAGCCAAATGAGAGGACAATATTCATTTTGGGCAGCAAGGGTGTTGTGAGTATGTGAAATTGTGAACAATGTTGGGCAGTTACGAGTAATTAAAAAATAAAACATAAACAACAATTTAAAAAATCTTTTTTTTTATAGGGCAAAAGTACAATAATTAATAAATTTTTGGATCGGGATGAACCAACCAGACCGACATTAGCTCTTGAGTATTCATTTGGAAGACGATCAAGTCCTGGCCAAAATGTTGAGAAACAAGTTTGCAATGTTTGGGAGTTGGGCAGTTTGATTAACTCACACCAACTAATTGATGTCCCCATCCGATCGCATGGCGTCAACAATTTGACTGCATTCATTGTTTTGGATTTGTCGCAACCTGATCGTTTGTGGATTGATTTGGAAGGAGCATTGAAGGGGCTTAAAGATGCGTTTAGGCGTAACTCAACAGAAGTTGATAGGGAGGAACTTCTGAATCAGGCGAGAGCAAGGATTGGTGTAGATCATAACGATGTTAATTCTATGGATTTGGCTCCATTTCCATTAGTAATTGTTGGAGGAAAATATGACATCTTCCAAGATTTGGGTATAAATACATTTTTTAATTTTAATTACGAAATTTTTGAAAAATATTTTTTAGACCCTGAAATCAAGAAACACGTCTGTCGTGCCCTTCGCTCAATAACGCACGCAATTGGGGCATCATTGTTATTCTACA
Source organism: Sylvicola cinctus (assembly GCA_963854165.1). Lineage (NCBI taxonomy): Eukaryota > Metazoa > Arthropoda > Insecta > Diptera > Anisopodidae > Sylvicola > Sylvicola cinctus. The sequence goes on from OY974082.1 coordinate 46,211,172, forward strand.
CTTCCAAAATACCGAATCTCTCCAAAACCTTGCGAGACACAATTAATCACTTTGGATTCGGCAGCCCACAAAATCCCTTTCGCAGCACTGCAACGGACTACAATGGGCCGTTGGTGATATGGTTTGGTGCGGATTCATGGGAGCAAATCGGTGTCACGCCCAGCAACTCCGAACGCATCGGCCTCACCTACAACACACACATACCACAAAAGGCGGGGGGTTCCGCCGCTACGGACGGAAGTGGTGGTGTTCAGCTTCCCGATGATCCAGCTAAAGATCCGGGTTTCCGCGACGCATTCATTGATGAGTTGCGCGTGCAGAAGGATGAGGAACTGTTGCGTCTCATTAAGGACACTGAAATTAGGTCGAAATTCGAGACAGTGGCGTAGTTTTAAAATATTTTATTCTGTAAAAATTTTTTAAAAATTTGGAAGTTGAGAAAATTAAAGTTGGCAAGTTGTAAAATAACATATTCACGTGTGTCGTTTGAAATTTTATTGGTGTTGATGGTACACCCGGTGCCGTATGTGTGGTGGTCATGCGCAATTAGTTTCCATCAGTAAATACATTATATGAAAAGGCGGCATTGTATGCATAGTGCCAGAGCTTCAGCAGCAATTCCCGTTTATTATACTGCACATATTGTTTTATAATATTTTATATGATCGTCTTGGAGTTTGCGTAGACTCGGAAGTTGGAAATGTATGTAGTTTAATAGTAAAATTGTCTACGTCCACATTTATTGTGCAGGTGTTGGAAACTCTTTTAATTTCAGTGGAGTAGGTGTAAACATTTTAATTAAAAAATAATAAATTTTCTAATTTAAAGGGGACTGTTGAAAAATTACATTTCGGAATTTTGCTCGATTTTTGTAAAGTATGGAAAAAATAGTGTGTTAAGTTTTTATATTATGTTGATATAGTCAGGTCAAAACTGTAGTCTTTATGAGCAAGTCATGAAGTGAGAAATGATAACAAACAATTTGAAAAATATTATTTAGGAAGGTACCTACTACCTAGTTATCGACAATATTATTGATAAGGTAACTTTAAAAATGTGGAAAATACTGATAAGGTGTTTTTATTCACCTAGTCATATTTTGATTACGTTCAAACATATTATTATGTGAAACAATTGCACAGTTATATTACTCTTGAAAGTGTTGTGAATAAAATAAATGCAGAAAATCTAAACATTTTTGTTTCAGAATTTCTTAAGGCCTTAAAAAGGATTATGTCGTCAACATTCTTTGATAGTGGAATTCAAAAAAGCTTTTAACTACTTTTTTATCTTTTAATTTTGAAGATTAATCACTTTTTAGTGCTAAAACTGATAATTATTATCTATTTATTACCTTAAATGTTGTAAGGGCTACTTAATCGTAAACGTTTTAATTGTGGAAAATAAACAGGTATTTGAACTTTGATGTTGATTAAAAAAACATTAATATTATTTTGAATTGAAAATAGAGTGAATTTAGTTAAACTTACTAAGTAAGTATCATCTTAAGTGACTTAAAATATTTTAAAATTAAAAACAATAAACAACTGCACTGACTATAAATATGCACTCAAAAGCTCAAAGCCCCAAATGATTGCAATCACGGCGTCACTGCGCCCGAGTTCCGTAATAGGTTTTTGTGAACGCGCACGCGAGCTTGTGAACATCAGCAAAAACATCTAGCATGAAAAATCAGTTACCAACGCGAAGTAAACGCAGTCAGTCATTCGCGGCTTTCATCCGCGGTTGCATTAAAAAACGAGTGCAAAGTAGAAAAAAGGTAAAACATTGATTCGATGTAACCAAAACCACCAAAATAACGTGAGTGTAAATTCATTTCTCACATTGAATTCAATGACAAATCTCTCACTTTAAGTGCATCAAGATTTTCCAATGTTCAAGCAGTTTTAAAAGAAAATTGAAGTGAAAACAAAATTTCCCGCACAGAGAAAACAACAAGTGTAAAAGCAAATTAATTGCAAAGAAAATTTCAAAATTTTTGAAGCCGTGGTGCAGTGGCGTTTTAAAGCATACGTGTGTGTATTTTTTTTTTGTTTTGCTTTTCGTTGGGGCATTTCATGCGGGAAAAAGGTCATATTCAAACTGACTGCGTGTAAATAAATTGAGTGCAAAACCCATATAAGCAGTGCACGGTGAATTGTGTGTTACCGTTTTATTTACAAATGGCATTGGGAATGTGTAGTAGCATTAAATTGCGTGAATGAGTTGCAACATCTGAAACAGCTGGCTGATTATTGGTGATTGTGTAATCGGGGGCGCTCCACAACTCCTCCCTGCACAAATAAAAGGATTACTAGCATTTTCACCTACTTCTGCGACCGGCACACACTTTTGCTGCCGTGTATCTGCTGGGTGGTGCATGTTATGAGAATAACAACAAGAAAAGCCATAGGTAAGTCCGCACGATTACAAGGTGTATTAAACTGAATTTAGGCGCAAGGGTCGAGGGCATGAAGGAAAAACGAAACATTTTTTTTTTTGGATTATTTCGTGGATTTTATTGATTTGTGAAGGTGAACAGTTACAGTTCACATAGTACAAGTACGTTTTCAGGACAAGAACTACCCCTCTTCACCTTCTACTGCACAAGGAAATGAATTGCGATTTCCGCTCAAAAACTTTAATATGGTGAAATAATTTGCACAGGCGGTAGGTATGCCCGTCCAAGTACCTAACTACGTGCGCCCTCATGCACCCACCAACATTTTATGGAGTGTAATGCGGACCGATTCTTCAGAGTTCTCGATCGATACGTTTCCTCGCTACACGTTCAAATAAACTGCGAGTAGAATTTTAAGGATGAAAATCAGAAGATATGTAATATAGGGCCGGAACGGTTTAGGGTGGCGTGTGCGTTCTCGTCTGTTTCTTTTTTTTTGTTCCTATATCCGCCTCTTTGTGCGCCTTACAGCGGTTGTGGGATGTAAGGCGGCTTTTCCACTCCTTTTTTTGTCCCTACATACCAAATGCCTTGACGTAAAACAAACCCCGCGCTGCGATGAACGTGTGTCGGTTGGCGGCAAATATGTTTTTCCGTATATTTACTGTGCACTCGAACCGACGAGGGCGAGGGCCTTGACGTGTCATGTTTTGTTGTATTGTGGGAAAACGGTGGGAAAACTTTAACGAAAGGACATGTTATTTAGTAACTGTGTAAAACTGTGTATTTTATGTACAAGTATTAGAGTTTCGCATTATGAGGACAATTTGAAAATAATAATTTTTTTTGGGGGTTAAAAAATTTAAAATTAATTTTTTTTTGAAGAAGTTTATACAAATATTGTAAAGAAAAATTTATTTTCGATAGCTTTACCTGAAATAATTGTCTACATTTAGGCAGTTTGTTTTACTTTGAAATTAATTCGCCTTGAAGTAGTCATTCCCAGCTTTCATTAAGGTTTGTTGAAACACGTCATTGTTAATTAAATTAAAACATCGAAATTATTATTTAGCATTCCTTGCTTAACAATAGATTGTTAAAATTTTACATAGAAAGAAAATATTGGTAAGAACAAAAATGATTAATTTACTAGTTAATCACAAAAGATTGTTACTTGGATCGGTTAAATTTCGTATGACTAAGCACAACTCCGTCTCTTAGGTAACTCTAACCAGCTTTTTCTTATACAAAAGTCCATAAAGTAGCAGCCGCAATGAGATCTTTGTTCCAATGCTTCAGTAAATTACACGTAAATTAAAAACAATATGAGAACATTTCATAAGATTTTCTGTTTGTTTGTTTTTACTTTGTCTGTTGCTAAGAAATTGAAAACCAGAATAAGTAGTATAAAGAAAAATTAAAAACCCCGGGTACCAACTACCAAGTCGTATTACTCGTACATTGCAAGTAAACTCAAAATTTCATGATATATGAAGTGTAATAAAGAAACTGAAACGTGCAATGCAGAAAAGCACGCAAAAATTTTCTAGATGGTGGAACATAGTGACGTGCAAAATTATTGAGGCGGTGACCTCGTATGTAAGTTGAATTCCGGCTGCAACGTCATTCATTTAAGTGTCCTTGGATTCTGTTAATTTAAAATTTACGCCGTACAATTAAAAGGCAATTAAGTAAATGTTTTATAAGTACATATGTACTTGGAAAAAAGTAAAGTTCGAAGGTGTATGGAATATTTGTGATAATTTAGACGAATTTTACAGTTTCTTATTTAAAAATAAAGCTTGAAGTGAATTCATTCATTTTTTATTTGATTCATCCAACTTTTATAGTGCTTTGAAGGACGCAAATTGGGGCAAAATGTTCTCTGTACCAGAAAATCCCAAAAAATTTCATTGAACGAGTTTTGTTGTTGTAATTTAAGTTAGAGATATACAAAGTTTTGCAACACCACTTGATCAATAATGAAATCTGTAAAACGCGCGCTCAATGTATGGTGCAACTTATAACTATATTAATTTTTAATGGATTTATAAAAATTGGAAATTGTAATGGCAGCAATAATTTCAACTAACAATCATGTCAAATCCATTTTTGAGTATCGTTTTTAAATTATGCGGCTATTTTTATTTATGAAATGAAACAGAAATGGAATTGTTAGTCACTTTCCAGTCAGGCAAATTTGAAACTGTCATAATGACAATATATTTAATTTATCGGAAACACGTTTTTTGAATTAACTATATTTCTCATAATTGTATAAATTTGAATTTCGAAACACAAAAAAAAAACAACTAAAAAAACATTGAAAATTATGTGGGATGAGCTCAGCCGTAAAAAACCACTCCGAAAAATTTGTCATCGTATTAAAATATGTTTTGCTTAAACAACGATTGAACAGCAATGCATAAGTTTTGCAATCGAAGAAAACTTTTAATATTGTAAAAACACCGTATGTTTTGGAATAATCTGACATCATGTTGAAAATTTTAAACTTAAATTCCCACTTTGTGTCAATTTTCATCAATTTTAAAATTATTATAAATTTGTTTCTGTATTCAGAGCAAAAACGAATTTTAATTATTTTTTTGAAAACGTCAAAATAATAATATTTTCCAAAGCGAGCACACCGCGATATTCTATATATTTTGTGTTGCATATTTCTGCCGCAGCGGTAAACGTTCAACACGGAAACTAGTTCGAAATAAAATTGTTCGACACATTTTTGCAGGAGCAGTGAATTCAGCTTAAAAGTTTAGCCGATCTTTTGTGAAAAACCTTAAAACAACAAACAAATAATATAAACTGTGAAAAACATACTGGTACTGCATAAAAATGTTTTTGAAATGCCACCATAACTGGGATGGAACAAGGTCAACATAATTATTTTTTTGAAATGACTTTAATAGTGTTTATTTAAAAAAAAATTGATTTTAATCTTGGAAAGAATTTCAACTTGGATTACATTGAATAAAAAGTATTAGGGAGCCCTCCCTGTCTGCCATTTTGTTTTATTTCCCATCACCGATTGAACAACAGTTTTGGCACCAAATTTGGAAGTCGTTTAGTGCAACGCTAGTCGCCAACATGCATTTTGGATTTGTCTTTAATGGGGAATTTTAACTTACAGCTAATGAAAACTTTTAAATAAATACTGTAAATCCAATTAGCATCATACAGTTAATAAACTATTACATAAAATATGTTGACAAAATGCGCATTAAGCCACACGGATTGCATAAGACTTTAGTCTTTAATGCTGATGGCTCATGCACGCACTCATACTCGCACCAAAAGCGGTGAATGACTGCGCTTTTAGAAAGCCAGCAGCCTCTAGCATTGTACAGTTCAAGAAGTGCGATTTTCTTTATGGGTTTCAACGTCTCATCATTGTTTTTTAATTACCCCCTAAAGTGCAGGCTTCCACATAAATAAGACGATGCGGTGCATTTATGATGCAAATTGTTCATGGAAAAATTGTTTGTGTTCTTTTTTTTTCAAATCCCACATTGATGTTAGGCTTAGACGTATTTAGATTTATTCAAGAGACCCACAGCGTCTTTGCGCGTGCTGTTTCGTAAAACAGACACAATTAGCAAGTTCAATTTTTAGCGTGTTGAGGTGCAATGTCGCACTTCAGACTTTGAACGATTCACGTTGTAATGTGTTGAGGTTAACGAATTGATGATGTAGTCGACTGTTAAGTGTGGACATTTTCATGTAGCATAACAAAAACTAAATTCATGTAATATTTTCAATTACAAACAAAACTGTTACAATTTATGTCACTTAATTGTTTTACGTTGAAACAAATTACATATTTATGAAGGGCAATGGGCATGTTAGAATGCCATTAATTTGTTCTTAAGACATTTAAATTAATTGCTTCTTGCTTTGTTCATTAGTTTTTGTTTTAAGGAATAAAAGTATGAAAAAAAATGTAATTAACATTATTGATTAATGATTAATAATTGTTTTTTTCCTTATGTTTAAATTACAATGCGTTCCAGTGGGTGTGGCAGCACATATGAGAACAATAGAAACAATAGCCGTCCGGATACAAAAATTGACATCTTTCAGTAAAAATTATTGAGCAGTATTACCTGTTAGGCAAATTCATTGCACGGAGAGCCACGCAAAAATACACATGTCTCACTTTTCGACGAATAACGATAATGTTTTTAATTATACAGAAATGAATTTTATGAAGCTTTTAATTTTTTTTCTGTAAATTGAAAACATGATTTTGTTAACGAAAATTATCTCGAATTAAGAATTGTTTTACTTTTTGGTCATGGCAATGTAATAATCGAAATCCTATTTTTGAGAAAATTAACCAATGAAACGGACACAGATTTTATTGTCATTGTCGGAGTCAGTACAACGAGGGTGTTGATAAAGACCCAGAAAATCTTTCTGGCAATGTCTCCAGTATTTGAATCTCTGAAATTTCCGAGGGTTGATCCATCACCAAAATTTCAGATGTTAATAAAACTTTGTTTAATACATTTTTTTAGACCACATAACTAGTCCATTTTGTTACTCAAAGATGGTTTCAAAATGTGTTTGTAATTCGCATCATTACTTTTTTTTTCCAACAAAACCAATAATGCAGGAATATATATGCTGCACACTGGTCGCGATCATTTAATTACTGCACTGAACTCAAAATGACTCAATAATTTCTCTCAATAATTTCACTCAATTTACCAAGTTGTAATTTTGATCAGGTCCGGTGAATACGGTACATTAATGTCAGTTGACTACGGCATTCCTTAGCTATTAATTAATTATGCATTCGAATTGCCAACAAAAGCAGTTAAAAGAACGATATATTACTAATTGTATTGACAGTAGGTTCCAGTTTTCAATATTCCTTAATTGTCTTCAATAAATGTTGTAATAACAATACAAATTATGTTTCATTAATCATTATTAATTATGTATATCAAATATTACGCTAGGGTCATAACTCACAATGCTTGTAATTATATGCTATTTAATATTGCTTTTATTGCCGTTAAATTTTTATGTGCTGTATTGACATCAAGTGTATGCTTAATTATAGTGACATGGACTATGGTTGTCTGGTTTCGCAGCAAAAAAAAAGTGCCTTTTAACGGTAATTCAGTATTTTATTATTTTTAATTTGATAATTTATTTAATTAAATGTATTTAGTTGTTTAAAAAGGAGAAAAACTTTATTTTATGAAAAATATTTAAAACCTAAAAAAAATTAATTCATCTTTCTTACTGCCATTTACTTGAGAATAGCACAATATAACATTTTTGTGATGAGACGGCAACATTAAAATATTATGAAAAATATTTAAAATGTCGTTTATCTTCATAAAGTCACAACAGCCACAATGGCGGAATATTGATTGGACCACAACATCACAACATAGCTTCTTCAGTTAAATATTATCAAGCACACAAATCATCTAAGTATTTGCAATGACAAATGTATTATTTGAAGAAAATTCATGCCAACATAATGAATTGTTTTGATAAAAAGAAAATTTGCCAACATGTATACTAGAAAAAGTCAAGATTAATTTTTTTTTGACAAATTATGCCCACATAAAAACATAACCTCAGGCGTATTGTTCTCATTTTAAAAATATTAAATTCTTCATTTCCTTACAGTTATCATAATTGTTTTGTTAAAAATATAAGCCCACTGATTTTAACTACATATTATACAATCATTGTAAATTCGGTTAATACTGTAGATTCACATCATGCAACGGGAATTGTTATTTTATATTTTTTGAAAATGGATATCTACCATAAAAGACATTCGATACTTTGTGTGTGTGTGTTTTTTTTTTGTTAATAAAAAAATTGTTAATGCAAATAACAGACAAGTGCTTTGAACCCAATGCGTTCTATTTGATCAAATATCAAGTTACTTTGTTTTAACTTGTCAATAAATATCGTAATACCGTTATAGGTATCTTTTTTAGCACCTTTTTTTTCTTGTCGTTTCACGTTGGAGGAATTGTATCAAGACCTACCCACTCTCTTTTTGTATTATCCAATGAATTTGTATGGATAACAAAAAAGTGTGAGATAATTTCACCTTTGGGAATAGTTTTTTTTTTTACACAGATTGATAGACAACTTTAAGGCGTTTTAGATAAATGTTTTATTCACATTATGTGCCTTAACAAAAACGCCTACGATTCAAAAATGAAAAATAATAACTTTTAATCGAATTGTTATACAATAATAATGTTATACAAATTTTCATTTTATAAAACTTCTTTTTGAAGTTTTATAACTTCGCCAAAAATTAAACAATTTACTTATTTTAATTTAAGGATATTATTCTGTGCAATGAAACATGAATTCAAATTTATATTTGAAAAATCATAATTTGACGAATCTAGAAGTAACAATCGAATTTTATCTCAATTTAAGCAAACAAAATGGATATCCTATAATTTACGAATATTTTAAAATTTTCAACAAAACTGTACAATACATAACTTCTCAAACAATTTACATAAATTTAATGCAAACTTAAAAATTCAACTCCTTCAACTCCCCATCATTCCGTTGCGTTTTGTTCTCAAACCGCACATAAAATACTGGTTATTTTATGCAAACTGCACTTGCGATGTGAATGACATCGACTTTTGCAAAACTATTTTATGCTCAATGTATTTCAGCATTTATGAGAGGTACATGTGGGAATAATTTGCCTCTCAAAGCTATGCAACTATATTATGTACATAATGTGCAAGAATGCTCAAGTTGCTACCCCGTCTTTGTATATTAAAAGGTAACAACTGTCGTTGTCAAGGAGAGTTGCAAAAGTGCATCAATATGCTGGAGAATGTTCATAGAGGAATACCTTAGCGGAATAATTATGAGATAAAATGAAATTTATGGAGAACCTTTTAGCAATTAGCATGTACATTGTATACAACAATTAGCAAATACGGATTCTGAACGTACTTACTTTCTTAATTAGTTGTTGCAGTTTACAAACGTTGTCTTTAAAATGAATTCCACATATTATGTTCATTTATGTATGAGTACTACTACATGAGTATTAAATCATATTATATCAGAAGAGTTGTGGTTTATCTTAATTGAATTACTTAATTGATACCAAATCCCCTAAATAAATTCTTTGTGCCTTTTCGTCTTAGAATTCTTTAAATAACCGCCTACATCGCTGCAATACTCAACATATCAACGAATAAGAAACTTTTGAAATGGCTTTTTGTAAGAGCTGTTTAACTTTTAAGTGCAATAAATTTAATTTAAATAACTGCAGACTGCACGCACACACAAAAATCAAATGCAAATGTTTATTCGTGTGTATTGGCGACTGTGATGGCAAAGAAATAAAATCTCGTCTCAGTAATTTCTTTTATAATGATGGAATTCTTGACCTTTTTTATTATTCACCAGCAGCATCTTTGAAAAGTTTATCCGTTTGCATGTAAATTCGTTTAGTTACTCCCTTTTTGGTTGGATTGCAGCCAAGTAACAATCAGCATACGCCATCTGCGAGGGGTGGCTTCAACCCTCTTTGGCCAGACCGCGTTATTGTTCACAACTTTTATTGATTTTAGTTATTTTTCGCCCAACTGGGTATCGATTTACTGCAATCAAAATATTTTTTATATCAGTTGATTGATAATTTATGCAAATAAGCACGTCTGCGTGTGTAAGCGCCGCAACGCGCTGTGATACAACGGTGTCTGGGTGGAACTGATTGCGAAAGTTATTAAAGGCAATTTGTAACTAAAACTTTATTTAACTGCAGCGGGAGAAGGGCGGGTCAAAGCTTTTGATTTGTTGTGATTTTATTGGAATTTCATTAGATTTGTTTAATGCTTCTTGCTTTAGAATGTATTTGAGTTTAAAATTTCATGCTTGAGTGCAATTTCGTTGCTAAAATTATTGATGCATTAAAATGTTTTAACATGCAATGACTTTTTTACATTTTTCATTCACTCCAACTGTTATTATTTTAGTCTGGATATTAACATTGACAATTTAAAGGTCAAGTTTTTTTATTCAGCAAATTGTTTTTCAGAATTAATTTTTTGTAATACTCAAAAAGCACTCATTGCTCTTTAATAGCCTGATATTCAATAGGCAAATATTCTTCGATTTATATGATAGCCCGTAACAATACGAAACATTCAAAGTTGAAACTTTAAACTTTGCAACTACATTTAAAATTAATAAAATAATAATTGTCTATTATTTATTATTTTGTCAAAAAAATTAAAAATCAATAAAATTTCAATAAAACAAATTGAATTTATTGAATTTATCCAAGAAAATGTCAATGTCCTCCACTTCCAGCAGTATAATCCAAATCGATGAAATTTTTACTCCCCATAAAAATTGAGTCTTGACATTTTTAATGTATCGCATCAGCGCATCTTCATTTAACCGCCCACGCCCGCGCTGCGCGACCATACGCGAATTTCGTCGACAATTTGACGTCTCCATAATTTTATTTATGCTATCGTACCACTCGCAAGTTATGTCTTATGGGAATTCCGATTATTTTGCGACTGAATGAAGGATTTCCACGATTTAATTCGAACAATGAGACCAAAACGAAAATTCATGGAATCCGTTTGCTTGATTTGATTGACGAATGATTTGACTATTTTCAAATGAACGCGCTCCACCACTCAATTGAGCTTAAAACGCGATCAAATTCAATATAAAAGAGGGTGTGGTGCGTTAAGGGGTTTCGTAAAAATGTGTGTTCGATTTCGTGATTTTTTTTTGACAACAAAACAAAATATGGTGAGAAAAAACGAGCGCAGTAAAACTGTCTTTTTGTCGATATGTCATTTAAGTACACACATAAGTGCTATAATAATTTTGCAGTGTTTAAATTGGGACAATTAAGAAAACGTACTTCAAAAGTGGATAAATAAAAAAGACCAATCGATGAAATTCGAAATAATAAAGAATTGAGCCAATACTGCATTTATTTATTGCGAGATGCGACTACTAATCTCCCCTTTACGATAACACTCATCAGAGCACATTGTTGTGATAAAAAAAATGCTCACCAATTTTTTTAAGGGTTGTTTGTTTTCATTTTATGCATGGGACAATAATTGCTTTAGTAAATCCCTATATAGTTTGTAGTACTGGAAAATGATATAGCATGTGATCCCATTTCATTTATTCCCGCACTGCGACCTGGCGCTCATTTTTAAGTAATTCAAATTCAATATTCTCACAGCTACTGCAGGCTACTCGTTTCCATTCCATTAATTATAATCCCCCTGTATACGTAATTTATGCCTCATGTTACGAGTATTATCTGGTGTAAGTGTTTAAGCAATTTAATTTACTCCGTGATTTTAAATTGAAGGGGGTGGTAATTTATCTTTAAAAGATTGGTTTATAGTTTAAATTGTTATAGCACATTAAACTATTATACCTGGATAGTCGTAATTCAAGTGTTTATGTGCGCTCCACAGAGGTAAGCCTTTTTAACAAGGATTAATTATACAGTATACACCCTTCGTGATTTAAATCGATTTTTCAAATTATAGTTTGAAGCAAATTCGTCAAAAACTTTTTTTTTTTAATTGCAATTTGGTAGTCCTTATTATTGTGATGTCCTTTTTTAATACTAGAAGGATACTATATAATTTGATAATGGTGGAGATAGCAAAACTGTTTCTGGCAAAAGTTTTATTTCTTACATTTTCTTTTTACGACAAATATCTCAGAAACGGTAGAAACAATTTTTTGAAATTACAATGTACAGTCGTAAAAAGTCAATTAAGATAAATATTTTAAAGATTAAATATAATTTTTTTAAGGTTATATTAAGCATTTTTTTGGAAAACTTCGTACCATAAAACAGTTATCGTGATATGATCAAAAACTTTGCTAAATATGTCAACGTCCCACTTTTACTACTTGTAATCATAAGATTACAAAAATTTTCAAAAAGTGAGGTTATGTCGAAAGGTTATTGTTGAAACCATAAACATAACCCCACTTTATGGAAAAAAATTTACTATAGTTTTTTTGACTACGTATTTACAACGTCTTTAAATGTGTTTAAGTAAGATTTTATAATTTTTTGGAGGCAGAATTTTTTTTAAAATGTAAAATGCTGCAATTACACAACTTTTTTCACATAATTTCTAAAATTACTTTTAAAAAAACTCGTTTTACGTGGCTTTCCCTGCCAATTGTAACACAGATTTTCTTTAAATGCAATACGATGTGTCCTTTCAAACAATTTTTAATACGCGCCATTCATAATTTGGGAGAAGATGTTAAAAAAATTACACAAAAGAGCGCATTAATGCACATTATGTGTCCTGGCTCCATTAAATGAAAAGCTTTGTTTGTTTGCATATTTTTTTCTTCGATTGAGTGACATTAAAAGCTTTGCGGTATTTATTATTATTCCATTAAACGCATTACGTACACTCACATATTTATTTTGGTTCATGGTTATCGCAATAAATGCTTATGTTATTTTGTAATAGAGAAATAATTAGGTACAGTTGTATTATTTCCGTTATTGTATGCACATTCATTAACGTGACGGAGCAACAATCGTCCTTGACCTTATAGATTCTTGTACGCTAGTATGATTATTATTTGAGTTTTTGTGCGAGCTTCAATGCCAAAGCTGTTCATTTGAATTATTAACTCCAATGTGCGGCAGTTAATCAGACAGCAATTCATTAATCCTGTTAGACATGAATTAACCCCAATTGTTATACAATTCCTAATGAATGTATTGTTATTTGTTTTACGCGGGACAGCTTTGTTTCCCACGTGACTTGCATCCATGTTCACTTGTAATGTGAATAATTAAAGCAAATCCATGGTACATTGTAACGAAATCAGTGCGTAAGTCATAGCACGTACGTCCTGCAAAGAGGCACGCAAATCGACTTTCATTCCTTTCTTGTGTAAGTCCTTTTGTTTGGATTTTCATATAGTTGACCGAGATTTTTTCAAAGACTAGGAGTTAAAGTAATTAAATTAGGTGATGTTGAAAATTGTTATATCAACAATTATAATGTTTAATTGGCTTAAAATTAACAAGTTGTTATTTTAATTTAAATTTTTCAAGTAAATATTTTTTTAGAATTCAAGGTCATAATGTTTCCTTAAATACTTTTAACAATCAGGAGGTGCTGCAAAACTGCCTAAGCATTTCTGCTCCTAATATTTACACTGTAAAACAATTCTAAAGTAAATCCCCTTGACTGAAAAAACATCCAACACTCATTATTTGTAGATTTATGACCGTAAAACTCAATGGCAAGTGCAACGATCTGAGGCGTTGAACTTCTTCCCCCCAATTCATTCATTTCATACAAATATTTTGTATTCACTGCGAGTTTGAAGGAATTTCCCACCGTGGGAATTATTTGCATTCCTCTTTCATTGAGCTACTCATTTATTTATCTCCTGCTGAATGTTTTTGTCGAACATTAGCGTGCGAGTGCATCCGCGTCGGGTCAACCGACACAACAGAAGGACGTCTTAGTTTGTGAGGGAATTCACAAAACTATCGACGTCGACGTTTTTATATGATGTTCACAATTTGCTGTTGTTTTTGTTGTGTTATGTTTTGAAAAATGTTAATAATAAATTAATGCGTGAGAGAAACGTGAGTATGAAGGGAATGCTTGTAATAAAAATATGTAGGGCGACCATCTTCTTCGATATACCGGTCGCATTTCTATCACACATGATAGGTAGAGGGTATGAGTGCGTTGTTATATCATGTTGATATCTGCACATTGGGTGCATGGATTAATGTACACAAACACTTTTATTTTTAATTCAACAATTGGGAGTAATAAGTTCTTCCAATAGGCTTTTTTTTCTGAAGCAGTTGTGCTGGTGTAGAAACTCGTTTTGACACCACTTAAATCAAAAAAACATACTTATAAAAAATTGGTAAATTTGCCCTCTTTACCTTTAAGTTCTGGTAAAAAAATTTTTTGCACAAAAATTGAAAAATTTATATCTGTTTAAAATCGGGGCTCCAACGAATAAATCTACTTTTTATGAAACAATTCAAGGTCAAATCCACAAATTTTCCAAAGCTTCTGTTATTTTTGTCTGGGAATTCGCATTACCTCTTAATCTTATTGTTAAAACATTTACACTTCAAAGACAAGAGTGGGATTATTGATGCCCATACTTAAAATTTCATAGAACTTATTAAAGTCAAATAATTAACATTTGAAGAATTAGCTTCACAATTTTAGACTAAGAAGAAACTTTAAGAACTTTTAAGAATGTTAAAAAAAGTAATTAAATTTTTTTTATATTTCCAATGTTTAATTTTCTAAACTGCTACTGATTATTGCGTGACTCTCCCTGCCGCATTGTTTAATTTTTTGTATACAGTGCATTCCATTACGGGACACGTCTCACAGAGCCAGCAACCATATGGTTGGATTCCCCCTTGCACTGAGTATGCGCTTCGAGCTATTGTGTTGCTGCATATGCCTGATCGGATTGGGTTGGGTGCGATATGGTTCTTGCCCTGTAAAATTCACTCGACCATGCAGTAATTGTGTTTGTCGTTCGTGGAGATGGGAATGGAGCTGCTTTAAGCGTTTATACTTTAAACAAATTCATGGTTGACTGAGAAAAAGAGTTACACACATTTGAGAAGGCATTTTTTTGTGTGTGGGATAATTCCTTTTGTGGTCATTTGTTTTAAGACGTTTTGCATCGTTGGTGCTTCATTTGCAAAAAATAAAGAAAAGAAATAGCAACATAAAACAGAAAATATATTATCTTTAGACGTTTTTGATACTTTTCGAGGCTAATTTAGTTGTAAATTATTTCCTAAAAGGATTTTTTGAATTTATTCTACACTCATTTGAAAGACGTCTGTGGGAAGTTTTTAATTCTTATGAAGTGAACTCCAGACCAACGACTATTCTGTTTTATCTTGATTATGCTGTTGAAAAGGATATTCCTGAAGAGATTATTAACATTAACTATTGTTGTCTAAATCTTGAATTTTATTATTATTTATATGTATTTTAAATCTTTTTGTCTGAAATCATCACCTTGAATTCATCATCAACATAATAAAATTCAATTGGATGCTAAAACATATTCAAAAAAACATTTTGGAGAATGAGTTTTTGGAATAATATTTTTCAATTATCTCTATAATTGAATTTTTAAAAATTATGGTTTTGCTAATTTTTTAAATAATTTTTCAAAGAGCATGAATGTTTTCTCGAGTATAAGGACTTATCTTCAAAATAAGACTAATTTGATCAAAATCAATATCCAAAAAGGAAGCTACGAAAAACAATAGTTTCACGATTCTGTGTCTTTCAATACTAACAACAACCCGGCGGTTACTAATTTTCTGAAATTTAAAAAAAAAATTATATTTTAAATTCCGCCTTTGTACTTCTTAAGGTTTTTTAATTAAAGGACTAGGTTTTAGGAGGTTACGGGCACATCTCTGTTGACTTATAGCTTCCTTAATCAATCAATAACGGACGCTCCAAACTTTTGTGTAATGAGTGCAAAGATATTTTTAAAAAAAATTGTTTAATCTGCTCAAATCGTTAATCCAAAGGTTTACAACGCTACATTCCAGGTAATAGGCATAATGGCATTTCAATAATGTGGACATTGCACATTGAATCTGACTTCAGAATTACTTCCAGGACGATACATTGAACTATTTCGGCGACAATATTCGCATACTTTCTTTACTCTTTTAATCTTTGCTTTTGAGAAGCCTACTGGCATAGGAAGTTTTCCAGGAGACAGTATATTCATCAAAATAATGAACGCCTCATCTTGTTTGAAAAAAACCGTACATGCAATGGAAGCAAATTGAGTCGGGTCGAGAACCAAAAATCTAATGAGCTCAATTGCTCTCCGTAGGTCGGGACGTTCTCCAACGTTTTCTCGCACATTCAAATTATTGGCAAATCGTTCAACTGCATGAAAAAGATTTAATTCCGAGTCAATTGTTAATTCGTCCTGATTCAAAATAAGCAGCAATGTTGAAAAGTGGATCTCCTTAAAACTGCTATCAGTCAACACATTCATTGTTTTTGAACGAATCACCTCAAGACTTTCCTCAGATAACCCGACATCATCAAACAAATTTGCAATCTCGTAAATGTGACACGCTGTCTTTGGAGACAACTTTGACAACAGGAATAATCGGCACTTTTCTATAACACAGGGAAAAATGTACTTTTTGCCAACGTAATAAATATCCCCGGCCTCATCAATTGAATCGATGTCAAAGCTGTCTGTGTAGATGTATTTCAAAAGACTCTGGAAAACACTCGGCCGCACGTCTGGTATCGCGATGGGTTCATCACTTTTCTCCTGCAGTGCCCCAAACAGCATTGCTTCAAAAACAGGCGATGACATGGCAAGAATGTTCTTGTGGCTGCTGATCACAACTTTGTCTTCGTCACTTCCGACAACAAACTTACAATCGGCGTACATTCCATTGGCCAAAACATGTGCTCCGCGCTCATTTATTGAGCGGCACTTTACTTGCCAGTCGCTTTGTGGCTACAAAAACATAACCTCAAAATAATTTTTAAAAGATTCACAGTAATTATTAGGAATTGTACTCACATTTGCCATTTCTTCTGCCCAAAGAAATATATTCGTAGCTCAAGAACATAAAATAATATTTGATGTATTGGAATCTAATTTGCTATCACTTGTTATTTGCTATCACAAATACGGCCTACTTGCATTTTACGAAATATGTACTGTTATTGCCATATTTGCCATACATACTGTGCATTACCAAAAAATACATACAAATATATATATATTATTTCAATTATTTTTTTCATATTGCTTAAGAGTTTTGAGACATTCTTATTTCTTAAATATTTTACATAAAATTTTTATACAAATTGGTCGAGTTGTTTCTGATACATGACAAATCGTTTCGGCGCATGGACGCACATTTTTTGCTAGACAATTTTGTTTTATCTTAGTGAGTCAAATCGTGTTTCTGCATTTTTCGAAAAAATCGCGACTGCAAGAATCTATATATCGCCTTGGCTTGTATGTTTGTAAATTAAAAATTAGTTTTAATACGATACCAGAAGACTTTTACTTTTTGGACCATTGATTTCAATCAAGAATAATAGAATAATACAGATTACGCATTGCGCATATTAGTCTTTTCTCTTTTTTTTCTGACGTCACGCGATTCCAAGAATAATAGGTTGTACGAATGCATCTTAACAAATCAAAAAGTATCGCGTGACGTACTTGAGCAGCAAAAACCGGTTTGAAACTTCGGAGTGCGTAATCCTTACTTCTATCATTACTGGATTTTAATAGTCTTTCATACAATAAGTAAAGCTATGATGTCAAATTATTGTTTTGATAAAAATTGGTGATGAATTAAAATTTATTTGGAAGCATTTTTATGTGCATGTTATGCATTTAAATTGTTCTTTAAAAATACACACACTTACCAGGACTGTATACGGATTTCTAGAGCTATAATACCAGTTAAGTTGGTGCATACTTAATTGTCATATTTGTTTCTATTTTTTTTTTGGAATACTTCAGATTTGATGCGTGTTCTAGAGACATATAGGCCATTTTTTTAAACAATTTAACAGAAAATCCATCAATAATGCAGACATGATGCATTTTATAAAACATAACGTGTTCATTTCCTCATCAGGGACATTTTTCTATTCAGTGCTTTAAATTGGCTGTCTCCGGCTGCATTGATTGCAATTTGCAACAAAAATTCACACCCGCATATCGATGAGGAAAATCTCATTATATTCAACAGAGACAGCTATCCATATAAAGCTCAACGAATTGGGTCAACTTTATCTTGTGTGTTGTTTATTCATCAATAATGCTCGATGACTTTATTATACAGGAATATACAGAGCCAGTTACTAGTTAGTATAGACGTGCGTCAAATTGCACAAAGGATTTAAGACAATAACAGGTCATTTGCTTCTGAGTTCCGTTCTGGTTGTTTTATAATTTCCTTTGCAAATAGCTGGCACAGGATGCAGTTGAGTTGAGTGTATTTGTTAAAACTATGAAGCACCTACCATCATTTCATATCCTTGACTAATAACTAATACTACTAATATGTACTACAAATTGATATTCTTTTGATATATGAGTGGAATATTTCGATGGCTAATAGTAATATCTCAAAAATGGCTTTAACGATTCTAACGGATTTTGATCATTTTTATACCTCAGAATAACAAGCACCAGAAGAAAAATCTCTTCTTTTAATCCACTTATTCATCAATAATCACTGTTTTGTACATTGTTCCCAAACAAAAAAGTAATGGTATTGTTGGAAGTTCTCTACCCTCTGGAAATTATAGTCTGGTATAACGATTAACGATATTTAACGATCACTAATACCAAGTACCAACCTATTGACAACTAACACGGTCAAGATCTTCTTTATATGTATTCGTAGTTAGTCTGATAAATTTTTTTTTTAATCTCGCTGGTTTAATGATCGCCCATTGCAATGGTATCGTTTATTTGATATATATATTTGTTAAAATTTTTAAAATGTTGAATGCGTTTAAATTTGACACCCATACACGTTTAATAAAACAAATTAATTATGCAGACGTGAGAATTTCAAAATAACTAAATGGCAATATTTTTATCCATACTCATACACATTAATACTTTTATAGTGTTTATAATCCTAACACAGCGTAATGAAATAAAATGTCGGATATTTAATCAATTGTTTATTGTAAAACACACACCTGGAATATGACTATAATATAATGTGGGTAATCTGGATTGGTATGAGTTAAATGTTATGAAGTGCATAGGTGCCACAACACAAACTTAGTTTTAAAGCCACAATTTTCAAACAGTTTACTCTGCACCAACATTCATGTCAATTTGTATCTCGAAATGTATAACTAAAGGTTTAGAGGTATCGTTAGTCGTTACTACTTACTAGCGAGGTAGACGTTAATCACTAATCGCGTATGCACTAACTGCGTTACACTTGACTAGGTGTTTCATTACTTTAACATTTTTATTACCACATTTAATTGTTTCCTTAATTTATTGATTGGAAATAAGGTTGTCAAATATAAAATGTAAAATAAAATTATTGTCTTATTTTATTCATAGCGTTTTTTCTTCTAATAATTTTAATAATTCAATGTTTTAATTAAAATCTTTTATTACCTAACGTTTTTTTGAAAATGTCCTTTTCTCTATTTTTGGGCAAAATGTAGGTATTTAAATTTTTTTTTAATTATAAATTTCAAATATTAAAACTATACACTGATCAACAGAACACAGAAAAAATATTAGGTATCATAAAAAGCTAAAACACGACTAACTTTCATTTAAATTTTAATCCACAAAAATGTTCTAAATTATGCAAAATGTAGAATTGGACTCATTTAAATGTTTACATAAAGTACTATTGCAATAGCATACGTTATACAATATAAATACATTCACAAAGTTAGTATACTGATCAACATAAATATTAAAAATACATACATTTAGGCTGAAAATGTGTGACTTAACTGGGAAAATTATTATTTTATATTAAGGGGATGATGACGGGTGGCGATTTAATTTTGGAACGACTTTTATATCCGCAAGTGGGTTGATTGCCACGTGCTTGAAGCCGCGTGTTTCTAATCCCTAAGGATTTTCCCTATAGAAAGACTTGTGTGCATGCAGATAAATTTCCTCCTTGGCAATTTGGCGGGATCAAAATTCACACAGTATAAATAATAACCATGATATGAGATATCTGGCATGGAATTTTTAATGTACTTAATGAAAAGGATTCAGGATATTTTCTGAAATAGTAAGTTGTTTACAAAAAAAAAATGGAAACTAAATACTAATTTACATTTTAAACCATAACTATACTTACTAAATATTTGATAATTTTAAGCGAAATAAAACAAGATTGTTGCAAAAAAAATTTTACATCTCATGAGATAATTATATCTAAATATTAAAAAGGGCACAATAAATTATTATTTACAATAATTTGAATGAGGGCCTAATCTCTGCACGCAATACAACTCTGGTTCACTCACACACTTTACAAATTCCACACGGCAACTATTCCATTCATGTATTTCGTATTCAAACAACATACTGTGATATGTAAATGCACACTTAACAGTTAACGCACACATTCATTGCGACTGTGGGAATTATCGTTATAAAATTTTTCACAAACGGACTAAATTTGTTGCCGCGTTCACAGTTCTTTCACTGCTTCACACCAAAATATTTTCCTTTCCTAAAACTGTTTAGATAAACGAAAATCCCCTTTGCGTGTGTAGTGTGTACAATAAATTCATTCCCATTGACAAATGTGTGTGAGGTAAAGTTGCACAGACACAACTAACCAATTGTTCATTAATGTGTGTTTCCTGTATGTGAAACGTAGATATATTGTGCAGTGTGCAAAGGGGACGCAGAAAACCAATACAATTTTGTCGGTTATAAAATTTTTTGAGTCGTTTGAATGGAACCTACCAGCAAGTTACCGCAGTTGTTACTCGACCGTTACGCGTCAGCACGCGGAGCAGCAAAAGTAATTCGTTAGGGATTGTTCACCAATAATTCAAATATTCGCTGCGTTTTAAATTTGTATTCATTAAATCTGATCGATATTGATCTGAAGAATTTCGCGATATATAAAATAAAGTAAATAGTGTTAAAGTTATTGAGTGTAAAAGAATAGACAAAAACTATTTTGCGCATTGTTTAAAAAAATTCGCAAAAAAACTTGATCTCCGGGTATTTTATAGCGGAGATACTTTAATGCTCTCCACTCCCTGGTGTTTGCCATAAAGTTTCAATGTGCCAAAAGTTATAAGGCTGTGCTCACGTCAGTGCTGAGATCACGCATTTCTCGGAATAACCAGTTTCAATACATGATCAGTTTGGAATTAAATTGATTTAAAATAAAAATTGCACAGTGTTGATAAACGCGATTTAATTTAATACCTAATCCGTACCTAATTGTACTTAGTTACCTTTTAAAATTGACCGATTAATTTAAAGTGATTGTCTTTTAAGTGACCGTTATTAAATTAGTAACTGTACGTTTAATTGGTGCTGTGTGAAAATATACTTAATTATTGCCATGAAAAGGTTACCATTTTTTAAATTTGATAATTTGTGTGTGAATTTTTTGTCGCAAAGGAAATTTGGAGTCATTTTGATGCAGCTGAAACATTTTGGAATACCTATACAAAAATTTGGATTAATATTATTTGTCATTTGGAATGTCGAATTTGCAATTAATTGCTGTAACGTTGTTTTTAAATCAAATGCAATTGTGTTTAACACCTGTTCAGTACTTCTACGATGTATTGAAGTATTAAATAAAAAGTACATTAATTTATTTAAATTCCATCAAGGTCTTTACATAAATTTTGTATATAAAACTTAATTACAGAATATGGTGTGCGTACCTATAATTCACCACAATTGCAACGAAACATGTGCATTGTGCATTTATAGCATGCGCACTTCATCAATATTAAATATATGCAAAAAATTATAAAAATACGAAGTCAAACAATCACGTCAATGTATTGTTAGGCTGCAATTTTAATGCAATTAATTTGCAAGCGTAGTGTATAGTATGTGATGTTACTGACGTCCGCGTATAAAGTACACATTCAGAAACAGCATGGCATGGCTATTAGAATTAAGTTAGCTCATGGTCAAATCACAACGGAATTCTTTTTCAACTGCATTCCATAACGATATCGCATTTCGTTTGCAAAAAAAGGTGCAAAACCAGTTTTTGGAGACTTTGCAGAACTATAAAACTCCTTCTGCAATGCTTGCAGTTTCACTCAAACTTTGACTTCATTCAAATTATTGTTGGGGTCAACAATTCATTTTAATTAATATTGAATTTGTTGAATTCAATAGAATTCAGTTGCCAGAGAATATCGGATATTGACATTATTATTTTAATAAAAAAATTGTAGAACAAAAACTGTCCCATTAATTCCATGAAGAGGAGGATTTACCACAAAATATTTTATACATATTTAAACTTCTTATAAATTTTACTCGCTTACATTTTTCATTTTGATATGATTATGAGCTTGTCGGCCATCGTATCTTGTATGTTTTCATCGATTTCTGACTTTCAGTATTGAAAATTGAAATATACCCGTCCAAACAACTGGTATAAAAGAATTCCAGGTATTGAAACCGGTTACAAAAGTTGTACATACAATTTCTATATCCCGCCAGTTGATCTTGTGTGTGTAGTTTCTTGACTACATTAACTCTTAAGACGTTTCGAACCTCCAGATCAAGCGCAAGTATAAATTGTTTCCATCTTGAGTCGAAGTCTCCATCCAGTGCGATATGCACCGACATACATACAGACAAACATTCACATTATCTTCATCATTTGCCACTTTTCAGACATAAGTATATATATTGGAAAATATTTACGTTATAAGCTCATTTAAAATACACCTGGACTTATTGGTTGTGTGTTTTCTTTTTTACTCTTTCCCCATATACGTACAAATTGTGTTCACATTTGCAGCAAATACATTAAAGTCTGTGCAGAGAATTCAACCACTTTATGAGCAAATATTTACTTCTCAATCTAAAGATTCAGATTTTAAAATTTTCCTGAGGTCGAAATGGTAAATGATTGAAAACCTGAATGATTGCAATATTTCACAGTACACATTCTTTGTATCAAGTCCTTATATATTTGTATTAAAAGTACCAACACTGGGTAAAAATTTAAACATAATTTAAAATATGAATGAAAGGAAATTAAAATGTAGCTTCAAAAATTTTAAATTTCTCTTGGTATTAAAATTATGTTATCAAACTAACCGGTTTAAAACGGTGTATTTTGTTTGTGAAAAATTTCTATTTGCCAATATCATTGATTAATGCTAATTTACCTTCCTAATATAATGTTAAATCGGTAATAATCAAGCATTCATTGCAGTAAATCATTTTAATTACACTGTAATTATTTTGAGCAAGTCGTTTTTAATGAATAGTTTTATAATTTTGTTGTTTACTTTTTAACTTATTTATTTATTAACTTGCTCCATTGTATTAACGTTATCAAGTGATAATTAATGCATTTTTTTTAATGTAATTAGTCTGGATATTTATTTGTTTAAATGGTGTTAGATTTTCATTAGTATGACTAGACATTTAAATGCCTTTTTGCAGGGATTAGGCTTTGCACAAACTGTTTTTGTTGTTGTCTTTACTAACTATAATTTAAACCGATTTGATAAACTTATTGGCAGCAATTAACATGTTTGGTTGTATTCAAAACATTAATTGTACAACATTTTTATTTTATTAAGTATTGTCAAATAAAAAATGTAGTCCTACATTACGATACCTATCTTTACCGGCTCAGTTTTAATTTCAAAATCGAACATTTGCGTGGTAAACATATTTCAAATTTTAATTATTCAGCATTTTGGTATTTAATTTTATATTTACACAATACGTAATGTGATTCCAAGTGTAATTAATTTAAAATTGGCAATCGGTGTCAATTGCGAAAATATTGTTACATAATATGCCGTCACCACCTCCAATCCCGAACAGTTGAATACAACCGCACTTCAAATGCTATACAATATCGTTAAAGTATTCACCAACTCTGGCCATAAAATGAAACTATACATATATCGATAGAGGAGCACTTGTTGGATTAAAATTGCGTCTATATTTGCCACAAGTCTAGACTTGTCTGTTCTATATACCATGCGGTGTAGCCTGTTTTCAACATAAACATAACTGGAATTACAACAGTTCATATAATCGAGCCAGCAGGCTCTATTGATAGAAAGACATTTCTGGAAACAGTTAGCGTTGCAGCGAATGTGCTCCATGCACCAATCCACTTTCTTTCTCTCCGTTTAATTAAAATCGAAATGAATAAAGCATTTTGTGTAGCACGTGTTATTCCGCTTTTGCTCGATGTGTGGCAGGAGAGATCTTCCGGCAGGATGTTCAATGTTTTGCTGATGGCGTAGTTATTCACAAATTTTTGTTTGCTTCTTCAGCTTCTGCACGCAAAGGTTTCCTTTTATGTACAGTGTGCACCAGTGGTGTAGTTGCCTTCATTCATTTTCAATGGTTGTTTAAAGCGGGCATATGTGTTGGTTGTGGAAGGGACACACGCATGTATGAGGTAAACCATCTGCTTATTAAATTGACGATTTCTTCCACAATATCTCCTAACTACGGGCCACAAGTAAGTAAAAACAAGAATGAGTGTATATTTTCGTACAAACACATTTTCTTGAAATTATTGTGCCCTTTGCGGGTTTGTTTGGCAAACATGCAGCCCTGCCCGCCTTGCCACAGAAATAATAAAAGGTCTGTCTGGGCAGATGGTGGATATACACTTTTATTTTGATGTCTACCGGCAATATTTATTGTTTTATTGATCCAGCGTTCAATTATCTTTTATTCTTTTCTCATTGAATTATTTTTAGACGATCACGAATGGCCTAATTTTGCGTTTTATAACAATACTAAGGTCAAAGTTCTAATAAAGGTCATCATCACTTTGTTTGGGAACTCTAATTGTTTTTTATAGCAAGCGTTGCGAGGTTGGGTAGCTTGTTACTTTTCTTATTTTACGAAATCTAATGTTTCCTTATGTTTTAGTTAGTTTCAAGGTCAAAAAAATTAAATTTGAAGTAAATTTTTAGAATTTTTTAATTTTAGTTTTTTTAATAAAGAAATGGAGTTTTATGTGAACCATTATTTTACAATACTTTGACTTAAATAAACAGTAAACAATTTTATTTAACATCTAAAGGTTTAAACGTAATTGATTCAAGGTCAAAACATTTATTTTAATAAAAAAATTCTAAAACTCTTCATAAAAAAATTTTCAAGGTCAAAATTGAGTATGTTTACAATTAAATTAAGTCATTCATTTTTAAATTAGTCAAACACGGATGCAGCCTCACTTTAATTAAAATTTATTATGTGGGGGTTTTAATAAAATGTGTGATAATAATTTGCACCCGCATAAAATAATAAAATTTAAAGACCCCAAAAAATGTTCCGGAACTCAATAAATGGCAAGCTACCGAGACCTTGCCTGAAATGTGTGTTGCTTAAAACCAAATAGGCGCATAACCAAAATTAAAGCTAACACTTTTTGACGTGCAATAAAAATCTAGCGCTTAAGACCCCAAAAACACTCAAAAAAAAGTTATCTTTTACATTTTTTTCGGCGTGAAAACACTCACAGGGCAATACACTTTTAATTTGTTGCGCCTCGCAGACATTGTTTTCAACTGACATGACACCGCAAACATATTAAGAGATCATGTTTTGTCATCTGGCAAACAAACTAAACATGCAAATTGTGACAAATGATAAAAAGTACTTAATTAAGTAATATGTCATACAAATTGATATCTCAGGTGCGATGTAGGGTTTCATCAAAATAAGATAATTAACGTCTTGTTAGCCTTCCTAATTATGAATATTGCTAGCAATTAAATGATAAATGATCTGGGTACATATTTTTACTTTATTTTTATCACCACAACTTGTTATCTAGTATCAGCCGCCGGTTTATGGTATTCTGTTACCATAATAATTTAAACGTTGTTCCTTGTTATAAGATTTAATCCCAGGAATTAGTAATTTTGCGCATAATGTGACGTCACAATTATAAACACAACTCATCTTAGATAATTGTTACCAGATAAGTGACAATATGGCAATTCATTTTTTCCACCACCCACAGTAAAATATTTTGTTGATTTTTCTTTGTGATATTTGTTTTGAGAGACGCACGCATCAATCCAGCAGTCTCAACTCCCCATCACATTGCGCGAATATTTTTGTTTGTTTCATCACACACAATCATAGCTCGATCGTTAATTGCTTTCATTGAACAATTTTTGCTTCAGTGTATGCGTTTGCGTTTTGTTTGGATTAATCGAAGTTATGTTTACGATAAATTGCTTAACTTTGACGTCATGTGAATGAAAATATTAGCATTTGTAATAATTTTTGGCTTAAAAGATTTTGCCTACGCTCTAAAATTTTTATCTCTAATTGTCATAATGCCTAATTTATACCGTTGTACGTCATTAAATTATTCACAACGTCATTACAAGCAATCGTTGCCACGATTAAACTATGCTTTTGGTATTAGTTTTGGTACGTGCTGTAGTGTTTAACAATTTGACATGTGTCATGACCACACCTGATTTACACTTAAACCAACAATATCTGTGCACTTTCGAAAGTGTACCTGGCATATACTCCATAAGGCACAAGGTGTGTCTGAATAGTCTTTTCAAATAAATTTATTGAAATTAAACGTTCTTAAACGTTTAAAAGTCTTTCATTGTCTATTTAAGTGGGATAATGCATCGGACTTCAAGGTCATTTACTTTTAATTTTGCATCGTGTAACTGTATTTTGGTAAATTTAGTAAATACAATTGTAATGTACTACAGTAAGTATTTAGTAAGAACTATAATATGAGTGCAGTGAGTTAACCAGACTCCACTTCCATGCCCTTTATCTCAACACCACATTTTTACTATAATTTGTTCTATTCAAAATGCTTGTTATTTGCTTAAACCACAGACTAAAAAGTGTGATTATCTTTGTCAGAGCTATAGAAAGGAATAATTTCAATTAAAAAAAAAAACACAATTTATTTGAACGCCTAAATGTAGGCAACCTAAATGTGAAGAATAGAAGTTGTACGATTGTAGGCGGATTTGCTTATTTTTACATCTATGAAGATCGCATATTTTAAAAAAAATTTTTTTAAACAATTTAAACCGGTTACTGAATTCATTAGGAAGCACCTTTGTTGACAACAAGGTGAGCCATGTTTGCTAATTTTTTGCGCTGGTTTTGGTCTAAACATCTTGTTTCTTGCCAAAAAAGAAAAATGTTTGTTGACATTTAAAATGATGCCATTTTCAATGACAAAACCAATTTAAACAAATCTCATATTTATTTATCGAGTTCTTTTTATAAATGTATCAGTTTGAAGTTAATTTTAAATGTTTTTTTTCTTTTGTTTTTGCGGCAGTTTTATTACTACGATTGTAAACATAAGAAACTCGCGTGTGCGAAATTCTTTGTTTACTTTAAACTATACAGTTTTTATTCGTCGTTTTCAGTTGTTGTCATTGCAAAATATACCATCAAACATCGAAAATGAATGTATGAAAAGTGGGATTTGTGAATTTGCCCGAGTGGGTGTTTCAATCTTGTCGGACGTACTTGATACATTTTATATGCTGTGTTTAAAAAGTGTGGGAGTTTATTGTGTCTTTTTTACGCTTTAAAAACGTGCTGTTTTTCTACATTAAAATTTAAATAACATTTTTAAAATAAACCCTAGGTTATAATTAAAAATTTTAAAATAAAACTCGTTTTTTTATTAAAATCTCATAAATTTTGCATCGTTTTAAAAAATGTTCTTCCATTTACTTAAATTAAAATGGACTGAACAAATTTACAAGTGACTAAAATTTGCAATCAACGTTGTGTAAAATAAAGACAACGCTTGCATACCCAATTGCATCATCAGGTTCATCCCCGTACAGCCATTAACAATTCCAAGTGCAATCTCCAACACAGTGTTTATGCATTTATGTCTCATTCCTGTGGTCCAGTACACATTTGCAAGTGCACACTCGTAGATACTTTTGCATTTCACAATTTGCATTTTCATTTTCTGCAATTTCAGTCCACGTCCCTTTAGCCATTTGTTGAGTGCAGCGTGCAATGCTTCGACTGCGTTTCCTGATTCTTTTTGTGCATTTCTTCATCGACTGCAAACCATCACGCAGCATCGCTGCTGTGCTATTTTATTGTCATTGCTTTTGGTGCAAAATAAATGCCTACGAGTTGCTGGATTTACGATGCAACATGTTTGTGTTAATTTTGCAGTCGACTTTATTCAGTCGGCCATGATGAATATGTTTAGGTTTAGCATTCATTCTGACGAACGTGAGTACTGCTGCTGCAGCTTGTGCCTTCAAGGACGCATTGAAGCTCCGAGCGCAGCAGCATCAAAACCAACTCGCTGTTTTGTGTTGTTTTAATTTGATCTCTTTTTGCAATACGTGTATGATAATTACAAGCTCCCTGCACCCTGCACACGATGAGCCATGTCGAGACTGGGCCGCATGCATTGTTATCTTTGTTTTCTGTCTGTTTTTTGAGCAGAATCCACATGAGTACTGGGTGTTTTATGTTATCTATGTTAATGTATTCTTGTTTATTCGCTGAAAATGTTTGTAATTATATTTTTTGTTATGTCTGTTGTATAGTTTTTGTTTTAAAGTTTTTTTTTTTAATTATTACGCAAGTCTTTCGTATGATTTTAAATTAAATTTTTAAATGTAGAAAATAAATACTTCAAACACCCTGTACAAAATGTCTTTAACACACTCGCGTTGCGTTTGTTTACCGCTTCAACCTACCCACTTGCACAATAATAATTCCGATCAGTGTGCACCGTGACAGGTTTAGCATTTATGTATCGCTGTAATAATAATGAATTCCACACAATTTTATTCTAGCCGTTCACATTTTTTTCGACTCGCCATTTTTTATCAATTTTATTAGAAATGCTTGTCTTGCGGTGATTACACACTAAGTAAATTAAAACAACATAATTGCTGTATGGTGGGATTCTAGTGTTGCAGAGTTTCATTAGTCTTACATCGTCAGTTAAATTTTAAACTGGTTTTAAGTCCACAAAAACACGCAACCAGTTTTCATTAACACTGGGCAGGATTTGTGCAAATTTGGCTTTTAAGTTTGTAGTCGCTTTGTGATCTTTGGTTATAAATCTGGTTTTGGGTAGATGTAGTCTGAACCCAACAATGATGTCGCAAATTTTAGGGGTTTATTTTTTGCAAAATGGATTGTTTGGACTTGCCATGAGGGTACATCTTCCTTTCCTATGAAAACAGAAAAAAAGGATTGGAGACATTTTTCTGGGATTTAATTTTTTTTTTACTGTTAGAAAATGCACTTCAATTAAATTTTTTTGGGTCTACATAATGGAAACTTGTTTTTTAAAAGGCTTAATTCAATTAAATGCCGAATGACCGTTCTCTGACTAACCACGTGACATTACAACAGTTAGAAACAGAGTGAAATTAACATATAATTTCTCTGGGTGCATAAAGTTGATTTTTATCGTTCAAATATTATTACTTCAACTCTTTAAAATGCGATTTATTTTCTTTTTAATATTACCTGTCATCAGGAATTGAATAATTCACCTATTTAGATAAGAACATTATCAGCAAACATAAGCTTGACACATTTTTCATGAGTCAAACCTTGCTGCCAATCATTTTATCACTGTTTTACTTCGTTTATTTACAGAATGTGTTATCATAAATACTGGTATTACGAGTTTACATTGATTTAATTTTAAAAATGTTGTAAACGAACTATATATATTAACTTAATTAATAATTGTGTAAATCTCCTCTCTATTATATTTTTAACTGCATTTTCATTGAAGAAGCTTAAGCAGTATTATGGGATTCCTCAACATTAAAGTTTCGCCTCAAAGTTGTAAAGAAAACGTTTTATTTTTTGCAACGTCAAGTTTTTTTATACTTTTTTTAAAATTAAATATAAAAAAATTTAAGCGTCAAGATTATAATATGTACATTAAATGTGTGTAGAAAAACGAAAACTTTTAAACCGACCTTTACATAACAACTGCAAAAAAAAGTTTCCACTAAATGCAATAAAAGAAAATGAGATTAAACTAATCTGTAGATGAGTCTACCTTACTAAGTACTTCTGATTTATGAATCATATTCATTTTCATTAGCAACCAATTAGCATATGAAACAAACAACTCAGCAAATCTGGTACGGTTTTTACAAACACACATTTAGCAACAATACAACAACACCAAAATAAAAATATAATAATAAATAGAAAGTGCTCATTACTCACTACTGGAGTATTAGTTATGTAGACTAATTATACTGTGCAGTGTGCATTCAATAAACCCGTATACACAACTGTACATAAATGTAACGCATTTGTACCTCCGTGCATTTATCACAGTGCGTCAATCGAAATTGGAATGGCTTCCGGGCTAATCTATGTGCCTTAATTCCAATGTAATGTGATGTTTAACTCATCAAAATGAACTAATGCGTGTCTATGCAAATGTTATTTTATGCATCACCACAATATGCAACTGACTGTTTAGATTTAATTATAAAGCCCTTTATTGTTTTTAATCCAGTTTGTGGGTGAAAAAAAAATTAAACGGTAAACCCTGTTTAGTTATTGCTTTGGTGGTCAATTTTAACGATTTCAATGTGTGCATTTATAATTATTACGTGGGTATAATTTGACAGATGACAGATATTTGACAGCGCATATTATTTTCGTTTTATTTTCATTGCAATTATTCATATTGTTAAGTTGTGTAATTTATACAAATGATGTGACCATTTGTTTCATTTATATTTTTAAATATGCATGGAAAATGGTTTGGCTAAAATTACACACATTAATTACACACATGCTTTACCAAAAAAAAATTATTATCAACCCTAATTAATAATTTACTAACCAGGAAGTTAACTCATGTCGTTTTCATAAGTACTTACTAAATATTTAATATGCAAACAAATATTGTGTAACCATAATGATAGCATTTTCAAAATATTTAAATAAATAACCACATAAATGTACATATTTGCTCTTGTGGGCATCCACAAAATGATTCACCTCGCCACTGGTCATCTGTTCAATTATGAACGTGCATTTTTCATGACTCAACTTAAATCATTCGTCATGTTGAAACATCACCTAGTAAAAAAAGAACCAAAAAAAAAAAAATTTCATTATGACTCGATCATTTCAAGTTTCAACAGAACTTATAATATGCATTATTTTCCCTTGTTCGGCTTTAAAATTTCAATTTCAACATTGAAACAACGGAATGACTTGACTTCTAACAAAGTAGTATTAGCCATCACGAAATAGTGAAGAATCCAGAGAGCCTCAAGAAACACAACACGTTACACACAAAGAAATCAATAAAATTTATTATAAAAGCTCTCAAGGTCAGCCAGTTGATTATGTCGTTCATCCCGCAGTGCCACTCAGTATATGTGTGTGTGGGAACAAAGTTTTAATAACCATAGCATATAAAAGCATTAAATTCTTTATTGATACTCGTATTTCAGCGATGATCACAGCTCTTTTACTAGGTAGTCATTTTTGTGTAAGTCCATCGATGGTTGATGGACTTTTGGAAGTGTCATCTAACGATATAAAGCCAGTTTTGTATACATACAAAAAGTTGTAAAACACGTAACAAACACGCATGTGCCTCTTAATTTGGGGTCAATGATTTCTCGGGGAGTTTATAAAATATTATGTTGAATTAGGTAAATTTGTAAAATTATTTTTGTGTTATTGTGTGGATATTTTCTGTGAATGCAAGCAGTTAAGTTTAACAGTTTTGTTACATTTGTTTATTGAAGCGATATGCTTCTTTTAACCACACTTTTTCTTTCAGTGTATCTATCATTGTTTAAAATAAAATGGTGCGTGTATTTAATTTTTAAAAGCGGTAAATTGTATTAAATTATTTTATGCTTCCATTGCATTTAATGCTTTGTTATTTTCTTGAAACAATTTAATAGTTATGCTAATTAAAATGTTATTTTGCTACTTAAAATGCTTGACATTGTTAAGCTTTATGTAATTTGTATAACAACTTGTCGTACTTAATAAATACAAGTACTTGACATTGTTTATTTTGAAATAGTTTTTTAATTAAATTAGTCGTGACGGCGATTTTTCCCACGGATCAATTTGAATAATTTTTTTTTGAAAAATCGGTGTTTTAAATACAAAATCACTATGACTCATAATTAATTATTTTAAATGTGCGAATATAGCAAAAAGTATGAACACATTTTTAATCATTTAAAATTATTCAAGAGATATATTTTGTTAATCATCATTTAGCCTTTAAAGAACTCCAATTTATACTTTATAACGTAATAAATGTTGAATTTGTTGAGTATATACAAAACCTACCAAACTCACCAAACTCACCACACATGCTATTCATTTTTATTGCAATATATTATTATATTTCAAATTAAGTCACCTTTTAAATATCATGACATTTTGAAAATTCTGCATTGACGGTTATTTAAATAAAAGTCTCATAAAAATAAAACTTTGGCATTGTTTACTACACTTTTTTTGTACAAAACTTTTTCTTCAAAAGTGCAAAATAATGCTGGTACACATTGCGACAAAAGCAAACCAATTATCGTTAAAATGAAGACACACTATTTGCAGTCGCTTATTAGTTCCTGAAACATTTCTCCCCACAACACAACCATCTTGGGTGATAAAATGTTGAAGAAATGAATGAAAGTTACAATGGCATATACGGATGCTACATTGTACTACTTTACAATCCTCATGCCATTTGCACCAACTTGATTTAACTGCGAAATGCTTTCCATGACGTGCTTGTTATTAACTTATATTATATTTAGTCCACAATGTTGTGCAGAAACTGATAATACTGAGCTTGTATTGTGTGGTCAAAAATGTGCGTTAAAATGTTAAACAACTTCAACAGTATTATATTATGTTTTGACAAACAATTGGTCAGCGATAGCTCTTCAACTACATTGTTTGTTGTTATATGCGATGGACGCAATTGTTTGGATAACATAAAACAGAAATAATGCTGGGAAACGCATAACGTTACATATTTTGCTACAATGAACAAATCGTTAATATTTACTGTTGTAGCTGTATGATCGTTTGGTAAAATTTAGATAAATATATTTTTACTTTGTTAGTATGTTGCCGCAGTCAGAAGTGGGCACACCAACTTAAACTATATTCGATGTAACAGTACCTATATAGGTTTTATCGCTGTGCAATGAAATGTTCAATATCGTTTTTATTTCAATGCGATAAAATATATGGGCGGATATTTTAAGTCCCCAATGTATTTTAACTGCTATGTTAGCTGTTATATTTTGAAACAAATTTAATGTTTCATAACGCGAGTGCCTAGTTCGCATACAATTTAATGTGCTGTTAATTTTTTTAGTCCCAATGACTCTTTTTTCCTGTTGTGCTCGCGCTTTACGACTGCTATCCAAAAAGTACAAAACAAAAACTAAGACTTATCACAAAAAGTACACAAATTTGATTTTAAGATTCTGTATTGAATTCAAGCTTGAAGTAAATTAGTTTTAGACTTTTTGACAATTGACTTAAGCCCCTTGTTTGCTGAAAGAAATGTTTTCCTCTTGTCATTTTTGAACTGTTTTTCTTTTTAAGTTTGTTCAAAATCGATTAAATTCTTTCAACACGTTAATTGGTCAATAAACCGAAATCAAAATTACACTATCGTTACAAACGCAAACAAAAAAATTGTAAATAATTCAAAGCTTTCATGTTATCACAATATTTTCATTTCAAAACCAACTATAGAGGAAAAACTTACAACAATAACAAATAGTTCCCATACAGTTTTCCAAAGCACTTGCCCACACTAAAGATTCGAGCTATATTTTGTATAAACATTTTTTTGATCCAACAAGAAGTTCCGTTATGTATATTTTTAAAAGCCGCGCGGCGTGCGCATGCGTTTTACTTTAATTATTAAAATTATACCCGGCATTCAACTGAAAAGCATGCGCGTCGGAATTTAAAACTTCCCATCGCGTTTCTCAGACCGACCACCTCGTTTACAACTTATGTATATTTTAACTTATACCATACATAGTTGAATGGTAATACAAAGATGGCAAAGTTAATGTACGAAGTTGTTTCGGCGCTGTGTCTGGAATGCGCCTGCGCCCATGACTCGCGGCCTGGCAATCGGCATAAGCTGTTTTTCTTTCGTTTGACATTTGTGTACTTATAATTTCAATAATTAACATTTAATTGAATTTTGTGAGTGTTCTCTTCGTCTTACAATTATTCTTAAATTTCTGTGGGTCATTACTAGAATCATGGTTAATTGGTTGTGTGGTTAAAATGACCGATGAGCTCAAGAATGACCGCTCGCCATATTAATTGAGTGTACTAAACCATTGTGGGTCAAAAGTGCAAGCGAAAGCTCAATTAAATTACTTAGAGTCGATTTAGTTCAATCGTTGATGGAGTGTTGCGGCGCTTATGACGTACGTTTAAGAGTAAAATTGCAAATTGCAATTACAATTTCATAAGATCATTTGGATTTTGTTGTCAAATTCTATTTGTTTGCCAAATTGCATCTACAAATGTTTTAGTTTGTAAAATAGTTAATATTTAATTAATCCGAAGACGGTAATTAACATATTTTTCATTTAAAACTGATCCACAAAATTGCAGTGTTAATAATATTGTCATTGTTTCAATTCTCAAAGCTTTAGTTTTGTTAATGCACTAATTATGTTTAACATAACCTCAATATTTTCAGATATCTTTTTAATTCGTTAATTTTTTAATGAATTTTAGGTTTTGACGATTTTAATTATATAAATAAACAATGAGAAATAAATTGTGCATAAATTCCATTGTACTCACGTTTATACGTTCAGTTAATAATTTAATTACTGTACCGGGTTTCAAACATCAACAAGCATGTCTTTCACGAAAATTGCACACACAAAATATAAAAGTGTTACCCAATGAAAAATCGTAAAAAATCTCAGCGTGAGAATAAACAATAATTACCACCTTAAGTGACCGACCTCATTGTTACATCCCTCCCTCCCCGAGCCCTTCCAATCAATTGCATTCTCCAAAGTTAGAACATGCAATTACCATGAGTAAGATCGGTGAAATCAAACAACGGTGTACCCATTTTTTGTTCTCACCACCAAGTGTACCCATCATGAGATGCACGGTACGGTACCTTTGTGCTTATTAATGAAGGGTGACCAGATTCCTTTTTCTCAACACTCAAAAGTGTGTGAATTTTTAATATAGGACCAGTCACATCCTCTTTGTGTCCTTAACTATATTGGGAATTATTAACTTTTTGCCATCCCATAAGCATATTTCTTATGAATTCAAAGTGAAATCAATCTTAGAATGTATCAATAAGAAGAAGCCCCCTCATTTTCAGCGCACAGTAAGGAAATGAGAATATAATTAATGTGAAAGGTACACAGGTGATTTAGTCCCCTCGTGAAATAAGTCGCTCCCCTATTTGCATTAATGCATCCCTAACTATTTAATGGCTTTTACTTCCGTGTGAAAAAAAATTATGTGTTTTTAATTTGGTTATGAAATGTTTTAAAATAAAAAAATTAGTTTTTCATATTTTTAATTGTTTTTGAAAGCAATTTAAAAATTTTATTAATTTTATTAAATTAAATTTAATTTAATTTACAAACCATACATGATAAAAAAGGCGCCTAAATTTAAGCAAAAGCACATTTTCATTTAATTAAGTGTTTCTAGACTACATTTAGGCGATTTAAAAGTACCCACTAATTGCCTTATTTTTCCTGTGTTATTTTGTACTCAAATGGATGCGGCTTTTCCCCTCGGTTTACTGTTGCATGCATATCTGACAAGTACTTTAAATTAATACAGCCACCACTCGAAGAAGGTATAAAAGAGTCTGCATAAAAAAAAAGGAGGAAACACAAATTCATACACGACGACATAATTTTAATCCTTATAAAAAATATGTTCATGCAAAAAGGGAGACAAATACTTCATGTACCATGTAATATGCATCCCAATATTACAAATGAGGCAAACATTTTCTCATATCGTTAATAAGAAGAGGGGACATTTCGTCTGCATGCATTAAGTTTCCTTACATTTTTCCTTTAAAGTTTTGTGTGTGCAAGTAACACAGCCCTAAGGGATGTGAATTCCAATTTATTCATTGTTCTGTTGTGTTTAATTTTTGCCTTATATGCGATTTTTCTTGTACTTACCTTTATAAATTCATTGTGGTGGGGAGAAGGTAAAATAAAAATATCCTTAACAAAATTTAACGTAAAGTCACACGGCTGAGGGAAAATCGCAAATAATGACGCGGCGGATCATTAATATGTGCGTCAGTTTTATTTTATTATGTACAGCTACAAACTTTTATTTTCTTGCATACTATTTATTTAACCATGCTGTTTGCAATTAAATAGTTGCATTACTGTACAGATAACGTATCGTGCCTCATTTGTACGAATCATTCAATGTATGCGTTTGTTTTTATTATACAATTTGATTTACATAGAATTGCACAACAAAAGACACAATTGAATAAAACTGGGCATGACAAAATAATAAATAAATTACATTACAAAATAATATATGTCTGTATCAGTAAAATGTGTGCGTAAAATTGCATCAAAAATGCAAACCACATGTAAATTATTTGAGAGTTGAGCTCTAGGGTCACAAATCACAATGGGAATAAAAAAAGCACACACACACACACACACAAAAACGCTGCGGATGTTATTTTTAATGAATTTCGCGAATTAATTAAATTTTAATAAGGGAAAGAACACATATTATTTGAAATGCGTCTCACAGGCTGCCATGTTGAAATTACAATGCTTAGCGCTTGTCACGATTTGAAATTGATGATCGTCTTGTAAGTGGAAGAATACATTTCACGTATTTTAATGCATATTTTAAAGCTACAATATGAAGCGATGCGACGATGTCCACTTTAAGTTTAAATATGTACAAGCAATAATGCAAACTTATGTTTTCCGAATGTCTTTTAGATTTTTCGTTGTAGGGATTTTTGTAATTTATGTTCTTTAATTTAAATAATTTATTAATTTAAAAGGGATTAACTTTTTTTTAAGTTAAATCCTTTCAAGTGATTTTTTAAATAAATATTTAAGAACATTAATAATTGAATTATTACATTATTTACGCACTGTATGAGGAATTAGGTGAATTAGATGGATTATAGCCTGCAATTTTGAAATTTTCACCAATTTCACCCTAACTCACCATACAATTTTACATACTGTGTAAAAAAAACTGTTTGCCTTCATTTAATTATAACAAAAATTAGCGAGAATGAAATTCTTGACTTAAGATCAACGAAAACTATTTAAACACCCTGTATCTCTATTATTTAAGGTGTGCCTTGAAAGTATGCGCCAACGTGCTTATTTTCAACCAGTTCGCTCTTTTGACCCATGCAGCTTAAAATATTTAATATTTAAATGCTCGATTCACACACATGATTAACATAATGTTATTAAATCACACACTACACTCTCAAACTGGTTCTTCTTATTTACATTGAATATTTCTGTTATACAAAAAGTGTTGTGAGTCGTCTTGTAAGATTCTCTGCTACACAAAGAAACAGAAAATATTTCTCGAGCTTTTAAATATCTGACTTCAGAATTTGTCATTGGTGATCATTGCTTGCCTTGAATAACGGTAAATTGATAAAAATTAAAATACGTGAGTGCTCATACTTTAAGGTTTCATATTGCTTCAAGTGAGAAGGCAATAATTTGTTGGTTGGACATTGCAATTTTCCATCGTGAAATAGGGATTTAGGTTCCTTATTAAAAATTCAACATATTCACCAAACTCATCAAATTCACCATAAAAAAAATGTAATAACACTGTCGTAAATATTTAAGCAACAATCCTTTAAGTCTTTAAGTTTTGTTGACAAAAATAAAAATCTCCAATCCGCAAATCCTTTGGTTTTTAATTAAAACTTAAATAGTTTTTGAACATGTTTCCTTTTTTATCGCCTTATTTATTTTCTCATAAAGTGTCGCTCCAGTGTGATCGCAGACTCAAATTGTTCGCAAAATCTATTCAATTGTAATCTCTACCTACCTGATGCATTTGCAAATTGCAACTTAAATGGACCCTTTTCTCACAAAGCTTTTATACCATGTTCATTGTCCTAATATTCACATAACTATAATGTTGATGAGAAAATGGGAAAATTAAAAAGGGTAACTGATACATCCCCTAATGTATTAAAATATCTAATCTATTTTGTGTGTCCTTTTTGACATATGATTTCCATCCTTTATTTAATCTTAAGGTGTAAATGAGTTATCTTCTGTCGGATTTAAAAAAAAACATTTCTTCAATCTTTAAATTTAAATTTCCCACCCTTTGTTATTATTATTTGCCGAAAAATCCCTTTTTGATCCCCCCTCCACAAACCGCGTATATTCAAATCATCAGGTAACTTCTCAAAATCTCATCTCACGTTCTTAAGCTTGTATGGCTTAAAATAAATAAAGAATGCAACAAGTTCTAAGTTTAAAAATTTCAATTTGTCTGCTGCAGTTGCGTGTTGCATTATTAATTTAGACATCATTGTGCAAAACATGCAGCTTAAATAGAATTTTGAAACATAAGTATGTACTCGTACAACCAAGCACAAATAACTCTTTCAACGCACTTTTTATCACACAATAGAGTGGCTGTGTGACCAGACACGGCAAAGCGACTTATGTGACATCCAGCAAACATAAAATGCAATGTGCTTTCAGTTATAGTACACT
This sequence comes from Sylvicola cinctus, assembly GCA_963854165.1. Classification (NCBI taxonomy): domain Eukaryota; kingdom Metazoa; phylum Arthropoda; class Insecta; order Diptera; family Anisopodidae; genus Sylvicola; species Sylvicola cinctus. The sequence goes on from OY974082.1 coordinate 46,250,172, forward strand.
GCGTTGTACCATAAAACCGTGCAGCCATTAAAGATATATCGGCAGACGTAATAATTGAGTTGGCATCGTGTACGCTTCGCTTCATAGACAATGGAGTGCAGTTATTATTCGTATTGTGGTTATGTATGCAAGTACGCGCGTTTAATGGGCCGATGAACCGATAACAGGTTAACCGCTATTTCAATTTCAATTGTCGTTGTTGTGGGCGTTGAGCGTCAGGGATTTTTGATGTGCACATTAATGTCAGTGCGTCAATAATCCGTTCATTGGCACTTGAGTGAGAGTGATCAAATTGATGACACATTCTATATCTCAGAAATGGCTTAATTGATTGTCGTTCTAAAGGCCCAACTTTCGTTAGTATAATTTAGAGAACCTAAACATTATTACGAATTTGATTTAATTTAATATACACCCGGAAATTTCATAATTTAAGTAAGTCTCAAAATTTTATGAAAGATTGTATTGAAATTTTAATTTAAAAAATCTCGTGTTTAAATGTTTTTGCTACATTTCCAAAATGGATTCCCAATAGCAGGTCATTACGGTTTATTTTCTGAACAACAATGAATTAAAATCAACACAATTTCACACATCTGAAGCAAAACAATTAAACATTGATTGTCTTTGATGCAACTGCAAACTTATTATGCAATATGCATTTTTCACCAAAAAAAAACAAACCCTCACATGAATTATAAATTAACGAATTAGCTGAAATTTATGCGTGAACTTTTGAACTGCATAACAAATACAGCACACGAATAAATAATTAGCATTGTTAAATTCATGCGAAAATGTTTGCTTGTGTGAGCTCGTCGAACACGTTGCGATACAACAAAATTCAAATTAATGAAGAACTTTTGTACTTTGTGTATTCATTTGGATGGATGGTAAAAATATGCGCGTTCATAAATGTAAAGGGGAGCAGGGTGAGGGCTCATCGGTAATTTTAAATGCTATACGCTTGCTAAAGTCGTGTAAAGGCATGCACGTTTTTGTAATTGTGTGCGTGTTCTTCGTATAACATTAAACATCTGCTTCTAAATGCCTGATCATTCCAGTTGGTGTGCACATTGCATACGGAAACAGCATAAAACATTTGGCGTTTGAATGCAAGGCTGCAAGATGCAAGACTAGTTCGTTTATAGTTTAAGTCGCTGAATAAAATACCTAGAAATTTCAGCACATTATTACAGAGTGCATTGGCGTGAGTAGACGATGCGCTTGAAAATGCATTTGTTTGCTAAATTTGAAATATTATTTAAAGATCAGTTAATACAAACAGTAAAACGAAAAGTGAAAATACTTTTAGTCATAGTTTATGGAAAACTTTTGAAGTTTTGTGCTAGCCTAAACAATATTTTTGTGTTCAACTTTAAATAACAATAACAAGAAAAATCATGATTCTTCTAAGAATTTATGAGTGTTTGTAATAAATATACGCTGAAGTTCTATTTAAAATGAAACTTCAAGCAAATCAACAACAACGGCATTAGTTAATTGGTAAAATATGCATCAAAATGACTCCAAAGTTCAAAGGATAAACGACTTAAAAAGTCTCAACTACAACCAAAACTATAATCAACACAATTTTCTACAAATTTACAGAGATTTTACAAAACACTGACACATCACACCAAACATGAGTTTGTTGCAATAAAACAAAAACACAGACACAAAATCTATAGCCGGTGTGGAGAGAGAAAAAGGATTCAAAAAACACAGACAAAACAACAATAATTACGGCAGAGTAAATTGATAAAAATCACACACGCTCCAAAAATTAATTATACGCTCAATAATTAACAAAAAAGCATTTCGCTAAAGCGTATTGCGACATGGGGAATTCATCATCTCACACTCATCAACCCCTTGAGCGGGGGTTCACGCGTGGCACATTTGGCGATGTTACAAATACGGTTGGTATTCATTCTATCTAGTGATCCCTCATGCTGTAAATTAAATAGCAAAAAAGTATATGCATTAGAATTTATTGGTGTGGGAATTTTAACATGGCAAAAGTCATGTAGTCATTGGGGGGAGGGGTTGTAAGCAACGACCTCCAGTGTTCAATTAATGTTTAACGCTCTGGTTTATTCCTTTTAAATTAATTGTGACTGTGTGACGTGCGTACTGCATTCATGCGAGACTACGACCAGCAAGATTTACAATGATGCAGACAAGCCACCATAATAGTATGTAAGCAAGGAGCAATGGGAACGTGCTGAATTTTGTTATGATGTTTGCGTTGTGTAGTAATATTCTGATGGGGGTTGAATTTTTTTATGTTACAAAATGTGTGCGTTGTGATTTAATTTAGTAATGCACGTCACCGTCGTCAAGAGTTGTTTGGGAGATGCATATTTTCCACACAAACGATGGGTTAAGTTTGTTTTGACGGTTGTATTAATTTATATTGATTATTGAAATGGAATAATTTGAATGTTTTTTTATTGAGGAGACGAATAACATTGTTTTGATATTTTTATGTAATTTCCAAATTAATTTTTCGTTTGATGATATGCTCGGCCTTTGAAATAACACAAAAAATGTGTTTCAATGAATGCAAACAAAAATTCAATTAATAATTTGCATTTTACATTAAAATCAATAAACTCAACTTATTCACCTTATTGTTTAAAAAACCCTTAAGTTTATTTTAAACAGCGCAATTCAATCAGTATATGTATTTTATCTTACATTCTCGCATGCTCAATTTTAACGATTAATTTATTGTCCCACTTTAAGTGCTATTACTTTATGACCTTTGACATAGTGCAATACGGCGACCCGACACTACCACTCAATTGCAAGTAGTCACCATTAAAAGCGACCACGCCAATCAAGCGAATTTAATTAATCGACAACATTTTATCCGAAGGAGTCGACAAACTGTAGCCCGTTTGTTGCACTCTTTGTTTGGCTTTTGATGGCGGGAAATCAAATTGCAGGCGTCTTTAAATAGGGAGAAGAAAGTTAGAATTTGGGTTGGAGCAACAACTACTCACCAATCAAATATTTCAAGAATTAACATGGAATGGATGGGATTGGTAATAAGTTCGTAAGGAAATGTTTTTTTTTGTCCTCATTAGTAAGGAATTGTAATGGATTTTGGTTGGAACCATCCATTTTTTATGATTACAACATAAATAATTGTAATCGATATTTTATTTATAGGAAGCTTTTATTGATTTACTTATTATTATTCTTTAACCGTGCTTATTGAATTTGTTTTTTTTATTATTCTGTTCAAACCCTTTTCAATGATTGTCAACATTTGATTAATGATTTCCTTCTTTTCCTTCCTACATTACAGAAAGCGTCGTCTTTTCGATTTAGTAAACGTTCGCCAAAGAAAATGGATCGATTGCGTCGCTCATTCCGCGACTCATTCAGACGACGAAAGGAGCGCGTACCAGAGTCCTCGAAACCACACCAATGGCAATCTGATGAGCAATCCGTTCGATCGGCCACCTGTTCCTTCCCTGTAAAATATCTTGGATGTGTGGAGGTGTTTGAGTCTCGTGGCATGCAAATATGTGAAGAGGCCCTCAAAGTGTTACGGGTAAGTGTTTCAGTTAATGATGCCCCTCATTAAATCACTTGCTCAAACTGTTTTTTAAAAATTTATTTAGAACTCCCGTCGAAGAGCTGTCCGTGGTCTGCTACACGTCAGCGGTGATGGTTTGCGAGTCGTCGATGACGACACAAAAGGCTTAATTGTCGATCAAACCATTGAGAAGGTGAGTTTCTGTGCACCCGATCGCAATCACGAACGTGGATTCAGTTACATTTGCCGTGACGGTACCACTCGCCGTTGGATGTGTCACGGATTCTTGGCAGCAAAAGACTCCGGCGAACGATTGTCGCATGCAGTTGGTTGTGCATTTGCCGTGTGTCTTGAGCGCAAACAACGCCGCGACAAAGAATGTGGCGTCACAATGACATTTGACATGAAAAACTCCACATTCACACGAAGCGGCTCGTTCCGTCAACAGACAATGACGGAAAAACTGATGAACAATGAACGCGAGGCGTCAACACCGTCCGCCACAGTTCAACCATTGCCTCAAGCACACATCAATCAAACGATTGGTGAGCAAAAGTCGGCTAATCCCTTTGCAATTGCCCGACCACACGCTGCCCCATACATGCTTGAGCGACAGGGTAGCTTCCGGGGCTTCCAATCCATTGGCGCCAGTTCACCGTTCAAGCGACAAATGTCGCTACGCGTTAATGACCTTCCGTCCAATGCGGAGCGTCAAAAGGCGTTTCTCGATGCGGCCCAAACAGCACCAGGCAAACAGCGATCAGTCTCACCCATTCCAGAGATCACACCGCATCAAACCGACATGGTAAATCAATTGTGTCAGGAGTTGAGTCAAGGTTTATCACTGCTCACCCAAACCGACTCGGATGATCTCAACTTCAACAATATATCAAGCATTAATCAAAATACCGCCGCCGCTGCCGCAATGTTGGGCTCCCCGATGCAGGCGTCACCCACAAGCCCACTTAACGACACCGGCATGCAAGTATTATCGTCGTCTGGCAGTACCAATGTTGTGCTTCCCTACAATAGCAGCGTCAACACAACGTCATCCGTCTTTAGCTCGGTATCCTCCATGTACTCAGCGCAGCCATTAACAAACAACAGCATTCCTTCAATTGGCAACACAAACAACTCGTACACTGCACGAACGATAACCTCCACCATGAATCACAGTGGATTGCCAACCGCTCAAGTCTCGCCACAAAATCGTATTTTCACGGGCATCACGAACAACGCGTTGACAACGTCGCCCCAAAAGATTATGTCCGTGGACACGGTGACACAGTTGCCCAATGCGGAGCAATGGTTGGGACAAATTGTTAAGAGTGCATCGCCGGTGCCGCGTCGTGCCCAACAAACAATGTTGCACGGTCGTACACGGTCGTTGAGTAGTGCTCCCGACCCGTTTGACGCTGAGTGGGCGGCTGGGGTTGCGCAAACTGATGCCGCTGGACACAGTACGAATCCGTTCATATCACCGCCAAAGCCACCGGCCCAATCATTCCAAGTGCAGTTGTAAAAAAATGAGAGATGGAGTTGAAAATTTATTAAGAAGATGTTTTGGTCTCGAAAATCTTTTGTTGTTGAATATTAAATAATTTTTTAATTAATTAATGATGAATTTGTACATATATTTTTAATTGAATTCTTCTGCGATGAGTAATTTTAATGATTTGTGGCGCGAACATTTGTGACGATGCGTTTTGGTTTCGACCAAAAATTGTGATTTAATATTTTATTAATTTTATTATTCGAAATGTGCGCGGAAAGTCATTGATAAAGGTGGCTTTAGAGTTTAAAGCCTACTTAAATAAAAACGTTTATGTACTTATTACATTAAATTGAATTCTCGATAATTTTGTATTAATTAAAATATGAATTCAGTTCAAATGATTGGCATGAAGACCTTTAAACTGAACAATATTAAAAAAAATTATTCCGTTCCAAAATTTAAATAATATTGCATTTATTGTGTTGTATTAAATTAAATTATGCAAAATGTACTTTAAAATATCACCCCCTCCCTTTTCCGTTTTAAATCCTAAACAATTAATTAATTATTGTTTTATTCCACTAATTTAAAATTTAAATTGTAAATGAACGAAAATTGTAAAAGAAAATTTTATTCCATAAAAACCTAAATTCGCCTGATTTTAAATTTAAATTTAATTAAATTTTATTTTTATTTATTCGCTGGTCGAACAAATAGAAAATACAATTATTAATAAACTAAAATTGGCTTTCCCCCAAAAGAAAATAGTTTTTTTTCTAGAACTACTTGTTTCTAAATTTTGTTTAAAAAAAAAAATGAAAATATCGCTGGCCTATCCTTAACCAAAATCTTTATAAACAAATAATTAATTATTATTGTATTAAATGTAAATGTGCACAAAATACCTATTAAACAGTTTAAAATGCAAACTTAATTAAAATATATAGCGAAATGTTAGGATAATTCAATTCTATTGGAAAAATGCAAGCACAAACAAAAATATCGCTTCTTGTTCGGAAGCCAAGCGAATAAATACATGTTTAATTATAAATATTAATATTAATGATAATAATAATGAATATATAAATATATTATTTAAAGCAATATACAACAATATTACAAAACAAATTAAAAATGGCTTTTCAGATTATTTAATCCAACACATATTATTCTTTTAGACCAATTAAATATTAAATTGTGTGAGATGAAGCTTAACTTAATAGAGTTGTTAGATGAATTGTAGTCACATAGTAATCAACGGGACTACGTGCCCAAATTTTTAATTTAATTTTTTTCTTTATGATTTAAGTTTTTTAATTGACTTTCCTGATGATTTTTTGGGAAAATTTAAACTAAGGTCGGTATTTAATATTTAAAATTGAATTTAAGTTTTCACAATAACTTCAGGATTTTAAATGGTTTTAATTCTTTTTATACTTCTGCAAGGATGATATCCTGTGTATGGTCTAGAGCAATATGTTTTTATTTTATCGATCTCGTTTTCAAATTTACCGGGTAAAAACTTTATTCCTGAAGCACTGCTTTTATTATTTCCAGGTATGAAAATTAATAGATTTCCTTTTTTATGGGAAAACATATCATTATTTTATTGGTAAGTTTTTTTATTTAATTTTTTTTTAGCAAAATATTTTTGGTTTAAGTATAGTTAATTTAATTTTATTAGTTTCAAGTTGTTTTTTCCCCGTAAATAATTTTTATTTATTATTTTGAGTATGAGTATAAGTTTGAGTATGAGTGAATAATAAAATAACACGGTTTTATTTTATTTCATTTAAAAAAAGACTTTACATTACTTTTTATACACTACTTAATTAAATTGCATGGTTTTATATATTTTTAAAAATAGATTTGTCTAACAATTAACATTCTTTAAATAATTTGACCCAACGAAATCCCCATTTGAATTACTTTATCCTCAAATGTCAAGTAGGGAGAAATAAAACCCAGATTTTTTAAAAACGAAGAATTAAAGCGAGCTTAGTTCACTTACACACACAGAAATAGTAAATATATATCCAATTAGGGAAAGCTTTAGCTTCTTTTGACTGAGTGCAATTTTGCTACATCCACAATTAAAATGATTAAACAAAATATACACACTATTAATTAAAAATATTTGCTTTGCTTACACAAAAAAGGATTTAAGGAATTTGCGTGAATTTAAAAATTATATACATATCGAATGTTGTGAGAACACCTGAAAATTTCAGCTTAGCTTCTTCTGGAATCAAGTCTTAACTAAAATATAAAGTATTAAGCAGACTGCAACTATTATCTAATGATCAATTTACATAACTTAAGTCAATCAATATTTCATCAATCGTCATGTTTTATTTTTAAATTTATTTAAATAGAAACCGTTTTACGTTTTAATAATAATAATGGTTTAAAATGTAATTATTTAAATTTTTTATTTGCTTTGAATATTTTTTTTCAATTTCGAATTATACTTTAAAATGATTTTAAATCAATTTTATTACTTTTATAACTCTACAGCTCAAATTTAAATAAAATATTTACGGAATGTTTAGTTTATCAACCACGCAATAGCTTTTTCATATAAAATTTAATTTTAAAACATTCAATATTATGCAGAAACATTTTTGTTGTTAAACTTTAATATGTAAGAAATATTTCAATAAATGTATAAATGTGTAGATAAGAAATACTTCTAAAGTGTTAATTAATTATTCAAAATTATAAAATCCTATATTATTTTATAATAAATTACTCCCACAAGGGAATACAAACTCATTACGGCGAAATGCACAATTTAAAACAAATTTATTAAATTTAATATCTAATCGTATTAAGTTTCCAAAAACGCAACTTAGTCAGTAGATTAACATAAATCCACACACATAGAACAATTATTATTAATGTATATTATACAATTAAAGCAATTAAACAACGCTGATATCATAAATAAAGAATAATATTCCAAAACGTAGTTAGTTAGGATAAAAGGGAGAATTTGCGAAATGCACATTGACAAACAATACAAGAGTTTCTGAAACGTCTTCATTTAATGTAAAGAAATATGACTTAAATCTATTGTGTATGTATATCTGTAATAAAAAAAAAAGTTATTATTGTTTAAACAAATGTAAATTGATCAGTTTTTTTTGAATATTGCAAACACTACAGAATAATAATAAAAAATTAATTTTCAATAATTGTGGTAATTATTGAGTGTTTGAGTAATTTATTGTACTCAAATCATGAAAATGACTCAAATAAAAATTGAAATTACAATGCGATGAGTTTAATTTTGAGTGATTTTATTTAGATTGTTCAAACTGGAGCTGGGAAGGCTTTTTACTATCTGCGTGTTGCGCCACCTAACGAACATTTACCTGATACACACACCAAATTAAGTTTATTGGGATATTTATTGTTTTGGTATTTTTCACTTCTAGATTTTAAATGTTATTTAAAAGAAAATTAAGTAACAAATTTCAGGTTTCCTAAATTAGGACGCATAAACCCTTTTTTTTAAATCGCTTATCAATAACGTTTTTTTTTGAAGTTTTTAATTAAGTACTTAATTACTAATTTTTATAAGTCAAACAGGATATTTTAAATCTGCTGTGAGGAAGGGAATAACAAATAAAAAACTTTTATGGAGTAAACAAAAAAGAAAACCTGAAAATAAATCATTCCATTAAAAACTCTCATTTATTTAAATATTATTTTAAATATATTTTATTACAATCAAAACAATGAAGTATAATAATTAATTACAAAAAAATACGTCTTTTCGTTTTAATTTTTTTTAATAATTACTTTACCTATATTTATGTACAACATTAACGCTAATTGTGTGGAAAATTGGAATTTGCGCAAAACAATTAAGTTAAATAGCCAACCAATTTCTAGTGAATGAAAATAAAAGTTTGGGGGCGATTGCACGCGGTTACACACATTATTTGTCGTGGGTTCGGGAAAAACCACCACAGGAAATCCGCTAAAAACTAAAATATAGTTGTAATTTAATGTTAGTAAATTACATGTTTTTAGATGGCGAACATTTTTAAAAGATAAAAAGATGAATTTATGATGGAGTTAAGTAAGCGGAATGGTCGTTTAAGTGGTCCTACAGAGTCAGGTGTTTTGATTTGATTAAAGATCGTTGAATTTTAAAAACTTTCACTTTATAAGTAGTTAAGTAGTTTTAATTTTAAATTTTTTTTTTTTTATAGAAAATATGGAATAGTTGTTTTTTGAAGAAAATTAAGAAGAGAAGGAGTAAGTGTAGGAGAGAAAAATAATTTAATTAAGTGGAATGGATTTGGGGGAAATGACGTGAGGATTCAAAATGTTTGTGTGATGCTCGATTACAGGAGGCTGTCGATTGCGTGTATGACTCCGTTCGTTGCTGGAATATTCGATGTGACCATTTGGGTTTCGTTCACTTTAATTTTACCTGTAAAAGAAGACAAATTTAAATTCTATTCCTTGGAAATTAACCATTTAAAAAAATTACCTCCGCTTGTCTTTTGAAGCGTCAAAGGAGATCCAGACGTCAGAGATTCCCGTACTTGGTAGTACCGCATACCAGCTGAGTAAAGCGTTCCAGGGATAATGTGGCGAGAAACCAACTCATGTGCAGCTTGTTTGTCATTTATGATGCGATTTTGTTCTTCTTCAGCGAGGGTGGCAAATGCTGAATCAGTCGGTGCAAATACTGTATATGTTTTGGGTCCTAAGATAGGGAAATTGGAGATAAATTACGATTGAAAATAAAATGCTATAAGGCATTTCCAAATTTTTAAATTGATAAAAAGCGCCTGGATGTAGTCAATGTTGGCATTCAGAAATTTTTTAAATAAGGTCTCAAAACCAACCTTTGCTTTGCAGGAGATCCAACAATCCAGACATATAAATTGCCCTTAAGAAATGGGTGAAACGTCTCTCCCGATCAGACTGGAGTGTTTGCAGAATATCACCAACTGGAAGGGGGAACATTACGCGATCAACAGCATGAGCAATGCCTTGTGGAATCGGAATGTCTTGTTTTTCAGTCTGAATCATTGCACCGTTAATAGTTGTTGTCTGCAAAAAAATAAAATGGTGGAAGTTATATTTTAAATCTTAATTCCTTTAAAACTATAATTACCTTAACGTCATTCCATTCCTGATCGTGCATGTTGTATTGATTGACACGGAGTTGAGTACCAGCCAGTGAAACGCCAGTCATCTCGTCTTGTAAAGATTCAATCTTGAAAGATCCAGGGATGACGTGATGCAAAAGGAGCTAAAACAATAATAATTCCGTCAATACTGTAAAGTCCAAGAGAAATGTTTAAAACAAGCTTACACCACTCAAAAGTCTTGGATTCGACTTAAATTTCTCTTCAGCACGATCAGGTCCTCCTAATTGCACTAACAATCCCTTAAACGCTTTGTCAGATGGTGCAAAAACAGTGTATGGCCCAGTTTCATTCAGAATGGAGTCCAAACCGGATTGTCTCAAATATTTGGCCATTGCATGGAGTCCGTTGTTTTTCAGCGTTGTGATAAGATCTTCTTGATTACCGTCAACTGCATATGCAGTGTCCTGATGTTCCTGATGATGGTTCAATGGAACTGGACTTGCCGTTGAGGAAACTTCCTCCACTGTGGTGGCAACAAGTCGCTCAGCCTCTGGAGTTTGTGGCGTAACTGACGACGGATGATATGTAGATGGTGACAGAGTACTACTGACAACATTTGAGCTTGAAGCAGTGTGCAATGTGGAATGGCTACCCAATGTGGTCAAATATGGACTGGAATACTGAATACTAGCAGGTGTCACTGATTCAGTTGTCTTCGTCAATGGGATGACAGTTTTGGATGTCTCATCAGCTTGTGGTGTTGTGGGCAATTTAATGTCACCCTCTTTGATCCTCTTCAAGATGCCATCGACCTCAGTGCCAGAAGTTTTCACATCTTTGTCACCGTTGCCTTTGACACCTTGCACCTTGAAGCTTCCATCATTTTGCTCTTCCAAATAAACGTAGGTTACTTTCTTCTCTTTGGGCAATTCACCAACCTTCTCCAAAGCACCATCAGATCCTTGCTTCACAACTTCAAAATCAGCACCAGCTGGAATGGCACCACTTTTAGCCAAATCTGCTAGGGAAATTGGTGAACCTGCATCACTGCTGGCTGCACCAGCTGTTGCTTGAGCCAAAATTGAACTAGCATCACCATTAATTGGAGTGGCACCTTGCACAAGATTGGGGTCAGTTGTACGAATAACTTGCACCTTCTGACCATTTGGAAGTGTTAGGTCCATGCTGGAGTAAGTACTGTTACCAAGACTGGGTTGTGGCTGATCAGCGAGTGCCAATTTCAATTGCTTGAGAAGATCTTCACGGCCGAGACCCTTGCTGGCACCTTTGGATTTTGATTTAGACTTTGACGATTTGGGGTGATCAGCGGCGGCAGCTTCTTGTTGGGCCAACCTGCTAAACAATTTGTGTTGATTGTTTTCCAGAAGAGTTTGCAAATCATCATCGGAAATGTCTGATGGAACTGGCACCCTTGATCGCTTGGTAGTAATTGGTGGTGGAGTTGTTGTGGTGGTTGTTGTAGTTGGGGCTGGAGTTGGATGGATTTCATGATACTTATCGACGGCACGTTGGAATAGAGTAACTTCCGATGGGAAAATTCCACGGCTGCGTGTAATATGTGGAATGCTGCGGTCTTGATTGTGTGGGATTTTGGAGGCAATACTTTGGGACCTTACACGTTCTTGTTGTTGCAGGAAGTCATCATGCAATTGCTTGACTTTTGTTTGTTGCTTCTGGTATTGTTTTTGCACAAACTGTTCATGCTTTTGGATAATTTTTTGCTTCTCTTCAAGTTCCTTTTGACGCAGTGCTTCCAATTTGGGGTCAAATGGTAGACTTGGTTGTTGTTGGAATTGGGTAAATTGTTGTTGACGATATTGCTGTTGCTGTTGCTGCTGTTGGAACTGTGGCTGCTGCACTTGTGGGGCTGCCTGTTGATGCACTTGATCATTGAATTGACGTGTTGGCTGGAGATGAACAAATGGTTGCTGATTTTCAGTTGGGGCAAATGTGGGTTGGGCAGCTGTGGGAGCAAGCGGTTGCTGTTGTTGGATGGTACTTTGGGTTGGGAATTGTGGATTGAATTGATTTTGAATGGATCGCTGTTGCACTTGTTGGGTGTGCAGTTGTTGCTGTCCGAATTGATTTTGGAAATGGGGCAAAAGGAATTGTTTTTGTTGGGATTGTAGGTCAAAGTTTTGAGGTTGTTGGGAGTAATTGGGAATGAATTGGGTTTGGGTGTGATGCTGCAAAATTGGTCCTTGCGTGGAAAATGTTGTCTGTGTTGGTTGATTGAAGAACACTGAGTTTGGTGAGAATTGCTGCTGCTGCTGCTGCTGCTGCGGCTGTTGTTGATGATGCTGCTGTTGATGCAGTGATTGCGGTTGATTATTTGGGAATGTAACGGGAATTGGTTGTTGCTGATGAACGTTAAATCTGTGTTGATGTTGTTGAATGTCACTGAGGATATGTGTTTGTTGATCCGGACTCAATTGTCGTCGCGTTGGAAAGGCGTCATTTTGAGACTGTAAAAATAAAAATGTAAACTGTTAGTTAAACGGAAATTGTTGTACGGGTAGCTATTGTGTATTGTAACGTGAATGTGCAAGGATTCGATGAGCATAAGTTGGCAATTTTATATATTGAATTTTTAATCGATATTTGCGATGTCACGGTTGATTGCTTGCAATACAGAGCACCGTAAGCACGACCAATATTTTGTAACGGAGGAAATGTGCTCCACAGACTGTGACGCCAGATAATTCGGAGTGCGAAGCATAAAACATAATTTATGACAATGGATCTTTTTATGAATATCATCAAAATTTGAATGGCAAAACATGCCAATATTCATAACAGTTTATATTCTGCTACATAAGACGAAGCGATTTGGTTTGGAATTGTGCAAACAAGCGTGCGCCATCCGCTACTTGGATTGAAATGATTTTCAATCAGTTGGGTAATCGCACGAAATCAATTTAACGTTATGAAGCGCATTAGTTTTACTCTTCCTTGTTATATATTGCGGAGACGTCATAAAATACAATTTAAATTACTTTTGAACCATAATTACCGACATGAACATATCAAAAATATTTTGTAAAATAAAAAATTCCATTTGGGTTTAGGATGAAATGACACAATGATCGTAAATCGTTAATAACAGTTATGTGAATCTACAAAACCGATTATTACCTCACGTTAATATTTACATGCCTTTGCACGAAAGACAATTGCTGCTATTTAAACTGTTGGTTATGCCAATTTTGTGGAATTAACGCATATATAGTTATTAGTTACTACATAATTAGAGGAATGAACCCATCTGCCCATCCGCATCCCATACAATCATCTAAATAAGAAACAGCTACACCAACGGTTATTTCATTTCCATTCTTTTATTATGAATTTAAATATGGCGCCCATTTGTGTCGTCCGTTAAATTGCATTAATTTATGCCAAGTCGCGCAGTGAAATGTGTTTCTTTTTTCACATTCGACCAGCAGAAAAATGAAAGTGTTCAGCAGATTTTAAGCAACCTATACTTATAAAAAAAAGTGAAAAAATTTGTGGGCAATAATTGGCCCCATCAGTTTGGATGTGCAAACTATTTATTTGTGTAATACGCGTGCACCGTTATAGTTGCGGTTTATCTGGTTGCTCGTGTGCTTTGCTTGCTACCCTAATGTAAGCGGTGAACCTCATTAGCATCGGACCATCTGAATGGAAATCGCATAATAATTGTGTTGGGAAATAATACACCATTTTTCTGCCTTTAATTTTTTTATCTTAATTGTTGACGATATTTACTAATTAATTAACATTTTTCAGTCGTTGCGAATAATAATAATTAACGGCGTTTAAAGTTAAACCACTTCTACACTTCTTTTATTTATTTGGATTGGAGATTTATTGTGGGATCCACTTTATGGAATTTGCTGCAATTTAGGAAATGATCCACATTAAGCCGTTGGATATCGGTTTAAATGAAGTCCTATATTTGTATAATTATTATCTCATAAAGTGGGTGAAAAAAATTTACAGCTGGTGTACAAATAATTAAAATTTAAATTGTGCAATTAACATTTAAATATTGTGTGCTTACTGTATAAAAACAATAAAAACTTGCCGAAATTAAACGGTAAGTATTAGAAAAAATACAATATTTTTATTGCTTTTGGATGCAATTATTAAATTTAAAATATTTGTACCGGTAATTGTGAACGTTATAAATTATTATTTAATTTTAAATTGTTATTTTATAAAATATTGATAAATAATAAAAATTTATTGACAATACATTTAATTAAAATTGTCAATATTTACTTTAAAATATTGAATGTAATCAATCAAAAATATTTTGTACATATTGTGTATTTCCAATATTTAAAAAAAAAATTCCATTCCACTTTTTTTTAAATTCAACACATTCAAAAATGCAAAGAGACTTAAAAAGTGAGAAACATTAAAGCCAAATAAATAAATGAATTTCGCAATTTTCCTACGACACTTCAAGACCACTTATAGTTTCAAAAGAGCAAACACAAAGTTGCTTCATAATTCCACTGTTATTATCATGAAAAACCATTAAGAACACTTGTCAGTTGCCACCCTTTATCACAGACAACAACTGTCACAACAATGCACAACATTTTCACAAGCAAATTCAAACGTGGATATACGAGTATGTACCTCTTTCTTAAAGGATGCAACCCCCCCCCCCCCCTTCCCTTCCATCCCCACAAAACCAAAACACAAAATAATTCATAGAGAAATTCCAGCACATTTGACAAATACGAAGGAATGTGTTCACGTCGAAATTCTGGTGCCACCACAAAATGAATAAAGTTGTTACATGTTCGGTACAAAGTTTACATGAGTGTCAATCAACAAACATATTTAGTACGAGTCTGCATGCATGCATGCATGTTCCTAATGCGTGTAATATAAATTCATTTGTGCACACAAATTCCAAAAACGGAAAATTCGCAACCACAAAAGGATGTGCGTGTCACAATGTCAACCATGTGGTTGACGCCTGACTATGCAATATAAAGTTTAACGAATGAATACCAGAAAGCTTTCAAACAAGTCTTTGACAGCATGAATATCAACCAATGTAGCAGCACAAAGCACACGACTTATGAGCATATTGATTCTGTATCTCCTTTTTTATCCTTCCTCATCGTATTTTACTACAAAAGTCGTGTCATTATAACGGTGAAAATTGGGGAACGTTCTCCGTTAAAGATATTGACAAGCTTTGAAATTTAATATACATTTTCAAAACTTTAATCGCATCCTCTTCAATTATACGGTTATTTTAATTTAGTTGTTTTTTTTTTGGTTAAAAAAAATTATTTTTGTTATCGTTTTTTGCTAAAAAGTAAAAAAAAATTAAGTTTAGTTTTCTATTGTGAAATACGACAATTTGCGGCATTTATATTTTTTGCGGTTTGAATGTTTTTAGCGGGTCAATAAATTTAATTCTTTACAATGGATTTTAATTTTTTTTTCGTTCAAGGATTTTTTGCGGTTTAAAATATGTCATGCACTCGCTAAACATTGCAAAAAAGCTTATAAAAAATGTGAGTCAAAATTATATAAGAACATAATTGTTGCGGTTTAAACCGGTTCAAAAAGTGGCTCCTTTGCACTATAACCGTTTATCGCATTGAAGTAGGGAAATCCTTTTTTTAAGTGTACAAGAAGAAGCAACTTAAAATTAAAACAAAAAGGCACGCAACAAAAAAGGATGTTCAAATTATGCAAAATGACATAACATATTAGAGACATTATTTGGGAATAACAAAATTATGTGCACGTAATTGAAGGGACATATGCAATCAAGTTTCATAAAAAATAATATCACACTACGTACACACATTCTACATTTCTTCTGCTTCATTTAAGAACCCACCTGTTGTGAAAAGGTCGTTTATTTTGGGAGCTTCCAAGCATATACAAAACATAACTCTGATGAGTAGAGACGTAGCTTTCGTGTACATATACAATATAAGCAATGGAGAAGGTGGCAACTGGTGGAATTGCCGCATGAATTTAGCTTCATTTGTCGGATGCATGTGCCCGCAATACACAGTACACTGGCGTTATGTTGGTTGTGTGACTTTGTTGTTGTGGCTGGTGTTGCATTTGGGGTGGGTGGGTGTGTGTGTGTGAAGTGGCACAAATTTACAGGATTATTTATGAACGCGGGCATGCAACAGCGAGCCGTGAGCTTAATTGCATGCAAGGTTGTTTTAATTAATGAAATTTATTTAACATTATTAATTATTATGATGTGGATTGAGGACGTGTGGATGCACAATGCATTTGAAATGTGCATTTAATTAATTAATTTGAAATGTATTAAATAACATGCATGTATGAAGATATGTAAACATTTCTTTTTTTAATTTTATGTTTAAACGCCTGTGATGCTGCAACTGCAATTTGGAAATTAAAATTTAAACGCCAATATTAATGCTATTGCATACTTTTTGGCGTTTAAACTAATATTCTTCCGTTTTAAACACTTTTAACTTGCAATTGTGCTTTTGTTAGAATACAAAATGCGTATATTATTGAAATTATGCGTCAGCAACTCAACATAACTACCCACTTTACATGAATATGTTAAATGCGCACACGACAACAATTCAACAATACAAATGTTAAATTTGAGCCACAATGTCTCCCCAATGCATTGGGGGACGCAAAGTAACCATTTGTATTCAAAGTGAAACGAAACCCCTACATCTGTAGATACAGATGTGAGATGAAAAGGAAAGAAGCGCCATCGTGTCGTACACTAACTCCACTTCACTAAATAAATAATATTGATTTGACCCAGATTTGTAATTTTACGACATGTTTCTTTCTTTGAATATGTTTATTGTTCTGCAATATTTAAAGCCCAATGATTCGCAACAGTAATTGGCAACAGTTATCGCGAGCGTCTCTCTAGATGTTATTATGCTATCGTCATCAAAGGCACATTGCAACACTGCACAAAATGCACATAAAATGTCGTTTGTTAAAACAATCTGCAATAGTCAATGTCCTGATGCAGCTGCAGTACTCGCAATGCACATCGCACAGGCACTTGTTAATTGAGATAAACTTTGCAATGTACACCCATCGAACGGCACATGTTTTAAGATTGCAACATGCATCGTCCTTTTTATATTGCATCTATTTTTAGTATATTGTTTGCAACATCCCTGCAGGGTAAAATGAAGATGTGAGTTATATGGAGTTTGTAATAACAATAAACATGAAGTACTAGCATTCTGTTTAATCCTGCATGCATACACAGCGGAAGGATGTTTACTAGGCGCTCGCCTCTTTCGCTTGGGGAGTGCAAATGCAATTCATGTTGTTTTAGAGTGAAAAACAGTTACATTGTGTCGGCCCTAGGGTGGCAAACGTATACCGACGTACGTGTTTTTCATTAAAACCTAATAAAAGTTTTATACTTTGAATTTTGATGTTGCATTGTCAAGTTGCAATATGCATATAGTGCGTTTTAATATGCAGTTTGTGATCGCATTTGTTGTTGTAAGATGTTGAATCTGTATATTCGAAACAAGTTGAAGGATATACTTGTACTTTTGTTTAATAAAAAAATTAAAATTAAATTTTGTCAATATTTTAGCTTTTTTTTTTAATTATCATAGGAATTCAATTTAAATAATGTCAATACTTTCGAATATCGTCAGTTTTTTTGCTAAAAAACTAATTTGTATTCATTTATATTGTGAATTGACGCGACTAATTATTGTCAATACTAACAATATAATACAATTAATATTAAAAATATTGATTTTTACTTTTAACAATTCGAAAAACTATGTCCCAGTATTATTGTTAATATGCCGAAACTAAATACTGTCAATATTACTGATAACACAATAAAGTATTGTCAGTTGTTATTGATAACGGTTCAATATATTGTCAATATTTTCATTAAAAAAAAAAAAAAACTGCTACTGTAAAAACTAAGAAGACTTTTAACATTTTTACAGTTCCAATTGAATTTCGGCCCATTTTCATCTCAAAGTCGCACTTTAAAGAATCGTTTCATT
Organism: Sylvicola cinctus; assembly: GCA_963854165.1. NCBI lineage: Eukaryota > Metazoa > Arthropoda > Insecta > Diptera > Anisopodidae > Sylvicola > Sylvicola cinctus. The sequence goes on from OY974082.1 coordinate 46,268,385, forward strand.
ATTTACTTTAATTCCTTCCGGAAACAACAAACAAACTTAAATACATACACCCAGCAAATCATCTACAATTCTATTTGTTTAACGAGCTGATGCAGGTTTCAAACATTTATGTTGCACTAATGGAATTTCGATCTGTCTTAAACCAACAACGAATGCAATTCAAAACTGCATTTACACACTGCAATGTGGCAATGTTTTATTTGTCAAATCTTCCCATGGAGGATTGCAATTAATGCATGGTGCACTCAGCAGTTCTTTTCATTTGAACATCACACAAAATACAGGTTGGCTTTATGACCAGATATGGACAAACGATTATGCACACACATTCATTATAATAATTATTATTCTGATGGTTGGCGGTATGGGTCAATCGTGCTCATACATTTTTAATAAACCGTTGTAGATTCCTTTCACTTTTAGCATAAAAGCGACTATTTATAACTCGTAAATGCAGTGGCTGGTGAGTTGTCCCACATTGAGTTTTTTTTTTTCACTCAACAAAGTTTTTTTTTTTTTGTAAAACCAATTTTCCACCGTCACCATTTGCTTTTTGGGAACAGCACTCACAGCGCGTTTGATGGTGATGTCAAATGGAAACACAAATTGATTGAGAGATTCTTAAATGAAATTATTGGAAAATTCCGCAATGGGAAAGCATTTAAAGAATTGCCGGTATTAGGAGTATGCAATGTGTAATTCAACTCAATCGTACATTCTTCAGCGTGCAAATGTGGCAATAGTTTGTGTACGTTTTTTTCTTGCATTGCTTGCCATTTCTTTACAACTATTACTTCGTGTAAGATGTGTTATGTCTTGTAACATGAAATGGTTATGAACATTTTAGTCATGGCCAATTAATTTACACTGAGCACGTACTCAATTTTGTTTATGAGTGAAACTTAAATTGTAAGCAATAAAATTTAAGTGAAAATAATTAATCAATTGGTGCTCGGGCTCACTTAATCATTAATCTTAAGTAAACTATAAGTTAAACTAACTTTATTATTACAATCGTATTTACTTTAACTTTTTTAAATTCATTTGTTAAAACCCAAATTCATTTGGTTTAATTATTAGCAACATTAAACTGGATAACACTTCCTGATTTCTTTGAAGCACATTCCTTTTTCAATTTCTCTCCCACTCACACTGTTTTCCGTATTTAATGCATAAGACGTTGCAACCAAATTCGAAAATCATGTTGTGTTGAAGTTCAGGGCATGAACCGTGAGCATTGAGCAGGCAGCACTATACGAAAATATGCATGCAATATTTCACTTTGAACTTTAAATTGAATGCACGATCTTATGCATTAAAATATAATTCGCTATATTTCTCGCTTGTAGCATGAACTTAATACTTATGAGTGCAAGGCTTATAAATCAGACTTCATGTTCAGAAATAATTACAGCTTCATGCAGATCGAATTGAGATTTAAAAGGAAATGTGTAACTCATTTTATTTTTAGAAACAGGAATTTGCTTAATTGATTTGTAAGTGGGCTTTTGATAAATACAATTTAGATGTGATGATAGTTGAAAGCTGTGAACTTTTAATATAATTTTTCTTTTGTATTTTATTTAACATAAGTTCGCTTTAAGTCTTAAATAAAAATACATGTTTAAGACTTTAACTGATTTATTTATAATTTTAAAGTTTCAGTCAGTTAGTATTATTATTTATTTAATGTTCTTTTATAAAAAAAAAAAAAACAGCGCCATCTATTTGTAAAGCTTACAACCTAATCAGTCCTTGAAAATTTTGTTGCGTTGCATAAGCGACATCTATCGTTAAACTTTTATTCACAAAATTTAATTGCTAAAGCTTTTATTATTTTTTTACAACGACTTAAATGCATTTAACCGTTTAGAAGTATAACCCTCAAGGTCAGCTTATCCGTTTAAAAATCTAAAGAATGACCAGTCATTATTTAAAAATAGGAAATGCAAATTTTCATACAAAAGCTCACGTAAATTTGTTCGCGTTTAATTCAATTATTTCAATGTGTGTATATATTTTTAGGTACATATAAACTTACTTCTCGACTTGGTAACTGTTATACCTGCATGTACTTTTTGTTTCATATTATGCTTAATGGTTATATGTTAATTAAGAAAGTTGCAAAGTAATTTTCATATTATGTGTTTTAATACAGAATTGTAAATTAAGTGAGCACGTTAAGCACACATTTTCTACATAATATGTGCTTATGACGTGTAGCGAGTGTTCTTGTGCCTTTATATTTCACACTGAGTACGCATTTCCGATTACTTTTGAGTATAAACTCCTTACAAATTAGATTTGCAGCAAAAAAAAATTGAATTTAACGACTTTCCACAGCCCTGGGGGTTGAAAATGGGTCACATTATGAAGTGTGTGGCATTCGAATCAAGGGGTTGAAACTCTCATCAAAACTTGTGTGTGCACGCTTCAGTAGACATGGGAGGGGAGGTGACTGGTGAGGTGAGTAATTAATGAAATATTTAATTACAGTCACATATTATGTGTGGAAAGTATGAGTTTTTGAGCTTTGATGTCGTTATTTTAATTTAATATATGTTATTTAATGGAATTTATATTTTTACTGTATTAAAGAGCACAATCACTTAGTTGTAGCAATTATGATGTATTTAAGAATCAGGGTGTAAAATTTTAATTTTAATTTCCGAGTAAATAATGATGTACTTACATTTTTCATGTTAATTAATGTCCATCTATTTTTTTCAGTAACAATTTTTAATGCCTGAATTAAAAAAGTCATTAAAATTATCATTTTTAAAAACGCCTAGCATTTACTGCAGATTTTGGAGGACTTTGTTATTTTTATGCTTTTGACGGTCTACATTTAGGCGTTTCACTTGAAAATAGGTATGTTTTTACTATACTATTTTGCCTTAAGCAATTTTAATCACTTATTACTTAAGACTTTAATATTAACTTTTAAGTACAAACCAATCAAATTTGTGATTGGAAATTTCGTAATTTTAACATAACGTATCGAATTTGGTTTTTCATTAAAGTCCAATTGTTATAACTTAAGAAATACCAATGAAAAAGGCAATGAAATAATTAAATTGCACACTTTTAATTGAAATCCCATTAAAATAACAACAATTTTCATAAAAACTTAATTTTTATTTCGCTAACTAACAACGCGAAAACTCGACATAAATAGTCTAAACAAAAAGTTGATTGCCTTTAATTTTAATAGTACAAGATGATGATGATGATGTTGTTACTCACATATTGTTTACGTGTACGTATGTGGTCCATATTTTCTTTTCCAATTAAAATTAAATTCATGTCTCAGACAATTAAGCAACAAACAAAACAAACAACACATTATGACGAGAAGAAAAAGAAGCTTGATGCATTGATGCAGCGTTGCAGCAAAGATGCGCACACACTTGCAAGTCTTAACGGATCCAAGTGGTGCACAATTAGTGCACAAATACCATCAGCAGCTGCATTAAGGTGAAAAATTTCAATGAATTGGCAGAATGTGTACGTGAAAGGTGGCGTGCATTTGTTTAATATAATTCTTAATGCTAATTACGATTGCATTTAAAATGTAATTACATTTTATGCTCCACATATTGAACTGAATGGCGCGCATTCGCAACTCTTAAGATGGTATTTGTGAACAAGATTGTAACACATGTAACTATTTTAATAGTTGGTGAATTACAAAAAATTTCAGCACATTAAAGGAAAATAAAAAAAGTTTGTCATTTCTCTTTGTTTCAAGTTGCAGCACGTACAATTTGAAATGAAGGGAAAAACTGAATTTTTGTTTTTTTGTATTCTCTTTCTCTCAGTCTTCTATGATTAAGTGAAAGCGATGACTTAAAAACAACGCACGTACAAATTAATTGGTTTGTGTAAAGTAATTGGTGATTGCACGTGAACAGTGGAGCTCATCGTGCGCCCCAAAGTTGCCCAAAACGTACCAATCGGGAAATTGATATACATGAATGGGTGAATTTAAAAAAAATCAGGTAAATGAAATTACATCAATGGGAAATGCTTTGTTTTGAAGTGTTTTTTTTTTACTTTAATTAATTTTTGTTTTTTGGTAATTGCAATTTGTAATCATCCACATACCCACTGATCTTAATTAGTAAATTGGTTACAATCTCTGTTAACTTATTATCCTACATCCATAACGCATAACTTTAGCAAAGGAAGCCCACAATTGATCGTATACGGTTTCAAATCTTGGCATGTTTGTTTTAACCTCATGTACTCGCACTTATTGTCTATCATCTTGGGATGCGTTTTATGAAAGACGAGACGCACTTTCTCTAATTAAAGTATATTTCATCATGCGGGGATGACACAACAACGCTCAGCAGACGGCCGCAGACGCGACGCGCTTAATAATAATGTGCATTATGAATTATTTATACAAAGTGAAATCACTTTAAGTTCGGTAGACGGAATATGACAGTTTTGTCATGAATTATTGGACAATTATGTACAAAATATGAATTGATGTGATCGTTATATGGGTACTCGTATTATGTTGTTAGCGAATATTTTGTTTATGAAGGAGTTAAATTTGAAGCCATGCTTTTTTTTGTTGTTGTGTAAATTACTTTAATAACAGTCAATGAAAAACATTTTGAATGAAGTTACAATTTACATAACCGATGCCTACCTACTTGGTAGTTATATAAGTTCGCCAATTTGTTGTTCTTCTTATGCGCAATAATTTAACAAATATTGATAACGATTTAGTTCATTTTTTCCTAAAATATTATTTAATATTTTTAAAATTAAAATTTGCCCTTATTATATTTAAAACGATTTACCGTTAATTAAATTTCTTTCATAGGATAATACAGGTTTCTCTATTAATCAAATCCGTTACGGGACTTTTATTAAAATTGTCAATATATAATATTTTGAAAGTATTTACAATATTCTCTCTCAGGTTTTGTTTTAAGACAATATTCATTCTAAAGTTACTGATGTGGTATTTTAAAGATTAAAAAAATTTTGTTGTAAGACCTGAAGTTATGTTAAGGAAATTAAATCAATACTCAAATTTTCATGGACAGTTTAAAGTCTTAACGATGAGTTTGAAAATAATTACAGAAGCTTAATTGTACATCAATATAGCTACTTGTATCATTTTCATGAAAATTTTCCCTAAATCCACTCATAAATAAGACTTCCTCAGAACAGTTTTAAGGAATTAAGAAAGTTAAATTGCTTGGATTTTGAGAATCATAATTCATGAATATGCTATCATGATGAATGAACGGAATTAGATCACATTGTTTCTAAAATTAACAAAACATTAATGCCTATAATTACCAACATTTGACTGCTTTGTTCATTACAATATCAAAACTCAAAGATGTATTCTGTATTCATCATTTATCCATGAGGTCTTTGATGAGTATATTTATAATTAGCGGTTTACTGGTTCATGTTGCGACTTGTGGGTAAGAATATAATTATATGTTAGGACGAAATTGACAATATCTTAAAGTTTGTTCCTTTATTTAATTATTTAATGCGACATTGACAGATTTAGGTTAAACTAAAACTATGGATGCGTTGGTTATTATGTTATTATGTTAAATAATATACCTTTTTTCTATGTGGCACATACTCGATAACTAAATTAATTACATCAAGCAAAAAAAAGTAAATACATTTGTTCCAATTTCAGTACATTTTACTCACAATTTTTATAAACTATATTTAAATTAACCTTTCATTTTCATTTGCGAATTGCAGAAAAAAAACATGTCAACTGCTACCGTACGTGTCAATCCACAGTAGCAACTTAATTTCCTTGCAATAAAAGACGTTGCACAGAGAAAGAACCGCAGAAAGTACCAGTTGACACACTGTGTTAGTGTGATTTGATTTGAGTTGCGGAAATGCGTGTTGTTGTGGTTTTGCATAAAATGTGTTATGCGCCATAAAAGCTTTTACATAAGGTGCAAAGTGCAATAATCGGCAGTACTTGTGTGTTAAGAACGATTGACTGGTAACTTAATGCACCAAAATACCCGTTTTGTATTGCCGCGTTGCGAGTAAAATGGCAAAAAATGATCTGGCAACTCTGCTGTGTTGCACATTTTGTATTCGAGTTCATTAACTTAAACTCTTTGCTGCTGTTCAACAATATTTCAACAACAATCTCCTTTTAAATTAAGCAGTTTGTGCGCCATCCAGTTGGTGAATAGTTTTATTGCAACTTACCATATTGGAGTGATTTAATTGTCTAAATGCGTTTTATTTTAGTAAAACGAATGTAAAATTCGTTTTACACAACAAAAACTGTGGATTTATTTGAAAATGCGAAACCATTTTTTTTTTGTTGTAAAATTAAACTTAAATTGTCAATTTTTTAATCAAGATCATGCCCAAAAAAATGTTTCTTGTGAACTCAAAAATGTCTTTAATGGTTTTGACAAATATTTCAAGGTCAAGGTTGATTTCTTAATAAATCAGAACAGATTTTCAATGAAGTACGTCGTAATAAATTTACACATGGCTCTCCCTGCTAAGTCTGGCCACCATTTTTTGTTTGCTGTATTCATATGGAATATGCATACCTGTTTTTGCCGGTATAAACAGTTAAAAGTCTGACGTTGCGCAGTTGGCAATCTGCATGGGACACGGTCCGCAACGGAGAAGAAGTTTCTTTCTGAATGCAACAGCATTTCTTTTATACATTTTTATTTCTTCAAATATTCAGTTTCAATTTTCATTTCACCGTTTCCCTTTAACATACTCACGTTGGAGTGAAAGTTGTTGCAGAAAATGATTGAGAACACTGCGCATGCGAACTCTCCCGCAAATATAAAACGCAAATTCACTTCAACTACACACAATGGCTGCAATTCGTTTAAAGAATTACCCACAATTAAATGCTTTAATATGTTGCACAATTAATTGACAAATAATGAGATAATTTGACGTAAACAATCATAATAAATAATGTGCAATGTTGTGTGAAACTTGAAAATGTGCTTGTAAAATACAAAAGGGGCTCAATTGTTTGATGATCTCAGAGAATGTTATTGTGTGATATTATATGTCTCATTTAATGAGTTGAAAGCATGAATTTAAATTAGATAATTGACAGTTTCATGTGGACGAGATGAATTGTCAAGCACGTTAATACGTACTTTGTAGTTTATAACTTTGAATGATTCAGTTTTTAATTTGAATAACCATTAAATGTTTATTAGTTGTATTATCTGTCATTTAATTATTTTCAGTATAATCTTAATTTATTTTAAACTGGAACTAATTAATAACTATTTATGTATTTTATATTTTCAAATTAACATTAATACAATTATTTGTTTCGATCGCCTAAATTTCTAAAATCAGTTTTAAAACAAAACTCGGAACTCCGCTAAAATCTGTAAATTTTAAAAGATAAATTGGCTTTGATAACGGGAGTCGAGATTTTAAGTCACAAGTGTGTCCTTGAAAATTACACAGAAAGTACAATCAAGTCGTTTTCAAGATAATAGCCGTGTTAAAAAATACTCGTGTAAGATGAAATAAATTATAACAGTAAAAAATGTCCCCTTAACGGGTAATGAATAAACCGTTACAATAAAAAACAACAATGTTAAAAAAAGCAGTCCGCAATGAAAGTGACAACAGTTTTATTATTTAACATTGTTGATCACAACAACAGCAATTGTTACTGTTTATCGTCAATTGATACGCACCGCAATACAAAAGAGCACAAAGAGCATAAAATAAAAACCGCACACGCTTCTGTGTATGAGCCGATAAAATTGCATAACCATTGCAACATTACAAAACAAGATGAACAACATGAGGCATTCAAATCAGGCAATTTCTATTATCCACGGCAATACGAAAAAAACCGTTGGAAAAAAAACGTAATAACAAGATCAGCTTATGTTACACGCATTTGTAGCGCGCTTTAACGAGTGACACGTTCTTTTTGCAATTTGCATTTGTGAATTCATTCATTGCACGCGTGAATAAACACAAATAAATTGTGCGGTTCATTTTTCGCTGAACCTGACTACTTTAACCATAAAAGTCGGAGTGCAACAGCGCTCGTAGCGCTTTGACAAAATGGGAGCACGTGTAATTAGATAATAACGAGCACATAGTTGGTAATAATACAACATTCACCGGTAAGTCGTGATCAAGCATCTTAACATTGCCAAGATGGTGGTGTTTTTTTTTTCGTGCAGCAAGTTGCAATTCTGCATCGAGTTTGATATCTGCAAACTAGATTGCTGATCATAAAAACGTGTTGTTTGACGTGTTTGCAAATGACACATGAAGCGTTGCAGTAATTCGCATTTTGTTATAAACTGGTGGTGGTAGGTGGAAGGCGATTGACTGATTTAAGGGACAAGGTGAGTAACAAATTCACCTAGTGGACATTGTACTCTTTCTCTATGTCTGATCGATGGATGCAATTGTGGCGTAATGGTCTAGCAGCATTGCAAATTTGAAAGCTTTTTTTCATTTTTGTTTTGTTTTAAGTTTTTATGAAGATTTCTAAGAAGCTGCACTGAAATTCAACATTTACGAATCCCTCTACAGTAGTTTATAGTTCAGGTTGCATGCACGCCATTTAATAACATATTTTATGTAGTAAGTTGTTGCAATCTGCTTATGTGCTCATACATTGAATCAAGTGAATACATTTTAAAATTAAATTGATGTCGATTCGATTATTGAATTGGAATGGTGTTTGAATGACGGAATACTGAAGTGAAATGTAATTAATGAAGGAGTTTTTTTAATTTGAGGCCTTCTGCTCTAATTGTGCTTTTAATATGTTACAAAAAAGAGGTTAACAAAATATCTTTAATTTTCTTTCCAAACACCTGAATTTTAACTACAGAGAGATTCTTTAAGTGTCCCTTTCAATTTTGAGCTACTTTTCTTTTTCTTTTCTTTTCTTCATAGTTTGTTTTTTTAAATTGATACACCCGCCTGATCAACTCGGTATCATGTAATTTATTATTTAATAACACCGCAAACCATGCTTTTAGTTGAATTAACGTTAATAGCTATTGTCATGCTTAATAAAATATAATTGGAAAAATGTGAAAGTTCGCTGAATTTATGCTTTTTTTTTCCGGTTATAATTTTTTTGCGGTTCAAAAATATTGACCGTTTTTTACGCAAACTTTTTTTTGATAGTTCTCGGTTGAATTACTTGACAATTTACAAGTTAAGACGTTTGTGTTACCTGTTAAGTCCGAGAATTTAAGTCACTTAGGCATAGGTCTCTTTTTCAGTCAGTCAATGGTTAAGGTACTCCAAACTAAGTTCCGATAGAATAAGCGACCTTATTGGAATAATGCAAACCCACTTCACCAATTATTCAAAAGAATTGGCATTTATTGAATAGAAACGCAATTATACAGAACTGTTGAAGCAAAATAGTGACCCAGTTAATTTTTCTTTTCATCAAATAAATATTTATGCACAAATTCGATTTCATATTACAAAAATGTTAATTAAATGTTTACCGCAATGCATCATCCTGCAACACAAACATCATCTTTGAGTCACTTTTTATTGGATGTTGCAGATAGTTAACGAAATGAAAAACTTGTTATTATAAAGTGCAATTGCAGAACGAGAAATTCAGACACGCGGAGTTACCTAAGACATTTTATTAAATTCGCGCACACAAACAGTTTGCATGTTACCTTGGTTTGTTTCCCCGGGGCATTGTAAAATGTTTAGTTAATTGAAAAAGAACCAATTGAAATAAATGCAAGCCTCGAGACTGAAAGCTGCTCACGTTCTGGAAGATTCAGACACGCGATTTAATTTGACTTTTAAATGGAAAATATTGTGTTACGTATCGAAGCAAACCCAAAGGAAACTTTACACGTACTTTGATATAGAAAATAGACCGTAAACATTATCCATGTTTGAATGATTGGCTGTTTTATGTTTCTATTTAAAAGAATTTGTGAACATCCATCCGATCGATTAGCGCGAATCTGCGGATGATGATTTAGCAAGTCCAAGTCAATCTGCGAGATATGTACATACTCACATATAAGACGCGTATAAAGAGAAAGTTGATAGCGGGTGTGGCTTGCCAAATGCTTGTGCGTTCTTTTGTGATTGCAGGCAAACATTTGGGGAGGCCGCGCCATAAAAAGTTTGATGGTTTTTCGCATTGTTATTTATTTTGGTTATATTGATGGATTATGTTTTTCCTGCAATCTGATTTCATGATCAGGAAGGAAACGTAAATATAATATTGAAAGCGCAAATAAATCGTCAGAAATGTTAACAATAAAATTGGCTGCGATATGGTAAAAGTTGTGTCCTGTGGGTGTTTACTGTTTATTGAATTAAATTATTAAGTTCGATGAAAAGGAGAATTGTGATTTATTTTATAAAAACATATGTCAGTGAATTTCACATTTATTTAGTTTCTTTCTCTATCGACAACTTAACAAAAGACTTTTAAGCCAATTTTATTGTTTTCTATGTTTGAATGATTGTATGTTTGTATGTTTATATGTTTGTATTTTTGTATGTTTGTGTGTTTGTATGTTTGTATGTTTGTATGTTTGTATGTTTTTATGTCCCTTTTTTTATGTGACTAAACGGAATTGTTAATAAAAACTGAACACAAGAAATTTAAAATTTAAAACCTCGATGGACGCAACCGTAAATTAACTACGCCATGACAAAGCAATTTCAACCTTGCTCTACAATATTTGCTATAATATAGTGCTGGATATCTATATTCTCCCAAATGGGTTGACGCAAAAAGGAGTGTCGGGTGCTGTTGCAGCCAATCCTTGTTCAAATAACCGCATTTATAAAACTCCAAAGCATTGTGTGTGTATATTGTGCGAGTGCAGGTTGAGGTCAATGCGTCAGTAATTTTTTTTTGTACACACGCTGCAATAAATTGTATCCTGTGGAGGATTGACGGGTTGCCTCCCCATTATACGTTTAACACACACACACCAAACAATTGTTTTTATTTGCAAGTCATTAAATTGCACTCCAAAGATTTCAGACGAAGAAAATTGTTTGGGAAAATAAAAAAGGAGATAACATTTTTTACTACTTCATGATTATCCCCAACAGCAGTTTGTTTTTTACTGAAAAAAATCAAAGAAGGGATGAAAAGATGTTCAAAAAAAGTGCACTTAAAAATAATGATCGTTTGTTCATTGACTCAATGCAATGAAAAAAAAACTCATTACTTTATGTCAAAGATTCACATTATGACATTGAGACAATTATTGTATGATTGTTCAAATCTGAGAAAAAAACATTTCACCTGAATATTTGCCAAAGTAATTTGCAGCTTGGAACGGAATGAATCAACGTTGTTAAATACCTGCACCTTTCCCAGTGCGATGACCGTGAGAAACATAATCCGTATGAATAACGGTGTAAGTAAGCGTGGAGGGAGCAAAAAAATGGTGGAGAGGTGACTTCTCCGTATTAAGAGAAAATATATGTGGAGTGTGTTGAGTGGTTTTTATGACAAACGCAAAACTAATGGTGAATTTACAAAGAGCAAAGAAAATACTTTCATCTTCTGCTACAATTTCAGTTAATTTGCATCAATTAATTATTTTTATCTACGAGTATCTCATGCAATTTTGGGAAGCGCGCATTGAAGAAGAATGGGATTCAATTAAAAAAGAACCCATGCTCTGTTTGAATTGATATAACGGTTAATTGGGGGTATTTAAATTTAAATTAAGGCTTCCTGCGGTGCAGTTTTTTACGTTTTGAATGGGATTTAAATTTAATGGACATGAATTTAAGATTATGGTTGTTAGGTAATCCCGAGAAATGCAGTTTTATTTAATAAAAAATTAAAGAAAATTTGATTTTAAACGTTTTTGAGTATGTTAACTGGTGTTTACAAAACCACGCTGTTGGGTAGAGGAATATAAGATGCAATTAAGCAGAGAGGGCGATGACCTTAGTATGAATATTAAGAATTCAGTGTCAATCCTGGGATGGCTTAAGGCAAATTGCACTTAATATTTAAAAGTTTGTTGCAATTAGAGCATAAGTCACATTTTGTTAATCAATAATCCCTTAATAATAGGCGTAAGTGAAGTTAAAAACCCTCCCCCCAGTATTTTATAAAGTGCATTTAGTGCAAAAGATTTGCAAATACTTTTTTTTATGCTGTGGTAAATCATTTTTCATCTTGCCATTTCACATTCTAGAAACTAAAATATTATGCTTAATTCATGTTCAATTTCCAAGCATTGTTTTATCCCACAAAATTCAAGTACCCTTCACTAAAATAAAACCCAATACAAGTGCACACTTTACGTCCTTCAAATAATTCCCCATCAATATTTCATTCATTCCAAATTTACTGCATGGATGCAAAATATCCTGAACGAAATAATATTCTGCACGAGAAAAATTATTATGCCACAAAAAATGGCAGCATCTGTGACCTTCGTGCACATTTTTACGTGTTACATTGAAACAGGGCGAGTGTGCCCCCGCCAAAATGTAAAACGTTGTACAAAATGTGTACAGCAATTTCTTTATTGTTAACATCAACATGAAACGATGCGATGGTGCAGCCAGATACATTTGTATCTGCTGGTGGAATATAATTCAGCATTTCACAAAATATTGCTATCATTTCATGCGATATTGAATTAGTTGTAATGTAATATGAAGACAGTGAAATGAAAGTTTTGTGCCACAACACAATAGTCCTGTACGACTTGCAGAGTATAATACGGCGTATGTTTTTGACATGTTGCATTATCTGATTAGTTTTAATGGGATGTTTTGTTGGACATTTGGATTAGTTGGTATAATTGGTGTATTATTAATGGAATATGTCTTTGGATCAATTTCTTTGAATTGTGTAGAAAATATATTTCAAAGACTGTAATGTGTGCAATTAAATATGTTTTGCATTACTGATATAAGATTGTTTTGAATGATTATTTCTCTCATATAAGATTGGAGTTTTTTTCATTGGTGGGGTGTTATGTGAATTTTGGTGAGTTTGGTGTGTTTGGTGAATTAGGTGAGTTTGGTGAAAAATTTATTATTTGTGTAATGATTGGTTTCATTTAGAATGTTGTATAAGATAATTCTTTCATTAAAGTGTAATAATAATTTTTTTAAAGTCCTAATTTTTTTCGATTATTAAGTTATATTGAGTGTTTAATTGATTTTTAGTACTTCTTTTACAATAAAAAAAAAATGTTAGCACAGATATTTAAGTTTCTTGTTAAACACATTGCAAACACATTTTTATTATTGACTGATTCAACACATAAATTTAAAAAATATTGACAATATTCTGAAGACATTTCAATAAGTTTGTCTGGGTATTTATTATAGGCACATTACAATATTAACGCAATGTGAAAATATTGACAATATTGTTTTGAATTCTAGAATGTGTATTGAATTGAACTAATTGCAATATTGACAATATTTTTTTAAATTAGCACAAAACCAAATTAATTGAGATTTCCATCATTAAGAATTTTAATATTTGAATTCTTGGAATTTTTCTAAACTAATTAAAACATTTGAAATTACGCATTGAATCAAGGAAAATATACAAATCAAAACCGCATCAATACATTAGTCAAAAATAATGTTCGTTTATCGATTTTCAGCTGTGTGGTGAATATTTCAAATATTTCTTGGCTGCGTTTCAATTTCTATAAATACAAATTATTTACAAAATACAAACTTAAAATGAATGTGACGTCTGGAAATCGTAAGATTGCAACACACCCCAACACATGAGCAAAAAATTCAAACGGCAAAAAGTAAATATAAATTCAGTAAGTGAGCGGTTTTGGCCAACATATTTCACGGTTACATTCGTGGTGCTCACATTTTTCATAATTTCGTAACGTCTTCCTTTGAGTTTTTAAAATACATGACATATTAATAACTTTATTTTACGATAAATTTGCAAGTGGGTGGAGTTCATAAAATTATTAAATTATTTTGTATGTAAAATTAAAGTTGGATTAAAAGGTGAAATTCCGCCGAGTGTGTTCGCGATCTTGATCTTTATTTCTGGTGAGGTGTTGCGTCGTGCGAAAGATTGAATCTATCCAGTTGGTGGTTGACTGCGGGCTAGTAAATTTATAACTCTTAATAGCGTGCAAAAGAAAGTGAACATAATTTTTTATTACAAATAATTATTAAAAAATTTCTTGAGTGATTTCAAATTTAAAAAATTGTAAAAAAAAGTTCCTCATTGTGGAGTAAAAGAAAATTGTTGTTCCTTCAACAAATTATTTGCATTCTTAAATTACTCAACTGAATGCCAAATAACATACCAACGAACACATCAGAAATGGCAACTGGGGAATTAAATGCGTTTGAGAAGTTGCGTCTTCTCAAAGAGAAGGCAAGAAAAGCTGAAGAAGCAATGGAGGCCGAAAAAAGAACACGTCAACTGTTGGAGGAAGCCAATGCCAAGGTGCTGTCGGAGAAAAGCAACCTGCTGGCTGAGAAGGCAGAGCTTGATCAATTTGTGGAGAAAGCCACACAGTTGGCGGCCCAAAAGGATGCCCTTGACAATCAATTGCGCGTGAGTTTTATGACGTTGTGCTTTTGTGCTTCATATTCATGTCAGGCTTCATAAGAAAATTAAAACTCCGGATTATATTGAACAAAATTACATTTCATAAAGAAAAAATTCATTAATTACAATGTAAATTTGACATATGTAATAGAAATACTTGGATATTGATAATATTCTGGGTTTGTTGAAATTAAAGTTTGTCTTTTAAACACTTTTTATTGATAGACAGTTTGCAACATAAAACAATCAATAAAATCTGAATTAGAGTATCTAAAAAATATGTAATATCAATATTATTGACAATATTTTAAAATATTTATAAAAAATAACTAGTTTAATAATATTAATAGCATTTTAAACCGCATTTAAAATATTTATTAAATTTTTATGAATTTTAAATTTAATTGACAATATAATTAATTTTTTTTTATTATTTAAATGATATTGAGAAGACTATGAACATTACATTAATAAACTGATCATTTAAATATATTTCATTAAATCCATTTTAAATACTTAAACATTTGAATAAGCTGTAAAGTCCTTTTTGAAATAAATATCAGAGAAGTTTATCAGGTTATTTACTTTAAAATTTCCTTTTTGAAATATTTGTGTAGAAAATAAAACGTACACGCAAATCTTTTGATAACTCATCTTAAAAAAAATTCAATTAATTTTTAGACTATACAAGGACGCGTCTCCAGCGAGGAGGAAGCTCGCAACAATTTGATTAAACAAAGAGAAAAAGCTGAACAAGAAATCGCTGAAATGATGGCAAAAATGAAGGAATTGGAACAACAAGCCGCAAAGTGATGGAATAACAAACATAAAATGTATAAATTAAAGGCGATTGGTAAATAATAAAATAAATGAAATGGAAATGCATTTTAATTATTTGCAAAAACTAATTAAAATTATTTTAATTGAATTTCCACCACACCGAACAATAATGCAACCAACATGAAATATGCATAAAAGTATGAAACATGAATCATAAAATATGTACAAACGAAATGGCTTTATAATTAAGTTAGACAAGGCTTTTCCCTGCACCAAATTAATGTATCCTTTTCATGGCAAACATGAATTAAAATCATAATATATTTAGCATATTCACATTTGTTTTCGCATAATATTCCAACATAACACAAACATTTTATTTGCTCATACTGTTTGGGCAAAGGACACGATGTTCGCATATTCATCATTGTCATCCCCTAATTGCAGCCGCCGCGTTGCGTCGCGTCGCGTCGCGTCGCTTTGACATTTAATGATTTCATATGATAATGTAATCTTTGTCATGCGCTGTATATTTAGTCATTCATTTTACATATTTATTATAATCAAATGCATATTGAATTAGGTTAATTATAACAAGGGTTCCATGCGGAAAAGCTTTGCACAACATGCGTTTTCGCAGAATCCTTAAATTAATCAAACGTACACCACGCTTTGCTTGTGTGAGAGGAATGAGTGAGAACGGGTACGGTTTTATGCTAACCCATCTCAAAGCTGCCGTTTTGTTGTAATTTCGTGTATTCTTCATGGATCCCTTGTGTGCGACAATTAAGTTATCACATATCGTAAAATGAACGACAAGTTTTATCGCCTAATTGTGGGTGAAAATGGCAGATTTAAAGGCATTTGCATTTACAGAAAGATTAAGGGAGAGAATTGAACATTTAAATTTTGCATCAAGTAATTTGTTGTTGCTTTTTAAAATTTTTGTATTTACAATAGTTGGAATCAATTTTTAGTTACGATTTAACTTTAAAATGAGTTTTGAAATAAAGTACATACTTAACAAATTATAATCAGTTAGTAGTAAATTCAACTTTTTTTGAGCTTAATTTAAATTGTGTTCTTTTCGTTACATTTTCTCTATTTTAATTTAAAGAAAAACAATATGAAACAATTTTTTTTTCATTTACAAATGGTGTCAAGACGAACTTTGGCCTTATAATCAGATAAATTATAAAATTACTAAAACAAAGTGATAATTTCTATTTCGTAATAATTTTAAAAAATCTTATTAAAATGCTTACAAAAAGTTAATGAATTATGCTTTTACAAATGCGCCTCCTCTCACTTCAGTGAATGTTGTCACTCCTCCTTTTCATTTTGCGCCATTGCCCATAACTCAAACAATTTCACTCTTTTCCTGACCTTTAACATTTTGAACGCGTCTGCTCACCCCCAACAAAAGGCAGAAGCAACCCAAATTCATTACAGCAACTGACAAGACAAGAATTAGGCAGTGAAAAAATAAACACAAGAAAATCTCTAAATCACTTAATTCATCAAATATTTGGGTGCTTAAAATAGACGCTTGGTTGGAGAAATCAGTGAGCTTTTATTTTTTTATTTGCACATCATCACTGATTTTGACAATAATAATAAACTTATATTTTCCATTGTGTTCATAATTAAAAAGCATGATGAATCAGCAAAATTCGTACGGTGAGTAAGTATTAAAAAAAAAATTGTTTATAAAAAACGTTTTATTTGAATAGACTTCGGTAAGAGGATGAGACCAATCTGAATATCTTCATTATAAAGAGAAGCCCGCAAGTGAAAATAAAATACAGTAAAATGCGTATAATGTGAGGAGACACTTCCGACAGATTGTGGGATTGTTTTTCAGGTGCACGATGATGTTGAGTGGTTTTTTGCAGCAATACTTTCGATTATGTACTTCGAAAAATACTTTGTTTTTTTTAAATGAATTTTTGTTTGTTGGTAAATATTAGGCAATGATTTTAGAAACAAAAATTTGTCGTCTTAAAAAAATTATAGACTTGAAAAAACAGAAAAGTCTATTAAATATTATAATTAAAATGATTGTAAAATGAAAGTGGGTACTTAAGCTGCTAAGTATTCAAGTATTCGTGATAATAAAATCATTTACACAAAAATTATAAAAGTTTAAATCGTTACCAATAATGGATGTGCGTTTCGAATGTAGATGCTTTAAATTTTATTCTTCAAAAAAATACGCCATCTATTGGAAAGCTTTTAAGTTGTAAGCACAACTTATGAAATTTCAGTAAATAGCGCCATCTATCGACTTAAAATTATGTGCAATCAAGTTTTCATGTTTTTTTAAATTATTTCCAATCATTTTTCAGCATAAAATAATTTTTGTTCAAGGTCGCAACCTTGAAAATAATCATTTTGAAAGTGTTCCAGACCGTTAAATAAGCAATAAAAAAATTTGCAATTAAATGTGGGAACTGAATTCTCCAAGCATGGTGGTCTCTTTCAATTAACACAAACTTGCAGAGCATGAGTTTTGGAAATCAGGTGAAGATGAGCACGATTTTGTGTGCCCACCTATTTTATGTTTTCAGCTCACAGCACCAGCTACGAGTATATCCACACTTAAGCATATGACGATGAGATGAAAAGCTTGCGCTAAATTCACAATGAGAGTGTATAAATGCAAGCACTTAATAAGCACACAAAGCAACAACATCTAAAACAACAGGCACGACGACGATGATGGTGTAAAATTGTGTTATTGTGGAAAAGTCGTGAAGCATCTTCAACGCAGACTTATATGAAACAATACACAGAAGATCATCTGCGACTTTCAAGCAAAAAAAAAAAAGAACGAAAAACTCAAAAAAAAACGTTCAATTCCGTTTGGAAGAAGGCATACACTGTCGAGAGCCGCGTGCAAAGATTGGTTGTATATGGTGAGAGACATAACGAGTCAAAGTCGCGTTGTATAAGCGGCATCGAACATCTTAAATAACTTTCTTTGCTTGGGATTATTCGCGGTCGCACAAATTTTCCAATTTAATAATATTTTCACTTTGTTTGATTTCTTCCGAAAAACAGGTTCCCCTTAAAGATTTGATGTTTTTTTTTATTCATCATTTTTATTTTCATTTTTTTCCATACAAAAATGATTTTTCGGTGCAAAAAAAAATCCCATCAAGCTTTTTATTTATTTCTTCTCCGTTTTTATGTTTTTTTAGCAAATAAAATTCATCATGCTTTCAATGATTGAGTTTTTGGCATTATTTGACGATAAAATTTGGCATCAATTCGCAGATTGAATCAGGAAGTGGTAGTTTGGGTGCGTTCTGTCTCAACACAGCGTACAAAAGCATTGCTGGTTAAATAAGCGTAACATTTGCATACCGTTTGACATCAAACGAATTAAATATTTTAAAAACAAAATGTCGGAAAATCAAAAAAATATGAAAGGGCGCAATTTCAAACATGTAAATAAAAATAAGTACACAACAATACAGTAGGTAAATTTACCTCCCATCAGTTGTGTTTATTTTGTTAAAAGGACTGTTCCAAAAAGGATCCGTTGTGAAAGCAAAAATGAATTTCATAACAAAAAATTGTAATCATGGTTAGGGTTCAGGAAAATATTTTTACTCCATGTTGTAGGAATTCGCCATGATGAACTATGCATGAATTGAAAATGATATAAATAAGCAACGACAACAACAACATGCGGCAAAAACAACGGACAACATAACGGAGAAAACTCATTAACCGTGAGACCATCAATTATCGCACCTAAAGAGGCGGAAAGTTTTACACCGTTATAAATATTGTTGTAAAATTCATGTAACTCGACTATATGCATTTAATTTGACCATATAATAATGTACCGCTATGATGTGGTCGGTGCTACTCACACCGCCACACGCACACACACCAAAATAAAAATGTTACACCGAATTCTTCTTTTAAAACATCCGCAAGGTAACTGTAAAACATAATAACGGTGCAGCAGGGGTGGTACATAAATTGAGGCGGTAATATTTTTAAACCGCATAAGTCGTAACACACATTTTCCAAGCAGGAAATATTTGCAGCGATTAAATATTAAATTATTTTAGGAATTTCGTGTAAAGTAAATTGGATAAGGAGTTGCGTATTTGTCTCGCGTACTCATCCACAACGCTGTAGCAACCTATATAGCTTTTTACACAGTTGCTTAAGGAATTTCGTTTTCTGAGCGTAAATTTTTTCATTTTATTGTGAATTCCGCAAGAAATTGCAAGGCAATGAAACATTTGTTCAGATTATTTAAGTCTTAAGACGATTGTTGTATAAGATTTGTGTGTGGAGGTGTGCTTCGTGTTTACAAAATTACAATGGATGAAGAAGCATTTCGTACATTGAAATTTATTAAAATAACTCAATGAAAATTTGAACACGGGGTGAAAATACAATGTAGAGTTGAAGAATAAAGCATACTTTCCACGAGTGCTCACGCAGATGACCTTCAATTAGTATGCTATAGGATAGCGGATCGTTTGATGATAAATTGATGAGCACCCGATGGCAAATTGGCTCAATTTTTTTTCTTTCATTGTTCACTGAGTCGATGAAAATTTCATTGTTGTACAGCATTTTATCAATTGAAATTGAAATATGATAGGATTTCAAATTATAAGCACAAACGATGTTGGAGACAGAAATATACGCTAATTGGAATAAAATAAGCCATTTCAAATTCAAATAAATGTTTGAAGTGAAGTTTGCTTTGTGTTTTTATCCTTATTTAAATAAATCCAATTAAAATGGGGGTATTTTATGAATTCAAACCCATTGAAACGAGTATGTACTTAGTTTGTTATGAAAACGCCAATATTTATAGAATTGCAGCAGTGTAGGCGCTTTCAAATTAATTCAACATTTTTATTCCTTTATCCCGTTATTTGAGCTGTAAATGTTTGTTTATCCACTGCAATTCAATTCGATTATTTTAAAGAGGCCAGTGTAATATTAATGCATTTATTTGATACCGTACTCTTAGCTGTAATTTAAATCCATCCATAATAATTCAAAATAAAGAGAGACTGATTATTGGTTAGTCTTAAAAGATAAACAATTAAGTTAATGAACAATAACAGCTGATAATTACTACTGCCCATCATTTTATTGTTTTAACTATAATTAAGTTAACTGTTGAAGTATAATGTCCTTGAATTAAGTAAGTGAGAGCAATTTCCCAAATCCACTGCGGCACACTTCAATCAGAAGAGCTCTAAATTGAAGATGTTCCCAAAAAAAAATCAAGTGTGATGGTTTTATAAACAACCCGAAAGTTGTACACATGCTATAACAATGCTGCCTAAAACGCACACGCTAAAACGTTCAGGCAACCGACTTCATACACTCGTTTAATGCTGCAAACACTTTCCAGTTAAGTATTTAGGTTATTCGATTAATAAAACGGCCGCTTCATATGAATATGCGATTTTTTCGTGTCGCTTTATGGCTTTTTAATATTTTTCCTCATTCGAGTATTCATTTGGAGTTAACGATTCGATAATTATTGGAATCATCGACTAAATACGCGTTACAGTCGAAGATGCTGCGGCTCGCGTGAAATATGGCGTGTGTGTGTGGACGGTGGAGTGTGTGGTGTGAGCACGAGTCGTTGTATTTAGCCATAAAGAAAGCACCACAGCGTTACCATAAATAACAACTGTACAATAAATTAAAATAATTTTTGAGTGATTGACAAAAAGTAAAAGTGTTGCGCACTTTTGAGTTTCTTTTTGTGTAAATTGTGTGCACTATGATTGAAGGAACCCTATAATGGAGCTTCACATTGTGGTGTTAATGAACATTAATGAGATGGACAGCAATATCACCTTGTCCGCGGTGAAATATAAATCAATTTGTATTTAAATTGGTTTCGTGCGTCAAAAATGTGGGCCTTTTTTGCATAAAAATTTTGTAAATTTGAATTGATGAGCAGTAGTGTCCTGAATTTTGAGGGGAAAGTGCCAATAAAATTAAAAAAAAATAAATTTCTGCTTTTATGTTTTATAAAGAAGAGTTTTCATAATATTTTTTGAATAAAGTAATTTTTGAAAATTCGTTTAATGATTATCCAAAAAGGATTTAGCTTGAAAAACAATTTTCAATACAAAACTAAAAACTCATAATTTCGTTCCCAAATTTCAGTATAACAAGTTGCAAAAAGAGAAGTAATAAATAATTGCAACATTCTCCATCCTCCCTAGTCTCCAGGGGTTCGTCCTTTTTCCTTGAATCTTGCACTAGGTTTCTCATTTGAAAAATTGGAGCAATTCCAGAAATATCTCAGAGGCGAATGCTCTTTAGGGATGTACCTAAAGAGAATAAATAAATCCTTTTTAATTAAAGCTAAGGGAATTAAACAACTCTGCCTTTTTAAACGGTTCAAAGAACGTGATAGTTTAAATTGACGTTGATAAAACAATTGACTGTAGTTTCGAACAATACTGAGTCTTTGGAGAATTAAACAATCCTTCGTTCTTACTGAAATTGGGACGAAAATAATAATAACAATGCTGAATTAAGGAGTCCATTAGATTCATTAAGATAAACAATGCCCATTTTTATAATATTTTTCTGTTATATTTAATACAATTTAATTATATTGTACATAAAAATTATTGTACAATATATTATGTCACAAAAAGGATATGAAGGCATTGTCAATATATTGAAGATTCCTGCCAGATTTTGTGTTTGTTCAATATAATGAAGAAGTCTTGATAGAATTGCTTAAAATATTTTCGTATTTAAATAAAAATTAGATCATTGACAATATTAGCTTTATTGACAATCAATCAAAAAAAAAATTTGTAGTACCATTTAAATAATAATTTGATAAATATATTTTATGTTCAATAAAACCTACGTAATTTAAAAGTTTTACAAACGACAAAGAATTGAAGGGGTAGTTTTAAAGTCAAACCACATCAATCAATTAATTTAATTAACAAAGTTTTGTCCAACAACTTTTCCCTAACTATAATGATCAAAATTAGAAGAACAACATAATTCACTATTAACGACCATGTCATCAATAAATTTTAATCCATTGAGAAATTTTCCGGAATTACTCGTAATATAAATGGATGACCTTAACGCGAAGCAATGGACCAAAAGTCAATATACGCCAGCGAATTCAGAGATACATAGCGCTGATATACGCGGCCACCATAAAACTTTCTCATAAAATAATATTTGAAGCGAAGAAGAAAGGAGAAAATTAATTATTTCCCACACAGCTTATCCAAACACCACACCACTGGCAACTTGGATTACCATTTAGCAAATTGGCGTTTTTTTAATGCTGCAGGATAAAATATAAAAAAAATCAACAAAGTAGGAAAACTTGACATTGTAAAAGGAAAATTCCACTGACAGAATAATAAATCAAAAATTGTTGGAAAATAAACTTTTGAATAACTTTTCTATTAATTTTGATGTTAGAATTTTTTTTTGGAAAAACATGAAACGATGCAAATGATTCAATTCAAATTAACCAACAGATACTGTCAATGCCACACTGATTAGACGCAATGATAATAATTTAACAAGAGCACCACAAAATTTCCGTAAATCTGCCACACCAGTTCATCTAACGCTTTGTCTGTTTAACCAGAGCGAACACAAACCCGAGATGAAATAATTGATCCTATTAATTTGAAACGGATATCATTGTGTGAGAGACTAACGGGATATAACAATTGATGGTGGATGTGGATTTCATTTGAAAAATGAATCCTTGCTGCTATTTGTCTTCATTTGCAGAAAACCTTATCAATAATAGGACTTTGTGTTTCTGCAATATTTTGTTGGTGGAGTAACTGCAAGTTTAATGAACCTCATTGCCAATATGGTTAGATGGATAGTTTTACTTTTACTTTTGTTGATATCCTTTATAGTTTTTAGATAGAAATTAATTGAAAGAAGATTTTAATTTTCAGAGTACTTATTACTCAAGGTACTTTATTGTTTCATTAAGAATTTATAAGCCTCATCCAAAATGACTAGCAGCCATTACTTATAATAATTTAAGTAGAAACCGATTACAGAATGCTTTACAATAATCAATCAATTAATTGTTGCACAAAGTTTTCGGAAAATGAAATACTCTAAAAAGCCCCAAGCTATTTAAATTGCCTCTCAAGAGCAAAGGTTCTCAACGCAATTCATTTGCAACTATGCAGCAATTAAGTCAAGAATCAATAAGAGATAAGAATAAGTGGCGATGAACAAAGATATCTTCAAGACAATTGGTTTTGATAGCTCATTGCGCTTTTTATTGTAATTTTACTATATTTTTGTACATTGTGCACATTAAACGCTTTGAGAAATTTGTATTCGGTTTCCCAGTGGGGCACATCAGGCGCCAAGGCAGCCTTGAGTTTGATAGTAATTTAATGTCGATCCCATTTTCGTCCATTTAGTTAATTCAAATATTTTAAATTCTAGAACATTAAATGGGATGGGCTGGTATTAAGTATTTTAAGGATATTAAATGACTAAAATACTGTGCATGATGGGGGTCAATGTCAAAGCCATATGAAATGCAATTAAGTCGTGATGAATAATTCATGGCTCATAAAATTCGTTAGGTTATGTTAAAGTGTAGTGAGTAGTCTTAAAATCCCCTATTAAAGTCAATTTTTAAACGCGCCTGCAGATGATATAAGATATGATTCTTTTACTTTTAAATAAATTAAGGCACATTAAAATTTAAAATTACTTTCTTACTGCTAATGCATGATTTGATATAGATACTGACAATGTATTGACATTCGAAAGTTATTGACAATAATTGAAGTACATACTCAAAATTAAATAAAAAAATTAAAATATTCAATAATATTGAAAATAAATACCAAAACAAATAGTAAATGAATTGACAATATTTGAAACATATTGACAATATTTACCCCACTATACTGTATTGGCCATTCTACAATAATACTGATAAAAAACCTAGAATAAAATCCTAGATTATGAATTTAGGATTAATGTAAAGTCCATTTTTATAAAACAGACAAATAAAGGTTGGTTTTTGAAATTTTAATAAAAATGTTTTAAAATTTTGCGGAAGCACTTAAGCAACAAAAATAGCGATATTTTTAAATTCTGTGTCATCAATAGAAATGGAATTAAGATGCAAAATGAAAGTTTGTCAACGCCATGACCTCATCTTTGATACGTACGATTATAAATTTTTTGGACAAAATTCCTTAATTTGAAATTTAAGACATTTTCAGTGACATGGTTTTAAGACGTCTTAAAGTCGATTTTTTAGAAATTTTTTATTAAATATTCGAATACTCTTAAGTCACCAAAAACAATGAATGAAGTAATAACAACATGCGAGGAGCATTTGAATAATGCAAATTTTTGTACCTAACTAAACAATAAGTCTCCTTCTGGGAGTTGGGAAGTCCAAAGCAATTGCGCATAATAAGGTGCATTTTAATTTCAGTATAAGAAATATTAAATTTCGCTTCAACCAACATGAATGAAAGAAAATACATTCCTCTATAAATGCACACGTATAAAATAATTACGTCAAAATAAGCCTGCAGACAATTTGAGTGTCCCAATTTTTTGTTTTTCTCTTTTTTTCAGAAATTATACTTTTATTTGCTTTCATCTTCATTACGAGAGGAAAATGAATATGCGATTGCGTCCATAATCTCTTTCGTTTGAAGACTTTGTCCGTGCGTTTGTCATTTTGTTTTGTTTGTGCACAGAATTTAATCTATTGGACAACGACGACAACGTTTTGCTGAAACTAAATCCACACTTAATTGCTACAGTTTTGCGAAAACGACTTCCACATCTCATTATGTCGTTTCGTATCCAATTCACTTTCCTCGCAAGAATTTATATTTCAATTTAGTAGGCCAATCAAGGTAATAAAATTCAACGATATCGCTGCACGGCGTTATGGAAATCTTACACCACTCATTTTTATAGTTAGCAACACACATCTGCAATATGAGGAGGATTAGAGATCAGACAGTTGCTGCAGCAATAAGGCACGAATTTTGCTGACGGTTGTGGCTCATTATATTTCACACAAATAGGCACAATTACGTTGTTGGGGGATGTAATTTATGTGCATGCGGCGCAGCTTGTGGAAGAAGGAAACACTTACCGGCCTGAATGGGGAAAATCCTTGGGCTGAGACGCCCGCAATCAAACATAAAGCGGCAGCTAAAAACACCACTGACATCGACATTGCCATTTTTTTCTTCCTTTACTCCTTCTTATTTATTTTTCGAAATTTTTTAAACGACAATTTTGTTCACTCACGAGTCACTTGCACTTTTTGATACGACGATTGATATCCAGTTTGTGTTTTTTATGGGGCGTATAATTTTTTGAAAGTCAAATTATTTTTTCAATAATTTTTTAATAATTTAAAAATTAAAAAAAAATACTTTTTGAAACAAGTTTTTTTGGACATTCAAGTCCGTTTAATATTATCACAATGAATGTAATAAAAATGCACTTTCGCCTTTCTTTTTAAATCATAATGGCAAAAACACAAATTAAAAAACGACCAAATACGAAAAAAACCCGCACTCACTTCTTTGCAAACACAACACACGGAAAACGAAACCAAATGCGACAAACAGCACAGCTTTGTACGGTGCAGAGAGCGCGCGAATAATTTTGTGTTAAATCCAAACCGCGACTTCTTGTGGCTGAAACACTTTTAAGAATGCCGCCACTTTCTTTGGCATCGACTACGCTCAGCCTCGCTGTGAATGTTTTACCTCCAGCCAAAACACAAAATTCACACACCAAAATACACGCGTTGTACGCGATTGCACGATTGCTGCTGGCCCCAGTCCCCCACCGCAGATGCTGAGGGAGAGTATTGAAAATTTTAAATGTGGTGTGTGCGTTGAAGATGCAAGCGGACGGTGTTGTTGGGTTCACGATCGTCGCGAAAACGAAAACAAACTTCTGCTGCGGTGTGTGTGTGTGTGTAAAAAACACTTCAGCAAGAGCGTCGATGATGTGCCTCGGGCTGTGTGCGCGATTCAAATGAAATGCTTTCTACAAAAGCGTCCCATTCAACTCCACACTATGTTTTTCCCTTACTTTTAAAATGTTTCTTCTTGTTTTATTTATTTTGGATTTTTAAACTGCAACTTTTTTGTTGCAAATATACGTTCCTTATGTGGCTAAAGCTGACGCGTCGATGTACAGCGCGTTAATGCAAGCTCCTTTCGAAACGACGCTCCCACCTCAACTGCGACGCTTGTGAGCGACTGTATATGAATGCACATATGCGAATTTAAGGGGTAACTGCTTCAACTCTCCCTTAATTTGTGAGCTTTAATACCCTCCTATATAGCTGTTGTACTATGGAGTAGTTTTTGTACGCTCCAGGCTCTCTCCCTAATGGCGCAATGAAATGCCCTCGCTTTTGATAAGAAGGAGAGCTCGCTTTTTATGGTTTTGCATATAATTGCTGAATGCCAACAAAGTTGAGACAATAAATCGTTTTGAAATTTTGAATTTAATCAACAAGTTTGTTGTTTGAAAAGTTAAGTCAACTGGCTTCTGAATAAATTTGAGGAAATTATGTTTAATCCTTGATGCGAGGGATTTGAGTTGGAATGATTTGTGGGTAACAAAATGGTTGTTTTTTTTTGGCACAACTTTTTTTTTGGTAACAGAAGAATTGTTTTTTATGAAAAACAATCTTACCTATATAACAAACATTTTTTAACATCAAAAATTGTGTTTCAGAATATGCATTTTATCTACTTTGTACACACATGAAAAATGTTAAAGTTGTTGTGATTTCAATTAATTGAATTTCACGCTGTTGTGAACTTTAAGCCCGTTATAGTTAGTTGAAGAATTTGCTAATATTATGAAATGGAATGCGTTTTGCAAACCAAATTTCTACACAAATTATTTAAATATTTCCGTGTCTATTTTTTGCCGAGCATTGATGAAACTTAAAACGTTGGATTCGATCGTATGGGAGCGTATGTTGTCACGTAAAATGTTTGCAAAAAACTTTTTTTTTTGTGAAATAATTTTTTTCTTTGCTGAAACTAATTTTTCGCAGCACGCGCCTATTTTTTTACATAATGGATTGAATGATCATATTTAATTATGTATTGGAAAATAAAATGCAATCCGCATTGTCTGCATACTTAATTACACTTTTTTTCTCACTCACTCGATAAAGCACTGCGCAAAAAGTGAAATGTTGTATCGCTTTTAAAGTTAAAAGTGCTTGAACTTGACACATTCGCCATGCTGAAACTATGAAGACTGAAATTTTCTGATGTGAATATTATTAAAAGTTTTAAAATGATGATAAAAGTTGCACAACTAGAAGTCGCGTAACAGTTTTTAGTGGCTGCAAGTTTGACTTTTCGAGTTTGCAAATTGTGCTTTGAATTTGAAATTTAATTTGTTCACTTGTGCTCAAATTTATTGAATTTATTTAGACTTTTGAAATAAATATTGTTGCACAGAACTTATAATAATTATTGATTAACAACTTTTGTTTATTATAATATTTATACAATTTCTTTATGTGTGACAAATTTAAATTATGTTGTTTAGAAAAAATTTGGACCGCAATTTGAGAGCAATGACAGCATCAGAGAAATAAGGGATTTTACGTCGAGCTCATCCTTTTTCCTTTTTTTTCTAAACCCTTAAATGAATTAAAAAATAAACGCTACAACCGTTTTATTTGGATCATTGCATTTCAACATGATACTATCATAATGGAAGGCAAAGTGCAGTCATTTTGTAAAAGATTATTGTTTAAATGACACAATCATTTTATATTGTGTATTTTTGAACGCAATACTGCGTAGAAGTCTCAACCCAATCTCAACCCATTAAAAATTTAAGCATTTTTAATTTAAACAATCATTGAGGACATGAATTTGACAAAAGAGAATTTTAATGAGGTCATTTAAAGTCCTGTTAAAGATGTTAATTCAAGGAAGAGGAGGGAGCTTTTTTTTACTATATTAAATAAATTTCAAAGTTGATCATTTTCGTTTTCCCAGAATATTATTCTTTTATAAAAGTTTGAGAATGGATTTTTAAATTAATGTTACTTTGCTGCACTTTTGAAACTCTTTTTTTTTGATTGTATACACTATAACCTTCGTTGCATTTTAAAGTTTTAAACTGAATCCACAAATGCTTCATTTACATTCAAAAGTAAAAACGTTTTTTAAGTATACTCGTCATCGTTGACAAAAGTACGACAATTTTCGAAACTCAAATACCTCATTTATTAATTTCCGGTAGCATTCATTTTATTTCCAATATGTGCACGGAAATCTAAATCAACACGAACAGCGAATTGAAGTTGTACAAAAGAACTCTGCACACACAGTGCGTTTGCTGCCGGAAGCGATACCAACGCCTGCCTAGAACACGATAAAATTTTTTTGCAGAAGATGTCGAGTACTTGTGTTCGCTGCAAAAATTGATAAATCGTTTTTATTTCAAGAACGAAAATGAAGGTTGTTTTTTTATATCGGAAAGAAGTAAGTGAATGTGCTTGAATTGAATTGAAAGAGTTGCCACATTTTAAATGTGTAGGTACTTTGCACCTCAACGTACCCTTTATCTCATTCTTGGTCGTCCTTATGCTTGATTGATCTTCGGATGAAGCCACTATCTTGACTAAATCAGGGATTTTATTAAATTTTATAATCTTGGTAAAGTTAAATTCAATAAAATTAAGAAATGACTTTAAACATATTTTTACCAATTTAAATTCTTTTCAAACTTGCATTTGCTATTGCACAAAATGCGTTTATCAGTTTTCAATAAATATTATTATTATTAAGAGGAAATTAATTGACTTAAATGAATGATTTATTTCAGAATATAGATTGTACATTTAATTTTGTGAAATGTAGGAAACGTGATTGTCGATAGCTGTTTACTTCATTTCATTTATTTTGTATTGAAAATTTAATCGAATTCAATGAATGAGGACGTAATAATAACTTCTATCTCTTTATGTCATTTAGATTTGAACATTAAAATGATTGTTTTCAAAAGCTTTTTACTATTTAAATTAAATAAATTAAAATTATCTTCAAAAACACAATGGAAGGTGAAAGATAGAGATTCCAAGTGAAGAAGTCCTGAATACGAAGACTTTTTTTTTTTGGACCAATATATTGCCTCGATAAGAAAATGATTTTCAAAAAGTCTCAAATTAAATTTTTTCCTTCTAATTTTGTGAAAACCAATATAAGTAAATTAAATTAAATTTTGATTAAATTTAAAGTAAATTAAAATTGGTACTGACTAATTTTCATTCAAAATAATAAAAAATTACAGCTGGAAATATTGTGTTATTTGTAATTACATTAAAAAGATTCACCAAAGCACTCACTTGACACTTCCTCGCACACACAAATCAATTGTACGACAGGACGCTTGTTTTCTGTTTATGTTTCGAAAGAGAATAAATTCTGAGTGAATTACCACAATGCGGTATCGCTATTTGATTGAATTCTCGCTTTGACAGATCCTTAATATTTTATTGTTGCACGCACAATTGTGCTCACAAAGAAATTGGTTTTAGTCGTTCATTTATTCATTGGCATTCCATCTGAATCTGAAAGCATTTTTAATGCATAAATATACTTATCCCGTGCTGAAATATTAAATGATTTCATCTCACATGAGTTTGGCACTTTGGATTTTGCGCATTCTACGTTCGGGATACCTTTAGTTATACTTTGTTAAACAAATATTTTATCTAATCCTGAATCTAAAGTACGCATTTTAAATAAACTACAAGGATTTTCCATAAATTGCAAGGATTACGGGAAATGATTGCAAATTTTTAGGAATTAAAATTGCTCAGCTCCCAAATTAATTTCTTGTAACTTTAATCCAAGGTGGGTTACCGGAATTCCACAAGCATCCTTGTATAATATATTTTACTCAAAGGTTCCACATTTCTGAATGCATATATTAAGAGCTTCTTGGAAGCTTCTACTCGTAAAAATGCTAAACTGAAATTGCTAAGAAAATTACGTTGACAAAAAAAGTGCGGCTGGGAGAACATCACAAAACTTTATATGAACAACAAATAATATCATAAATGCGTGATTTTGAATTAGGTTTTAGGAAAATCGATTTTCTAATACTGTTCTGCCACAATGTGTCAAACGATTTTAGTTCGAATGTTCACCGCTGCTGCAGAAATATGCAACACAAAATATATAGAATATCGTCGCTCGATTTGAAAAATATTATTATTTTGACGTTTTCAAAATGGTGCAGCACTAAAAGTTAAAGTTAACTCAACCTTTAGAGGGATATGATTTTTTGACGGCACTCAACGCAAAAATTGAGAATTTCAAATTTTGATATAAAAAGTGTGCGCGAGCACGCTCTCTTCGAGTTCAGTAAAAATATGCTGAAGCAATGAATTCAACTTTACTAAAATGTTTAAAAATAATCCTAAGTGTCCTTGTAATATTTGAATTTCGGCTTACTTTTTATTTTTCCTGTTCAAAAACATCTGAAATAAGTGGAAGATTTTGTGTTTGCAGAATTTTACTTCAACTCAGTGGCCTTTTTAACTTAATATATTTTTCCATATGTGCATTATTTCAATTATGTACAAAAATTAAACAGAAATTTTAAAGTATCAAAAAAAAATCATTCAAATAATGCGATTGCACAACTTAAATACTCCAGCATCTTGATTTACGAATTTAATTGAAATAAATCAATGCAATTCGCATAATTCACAACACTTCCTTAATGCACTACGCATTAAACATTGGCGCCTGTATGTGTGACCTTAGCGTGCATGTGCTCCACTAAAATGTATTTGCTAAGTAGATGAAACAATTTTAAAAGCGATTTTGTGTCTCAGCATTTTTGGCTTCATCACACGTATCTCCCCCTTTACAAGGCTTAACTCATTTTTTTAGTCTACTCGCTGTTAACCAGACCAAATGGCGCCAACGACGTCGTTTTAACGGACAGATAAAGCAGCCATGTAGTTTGATTGAAGGGCGTCATGTGGCGCAACATTTTTCAAAAAGCATTTTTAATAATTGAAATGGCTGACGTAGGACGAAACATCCACAAAGATGGGTACATTTAAATTATTTTCACAACAAAACAATTAAGATGAATTTATTGCAGTCTGGTTTTACGATGCGACGCTTTTAAATGACCATAATGATCATTTTGTGGTTCATCAAATGAAATTGAAATTAAAACTGAACGTTTGTAATGGTGTAAAGAAATTGAAATTTTCTACGTGATATTATGCCCGAGGTGGTTAAAATATCCACTTTTTATGATAATGAGCCGTCTTGAGTTATTATACTGTGTGAGTAGTTTTTTGAGTAAAATTTCAAGTCCCTTCAAATTGCTGAAAAATTTCACTTTCAAGTCCAATGTAACAGCATTAAGAGATGAATGGGTTGCGGTTGATTGAGTGCCGTCGTCACTCGATTTGGATGCGAAAATATTTGAACAACGGACAAGGTCAATGCGAAACTCATAATGCGTGAATGAACTGTCAATTGGCATCTTGTTTATTAGCCAGCTTATGTTTGGTGTGGTAAAATTGACCTCTGAGGACGCATACAAAATACAAATATTGAAAAATGTGACATTTTGACAAGTGTGTGCGTGAAGAAGCCTCTCAAAGATTTATGGGTTATTGAAAGAAAATTGTAAGATGTCCAGTGGATGTTGGGAATAAATGTTCAAGACTGTGATTTAACAATAAGATTAAGCCCCGTTCGCTTAAAATACATGCGCGGCGTTCGTTTTTGAGAATGTGCATAAAAAACGATGATAAAATAAAAGCCGGAGGGGTTGGTGAAAGTTCAAATTTTGAGAAATTTCTTTTTACATTTAAATTGTTTGTCTCCGCTCATCATTGTTTGGCTCATCTTTGGGAAGCAATGTCAATTTTTCATGGACATGTTCAATTTGAATAATATGCATATATTAATGTGATGGAATTTGAAATATTTTTGCAGTTAGTTATGATTTTCTTGTAATGTAGAGTTTTTAAAATTATGCCGAGATCTCGTGGTTAGTCAAAACGACTTTTTTCATCAATTTTTCAAACTCTACCACTTGTACACCACTAACTCCATATTTTTTTGGTCGATCTTTAATTTAAGGTAAACTCTTCACCATTAAAATACCATCTAATAATTTTTGTTGAAAATTTAGGTTCTCTTGCAATTTCGACTCAATAAGGGTCTAAATAAAAAGATCTCAACTGTTTTAAAACAGTTTTTTGACTTTTACTGGTTTTTATTTTGAATAAAAACTATTCTTTTGTTTTTACTGTAATCAACTTTTAAATTACAAAAAGTATTAAGGAAATTGTGATGCTTTCAATATTGAGCAACACTTGTGGTACATAAAAACAATTTAAATTTAGGATTTAATTTTTTAATGAACCGCTGTTTTATTTTTTGTTTTCCTTTTTTGTGCGAAATTATTTTGTTTTTTTTTAAAGTGTGAACTAATAATCTATTTAAAATTTTGATGAAAAAATAATAAACGTAATTCTCATTGATCTCTCGTATTGAGTAAGAGACTATTTGGAACTTCAGGCCCTTATAAAGTAAATCGGTTTTTTACCATAGACCGCGACTTTTAAACACATCTGAAATATTTATTGGCATAAAACAATAAAGCAGGAATAATATCACAAAATGCACGTGCAGTGCCTAATCATATTCAGCGCCCAATGTTTAATCTACAATAAATGTTTTGTATATTATATTACATAAAATTATATTACTAAAATGAAAAAGACTGGCCTTTGGTACTTAACTATAAGCCAAAACTAAAAACAATGATAGAAACAATGAAGTAACAAATTGTTAAACAATCTGCAATCAATAATCACCTTTTAATCCAGATTAAATGCAGTTATTCAATCTTTAAGCTTCACAATCAAAATACTATTACTTTTAATAAAGTGCGGCTAAAACACTAGTCAAAAATAATTGACCCTTTCTTCCATTATTTTCCCATATTTTATCCAACATTGATTTGTACCCGGATAACTTTAACTAAAGTAACAAGACAAATGTGCTGCAAAATCCTCGTGTAGTTATTTCCCATTATGATGGGAAAATTGTGCCTTCCGCATGCCATCGATTATGGTCCATTTAGCACCTCACCTGAGCACCACAATTCATTCATAGAAAGTAAATATGACTTTATGTGTGGATTGGAAAAACATAAATTCGTTGGCCGACAAAAAAACATTTTTGTTTTTTTATCGTATATGTAGGTACAAGTTAATGAAGAGCACACACAATTTATTGAGCACTAGCGCATAAAACTTAAACTTATGGTAATCATTTCACTTTCGACTAAAATTAAATTAGAGACGCGACAACGACCAATTCTGCGTGTCCAATAACGCGAGGCAACGCGAGTGTGTGGGGACTGGGGAAGCGAACCTTCAAGAAAAATTAATACACAAAGATATTTAATAATATATGCTGAGTGTGGTTGGTTACATGCGAGATGGCGGACACACATTTTTGTGTTATGATGCTGCACATATGTGAAGAGGTGCTTTGTTGGGTCCATTAATGTGAGCTCATGCCAGGTGAAAGTTTTGTTTTGCTGAAGTTCGTGCACAGGCTGGTCGCTTCTTTTGCCCATGGGTGCTAAAATACTCCACACACAGACTCCCATGACGTGTTTGCTTAAATGTACAATATGTGGTTTAAGTTGCATTGTCGTGAAGACTTTTTTTTTATCGCACATTTAAAGTAAATGTTGTTTTAATCGTATAGTAAGAAGATTCTTCGCCAGGGTAATATTACATCGTTATGACTTTATACCGGTGTCATACGAGTGTGTTATAGAGATTACACACGTGTCCATTTAAATGGAATTTTAAAGCACTGCCCGCCACGCTGGTGGCACAGTTTGTTCGGTTTGTTAGAGAATTTTTCATGTGATGGAATGCGTGGATCGCAGTTTTCCATTTCTTCTGTAACTATTTCCGATGCGGTGGTACATTTTCTAGATGAAGGTGAATTTTTTGTATTTTTTTTTTTTGCAATAATTTCTATTTGGAATGTGGTTGGGTGACTTTATGATTTTTCGAGAATATTAGGCCGTCTTTTAATGGTGATTAGAGTCTCGCTTTCGATTTATTTCACATTATTTTAAGTGTTTTTTAAAATAAGGAATTTATTAGCCCACGTTTTTCATTTAATTTAAATGATAAATACATTTTTTTTGAAGCCAAATATCTGATTTTACAAGGGAGGCCCTTGACTGCATTTAGTAACGTTTGCTTTAAAAAATGTGATTTTTTATTTAATTTTTACTTTTAAATCTTGCCCTTGAATAACTCTTTAGGAGAGGATTTCTAATTATATTTAAACAGAAAAAATGCTAAAATGTGTGAAGCTTTTCCATTTGGAAAAGTCTGAACCAAGATTTCAGAATACGGATTTCCTTCCTATTTTTCAAAGTCATTTTTAATCATTTTAACCTCAAAATAACATTTTATTTTAATTATTTTAAGAATACAGTAGAAAACACGGCAGATGTTGACACTACACTAATTAAGTACAAAATATAATATTTAGAATTTTTTTGAATAGAATGGAACGCCATCTATATTCAAATCAAAAAGTAATTTAGCCTTTTAATTAATTTACAACTTTAAATAAACTATATTTTATTGCAACGTCCAAATTTTCAATCTCATAAGATAGCAATAATTCATTTAAAACAACTGTATTTCTGTAGAGATCATTTGATCCCATGCATTTTCACATCAACCCATATGCAACTGTGAAGCAACAAAACATGTCAATGATGTGTTTCATTACTTCCAATCACAATAATTAATACGTTGATCTTGTGTCAATGACTGTTAAAACAAATTGTACAATGTAAGCATGATAATTGAAGTGAAAGTAAAAGTCCTCACAAAATGCCAAAACATCCCACAATTTTTAAATAAAAAATAAAATTTTTTGTGTCGCATTTGCTAATTTTAGTTTATGATGCGGCGTGGCGGTTAAATGGTACATTGTTCACCTAATTCAGTTGAATGGTATTAATACCAATTATTACGAAATTTATTGCGAATTGTAACGGCATAATGCCTTCTTTATAAGATCGCGCTAAACAATGCGATGCATTGTAATGGTTATTGATATTTGTTTTGCAAGAGTCAATTCATTTTGTCATCTTCATCATTTAATTTCTTAATTTATTTATTGTGTTTTAAATTTGAGAATTTATACGAGCGATTTTTTTGGAGTGAGGCTGATACGGCCGGCGTTGAATTAACAGACGATTTTGTTTTTGAAGTGGGTTTTTCGGTATTCCCTAGTTTACCAATTGGTTTTTTGTCTGATGTTAATTAAAAGCACTGGTTTGATTTTAAAACTCTTCAATTGAATTTGCAATTTAAGTTTTCTCGATTAATTCATAGCTCCAAAATTTAAATATGAATATGTTTTCAATAATTGCATTATTTTATACTTAGCAAAGTTTTTCACCACAATGTTCTAAAATCACAACAGTGTTGACAAGACTTAGCAGAGTTTCTTACTAGATAATTTAATTACAGCGCCATCTACTTGCCAAATTACTAAACCAAAGCAAAAAAAAAAACATTTTAAATAATATAATATGAAGTAAATTCAAAATTTAAAAAAAAAATGTATCTTAATTTAAATCAGAAAAATAATTTTTTAAATTATTATGAAAATTAAATTTTGAATCTATTTTATCAGTCCTTTTAATTCAACATACATATTTCATTACAATATTTTTATAACAAAATAAAATGCAAATTAATAATTCTCTTAAAAGGGTTAAAAAGTAATTTATAAAATCACAAAACTTTGATTTTAAATAATATTATATGTAATTGAAATTAAACCAAAAAAAAGTTATCCTTCGAACCGGATTTGAACCAGTGACCGATGGATGTCTATACATTAACGTTCTACAGTCCATCGCTCTACCAACTGAGCTATCGAAGGCACATTTACTACGATGTCTGAAATTAACTGCGAACGACCTGAAAGTAAGTAAAGTCTACTTATTTTAATACCTTTCACTTTTCACAACTTGTTTACATTTTACTTATAAATTTGAATATTGGTGAGGGTCAAAGCTGAATGCTGATATGTGTCGGATCAGTTAAAGTGTGATGTTAAAGCAGATGCACAAAAATTTATATTGAAAAAATTTAATGCATTAGAATTAAGAAATAAAAATCAAAATAAATAAATTTTAATAACTTATGTAAGCTTTATTTACAAATTCGCAGGTACATTTAATTTGTGTACACTGCAATAACAAAATTATTTGCAATTACCAACGATGTTGATAATTCAATGAACCACCATATGAGGGCTGTTGATTGCCAGAAGGACCACCAAAATGCTGGTTGTAGTTTCCACCACCGCTAACTTTTGACTGACCATCGTCACTTTTCCACATATTAGCGTTTGCGTTGGCATTAACGTCGGTGCCATACCCGCGACTGTGCTGAGCGTTTACGTTTGCATTAACATCGGGTCCAACGTAGGCGGCACCACCCCCAACCTGTGCTTGCCCGTTTGGTCCTTGATTTGCGATTGCATTTGCATCGAATTGATGGTTTTGGCGGACCTCACGAATTAAGTATGGTGATTCCAAGTGTTCCAAATCATTTTGATTCTTAAAAAATAAAAGGAAACAAAAGGAATAAGTCAAAAATTGTAATTAAGTCTCAATTCAAATACTCACATCATTCCATGACAATTCCTCCAGTTGTTGACCATTATAAAAGTTGTTAGGATAAGCACTTGAAAGTGCCACAAAAGCGCAGAAGACTACACAAATTTTAAATTGCATTTTTATTGAAGGTTTTTGCTAATTGTTAAACGAAATAAAGTTTATTTTTATTGGGCTGTTTCTTCCAAGAGAAGTGGCCAAAGACTAATGCCAATATTCTGCATGGGACTGCATTTTATACTTAATTGACGCTTCAGCACCAATGCTAGCGAACGGGAATCCCTGGTCCCCATGTTCCATTTTAACTATTATTTTATTTCACTTTTTTATGAGTGTTTGTGATGTTGCTTTTAAAGTCCAAGCAAAAAGCAATAAACGCAGTACAATCGGTTTCCCTTTTTTCAGAGTAGCTTATCAGTTATCATGAGTTGTGGCTTTCTGCTACGACGCCAGTAAAATAAAAAAATTCATTTCACTTTAATGTGACCTTGAAATTTCTGAGTTTTTTAACTTCATTTTTGTCCAAAATTGGTACTTTTATTGATATTATCAACAATGTAGAACATTATAGTACCCAAAAACCAACGACCATCCTAAAACACACAGTATTTGAATTACACATTTTCATTATAAAAATATTTTGGCAATAACTTGACCTTGAAAATCTATAACCATTGCGATTTAGATGAATTTAATTTCATTTAATTTAAAATTAAACGTGACTTTGTAAACTTACTAAGGTAAAGGATTCGTTCCATATTGCTAGGAAATCGGATCATTTATAAAATTTGTTCAATTATTGTAGTTTTACTATGCAAAGGTTATTTAAAGTTGTCTAAATTAGTCTTCAATGTCTTAAGTATCTTATCTAAAGTTAAGTAGTTTAGTTTACGAGTTATTAGGTTTCAAATTTTGTGAAATTTTAGAAAAATCTTTATTAAAACAAGTTGTCCGAAATTGATGTAATTAAAAATGTCTTTACATTCCCCTTACGATTCCCACTCATATTTTATTTAAATTTTTGTTATTCCAATTTTAATCCCGAAAGCAAACTATTATCCACATTTACACTATAGCGCCAAAGGAATCTGTCATCCAAAGCATTTACAGTTCTAAATTTAAGAATGTTTTAAAAAAATTTGAGTACTAACCTATCCAAGTACAAGTTGTTCCATTCATAGTGATAATGTATATTTAGACAATCTAAATATTGTAATTTGTAGAGGAATAGTCACTCACATAAAACATTCCCAAGCCCCCGAAGATCGTGTGCCCGCA
This sequence comes from Sylvicola cinctus, assembly GCA_963854165.1. NCBI lineage: Eukaryota > Metazoa > Arthropoda > Insecta > Diptera > Anisopodidae > Sylvicola > Sylvicola cinctus. The sequence continues at coordinate 46,306,810 of OY974082.1, forward strand.
TCACGCCAATTAAATAAGCATTCACTGATAAGCCGCATTCAGATGTGCTCGGTGCTTTTTCTCACTAACTCATCTCAATCTATACAAAAGTATAACATTGAGCAACAAAAAACGCTTAATCAATATCGCGGGGAATTTGCATTTCCAAACAGTCAAAACTCGCAAATCGCAACTCGCAGCTGACTGATATGAGTTCGCATCATATAAAATGATCCACCCGTTCAGAAAGGAGCATCACAATCAGTTCAGCGTTCTGTTAAAGAACACCGTTTCAAAAATAATTAACTTAAATTACAAACTTTTAAAACTAACATTAAAAATGATCAGTTTAAATTTGTGCTTCACTTTGTGCGCCGTCCTTGCCGTTTCAACAGCTTTCCCAACTCAATTTGACTCACCCTACGAGGAACTGTCATGGGATGATGTAAGAAAAACTATTCTCACTCAATTAATTTAATTTTAATTTTGTATTTTTTTTTTTTTATTCAGTATCAATCAGATTTGATGCACTTGGAGTCACCCAATCTCATCCGTCAAACCAGGCAAAATCACCAACTGGATGCCAATGCATTTGCTCAGCGCCTTCCAGGCGGTCAACAACAATTTGGAGGTGGTGTTGGATACACGGGTCCTAAAACCAGTGCCAATGTTAATGCAGCGCACACACGAGGATTCGGAACTGACGTCAATGCGAATGCCAACGCCAATCTGTGGAGGAGCAACAATGGTCGTTCATCCCTTGATGGTGGTGCTAGTTATCAGCAACACTTTGGTGGTCCTGGTGGACGCCAGAGGCCAAACTATGGTGGAAATGTTAACTTCCGTCATCGGTTCTAAATTTGAGTAGTTTTAAATTTAAAATGTATTTAGTTCATGAACTGATTATAGAGACTTTAACACAATTAATTAGTAAAATTTGCATAAGTGTGCAAATATCTATATTTATTTTAGTTGAAATAGATTACTGTTATAAGCCAATATCAACAAATAGTTAAATAAATAATATTTTATTAAAAAAATAAAAACTATAATTTTTTAAATAATTGTTTAATACATAATCAAAAACAACATTTGTTTTTGCAGTTAAATTTTAGTATTTTTGATAATCAAGTTGTGTATTTAAGAAAATATAATTAAAAGGAGCAGTTTTAACTTTCCACTGAGGCACAGTAAACGTCCTCAAAATACAACAAAAACAAGTAAAGATTTAATTATCGATTTTAGCAAAGAATTTAAGAAAACAATTAAAATTACATTTAAAAAAAATAAAATTAAATAAAAAGATTGATTCAAATTACATATTCAATTTAAAATTGATTCTGTTCTCCGTCTCTGATCTTAAAAAACTACATCGCAAAGCAAGGTGTGAATTTATATACGACTGTTGCTTAACTATCTAATATATAAATTTCTAAACGACCATGTATGTATGTATGTATGTATGTATGTCACGCAATCACGCCAAAACTGAAAATGGGATCGCCACGAAATTTTACACACGTATTTGCCAACTTTCTGAAAGTAAAATAGGCATATTTTCAACGCGAATATAAACCGCGAAAACCGCGAAAAAAATCGCGGTTCGCGAAAAAATTGTCTTTTACCAAAAATGATTACTGTAATCGGTTTGTCAGTAGTCAGTTAATAAAAAAAACATAACGCGAAAAAATCCACGAAATTTTCCGCGATTTTCCGCGGGGCTATCTATTTTATATATTCCTGTCCTATTATCCGTGTGGGTATTACTCCAAAACCGACAATGAGATCGCCACAACATTTTGCACACGTGTTTGCCAACATTGTAGAAGTAATATAGGGGTATTTGTACCGCGGAAATAAACCGCGAAAACCGCGAAAAAAATCGCGGTTCGCGAAAAAATTGGCTTTTACCAAAAATGATTGCGGGAATCGATTTGTGAGCATTTAATTAATAAAAGCCATGTCGCGAAAAAATCCTCGAAATTTTCCGCGATTTTCCGCGAGACTATCAATCTAATATATAAATTTCTAAACGACCATGTATGTATGTATGTATGTCACGCAATCACGCCAAAACTAAAAATGGGATCGCCACAAAATTTTACACACGTATTTGCCAACTTTCTGAAAGTAAAATAGGCATATTTTCAACGCGAATATAAACCGCGAAAACCGCGAAAAAAATCGCGGTTCGCGAAAAAATGGTCTTTTACCAAAACTTATTACTGTAGTCGGTTTGTCAGTAGTCAGTTAATAAAAAAACATGACGCGAAAAAATCCACGAAATTTTCCGCGATTTTCCGCGGGGCTATCTATTTCATATATTCCTAAACGACCGTGTGGGTATTACTACAAAACCGACAATGGGATCGCCACAACATTTTGCACACGTGTTTGTCAACATTGTAGAAGTAATATAGGGGTATTTTTACAGCGAAAATAAACCGCGAAAACCGCGAAAAAAATCGCGGTTCGCGAAAAAATGGTCTTTTACCAAAAATGATTACTGTAGTCGGTTTGTCAGTAGTCAGTTAATAAAAAAACATGTCGCGAAAAATTCCTTGAAATTTTCCGCGATTTTCCGCGGGACTATGAATTTTAAATATTCCTAAACGAAAGTGTGGGTATACCTTTCAATTACGCTAAAACCGACAATGGAATCGCCACAACATTTTGCACACGTGTTTGTCAACATTGTACAAGTAATATAGGGGTATTTTTACAGCGAAAATAAACCGCGAAAACCGCGAAAAAATTGTCGTTTCGCGAAAAAATTTACTTTTACCAAAAATGATTGCTGTAATCGGTTTGTCAGTAGTCAGTTAATAAAAAACATGTCGCGAAAAAATCCACGAAATTTTCCGCGATTTTCCGCGGGACTATCAATTTTAAATATTCCTAAACGAAAGTGTGGGTTTACCTTTCAATTACGCCAAAACTTAAAATGCACACGTGTTTGCCAACATCCAAGAAGTAACATAGGCATTTTTACAACGGAAAAATAAACCGTGTGGATAGACATTTCAATCACGCTAAAACGGACATCATGATCGCTAAGAAATTTGACACATATATTTGCCAACATTGTAGAAGTAATAGAGGCGTATTTTCAAAGCGAAAATAAACCGCGAAAACTGCGAAAAAAATCGCGGTTCGCGCAAAAGATGACTTTTACCAAAAATGATTGCACTTATCGATTTGTCAATGTTCAATTAACAGAAGACATGTCGTAGGAATCAACCAGGATAAAACCGTAAATGGGATCGCCACCAAATCGCGAAAAAAAGCGTGGTTCGCGAAATAGTTTACTTTTCCTAAAAATTAATGGGGGGAATGGATTAGTCAGTATTCATTTAGTTAAATTCACATCACGAAAAAATCAGCAAATAATTCCGCGATTTTCCGCGCAACTATCTAAAATATAAAAATATAAACGGCCGTTTGGGTATAGGAATCAACAAGGCTAAAACGAACATTCAATACGAAATTTTACACAAGTATATCACAACACTCTAGAAGTAACATAGCATATTTAAAAAATTAAAATAAACCGCGAAAACCGCGAAAACAATAGTGGTTCGCCAAAAAATTGCTTAATTATTAAAGTGATATACTCCGCGATTTTCTGCGGTTATGTTTTATAATCCAATATAAAAATTCAAACAACGGTAAAACTATAAACGGAATCGGAGATTTTACAAACGTATTTGTCAGCATTCGGAAAGCAACAAAGGCCTTTTTTTACAGCGAAATGAAACAAGAAAACCCACCTTGCGAAAAACTTTGCTGAAACTGTAAATGGGATCGCTCCGAATATGTTCACACGTATTTTTCAACATTCCTGAAGTATTTTGGAAACGCGAAAATAAATAGAGTAAAAAAATACATCACGAGGAAAGCTGTCAATGAAGTTCGTCTAATACATAAAAATTAATATGATCCTTTTAAAAACACCTCGCCAAAAAATTCGACCATAATTCTTTGGTTTTCCTCAATTTCGGATTTATATTTATATTTATGATATTAAAGTATATAAGTGATTACTAAAAACGCTTTTAGAAAACAACATGTTGTGTCCGAGCAGCGCACGGGTTCCTCCGCTAGTCTAATATATAAATTTCTATACGACCATGTATGTATGTATGTATGTATGTATGTATGTTATGCAATCACGCCGAAACTGAAAACGGGATCGTCACGAAATTTTACACACGTATTCACCAACATTCTAAAAGTAAAATAGGCGTATTTTCAACGCGAATATAAACCGCGAAAACCGCGAAAAAAATCGCGGTTCGCGAAAAAATTGGCTTTTACCAAATATGATTGCTATAATCGGTTTGTCAGTAGTCAGTTACTAAAAAACATGTCGCGAAAAAATCCACGAAATTTTCCGCGATTTTCCGTGGGACTATCTATTTTATATATTCCTAAACGACCATGTGGGTATTGCTCCAAAACCGACAATGGGATCGCCACAACATTTTGCACACGTGTTTGCCAACATTGTAGAAGTAATATAGGGGTATTTCTACCGCGAAAATAAACTGCGAAAACCACGAAAAAAATCGCGGTTCGCGAAAAAATTGGCTTTTACCAAAAATGATTGCGGGAATCGATTTGTGAGCATTTAATTAATAAAAGCCATGTCGCGAAAAAATCCTCGAAATTTTCCGCGATTTTCCGCGGGACTATCAATTTTAAATATTCCTAAACGACCGTGTGGGTAGACATTTCAATTACATCAAAACTGACAATGGGATCGCCACAAAATTTTGCACACGTGTTTGCCAACATTGTAGAAGTAATATAGGGGTATTCTTACCCCGAAAATAAATCGCGAAAACCGCGAAAAAAACGCCGGTTCGCGAAAAAAATTACTTTTACCAAAAATAAATAATTGCGGGAATCGATTTGTGAGCATTCAATTAATAAAAGCCATGTCCCGAAAAAATCTGCGATTTTCCGCGGTACTATCTATTATATTAGTACATTCCTAAACGACCGTGTGGGTAGACATTTCAATCACGCTAAAACGGACATCATGATCGCTAAGAAATTTGACGCATATATTTGCCAACATTGTAGAAGAAATAGAGACGTATTTTCAAAGCGAAAAAAAAACGGGAAAACTGCGAAAAAAATCGCACTAAAATGATTGCACTAATCGATTTGTCAGTGTTCAATTAACAGAAGACATGTCGCAATAAAATTTTCCGCGAAACTACATTTATATATGTTGGTGTAGGAATCAACCAGGCTAAAACCGTAAATGGGATCGCCACCAAATCGCAAAAAAAAACCGCGGTTCGCGTAATAGTTTAATTTTCCTAAAAATTAATGGGGGGAATCGATTAGTCAGTATTCATTTAGTTAAATTCACATCACGAAAAAATCAGCAAATAATTCCGCGATTTTCCGCGCAACTATCTAAAATATAAAAATATAAACTGCCGTTTGGGTATAGGAATCAACTAGGCTAAAACGAACATTCAATACGAAATTTACAAGTATATCACAATAATCTAGATGTAACATAGGCATATTTAAGTAATGAAAATAAACTGCGATAACCGCGAAAACAATAGTGGTTCGCCAAAAAATTGCTTAATTATTAATGTTAATGTAGTTATGTTTTATAATCCAATATAAAAATTCAAACAACGGTAAAACTATAAACGGAATCGGAGATTTTACAGACGTATTTGTCAGCATTTGGAAAGCAACAAAGGCTTTTTTTACAGCGAAATGAAACACGAAAACCATGAAAATCCACCTTGCGAAAAACTAGCTAAAACTGTAAATTGGATCGCTCCGAAAATTTTCACACGTATTTTTCAACATTCCAGAAGTATTTTGGAAACGCGAAAATAAGTAAAGTAAAAAAAATACCTCACGAAGAAAGCTTTCAATAACTCCGCGATTTTCCGCGGTAATGAAGTTCGTCTAATACATAAAAATTAATATGATCCTTTTAAAAACACCTCGCCAAAAAATTCGACCATAATTCTGTGGTTTTCCACAATTTCGGTTTTATAGTAAAGATTTTTTTTATAATCACATCCAATGCGGAAATTTCATAAACGAGGGAAAAAAAGAAAAAAAATTGCTAAATTTTTGTTGTGTTTCCTTTTATGAAGTTGAAAGATATTTCAGAAAAAAGAGAAAAAATGCTACGAAATCGAAACCATTATGAACAAGCAGCAGCACCATGAAAACAAAATTCTGCAAAATAATTGTCATCGATTTCAATTTTTACTTTGATTACAATAAATAAAAACTTAAAAATACATTCTTTTATCAAATATTAATGATATTAAAGTATATAAGTGATTACTAAAAACGCTTTTAAAAAACAACATGTTGTGTCCGAGCAGCGCACGGGTTCCTCCGCTAGTATTTTAATAAAGCTTTTCGGAGATATGAAAAATGTGACCTAGAAGTTTCTCAATTTTTGACCTTGATTTTTGTACAAAATTTATTCTTTTATTGAGATTATCAATAATGTAGACCATCATAGTACCCTAAAACACACAGTATTTGAATTACACATTTTCATTATAAAAATATGACCTTGAGTTTCCAAAATTTGACCTTGAAATGTTCAGCAAGTTTTCTTATTTTATTTATTCCTACAATAATGTGAAAATTTTTTTAAAAAATATTTAGGGTTTTTGAGACACCGGCGGCGTACGCCGTACGTCGAACTTTGAAATTTTTACAAAATCCATTAAAGTTCATCTCATATTTCATAAGCGGTCTTATAAAGCGGTTTATAAAAGTCCTTATTATTTAATATTGCGAAAAGAAATGCGCTCGTAAATTATAAATTCAATACATTATTGTAATAAAAAAAACAACACTAACATTTTGCTGTTTTATCCTGCAGACGCCTGCAAGTGGTGTGGTTAAAGACCAGCATCAATGCGTGCTTTCGACTGCTTCTATTCCAATTTCTACGCCTTAGTATTGGCGGGATATTTAACACTAAACTATTACACACTGAATACATCGATTTTAAATTGCCCATATGTATTGCAAATTCATTTAAATAGATTTTTTTCACACCAATTTGCAATTTAAAAAAAAACGAATTTTGCACTGTCTTGTTTAGCACTTAAATTGAATACAATTTAATTTTAAACTCAAAATCACAAAAACGCAAATTAAAATGTTTTGCAACACTTTTCACCTCAAAGCGATATTAATTAAAATGAATTCATCATTTAGCTTTATTTTTTGCCACTTAATTAAATCGCTTAAAAACTTAAATAATTATTGCACTTTAATTCCTTTTAATTTTCACTGTAATCCATGAGAGCTGCTTCTAATCCAGAAAGGTGTTGAGTTGAGTGGTGAGTGGTGATTGGTGAATATTTCCAGAGGGTGGTGATTGGTGAACCGTATATTCAACCCCACGGCGTTATTTATAAATCTACCCACCGACCGACGTGCCGCGATTTTCACATTTCACCACCAACTGGATTTATGATATCAGGGCTCCATCTAACCTCACTTGTCCGCTATTGTCCATCAATGTGAAGAGGCTTAAATATAACAATTTCGTACCGCACTGGTAAAACACTTTTTCAATTTCACTTTACTTTTTGATCGCACCGCGGCAGCGCACAAATATTATTTCATTTTTTCTTTGTTCTCTTTTCGACTCAGTGCGTTATAGGAAAATTAAAAGAGGAGCACGAAAAAAAATTGAAGCGACCGAACACCACAAAATGGACACAGCCGTTATTTTATGTACGGCGCGCAGGATTTTTCAATGAAAATTGGAAAAATGATGAAAAATAACCGAATCCCGCTATGAAACGTCTTATTTTCACTTCACATTGATTTTTTCAATGTTTTAAGTCACTTTTTTGTTTAAAAAAAACGCTTTAAATGCATGAAAATGTGTTTTATTTTGATGAACGTTCAAATATGCACTTAATTCACATTATTACAAACGAAAACCGATTAAACTATACACTTTCCGGCTTAAATTCGCGTCGGAACGGCTAAAATTTAAGTTTTTCACACTTTTCACTGAATTGTACTTCATTTTAATTAATTTAAATTATTTACTTATGGGCACTGAACCCTTTTCCATCCGATAATTTCAAACGCCGTTCTCACACTGACTGTTAGCGAGTGCTAACATTTATTTCTATCTACATTATATTTGCGCTGCGTTTGCGCAAGTGTGCGAGGTAGCCAGTGAGGACTGGGCAATGAGCAGACTGAGCTCATTGCGCACACAGCACACTATTCCATATAGGAGAATCGTTGGGCCTGTGGGCTGTGGGTTGCTTGATGCTTGTGCATTATCATAAATAATTTTCGTTACACGTAATAGTGTTAGTAAAGTAGCTGACCACAATTAATTTCTTTTCTCCTTTTCCGTCCAGCGCGGTAACTGCACCTGATATAAAATAGGAGAGATGAAATGACAAAGTGGAATGAGAAGTTACCGTTTATTGTATAACACCGCACACGAAAATGAATGATTTTGTACAGGAAATAATTAGCATTGCCATAATATTTTCATTTAAAACTGAAAATCTGATGAAAATTTCAAGGATTCTTGCAAGCAATGTTCAAAATCAACATCTTATGATCTTAATAAATATTTTTGCCCACTTTTGACGAAAAAAAAACAGAGTGTTAAATCCTTTTGACACACAACTACAATTTTAATGAGGAAATTAGTTTCATGCCCTCATAATAGCTATTTTATTCCAATTTTAATTTAAAAATTATTTTATTTTGATAGCAAACATTTTCATTTTGACCTTGAAGATGTTAACGATGTCAATGCCTTAATAAATTTAAAATTAAACTGATTATTCAAGTTATTAGTATTATATCGCAAACAATTGTAATAAAACAACAATAATCATTAAAGTATAGATTGTATGACCTTGGAATGTTCAGCAAAAATATCAACTCTTTCAGGATCTACAAATCTGTAGTACATTATATGTTAAGAAAATGTAAAACGTTCAGGATATTGGATATTTCCGGTTTTTTCCTTTTTAGTTTTTGGGTTATAATTCCAAAACCTGATTGAATTTTTTATTGCAATGTATTGCAATTTTGTGAAGATCAACATTATGGATCACATTTGAAAAAATTGATAAATTTTAAAGTAGCCTTAATAGGAATATTGGAAAAACAGACGTTTTTTCTCAATAACTTGACCTTGAGACAGATCTTGAAGATGAAACTTAATGTAACTCTTTGCGGAGTAGATTTTCATATTATAACATATTAAAATTTGGTGCGATTTGGTTCAGCCGTTTAGGAAATATTCGAGTTTTCATTGTTTTGTGAAATAAAAATCTTTGATCTGAAAATGGCCAAAATATGAGGGAATTTCACTAGTAACTTTTACTTAAAATTTTCACTTTTTCGTGGCATTTTTTCGAAAACACATACAAAATGTTATACTAATTAAACTACAACTATTTTTGATATTTTGGTGATTTAATTTTTTTTAAGGATTTTTAGTAAAAATGCTGTTAAAAAGTGAAAAAATGATACCACCTGGTACAATACATCAACAAATCATCGTGAATTCATATAATTCCCTCTTTGTCCTTGCGTGTGTTTGGGTGTGGATTGTGGTGTGACGTGTGTGCTTTGAGGACCACACCAATATTTAGCCTTGGAATTTATTATGCAACTGTGAAAAGTCCTCACGCACACTATTTTGAATTCATTTTAAATTTTGTTACAATATTGATAAACGGATTTAATAGAAGCGTTATTATTTTTATTCCTAATTTTCATTTTTAATTTCCAGGCACTAAAATTATTCAATCTTATAATTTAGAAAGAAAATATGCTAAGTATCATTTGTCATGTCAATACAATATTTGAACAAATGCTCGTTATACTATGACTTAATATATTATTAATTAATGAATTTTCCCTGTCATCAAACAATTATCCATTCAAGCTAATTTATAGAGTTGGTTAAGCACATTAAAGTCAAGCCATCATGCGTGAGCTTGACAAAAGTGGAAGATGTTCATATAACATACTTCCTATGCGGCATACCTGTAGTGGTCAGTTAGCAGAATTTCGGGTGGCTGTACCGCCGGTAGGCCTACCGACGCACACTATCATAATTATTAATTTTTCTATTATGTGATTCCGGGAATTCAAAACTATTTTTGTATGGATGTGGTCGTAAGCGTTTTAATGCAATGGTAGTACTTTGTACTCGTATTTTGGCAAGTCCATTTGAAATCAAATTATAGAGCATGCGTCAGGGGGATTCCTCTGGATTTTTTGTATTTATTTTTTATATGTATTTGAAATAAGTCTAAATACTTATTAAAACTGAAACAGAAAATTACAGGCATAAATAATAAGTTTAATAATCAGGATAAGCTAAAGGCAATTGTTTTTTTTTTTTATGAATACATAATATGGCTGAAAAGTTTTTTTTTTATTACAATAATTATACATTTACTCATAACCGTAATTGTATAATTAATGGAATTCAATAATTTAACCGTTTCAGCAATTTGAAAATCATTTTAAATATTTTACGGACGATTAAATTCAATTACTCTTCGGTAATAGTGTGCGCAATAAGCTCACAGGCTACCTCACACACTTGCGCAAACGCAGCGCAAATATAATATAGATAGAAATAAATGTTAGCACTCGCCGGCCGCCGCTCATCATTTTTCCTCTAGCTCTGGACACTGGGTAATATGCAAATTAGAAGAGGATCAGTGTGAGAACGGCGTTTGAAATTATCGGATGAAAAAAGGTTCAGTGCCTATAAGTAAATTATTTAATTTATTAAAATGAAGTACAATTCAGTGAAAAGTGTGAAAAACTTAAATTTTAGCCGTTCCGACGCGAATTTAAGCCGGAAAGTGTATAGTTTAATCGGTTTTCGTTTGTAATAATGTGAATTAAGTGCATATTTGAACATTCATCAAGATAAAACACATTTTCATGCATTTAAGGCGTTTTTGAAAGTGACTTAAAACATTGAAAAAATCAATGTGAAGTGAAAATAAGACGTTTCATAGCGGGATTCGGTTATTTTTCATCATTTTTCCAATTTTCATTGAAAAATCCTGCGCGCCGTACATAAAATAACGGCTGTGTCCATTTTGTGGTGTTCGGTCGCTTCAATTTTTTTTCGTGCTCCTCTTTTAATTTTCCTATAACGCACTGAGTCGAAAAGAGAACAAAGAAAAAATGAAATAACATTTGTGCGCTGCCGCGGTGCGATCAAAAAGTAAAGTGAAATTGAAAAAGTGTTTTACCAGTGCGGTACGAAATTGTTATATTTAAGCCTCTTCACATTGATGGACAATAGCGGACAAGTGAGGTTAGATGGAGCCCTGATATCATAAATCCAGTTGGTGGTGAAATGTGAAAATCGCGGCACGTCGGTCGGTGGGTGGATTTATAAATAACGCCGTGGGGTTGAATATACGGTTCACCAATCACCACCCTCTGGAAATATTCACCAATCACCACTCACCACTCAACTCAACACCTTTCTGGATAAGAAGCAGCTCTCATGGATTACAGTGAAAATTAAAAGGAATTAAAGTGCAATAATTATTTAAGTTTTTAAGCGATTTAATTAAGTGGCAAAAAATAAAGCAAAATGATGAATTCATTTTAATTAATATCGCTTTGAGGTGAAAAGTGTTGCAAAACATTTTAATTTGCGTTTTTGTGATTTTGAGTTTAAAATTAAATTGTATTCAATTTAAGTGCTAAACAAGACAGTGCAAAATTCGTTTTTTTTTAAATTGCAAATTGGTGTGAAAAAAATCTATTTAAATGAATTTGCAATACAAATGGGCAATTTAAAATCGATGTATTCAGTGTGTAATCGTTTAGTGTTAAATATCCCGCCAATACTAAGGCGTAGAAATTGGAATAGAAGCAGTCGAAAGCACGCATTGATGCTGGTCTTTAACCACACCACTTGCAGGCGTCTGCAGGATGCAACAGCAAAATGTTAGTGTTGTTTTTTTTATTACAATAATGTATTGAATTTATAATTTACGAGCGCATTTCTTTTCGCAATATTAAATAATAAGGACTTTTATAAACCGCTTTATAAGACCGCTTATGAAATATGAGATGAACTTTAAAGGATTTTGTAAAAATTTCAAAGTTCGACGTACGGCGTACGCCGTCGGTGTCTCAAAAACCCTAAATATTTTTGAAATTTTTTTTCACATTATTGTAGGAATAAATAAAATAAGAAAACTTGCTGAACATTTCAAGGTCAAATTTTGAAAACTCAAGGTCATATTTTTATAATGAAAATGTGTAATTCAAATACTGTCTGTTTTAGGGTACTATGATGGTCTACATTATTGATAATCTCAATAAAAGAATAAATTTTGTACAAAAATCAAGGTCAAAAATTGAGAAACTTCAAGGCCACATTTTTCATATCTCCGAAAAGCTTTATTAATATATAGTTAAGCAACAGTCGTATATAAATTCACAACTTGCTCTCCCTGCGATGTAGTTTAACAGATCTGCATCAAAATTTTGAAGAAAAACGAAAGTTAAATTTTTGGTCAAAAATTGAAAAATTGGCAAGGGTGGGGGAAAAGTCAAAATTTTCAAAATTTTATAATATGATTTTAACCATGCAGATTGATATTTTTTTCCAACTTTATATGGATATAATTTCTAAAAAACCTTAGAATCACTTTCTTAACAGTTCTGCATCAAAATTTTGAAGAAAAACGAAAGTTAAATTTTTGGTCCATAATTGAAAAATTGGCAAGGGTGGGGGTGGGGAAAAAGTCAAAATTTTCAAAATTTAATATTTTGTTTTTAACCATGAAGATTTATATTTTTTTCCAACTTTATATGGATATAATTACTAAAAAACCTTAGAATCACATTCTTAACAGTTCTGCATCAAAATTTTGAAGAAAAACGAAAGTTAAATTTTTGGTCCATAATTGAAAAATTGGCAAGGGTGGGGGAAAAGTCAAAATTTTCAAAATTTTATAATATGATTTTAACCATGCAGATTGATATTTTTTTCCAACTTTATATGGATATAATTTCTAAAAAACCTTAGAATCACTTTCTTAACAGTTCTGCATCAAAATTTTGAAGAAAAACGAAAGTTAAATTTTTGGTCCATAATTGAAAAATTGGCAAGGGTGGGGGTGGGGAAAAAGTCAAAATTTTCAAAATTTAATATTTTGTTTTTAACCATGAAGATTGATATTTTTTTCCAACTTTATATGGATATAATTACTAAAAAACCTTAGAATCATATTCTTAACAGTTCTGCATCAAATTTTTGAAGAAAAACGAAAGTTAAATTTTTGGCCCAAAATTGAAAAATTGGCAAGGTGAGGGTGGGGGAAAAAGTCAAAATTTTCAAAATTTTATAATTTGATTTTAACCATGAAGATTGATATTTTTTTCCAACTTTATATGAATATAATTTCTAAAAAAAACCTTAGAATCACTTTCTTAACAGTTCTGCATCAACATTTTGAAGAAAAACGAAAGTAAATTTTTGGTCCCAAAATTGAAAAAGTAACAAGGGGAGTGGGGAATTGCCGATTGATATTTTTTTCTAATGAGTTACAGCAAAGTTGAATTTTTTAGGCTAAAATTGCAGACGTTTCACACAAATTAAAATTTTGATAATTCCGTCAATATTAAGTTACGAACTAACACAAATGTGTTCACGTTAACGTTAAAAGAATCGTTGGATTAATTAAGTAATTATTAAATCCAAAACGTATTCCTTTTAAATGCATTTCCTTTTTTTTTACATTGGATAAATTGCGACATGGATTATGTTATGAATCAAGTTGCTCTCCTTGTCATATTGCATATTTTAATATTTACATATTATATTGAAAGGTCATGTTTGTGAATGGCTTGAAGGCTTGGTACGTGCACGATATGATGGGCTTAAAAGGACAATGCACATTTTGTTACATTATTAAAGTAAACATTTAAATTTCAGGTATCTTTATAAATGTAAAAATATTTTTGATTTCTGTAAAATGTCAGGTATTTAAATGTCGGACATTCAAACATTCGCAGAATTTAAATTATTAATTATCATCGCTAAAGGACACACTGCGGCATCATCCAACGCGTGTTGAAAAAAATAAACGTTTCTCCATCTACAAATACATAAATGTATTACGATTCATTGCTTTAGTTTGCTCTTTTTCTTCATTGCTTCTGTGCGAATTTTACACAAATCGCCGCATTGTAAATGTTCATTTAGTCATTTCCACTTTATGTACGAATAATTTCATTCTATAAACTGTGGCGATACACAAATTAAACAAGTCTGTTTAAAATTAAATTCCAGGAAAATAAATAAGCGGAAATAAACAACGTTCGCACCTTAGTAGGAGTGATTTCAATTCTAATTCAACTATGTATTTCATTGTTAATGTTTATGCAAAGATACATTGAATTTAAGTGGTTTCATATAAGAGAAATGCAATTGAAAGTGCATTTGAAGTTTGTGCATCAAAAAAAATTGTTCAATTTAGCGAAATGGATTGCCAACAAACACATCTCATCATCTTTGGCTATTTTCCTAAAGAAATGATTGAAATGGGAAATAAAAAAACACTTCCCTTTAATTCAAATATACCTAAGTGATGCGATTATCCATCTATCTATTTGTTGTACTTGTAATATCATTCGGACAGTCGGTTTTCTGCTGATACAGAATTGTATCGTTCGCAAAGATGCGCATTGTGCGATTTATTTTTTTCAAGGTAATTGAACAAATGAGAAAATATCAGTTCAATGAAACGGTTCTGTGACTGGGATAAATTAAGTTGATTTAAAAAACATCTTAATTTTTTGTTTGATGTTTTTTACCTTAACTCTTTAAAATGTTATTTATATTCTCTGTTCTTCGATAACAAGAAATAAGAAACTGCGGCAGGGATAGTAACGCAAGAATTTGTATATAAATTCGGTCATGTTACAGTCTTTTTAATTGCCGTTGTACGTGCAACCCCAATCGCAAAGCCACGGATCGATAAACAGAAGATTCGCCAAACGTAGGATGTAGGTTTGTTGTCGAGTTACTCGCAGGCCGTAGGATTAAAAGTAGTGTTTTACGTTTGCTTTTGGATCTACCGAAGGATTCGCCATAGAATTTTGAAAAACAGTTCACTAAATGGTTTTTGTCTACATAAAAATTGATTGCAACGGTATTAAATATGCATAAAATATCCAAAAATAATCAAAATCGTTTAGACGAGTATTGATAACTTTTTTTGTTAATAAAATATGACCTTGAGTGACCTAAAAAAAGGATGTTAAGCTGTTCTCATAATTTTCTGAGACATCAAATAAATTCTTTTGAACAATTTGACGAGTTGTTTTTTTCATTTCAGTCAATAAAAACAAATATTGTATTTTGGTTTTGGAATTTATTAAAAAAAAATTTAATTAATCGCTTCATTTGTGTATGTATTACGTAACTCAACAATTATATAATTCTAATCCATGGTAGTTGTATCTGTTCTTATCATTTTAACTCAATGATTTTGATTTATTTTTACTTATTTAAATCTTACCAATCCGTTTTGGTTTACGATGTATCCATGCCCATGTCTTCTGGAAAATTATTTAAATTTTTTTTAAAAGTACATTTAATCCCACACGGTTTTTCTTGAGTAATTTAAATTACCATTTCCATTTAAAAGTTCATCAGAAATATGACCAGACTGCAAAATTCTTGTGAGACGTTCCACCTCCTGCAATGAAGTTGCCTTCTTAATGGCCTCACGGATGCGTTGAATATCGGCTGGACTTGCGCCTGGAACTAAATATGAATTTTTAAAATTTAGTTTACTGTTTGTTTTGAAAAATTTAAGGACGTGAAAAATATACCTTTTGCCTTAACCTCCACGGAATTTGCGTTGATTGGTGTGATTTTGGACTTCCTTGCAATTTCTTTAAGAATTTCTTTACCCTTCTTACTTTTGAACATTTCTTGTGCTTCCTTGCGATCCTTTTGCTTTATCTTACGGAAATCTAGAAGTCGAAGCTGGGGGAACCTGATAATTGTTTTATATTTTGTTAACAAAAGTCACAGGTCCAGAAAGTTTATTTTAAATTCTTAATTGTTTCGATTGAAAATTAAAACAATGGCCGAAAAAGCAGAATACAATAAAAACTGCAATGTGTAAATGTATTTCAACTTGGTTGAAATAGTCAAGTACTTATGTAGTTGACAATCCATCTGTGACTACCATACTGAGAATTGGATCGTAATCAATTTAAAAAATATTTGTTCATGGGCTCAGATATTTACTGTAATAATTTTAGCGTACTTACTTATAAGTCAAATATTCCCGATAATTTGGTTTCGTTGAAACTGGATTCATCAGCAAGCAGATTGTTTCCAATTTAGTCAATGAAACGAGCGGCTCCAAGTCTCCTAACTCCTGGATATTATTTCCGGTGAGAATAATACTTTCCAAATTAGGCAAATATTCATGTAAATTCTCTGAAAGCCGTCTGCAAAATAAAAGAAATAAAAATATTCAATTAAAACGCAAAACAGATTAGATTGAACGGTTTAAAACATACACAATGCGATTGTTGTTGAGCAGCAAACACTTGAGACGCGGCAAATATGGAAAGCCATCCAGTTTTCTCAAATCATTATCCGAAAAATCAACTGTGTCAAATTGGTCCAATGTGGCGCCCATGTTTTCAATTTGTGGAATTTTGTAGCCTGGAATTGAAAAGAAAGTAAGATTGGGGCGAAGCTACCAGCAACGACATAACCTCAAATTGGGGAAATTTTTATTTTACTGACCTCGCAAATCTAATTCTCGATCCCTGCATGGATTTATGTACTGCATGGACTGGTTTATTAATTCTGGTGTTAACTTT
Source organism: Sylvicola cinctus (assembly GCA_963854165.1). Classification (NCBI taxonomy): domain Eukaryota; kingdom Metazoa; phylum Arthropoda; class Insecta; order Diptera; family Anisopodidae; genus Sylvicola; species Sylvicola cinctus. The sequence goes on from OY974082.1 coordinate 46,323,700, forward strand.
ACCATTTTGATACTCCTTATTTGTTTATAAATACTTTAAATTGCTAAGGTTGACAAGAAAATGCCGAAATCACAAATTTGCAAATATGTAAAGATATACGTTTCAAGTTTCAACATTCGCGGATCTTTGAAGTTTGTGATTGTATATATATGTTTTGTACATTTTGAAATGTCTATTTAACATATATATATATCTATAAATATTTACAATATGTATATATCTGCGCTGAGATTAAAACTTAACGAAATCTAAAATGGTTTGTGTCTCAGTTTCAAATTTCCACAATTTTATCGTTTTTAAAAAAAATAAACGTGTGCAACAAAAATGGTAGCATTTGTAAGTTCTGAGGATTACCCAATTCAGAAGTAAAAAAAAATCAAAAGCACTATTTTCCACTGCTTGTATAAGAAAAAAAAAAAAAATTAAACACAGTTTAGTAATTTTTCAATTATTTGATTTATATATAAAAATATATTACATATTTATACAAAACCTACATATCTTCCATTATAATAATAATTATCACTTATGCAATTTGCAATTCATTTTAGAGAAACATAAAATGTACCCTTACAAGTATACTTAATTCACATAAAATGCCCCTAAACTCTAATCCTACAATAATTAAACATAAAACACAATTTATTTATAATATAACAATCAATTCATTTTCTTCTCCACTGTCTGTTTATTTCTCCTCAAAAGCTCACTTGAAACTTTGTAGAACGGCACCTCAAACAGAAGCGAAATAAGGAGTGACAAGAAGTATGTCAATACCATAACTCCTATTGTACCCATAACCACGGTCACCCTATCAAAATGCGTTTCAGACTCTTTCATTCCATGCAACATCGACGTTATCAGGGGATTAATCAAATAAATACAATACGAAAGCTTGCTGAGATGAATAAAAATCGGCAGACTCATCAAACGATCAAACCAGCCACCGTATCCCTTCTTGGAAGCATAAATCATCCACGCAATTACAGTTCCCAGTGCGATCCTCACAACACCAATGCACAGTGCACCAAAAAGATGATTCGTACTCCTGTGGACTGTGCTGTGGAATACAGCGACAAAAAATACAGCAGCCATTGTCCAGACGAGACGAATCTTTGAGTCAGACATCTCAACATGTTTGTTTTTGTGGTACAAGTAGGCAGACGCCATGCCACAGAAGTATGGCAGAATTCGTGTTAACGGTGATGTGTAGAGTTCAGTGCCGAGATCGTACATCACATCGAAGGTGGGCACGAATCTGTGCTTTAGTGAGAGATATGTGCTGACGGCGATCATTGTAACGAAGAATGCTTGGAAGAGACGCACGGCAGTTTTTGGACGCTTGGCGTACATGTAGAGGATTCCCAGGAAAACGATGAAAAATTGCATTTCGCAGGAGAGCGACCATGACCAGTTCATGCACAGGTCGTCCATGTTGAAGAGATTGTGAATGTAAAGCATGTTGCGCCACCAGTATCTGTAAGCAATGATTTAGTATAATTTAATCTTATTAATTTAACAAAAAGTATATTAAATCACTTACTTTGAACAACTTTCGTCAAATCGTTCGTGAATCCAAAACGGTGAGGTCTCAGCCAAATACGCTGTTCCAATTTCACACAGCAGCACCACAACCAAGTAACAAGGTGTCAGTCTTATAAATCTGTGGAGAACCTGCTGTCCGAATCCCTTTAAATTCTGAACAAAACTGTTTGTTCTAATCTCTTCCATTTTCTTCTCATTCTTCAAGAAATTAAAGCACAACAAAAATCCACTTATAGAAAAGAATGCATCCACCAGCAGTGGACCGTTGCCAATGTACTGAAACTGAATCTTCTCCGACAGCACAAAAATCATGGCCTTATTGCTGACGGCGTAGTGCATGTACCACACCAAGTGAAACACCAAAATCCACAAGGACGCAATGGCACGAATGCCATCAATGACGGCAATCGCTCCTGGTGGAGACTTTGTGTCCATAATCAATTTAAAGTTATCAACAATGGAAAAGCATTTTAGCATATTTTCCATGGGATATTGCCGCACTGCAGATGGGGTTGGTGATCCTTCAGAGATCTCCGTTTGCGGTGCACCATTGCACACATCATTGTTGTTCTTCGTTAAACTGGAACGTTTTTGAATGGAAAACGCCAGAACGGAGAGCACAATTGTGGCCAAGGCGAACGTTCTGCAATCGAATCGAAATAAATTGCGCGCAATTAATTAATTTGTTTACAATTATTTTAAGTATAAGTTATTGTTGTTCAATGATAATCACTGTTTAAATGCGTGGACTTTGTGAACACTTACCCCAGCACCTTGAGGCTGTGACGTTTGGCAAATGATTCACCCAATCGCAAATCTTTGGTCGTCAGTACGTCTAAGTTGTGTTCGTAAAACGCAGACACTTCACTGAAACTACTGTCCAGATATTTGCGTGTTAAATTCGTAATCTCGTCATTACTACAGGTGGCCGGAGCACACAATCCAATGTGAAGTATGCGCTGTGGAAGTAATTGGAAGTATTGAGTTTCAGCGTTCAAAGAAATACTAAGCGCGCATGTTTTTTTTTGTTTATTTACCTCACTTAAGAATTTGACTTCAATTTGCCAGGGTGATTCATGTTGGGCATAAACAACACGATACTCCATGTCAAATGGTGCTGTTGATCTCATCAGGTTGGGCTTCATGTTGCGGGTGAAGCGAGAGTCTAGGGTGATGTGTGCTGGTGTTTGGACTGCGGCACATCCTTGCAGTGAACCGAGCCAGTAGTTTTGGCCAAGGACGAAGCCTGATTGGGGGGATCCCGAGGAGTCCATTACTGAAAATTAAAAATGCGTTTTAATTTAATTCTGCAAATTAAATATAAATTAAAATACTTGAACATCCGCCAAAAGTCAGAACTGTCAATAATTTAGATGTTTATTCTTAAATGGTGAGCAAATTTTGATTAATTATCATTGCTCCTAATTGATTTGTATTCCTTTTCAATTAACGCGGTCATTGGTCAATATGTTCGTATTTACAAATATACTGAATGAAAACGAAGTCTATATCCATTTGATTAAATGCAAATTACAACTAAATATTTGCCCAAAATATTTAACAACTTTTTGAAGATTCCAAAGTTTGTCAATCACTTATCAACGTCATACTTTAATATTACATAATAACATCTCGCTACACGTGCTTACATTTTGATTGAGTAATTAAATTCTTATCACCCAATTTAACTACCCTCACACTTAAACTTCAGAGTTCAGATGAGTGTTACAATTGGTATGAAAAAATTGGTGAGCATAGAACGTTTGCATGCTCTTTCTTCACCGTGTCAAATTAATTGTTTAACTCAGGTAATTTTTTATTATTTCTACGTCTGAATGTACTTAAAAATAATGTTATTTTTATGAGAAACTTTAAAAGTGCTGGACATTGAACACACAATGACTGTGCACAATTTTTTATTCGGGGTTTGTGTTTACTTCTATCGTTCTTTCCTTCTTATGTCACTTAAGCAAATTTGTTTAAATCTTTTAAAAGAAATTTGTTGTATTTTACTTTCGTATAAATACTTGTAAATTTTTATGAAGATTGAATAATATTTTAGCTGAATTTTAGGAAGTTGTGTGAAGGAAGCATCCTGTGAAATTTTTTATCTCTTGACAAATGCAAAAGGGAAGTTTTTAGGACACATTTTTATGACCTTTAGTGGCCTTTAAGTGGTTTTACAAAAATGTAGTAAGATTTGATATGAGTGCTGTTGAATAGATAAAAAAAAAATGACTTAACAAACTTGGCCATGGCTTAAAAATCATAAACGTGTTTTTGTAATAATTTTTTTAATAAACAAAAAAAAACAATTAAGATATTTCCACGGGTATAGTTATGACTTATGGCATATGATCAAAAAAGAAAGGTCTGCTCCGTAACAAATTATTTAAAATTCGCATAGCATCAAATTAATTGTAGTTTATGGACACAATTTTTAGTTTTTAACAATAAAGAACTCATTTTTTATCATTTTCAGTTAACATAGCGTATTTGATGCAACTTTAACAATATAATAATGAAAGAATGAAGAATCTCGTATTCAAACTTAATGTCTAATTGTCTTAATCATTTAATTATTTGCACCTTTGATCATGTACAAGTTTAATTGGGATTTAAATAAGAACATAAAAAATAACAATTATTAAAATACAACAAAAGTCATGCGAGGTAAAGTTCATAGTATACGTTGTTAATGCAAATTTAATAAATAAAAACAATTGTGCAAAAATGCAGATAAAGCTCAAAGTACATAATTCATGAGTGAATATGATAAACAAAAATCATTACACAATATTATTAATCAATAGTATAGCTTTTACACAATAATTATTTAAATAATTCAATTATTGAAATTTCCATTACGTCAAATTAAGTACGAACATTTTTACAAAGTGATATTCAGAGGCGTTTTTTTAAAGTTGAAAAATAATTACATTGTTGCGTTATTCAATTTATAGTTACACAATTAATAAGACACAAAATAATAAAAATGCATTAATAATAAACATATTGAGCGTCAATATTCACACCTCATCAACCACACTGTCTCGGATCTAGGAATTTAAATGCTGTAACTTGTAACCAAGTTAAACCCTAATCCCACATCTTTGATTTAAAAAATAAACTTTATAACGTTGGCATTTGTAATTTAAAAACTCCCATAATACGGGTGAGCGTCGACCAAATAAAAAGCTTTCACTTAACATAACGGCACAATCGATCTCACATAATATTTATATTTATTTGTATGTATTGTTTACCTTTTAACGCCCAAACATCTTTACGTGCGATACTCTGCTTGATCGTCTTCAGCTGATTGAAGCAGTTACCATTCAATTCCCCCTCCTCCACTATGCTGGCGATGCCATAGATTATGGAAATGCGATTGAACAAATGCTCATTGATTCTGGACGATTTGTGATTTGAGTGCAACTCGGTGGGCTCGGGGTCTGTTGCGGACTTTGGTTGACATGTCTCGCAAACGTACGTACTATTTAAAAGCAATGCTGATGTGTTGTTATTTTGGTCGCTTGTAATTGTGGCAAAGCTGGCCGAAAGCAGTGTCAGCAAGGCCAGTAGTCGTGCCATATTATTTGGGGTCTGAAAAAATGAAAAATTACATTTGTTAATAATTGTTTATGCAATAAAAATGTGTTTAGTTTGTATGCAACTGTTTAAATGCAGTGCAATCACTTTGTGTACTTTTTTGAATAATTTATTTTTAAATACTTATTGCCTTGTTATAAATATATTTTATAAGAACTACTGCTTCAAGACGACCCTAAATTCAAAACGTTTTCCAACAATTGTCCTATTCTTTAATGAATACATCGCTGGACTCGTAATAGTTTTTCTTAGGTAACTTATTAAAACCAAACTCCTATAATTAAATTTCTTGATTATCCGTCACCGTATTCAGCATTAATCGTAGCAAATTGTCATTATTTATTCTCCATGGCTGCTATCCAGTGACTACGTCAACTCACACCAACATGACATTGAAAAGCAATTCAAGATCAAAGCCACCATAAACTTGTAGGTAATACGCAAGCAGCTCACGTGTGGAGATCGTTAAACTCTGAAGAATTATGAGCAGTAATTGCTTTTCTTCCGTTATGAATTGTGTTTTTGTTGGGTTGCACTCATTGGGTTGAGCTTTTTTTCTAACTTTTTAAACACGCACTGTTTAGTTTAACGTGTAATATAGTTAAAAACCCTAATGACTAATGGGTCGCCTGTTGATTGCGCGGTAACTTGGGTAACTCTGCAACTGGTCATGGCATTCATACAAATAACTCCAGTAATTTAAAATGACATTGAATTAATCAAGAAGAAAGTCTTAATCAGAAAATGGATGTGAAAAATGTCGAAAGATTTTTTGCTTTTGTGTTTTGAGAGTTGAGTTTGCTTGTAAAATTGAGCAATTCGCTTTGTGACCTTCTCCTAAATTTACATAAGACCACGGAGTAAATAGATTATTGCATTACCGTTTTTTTCGAAAATAAAAAATGATGTATATAGGCGTGTATAGATGTGTATAGGACGTCTTAACTTTAAAGATGTGAATTTTAGTATGTCTGTTAAAAGTCCTGGAAATTGTTCCGTGCGGGGTTCTGCATATATTTCAAAAACTGCTAGACTGATTTGAATTTTTATAATCTACAAATTACTATCCTAAATTCATTAAAAAATTAACTCTAAGGTCAAAAATTTAAATGTCATCTCTTTTTTATTTTAAAGCACGTTTTTAAATGCGTAGTACAATTAAATAAAAAAATATTGCTTTTTAAATTCTCAATCAATAATTATCATAATGAATTAAACAAATCAATTTCACGAATAAATTATTTAAATTATATTTATTCCACTAAATACCAATTTTAGTTTTCAGTACTTTTATTGTCACAAAATTGTCCGAACTATTTGCTTTTTTCAAAACCAGTGGTTTCTTTGTCAAACACATATTTTAAAATGCATACAAAACAATTTGGTAAGGTCATTCCATGTTGTATTTGCGATGAATGCAATTTATATCTCAATTCTTAAGTAACATAAATATTTCCTTAAAACCCATAAGATGTAGAAAACAGAAGGTAAATAAATCGTTAAAAGCCAAATAAAGTTTGAGCTAAGTAACGCAATCACAATTTTTAAAATGTTTGCAAATTTCACTGATATTGTTTATTTTCGCGTGGAAGACTTTAACAATTTTGGTTCGCAAATTTCACAAAAATAAACATGGGTAGGACATAATATCGCAGACATGCACGAGTATGTGATTTAAGAAGCTTTTTTCATTTTAAAATTAAACATTGTAGTTAAGTTTCAAAATTGGGGCATGAATACATTGGGAGCAAGAAAATACAGTTGTTTTTTCAATTATTTAAATCCTAATTGATTCAGAATTAAATATTTAAGTTAAACAATTGAATAAGTTTTTAAAATACTTTAACTTAAGTGGAAATATACGGAAAGTACTTGATATTTAAAAAAAAACATCATACATTATTTATATCCAAAAATGGTACCGTTTCTGTGTCACCTCCTTAAATTTAACCTCATTCTCAAAAATCTTCACAAAATAACGATCAACATAAAACTTCACATTTAAAAATTTGAAGATAATTCTGCTCAAAAAAATCACCATATTTAAGTTCATCGCAAAATAGATGCACATCAAGTAAAGTGTTTAACATTTAAGGTTTTAAATGAAGTTTTTATCCATTACAAATTAAACTATGTTAATTTATTCGGTTTCAATTCTAGGCAAATTATTGTAAACAAAACTGCGAGATAACTCAATTTATAAGTCTTCCTATCATAATAGCTTTAAGTGGCGTGTGCCTTTTAAGATGTTTATTATCTATTAAGTACTTTAATTTAATTTACTCAACAGACAATGGTACGAATACTTGAAATTATTAATAAGTGTGAAGTTCAACATGAAATGCTTTTAAATGGATGTTTTTTTTTGTTATTTAACCTAAATGGTTTTTTAATTTACGTCCGTGCATTCAAAATTTTAAAATATTGAACCCAAAAACACAAAGTTTTATGTTATTAATCTAGTTTTCATTAGGGCTTTTAAAACCATGATTCAAAAAGTAAAAGTCTGCTTGCCAGCTGTGCAGTGGGACGTCATCTGGGAGAACGTAGTCAAATTACGTATTTTGTTTAATTCGAGTTTACCTTTATAGACTTTTTTAGCTTTTTATCCTTAAATAGAAATAATTCACTAAACGGTGATGTAAAAAAGACATCACACAACATAACTCATCACTTATTCATTAATGGTTTAGCCAAAGAAGAAAACACATTAAAAACATTTAAAGTCTGCCAAGTGTGAGGTAACTTTTTTATATTAATCTTCACTTCCACTTTTATATGTAAAACAGTATAATGAAGTGAAATGAAACTACGTTAAGAGCAGTCGATATATTCAGCTACGGATAAACGGAAGTAAACGTGAAAGCTCAGTTCATTTGCCTCCTCATGGAATTTTGGGGCACGTATAAAAATTGGACTTCGTATCGTGGTCATTTGTTTATTTTACGAGAAGATATCAGAAAAGTTAAGTCATTATTAAAGTTGGTTTGCGAAAAAACGACACTGATTCATTTTTGCATCTTTTCACAGGTTACATAATTTATAGCGAGTTTTTACTATGACCGACAGCTGTTTTATTTAGTAAGAAATCCGTGAAGAATATACGTCGACAATGTCTTTAAGTTTTTATAATAAAAGAGTCAATATTTTATGAAAATGACTCATGATTAATGTGGCATTCAATACCAACTATTATACTCATTACTGTTGATTTTAATAATTAATTAAATGATTGATTTTTGATAAATATATTGGCTTTGTTATATGGAATTTCTTTTAATCAACCAGAATTTATCTTTCAATTACCATACGTACACATTTTAATGGTGCACCTTAATAATTAATGAAATTCATTGTCTTGTTATTTACAAAAGTACTTGTAAGTTTAATTGCTTTGTCACCAAAAAAGTGATCCGATCAAAATATCTATAAATCATTTTCACTATAAATGGGGATCCCCAAGTCATATTCTAAATGCGTATAGAGTTAACAATTAAATTAAATATAAATCGGTTTAGGCTAATGTGCGTCACGAAATGATTTCTATTCTTAAAAATATCCAGTCATTATTGTGAAGAGATCATATTTAACGCCAAAATTGTGTTTATTTATTTGTCACTTGTTGTTCACTTAAAATGTTTTGCAAACAATAATTTTCTGGTTTAAGTAAATATTGTTTAAAACTGTGACGTTATTTAATTTTTTTATAATTGACTAGTGATCAACAAAATTATTTCCTGTTTTTCAAGAATTTAATGATTTTAATTTAAATTTATTGTGTCTCGTTTAATTAAATTTTGATTTGCGTAAATTAAATAATAAACTTCAAATGCTGCTTTTAATAATGGCATTTTTCAACTTTGTGTAGTATGATAGTTAATCCAAATAATATTATGTTTGAAAAAAATTCAATTGAAAGTGTGTGCTTAAAGCTCAATCTTAAATTGCAAATTAACATTATTAAATCCACACGCGGACGCACATTAAGATAATTTGTGAAAATATTTTTTCCATATTATAATGACGTAGCAAAAAATTGTCTTCCTACTTAACAGTTATAATTTATTACCAATTTTATTGGTTCCTGCAATCTGCAAATTTTTGACCTTGGTTTATCCAAATTTGAAAAGGTGTTTGTCTTTTTAAATGTTGTGCCGAGTACAGGTTACTTTTTGCATTGATTGGTATCACAATTTAAGTCAATCAATCAATGTCAATTGTTAAATTCTTTGAAAAATTTCCATTCAACAGAGCAATTGGTTGACGCATTTGTTTTGTGTTTAAATGAAATATAATCGTGAATTTGCATAATTATTAATATAAGAATTATCGTATTTAGGTTTTGTCTTTCATACAGTTTGCGTGCTTGAAGAATAAAGAAAAGAACCTCACAATTGGTTGAAATAAATTGTTATAAGGACAATATTTAGAATTGTGTAACAAAGAAAATTATTTTTTAAACACAAATTAAAGTTAAAATATTTGAATGAAATTTCAGGATTCAGGAAATGCTTTTTTTCACGTTTAGCATTTTGATGATAGACACAATACTAGAATAATTTCACAGCAGTTCAACAATTGCCCCTAAGTTTATCAGGTTTAGTTTATTTATATTGCCCAATAACATTTTTTGTAATAATTAAAAATTTTGTGAAGGTAATTTAATTTATTTAAAATCTTGTTGCCATCATGAGTCAAACACCCTAAACTGTCTTCCAAAACACATGTCTAGGTCGGTCTCTTTTACGTAAAAAAAATTATCAAAGGTAAAGTTAGGAAAATGTAAAGGTACAAACTAGCTGTATATTTACAATAATTAATAAACAAACAGAAAACATCTCAAGTATTTGTTTTCAGAAGCCACTTCATTTCCAAAGTCGACACACATAACTATACTCTGTGCCCAAATTCTTCAAGGACAATTTTCAAATACAAAAGCTTCAGTTAAACTGTACCCAATTGAGTATAAAACTATAACAGAGAGAAAAACATTGGAGTCATAAGCATAATATGGAAAAACCTGAAAAAACAATAATTTCTGTACAAAAGTTTCACGCGTAACTATCGACAATTTAAATTCTATCAATTTCATCCATTTACCTGATGTTATTGCTTCAAGCAATTTTTTTCTGGCAACATAACTGCTTTTAGATCTTTAAGTGAGAAATTCAACTCTCTTTTGCAGACATACTCTTAATTCGCCAAATATTTTAAATATTTTAATAGTGGGGATTTTTTTTCAAAAGAAACCGCAAAGAAAGACTTAAATTGTTAAAGTCATACACGTATGACGTACAGACGTGTCTTAAGAATAATAATTGAAGGTTTACGATGAACTCGCACATACTCGTACACGTTCATTAATGTAGTTCAAATTCGAAGTGAATAAAAATGGGGAAATAAAATTTAAAGATCAACTGAGCGATCTTTTGTGCACGAAAGTTTTTTGTAGCAAACAATGCCGGTTTAATGCAGACATGATTCATCAGACAATTACTTATGGTGCTGTTTTTATGCACACCACAAAATTAGTAAATGGTAATTTGAATATTATTAAATTTCTGCGAAAAAGCAAAACGAAAATATCCAAAGAGGTTTGAGCTTTAACAATTGAGATAATTGGAGAATTCAGCGTTACTTTAATTTGATGTTCCGCGTTTGATAATGTTTGAAAAAAATTGTTCAACTTTTTTTCTCCTCTAAAAATAGCATTTTAACACAAATTATTATATTCTAATCGACTTATTCCGAAGAAATATATCAAGTGCTTGTGAATTTTTAAATCAAGCAGAATAATTTTTGTTTTTTTAATGTAATCATATAAGTAATATGCGTAAATCAAAAGCAAACTAGAGGAAGAAGGGTGGGTCTTTCCAATAAATAAAATTAAATAACAACTAATGAAGATTTCAAATTTTAGGAACTAGTGTATTTGAATTCAACATTTTATGAGCAAAAAATATTTTCCATGAATTTGGGACATCTGTTATAAAATAACACATGCTGTCAAAACATTTATCAGGTAAAGTTATTGGGATAGGATACCATGACGGTTTCCAAATTTAATTTCTAAAAAAATATCGGCAAGTAATTAAGTAATGATACTTATTTCCCGTAAGTTTTTTTTGAGCGTGAAAAACTAAATATTGATAAGTTAAGTCTTTATAAATTAATGGGCGGGTTTAACATTATTCTTATAGGAAATACGTAGTCTATCTTTAAATCACCTTGAATGGCAAGAAACATCAACAATTCGTTAGGTTATTGTTTGTGGGAGCGTTTCAAATTAATTACTGTAGCATAAAAAAAAAGGATTTTCAAATTACTGGTGAACTATGATCATTTGTAAATTGTTAAAAAAAAAAAAGCGGGAAATATTTAAAATTCATAATTTAAACAATTTAAAGAAAAAAAAACTATTTTACTAACTTAAACAAAAGTCTCATTGTCGAAAAATGTGTAATTTACATCTGTACGCAGTGAGATATTGTTGCAATCGATCACCTTGAAATATTAAACAAAATTAACAACTCTTTAAAGTGATTGCTAAAAAAGTTTATGGTAAGAGCGGCAACCTTAAACTCATTGACACAAATGGTGAAATTTAGGCCGATAAATAAATCATCTGAGTGGGGTGACTTAATAGTTAAATTGAAGATGATGCGAAATCTCGTGCGCATTTCTATACTAATTGGCGATAACCATTATTTCAATGGCAATCGGTATAATATGCATCAGCGAAATTAGGTGACGAGATTAATATTTGTTATAATAATAAGTTTTAGTGTTTTAGTTAATGTCAATGCCAATTTTAATTGTTTTTAATGCATTTGCGGTTTAATAATTACTCAGTAATTTTATTTTCGTTATTAATTGCCATCATCTTCAAATAAACATTACAGATTTTATAGTTAAAAATCACTTATGTGCATTGATTGCAATACAAAGTATTTCGCATGAGTATGTTATTGCACAATTTCCGTATGTAATAAAATGTTTAATGTTTATTGAATTAATGACAACATTAACACTAAAGAGGTGCGTATGAAAATTTCACATTTACTTAAGTATGCACAAAAGTTAGGCTGTACTTCTTGGAAAATATAATTCAATGGAAAATATTTGCCATTCTAATTACGATTATTACATGGTGACGTCGTGCATATTTAACGACTGTGCGGGTTCAATATACGGGAATAAGGGCAACATAATGAATTAAAACGTGTTTTGTTTCAAATTCAAAAGTAAGATTCCACTCAAGTGAATTAAGATAATTGGGAAAATTTGTCAGATTTGTTAAACGTTTGAATGAATCACGGAAAACTTATTATGCAAATTATAAATAGACGAAAAGTAATGGACAAGAAATTTGGATCAATTTGACTGAATCGTGATTGATTTTTTATTTTTATTTAGTAATACCTATATACTATATACTTTTAAGTTAGAGTGAAACTATTTTAAATTGTGCCCTCCAAATTAAATTTAAAGTCAATAGAAATAGTTTAAATATACGGCTTAGTTTTTTTTTTAAACACCCTATAATTTAAATTTTCGCTTTAACTTCACAAATTCTTTTTAAATTCCTCTAATTATTTAAACACTTAATTGCAATTAAAATGAGGCCTTACTGGTTAAGCCCTCCAGCTAGTACGCGCGGGTATTTTACTTTCACTGGAATACAATTACGCATATGAGCCTCAACTCTAATTTCAGGCAAAAATTAAATTTCATTCAAAACTAAAGAGTTTGGCTTTGTCTTCAAAAATTTTGGATGAAAATGGACTGGGCCTAAGGGCATATTTAAGAGTCACTTTAAAAAACAAAACAAATTTCAATTTTCTACATCGCACAATAACTAAATATTATGCTGAAGGTCAATAGTACAAAAATATTCAGAAGAAAATATATTATCTTTTATTTAAGCTAAACTGCATGATGCAATTAGAGTTTCATTGAAATATTTTATGTTTATATCGACAATACCATATAAGAAGTTATTGAATAATAAAATTTATTCAATTAAATTACCGAAAATGTCTCAAGTCTATTACTAATAATGTTCCTTTGACTTCTGGGATTTTGATGTAATTTTTATACAGATTTTGGCTTAAATTAAAATCAAAAATAAGTTTAATTATTCCAAAAATTTTGGTGAATAACAAAGCGGGTTCATTATTCATTTCTAAGAAAACAAAAATTAGAAAATATTTCCGCATGAATCATTTTACTAACACGAATGCATAACAATCGTCTTTAAATTTTTACTGATAAAGACGAAATGTAAATAGCCAATGTGGAAAATCACAATAAATATATAAATACGTCAAAATAATTCTACTTCAAAATGCCAGAATGATTAAGTCAATGTTTTTGTAATTATTAATTATTAACTAATTAGTGATTGTTATAAAGTTTTAAGAGTGAGAAACTTTTAACATTGGAAATACTTTATCAAAATTGTGAAACGATAATACTCAAAATCATTTTTCAAGGTGTATTTTATAAACGAAATACCTTCATTATTGTTAAAGATAGTTTTATATATAGGTAAGTGGGTTAAGTACCGCATAAAAATAAAATAGCATATACTTGGAAGTTTAACTACACTTTTAAAAATCAATGCAATAAAATCAGAAATATAAATTAAATTAAATAAGAGACTACAGAATACATTTCATTGCCACCCATTGGTGTACGTAATTGAAAAATTTTGTGTGTTGCAAACAAATCAACTTCCGACCAATAATTTTGTTCAATCACAACCCACGTGTTTGACCAAACATTTTTTACAATAGCTTGAAAGTCAACATTTCACCTTGCCATTGGTGTTTTTTTAAATTTTCCTCGTGTTTCATTTAAAAACCATTAATCGTCCTAACATAAAAAATCCCCAAATCATATCTCAAAAATTCTCAAATAAATCATTTGTAATTAATAAGTTTGTTTGATTTTGCTGGGAATCGGGAAAACATAATGGGTACCTTTTAATCATTTTAAAGCTTTAATTTTCAAACACTTTGTAGGTATAATTATTTGGGTTTTTACTTGCTTTTTTGTAGTGAAACTATTTTATCGACTCTTGCCAAATAAGTGGATGGGGGGAAAAAAGATGTTGTTTTAGTCAACTTTTTTTTGCAACCCAAATTATTTGTCTGTAATTACTTAATGTCCATGGTTATTAGTTTATAAGTTATTACCTAGCTAAAACGTAGAACGCATCATTGTCTAATATCAGAATAATATTCTTTGCTTACAAAAAAATAAATGTATTTACTCAATATTTTGTAGCATAGCATTTTGTGACATTAGCTCACCGAAATACGCATTCTCACTCCAAAGCCTATTTGAAATTGATTACTATCCACATGTTGCCTTAACCATTTACGATTCTAACAATATTTACTTATAGTCATGTTACATCTAACCAACTACATCATAATGCAATAATCACGATTAACAATACTTGCATGTGTAGTCGGTCATAAAAACGTATGACTATGACTAATGTTCACACTTTAATACAGAACATCATAATATGGTTCTTTGAAATAATTGTTGATTTTTAAAATATTTAAACAATCATAGACAATTTAATTTCTCTTTTGGTGGCTTATTAATAAGCTTTTCATGTTTAAAATTACTAAAAGAAATGAGACAACTGTGAATTTTCATAAATTCAAACACCACCATAGTTATACAAGTAATAAAGAGGAAAAAAATGAAAACTCACTTAATCATTTTTTATCTCAATTAATTGGACATAATTGGTAATTGTTAGTTCGTTAAAAATTAAATTACACACAAGTAAATAATGACTCCCCGGTGTTTACCGTTAATCGGTAACACCCAAATTCCAAGCAAATCGCATATTGTGAAGACTAAAACCTATAATTCGCTTCACCTCAATTTAGAACTATTAAAAATGTATAAAAAACTGTATATTTTTATAATACCAGATTATATTATTTAACTAAAAAAGCTGATGGAAGCTTCAGAATTCCACTTAAAGAACATTGCTAAGTGCATTTTTTATGGTGACAAACAGCCATTAACGATTCAAATTGGAACCCGCTTGCACATTACTTTTTATTAACATTTACAACAAATTTATCAAGGAACATTAAACATGACGTGTTTAAATGCGATACAATTACCTGAAAATAATTATAACTAATTCTTGAAAAAATCTTAATGTCTTTTTTAAAAGTAAATTAAATTTATAAAAATAAAGTGGATGCAATTTATTATAAAGTAAAAATATTTAAATGTTTAAAAGATTATTTATCGATATAAGAAAATCTCGTATCATAAAATCTAATTAAATATAATAGGGATATGTAATAATATTCAAAATGCCTCGAAATCTAAAACGTAAAGTATTAGAATATATTCTAAATAAAATGTTCTGAGTATATTTTCTGTAAATGAAATATTTAAACAAGTCAAGTGCAGGATGCATTTCCTGTGAAATTTAGTAATATTGCTGCGGCAAATTTAAAATGCAATCACTTTTCAATTGCAAACATCCCAAAATTTTAATGTGATATTTTCGTAACGTCCACTAAAGTCGGCATTTAGATTATGTCAATAGTATTTGCACATCGGAAATATGTATGAAAGACGAGTCAATATACAGTTCTGCTTTAATGTAAATATTTGCTCAAAATTATTTTGCAAAATCGCACTTCAACCGATTTGTTCAACACATTTCTTTCCTGTTTTTTGCCGAATTTCATTAATATAGAACTCAACTTTAAATAGTGAGCAATAACAATTATACATTCAAAAGAGTGTTTTGCAATTATATGATTATCTGTGGCACATTTTTTATAGTTTGTCCGATATTTGTTTATGAAACTGATTATTTTAAAGAAGTTGCTAAGTCGTTATTCTCCTTAGCAAGCAAACAGAACATTTCTTTATTTGAATGGTAAGCAACGATTTATTCATTTATGTGTAAAATCATAAATTTTGTATGCAACATTTAAATAACTAATTCGTAAATTTACAAATACTTAAATTAAAGGTGTAATCAATTTATTGGAACAATAGAACTCAATAAGACAGGTTAATTACATAATGTTCAAATGACAATCAAATAACTTGTACTTATAATATTTTCCATCAATCATTAATTTTATTTAATAGGCACCTTGACCATACAGGCTAGAGTAAACCCGTGATCTTGATCGCTCAATTATGTGCTTTCATAATCATTTTCTGTTTCCTCCAAAACCACATCATAATCCGATTACAATTCAAAAAAAAAATATTACTACTTATTTTTCAATAATTTCCGTCATGAAACTGTTGAAAAAAAAACTGATCCCAGCTACTTGAATACGTTACAAACATCACAATGTTTTAGAAAAAATTACTTTCCATCCCAAAATCACTTTCACATTATCATCTGTCGAGCTGACCCGAATTGGTTTATTACCTTTTCTCAATGAGCGTTGACGATCTTAAAGTTGTTTAAAAATTTTCAGTTGAAAAATTATTGCAATGACGCAACACAATTCCGTTGAAGTTCACACAGTTCATAAGAATTTCAAAATTTCACCATTCCAAGCAACTAATTAATATTGCAGATGATTTTATAAAATGCACTTTAATACCAATTAAAACACTTTTATAAAAGTTTTAAAAAATTCACAAATGTAGCTCCTTATTTAAATTAAAATTATTTTTTAATTAAATTAAATATTTTCACAAATTCACAATATATTTTCAACGTTTTTAAAAAATCACTTAAAATGAAAAGCTTCTTATCCAAACTCTAACATTTAATCACACCGCAATTATTGTGCGCAAGAAAATCCGTGGAAAACTTTATATATTGGTAAAAGACTACTTGCTTCGGCAAGAGTTGGACTATTAGTGACTACCAAGTCTAGACCCGATTATTACAAACTGAAACTATGCACGTAAGTAATTTTTTGGTGGTTTCAATTCGTTGTCTGTATGGATTGAACTGCGTACCGTGTGGTTTTATCTTTTAAGTCGAGTGCGCGTATGATTTTATGTGAATAGTGAGCGCGAGTGAATTTGCAAAAGCGCAACGAAGCTCTCTTCATTTCACCGAAAAGCTTTTCATTTATGTGCGCCTTTCGCAGTGGTGAGAGATACTTAAGTAATTTACTAATTAGGCATATGTTTTAAATGTGTAGAAGTACTTAAAATTTAGTTGAAACCTTTTAACATGTTGCATTAAATTATGTAATACCCAGTTTAACAAACTGACAAGAGTAGCAAACAATTGCAATATAATAAAAGAAGAAGGGGGGGGGGGTCCCAAAAACTTGCAATCCATTCAAAAATTCAACGTGAAATATTTTCATGTACAAGATAAAGCATCGTTTTAATTTTAAAGACATTAAAAAAATCATTGCGTAGACTTTATGTTTAGAAATTAAAAGCGTGCGTATTACATAACTTCTCTTTAATGGTCATTCAACCATCTGTTACAGCCAACAAAAATTGTGATTTCTAAAGCCACAAAGTCTCTACTCAATTTTTAAAACTTAACGCAAATAATGTACTCCCCAAAACATGGCGAATTGAATGTCACTTGCACATTGCAATCACTTTTTGATGGCATTTTAAGCGCAGTTGCAATCAATGTCAGTCTCCCTTGAAAACATTAACTATGTAAGTTTAAGCAAACAAATCGCTACACGCTTTGCTAACCATTAAGACATTGATGGTAATTGATCTTGAGCCTTTATAACACCCACACGAAATGCAGTGGCCTCCCATTGAAACACAATTAAATAAATAAAAATAAAACAAAATTCTCAATTACCTTTTCGGGTGTATATGTGACTATCACTTTTCAATGTTTACTTACAAGTAACTTGTGCCAGGGTTTTCCCATTTGCAGTTTCTTATATTAATTACGAGTACCTACAGTGATGCAAAGAGCTATTACAGCCTTTCTTACAGCCGCAGTTAGTAATGTCATCAATGCACACCATCGTCATATTGTTGTGAAGTACTTGGAAGAGTCAAATGAGTCTGGCACATGGCAATGAATAGTTGCAACATGCGTTGTTATTTTGCGCAGAAGTAGCACTTTAATGCATTAATTTTTTAGTAAATAGTAAACAGTTGCATGGCTAAAATGTTTGTGCTTTTAATTCATTTTTTTCGAGTGTTTTGACAATATGGGGAATTGTAGTTTTTCATTAACTTTATACAATTACAATGTCATTACGTCTTATGATTTTAATCTGTCTTAATTACATAAGTAAAAGAAGAAATGTCCTATCAAATAAAATCAGACGGGTATAAAACGCATCCGTTGGAAAAAGGAGGAATATTTTCATAAAAACGAGTAATTGATGTTGAAAACTTAATGGTAATCATGACAATATGTTAAGGCAATTTTTTTCGACAATTAGGACTCTACAAACTACAGCAAAACGACAAAAGGATATTATTTTTAAGTATTTAAAACATCTGACATAACATAAAGTAAGTGGGAATCTGAAATTTTAAGATTTTGGGTTTGAGATATTTTACGAAATTTTTGAGTAAATAGCAACTTAATTTCACAAAGCTTGCGACTTTTTGAAGTTATTTGATAACTCCTTTCGTATATTGATAATGAGGATAAATTGCTATTAGATTGATCGAAATCTTTAGACAAGCTACCTTTACTTTTTCCTCTGAAAAACTGATTTTGAGCATAATTTGGTCTTGAAATATAATTTTAGAACAAAAATTTTATTCAAATTCGCCAAGAAGTTTCAGAGAAATATGTCGATCTAATCTCTTTCTCGATTATAGTGGGTCGTATAAATGAATATACTTATATAAAAGAGAACTCTATTGTAGAACCCTAAAATAGTTACTTAAATTTTAAACATCAACGTTTTTTTTTAATAAAATTTTTTTATAAGTTTATCTCGTTCATTAGTGTGCTCTCTGAATTTTTTTTAATAATGCTTCCGTGTAATTCTTTAATATTCTTTTAAAGGCTCTTAAGAACTTTACTCTCGCAACTTGCCACTGATTAATTTCTTTCATCTAATATTTTCACACTCAAGTGAACTCGAGCCTTTTAATTTTAAAACCTGAGTTACTATTTCTTTAAGGGTTAAACAGTGCATTAAAAACATAAAACTTTCACCCCATTTTTAAATGTTGAAAGAAAAATTGAATTAATTAAATTTATTTTTAGGCCATTTATTTTATACCAAATTACGCATGTATCTATAAACAGAATGGCCTTAATTCCAAGAATTGGGGTTAGGTACTTTTGCGTCTTACAACACCACATACACAAATTAGCATAATCAATTATTTTTCGGCAATCTTAAGTGTGTATTAGTTGTATGTGCTTTGAAAAGACGTCAATCGCAATTTAAACCTCAGCTGCAATGACGAGTAAAATTCGCGCAACCAAGCACTATAACTGATATATAACGAATCAAAGAATAATGACTGCCCGGTAAGACGCGCCATTTTGCTGCCCAACAACTTCCTTGTGCAAAAAAAGTTTCTGTGACGTACATACGACCATTTTATTTACTTGTAGTTACTATTTTTTATAATTTGCTGCCCGATTTGGCCCCCATTCCGCGGTGTACAAGCCATCAAGCAACAGCGGATTTCACGCATTAGATTCGGTTTTTGTGATGCAAACAATAATCTGCGAAGGTAAGTTAAAAAATGAAGTTCAAGAGAACTCGCTAACCGTCACACCCCATTCGGTGAGATTTGATGTGTTGAGCTCAATCAGTTTAAAACTGGTGTGAGGGCAATACCCACGATCAGTGAGATTTAATTCATTTAATTGTAAAATTTTTCTCCTTTTTCTTGTGTCAAAATAATGCTTGGTTTTTATGCATGAAAAAAATTAACGAAAAAATATTTGAACATAAATAAAATGGCTCTTCAAAATTTAAAATGTTTTTAAATATTTACCCACAAACCATCTACTTCAATTTGTCTTTTCCGTATTCTTAAACCTAAGTATACACTCACTAATGTATATTTGAAACTTGTGTACATAATTGGCATTCTCGTTCCTTCCATCTACGACTAAAAGTGGAATGAAAAAAATGATCTAAGAATCATTACAATTGGCTAAAATCGAGGAGACTAATCGGTCTTCTTAATCGCAATTATTTTACCCCACTTCTGAATTAAAAGTCATGTGATTTCCGTGGAACAATGTAATTTGAACTTGAATTTGGCTTCTTGCTCCATTGGCTTTTTATTGCGTAACAACATGTCTTTTGTGATGCTGGCAGTTGGGTAGCAGTTCTTGTTTATTCAGAAGGTGACTTTGATTATAAATTAATTTGTATTTTCTGTGTTTACTCCGTATATTGTTTACCCAAGAGTTTTTACTCAATTTTAATATATTTAAAAAAAATGATTTGAAGATAAAGATTTAAACTTTAAACATTCTTACTAAATACTAAACGATTCTGTAAAAATACAATAGATATTATAATAATGAACATCTGATTCATGACAATGAATTATGTATGAATTAGGTGGCACAATAGTTCATTTACATTCATTTTCATTTTATGTGCTAACATATTTATTATTACATCACACGAACAACACAATACGCAGGAGAAATAGATTAATTAATCATCATGTTATAAATAACTTTCATACTAATCTTAATTGCATATTGCATAAATTTTAAAATGATAACATCTTTTTCTAGATAAATACATAATAAAAATTCTTAATGTCATCCATGTAAGTTAAGGAAAAAATTCATCCACAACAGTTTTTCCTATCTTTTACAATATCTTTAAAAAATGGTTTACATATTTCAGGTCACCTCCCCAAGACATTTTATAATTTCACATAGTTCATTGGATTTAATTTCAAACTTTGATTTATCAAATATTAAACAGAAAGGTCGACAATAAGCAATATTTAATAATTGTAAAATGCTTTATAATTGAAACTAGTTTACCAATAAAATTAAAATATACATAAAGCAGCTTTCTACCAATATAGATAGAAACTTAACGAAAATCAAATTCAAATATCCCGCGATTAAAATGAAAACATCGCACACACATCGCAAACTCCACTGCATAACGCAATGCAAGAAATCGAAATCAACACAACAGTCAACACCGAGCTCTTTTGTCAACACTGATACTTTCAATCGAGAGAAACGATAGTTTGTAGGAATTCAGATTTTCATTAGAGAAACTCCACACAACATTTCTCGTGAGGTGTGTGTGTAGCAGCAATTTTAGTTGCAAGGTATATTTTTAACTCTGCACGGAAAAAAATGTTTTCGCATTAAACTGGAATACCTCCGAAAAACTAATTGAATTTTGTTCAATTGCACAAGCACCACCTCCAATAATGATAGTGCAAATTTAGTGCAAAAGATTGCAACGAATGCAATTAGTGTGGTGCAAAGTGTTTCAAACTGTGAACGTGTATTACATAGCTGTTTGGAGAAGAAGGCTCCAGCCAAAGTTCTGTTTAATATGTGGGGTGAAATGATAGGCACAGTTTGATATCCAAGACGGTGTCCCGCATATAATACACAACGGCACAGTGCATAAACAAAATCAATCAACAGCTGAATTAATTTTCCTGGAGCGCAAACAGGTTTTTCATCACCACCTGAGATACGGTTCATAACTGCAGAAAAGGGGGAAGCTATAAAAGGTCCATTTTCCATTTCCAAGCACAATTGATTTTTTTTTTCTTGTTTTTTTTGTGGGTGGGTGGCGGTGGTGGTTTTGTGTGTTGAATCCCTGGGATAATTTAATTGATGTAATGGGAGGAGAGGGATGGCCTTAATATTATAAGTGAGTGTGCATGTGTGTGTGTGTGTGCGCGAGTGCATTTGTGTGTGTGTTCCCGTTATTGTTTTCTTGAGACTCCAAAGAAGTTTTCCACAGAAATCATTCATTTTTAAAGTGTTTTTTAAAGAATGCGCTGAATAATAATTGTAATTAAAAGAACACAAGTACGTGTAGTACCTATGTACGTTTAAGAAGTCAATAAACTCAACGAACGCATACTCAAGTGTATAAGATACCAAAGCTGTTCACAATTAAGTTTGTGAAATTGTTGGAAAAAATAAAACAGAAAAGAAACGGCACACACATTCCCTCTCATTGTATTGTCTTGAGAGCAACAACATTACAAGTAAAATTAAAATAAAGTAAAATGCCGAAACAACTGAAAGAAATTAAGTTTGATTTTTATCTCCAAAATAATGTGCTCATGAATGAATCAATTGCCAGCAGTTTGAGAAAATGTTCGTATAAAGTATAAACAGTTTTAAGATAGTTGAAAACTTTAAGACGCTCTCTTAAACGCATTCACTGTACCAGACAATACACAGTTGCATTAATTGAAACAATATGTGTGTTAAAGCATATATAAAGGCATCTCAAGTAAAAGTTTAATGTTAAAGTTGTCCAAAAGTCCTTCGCTGGCAGTCTTCGCATTGACCACTTGTGTCCTTCAGGCGCTTCGCAGTGTGTTTGCTGCACATTTTGTACATATGCTCACACAACACCACACATTCAATTTAATTCCATCACAATGTCCTCCTCCCACGTACCGTATCTGATCTGTGTGGATTGTGTGTGATAGAAATTCGTAACACAATTCCCAATTAAGGAAAACTATGAAGCACTACTATTATAGCGGTTAAACTTTCGTGTGCCAACTAAATGCATTTATGCACATTGCATGCTCTCACTCCCCCATTGTTCTTTTCTCCCAGGAAACCGCTAAAAGCATCCATGATTACCTACCTTTTTAACTCATTATCATTTTCCATCAATTCAGATGGGACTCAGCAATAATCATCAACAAAAACAAACTCCACACAACATTCCATTGATGACATAAGCAACAACACGTATAACAACAAAACAACAAACGGAACAGCAGAAGCAGCACAAGAGGAGACGTACACACAGTGTGACTACAACAATCGCGTGTGACATCATCCCAGTGTGGGTACCTTGAACACCGCCGCATTCACACTTCATTATTTATTATAATTATTGCTAAATACACGTTATTAGAGTGGAATTAGTAAATAAATACAATTAAATACGCCGCATCACTGTTATCATGATGAATAACAGTCCGTGCATTGGCAGCATGGTGCCCATTATTAGTGTGACTCCACACAGTCCCAGCTCTAAATACAATTGCATTCTGGGTAAGTGTTATTAAATTTTTTTTATCATATCAATGTCCTTCACAATTATTAATTTTGGTCCTTCATTTCCTGATGACTCTTGCAGAAGACACGCTAAATCACTTGCAATGCATCCGAGAGAGTGTGGTACAGATGAAGAATGCAGCCTTTCACAACAATTCGTCACTGACGAAGCCTGTAAGTCAACACTTTTTGTTTCCCTTCAATGAATTTCTTGGCAACGTCTCAATTGTGATAATGATGTCTGGACCAGATGAATAATACGATGATTTGAACTTGTTGCATTTTATGTGTCTGTGGGTTAAATGTAATGCTGAGTGAGATGTCTAGAATTTCTTCCTCTTTTTTTTTGCAACAAGTCAATTTAAGTACAATACGCCTTAATGTAGACTTTTTTGTCCCAGAAGGAATTGCAACAGTTTGTGTTATTTAAATCGATATTTCGTTCTTTTTAAAATATTTGTTGTTTAATTTAAAATAAGTTTAAACTTGGCTACAATTTTGGGATTAAGATAATTGCATTTTTTATTTTTATAAAATTGTTCTTTTCTAGACAAGATCCAGGCGCTTTTAAAACAACGTATTATCACATTATTTTTTTTAATACATATTTACTTTAATTTCTATCCACGCGAATTATTTAGAAAAATAATTGACATAACAATGACTTAAAACAATGAATATAAGTTAATAAAATAATTTTAATTTATTTAAACGCAGTCAAAGAATTGCCGCCTTTTTTCATCGTGCCCATCCATACCCGATCTGACAGCAATACCAAATGTGGCACTCTCCAGTCAGAACAGCCTATGGCCGAACCAAAATCGATACCTGGGTGCATACCCCTACACAAATGATCGTCGTAAGTCCTGGGCGGCCATCGATGACTACATGGACTGTGCCAAAGGCTCACAAAAAAGGTATGTGCACAATTTGTAATTCAAATTGCAGTTTAATTATTCAATTTCATACATCAGTCTAATGCATAAATTACATTACCACACACAGCATAAGTTTATCCAGTTTGGACAGTGAGGAGCAAGAGTCACTGCGTGCTGCAAAGCGCATTGTGAATCGCAGTTGCAGAACTAGTACGGGTGGCATTTCTACGCACTCATTGAATGAGGCTGAATTAGCGGTGAGTTTTTGTTCCTTTTAATTGAGCAGTGATATGTAAGGGTCCATCCCTTACATTGCTAGATGACCAAACGAATAAAAGCCTTAAAGTAGGCAATCGTAGCATTGATGAAAGTCAATAATTTTCCCAAAACCGACATAGACTACTTTTAAGTAATTGTGAAAAAGTTGAAAAAAGCTGAATTAATGTAATAATTTTGTTAAGTCTTGATAAAAGTAATTAAATCAATTTTTACATTTTAAAAACTAATTTGAAATAATTTTCCAGCATGACTTTGAACGAATCCTAGCCAAGCGCAATCTGACACCAGTTCCCTGTCGAATTCCACTGCAAAAAAGCATATCAACACCGTCAATTGCTCCATTACGCACGTATCCGAAAGACAAGGACACACCAACACCGTGAGTTGTTTTTTTTTTGATTATTTACCAAGCGCTTTTATTTGTCACGATTTACACAGGTAGTTACTAAAATACTTTCCGCAAATCGTTAGCCAAAATAGATACCGAGTAGCATTCCATTAACCACCATGAACGTGCCCGGTTCTTATCAATCCGTTGGTGTACGAAATAATCTTGGACACTTATGCCAGTGTATATTTTTTGTAATGTTCTGTTAATTTGATTGCCCTTCACTGCATAAATAATTATTATCAGTGTCGTCCACTAATAGGCTGGTGTCGGCTACCAAAAATCCATAAAAACAAGAACCAGCCCCACCTACTAACAAACTTCGTAAAGTGCGGCGATATCTTGCCAATGTCGATGTTGGTATTTTATCAATGTGTATCGCGAGTAGGGTTTAAGCGTTGGGTTTAAGATAAAAGGCGGGTATTTTGTTTGTTGGGTTTTTAGATGGTAATAAATCCGTTGTCGTTTGTTCCTCTTTCATATTGATTTTCGATGATTTGTTTGATAAGAGCGAGCTTGCCATTTGTTTCTGTTTTTTTTTTGTAAGTGACTTATCTTTATAACCGTTTAATTTATTTATTTTATTTAAATATTTGAATTACCACCGTGTGGAGGTTTTAATTGCAACAAAAACATTGCCACATTACTGTTAAATTGAATCGTTGGCAGTTGGCACAAGTCACACGAAAGATTACAGTAACTTGGTAAAGAAATGTGTGATGGCGTGATGGGGGGCTGCGCCTGAATTCTTATGGTAATTTCATTCTTTTTTCTTTTTTTTCGTATTTGGTAAAAGGTACGGCAATCATTTCTATGCCATTTCGCTGTCTCCTCTACATATATCGTGTGTAACTATTTATATGTGGGGCCAACTATGTCGGCGCCTTGTTGCCCATTCCCTTCCGTGTTTGTGTCACACGTTTATCGTTGGATACATATTTTTGTGTTTATGTTTTTTGTATATTTGCTGAATTCCCTCGTATAACATGCGTCTGTGCTATATCGTATGACACTCACTCCTCTTTTTGGTGTACATGTTCATTATTCACTTTTGTGTGCTATTTTTGGATGACGTATGATGCATTGATTGAACAAAAATGCAATAAATAATAAATAGTGCACATGTATCATGTGTGTTTGCAATGTGGGATGTGCAATGTGCTTGTTGAAACGGTTTCAATTGACGTCGTGGGAGATAAGGGCATTGATCCTGTTTGCATAAATATTGAATTTTAAGGGAAAGCAATATAACAACACAATTTTAATATATTAAATCATTTTTTCACAAAAAAACATTATTTTGAAAATGTCTGAATGGACTGAGTCCACAAAAAATCTATCATTAGAAATGTTTTTAAATTATTTTAAAATTCAAACCGGAACGATTGATTGAGTAATGTTTTTAAACTTTAATTCTCTTTAAACTTTTGACTTTAATCAAATAACAAAAAGAGAAATATATTATTTAATTTTATTATTATAATTATACGAAATAGTTTGTCATCTTAGTTTAGATTTTATTTTATAAAATTCATTTTGAAATATTGTTTTATATGTTGTCTTTATGTTTTATGTTTATTTGTCTTTATTTTTTACATTTCATTTATATTATTGAAAAAAGAGTCCGGAATCTGTCTGATAGCGAAGATGAAATCCCAGACGACCACACTGACGACATTTCCCTTATTTGTGCTCGTGACAAGCAGTAAGTTCTGTACAAGTTGTTACACCCAAAATAATAGTATTAAGGAAGCTCTACTATTCTATTTACCTATTTTTTCCGAATTATAACATTACTGGAACCTTACAAATTTTTTAAACCTTGTTTTAAATTATGATTTGCATTTTACAGAGTTGTTTACGCCGATCATCCGGAAAAGCGTCGAAAACGGGGCTCCCTTTTCTTCCGTAAAAGGAAGGATAAAACTAAAACCAAAGGAAGTCCAACTAACTGTGATGGTAAGTAACATATTTCTTTCCCAATAGAAATAAAAACATTCTTAAGAATTTTTTTTTAAATTTTAATCATTTCAAAAACACCAGCTTGTGGAGCTAACATCAAAGAGGAGCATGCGGCTGATTGCAAAGGAAAGCTGTCAAAGAATTCATCCAAAAGTGGCATGCTGGGAAAGAAGGGGTCCATCATTAGGTACATTGATATTGTCAATTAACTGCGAAGAGAAACAAAATTATATTTTTCATTCATTCCATTTTACAGTCACAATTCACACCATGATGATCAGGACAAAGACACGTACGATGGACATAATGAACACTCAAAGTAGTACATAACAGCTGTTCATTTAAAAATCATTAGCATTTTTAATGAATTTTTTTTTTCCTAATTGCTTGTTGTAGTTACACCGATGAGACACCATTGATTCATGTGCAATTCCTGAATGAGCCACCAATTGGTCCGGATGATTTAGGCGCCGACCCAGTATTGGGTGTTGCAAAGGAAGAGCATGACTCGTGGAGTCCGAGTGTACCCAAGGAGATTGTTAAGTCGCTGAAAGATAAACAGGTGATTTAATTTATTTTCCCATACTTAGGAATTAAGTAAGTTCTTAACTGAAATCACATATTTCTGCATTACATGAAATTATGCAAATAGTTTCTTTTTTTAATTATTTGTCTTACTTACAGCAAATCAAGCGACAGGAGCACATCTACGAGTTTATTATGACGGAAAAGCACCATTGCCAAACGCTGCTGGTCATTCAAAAAGTTTTCGCCGAAAGTCTGCAGCGACATTTTCAACACTTGAATTTGGATCGTCTGTTTCCGCGATTGACTGACCTCATCGAATTACACACAAGCTTCTTGAAAGAGCTTCGCATTAAACAGCGCAAGCATGCGATTATCGACAGCATAGCTGACATATTGCTGGACTTCTTTTCGTCGACGTCAGCGCAACAGTTGAAAAGTGCTTACGGTAAGTGTGCGAGTGCGCGCAACTTGCACCGCAACAATTATTATTAATATTAATTATTGGTGGTAGTGGTGCTGTCGTAGCCGCTTTCTTTAAGGCGACGACTCTGTTTTGCAATAATTATAATAATGTGCTGCAATCGCTTTGCGCTTTGTTGTTCAGGTGAATTTTGCTCCAATCATCGGGCTGCACTGGACACATTTAAGTACTTCATGACGGATGATCACACGTTTGCTGAATGGTATAAACATTGCTTGACGAATCCGCTGCTCAAGAAGAAGGGCATCCCAGAGTGCATTTTATTTGTAACGCAGGTAATTTGATTTGTTTTTGTTATTTTAATTGGATTAAATTGCAATTTAAACTTTAAATTTCAGCGATTAACAAAGTATCCACTTTTAATTGATCCACTGCTGAAGAGCTCACGTGAAGATAAAGTCGAACAAGAGAAACTACAGAAAGCAATGGAATACGTTAAAACGATTTTAATTGATGTGGATGGCAGAGTGGCGGAAAAGGATAAAGATGATCGCCAAGTAGAGCTCTCGAAGCGTGTAGATCCCAAATCATTTGCAGTTTACAGAAAGGAGAAATTCAAAAAGTCTGACATTGTTGCATCGCGACGAAAGTTGAAGTAATTATTTTGCTTACATTTATTTTTACTTATATTTAAGTACCAAACTAATTTTTAAAAAACAGATTTGAAGGAATCGCCACATTAATGCAGGGTCGTTCCAAAATGCAAACCGTCACCGTAGTTGTCCTCACCGATTGTCTTTTCTTTTTACAAGAAAACTCCCACAAGTACTCGTTCTTTACGCCAGAGAATAAAGCCGGCGTTGTTTCACTGCAAAAATTGTTGATACGTGAAAAGGCTGGCAGTGAGTCGCGGGGAATTTATATAATTTCGTCGGACCCTTCATACCCGGAGATGTATGAGCTAAAGGTGCAAAGTCCCAAAGATAAGAACGTATGGATTCAGGCGATACGTACGGCTGTTGTTGAGTGTCCAATGGATTGTGCTGAAATGGAAGACTATCCAACGGCGGAGCAGCAACAAAAAAATACTGAAGCCAAGCAGTCTAGCGTTAGAGAAATTATAGGTAAAATTTAGGTTCCTTTTTTAAAATCAAAGTTTACATTTTAAATTGTTTTTATATCTAGATAAATTACGTCACAACGACATTAATCACGCAATAGTTTTGGAGGAGAAGATAGAGCTGTTACTAAGCATGCTGCATGAAATGCGTAGCTCCAACGACCTCTCCGCAATACCTAGTATTGATGCATTTTTAGCGACATTCGGTTCATATCGTGACCTCATTACTGATGACTGTGATACTTTACAAATGTGGAAGCGTGTGGTGCACACGGTTAAAGAGACGAGCTTTTTGGCATCCAGTTTGTACACGGCCGCCACCGGTCTTCCATTATCGCGGTCGTCTAGTAAAATGAGTGAAAAATTATTAAACGATCTGGCGAATTCACCGATCCTACCGAAACGGGCGGAAACATTTGGCGGCTTCGATGAGAGAAGATTAAAGCAGAATCCACATTGGCGGGATGCTGTTTTCTCTACTCTTCCTGCGAATGTCATTAATTATGATATTACTGAAAACAAAAGGTATGTTTACTTTTTTTCCTTTTTTTAAATTCATTTAAATGAGTTTTCCTTTTTACAGTAGAAAATCATCCAATGCCTCTGACATTGATACAATGTCGCCAATGTCTCCTTCGGTGGGCTCTAGCCAAGATCAAAACTATGCGGCTGTTCAAATATCACACAATTTGCATTTATTACTGTGCATTATTTCACAACAAATGACTGTGATGCACAACTTACAATCCCAAATGAGCGTATTCCGGGAGAATCCAAAATTCGTCTACAGACACAATGATCAGCTAGAAGAGTTGCGGAATTTACAAGATAAACTGCGTGAGGAGAAAACATCATGGTTTAAGGAAAGAGAGACGCAAGAAAATGAACTTGAGGAGAAGCGAAGGCAACAGGAGGAGTTGCAGAAACAAATCAAAGCTGAGCAAGAAGACATTGAGCAGCAACGAAGTCAATTGTACAAAAAAATGGAAATTTTATCAAATCAAGGACTCCTTTTATCGCCAAATGTAAAACAACTTAATTCACAATTAAAACACAAATTGTAACAATTTATTTAAAAATTAGGTGTCACTCCCAGTGCCAAATCAAGTGGCTAACAATGACGATCAACACCAATTACATGAGGATCATTATTCGGAGCGATATCTCAGCAATACTGATCCACGTAAAGATAAATATCGTGCGACAAGTGAGTTTAAATGTTTTTTTTAAAGATTTACGTGAAATTAATTTATAATGTTATTTTAGTCACAAAAACGCCACCAGCTAATTTACTTAGTGCAACAAATGCGCCCAAAGTTAAAGAATCCAGTGTTAAGCAGCAGCTTCCATTTAAGTTGTCTAAATCAATCAGGTATTTATTGAACTTTTTTAAACTAAATATTTTTTGTTTCACCAAATGCACATTCACGTATCCTTTTTAACGGTGTTATTTATCTTGTGTGTATTTTTGCAGCACAAAACCTGAAAAAACGTCACCAAATAATTCAGTCACATCACCTATAAGCAGTAGTGGCAGCATTTCACAATTATTTCCATTATTTTTAGCTGATAAGAAGGTAAATAGTCTAACAAATTAGTCATTGAGTGAGAATTTGTTTTAATTGGTTGAACATTGTTTTTTTAAAGGCCCAAAATGTGACGCCAAGTCACTCACGAACTGGTAGCAGCCCTGCAGTTATACAACAACAGACGCATACTCCCACTGGGAATCCAGCTGCAAGGTAAACATGTTTTTAAACATTTTCGTAAGATTTACTAATTGCGTTTTTGTCATGTCTTAAACAGAACAAACACTTATCCCAAATTGGCAGACCGATATCGTCTGGGAAGTTCTGATAGAAATTCGAAAAATGCTACTAATGATCAGCCACAGCAGCAACAACAACAACAACAACCACAACGTCCCTCTTCCAGCACCAGTGGCAAAGCCCAAAATGCATTTTCCTCGCAACACCAATCACAAACGCCAACACCAACTCGATCC
The DNA here is from genome assembly GCA_963854165.1 of Sylvicola cinctus. Classification (NCBI taxonomy): domain Eukaryota; kingdom Metazoa; phylum Arthropoda; class Insecta; order Diptera; family Anisopodidae; genus Sylvicola; species Sylvicola cinctus. Next base: position 46,354,628 of record OY974082.1, read on the forward strand.
TCTAACAACAATAACGATAAGAATCAGGAAGAGGAAGTAATATATTTCTGATACAGATTTTTTAAGGGATTCAAAGCAAAGACTTAATTTTCAAGAATTTACCACTATTGACTATAAACAATAATTAACAAAACACACTCATGAAACTACTACTACTAACTACTTATACATTTAATTGTAAATCTATTTACAAAATACTATTAATCTCATTGTTTTGCCCAATATTGCGCCATTTAGCATGAGGGACATGTTGTTGAATCCTGAACATTATATTATATGATATGCATTAATTATTTTTTCAGTATTTAAAATATAAAATGAAAAAGTTTGTAGTTGTAATAATGATTAAAACAAAACAAAGTATATATTATAAATTATAAATTGTATTAATTCATTCATTCCAACGTTTTTTGCTCATTTGAGTCATTTAGCCAGACAAACCACAATATATACAAAACAATAAAATTAACAAATATACATTTATTATGATGTACTTAAATAAATTATATAATTGAACTCGCTAAGTAGATTCCTTTTAAAACAAAACATTTATTGTTACATTAACTTATTTAGGAAATATATTTAGGATTATAGTTGAAACTTGAAGACAAATAAATTATATTTATTCCAAAAACTCTAATTTCAAATGTTTAATTCCTTTAATTTTGTAATGGATTTACATACAGGGTAATTTTAATTTATGGCTTATAAAATTTTAAATCATTAAAAGAGGGCATAATAATTAATGAGATTGATATAATTTTATTTGAAAGCACAAAATGAATAAAAGGCAGGAAAAAGTTTCTTAAAATGGTGATAATTGTTATAATTTCTAACAACCAAAATATTGTCGAATCAAATTATGAAATAAGTGGGCAGTTGTTAGATTTAAATGAATGTTTGAAACATTAAAAAAACAAATTTTTTCCTTTAAAAATACATTTCAAGCTTATTTCCATGAACAAATATGTAAACTGATAAAAATTATTCATGTAGTTTATTAAAATCATAACGCCAACTAAACCGCAAACCACTAATAAATTAATTCATTGTTTGAAAATGAGACCCACTTGAAGAAATAAAAATAGGGGTGTCGCTCTTCCTACCATCTTCAAGTAGTCCTGCATTTATCATTCCAATTATGCACCCATATTTCTGCACACTTGGTTCCAGCCATAATAATTAATTAATTTGCATTTAAGCGACTTCTCAGTTTAATTCATATTTAAGGCGGTCCTTAATAGGAATTAAAACTTGCGGCAGGGAGGATAACACTACAATTTTTGTTCGACTTCAACTGCACTTCATTGTGGAATTAAAATGTTTGGATTTCGTTCAATTTTACAATTACATTTTGTAATGAAACAGATCTTTGATCTTTAAACAATTTTATTATGACCTTGAAATGCCCAGCAATAGTTTTCGTCTTGCTTATATCAAAACAAAATAAAACATTGATTGCATAAACTTTCTGAGATAATGGGCATATATGAACTTGAATTTTTTTAAAATATGGCCTATAAAAGTTTTGGGCTAGGGGGTATCAAAACGTGTGTCACTAACCATTTCAGTAATTATCGATAATGCAAGAATCTACATACACCGTCGCATTTAGTAAATTCTGAAAACCTAAACTATATTTTATTATAATCTTCGTTTGAAACACGCATGCTAAATGCATGTTAAGTTATGTTACACGGTACAGGTATAATAATGTAAAGTGTGTGTAAGGAAAAGAAGCTATTCTAGATGACGTGCGTTTTTTAGACGCACGACTTCGTTTTGGACCAGCTGTTCCACGTTTTTGTTTCCAGAAAACATCCACAGAAAAATAAACAGGTGACAGGTGTGCGTTGGACGTACGAGTATATGCGGCTGCAGCTCCATGTTTGGTTTACCCATACAATAAGCACTAAGAACACAACAAAATACGAATATTCTGAAAACCAAGAAATTGAAACGCTTGACCTCATCGCATCATTCTAATTTAAATGAGCGAGCAAACCCTTTTACCAGTACGCAATAGTGATACTATGGTTGAAGTATAATTTCATTCCAATGTGGTTTAATGACCGCGTTGTGTTGTGTGTCACCGTGTCGGATAGTTCACAACGTCGCGTCATGTTTATGCATATTGCTCCATTTCTTGCGTAGATGCCTCTAAAGGGGTGCATGGCATTTATCCCTTCAGTGAAGCTGCATGTGTAATTAGAATTGTATTGTTTCCGCAAGCGGCATTATACTCGTACTGAATTTACGCACATGAGTATTATACTGTGGCACATTGCTTGAGTTGAATTTATATGGGGCCTTAAAACTTATGTGGTTGGATCAATGCAGAAAAGCCACTAACCGGGTATGGCATACAATTTAGTTCAAATAATTGAGTAAGAAAATAGGCCTTTGCATTTACCTGCAGTATACAACTTACCGGCTTTGATCATCAAAATGAATAATGATAGGAATTAGAAGCCCATTTCTGCGATGGAAATCTCTGCATTCAGGGTTTTAGTCAATTACAAAAGGATATACTCGTCCCTATTGCTACACATAAAATACCAAGGATTCTTTATTTCATTCATCTCATTCGAAAAGGATCCTCAGCCTTATAATTGTCCTTAATTATTTGTCCCGAATCCACTAAGTTAGGTGTGGTCTAACACAATGGATAATATTTCCTCGATTCCAACACATTTTATGTATACAAATTTCTTACAATGAAGCCAAAAAGGATCACATTATATTTTTGTATTGCATCAACAACTGAAATTGAGGTACGTCTTCTTGCTCATGCCACTAAGAAGGCATACCAACGTTGTGTCTTGTGAATAAGATTTTCCTTTGTAATGAATGTTTTCTTGATTGACCTATTCAAGTAAAGTGCAAGGACTTAAGGTTTATTGGAATTAGGCTTCAACATTCTTTTCAACTATTTTTCATTCAAAATGAAATAGTTTTCATTGTTAAGGGCGGACTACGTGTAAACATAAAAGGTGTTACTACTTAAGTATTTTATTTGCAATGGTTTTTGATGTTATTGCCTAAAATAACATTCTTTTAAATGATTTCATTCTCTGCCATATGAACACACATGAGATGTCTTGATTTTTGACTCGTTCTTGGAATTCATCAATTTTTCAATAATATACTTTATTCTTTTGAAATATTGTATGCGGCTTTAATGTATTATATTAAAATGTGGAATTAACGAAGGAAAAGAGTATCGTTTTAAAATATTATTGGAATATATATTTTAAAACGATACTCTTTTCCTTCTTTAATTTCACTTTTATTGTAATAAGATTAATAATTTAACACACTAAATCGCTTTTGCTGTTTCCAGTGAGTCACTATTTCTATGTTTAAATTTTTTTTTTTCTTAACAGTATAAAAGTATGATTCATATTATGATTTCATTAATAAAATAAATAAATTATTGACAATATTGTAAAATGTTGATAGAATAATTAACAATATTGAAGAGCGTGAAAAGAATATTGACAACACTTTTGAATGTTGATAACGTTTTTGACAATATTTAACATACAAGCAATAATACAAATTTAATTCATTTAAAATAAACCGTCAGTATATGTATTAACTAGCAAGCAGACAGTAATGTAACTAAACAGCAAATTAACTAAAATCATACACCAATTAATTTCAACTTACTTAAATTTAACACCAGGATGTTCACTAAATTCCTAAAAGGCACAACCCGTAATATATCAAGAAAAATAGTTTCACGATATATCGATCTAAACTACCAAGATTCCGAGTTCCCACGTAATAAGTAATGATGATCCGATGCTATTATGATTTATGATCAGTATGTTAACGCTGATAGTCTCCAGTTTCAATACCCCTTTAATGACTTTGATTTTTGCGAAAATGCCTTAAACACGAGAGATCTACATTTTACATGCCTTGTATAACATGTTACGTGTGTGCTTTACCAAAAACCATGAAAGTGGTCTAACTTTTAAATTCGCACAATGTGATTCAATATGCCACAAAAGCCGTAGAAGCCGCAAATTTAAGAAAATGCAAATGAACCTCTTTAGAATGCATTGTCAATGGGGGATAAGATTACATGTCTGCATCGTTTAAAGTTGATGTGAAAATACATGTTGTGGATGCGTGAATCGTCTTGATTTGTGGTTCAAAATTTTGAGGTATATTGGATCTAAATGTGAGCAATTTTTATTAATTATGAACGTGAGAGAGATGCCTTTTACAATTTCTTATGCAGATTAAGTTGCAATAATTTTTCTTGCAGTATAATGACATTTTTTGTAACATTGTTATATAAAGTACTGGAGATCCTTTTATTGGCAGAAATTCAATGTATGATAAAAATTATTAATAATATAGGTAATTTTAAATTAAGAATATTTCATCAAACATTTTCCACTTATTTCTCTATAAAATTGTATTAAAGATTACGGTTGATGTTTTACCTATATCCTAGACAACATTTCCCAAATTAATTGAATTATTTTACCAGATTAGCTATTATTTTATTTTACCGTAAAATATATTTGTCTGTAATCTTGTTATGAGGATCAATATAACAAGACATTGCTCCCCTTTTCCAGATTATTTGAATGTGTAAGACATAAATTTCCACACCCTTGAAATACCAAAACTTGAGAAAATTGCCTCAACTGCATTCCCTTAAGAATTCTACAATCCAGGGAAACGCAAAAATGTTCCCCTATGCGCCATAATAAAATAAATAGGAATTAACAGAACGGAACAAATCACAATCTGCAGCTCTTGAATTGATTGTGTCCTCTCATCTGCCCCCTTATAATTTAATTGAACTAGAAACTAAACCAACCTATCCTTTTAAGTGACATGCAAGCTGCAACGAATCATGCATCAGCTTGAACAGCAGACAACTTTGTCTTTTTTTTGCATATGCAAATAAACCTTCAAGTTTCATCAACATACTTTCACTCATAAAAATCACGCTTGCCAAATCAAACACACACACTTTAATCAGGTTTTGCAAGTCATAAAATTTCCAAAAAAAAATAATAAAAAATTCAACATGAAAAAAAATTGCATAAAAAGCATAATATCCATACGATAAATTCCACAACAGCCCGAAATCGTCGTTGAATGTAGCAACCGCACGCGACCCGCTAATCACATGTTGTCTTTTCGTTATTTTATTTTTCTGATCAAAAAAAAATTGTTTTGTACCTTTTCTCCAGGTAGTGCCTGCCTACCTACATCGATGGGTCGTTAAAAAAAATAATACAAAATAAAAACAAGAATCATCGAAAAAAAATAAAAATGTTGAAGGAAAACCAAAATAGATGCGTTATGTTGTGCTGAAGCATTCCTTCAAAACTTGTGTGCAAATGGGGTTTTGTGTGGAATAACAGATTTTTCAGGCAAATGCGTACAACCAAAGCACAGCTGGACGCGCAGAAGCATCTGCTGCAGGTGATTCTGCGTTGCGCCTTTATCCTATATTCTCCAAATATATACGCAAGCACATAAACGACTGCACTCGTATATCTCGCGCGTATCTTCAAAAATAAAAAGGTCTCCCGACGACTTTATACACAAAACAGATGGCTGCGTGGATACATACAAATAGACGATAATGTATAATATTTTTGGGATCACCTTTCTCGGATTTATATTTTATTACCACTGCCCACAAGGTATAAGGGCAGTTGAATCATTAAAATATGAAAATTAACCAAAAATTATAACAGCCGACACAACACCAGCTCACTTCAATAAACACGGAGCGCGTTTTTTTTTTTTGCACATTTAGTTGTTTTTAAATTGTTTGCAATTTGGGCTGATCTGCATAAAGCAATAACGAGGACAACATGCCAGCACACTTGCACAATGCACATATTATGTTAAGCAGACGCATGGTTCATAAACACCTCTACCCTTTCCCTCAGCATTGCACAATTAATATCGATTCAGAATAAGGAAGAGTAAAAAAATCTGCAACTGAAGGAGTGAAAAGGGAGCACATTATTAACGGCAACAAATCGAAGCTCCCCCCAAAAAAAAAAAATTAAACAACCTGGCTCCGGCATGGCAGTTGTTCGGCATCTATATTTGTGCTCTGTCCCATTTCATCTCTTCCTTGTTCTTTGCAGTGCCGCTATGTCATATTGTTATAATACATATAAAGGGCCTCACCTTGTGCTCCCCTGATGGTCATGACTGCGTATAAGAATTCACCGGTGAAAAGAACAAAGATATATAACGTCGGGATCGGTGGTGCAACCGAATCAGTCGAGTTTTGAATTTTGCATCGGCAACACGCATTGTCAAAACGTTATGCGGATTTAACAGTACTTTTTGGAGTTTTATTTTTTTTAGTTTTTGTGGAATTGCATCAAACTGCATGTGTGGAATAATTTGATGAAAAATATTGTTTAAAGTGAAGTGATTAAAAAAAAGAAGATTAAAATGCATAATTTTTATTTAAAATTAATGCAATTGTGCATCATTTTTGTGGTGATTGATGCAAGTGCTATTAAGGATACAGAATCGACGAGCAAGCATTTATCCATGGAGGATCAAGTGCTTGTTTTATCACAACAAGTAGCCACGATTATGGCACAGCGGGAGGATGATCATAAGATGTTTGAGAATACCGTTAGGAAACTCAATCATGCTAACTCGGGAAGGAATACGGTTCTTAAGGAAGAAATTAACACATTAAGGTAATAAAAATTAAAATTTCAGTGTGGTTATAAATTTTATTTAAATTGATTTGATGAAAAATTCAAATTGATTGCAACCTTGATAAAATGACTTTGAATCTGATTTTTTTCTAAATAAATATAATTAAAAATAAAAATTTGAATTTTGAAAATGGACAAGAAAAGCACTTAAATTATTTGATTTTCCAACGTTCTTCAAAAAAATATTTTCTCATATAAAATATTTCATTTTCTTTTTAAAAGATCTTTACTATTAGTAAAACCTTAATTAAATTTTTATGAAAAAAACATAAACTCTATGAAACAAATAAAAATTCAATAATTCAAATTTCATTAAAATATTTAAGAATTTTAAGACAATTTCAAAACAATTAAAAAAGTTACGTAAAAAAGTTGAAATAAATATTTAATTCCTTTTTGACAATTTTTTTGATAAATTCTAATAATACGATTGAATAAACTTAAAATTTCTAAACGTTGTTGATTTATTGCCAAATTGTGCTTTTTGCAAATGCTTATCCAAACCGGCAACTGCCCACAAACGGATGTACAACAATGACAATACATTTTATTGTCACAGTTGGATGCAAAAACAGGAAACCATTTCCGTTGGAAATATTTAAAATTATTAAAACCAGAAGAGTTAAATATCGCATGTGCTCTTTGGCAATATAAAAATGTAAATGAAGTGCATAATAAAAACCGTTAATCGTTGCACAAAAAGGGCATGCGATAAATGTTTAAAAAATTAATTCATTAGTTTCGAGCGAATATTACGCGGTATAATTTGTAAATTAAAAGTTGTGCGAAATTGAGGCCCTTTGGCATCAGAAGATCAGTTTCCTCATTGTTTTCAAAATGAATGGCCAACACTGAAACGCACCAGACGTGGCGTCACGCTTTGTGGAGGTACAATGCATACAAAGAATATGCACGCTGAACTTGTAGGGCAGAGAACAATAAAGTGTTGTTAATCAAATTGGGCTGCAGCAAAATGCCAACATATGCCACGGTGGGACGACCACATGTGTGCATGTAATGAATGTGGCTATTTCAATTCTTATGAAAAAACTGCAGTGCTTGGAAAATTTTGTAATTATGGAGTTAAAATTATTTTAATAAATTAATTAAATATAGTTTAATTTTGCAAAAAAATTGAATAGAACTGAGAAAATAACGCTTAAATCTTTCAAGCTTATTTTAAGGGTTAGTTTAGATTTGCTTAAAAATAAAGGACTAATTTTTTTTCCTCACAGAGCATGTTTGTTATTTTGCACAAAATGTCTTTTTTGATTTAAAAAAAAAACGAAATTTAATAGTCTCATCACTTGAAGCCAATTTAAATTATAAAACCTCTTAGGAAGCCAATAAAATGCGCTTGAACTTCATCACACTTCAATCAATGAAAAACAAAAAACCGACTGCTGCTGCTGCAATAAAATTGCATTCTTAAATTACATCGTTTGACACTCAAATAAGCAATTAACCATACCTCCGAATTACTCAATAAACCATGTGCCAATTATGTAATAAAACAAAATTCATTATTAATTCGTTTTTTATGTTCCCCTTTTACAGAGAAGAAGTTCACCGTATGTCGAAGGCAGCCCACTCCAATCGTGAGCACGTCACCATTGATTGGCTGCGTCAAACTGTTACCGAAATTCGCTCCGAACTGGCCGAACTACAAGAGGCCACCAGCAATATGTCACGCAATGTGCAACACCGCCTCATGTGCATGCAAGACATTCACACAATGAAAACCGAACTGCAAAAAATGCAAATCGAGTGGACAATGCAACAGGAAGCATTCCGTACAATTGCCAAAGAGCTGAAGGGTGACAACAATGAGAATGTGCGACGTCTCTCATCGATGCACACAATTGATTTCATCAAATCCGAGACCGGCCACCATATGTACCACTTGAGATTTATGCGACAACAAATTCGTCGCCTGGAGCAACGCCTCAATGACAAAATCAGCGAGACACTGACGACACACAACCGCGAAATGGCTAGCCATCTGCGTGGCCTCGAGTCAGAACAAAAACGACTGGCCAACGGTAGCACAACATTGCATCAACAGGTGGCTAATTTGGATAAGTTGCACGGTTCTATGTTGGAGTTGCTGGAGGATGTGGAGAGCATACAAAGTAAAGTGGATCTGGAAATGCCGGTGGTGCGACGGGAGATTGCCAAAGTGGAGTTTAGTGCGGCGCAGTTGGCATCTGAACAGAATTTGCTACGTGAGGAGGGTCATAATGCGGCCAAAAGTATACAGGCGATTGCATTCAGTGTCAGCACACTGCAGGAGGAGGCACATAAACACAAGCACATGCAGTCAGAAATTGAGAAGCTACAAACAGACATGACTATGTATAAGGAAGCAGCTGCTTTTCATAGGAAATTCTTCCACAATCAAATTTATAAGGTACTTGATTGATTTCCTATTTTTTTATTTACCTTGAAATTAAAAAAACAATCCAAAGTCTCAAACTCAAAATTTTATTGCACAAAACGGTTTTTCTTATATTTCATTTTAATTACAGATTGAATTCGCTTCCCTCAACAAAACGTTGTCAGAACCAACAGTTGTTGGGGAACAAGACAACAACGATTACGAGGTGACAATAAAAAATCCCCCATCTGATTGCTCGCAACTCCACGAGAATCAGACTGGCCTCTTTATTATTTCACCGGGTGGCATGCTGAAGCCAACGATGGTGCACTGCGACAGTAAATGGACAACAATTCAGAAGCGCATTAATGGCCTTGTTGATTTCAACCGCACCTGGAATGAATACGCGCAGGGATTCGGTGCACCAGGTGGTGAATTCTGGATTGGCAACGAAGCACTCTACCATCTAACACGTGACAATTGCACACAACTGAAAATTGTCATGCACGACATTTACGATCACACGTGGGTGGCTGAGTACAGGCATTTTGCTGTGGGCGCACGAGATGATGGCTACCGCTTGACAGTGTCTGGCTTCAGTGGAAATGCCTCGGATGCATTTGATTATCAAAATCACATGCAATTCTCGGCCGTGGATGATGATCGTGACATTTCGAATACACATTGTGCCGGCAACTATGAGGGTGGCTGGTGGTTTTCACATTGTCAGCACGCCAACTTGAATGGCAGATACAATCTGGGATTGACATGGTTCGATGAAGCGCATAACGAGTGGATTATGTTGAAGTCTAGTGAAATGTTAGTTACCACACGCAATGAGTGCGGCAATTTTATTGACGATAGTATTCGCTAAATAAAGTATTTAGGTACTTCAATTCACATTTTATGTGAGTGACCTTGCTATTGGACCATAATGTACAAGACTTAAACGTGGATGTGTGTTAAGTCGATTTTTTATGAAAGCTTGAGATGTAATTGTGTTGAGCTTTGCAAAGTATTACCTCGAATTTTTTTGAGCCTCAAACTAAGCTGAAATTAGCTGCTGAAGCTAAAAGCTTTTGATCTTCAACTGAACCATGAAACCAAAAATTATTTAGTTATAAGGAAGTGTTGTTCTAAGTATTTATTAGGATTCTAATTTATGTAAATTAAGACCGTCGATTTTGTAAGAAAGTTCACTTTTAAGATGTGTAAAAATAAAATACCCGTGTATTAAAAATGGTTTTTAATTTTTTGTATTATTTTTATTTAAACTCCCCATCAATGAAGAATTCTTAATGTCAATCCAGCAGCATTGTATTTGCTCAAATTACAATATATTACATTTTTTTTCAAACGTTTGTAGCCGTCTCAGACCATTTTGAACATTAGTGATGAATATTTGAATACCTAAATGAATAATTATCTTTAATTGAAAATGACAAATATGAAAATTTCTTTCAATTAAAATATCTTGCTTATTTGCTCCCAGCATGCAAGATAGTTTTTAAATTTTACATCATTACTAATCTTCTCACTATTTAAATTGAAATGCACAGCATAAGTGCTGCAGTTCTCCTTTGCTCATCTTACATGCAAAAGAAAGCGATTTAAATTGTTCAAATGACTGAACACTGAGCGGTCGGATGTGTGCCGTGTTGTAAATTGTAAGCATACATGCTTTTTATAAATGTAGGTTACCACGCGACTGCCAGGTATTGTTTTGTTGACTCTTTAATTTTACTTTGTTTATTGTTTATGAAGTTATTTGTTTTAGTAATGTTATTAAATATAGATTTAATGATTAAAAGCATCTGCATCTACAATTATTATAATCGGTGGATAGTTTCGATTTTAAATAACGTGTAGAAAAGCCTTATGTTACTTTGAAAGACTTTCAAGACATGGCTGGATTTATAAAAGAAAGGAAACTTTAATCTGGTTTTAACATCAACTGGAATTTAAAAGTCAATATTCTTTTGTAATGGGAGGATTAAGATTCTTAATTGGAGTATAATAAGTCTGGTAACATCGTTAATATTTCATTTTACGCCATTTAATTGATTTAGCGGGCAGAGTTTATTCTTAATTTGACCTTGAATTGTTTTACAAAATTTAAACTATTTCTCCAGCCATTTCCAGAATCAAGCGCTTTTACTTACGGACTTAAAATTCCTGAAAAAAAATTTCCGTTTTTAGCATGAGGCAATTTCAGAATTAAAAAAAATTTATTTCACTTTCAAAACTTATGTAATCTTCATATTGCTACCGCAAAAAAACACCCAAACAGGCGAAAGCTATGGTGAAAATTAGCTTCCACAGAATATATTGATAATTAATAATATTAAATGTTTTTCAGAAGAAAGTATATATTAAATTTACTATGTAATAAAAATGATTGATTTTACAACTTTTAACCTAATTGGTATGGTTACAATGAACCTTTGACCCAATCATATTGTTGGCGCAAAGATCCACTGGTTTAACCTATAATTATTTTCTATTTTACCTTGTATCCAATTTTAAAATCATTAATCGACAGAACACTTAAAAGTAATTGCTATTCAAAAAAATTAATTACTTAAATCATGTGTTTTTATAAAAAAAGCATAATGGAAAGTATTTTTTTAAACTGAATAGAAAAAAAGTTTTTTTTAATTAATTTTATTTATTTAAAATTAGGAATTTACATAGTTCAACACCTGAAATTGACAGTTGCATAATACACGTTATACGAATTCATTGTCATTAAGCCACATGTGCAGCCATTTGCATAAAAAATAAAATAACTTAAATATACGAATACACGTATAAAAGAAAGATAACACAATAACATTTTAATAATTTCAACGTTCAACCATTCAAAAGACGAGAAGTGAGTTTTGAGATTGCAAAATGTGCAAAATGAAGATATTAAATTTCCCACCAAATATATTCACTTTCAAAGATGAGTATGAATTGCAGCTTCCGTTAAATTTTCCGTTGTAGTAAGACCAGTCCATTGTTCACTTGTCCGCCACAACCACTCTGCTGTTTCATCGTCTAATGCTCTGGAGGCCAATGATCTTTCCTTGCAGTCACTAAAGTAAAATAAAACAAATTTTAATTTAATGAACGTATTTCTTCATTTATTTTATAAGAACTCACCTAAAATATTTCCCTGAAATATTTTCAATTTCTGGATGAATCGCCAACAGCACACTATTCTGTGCACCCTCTCGGGGACTCTTCATAATCATTTTAGCCACAGGACGAACAATCCTCTTCATAAATCCAGCTGGAACGACATGTCTTCCCAGCTTCGTCTGCACAATTCCCGGATGACATGCATTGACAATCACCCCAGTGCCAACCAATCTCTTACTCAATTCCCTTGTGAACAAAATGTTCGCCAACTTGCTTTGGGAATAGGCCGCAAATTTGTTGTAATTCTGCTCACTGTTCAAATCATTGCGATTAATTACACCGAATTTGTAGGCCAAACTGGCAACCACAACAATGCGACTTGGCGCTGATTGTTTGAGCATGTCCAGCAGCAAGTTGGTGAGCAAAAAGTGTCCCATGTGATTGACGCCTATTTGCATTTCGAAGCCATCGTTTGTTAGGGATCTGGGAATCGCCATGACACCGGCATTGTTTATCAGAACATCAAGACGTGGTTGTTCTTGTCGGAATCTGGAAGTGATTTTTTTAAATTTTTGAATGTTTTATTTTCAGTTCAAAACATTTTCATCGCACTTTTTTGTCAGTGATTTACTTGGAATTTTAGTCGCTGAATAAATATTGAAATTTAAATGCAATTATTCTGACTTTGAAAAAAAAAATGATTCAACGTTTTTGTGATCAAATTTTTGATTTCTAAAATAAACATTTTAAAATATTTAAAAAACTTTTTTTTTCAATCTACTCACTTTCTCACAAACTTCCTGATAGAATCCAAGGACGCCAAATCCAGCTCCCAATTAAAAACATTATTATTGCCCGTCTTCTCGATGATGTCCTGCCGTGTAGCTTCACATTTTTCATAATTTCGACATGCCATGTGCAACGTAGCACCACGCCTCGCCAAATCCAATGCAGTCTCCTTGCCGATTCCCGTATTACATCCTGTAATAATTATCACTTTGCCATCCACCGGAATATCAGCCTTTTTGAGGGCTGCACTTGAACTGCTGAACTTCCTACTAACACAACAATCGAATTTTAACAAATTTTTGCAACAAAACATTGTTACTATATGTTTGTCTTTAACACTTTAACGGTGATCTTTAACACTTTACTGTGAATTCCAACTGTTCTTGTTGGTGTAAAATTTCACTCAAAAATTAAAAGCATAAATTGGAGTGACAAAACAACACAACCCACGAGTTGTCGCTTTTAACGCTTGTTAACAACTCATGCCAACTGTTCGATGGTTATTGGAACACTGAAGAACTGGTTTTGTTAAGACCTCAAGCACTATCAGTCGACTAAATTTAACTTTTTAACTTTCTTATTCAAATTTGTCTATCACCAAATGTTTCAACGAGTTACACTAGTAATTATTAATGCGACATTTAACGGATTTCAATTAGTTGTACATAAATTTAATGTAAACCAATAATTATTTTACATTTAAAAAATGTTGAGACCTGTAATTATTTGATACAGCTCAATCGAAGCTTCCAACATCGACTGCAGCAATGTAACAATAAAGTGAATGCCGCGAAGTACTTTCTTTTGATGATCGCAAGACTTCGGTGCACTTTAAAATATATGCTGGTGAATGATTAATGAGAAAGTATATAATGCGGCCAACGGAATTGTAGTGTGGAAACACATAAAATAGCGACACTTGATACATGGTTGCTTGTAAATTGAGATAAAGTGGGAGGTGCTTTGAAAGCTCAATATTGTTTACAATTTATTTTAAAATAATTGATCTAATTATTATGAAATTAACAGTTAGCTCAAGGTTTAATGTACCGGAGAACAGTTTTTTTGGGACCGCGTGATAAAAAATTACCTTCCCATTTAATAAATGTAGGGAAAAGAAAACACGTTTCCGCGGTAAAAAGTTGTAAATGTAAATATCACAACTACGCAGTAGCGGTTCACTCGTAAACTTCATCTACAAACTGCATTCTTTGTACACATTTCTTCGGGTCTCATATTGTAAATAATACTTGAGATGAAATGTCGTCGACCTGTGCAAAAATGTGTGACTTTCCATTTCATGTAACGTAGGTACGAGTATGCATATATTTATATCAATTAATAAATTAGTTTTTGGTTGACGCTTTCAAATATTGGGTTTGGTTTAGATGCGGCTTTGTTTGTAAATAAGATCCAAAATTTCTACAATTTATTTACTTTTGTCTATTGAATGACGCATGTAACTGAATCTTAAGATTTGAATTTAAATCAATAAAAGTAATTGATACTTTAAATGAAATGCCTTGTGAAATGCACCCACGATGTGCAGGCTTTAATGAATAATAGGTTAGACAATGTTGGATTTTCTATCTTTGGTGTTGAAGTTTGAAGCGTGTGTTGCAATTCGCTCAATTAAATTTTGCCACGTGTGAATTTTTTGTAAGTGCAATTACACTTAATATATGGATGAATTACTCATTAGACTTTACATTGTCATTGCTCATTAGTCACTACACACTGCAACTGTTGGTAGACTATCATTATTATGATTTATTACACGTTAAAAATTTAATTAATGCCCCCTCCTCTACCTGTGATGTATTATTTCTTACAGTACTCTTTGATTTGCACAGAGTTAAGATGTCAGACACATTTCAATTTGTTTGTTTTTGTCGAACTTGTTTACAAGCCTCATTAATTATTAAACAATATGCGGTTGTTATGAATAAGGAGCATATAAAAGGTCAGTACAAGACGAATGTCCTTCGTATGATGTTACATTTGTATTAAATTAAGTTGTAATTATAAATTAATTAAAAACAATAAATTTTTAGTTTTTGTTTTTAATTAATGTAGCTACACTTTATTTTTATTAAATGGTTTTATGTATATAAACGCACATCTATAATTTTTGATTAATTCAAATATGTGAAAAAGTTTTAGTTGAATGCACTTTTTTTGAGTAGTAGAAACTTGTAATTGTTTTATTTGACTTTTTTTGTTGATTTCCATCTACACACTTTCTTACTTTTTGGATAAATACGCTAAATTTTTCAACACAAACTATGTTTTTCCTCATTTATTATTTAATACGCAAATAAAGGTTTTTGGGGATGATTTTTTTATATGCTGCAATTTCGGCTAATTTTTTATTTTTCATTATTTAATGCTAAGTATTTTTCTTTTAAATAAATTTCTTTAAAAACAAAAACATTCTCAAAAAGTATCGTACTATTTAAACTAATCTAATATTTTACTTGACGTTTCTTTTAATAAATTCGCGAAATATAACTATTATTATTTCTCAAGAACAAATGGCTTTAGCCGACTTAACGAATACCACTTTACAGTCTTAAGTTTTTTTTATAAATTTTTGATTTAAAGACTATTGTACATCGAAAGGAAACTTCTTGTTGAAACAAATTTGGTTTTTATTATCCTTAGTTTTGAAATGACAAAATCAGAGCGCATAATCATCCTAATAACCATTTCTTAGTATTTAAAACAATTGATTAAATTTGTGCTAAGTATCCAAAGTGTACAATGCAATGTAGGGAAAGTAAAATAATATTTTATTTATATATAGGAACACAAATAGAAAAATATTTGATGATTTTCATTCTTTATAGACAATTATTAAATTCTTAAATTATTATTAACTAAATGATTTAAATATTCATAAGAACTGTTAATTTTAAATTACATTTGAATTGTTTATATCCTTTATTCTATTATGAATAAATATTTTCATTTGCAAACATAAATTTTTATTAAAAAAAAATGTATTTTCAAATCATTCATTTTGTTTTAACTTTTAATTACAAAAATTTGATCTTGAGTACAAATTTGGCAATAGATTGCAGTTTCAACTCTAATTCAAATATACAGTCAGTTACCAGCATTATTTGTTGCTAAATCAAATAACTATTTAAATATGTAATCAACCATAACATAATAATTGCCAATTAATGACGAATACAGAAACACATGGTTGTTTGATATCACATGTCATCACTCACAGCCCATAAATTTACTATGCAAGTATTACTAAACAAACACAAAAACCTACCTTCCCATGAAATTATCCTTCAACTCTAACAACTCATGCCACACAATTTTATTAGCTTTTCCAATAAACTTTGAAGTAACAACAAAAACACTAATGAAGTAGTGAATGAAACCACTAAAATTGACACCAAGAACTGACATTTTTACGAATGACTAATGTTCATCTTCCTGTAACGAGTGCAAAAATAAGACTTACTAAACAAACTATAAAAGTTTTTAGTCAGCTCGATGCAATCAACTGCAACACCGTGTAATTGTCTACATACCATAGAAATAATCATATGGTGCATTTTGTGTGGATGCCATTTTACGTAATCGCACAACTGCACATTTTATGCGTTACTATTTCTATATTATACTCGAGTTTCAACTAATACATTGAGCAAGCATTATGCATTTCAATTAATTCGCAGCAAATCATGACCCCCCACCCTTGTGCAGAATAAGTAAATACAATAATGTAAAGCTTATAGGAGTTAAGACCCTGTGGAGAAATCCGCATCACTTGCTATAGCAACCATTCACAACCCGATCCTACACAAGCAAGTTTAACATGGACAATTTCTAATAGTCGCAAGTAAAATAACAAGTTTTTGCAATTTTCTATTTTATTTCAAAAAATATTCACCTACTGCAGTATAAGAAGAAGGCAGTAGGTGCATAATATGATGTCAGCCTCAAAATGCACGTTGCACCATGCACAAATTGCACATGCTGTTTCAAAAAAGAAAAAATTGACGATCGCAAATGTTTCGCACATCATTCTGAACGATTGTCATCATAACATTGTGTGTATAATCTTGGTGGTACTTCCTTTTATTACAGGTTCACAATGCATGTTTTTGTTGGATGCGGCTTATTGCACCCTTTATCATGTCACATGCATATTTAATTTTGACTCCTCCTTTGCATTTTGAACGTCATACGCCTGTCGCCTCATTTGGTTACTTAATAAGCACAAAAGGGAATGGAGTAAAAATGCAGGCAAATTTTGGAGGAGCAGGTGCGTATGCGCCAAAATAATTATTAACTCATCGATGAAAATTGCATCTTGCATATTATTCGCAACATGCGGTTCATTGACCGAAATCAATCGAATTCCATTGTGTGGATGTGAGTTTATTGGGTCATAACCGCAGGAGATTGTTGTTCAAAATGGGAGCTCATTGAAAAGTAAAAGATAATATATCATATCAATTTGCTGTATTTATTTGCAGTTAATTGCATTATTATGGTTTATCTTATGCATGTGGTTAGTTGATAAATACAAAATTTAATGACGAGTTACAATTATAGTGATAATGTTTATAATTTGTATTTAAAATTAATCTTTTACTGTATACATATTTAATAAATCTGGTCCAAAGATGTTTAAAAAGTTCAAGTGCAGCCCTCAAAAAGGCTGATATTCCGGTGGATGGCAAAGTGATAATTATTACAGGATGTAATATGGGAATTAACAAGGAGACTGCATTGGATTTTTTAAAGATCTTAAAAAACTTTAGCAAAATAGCTAAAAAGTCTGGTTCATTTCCAGACATTGAATAATGTTTCAGACCGAGCGCCACGGTCCTTGGATCACTTGTTCAAATGCTCTTGTTTCATTCAGCCTAAGACTTCTTCCTTGCCCCCTTATTTTTTACTAGTCCGCCAATACGAACAGATGTCTTTGGTCCCATCGTCTTTCATCTCCGACGCTGCTTTTCTTCAAATTTGGATTTGCAGACACTCCGCAGGATTTTCCTTTCAATCACGGAAATTAGGGAATGTTCTGTCCTATTCAGTGTATTAAATATTGATGTCAATATAAGTAACTTTGAGCTTGTGCCAATTAAAAGCTTTGGATGGGAAGAGCTTTTTATAGGCTACAAAGATAGAGAATATAATTGTTTGTCAGCAAAGAAGTTTAACCACACAAACTACACAAACCATTACATATTTTTTTCCAGTTTCAAGGGTGCGTGAATTAAAAATGAGACCTTTCTTGTTTTTTTTTCATAATAAAACACAACAAATAATCGTAAACAGGATGAAACACATTGAAAAAAGTCGGAAATATTTTAATCAAAATGCCTTAAAATATCCAAACGAATTATTATTGAAAATTGATATAAATTGGAAATTAAGGTTAATAGAATAAAATGTTTTGGAGACCTGTGTTTATGTTCACATTCAATTAAAACAAAAACGTTAATGCTCAGCTTTAAAATATATTTAATTTCTGTTTAGGTTTTAAAATAGAAAAAAAACGAAAGTCGTAAAAATGTGCAACGGGATGTGCAACATACCCCAAAACAAAAAGGTAATGTTGTATGTATTTCTAACTGAAATCAGTAACTTAACTTTGTTATATTTTTAATACATTTTTATATTTAAGAACCAAATTTAGGTTTGTTTTGCGAATAACTCTAAATCAATTTTTTGCAGATTAATGATTATACATTTAAAGTAATTGATGCAACCCGCTCGCTGCTTTCAGGCGTTTAAAAAAAAATTATCCAATTTACAAACCATTGAAAAACTGGACGAATAACTAATTCTGAACCGATATGGTAATTCAATTTACATAAACATAAATATTTATTGTTATTAGAAAATTAAAATCTGTTTTAAATTCATTTGTATCTTTATTAAAGTCAAATTTTTTAATTTAAATAAACAATTTCACAAAAATAAAATTCAATACGCAACGATTGTCGATGAAATTCTACAACAAAAGTATCGATTAGTTTCTTATCCCCACCACTTAATACAACTGACATACAATCATTTGACAATTCATAAATATTTTTCAATGATGATCTGTATTCGGTGTATATGTGGTCAATAATAATTGTGGAATGTTTTCAAAAAGTGATACAAAGTGCAATTAATAATAGTTGTGAAACAAATCATCTGAAAGAAACATGTGAAAAAAATAAAAGGCTCATTCAATCAAAATGATTGATCAACACAAAAGGATAATATCGTTAAGCCAAATAAATTTTTAAGTGTCTTACAAGAGTTTGACACGCAGTGTTTTTTTTTAGACTTTTTGTGCCGTCTCTTGCAAGTTGCTGGTTACATTTTTTTAATTACTCAATTATTGATAACAATTTGTAAGTCGTGGATTGATTAAAGTTTTATGTGTTGAAGCGCAAGTGCATTTATGTGTCAGTGGCCAGTGCATATTTATTGTTTAAGTGCAATACAAATCGTTAGTTCATATTCGAGTTCCTGCCGGTGACTTTTTTTTGTCCGGTGACTTAAATTTAAAGGATTTTTCAAGGTAAGTAAAGATTTTCACAAAATTGTAGTTTAACATATGCATGTGCTAAGTTGTACTTGTTAAGTGTACTGAACAACGCACGGGACGTCTGACGATACTAGCTATCTCGGTTACATATTTTCTTTTCTGTCATGATAATTATTTATTGTTATGTCGTCATTTCATCGTGTATAACTTGGCATTGGCGCATGAAACAATCTTACTTCGCCTCATCATCAATAATTGACGCAACTAAAGAGGAAGCATTAAAGTACAGCTATTCAATTAATGTTTGTTGAACACTGGTCACTGAATAGTGTTAGTACTTGGGGTTAAATAATATTCCATTTCTGAGTCTCGTGACTTAAAATTAATTAATTATATAAAAGTTTTTATGCAGAAGTGTTCATTGAATATTTCAAGGTCAACAATTTTTGTTATTCGTTGATAAATATCTACATATTACAAAAGTTCTTCGGCGAGAATCACCAAAGTTTAATATTTCAAGGTAAACATTTTACGCTAAAAAAAAACATAAATTTTTAATTTTGCAAAATGCATTCCATGCAATATATTTTTTAAGATGCCTTTTTATTACAGAAAACGACTTTAAATTGAATTGTTTCATTCATTCAAAAAAAATGCAATAAATTTTCGGAGAGAATCATCAAAGAAAAATATATTTTCAGATAAAAATTTTACGTTAAAAAAACCATAAAGATTTAATTCTGCAAAATGCATTTTATGCAATTTATGTTTTAAGCCGCCTTTTAATTACAACGAACCATTTCAAATTGAAATGTTTCATTCATTTACAAAAATACGTGACACATCAAAGAAAAAACTTGTTAATTAATAAATAATTAAAAAGAGTCGCCTAATGTTTTCGTCGTTCGTTTGTTCCATGTTTGTTCAATTGGCTATGAATGACGTCCTCGACTTCGTGGTCGTTACACCTTTTGTTCTGCACTTTCAGCCGGTTAAAATAAATTGTTGTTTTATATTTGGTATTCACTTTGTTGTGGTATTTTCTTCACTCTTTCTTCCCAGTCGCATTTATAATATTCGCGTGTACATCTTTCGCAGACAGTGAACTTGATTTGCTTGTCTTGTCTTCGACGTTATTTTATTCCAAAACATTTTGCAATTTGTGTTGGTGTCTTTCATTGTAAACATCCAAACCCACAATTATTACATTTGACCTATTGATTCTATGGGAAATGGCAATGGTATTTTTAATTTGACATTGACTACGATTTTCATCTTATATTTTTAATTACGTGCTTTCATTATACAATTTTAATTTATCTAACGGTTGTACATGAAATAATGAGAATCTAATACAATTAAAAACATTTTAAAATTATATAAGAGTGGCAGATTATATATAAACTCTTTCAAAATAAAAATTGTATTGTTAAATAAATTTAAATCAACTTGTTATGCAATTACAAAGATGCAAAAATGAAAAATGTCTAAATTAGGTTTAAAAAAGCATTCAACCTTAAATCTTTTAAACGGTTAAGAACAATCTAATGTTTTTTTATGTATTCACCATGTAGGTACTTATAATATAAATACCGTTTAACAAAAATTATTTCTCTTATCAGCAAATCTAAAATAGAACATTTTTCAAACGATTGTAGAATGTAGTGCTTCCGGGTGATGTTAACTCAAAATATAATCAGTAATAAAATAATAATCGTACGAGTACAAGTTGTAATTTAATTGATGTAATACATGAAGTATTTGACTACTTTTGCGACGGTCACTTGATGGTTTGACTTCACAAACTATACAAAATAGTTATTATTTTATGCGAGATTATTAAAGCATTTCATACTGTTTACAAAACGATTGCAGTTCAAAAAAAAGTTTCAACACTCCTTGGAACTATTCTTATTTACGAATCTTTATACAGTTTTTTTTTTCAAGGCCACATTGTTTAAGATCATCAAAGGTTTGCCCTTAACGTCAAAAACGGATCTAACGATTTTCACCATTATTGCCTACAATGCCCCACATTATTGTAGCAAAGTTTAAATTCGAATTTCTGCGCTAGCAAATAATAGATTTAAGTGCTAAAAAAACATTAATTATTTAACAATATATTGCTCACATTTTAAATAGTTGTTTTGTAGTATGTATATGATATTATTTGTCACTGATGGCGTATTAAAAAAAAGACGTCAGAAATACATGCCATATGACAGAAGTTAAATTAACAGATGCTATGCTAATTCGTGAAGTTATTAAGTAATTAGTTAGCGCGCATGTTTCTATTAATCTATTTTTTTTTTGTTTTAATGCAAATACAAGTTACATTTTCAATGAAATAGGCAACATTTTTCTTTCTTGGATTTTTAGACACTGATAAAATATTTATTTATTTTTTTAATATTTAACCAATTAAAGTTTTTAAAGCTCATTAAATTCTAGAATCATAGTTTAATGTTTATTGAAGTTAAAAATACGTAAAGTTTGTCACCCACATTATAAATTGATGGAATTGCAAACTTTTTGGCGTTTTTGATAAGCATTCAATAATGATATTAATATGAATGCATTTTAAATAAATAACCACAGCTCACAACACAGCTTTTTATAAATTGAAACCAATTAAGGAGCATTTTTCGAAACAGATTTTATTACTTGAGAGATTAACTATTTCTCAATTATTTCAACATATTCATTTAAAATCGCATCACGTTTTTACAATTTCAGCAATTCGTCATTTTCTTATTTTATATGCATTTTATTTAGAAAATATTGTTTACAATTAACTTAAGGGGCAACGACACAAGCAACAAATATAATCAATCGCTTAAAATGTTATCTACAATGAATTTAGCAAAAGTTAAATATATTGTGCAAATTATTTAAAAAAAAACGAAAACTAAAATTGCATTCCGTAAGGAAAGTAAAATATTTTTAAAACCGGTTTTTTGTAATTTTAATTTTATCACACAACTTCTTTTTGCCTTTTAAAACTTTGTATTCTTAAATAAAACTATAAACTCCCCAAAAAAGCTATAAATTTAGCACATTAAAAATATAAAAACCTCTCAAATTGATGCAACAAAGGAAATAAAAATTGCATTCAAAATGTTGAAACGATTTAAAATTGATAAAACATACAATTTTTACTAATCAACTGGAGTTTATTGACGCACATTAGTCGCTTTGATCGCATGTGAATGTAAAACTTGTTGAGCCATCAAAATGCTATCAAACACTGTTCGAAATAACAGAAAATTGCGACAAAATGAAACGACTCGCACCAACAATTATAATTTTCCTGCCAAGATAAGAATTTTTGAGTAGCTGTATATTTTATTCAGAGCAGTGATGTGTTTCATTCAGTAATTGTCTTAAAATAAAAACTATAGTGTCGTCTATCTGTGGCAAAACGTTAATTGTTTTCCACTGAAATTTCGCGTCATTTTTCGGTGGCTTAAGAGTCTTGACTTTTCAATCCAGTTCCGTGCGGCTCAGAGCGAGACAATTTGATGTAATCACACAATTTGGCAATACTGCAACCAAGAATATATATAAAAAATAATTATAAATCATTTCCAAAAATGTCTAATTGTACATCCACGTCGCGATACAGTATATTAGTTTTACAAATTGTAGAAAACGCAACAATCTTATTTATTGTCTCAGTGTGCTCATAAATTCACACTCAAACGTAGATGCATGACTCGAATTGTAGCTCGAGTTGCGGCTCCATTGTGTAGTGTT
The DNA here is from genome assembly GCA_963854165.1 of Sylvicola cinctus. NCBI lineage: Eukaryota > Metazoa > Arthropoda > Insecta > Diptera > Anisopodidae > Sylvicola > Sylvicola cinctus. The sequence goes on from OY974082.1 coordinate 46,377,930, forward strand.
CGTTATAATTATTATCGTTTTGTAATAAAACAATTGGATATTTATTAGAGGAGGATTTGTACTTGAGTGTACGTGCAAAACATCTTTTACTCTATTTAATAATTATTGTCTTTTTCACAGCACAAGCAAGAGATAGCAGAGTTTTGCTGCGCGACCCATCAACAAGGTGCCTCATTTAAATAGCACCCATTCAGCGATAGAGATCACATCCAATGTACAAAACGAAACACTGTCTCAACACATTTAATTAATCAGTAAGTTGCATGCATTTTGATAAATTATTCTAATCGCTTCCTGATTGACTACAATTAATTATTATTTTCTATTACAGCTTTTTATTTTATTTTGAAAGCTTTTATTACGACACGTATGTAAGACTGTTGTGCTAAACTGCAGCAAACATGATTCAAGGATATGGACCAGTAACGCAGGCCCTTTTGGGCACATTGCTGACGTGGGGATTGACTGCCGCTGGCTCCGGCATGGTTGTCTTTTTAAGGGGAAATCAGGTAATCTTTTTTGTCGCTTTGATAAGGAAATCATTATTATCAATTGAAGATTAGTAGACTAATCTTTTGTTAAATAAGGGAAATTGATTTATGGCATTATAATTTATAACGGTTCTTTTTTAATTTAGGAATTCCTACTAAAAAAAAATTGTTTAGTGACACTTAATTTTTGTTGTAAATAAAATTACAACAAAGCAAAACTCCCTAAAGTAGACTATTTTAGCTTTCGTCAATGCTATAAAATCTATCCAGATTTTCCTTTGAAAATATTAGTCGATTTAATAAAATTGGATATTTTTTTAAAGTTATTGATTACATCATTTAAATTCAAATTTAAATAATCTTCAAATGCAGACTGAAGATGTTTGTTAATAAATATAGGATGAGCTGTCACATTAAAGCGTCACTTGTTGCTCAAATAAATAATTACAATTGTAATAAAATGTAATTCGGTGTTGATGCAGATGAGCTGCGTAAGCCACCACGTTTTGATAACCGTGAAATATGATGAACCTTCTTGTTTTGAGTTTATTTGCCAACAATGAGTCATTCTTTACAATTGATAAGATTTAAATTCACGTGTTGAATTTTCCTATTTTATTTTTAAGATGAAACAAACCTTTTATTTTTTAAACTGATTTTAATTTTAGCAAAGAAAATATCTCGACGCCTCATTAGGATTTGCAGCTGGTGTCATGGTGGCAGCCTCCTTTTGGTCACTCTTGAAACCCGCAATTGACATGGCTGAAAATTCCATGATGTATGGCAGCGAGGGGCAATACGCTTTCATCCCAGTGGCTGCTGGATTCCTATTGGGAGCAATTTTCGTTTATGGAACTGATAAAATAATTTCGTATCTTGGAATTAATAGTCCCCATATGATGATTGGTGAGTCTTTTTTGAAGGTTTTATTAATTTTCTGCAATGTTTGTAATATTTTTATTTTTATTCTTCAGCTCTTACTCACTCTAACAAGGACAAAGCTGAAATTGCATTAAATGACACAGAAAACAACCTTGATTACAATAAACATGCACAAACAGGTAATTTTATGTCGCTGTAAAAAAAGAAAGGATTAAAAAAGAAATTCTTAAAATTTCAGTAAAAACAATCAATGAGCACTCAACCTCAATTGGAATGGACAGTTTTGCGGACTGCCTCAACGTTCAACACACAACAACATCCCGTCGACGTCGCAAGCAAAGTGACGACAAAGAACAATCCACGTACATCAACAAAACCTCTCAAGAGCAAGAACACGCCATTTCACAATGGAAACGAATTATGCTGCTTGTTATTGCCATCACAGTGCACAATATTCCCGAAGGACTGGCAGTGGGAGTGAGTTTTGGCGCAGTTGGCTCATCTAAGGAGGCCACATTTGAGGCGGCACGCAACTTAGCCATTGGTATTGGCATTCAGAATTTCCCCGAGGGATTGGCAGTGAGTGTGCCGTTACATGCGGCTGGTTTTAGTATGTTTCGAAGTTTCTGGTATGGTCAACTGTCCGGAATGGTGGAGCCAATTTTTGGAATTTTGGGTGCTGTCGCTGTTACAGTGGCGTCCATCATTTTGCCGTATGCTTTGTCATTTGCGGCGGGTGCTATGATTTACATTGTGGCGGATGATATTCTGCCGGAAGCGCATACAAGGTGTGTTTGAAATTTATTTTAATTTTGATTGACCATATTTTATTGAAATAATTGTGTTTTGTCAACAGTGGAAACGGCGTATTAGCAACATGGGGTACAATCATTGGTTTCATTGTGATGATGTGTCTTGATGTTGGACTGGGATGAGATCAAAACTATGATCACGATGATTTATTTTGTTTGTCGCACAAGTACTTTACGTAGTTTCATTTCCATCCAAATTATTCTAAAAACGGTTTCCAAAGATGGTAAACATCTTCCATCCACCTGTGTATAATTTTTAAAATTTAATTGTTCCGTAGTGTGCCGTTTTTAGTGAAAAATGTGTGTATTGTTTTTAAGTTGTAAAATTTAACGTTTCTAATGACTACGTTTAATCATACTATGTAGTTTATTTTTATAAGAAAAGAAATATAAAATGTTATATTTAATTACATTAAATTATTGCCAATCCTAAGAATTTGTCTTGGTTTTATTGTTTCACCTTTTAGCCACAAAGTACGTGAGTAAACAAACATAACGTCATGCTGATTAGATTAAAATGTTAATATTATGAATGTGCTTATTCGTCCGCAATATGCATAATCTGAATTATATTATTTTAAAAAGCCATCGTTGGTAATTCATTGTTTAGCTGTTATCAATCCAAATGTTTATTTGCTACTCAATTATTGACATGAGACATCATCTGCAGGCTGCAGTCAATTATATTATTTACCAGCCCAGTAATAAAATGTTTAAGACACAGGTCCCAGACCACGTGAAGTGAAAAAAGTTTTGCAGACGAAAAGTGTGAACTATCGACAATTTATTAGAATCAGAAGAAGCTACAATAAAGGTATCGAAAATAAATTGATAACCAAGAACGTGTTTTCGATTTCGTTAGCATTTTATAGTAATTATGGAATATAATTCAAAAATTAATGTATGTGCATATTTGCTTAAGGTAACTGTTCTTTTTTAATTCGTAAAATAGAGAGTTTACTGTAGCAAACTTATGTGTATTGTAAATTGTATATGAATTGCTATATATATATGTTAAAATTATACAGATTAAAAATATTTATACATATGTATATTATTGAAAATATATATTTCTGTTTTGACAGTGCAATAATCATTAATTAACGTTTTTAAATTTAACATTCTAAGCGTTTAAAAATTAAGTGAGTTTCCGGCATTTGCTCTCGGTATCCTCAAAATTGCAGTTCCCGATTCTTAGTTACAACTTACATCCAATAACATTGATTACAATAAAGTGATTTACATTGATTACATTGTAAAATGTCTGATTACGATCTAATTTGGAACAAGACGGTCCAAATATTTCCGATTTTAAACAAAACGGTGAGAAACCTTCATTAGAAGATGCAGCTTTATCTAAACATCTGTTCCTTGTGCAATGCTCTCGGTCTTTTTCATGTTAAACAACTTCCAATATATTTAATATTTTTTATTTATTTATCATTTCCAGCTAAGCCACACAGACTATACACCTGAAGACTTCCAGTATATGACAACCGAATTGAATCGTCTGGGCATTGTCGACAATATCTATGAGACAATCTTTTTAGAAATTGATTGCATTTTGCGCCAGCAAATTGTGCCACAATTTTGGAAGTATTTCCACGAGGACTGCGACACGGAAAAGGGATTTTATCAATTTCAATTGGGTGTATATGAGTTGCACAAGGAGTTCACAAAAGTGTTTGATTTATTGAAGCGAGTGCAATTGTTTAAACAGTCGTGCCATTTCAATAATTCCAAATACAAACATGCCAACTTATTTTATGAATTTAATGAGCTGCTTAAGAGCACCCTACTTTCTCAGTTGCCAGCAAATTTTAATGATATTGTCTATTCATTTTACAATGTTTCGTTCAATGTGTTTGCTAACAGTCATCAGGGGGAGGACGACAATGAGGAAGAAATGGATGAGATTAAGTGCAGCGGATGTGGCAAAGAGTCGGACAATTGCAGGTGTCAGGAGTTGGTATGCGCATTCAACAAAACGAATCAGTATTTAACAAATATGGACCTTTTGGATCGTCTGGCTGGTTATACATTGACCACCCTAATTCAGGCGAGGATTAGCTCACACGTCCTGGAGACGAGTAAAGTTATGTTCAGTACGTCACACATTAAGGGACTGGAAAATTGGTTGGAGACAATAGTGTTGAATTGGTTGACACGCATTTTTAATCGTGGCTCCCTTAAAATCAATGATGAGGACACTAAAATTAAGGAAGTTATTCAAGAGTTTAAGATTAAATTAAGCTACCATTTGTATGAGACATTTGCTAAATCAATTATTGATCAATTTTTTCATGTTATTATTGGTAATTATAACTTTTTTATTAATTGGTTTATTTTATTGAGAATTAATCGTTTGTTTTATCAGAATATCCGGATTCCCAGCCTGCAATCGATGACTTAAAATTATGTCTGGTTCGACTAGATTTACGAAAATATCTTATTAATCAGATAAAACAAGCCCTAGAAACAAAGTTACTGCAACCTGGCGCAATTACTTCAGATATCCTTGTGGCTTATGTGGCTGCCATTAAAGCCATTCGACATTTGGATAGCACTGGCGTATTATTAGACACTGTTACTGAACCGGTAAAAGAGTATTTGAGAAGCCGCAGTGATACTGTTCGTTGTGTGGTAACAGAACTTACTGAAGAGGGATTAACCGATTTGAACGAGGAGCTGTCGAAGAGTGAGCACGTGAAAAAAGGAACAACTGGGACAGGCAACAATGAAATGGTTGATTGGGAAAAATGGCAGCCCGATCCAGTAGATGCTAATCCATGTAATTTTAGAGTCATTTTGGTGTATGCTTAATTTAGTAATAGATTGTACTTCAACAGCCAAAACAGCTCGCTCCAGTCGATCATCTGACATCATCTCAATGGTTGTGGATATTTACGGCAGCAAAGATCTTTTCGTAAATGAGTACAAGAATCTGTTGGCTGAACGCCTTCTCATGAATCTCCACTTCAATCCAATTAAAGACATTCGCAATTTAGAGCTACTCAAATTGAGATTTGGTGAAAATCTCCTGCACAGTTGTGAAGTCATGCTCAAAGATATCAGCGACTCAAAGCGCATCTCCCAGCATATTGAGAGTGAAGCTGCCAACGAAAAAAAGCATCTCTTCCCGATGTCGGCCTTCATTTTGTCTTCGCAATTTTGGCCGCCATTTAACAAGGAATCGATTGAGTTACCCGACGACATCCAATATGAATTCGATAGATATACGAAGTCTTACGAAGCGCACAAAGGAAATCGCACCCTTATTTGGCGTCCGGTTACCGGACGTGTCGAACTCACCATTGACATTGGTGAGAAGAAACTGGATATGACGGTGACACCGACCCAGGCGTGCATCATCTATGTGTTTCAAGATCAAACTGAATGGCATTTAGATGATCTGTGTGAGCAGTTCAAAGCAATACCGTCAGTGTTGCGCAAACGTATTGCATTCTGGCAGGCACAAGGCATAATTAAAGAAAAATCAAAGGATGTGTTTGTGCTGGTGGAGGATGGGGAGGCTGGCAAAATAAATGACAGCATTGATTATGATATGCACTCGCAGGAATTGGGTGAAGATGATGAAGATAATGAAAGCGCAATGGCGTCGGCGAGTGATCAGCGTGAGGAAGAATTGCAAGTGTTCTGGTCATATATTGTGGGTATGCTTACTAATTTGGATTCGTTGCCTCTGGAGAGAATTCATCAAATGCTTAAAATGTTTGCATCCCATGGTCCTGGAGTGGAGTTTTCACAAGAGGAGCTCAAGAATTTTTTGCAACGTAAAGTACGAGAACATGAACTTGTTTTTGCTGGTGGAGTTTATCATTTAAATAAATAGATTTTATTGTTTTTTTTTAATTTTGTAATTAAATAGAAAGTTATAAAAATGAAATATGTAAAAAACAAAGAAATGGTTTTAAATTAATCTTCTTCGGGAATCTCAAGAACATCGTCAGTTGGAACTTCGGTATTATTCTTTTCCTCTTCCTCCTTCTTCTTAGTGTCCTTTTTATGTTGCATTGCTGTTCTGTATGCTGTGAATTTAAAAGAAATACAATTTGTTTTTATTTTATTTTGCATAAGTAAACGTATCTTTAACATACTTTCTAGAGCATCCTTCAATGGATCAACGAAGCTATCAAATTCAGCTTCTTCAAGTGCAGCAAAAATATCCTGAACTTTAATAGTTTTGTGACTGTCTTTACGGGCTTCATTGGCTGCAAGTCCCGTCATGTGGAGGATAAATACTGAGGCGGCTCTGGCTATGGCTTGTCTGGCTTCTTTTCCAACGTTCACCCCCTCGGGAAGGGCTTCTTTTATTATGCGGACAACATTGGTGGTAGGTAAGTTTAAATCCTCAAGTTTGTCAGCCATTATTTTGTCTGGAATTTGGCCGGTTTTGAGAAATAATTTGACTTAAAATCGTTTAAAAACACTGCAGTTGTGTATAAATTTTAATTTTTATGGCGGGCAAATTAATTTATGTAATTATAATATATTGCTACATGTCTCTTTTTGAGGTTACATGAATTTATATATATTTTATATAACATAATATATGTATTTCTCATTAATTTGCGTTTGGCTGCGTTCTGAAAAAAGCGCGGTGTTTAATTTAATTATTTCCAACAGCTGTGCCAACTGCCAGTACGTACGTCACCTTCTTAAGTCAGCTAATTGAAAATAAGCTTTGTGAAATAAACAATTAAAATTGTTATTTAAGTTTATGTTTAATTCTAATAATTTTCGAATTTATTAATACATGAGCATAATTTTACTTTGTTTGTAATTAATTTATGTTACTTTTTCTAAATTCGCAATTGAAATTCATTAGCAGGTGTTGCTTCAATCCCCGATATTCATCCATCATGTAAGTTTGGTTTTGTATGTTTAAAAAATACATTTTAAATACATAATTTTGTTTTCTCTATATAAAAGGAAACGACAGACAAAGAAATCTAAACCAGCTCCTCCAAGTCCAACATCATCATGGAGTTCAGACTTTGAAGAGTCTCCCGCAAAAAAACCTGCCAAGCAAGTTTTCACTTTTTCGTCCGAATTTGAAACTGAACGAAATGAAACCGCAAAAGATGTCATTGCCTTTAATTTTAAGAAAAGCCGTATTCGCATACTCTCGGAATCACTGCATTCTGTAACCGATGTTTGCCATGGTATTCTCTATTGGATGTCCCGTGATGGACGCGTCCAAGATAATTGGGCTATGCTATATGCACAAAAGTTGGCATTCAAAAATCAATGTCCACTACATGTATGCTTTTGTTTGGTTCCGAATTTTCTGGACGCCACAATTCGCCACTTTAAATTCATGCTGGGAGGATTGAAAGAAGTTGAATCTCAATGCAACGAGCTGCAAATATATTTCCACTTGCTAATTGGCTCGCCTGTGGACTGTGTGCCAGATTTTGTCACAAAGAATACCATTGGCGCTGTTGTGTGTGATTTTAGTCCATTGCGAGTTCCCATGCAATGGGTTGATGACGTCAAGAAGAAATTGCCAGATGGTGTTCCACTCTGCCAAGTCGATGCACATAACATTATTCCAATTTGGGTAACTTCCGATAAGCAGGAATATGCAGCACGAACAATTCGACCCAAAATCAATAAAAAATTGGAAGAATATTTACAAAACTTTCCACCGGTTGTCAAACATCCGTTTGGAAAATTCAAGAAGCCAAAGGTGTGTAGTGTGTACTTAAAAAAAACTAAAAATCTTTATTAAAATTTTAATAACTACATTTCAGCCAGTAAATTGGAAAGATGCCCTTAAAAGCCTAAATGTTGACCGTACAATAGATGAAGTGAATTGGGCGAAACCCGGTTACATTGCGGGAGTGCAAGTCCTTGAGGAGTTTTGCAAGAAACGCCTCCAGCATTTTAATAACAAGCGAAATAACCCCAATGAGGATGCACTGTCTAATCTATCTCCATGGTTTCATTTTGGTCAAATTTCTGTACAGCGTTGCATTCTTACAGTTAACAGATATAATAAAAAGAAGTCACACAAACCTAGCGTGGATGCCTTCTGTGAGGAAGCGATTGTTCGCCGGGAATTATCTGACAATTTTTGCTTCTATAATGCACACTACGACAGCGTCAAAGGAATTACTGGCTGGGCAATTGATTCATTGAATAAGCATCGTGATGATAAGCGTGAGTACATTTATTCTCGGGATGAACTGGATAATTCACAAACTCATGATGATTTATGGAATTCGGCCCAAATTCAGTTAGTACGTGAGGGTAAAATGCATGGATTTTTACGAATGTACTGGGCAAAAAAAATTCTCGAATGGACTAAAAGTCCGGAGGAGGCTTTGGAGTTTGCAATCTATTTAAATGATCGTTACAGTTTGGATGGACGTGATCCGAACGGTTACGTTGGTTGTATGTGGTCTGTTGGGGGAATTCATGACAACGCATGGAAAGAGAGAGACATTTTTGGAAAAATTCGCTACATGAATTATCGTGGATGTGCACGAAAATTTAATATTGAGGAGTTTATTGACACTTATGGTGGTAAGGTTTATCATAAGGAAAAAAATTCATCTGGAAATGAATCATCGTCTTAAGTGTTAAAAGAGAGTTTATTTTTTTACATTCTAAAAGGGGTAGAAATAAATAACAGCCTCAATTAAAAAAGGAAATTGCCTTGTAAATAATGGAAAAATACACATGAATTGAAATAAACACAAATTTAGAAAAACGTGTGTACGAGGGTGTTTTAATATATTCACGAAATGTAAAAACTAGAGATACAAATGTTTATGTATCACATGACATTTCTGTGTGAATGTTTTGTCCTTCCCAAATACCGGGCGACGAACTTAACTCACGTTCGTGGCTTACTCTTGCTGTTCTCGGAGTGCACGTTCGTTGCCTACGTTTGTGAATCGGGTCCTTCTATTGAAGTCCTTGTTCGTGAGTCACTGATCTATGACTTGCTCATTTTTATAAATTCTAAGTTTGTTTAATCAAGTTGCAGCTAGTTCATCTTTAGTTTTTTCAGTTTATCAAACCATACAAAACGATAACGCGTTTTTAGTGTTATTAAAAATAATTATTTATACTTTCTTAATCGTAAAACAAAAACCACATATGTATAAAAAAAAATTATTCTTTGGTTGTACTCGTCAGTAAAGGATTCATTTGCTTCATTTGCGTTTTTTCTTTGTCACCATATAAATCAAGATTTTTGCCATTTCGCCAGACTAAGAAATCAAAGAAGCAACCCAAACTTGTTAAAACTGCAAAACAAAGAGAAAAAATTATTAATTTAAAAAATAGAAAAAGAAAATCCAATGTACCTAAACCGATGCCGTTGACAGCATAGCGGAAACCATCTTGATCATAAAACTGACAATTTCCTTGCAGTCCGCATTTACCGTTCCAAACAAGGCAAGTCGCATCAATAGCCCATCCAAATATTATAGGACCAGGAATTAAAGCAAACAGACTGACCATAGTTAGGGAAAGACCCTGCGAAAATGCTTTATCCTCTTTAGCGACAGCTCTGTAATTCACAAGGATATTTCCAATTTTTCCGGATGCACCAAAGAAATTTATAACCAGCGAAACCAGCGCGAATGCTATGTACTTCCCGAGACAACCAATGGCACATTGGCCTGGTCTCATGTTCTCGTCAATGGTTGGAATTGTTTGGCTACTTTGCCAGACACTCGAGCTAGCTGTCGTGGTATTTGATATCAGGCAATGACATCCTGCGAACATCTGCAAAAGGCAAAACAAAATGTTATTGCGGAAAATAAAATAATAAAAAAATAAAAAATTTACATTATCATCATGATTCCATTCACTGCATCCCGCATGACAAGCTGAAAAATATGAAACTCCAGTTGGCACATGGCATACAGGACTGTAAACAGCATTCTCGCAAGCACAGTTTAAATTGCAATCATTATTCATTTCTAAGACACCATTTTTTACACCCAAATTCTCCATGTTACAGTGAGCGTATAAATAAAAGAATTGTCCCACAATGCCAATGCATCCAACAAAGACATTCCAGAATAAAACTTTTGATGCTGATGGCTTCTTCGCCGAAATGTACCAACCAGATACAAGAAAAGCTGGTAACATGGCAAAGATGGTAATTGGTCCAGCAATTAACGCAACATCCCCAGCGGTTTGCATAAATTGAACTTCCATGTATTTGGTAAAGAACGTCATGAAACCAGTCATTCCAAGGACATAAAATATACCCGAAATGTTGTTGTAGATTATCAGCTTGTTTTTAAGCAATCGCATCAGGGCAGTAAGGAATGCTATAAAAAAATGGTGGAGGGTTGAAAATTAATTTAAAAAGGTAAACTATTAAAGACTTACTATCATTTTTGGGAATTTCCAGTAAACTGTTAACAAACGGACTAGTGGGTGTTCTGTCAAAGTCCTCTGGATCGTGTTGCTTTAAAAATACATCATCGCGATGTTTTCCTCCTTTGGGTAACTCCCGGGGAAACAGAGCAATCAATCCGGCCATCAATAAAAGGGCCGAACCAATGAACACCCATCCCAACCACCAAGCACCCAACCAACGAGGATCTGAGCTATCAATCAATGGTGTTTTCGTGGGATCAATGTATATTGAGAGGCAAACGCGAGCCACAGCGAACGCCACCATTGGGCCAAACATTCTTAAACACATGGCGTAAGACAACATGCGAGGAGTGTTCTTCTGTTTGGTGTTATCATCGAGATAGGTTTGACCAAGTGAGTAGTACAAGGAGTTTCCAATTCCCAGAAAGAATTGTGACATAAAGATCAACACCAACGGCAGGTAGTTGATGACAAGATCCTTGCTCTCGCATTCGTCATCTTCGGGGATGCCGTCTGTGCAAAGGGTGTTTACACTTGCCAACATTGTGGTGGATGTATTCTGGTAACAAAATTAGTAAAAATGTGTTATTTGAGTTTGAACGTAATTTATTAAATTTGTATTATTTATATTTACCGTAGCAACAAGTGCAGTCGCATTTATTGGAATTCCATTTGATATTGCGTCGTAATATTCTTTCGTGAGCATCAGAGCATCCTCACCAGCTCCGTAAAGAATGTGTGGCATGATCAGAATTAGGCATGAAAGGGCATTGAACACAATACCCCATGATATCCATCGTGGACGGTTTTGATTTCCTCCAGCATAAGATAACACCAAAGACAACAGGATTTGAGAGATTTCATTTCCACTGAGAACAGTTCCTACAAAGAAAAACATTTAATTTTTTTTTTTAATTATTTTAAACCAATTCTACACAATGGATCAGGTTTCATCGCATAGTGTTTCATGACATTTTTGAATTATTTTACTACTCAGATGTGCAAAGTCATTTTATAAGCCCTAAGTCATTACTCATTGTGCTATAGGCATTGTTATTGTGTCAATAAAACTTCTTCGAACCTCTTCTCACTTCAGTCTGAATTTGTACATAATAATTCAATTATAATAAAATCGGTATTATTGATAACAGAAGCCTGATGGTCAATAACAAGTGTTTTGATATCATGGCAATTATGCCATTCAATAGGATGAGCCAAATCACTATCTTTATGAGTGTTTATCTAAAAATTGAGACAGATTTCCGAGAAGCTCAATAACGAGTACTACTATGTATATTGATCATTGTTGCTTTATTGAGGACGATTTTTTATATTCGTTAAATTGATTCGTGAATCATTAAATTATTAATAGTACAACAAATTCTGGTTCCAACATCAAAATAGGCATTTTTTTATAATAGATACTAGAAAATAGGATTCATTTACATTCAAACCACCATGTAGCGGGAGTGCATTTATTAAGTAACGATTTTTATTAGAAAAACTTTTAATAGTGACACTTCTCTGATGATAACTAAAACACAATGGATTCGTCTCAGTTCCTAGGACCAACCTAACTTCCCACTAAAAGCACTAAAATATAATACATAACTTCAATTAACACAGAAGTTCATAAAATAAGGAATCAATTCTACGGTTTTATAGAAACAAAAAAAAAATTAATTTAAGATTAAGAAAATTAATTCAAATTTATTCCAGACATTGAAAATAATTGATTAAAATTTATAAATAGAACCACACACACCATAATCTTTAGGAAATTGTCATTTTCCGATAATTAAGACATTTATGTTTACAAGAACACCAAATTGAAAGTACACCATCTGAATAAGACGTGTCTAATACAAGCAATTGCAAATAGCAATGCACTTCACTGATAAAGAGAACAATATAAGATTAATAAAGGTTTTCGGATTCAGAGATTCCAGACGGAACGCACACGGTACTGTACAACACGTCGATGTGTGGGACAGTAAATTAATTTAATAAAATTTATGGTATCACAATGTCAACGTTATGGGCTTTATACACTGAGTAGTGAATACTGAACTGCACACATCACACAAATAATCCATTGTGAACACATTAATGAAATTAAAGCACACACAACTACTAACTTCAATTAATAAGTTTAACTATTTACTACATGTTTTTCTCACTAACTTAAACAGCAAATTGTTAGTTTTATTGAATAATACATTGAGGAACTATAAAATTTAATAATTCTGCGGTGAGTGACAAAAGCATGTTTCTGATCTGTAACTGTGGAATTTTAAATAAATGCTAAGTTTATGCAAATGTTTGAAAGAATAACAACTATTTAACTGTCGACAACCATTTGCAATAAACGCGAGCAAGTATGATCGCGCGCGCACGTTGAGATTTTTTCATTCAGAAATATTTCACACTGAAGTGCATTTAGCGTGGGATCTATAATTAATCATTAATCAATAATAAACAATAATAAGTGTAAAATACCTGTAACTTTGCTTGATATTTTGAAGCGCTTCTCTATGGTTGTGAGTGTGACAACAAAGTACATGTACGACATGGCCTGGATCGTGCCCAAAATTCCATAAACAATGATGAACGTTTTAGTATTGGCGAAGCGTTGCAACCATCTCGGTCGGTAGCATGTAACACCGCACTGATTTTCAATAGGTGCTGGCATTTTATATTTCTATTATAACACTTTTTCAAATAAATATTTTTTAAAGAATTAAATAAATAACCAGCAAGGATTCTAAAAACTTTTACAAATCATAATTTTTGATTGTGCAATAAAAACGTGTGTGTGTCACCAAACAACTTCAAAGTGTTCTTGTGCATCAATATGAGAAACTTGAGCAGTCCATTCAATTCGTTTATTCAAAACGATTTAAACTGGCAAGACCAGATCACAGGACGGTTAGTTACGCTATAGCAATTATTGCGTGCTTTAAGTGACCAACTAATTATACAAAGTCCGACGTGTTACTGAGTCTCTGAGTTACTGGTTGATCAGTTTTAAACTCTTGCTCAGATAAGACAATAAATAGTGATAATTGATAATACATCTTATGTGATAAGTCATTGTAATAAAATGTTTTAGTGGTAACGAGGCGCATTAAGGATTTCACACGATAACTACTTCAATGGAATCCTTCAGGTTAACAATTTTGATTGAAAATTATGCCCTTTAATATTCAAACGATCCTTTTAAAAGTAGTCATGACTTTTTAAGTAGATTTTTAAGCAAAAACTATAGACGTCATACTTTTATTTTTAATGAAATTGTAAATGTTGTAAAACAATAAAACACGTTAACTGTTTCAAATCGTCGTTCTACTCTGGTTTTTTATGGTTCACGCTATCAGCTACATACTAAATTCACAATAGTCGATAGGAGAAATCCTGATAACTAATAATCGCATATTAGCAAATTACCCGATTACAATAGGCATATCTTCCAAATAGCCTCGTCTAGAGTTTTATTAGTGCAGCAAGTACCCCGTTCGTAAGGAGCATGGTGATTTTTAGGATAAGTTTTTTTTGTTGGACCGAAAACTCAAAGTCATCTTTGGACCGTTTGCATGCGTTTCATTCATAGCGGATGAGCGTCAGGCTGTCCCCCATAAAGATAGTAGTGACCATCAATAAAATGGTTTGCGTCATTGCCGGCGCCTGTAAACATTGCAGATTTAAAGTAAACAGACTTCTTGAAGTGTTGTCAAATAAATAAATTACATAAAGTGTTTTAAAGTTATTCATGACTTTTTATTTTACAAGTACGTTGTAGAATAAACGTGTGCCAAAATATGTCAAAATAAATATTGCGTTTATAAATTTAAAAATACTTTTAGAATAAATTCTTATATTCCTTGGAAAGTTATTATCATTTTTGTCACAAATTAGCTATAGCCTGTATAAGATGTAAAATTTCGTCGATATTCATGTGAAGTACTTTATCTCGCATCATCACTACAAATCCATGAATAAAGAATCAGTATCCAGAATGACTAAAAAATTGGGCCCCATTTAAATTATTGTATAGATTTTTTCCATTTTTAAATAATTTCCAATCTCTATAACGGTTTCATCGATCTTTTAAAATTCAAGTCAAAATCCCAAACAATTTATTTTTGGCAAGCCAGAAAAAATTGCTAAAAAATATTTTATCATTAAAACCATAAAATGTAATCCCTCAATTTAATGAAAGCATAAAAGGATTTAAATTATATTAACAAAATAAATTCCCCCACCTTTTAATTCTGATACCCCTGGCAAGACACTTATCATTTATCACTGTTATCAGCGGAATACTAATCTTATCAGTCCAGCCTTCACACAGATAACACTATAGAAACCATTTTACGGTACTCGAACTCGAAATACCTGATAGTTCTCTCTGACTCTGCTCCAATCATTCAAACATGTAAAGGCCATTACCAATTTTGTAATGTTTGCTCCAGTGGACAGTTTTTGTGTGTACTAAAAATAAGTCGTTAATTCTATTTAAATCGGTTCTTCCTCAATTAACAATTAAACATAAGTGTTTAGAATTATCATTAATCGGTGTTGAATGAAATTAGGTTTTAATGCAAATGAAGCGATCATAAATAGTTCAAAAGTGGTAGATAACAATCGGCTATTACCTGGAATAATAATTGATTCACAAAAGACTAAATCATGAATCAGCAACGTACCACAACAATAATACAACCATATCAACCGACAACGCCCGAAATTGAGGCGCGTGCTAATAACATTGAGACAGGTTTGTGAAGATGCCTTTTTTGTTGGTTAATTCGGTAATCCAGATGATAAAATACGTGGGTGCAATAAAATTCAAATAATTGCCTGCCAATTATCCAGTTAATTAATTTTAACAAATTGTTAGTGCAATTATTGGTAAAACTTCTTCTTGAACACGCAATAGTTGAAAAGTTCAAGGAATGACGGCGAGGGAAGATAAGTAGTCGCTGCGAGTGATAAAAATATATCGAATGCAAAACATTGATTAGATTAAATGTTGCCCGAAATAATTTGCAACTTAGTCCAAAAAAAAAAAATTAATTAATTTTCCTTGAGGTAGGAAAGTATAAGCCTGAAATAATGTCCAACTTTATTGTACTTAGATTTTGATAAAACTTAAAAATAATAAAAACTCAATACTTAACTTTCAGACTCCTTGGATTGTGGCATATCTGCACTGGGCTGGTGCAACACAATAGGATGTCAAAAATTAGCTACATCAAGAGTGTTTTTAACCATGATGGTATTTGTGGGTATCGCCTTGGGAATGGCTGAGATGTATTTCATAATCTCAGCAAGACAAGCTGCAGTGGAACATAGTTTCGCTCCAACAACAGTGGGATGGTTGCTCATGAGTCGGGGCATATTTGAAGGACTTTTCGCTTGCTTTATAGCGTACTGGGGCAACAGAATACACCGTCCTGCGTGGTTGGGAGGGCTGTTGATTTTTCAAGCTGTTACGTGCATTGCTGTTATAATACCGACGATTGCAAATAGGTGTGACGAATTTTTTCAAATTTAAACTATAAAATAATATTAATTTTTTTCAATTTTCAGCGATGGCGACATAAATAGCATAACAGAGCTAACGTCCAATCAACTTTGCGCAATTACTGGACAAGCATCCAATCAGATTGCTGAAAAATCATACTGGATCACATCGCTTGTAATGTTGTTTGTGCTTCAACTCGGACTCGCTTTAGGCAACATCAGCTACTATACTCTAGGATTAAGTTTCATTGATGACAACACTAAAGAGCATTTATCCCCAGCTCTGTTGGGAGGTGCATTAGCTGCAAAATTTTGGGGCGTTCAATGGGGCTCGGCATTATCTTTAATTGTAAATGTAACTAATCTCGGATGGTGGCTAGGCTGGTGTGTCATTGGGCCAATAATTTTTATTCTTGGCTGCATTGTGGGATTGTTTCCGCGACGCCTGTTAAGCACGTTGGTAAAACAGGCAGCCGACAATATTATTGAGACGGCCACCAACAGTTCGCTTGTACTGAATCCATCCAAGTTATTGGCCGATGTCTCGCTAGCCAAGTCAATGCGACGTCTTTTTTGCAACAAGATTTTGATATTTAACGTGATTGCTGCAGTGTTTGTGGAGACTGCAATAATTAATTTCTTCTTCTACGAGAGTGAGTACATTCAGTCGAGGTTCCTCATCCCAACGGGTGATGCACATAGTCTTCACAATGAGTGGACATCAAGATTTCTTACGAAATTAATACGCCCACCAGTTGTGGCGTTAGCTGTAATGGTGGCTGCTCTTATAATCGCAAAAGCCAATCCGAATCCGAGAAAGTTAGCTGGATGGAATGTGATTACTGGGATTTTAGTAGCGGCTCTATTCATTGGTTAGTAGTTGTAATATCGTTTCTTTAATATACCGTTTTAATTAAAAATAAAATTTTCAGGATACATTTTTGTTGACTGCCCAACGCCAGCGATTGCTGGAGCACATCGAGATAAATTGAGTATGCCTTATTGCTCCCATAATTGTTTGTGTTCTCAAAACACAAGATTTCAACCAGTGTGTCCACACGAGAGTGTTCAAACTTATTTCTCACCGTGCTATGCTGGCTGCAGTGGAGAATCCTTTCTAAATGATATTAGGGTATGTTTAATATAGGAACGTTTAAATCATTTTCTAAATTCTAAAAATACATTTCCAGGTATTTGAGAACTGCACTTGTGCAATTGACACAGAGATACCTATGTTGGAGGGAGTACGTGCATCTGAGGGTGCCTGCAACTACTCCGAATGCAAAATAATGGTCATCATTTTTCAAGTGTTTACCGTCTTCGGTTCTGCACTATTAGCATCTGGTATTATTGGAAACATCATAATATCTATACGCTCAGTTCTGCCACAAGACAAATCCTTGGCATTATCATTTGAATTGTGGCTGGTGGGGTTGGTGGCTCACATTCCGGGAAAACTTGGATATGGCGCAATTGCTGAAAACAACTGCCAGTACTGGTCCAATGATGGTACTCGATGTTACTTACATGATTCTCCAAGTTTTGGGAATTGGCTTAATATTGTGACAGCGTGTTTGATCCTCATCGGAGTTATCTTTGATGTGTTTGTGTTTATCTTCGTCAAGAAAATGGTTCTTTATGGAGAACCACCAGATGATGTCTACACGTAAAAATCCAATGAAAATGGATTCATAGTATTTTATTAATACATTTTTTTGTTCTCCAACAGCCCCGTACAAACGAATATAATTCGACGCCCACCACCTGTACCGCAAATACAAGTTGAACCCATGGCAGCAGAGCAAGTGCAATTACTGCCAATGCAAACATTTACAATGCCAGTCATTCAATCTATACAGCAAACACAAACTGGATACAGAAGTGGCACTTCCAATGATTCAGTGACAAGTTTTGACAAAAATGCAACATTTCAAGATGTAAGTTTGGAACATAGTTAAGATTTTATGAATGTATCAATGTTTCAGCTTCCTCTCATTCTCAGGAACTGATGGTAAATCTTCCAAAAAAAATTGAGCTCGAAGAATCTACATTCAATTCAAATAATGGTGATGGAGTTCGGAACAGAAGTGTGTCACCTTCAATTGGCAATGGTTCAATTCAGAGTGACAATGAAGCCACAAACGATGGTTTGCAACGACCAGGAAGGCCTTTGAGTCCGGAGACCAACTTTTAATTAATGTTAGTATTGTTTTGATACTGCTTGAATATGTGTAATGCCAAATTTGTTGTAACTCATAAAATTACATTAAAGACACTATTATTTAAATTAAGTTTAAGGATTTACGAGAAGTAACTGCAATTTTCAGTAATAAACATTTAACTTTTGTAGTTAAATTAAAGTTATTTTAACTTATTTCCAAGTTAACACATTTCGACCAACTATAATATGGGATTAATTAATAGTGAGAAAATAAATTAATTAAGGGTGAAACAAATGTTAAATAGAATAAAGTCCAATTTCCGCTTCTTTTTAATAAGTATGTTATTCTTCGAATACTTTATTTGTTGTATAGTTGAAATATACATACATAGTCATTTTTCTGTTTTTAATTTTTTTGTTATTGTTTACATGCTTGAAAGAGGAACAATATTAATGCAGATTGTGTGTGTGTGTGTGTATTTTTTTTGTTTAAATAAATATATTTTATAACCTATTGGGAAATATTTACAATTCCTATCTTTTTTTTCACAATATTTCAATCAAATACACCGCAGAAAGCGCGTACTATAATTAAATTTACATGCATTGGTATTTTGTGTCTACTTCCAAAGCAGATATAAAGCGTTTTATCCGTTTCATGGGCATTTTAATAACATTTATGATTACATTACAATGATAAAAAGTTAAATTTCAATTTCTTTTTTGCTTAAATTAATTAAAATAAATGAAACATACACAATTAGCTGGACACTATAAATATAGCTTCATCATAACATTATTTAGTCTTTAATGCTACAAGAGTCTTGACATACTTGACAAGTTTTTTTTTTGATAGAGGAGTAGTGGCGGATAGATAAGTGGGTGTATTACAAATTGCGAAAAAGTATAAAAATAATACACATTCATTTATTCTTTATTATTATGCAGCCAGTTTAATGTAATATATTAGTCGTATGTAATTGTATGCCCAGAACTTTAATATGCACATCCATTGAATTTCCATTAGAGTAGTATTTTTATTTATTTATTATTAATGTTGTAATTTGATAAAATTTATTTGATCCTCGATTACTCAATCAACTAAATATCTTTTAATCATCTAGCTTTTTAGTGAGAGTTATTTCGTGCAGCTATTTTAAGTCAGCGTTTTTAATTTCTTTATTTATGTGTAATTTTTATTTTAACTTTTAAATTCTAGACGTTTAGACTTTTTATGTAGAGTTTATGTTAAATAGTTTTTTTCGTTTTAATCATTCAATTTTCATGCAACATAATTTTTGAATAACACGGAAACAGTTGTGTTGTAATTAATTTGACAAATAATTAATTATCACATATGTATTTTTACCTTTTTCATTTTTGTCGTATTAATTATGCTTAACATATTTATTTGATTGTAAAATAACAAAATACAACTAAAAAAGATTAATTCAATTGAAATAAGAGCATAATTCCATCGCCATATTCTTGTGTTTCTTTTAATTAACAACATAAAAATCAATTCAAAACAATTCACAGCATTTTTGTTTACTCAACCACTGACATATTATGATTTTATGACAACACTCATTCGTTAATTAATTTAATAAAAAAGACGTTGTTAAATCGTTCTTTCACCTCTTTCTCAACTGTATGCAGTAATATTATATAAAAATTAATAAAGTTTTTCTTTTTTTATAATTTAATACAAAATATATATTACAAAACGAATAACAAGCAAACAAGTAAATTTTCACGCCCACTGTCGTTTCTGTCTAGTAAAGTAAAGTTCCACATTTCACAATTATTGTGTATGCGGTTTGTTGTTAATTAAATATATTTGCTACATGTTTATTTTACAATAAAACCATAAATACAATTATATGTCAAGAATGTTACTTGTTTCTTAGCTATATATTTCACAGTGTAACGAATTTTCCAAAAAAAAAGTTTGTTTATTTTTTTTTTTTTTTTTATAAAAAATAGATAGACTAGAATAAAACCGCAAAGACTTTTCTGACTTATAGTTTGATGATCACAAGTGAAAAAAACACGTCTGAAGCATATTAATATGTAACAGAATAGCAATAACGGACATAGTTATTGTACGTACTATAATTCAACAGTTTAATTTGGGGGAATAAGCCGTATTGACTTCATGGTGCTGGTGGATTGACTGCATTGGGATTGGGTGCTGGCTTCGGAGCGGATGCAGACAGTGCTGCTAGTTGCGCCAATGTTTCTTGTGATGCATTCGCCTTTAGTATTGAATTCTCCACTTCCAGCTGATTGATTCGATCCATCAGTTCGGCGATTCGTTCTTTTAACACTTCCACTTCTTCGCGAACAGCAAACATCAAATGTGACTTGACAAGATCCTTTAAAATAATAAATTGTCTTTTTATTGAATAAAATCTTAATATTTAATTATCTTATTGAATATATTTTTTAACCATAAAAAGTAGTCATTATAAAATGTTATTTAAGGAGTGTTGAGCTTTTCCATAATCCTCTTATAGGAATAAACCTTAGAGCTTTAAAGTTACACCCAAGATAATAAATTAAAATCAACTCTAAACACTTTTATAATACTTTCTGAAAAATAATTGAGTTACCATACAAAATGCAGAAAAAACTTACCATTGCCTGCTCAATCTTATTATCAATAGCCACACTTGTCCCTGATGCGCTGTAAATAACAAACAAAAAACATTCGAATATTAATTTATCATTCAAACGAAATGTTTACATTTGTGCAGGACACAAAACAAATGTTAAGGTCGACGGTCAAGGAGTATTTATGTGACACTCCTTAATGATGCAATTCAATAACACATATGTATCCTCGACCCTCATGATGGCATGTTTCAGATATTGTAATGAACAAGGAGGTTTAAGTATGCTGGCAATATAACTAGAAATTCTTGTAGTGTGGTTCGTGTTTAATTAAAACATAAATGTGAAATTAAATGAATAATAACGAGACACATAAAAGGTGGCGTATTTTCGGACCTACGCAGTTATATTACTCCTGTGGTCAAGGATTTGTCACAGACATTGGTGTCATTTACTAATTTGCATTAAATTTCATCAAGGATAAAGAAAGTCCTATGTAAAAATTTTCATAATACACAAAGATAATTGTATTGCTATTAGACAAATTGTTTGTAATGTCTACAATAAAGTGTGAGCCCTTTGTCGATAAAGAATGGAAGAGACAAAGAACCTTTAATCTATGTCGAATAATCGTTTTCAAAACAATAATCTGATTTATGTGGGTTAATTATTTCTTTGAAATCCATTTTATAAATTCATTAAAGCTATTTATTTTCTTTATGTTTCAAAATGCTGTGAACAATACATTGTCTTTTTAAAACAAACACAAAAAGGCACATGCAACCGGACACGCAAATGGGCCACAACACCGGCTATTTATTTATAGAAATGATCTACAAAACTATGCTAACTATTGTTGTGATACCGTGACCAAAAATCGATCCAAAACATTAATGAGGACGCCGTCAGTTGGCATAAAGGAAGCATATTTTATAGATTAAAGTTGCATATTTAATGTAAATAAAATTTAATTCGCGAAACGGCATTTTCTGTGAATTTGAATTTTTAATCGTGTCGTGTATTCCAACATGAAATTCATGGAAAAAAGGATGCGTGCTTTGAAGGTAAAAAATGATATTAATGCTATTTAATAACTGTGATCATGCAACCAAAACGACGAGGACATTACGAAAAACGTTATAGAAGGCCGTTGGTCACCACATCCATTTAATTGTACTCACTAAAGGACATTGTATGCATTTTCAATGAAATATAATTATATAAAAATCTGTGTGGCGGAATGATGAAGAGGGAAGCTCGACAGCATTTCCAGGAACAGCAATTACAACGATGCGCAGAAATACCCGAGCACAGGCGTTCCAAATGTGCAGCCTTCGCTAACACACAAAGGCCTGGCTCAAGCACACTAACAAAATTCCACTAGAATCATGCGCATATGGGACGTCAGGCGACTTCGATTCTCTTAAAAAGCTCATAGAAATGTGTACACAAACACGCCATACTACACACAGTTGAAGGGCCTGCGCATTGCATTTTGCATATTCCAGAAGTACGTGCTACCACAATTCACGCAGCAATTAACTACATGAGAGTGTTTCCGTTGATTTTGAACAATTGCAATAATTTTTTTTGGCAAGCATAACAGGAATTGTAACATTATATTTAATTTATACTAACTTTGGATAGAAGTGGTCAATGTATTTAATGACTACCTCCCGCAGTATATCCTGTTTTCCCACAAAGGGTATTGGATACTGTTGATGATGCATTGTCATTAAGTTCGATATCATGTTGAAGTTGCCACACAAAATATTACAAACGATGACTGACTGACTAGACACAGAATCGTAGGAACGCTAAAACTAGTCGATTCTAGTGCAGTTTGTTTTTCTTAGTCTTTTTACAGACAATTTTCTTGAATTTCTTTCAATTTTTATTTTAATAACTTATTGCAAAAATTTTAAACACAATTCCACAAACTTAATTTGATCACAAGTTTCATCAATTTTGCCTTGACTGAACTTAAATGCACTAAATTGTATTGCTAATTATAATCGCTATCGATATAATAGAAAACTGCACGCCACTTCCTTACAAAACGATATTCGATTTTAGTTATTCCGTGCGATTGTCCAGAACAAAAAAAAAAACGCAGCAAATTCCCGTATCTGTATGTTAGCCTTGATACACAAACGTACAATACTTGCAATCTCACTTCGGGAAAAATTGTTCGCAAAATGTTTCACAAAAAAGCACACATTAAACGGCAACTTAAAAAAGATACAGATAGAAATTACAACAGTCCACCCGAACTGTGTTCACATTGTGGAATAAACTTTGTTTTGGGGAAATGGCTTTTTTGGAGCTTGTTGAATAAAAACTCCATCTGCCGATTTCGTAATTGGACGTTTCTGTAATGGACTTTAGTGCCACTCTGAATTGCAATTTCATGAAATACATAATGTACTGCGAATTAAAATATGTACGATGAAAGGGGATTCCGGATTACCCGAAATGCGCATGCGTTCTACATACCCGATGCACAATTGTATGGTTTTCAGGAATGTTGTTAAACAGTATGCAGGGTGTATGTGCAAAAGGTATGGAAATTCGCTGATCGATTACTGTCTGGGCACAGCTGATGTACTTTTAAAAAATAGTTTCAAAAGTTCAAAAACAATTACAGAATCTTCAGCATACAGCCAAAATATAAATGAATGGCTGACTTTTGGTTTCGCAAAATTTCAGAATTCTTTTGCCAGGAAGCCGTAATTTAAAATTTACTTAATTACAAAAAATTGTGTTTGTTTTTTAAAAACTGCACCCAAAATTAAAAAGGATTGAATGTGCATTTAAAAATTCCATAGACTTATTGTCAAAAAAAGGATTTTTTTATGGCAACGTTTACCTATTATAAATGAAACTTTAAGAATGTATTAATTATTGTTGTTTGTTGTTTTGAAATTGATAAGATAAGTTTGGTACAAAAATACATTTTTGTTTCGAGCATAGTTGGGAATACAAACATCTTTAATGGAACTATTTTAAGTAACCATACAAATTCTTTTAATTACCTCCAGTTTTTGAATCTATTAAAAATTTATTCAATTATTTAAGAGGATTTGGTTTAATTTTGTCTAATGAATAGATTAAAATTGTTGTAAAATTATCTCAAAAAAATGCGCATATTTAAATTTGTTTTCATTTCAATAAAGAAACTGCAGCTATGAATAATCAATTACGTGTGCATTGTAAAAGGGGAGAAAATTGAGAAGACGCCAGATAATCATCGATAGAAATAATAAATATAAAGTGCCCCAACAACACAACAATTATAATTATAGCTTTGCTTGATGCAAGAGTCATTAAATATAGTAAATACAAAAATGCGAATTTATAAATAAACTTTTCACTGTAAACGTATAGTCTATAATTATAAAACAAACAAACCGCTTCTGGAATTAATCTTAACTATATATTATAGTTACTTATAATATGAGAATAAGTAATTCTCAATGTTTGAGGCCATTAGGCTGATTGTAATTCCATATCCATAAAAACTATAGAAAATACATGTGGCCGCGACGAATCATGCAAATTGCCCTTGAACATAAGATTAAGATGAATTCATAATGTTAAATGTTAAACAAATGCAAGTCAAAACCCGTGTTATTTTAAAGATTATTGCGACACAAAATTACACAAAAATAGTCAGAAAATGAATGCAGAACATTTTGCATATTAACCCGACTATCACACACACGCACACGGAAACAAACAAACCCCCACACACTTTGGACCTAACCTTAAATCACTGCTGGATGCAGAAGCGCCAACGGAAGCAGCCAAAATTGGTTGTGGACATGAGTTACGCGAAGAATAAGCGGAAGCTATCATTGATGGACTGGATGGTAATGAGCCACATTGTATATTATAGCTATTCGAGTTGCTGTATCTCCCCGAAATGTTGCTACTGCCGGGACTATCAACGTACGCGCCCAGCATATTTATGTCGTAAATACTTTTGGGCAGAGGACAACCTGGAATCTTAATGCCACGATCGGCATTCTCCACATTTCGCGTGGTGGTAGCAATTTTTTTCCGCTTCACAGTGTCACTTGTATCACGATAATTATTGTTATCGTCAAACACACTACTACAATTATTATTATTGTTGACTTGATTAGCACTACTGTCCAGCAAATGTTGAGTTTTCAAGAGCTGAGAACGCACTGAACTTAGAGATTGTTTGCGGCTCATCGGCTTTGTGTAATTGTGCAAAAGCTCATTGGGGCGACTTTGTGATGATGCCCCCGAATAGGTGGATTTCAATGCCAAGGCTAACCCGGAAATTCTGAATATACACACATTTTTTAAAAGCAATTTGTTTATTTAATTTAACATAGTACTGACTACTGCCATATGATGACATTATGTATTGAATGAAAATTAAATTGATGAGATTCACTGTCGTATTAATGATAGGTATTTGTGTGCGTGTGTGTAAAGTGCAATTTTAGAAAATATAAGTACGTGTACTTGCTTTGATTTAAACTTGGCCATTAGGTACTCTGTTGTTCCCGTCTGACAAGAAGAATAATAAGTATTCTACTGGAAGTTAAGTCACTAAAGCAATACGTAGCGTAAGAAATGCGACCTTCAATTATTCTAACTAAATGAAGCTCGCGATGCTTAATGGTTATGTCATTTGGAGAGAACAAGTTCAAATCAATCAAGAGTATAGTTGTTTGTGGAAGTAAATGTGTAGGGTATGATGATAGTTTAGAAAGGCGCATTCAAAACAAACATGAATTGTTGTTTGGTCGAAGTAATGACACACTTTACGTTGCATAGTGAGCCGGCATGAATGGAGCAAAATAGTAATTGGAATTTTGACGGCTTAATTAAACAATTAGTAGGTACTCATGTTACCGTGTAAGATTGTGTGAAGAGTAATTGTTTTTCCTGCTTTGTAATTTTGAATGACATAAATTAAAAGCAAATATAAACTGCATTCATCGTTTGACATCAATAGTCATTAAATATTTTCTTAAATACTTTTAACTTAAGCCTAGAGTGATCAAAACCTGTTTATTTTAACGTAAGTCAGGAAAAAGAAAGATAGTATAGGAATTCTCCTAAATTCAAGGTGTGCAAGCTATTGTAGTTTTTTTAGTCAATAACATGACTTTGGAAAAAGCTGAGTTTCTTTAATTTAGATCCAATGAACACACACAAATTCAAATTTCAAGCTGTATCTCAAACAAATAATTTAGAAACTATTAATTATTAAAAAACTTTAATTAAATATTTAACATTAAAAATAGAGCGATATGTAAACTTTAAAGGAAAAAAAATTTCTCAGGAAAAGTGAATATTTTCATATAAATTTTCCATGAAAAAGTGTCTTTACTGAATTCACCACAAATGTGTCTCGGATAAATTTACTCATAATTTGGAATATTAATTATTTATATTCAAATAAATTATTTAGTTTAAATCACAATTTTAAATTTTAAATCATGTTTGATCATCAAAATTTAAATTACAGGTTACAGCTAATGCGTTGGCGTTGGAAGAATCCTTTGAAACTTAAAAAAATTCAAATCTTAGGTTAATAATTTTAAATTGTTTCCTGATAAAACCTTTTTTCAATGAAGTTTTTATATTTCACTAGAAGTGAAGTAAATAATGGATTAAAATTCCTAGAGCATTTCAGCTGCAGATGTTTTTAAAATAAGTAGAACGACATAAGAAAGACTCATAGCTATATTGTTTCTGTCTTGATTTTAAGTGAGATAGAATACAAAAATGCATCATCACGCAATGTCTAAAGTTTTAAATCGAACAGTTATCAACCTGGAATGTTTATAAGAAATAAGTCTTTCAGAAATTCATTTTAATTAAATGACTACGAGAATGTGTATCATCCGCGACTTTCATTATGATTCATGAATAGTAATCGAAATATCCAGTTGTATAAAAGTACCCAGTACCCACTGAAAGAAGTCGATAATATTTGTGTGTGTGAATTTCACCAAAACACTAGTATGTGTCGAGAGTCAAGACTATGCCAAGACGCAATGCCGAAAAGAAATAAAATATAACGTAAATCGGAACAATATAAGAGAAGACATAAAGAGCAAAAAATCAATAACTGAAATAATTTGAAATGTACTTAATTGCACATACCTTTCACTGTCCTCGCCCACAGATTGTGCATCCTCACCGATAATGGCAGCAGCCACATTCAGTATTTGGTCACCACCCAATGCAGCAGCGGCTGCTGCCGCCGCAGCACCTCTCGACATCAACGAACTGCTGCTGGGCGCTGTTTGACTAGGTGTCCCAGAGCCAGGCGAAGACGTCTGCAGTGTAGCCGCCAGCACAGCAGCGTTCACCTCCTGCACTGGTGTTGTTGAACTTCCACTGTCAGTGCCACCAGTTGCTGTCGTAGTATTTACAACTCCAGCAAATACTGGTGTTGTTGCTGGAGCCACTGCATCTGTATTTGGCGCTAAATTTGATGGGGCGCTACCACTTTCACCGATGAATTGATTTTGGCCAGCATCAGTGGTAGGATTGCCGCCACCAACATTAGTCATCAATAATGTAGCGTCCACGTGTCCGATGGTCATTGGTTGTTGTGGCACATTCGTCGCATTGTTCGCTGGTTGTTGCAACACACTACTCGGCAGTCCAGCTGGCAATGTGTGACCCTGTCCTGAATGTTGGTTCATTGTGGCGGCGACAGCCGCACTGAACACCGGCTGTGTCGAGGTTGCTTCAGCAGCAGTCGCCACAGATGAGGCAGCCGGATAAAATTGTGATTGACTAACTGGTGTTCCCGGAAGTATGCCACTATTACTGTTGTTCGTCTGTTGCGATAAAATTTGCTGCAACTGCTGTGGCGGCAGACTCTGTGCGACAGCCGGTGAACCTGTTGCGCTGCTATCAACAGCTGTGGATGTCACAGGTATAGACATCGTTTGGCCATGCATAAATGTCGCCGCCTCAACGGTGGTCGATATCGATTGCGCTGGCGACGTTGAAGTCGATGAGATGGCTGCAAATGTGCTGCCCGTACCAGTACCACTAGAGCCCAAGAACTGACTGTGCGGCTGTTGGTTCGGTGATTCGTCAGTCATTTCTGTTTGATCGACATGATTCTCATTGAGACCAACACCAGAATCACCAGTGCCGCCGCCGCCTCCATTCTCACCCTCCTTGTTTGTCGCATTATTTACATTGTTCGTTTGTAACGTTGTGTGGTCCAGATAGTCCATGCACATCCATCGGCCACGCTTAAACGGCTCCGTACTTTCGATTTTCACCACTTTAAATCGTTCATTGCGATGATTCATGTCTTTCAGGTCGACCTCATGCTGCTTGAGATCAGCATTGGCATGTAGTTGAGCGTCCGAGTCTTTACCACCCTGCGGGCTGCCATTGCCCCCACCACCACCAACACCACCAGGCATGTTTGTCAATTCGCCCGGCGCCACAATTGCCAGACCGTATTGTGAACTAGTTGGAATGACGGGCGCCGTGCCGAGCGCGTCACGTGCAATGAATAGGTCCTCCTTGGAGAACGTGTCCTCCGAGAAGCTAGGCGTCTCATTTTCAAGATCTGTGATTCGACTGTTGTCATCGGTGTGTGACTCATCCAAATCGTCGGCTGAATCCTCACCGTTGTCAGGACCCACATTTCGTGTGCCCACCGTCACCGAGGTGATTTGAAAGGAAGAAGTCTTTGCTTTGCGTGAATTACCACCACCACCGCCACCAGCAGCAGTCGCTGTCGCTGGTGATGTGCTACTACTTGTGCTGTTGCTACTGTTGGTGGATGCAGCCGCATGTCCAACATCATTTGTGGCAGTACCATTACCACCTAACCGCAAACTCTCCGATGTTGTCCGATGGATAATTTTACCGGCACCAACACTGCCACCGCCTGTTTTGGCGTCACTCGATTGACGTTTGCCTGCACCCGCACTTGTGCTATTACTGGTGCCATGACTGTTGTGATGATTGACACTGTGATGGTGATGATGATGATGATGAGGTACGCTATGTGTATGGTGATGGTGGATATGGGCGCCAGCACCATTGGAACCACCTGTCGTCGTTGATGTACTGGAATTACTATCAGCCATTGATGTTTTATGGGTTTATGTATATTATGTGGAGATATACTTCTTTAAGTTGTTATATTTATGTTTATAAGTTCAATGGAGAGGTTGATTCCCTTATACGACTTTGAGCGCGTTTATTCTAAAACACAAGAAGAAGAATTGGTTAAAACGAGTTCACACTTTACAGTGTCGCGAAAAATCTCTAGACTGATTAGATAAAACGAATGACGATCATCCACTTAAAAACGTTACATTCATTTGAATTATTAAGTAAGTCTACTGTGCATACTTTAAGTGACATGGCTTTGTGGTCCACACAATCATAGATATGCTACCTGTTATTTATCACATAATGTTGACGATAAGCCATATAAATTATAAAAAAATGTCGCTTACAATAATTAAATCATCATTATTTTTTGTATTATTTCGTTGAGAGTATATAAGACAGGCGCGTACTTATTTCCTTTATATACGAATGCATGAAAATAAAAGACAATTGCAAAAAATGTACATAAAGCGAGCCAAATATATATCGTTGCGAATATCTCGTCAAATCAATACATAAAATTTAGTTATTTTGTAATATGAAAATTTATTTTGAAACTGTCACCATACAATTGCACTTCATTATATTCGATTTATACACGAAATTGAAAACAAATTTTGAACACAACAATACACAATTAAACCACACAAACGTTTTAATATGGTGTACGTTTTCTTGGACTATTCTCTGTATTTATTATTCAACATTGTTCGGTGAATTTAGACCAATCACTATTTGAAGAACAATTTCGTAACGTTTTTTAAGATAATGATCACAATCATCCCTTGCACGAAAAAAGAAAAACTTGAGACTATCTGTTTTCAATCGCACATATTAAATATTATATTTGATAACTTCTTATGTACTATATATGTATATTTGTCCCAACTTTGCGCGCGTATGTGTATACGTCACATGCACTTACCCAACACACCTAAATCAAACAACTCAACCCTATCCGTACACACAGCGCATACACTCGCAAACAATTAGAAAACCAATACCATCAAATTCTGCACATCATCCATGTGTGTGTTCTTATTTTTTTCGCCTCTTTAAACTTTTTTCTTGATCATTTTTGCATCATTTTGTTGTTGTATTCGTTATGTGTAATTTTTAACAAAAAACTGATATTTTCTAGACATACTTTAAAACAATTCACAAACACCGTTTTCCTTTTAACTTTTTCTTATATTTTCCAGCACGCACTCAGTACAAAATATTAAATCAAAGCAGCGAATATATGTATAGCTGCACTCCTTATGCGTTTATCTATGTATATGTAATGTATTTCTTCGGTTTTATTTTACCTATATATTAAACACTGCGTATTTAAAATAATATACACCATTTGGCCACATGTAATTGATAAACGTTCTAGTTACATTAACTTAGCGAGACAAATAATGCCATTGAGCTGAGAGATTTAGGCACAAACTCTACGAGTTATTTGGTAATTTATTTGACAAAATTGACACAAAGTGAATAAATACATATTGCATTATTGAAATTCACACAAAAAATCCGTTCTACATTGAAAAGTCAGCCATTTTTCGTATCGCAGAATGAAAATTTAAATGTCAATTTTTTTAGTATATAAGTGGTTGACAGATTTTCAAATGTCAAATTTGACAGCACAATCCGAATTAAAATTATATATAGCTAAGGATTTTATTCACAAATACCAACCGTGCGAAATTAAACTACTTTTTGGTTTAACTTTAAATAAATCAGAATTAAATATTAAGTTACAAAAAATTTACCCTCTTTCATATTAATTGTTTTTAATTATGTATTTAACAATTATTTTTAACGCGTTCATTTTTTTATTATTCATGTCTTTAAACTATGAAATATAATTTATTACAACAGTATTTTTGAACTTAGAAAAAAAAAACAAATTGTTGGTACCGCTGCTTAAAACTTTTGATTTGACATACTCAAGTCTCATAGAAGTGCGTCTGACGTTTTGAATGTTGTATAAAAATTTTCATAAATAAACATAAAATTAGAATTAAGAATATCAATAAAATGGTATAGAATTTCTTAAATTGGGTCCAATTAAAACAATTAAATAAGAAAAGAGCATACCCAATAATATTTACAACAAATCCGAACAACCCAAACATTTAAAAATGGATGAAGATGAGGAAGTGGACATCATTGGGGACATCCACTCAGAACAAGAAATGTAATATTAAAAAACATGATAAAAACAAATTGTTTTACTATTTTACTTATTTTGATTACGTTTTAGATCCAACCTTTCATCAGGATATTTATTATCATGTGAGTACACAGTACATCCACGTTGGCTCACGGATGGCAGAGAGATGTTACCAGATGGCATTCCCACACACAAATCAAACAGTGATACTATTGAAATGGTCCCTGATGAAGTAATCATTGATGAACCATCCCCGTTAGAGATTGATATCGATGACAACACGTCCGATATCATTTTGGAAGAAAATATTCCCGCCTACATTGAAGAAGAAGTTATTGCAGAGTTTGATGGAGATCGATATAAGGACTTCGATCACTATCAAAATAATGACGCAGCAGCAATAATTGATGAGGAGAGTTCCGATGGAAACTCACTTACGGAATTGGACACTGAAATGGCGATTAAAAATGTAAAAGATAAATCATCAATACCTAAAATTAGTAATGCTGGTTTTGAACCAAGAAGCCTTCTTAAGACAAATCAGTACAAAAGGACTTTGCCTAATCCTAGAAGTTTGTTGAAGTCCAGCTTTGAACGGCCGCCAACTAAATTTAAACAAACATTAACTATTAATAGAGAAAGTCTGTTAAAAATTAATAATTTAAATCTGGCGGCAATAAGGAAGCCTGCACTTCCTGAAGATGTTGTTAAATTGAAGAAAGCATCACTGAATAGAGAGAGTCATATGAACGAGGTTAAGCAGAAGGAGATAAAACACAAAAAACCGAAACCTGTTGTAAAGTCTAAATTTCGTCAAGTCGTTAAAATTCCCAATGGAAACGTTTTGAATAGAAGCATTTCGGAGATTTTAACAACTTGGAAAAAATCGAAGCAGAGTGCTATAAAAAAGAAGCCTACATCAGGCAAGGAAAAGTCGTCTTCAGTTAGGCGAAAATATAATAAAAATAACAAGAAAGCGGTAGACATTAATGGAGTAAATATAACTATCAGGCATGGTGACCTCCAAGATGATTCTTTGGCTTCTAAATTTAGTTCCGGCGATATTGTAAATGATAATTTGACATGGATTACTTTTTAAAAATATCTATTGACGTGAAATAATTGTTTGTTACAGATTAAATTACAGCACGACAAGGATAGTGATTTAGAAATTAATATAGAAAGTGATGATGATTTGCCCAGTGTGCGAGAAGAGATTAGCAAAATTTCAGTAACACCAAATAAATTTCCCACACCAGCTCAAGAATTTCCAAAACATGAAATCATTAAACCAGAACCAGTAAAGGAACTGCTAGTTCCTTTAGAATTATGTGACAATGAGTTGATAGAGATTCTGTCGAATATGGATGAACCGACAGAGGAATTAAGGATCAACCTCTTCGAAATAAGTAAACTTGAAAAGCACATACACTATGAATTCTTTGATGGTCGACCATCCAAGACAGCGGATCGCTATTTAAAGATTAGAAATCACATACTCACCAGTTGGCGGAATAACAAGCCCACGTACGTTGGAAAGACATCAGTAAGAAATGGTTTGAAACAATGTGGTGATGTCAATTGCATAAGTCGTATACATAGCTTATTGGAACAGATTGGTGCCATCAATTTTGGATGCCAAGGGGAGCATTTTGAATATATCAGACCACTGTCCAAACTTGTTGAATCTTTTAAGGTTGTAAAGGCTTCATCCAAAACGAATTCAATGTTGTTGGAACAAAGAAGTCTTGATAGAAAGAACCGGATAAAAAAAGAGTTTCCAATGTTTATGGTATTTTAAAAACAGTCATTTTACTTAATTTTAATTTACTTACCACATTTTATTTTAGGAAAAAAAATTGTTAAGCACGAATATTACGTTATCCCATTCCGATGGGATTCCACGTATTGTATCAAATAAGACTGATGAAAAGATAAAAGCAAAACCCAACAAAAAAGTCACTCCTTCTGAATTCCAACAATTACATTTGTTGCAGTTTGGTGACCACGATGCACCATTTCGTGTTGCAATTTCAGTTTCCACCATTTTATGCCTGCAGTTGCATTGCAACTCATCAAACAATGAAGTTATGGGATTTCTTGGTGGACAGTGCGATGGTAATGTGATACAAATATCCACATACAAACCATGTCGAACGTCATTGCAAAGCTCAATGACCTGCGAAATGTGTCCAGTTTCTCAAGTGGAGCAGTCTAATAGCTTAGCAGTTTCTGGTTTGGATTTGGTTGGATGGTTTCATACTCATCCCACATTTTCACCGCATCCATCGAGGAGGGATGTACAGTCACAGGCAACGATGCAGGGTCAGTTCAGGCATCGTGATGATGTGCCATTTGTTGGACTTATTATGAGCGGATTAGATATGAGCTTCAAGTGCGTTTTATTTATTTATTATTTTTTATGATGGTACTGTACTAATTTTTGTTTTCTTTTTAGGTGTATGTACATATTACCTAAAGATTTAGTACGCAAAGACGATTTAACTCCCCACGAAATTACAGTGAGCCCAATTTTCGATCGGGATGAGTTTATTGAGTCCATTCAGCAGGATCTATTGGAAGTTTTAGAATTTACTGACTACAAGAAGGAAGAGTATATTGAAGTTATTCAAAAGGTAAAATTTTTAATGTTTAACTTAAATTGTGAAAATAATTTATTCAAAATTAATTTGTTTCAGTTAATGGATGATGCAAAGGAAATGCTTCCCAAAGAACTTCATTCTTCTTTAAATTTAAATAATTGCATGTGATAAGGGAGCATATTACTATCGTATTTTGTAATTTTAGTATATTGCTAATCAATATAACTTATTAAAAGAAATAAAAAATGTTTGTTTACTTTTTTATCAATTAGTGCACTTACAATGAGGACCCAAATTCCAAGGCCGTCTCAGAGAAAATAAGACGAAATTAGCACTAAAACCATAATTAAAAATATCAAGTGGAATATTTATTATTTACGCTGACTGCAAGCTAAAGACTTCCTGGTGACAAAATTTGCAAAGTTCTGTGAAATTAATTTGAGAGTATAATTTTGTGTATTTATATTTCTCTTAAAAATAGTTATTTATATAAATTAGGTGAATGTGGTTCAAACTTTAATAGTTGATTCCGTAAAAAAGAACAAGAAAGTGTTCAAAGAAGAAAAAAAAAAAATGGTTTTTATTAGAACGAGATATAAAAATTTGTTGCAAAATTAGCAAAAAAATAAAATTTTTAATTGTTAACTCTTAAAGGTATCTTGCAAAAAGACCTAATCCTTTTAATCTATATATGAATTGCTATTTACCTCAAATGAATATTGACTTCCCAAGTCCTTATTTTTATTTTTTTTAAATTCTCTACGTCTGTTTCTATTCACAAGATAAATTTCAAGGATTATTTTGAGGTCGTATAAACTAATTTGCATCTAAAACTAATAATTAAGATTAAAAATTATAGAAACAGGTTTTGATTGAATTTTTTGAAATTCCGTAAAAGTTCCAATTTGCGTCTTCTAAGATTTTTTTGAAATATAAGTTATTACAATTATTTATGGTGTTTATTGTTAACATTGTATTTTATCTATTATGAAGACCGGTTTCCTTTTAAAAACTGCAAGTTTCGTAATCTTTGATATAAAATAACAATACATTTTATTTAAAGAAGACCACTCATGATTCAGGCTAAATATCAATAAATATTGTGCAACTCCTCCGCTATCATCAGGCTGTCACAGTCCTCCTAGTTTATGTAAACATTAAATCAGCATGAATTCTCTTTACTTCAACAAACGTTTCAGAAATATACATAAGATGAATAATTTGCATAAAAAACATTGCATTCACATTCAGCGCTGTAAATCATGTACAATGTAAGAAAGGCTGCACCTTAACAATAATGCAACGGCCAGTCAAAATATCATACGCAACGTACTAGGGTGTGGCTTGCATTTAAGCCGGCGGAGGTTCACTTGAAAAATGCATTTTAAACACTGTGAACTATGAAGTACACTTCAATGCAACATTTTCTTCATCATGCTGGACACTAAAATTCCACATTGTTCTAATACCCATGTTTAATGTCGGTTTGGCATTCTTTTGTGTAAAATGCTGACGATTTGCCTTGACATTATTGTGCGTTAAGAATAGAAACTTCGACAGGTATTATGAAGTTCATTATGTAATATTGTCGCCGATGCACTAATTCTGCGACAAACAAACAATATCGGCATACGTGACCACATCTTTGTTTTGGCAATTTATTAGAATTGTGAAATAGCGTCTCATTCAAGTAATTTAATTTATTGACATCAGCTAATTGGATGCGCCAAAATTTTGCAAATAGATTTGGAAATACAAAATATGGTTCTTTTAAAATTTAGTGTTCTAATACAAACAAGATGAGAATTTTAATTGAAAGTGTTGTGCCAAATATTTGCTCAAATTATTAAATTTTCACAATGAAAATTTAATTGATGGATATGAAAACATTTCATGTTAAAGCAACGGTCAAGTTATAAAGAAGTTATCAACCATAAACCTTGATTATTTAATATAACCGAGCACATTTTAAATTTCCGCTTTTCAAGTAGTTACAAGTGAAAATACAAAAAAAACTCCACACATGATCCATCGAAAAGCACCCGCGTAACAGAAAAATTCGAATCGGGGAAGACATTAAGACCTAAATAAATATAGTCGCATGACTCGCCAATTACACGCGAGGTTGTGTGTATTTTTTTGCATATTTTGGTGATTATTTAAATTCTAAAAATTGTAAAATCATAATGGTCATGTCGAATTTGAGCTATGAGAAGTATAAAGCATTTTTTTTCTGGTTATAGTTGCTTATGAGTAAAAAAACATTTTCCGCGGGCTATCAATTTCGTTGGTAACTAAAAATTAAAAATACAATAACCTTTTCATTGCATGTAGTATGTAGTCATTTTCAAGATTAAAGTCCAACAGCCACAGAATTCGCAGTGCTTGCGGTCTTATAGATACATGGAAGTATTTAGCAGTATGTTCGCCAAACCTCATCCACTTTTTTAATTATTTTAGTGGACATTTTTTGTTTTATGAGAGTAATTCATATACAACAATGAATATGATTGCTTCAGGGAATAAAACCTTTCCGGTAGACGGTAGTAATTGTAAAAAATACGACAAAAATAAATACAACACGAAAACAGAAGACGTGACAGTATGTTAACATTAATACAAGACATTTAAAATGACTTATTTAAAGATTTAATGATTAGTGTAGATTTTTTGTCCACATAAATTGGCAAAATTTATTATTTACATAGCAAAGCGTTTTTTCCGTAACTGCAAAAAAAAATTAGTGAATTTTTTGGTGTTGCCATGACAAATTTGGGTTCGTTATCTCTTCTGGCAGAGATGATCTACTTACTTTGACGCCACTCAATCAAATATTGTCGTGGTGAGCTAAATTGTTCTTTGAGATTTGTTTATGAGCAGGATTTCCTTGTTTAAACCAAAAAAACAAAAAAATGTTTTGGTTTCTTTTTTGTTTTACAGTTCGACTCCATTTATGGTTTACCATTTGTGCATTGAGGTTACTTGAAAATGCAGCAATCACTTCCCTTTCTATTGCATTAATTATGTGCATTTATGTCTCACTAAATTAAACATAAATAATTTTTGTATTATTTGTCTTAAGACATTTAAACACCATTTTCGGTTATCTTCTTGTAAAGATGAATAAGTCTTTGTGGTCTTGGAGTTTTGACATTGGCCATGGTATTTGTAACATTGAACTAGATAATCAATTTAATAGCACCATTAATTCAGCTAAAAATTAGGATTTTTGACGTCAAAGAGCACCAAAGTTTTATTTTATTTCGTGGGTGGTAAGCTTTCATTTGCCAATACTTAACTGTGAATTTTGATAGAATAAATAATCCTTGATATTTTTAATTCTTTCCACACAATTAATTAGACAAAAAACCGCAAAATTTTAAAGCTTTTTGAAATTAATTAAAAATTATTGATAATTGAAAGGTAATTAAGGTAAGTCTACGCTATTTGGATGAGTAATATACTTGTTTAAGAAAAGGCTTCCTGCCTTTCTTCTATTGATTTAAAATAATATTATTTTACATTTTGAAATAAATTATATTAGCTTTTTCATTTAATTTCAATGATAAAGGATATCATTAATTTTTACTGCATTGAATCAATGAAACCGTTGAAAAAATAATTAAAACACAATACCAATTATAACTTTATACGGACAGTAAAGCTCATAAATCCCTTTCACAATTCCAATGTGTGGGTAGACTTCTCCATTATTCGATACAATTTGAAGCAGATGCCAAACAAAATGAAGGTCACAAATCGGTGCTGGTATTATTGAATTCTTTTTAAACTTTCAATTTTCATTTTGGTCAACTCTTTGCTGTCTAAAGTCTTGGCATTGGTACTTCTTAATTAATATTTAAGAATTCAATTAAATATAGGTTGAGGCAATCAGTTTTATTTGCTTACAATTTTACGAGTTTCTGAACTCTTATTGCTAATTATTTGTTTGTAAAATTTATTTTTCCACACTTTAAAAGAATTTAAATACTTTTCATTACCTACATAAGCAGTTAATAGTTTAAGATGTGAACAAACCCTGAATTATAAACTAAGACTGCCACACAAATATTCATTATGCAGCAATAAATTATTACGAAATGCGATGCACAAGATCCTGCTTGTTTGTGAATGCTTATAAGATGATCATATTTCTTGAAACGTGAATAAGGATTTTATATTATTACTACACATTAATTTGTCATTTTAAATATTCTGTATTTTTAAGATAATAAAAGAAAATACTAAAGTAAATATTTTCCGGTCAAAGACCCCCCCGGCCAATTGCAAAACATTTCACTTGCTCTTCAAATAAACACATCGCATGCGTGACAATGTTGTTTGAATGTCAACACAAAATTGTAGGTTGTCTTTTCCACCACATTATACCAATCATGAATCAAGTCTTCTGCTGTGGACTAGATTCGGATTTCCGTGTAAAGAAATGCTAAGACAGGCTAATCACTCATCTTTACCTCTTTTAAATGAGAACACTGTGAGATTATGTAAAGTATAAACGAGTATGTGATATATTCGTTATTCTCATACGTGGGAATCAACGGAAATTATAGCGAAATTGTTACTTTAAATGACCCATTTGAAGTATAATGGTTAGATGAGTCATTTAACATCTTGTTTGTATTTTTGGAATAAACAAAAGACAATTTTATTCACTAAATAATTATAACTAAGAAGATATGTTATTCTAAAGAAGTAGAAACAATTTACAATCATTGAAACTTGCATTTTACTGGTCTGTGACGAATTAAAGTTATATTCGTGTTTTGGATTTTCTTTGCTATCTTTTTTTTCCTCCGTTTGTAATTCTAAATTCTGTTTGTCTGATCACAATTTTAAACTGAATTCTTGGTCATTTCTTTGACAAAAAAGAAATCCCAACTTATAATAAATAATTTTCAAAAAGTCATGTTAAGTCAACTAGCATTTTGAATAATTTATGTATTTACTCGATTATTAAGTACTTTTTTTTATAAATTTCAACGCTTCCTGAACTCTTTCACAGGGGGCATTGAATTCCGATGACTTTTGTCCCAAATTGAACAGCATTCATAAGATCAAATTGTATAACCAACAATTCAAGTTCAACCGCCATTTATTTGCTTTAGTCATGTTGTGCGTTACAAGTGGTTTTGTTAAGCTTTTGTTTTTTTTTTTTTTTTTTACCTTGTTTAAAAAAAATTTTGTTGTTCTTTCAAAATCTTTACTGATTTTAAAACTCATTTAATTCTTTGCTTTTTTTCATTTAAAAAATTTAAATACACGCTAAAAAACAAAATTAGGACATTTTAAAATTTCAAGGACTTAAAATAAAATTAAGTTGGTGCCAAATTGAAACATAATTCATGATTCTGCAAGCATCTCATTAAACCGGTAATTTGTAGGTAATCCATTTTATAAGCAACCCAGATTTAAGTTTAAACCAGATTGGAATTGCTTCCAATTTTTCCTGCAGTTTCAACCTTGGATGAAATGTCTTCGCTTCAAATTAAGAGCACCCAATGTGAAAAGCGCACTTCCTTCATATGGTGGTAACAACATTCACTTGAACTTTACAAGTATAAGCTATTATGTTGTTTCTCAAAAATTCATCAGTCAGCCAACCATCCATTGGTATCGCTTGTTTAACGCATGATGACAATAAAATCGTGACTCGTCAACTGTTTAAATTGGAAATGTCTTTTTCAATGTGTTTTTGTACAATTTAGGCGCGATATTGGGGACCGGACATCATGTGGGATGTGCCAATGTCCACCACTTCTTGATTATATCATAG
Organism: Sylvicola cinctus; assembly: GCA_963854165.1. Classification (NCBI taxonomy): domain Eukaryota; kingdom Metazoa; phylum Arthropoda; class Insecta; order Diptera; family Anisopodidae; genus Sylvicola; species Sylvicola cinctus. The sequence continues at coordinate 46,417,497 of OY974082.1, forward strand.
TAGAAGTAACCTTGACCGAAATTACCGAAATGCTGATGGTTATTTGTCATTTGCATACAATTTAAAAATTCAACTGCACAAGAACATGTCCTTTGTTCTTTGGAAACATTTATAGCAATTTAATAATGTACATATGAATTCACTTTAAAATATATTTTAGTTGAACATAATTATTTATTAGCAGTCTCCAACAAATTCATGAAAGTAACATTAAAGTATAGCAAACTATACGGACGAATAATTGTATTTAGTTTGACCATTTCTAGGTCGAATTCTCCAATGATTTGTTGTTAACACATTTCTCGCAAAGAAGGCATTGTGAAGATAATAAGTCTTAAAGTAAACAAACACTGTCTGTGGTGTCTTTAAATATTTTGTATGGATCACATGAAATGCCATGCATAATCGCGTATATGAGTTTTTGATCTGGGTCACTTGTCATTCCGTAGCCCGCGAGTTTACCACAAAACTTTTATTGAATTTACATTTTCGCACTATTTTTACTCATTGTTTTGTTGTGAAGTTAAGTTGTTGTGAAGGCGAAAGTTTGTGGTGAGACATCACCGTGATTCAGCACGTTGCGTCGCTCCTCAAACCTCACACATTTCATCAAGAAATTTGATAAGGTTAAACAACTGTAATTAACTGTCTTCGCAAGTCAATTACAATTATCTTATTATTAATTTCTTAAACAATCATGTCAAAAGTAAGTACGTTATGTGTTAACAAATTTGTAATTAAAATTATAATATTTAAATTCATTGGTAGTTGATTTATTATCACTCATCAGTCATCACTCATCACAAGCTAATATATATTTACATTTTACTTCAAAAAGTTGCAAATTGATTTGTCAATATTTTTCTTGTTTTTAAAACACAACCATTAAAACAGTAGTCAAAATTGTTTTTCACAAGAAAAATTTACATTTTTAAGAATGTGCTGCATTTACAAAAATTCGATTTAATGAATTTAAATATAAGGATTCATTAAAACTGGTTAAAGTATCATTCTACGAAAACCATTCTGATCCATTTTTATTATTCTTGTTTCATATCACCACCAGACAAACAAATTATTTTCCAGATTCATAAAATAAATGAATACAAATAATTGCTTTACTGTTCAAGGTCAAAAAACATTTTCATACCTACCAAGGTCAAATTAAAAAAGTATAAACTTAATAGTAAAAGTTGAATTTGTTTTGTTCTTTACGAGCACCATATATGTGATTAATGAAAACTTATGCAAAGCAATACCGAATTAGGTACTACTCAAATTTGCGTGTCTTTTATATATTAAAAATCCCTCAAGATGGTCAAATTATGAAAATAAAATATGAATTAATTCTGTGTAATTAAATTATAAAATTATTTTTTGAATGAATAATAAATACATAGAATCATAAAGCATGACCAGTCGCATAGAAGTTCATATTTTATAGGGGAGAGTATGATTCGGTTGGTAGTTGAGATTTGGAAAACAAATAATGGTCAAACAAAATAGGATTATATTATTATATATTTTACAAAATTTAATTGTTACAATATGAAATAAAATATGCATTTTTAATAAATTTGTACAATTAAAAAAATTAAGAAAAAATTTTGAAATGAAATTTATACCTTAAAATGTCATTATATTTTTATGAAAAATTTCTCTATTTCCGCAATTTTTAATACTGTATATTGCAAAGAATTGTCTACAAAAAGAGTCAATTATTAAATCGCTTATCATTTAAAAATAATAAATGAAAACTACTCACATACCCCAGCGTCCCCTATACAAACAATTTCCATGCAACATAAAATTTATTATTTTAAAAATTTTACAAATTTGCCCAAGAACATAAAGCATTAAAGTTCTCAATTGCACAATGTACAAATTATGGTAGTTCTCCTTATTCTTACATTATTCAGACTCTATTTAATTCATATTCTCCAAATTTAAAACTTTCCGCTTGGCATCTTCTAACAACCGAAAATTGCTGAAAAAATAGCACTTAAAATGGCCAAAAACATATAATGGACATTTCCATTTAAACCATGTTCATTTTAACATAATATCGTTCCTGACATGTCATTCAGCAAACAAAAACATTAGACCGTTAAAATACGCGACTAATATTAACAGCAATGTTCAACTATATAGCCAAGAGAGAGCAAGGTCGTTGTAAACGCTCTTATACAACAATCATATTGGATGAACAAATTTTGCAAATATAATATGACTTCCTAGTGTTAGGAAAACACTTAGGTTTTGTAGTCTTTGTTGACTTTGTGCGGGCACGGTTCAAGAGTGCGGCTGCTATTTCCAGGCGTATGTGTATTTTTTCAATTATTATTCTTTGCAGGATTCACTATTCAGCAAATGCTCTTCACTCTTGATTTGAGTTGGACATTCCCAACTTTTTACGCTCAATTTATATTTGTTGATGAATACAACAATGTGGGTCGATGGATACTCACTCTATCAGAGCCAAAATAATTATTTTAATGTTTTATTCAAATATAATATTTTTGATTGCAATTAAATTTTAATTTTTTATTACAGACGATTATTAGGTGTCAGGTATTTGAAATGGACTCATTACTTTGCGGATGAGATTAAAAATAAACAAATAAGAAAATATTTTGTTCATAGTGTTTTTAATTATACAGTCATTAAATATTTAGCTAAATTTTGGATTTATAATTTACAAATGCATCTTAATATATTTGATCACAGCTTCTATAAAATCGATGTACAATATCGATGATCATTTTAATGTTCTCTTAATTGCAATATGCAATTATTCCTCACCTCAGACAATAAACCGTGAAGCATTTAAAGTACGTATACCTAGTTACTTGACAATTTGTAAAACAAAAATAATCAATATAAAACCTGTAAAGCTCAACAAGCACTACAAAGCATGTGAGTTCTTGAGCACAGCAGCTACTTACCACCGTAACGACAATCGTTAATAATTATCGTTAGCAAATAACACCGCAATAAAATGAAAATCAACACGATAATAATATTCGCGTTTCCAGTACGACTTTAATAATAATCACACGAAGTTTAATAAAAGCGCATTCGTGACATTGTCGTGCTTTTAAAGTTTACGTTTTCGCTTTAACAGCTACTGCTAACTGCATAGTACGCGTCTTATTGCCGAAGCTGCCACAGTAATTGAGCGCGCGAAAAGGAAAAAGCGCAAGCCCCAGCCCCAACTGGTTGTCGATTCAATAGTGGCTCGCGCTTTTCCTCACACGCGCATGAAGTCGCAATGAAGTTAAATGGCTTGAGCGATTGCACAGTCAGTCATTTATGTTGAGCGCGACGCGAAAGAAGGTCGATCAGTCCGTTAAGCGAAGTGATGGAAATTCATTGTTGATTATTTGTATGTTGAAGTGAAGCTTGACAGTGAAAATTGGAAAAAAAAAAACTCAACGTATGTTGTTAAAAGTGCAATTTTTTAAAAGAAATACTTGAAAGTGAAGAGTGAATAATTTTAATAAACGAAATTTATGGATTAAATCAAAAGTTGTAGGTAAAAATATGTTAATGTGACAACTGTTTGAAGACAAAAATTTTTAATCCAAAATAATTGGTTTAAATTAATTTATTCGTCTTATTGTGGTTTGCAAAAAAAAGTAACAGATAAATACAAAAAAGTCTCAATTTTAAAAGGAAGTAGGATTAAGCTTTAAGTCTATAATTTTCTATACCAAATTAATTGGTTTTAGTATAATTGAAATTAATATCAGGTTCTGCTAACCAAACACTTTGTCTTCCTTGTCCAAAAATCATTAATGGATTTTTAAAGTGCAACAACTTCTCATTAAAATAACATACTCCGTAATTACAAGATCTAAAGAAAATAATTAATCGTTTGCCGAATCTTCTAAAGTCTCCGTAATATTAACTATATTTTTATTTTGCAACTCATCTGTGCAAATTCACACGACTTAAACATAATGAGTATCGAGAGTATAAGTTCAGTTGACAAACAAAAAATGGGATACCCTTTTTTGCCCCCATATATACGAAGTCTTGTTATTAAAATCAACATAAAAACCAACCGACAAGGAGGTTGTTCCTCAAAGCACTGTTGAAATTAACATTGCTGAAGGTCAATTTCTTGTACACATTGCCGCATTCAAAGTGAAGCATAAAATATAACTTGTGGAACTGTCAATCAATGCTTTTTATTTTTTTTAACCCGATATGACTTGGCCACATATTACCGTGGAGGCAAACGGCAGTCAAAAGGAAACATTAAAATATTTATATTGGCCACATTCAATGGTTATTGACACGCTAATTGTGATCGTAAATGTCCATCGTAAAAGATTATCTCAAAACTGTACATTTTTCTTAAATTAATTTGTAAGTTTTAATGGAACACTAAAATGCTCTGTCAAATTATTTTTATAGTTTACCTAAATAGTGAATTTATGCAATCAATTTTGATTTTTTTTTTTGGCAAATAAATCGGTTGCACAATTTAGAGATGCGTGAGTGGACTGTACTAAGTAATTTTGTGTTAAATTAAGCTATTTATTACGGCTTGCATGGCTTATACGGTTTAATGCATATTTTTGGAAATTATCTCAAGGACTTTTTTTTGTCACCAACAAAGATAACCTGAATTAAATAAATTGATTTTGCAACTAAATGTGCTTTTGTCCGACTGGAAAAATACTATAATCGTATTGGTTGTTGTGCTGCATTATTGAGCGTGTTTTGCAAGCTTTTGTTGCAACTATTTTGTGGGAGTACAAAAATTAAGTTGGTAATATTGATGATGAAGTATTTAAATGTAAATGAGACAAATAAACCGGATTATTATTTTTTAAAGTGAATACATTAAGTGAACTATTTAGATGAATAATAATTGTTTCATCTAAATAATTGAACTACATTCACTTTAAAAATAGTTAATCTGGCTTTATTACAATTACTGTGAATTAATTGAAATTGGTAAAAGATTAAATGTTAACTTAGAATTTAAAAAAATAGACATTAAGTTAATAAAATTTAATTTTGAAAATAATCTTAATATAATGAAAGACCGTACATTTATGAATTTTTAAACATTTTACATATTAGGCTTTCAAATTTTAATCAGATTAATATTATTTTTGGGTCTTTAGAGAAGATCCTTGTGAAATAAACAATAATTTAAAATTATAGAATTTAAAACCTATTGAAATTAAAATAATTCAATTGGTTTAAATCATTGACTAGAATCGGTTTCACATTAATATAATAATTAAAACATATTGTTATTCTTCACCTTAAGTCATCAGTCATCAGTCATCACTCATGACCACTTACTATGATTCCACGAAGGCACATGAAAATGATTCGTTTATAAATACATGATAAACATCTTAAAACAATTAAACTACGCAATAAAACAATGAGCTCCCACAACTTCATCCGGCCGGCATTTTTATTGTAATATAATTGTGCCAGATCGTATAACTTACAATGATTTTGAATTGATGCATGTTCACCTTATTGCATTTCGTATGCAATTTACAATTATGCTCTGACATAATGCACTTAAGATGGAATGCTAAAGGTCGGAATTTTTAATGGCATTTACATAACTTCTTGTACTCGTATAGTTTTAGTTGTATTAAACACCCAACAAATTATTTTGGTCGTGCCTCATTTTTAAATTAACAACACGTTGGCTGTAATACAAATTCAAAACTGTACGGGTAGAAGAAGCGTGTCTTATTAAAACAATCAGCTCAAGACGAAGAAACACAAAAGCAACCACTATTATTGTTAGTACAGGAAATTGTGCATTGCCAAAAATGGCATCGGTTGCCCAATGCATATGGATTGGAATTTGAGAAAGAGATGCAAATTGATTGAAATTCGGTTATGGGGTCAACAAAATTTACATACAGTGGTAACAACTTTTAATTTAGAATTTGGCTACATGTTACGAACAATTCAACATTAAATTGTTTTCATTAATATAGATAGAAGATTGAAAAGAAAAGCAAGAATAATATATGGGACTACTTATTGAAACAGCGTGAAATTACTTCGTTGGGTGTATCATGGGCGTATCACATTCTTTGCAATTGCTATTTTTATTTCACCTTGAAGACATTGTTGAGCACGTGTTGGTCTGCACATTCCACCGATATTCTCAATTTGTTATAAACGCTCATGTATAATGTTACATTGCGCAAATTTGTAGGATGATAATGGTACAAGAAGTCGTTTTAAAGAAGATGAGCAACAAGTACAAGTCTAGACGATTTATGTTGTGGATAAGAGTAAAATTGGATAACATTTATAAAGCCTCAAGTTTTCTTGAATTTCTCGCAAAAAAATTTTATTAAGCATCTTATCTATCGATGGCCATAACTTTAATTACCCATTAAGTCATACTTTAATGGAAAGCATCATAATAATTTATTGGTTTCCATTTGTTTTCAGAAGGCAACTGTAATATAATTTGTCTAGTTTTTACGAGATTGCTTGGACGTTGAATTACAATTTCATAAATTCGATTATCATACTGTGCTTATGGTTTCCTCTCTTTACAAATAAATAATAAATTATGTTCATACTTTAAAATGAAATAATTATGTAATATGATTTAAATTATATTTAGTACGAAAATAGTTTAATAGTCATTCAGCGTTTAACCTTTTTCAAACACTTTTTATTCAAATAATAAAATCTCTTAAAAACCTTTTCAAAAACCTTCCACACAATTTGCTCGCCTTTTTAAACTCTCTTAAATAAATCTCTTTTAAATGTTTTTAATTTCTACAAAAATTAAAAACTTTAAATGCTATTCGCAGTTTTCCAAACCTTCTCGGGTTGGACCCTGATTTTTGAACAAAGTATTTAAGTGTAGAGATGCAATTTTGAGACATTAAGCCAAAATACAAAATACTGATTCCGTAAACCATATTGCAGACTTTTGTTTAAGACAATTACACGAGTATTTGCTTTAAGTTATGAAATCGTCTTACTTGATAATCAGAAGCGTGAAGCAAAACGCTGCAATTGTTGTCAGAAAACTTCAAGATTGTTTTTAGTAACCTATTGGAACTAGATGAACGTTTACAGCACTTTGTTAAAAAAATTTTGTTTGTTTTTTTACATTTCGTGGTTTAACGATGTCTTAATATTTTTATGAAACTCCAACACAAACCAAATAAAGATGAAAATTTGTTAACACATAATATTGTATCAAAAAATTAAAAGAAAGCAATTTTAATTCAAAATTGCATTTGGAAGTAGTTATTAAATTGATAATGAATCAAACATTTTGAAAATTTGATTCTCGTCTTAAGTTAACATGATCTAAATTTATTATGAGACTGTTGGGATTAAATCAACCAAAATATGAGACTAAAGATTACTCATAAGTCATAACCATTTGCTTTATAAATGGCATAAACTCTAAGTTTCAGGTTGATAATTATGAATAAGGACTTAAAAAGTCCATACCTATCAACTTAAAAACAAAAGTTAATGTAATTTATAAAATCACTCATTTATGAGTAATCCTTTTTCTCATATTTTGGTTGATTTAATCCGACAAGTCTCACAATAAATCCAGTTACAATGCAGACCTTAATTACTCACAAATAACTCATTTAAAACAAAACATTGACGCAAATTAGCAGTGCGGTGTAGTATTAAATAAATTAATTGAATTTATCTCATGCAATTAAAAGCATAACAATTCATAATTAAGCGAAACCGAAAACATCAATTGCCACACATATTTGGTATTGTTGAGACTTGCGAGTAAATTCAACTTCAAACAATTCGGCAGTTTTTTTTTTGCAATATTTTCTTATGTACCATCTCATTTCGCACATGAATCAACACAATGCAATTATGATTCACATAACACTTTTCTGAAATGTCTGTGTATAATGCGGTTTGTGAATTGTGCAAGACTGCATGCGTCTATAACTGCCAGCCGGAACGATCTTTGAGATGCAAATTTTGCGATTGTCTTGTTGACAGTAATTATTACAATAATATATATTCGCAATACGGTTCATGTGGTTGTCATTTAAACTCATCTGTTGATGATAAAATATAATAATTGTGATGCGCATTTGTTTGTTAAACAATGCACTCTTCTATTTAGACGATTTGTAGTATAAAAATGGGGAAAGATTGACAACGTGCCCCGCAGCGATAACTTTATGAATAAATGATTTATGTTAATTGCGGTTAGTTTGTTGAAATGGAAATATGAATTAATGTTAATGCATTTTAATTATTTAAGGGGAGGTCAAAAATCGTCCTATATTTTTATTTTGATTGTTTTATGTGTCCATTTAAACAATTTTGTTTAACTACACAAAATATAAATAAGGACTTTCAGATGTTAAGAAGTGAAACTATTTTACGTTCGGTTCAAAAATGTTTTTAAATACCGAAAACAAAACATATTGATAGAAGAATTTCTAATACTTTCACGACACAAAGCCGAAAAAATTTTACTAACAAACAAAAAGCTCATTACGTTTATAATTTATTTTAACAAGAAAACAACACCCCAAAAGGTGCAGCTTCATTATCACACAAAAACGTTTTGTGCAAATATGATCGTCATTCTTTTAAACAATTGCTGCTTGACAGTTGACAGCTTGTTGATCGATCATTTTATTAAATTTCAAATGAGAATGGTGCTCAAAAGAGTAAAGACAAGAAGTACATAGTTAATTGAAAATCACTTCATTGAATTTTTTAAGCAGACCAGTAATTGACTGAATTCATCCAGGATTAATTTTTTTTTGTCATTTTATTTCTCTTGAATTAATTTTTATTCATTTATTTAGACTTAATGTGAAAATAAAATAATAAATCATTGTAATTTACAAAACAAATGCAAAAAGTTGATAAAAGAGTGAAAAAACAATTACTGAAAAAATGTGCCGCTTAATAAATGTGTTAATAGTTTGTGTGTCGGCGTTTGTGCCCATCGATTTTACGCATGCTTCCGACAACACGGGACAGGAATTGTATTCAAACAGGTAATTAATTTTAATTATAATTTTATTGAGTTACTTAAATCATAATGAATGCATAATGTAACTTAAACAATTATTTGTTTCCAATCTCATAAAGTTAGAATTTATATAATTGCTCTAATTTGACTTTTAATGACATATAATATATTTTAAACCGCAATTTCTCAAAAAATGTTTAGTACTTTTAAGTGACTACCATTCATTTTCTTCTATGCAGATTATTGAATAATTGCTTCATTAGAACTCACTGTAGTAATAGCGAATATTCCATCAAACAAATATACGAAATCTTAAATTACCTCTGTGATTATTTATTCATTTATTTTCATTACCTTGTCAGTTACCACTAAGTATAATATGAAGCTCGATCAATGATCACAATCGATTTCTATATTGCGTTCTATTGTGCTCATATTTGCAACGTGAACGTGATCCTCGTCATATTATGCAGATGTGGAACACCTTCGCATGTATACGATTATAATTACCATAATATGTGCTTTGTTTATCGATGCATAAATTATTAGAAATTGACAACTTTATGAAGACCTTGCGAATAAAATAGAAAGTATAAAACAATAAAATCTAAACAAAGTTCAAGCCGATCACGATAATAATTTATTCTGGCGTGAACACTGAACACCTTTGATGGATCTCTTCTAGCATTTTCTGATGTTTTTTTTTTTTAATCAGTCACAGGTCAAATCTTATAGCTTCCAAACCACCAACAACTTTTGCTGTATAATAATACAGCGAGTCTCAAAAGCTGTTTAATCCCACGAAAGCAGGTCGTTGGATAAAAGCGATACGCTCTGTCGAAATGCATCGACATTTGCGGCTTGTTTTTGGCTCGTTTTTCGAAATATTTATGGTGATGATGAAAATGAAATCGTCATGATAAGTCGTGTGGCGCTATGGTGTCCAAATTTGACTATAAAGAAGTAAAACATGCTTTTTGAAAAATGATCGCATGAACGCATTCACCTTCATAAGCGAGATTTTTGGCAAGCAAAATGCACACGAGTTTATAAAAGTGAGTGTGCAAATATGACGCCAAAGTGAGCATCTCATTGTAAATAATCAAACTAATTGAAAGATTTTCAATTTGCATTCTTGGTGACATTTAGTTAAACTTATTTGCACTTTCAATAATATTTATTTACAAATTTAAGAAAATTAATTATTGCACAAAAATGCAAAATTTCTAAGGGTGTTTACTTTAATCTCCATGTTTTGTGTTCGTATTATTTAAATGAAATTATTTTTAAAAAAATTTTAAATACAGCTTTCTATACATAATTGCAGTTGCTAAAATATTTTACATTTATATTTTCAGATACGACAATTTGGATGTCGACACGATACTAAGCAGCGATCGATTGGTCAACAATTACGTGGAGTGTCTAATTAACAAGAAACCGTGTCCACCGGAAGGAAAAGCTCTTAAACGTAAGTCGAATTGTCAATAACTTTAATGCAAGTACAGCGTTGAGAAAATTAATCAAGAGGAACTGTTGCATATGTTTGAATACATTTCAAGGACTGGTTATGAAAAACCATTACAAATCGACATTAAAGAACTTTTGTAAACAATTCTATTTTTAAGCTTCTTTCCATAATCCGTAAAAACATTTTGTATATTTAATTAAAAAGATAAAAGAAAAATTATTTTTTTAAACACCTATAAATTAATTTAAATTCAGAAATGACAATAAAATTGCAATCTCTTTTGCAATAAATTCAAACCATCAGTTATTATAATTTTTTGACACCTTAAAACAAGGTATTGCCAAATTTGATGAAACCACCTCGCAATATTTTAACTAAAAATGTGTGATCTTGAACTATCACAATACAATTCAATTGCAAAATCATGTTTTAAATATTGACCACTACGGGGAAAAAAATCCTTGTCCGAAATAATTAGCAATGAAGAAAAGAAACAGAAATCTCATCGATATGCCGAAGACTGGCATTGAACTTCTGGTTAGTTGATAAAAATAAAAATATTATAACAAATCATTTTGTCATTGATAATTGTAATTTGTAGTTAGCAATAAAATTGTGCGAAATCATCACAATTGGTTGTTATTATCATTTATATAACATGCGGGTCGTGCAGAATTGTGATTTAATAATCACATATTATGGAAAATAGGATTCAAGTGATGACAAAGTTACATAAAACTAGGTAGTTGCAATTAATGTGAATGATTAAAGTTATTAAGTGCAAAGTGACGCGATAATTGGATTTCAAGAGTCAAGACGTGTTTGTCAGCTCTGCAAATTATTTATTGTAACGTGCGATAGCACCCACATTTTGCAATGATACTTGAACTTTTAATGATGACCTTCTGCGTTGAAATGACATTCTCATATAATATTTAAATATTCGGAAATGCAATTGTTTGCCTGACTAAATATTCTTTCTGTCAATTACATAATAATCCTCTTATATGAAATACTGCAGCCATTCAGTTTCTATTAAGAACAACGTTTTCTATATTTTAAATATTGCCAATACTTAGTACTCCCATTAAATTTAATGTTTTTTGTGACAATTATCTTTAACAAGTTTGCAAATTGCATGTCCATGAGATTTCATTAAAATTGTATAAACTCATGTTTGACTAACTACACAGACAAAGAACAAAGAAATTACATTTTCGCGTTAATTAAAAAAATGTCAAGCCAAGAGTCCAAATCAGGAAGTCTGTATCTTACTTATTATACTACACAGAATAAAAATATTTAAATAATGCAAAAAAATTGTATGACCTTCAGTGAGAATTCATGTGTGCAATAATTGTTTGTAATTATAAGTAGCTTAATAGCAGAACGAATACGCATTAGTCTTTTAATACGACTCGTGAAGACGTTTCAAGTTACAATCAATCTTTTGACTCATCCAATTTCAATTGAAAGCCTTCCTTCATTCAGCCGGCAGCATTAAAAAAAACGTTCAAATGAATTTTTAAAGAAATATGTACGAATACGAGCATGTCGCGTAACATCATGTCTTAAAACTATAAACAACGGAATGCCCGACATCAATTAAAAACAGCTGTTAACAATGAAGCCTTTCTGCTCTGAGTTTTAAGCTTTCCACGAATGGGCAAATTATTTAAATTTTGAACGGAGTGACGAATCAGTGCGACTTTGAACTTGACAAGACTGGATTGAATTGTGAAGCTGTTTTTGTACAATTTTGTTTAATGTCATAATTTTTTTCTAATAACTTTTTTGAACACATTCTTTACATAATTTTCAATATAACTTATAACTTATAACAACAAAAATGTATTTTATTTTTTTCTTTTAAACGAATTTACTTGCAAAATGTTGCAATTCGACTTTGAATTTAAAAAGCCCTAAGGACCTTAACAAACAATTTGGTGTAAATAAATGTAATCAAGTATTTTCAATGTCAAAATTGAGTGTCTACGTAACATTTAAAAATACGCAGTATGTGCTTTCAACGATTGATCAATATCAATCACATTAAAACCTTTTTTAAAGACCCTATCGTGTGTTAACCCACTCATTGCTCGAGCTAATTAAATTACAAAATACAACCGCAAAGAAGTTGCAATGTAAACAAAAAAAGTCACGTTTACTTGCCACCGGCAAAAACCCAAACAAAATAAACAACGCAACAGTTTTTTCTGCAGACTCTCCGTTAATGGTCTTCACTCTTCATTTTATTAACTCACGCAATTACATTGGGAACTAAAAAGAAGGTACAACAAACAATATTGTTGTTATAAGATCAAAATATCACACAAAATAGAATAAATAATTATCTTCCGCAGACGAATCGAACTTTGTTCCATAAAAATTGACACATTGAAAAGTCTGCGGTTATTTTTAGAAACAACAAAAAACAGGTCTCTGCAGAAAAAGTATGGGAATTTCAGTTCTCATTCATTTAAAATTATGGCGCCACCACCAAAGTTTTGCAGTAAAAGCCAATCGTAGTGGTTTCACTTTCACCATGACCGCAAACTTGAGGAAAACGCAAAGTTTTTTTTATGGGCGGTAGCCACACGTTTGTTGAGACTCTGTGTCGCATTTCTTATATACTATATTGAGACTTCATCATACATGATGTGATTATCGTCTTCATGAATTAAGCAGAAATAATAAAAAAAACACACTTTTGATTTCATTGACGTCATTACGAGTAATGGGAAGTTAATTCTTGACCTTGACTTACGTAAAATGTGTAAAATATGTATTTCCGTTTGTTTTGATATTATGATTCAATTTATTTAATGTTTTAAGTTTTAATGACATTAAGTAGATAAGTTGCAGGTAATGTTTTCTTAAGGCGTGTTAACAAGAGCTTTAAGAATATTGTGTTGTAAAATGTGGCCATGGATTAAAAATTAAACTTTTATGACATTTTTAATATTACTTGAATACAGAGCTTCAAATATCCCATCTTATAAGTGTGTTACCTCACTTGAAATGTGGGTTAAAATTCAAGAAATGCATCAACATTAAAATGCAAACCGACAGACCCATAAACCTACTTCATTCATCATTACAAATGCACTCAATCTTTAAACTATTTGCATTTCTGGCAACTGTTAAGTTCACGTTTTTGAAATAAAAATACAAGCGGCGGTACTTCACGGCGATAAGCGATCAGCGGAGTATCGATTGAATGCAAATCTGCTTCCAATTTAGTAAAGATTTGCATTATAACACGTTTTTGAATCGGGTTTTGTAAACAATACGCAGTTAAATTAACACTTCGTGTTTCCTCATTACATTCAGACAAACATGTTGAATTAATTAAAAAAAAAAACATTTTTTAGGAATTTTACCCGAAGCACTACGTACTAAATGTGGAAGATGTTCGGAACGCCAGAAGGAGGGTGCCATACGCGTAATCACCAGGCTCTACTATTATTTCCCAGACCAATACAACGAGCTTCGTTATAAATGGGATCCCACTGGTGAATACCATCGTCGTTTTACTGAATATCTCCGTGAGGAGCAATTCAATGTGATTAGGAATGAGGCAGCAGGTATGAAAATGCATCAACTAATTCCCAATGAAAATATATTTACAAAATATACTAATTAAAATTACCGAAATGAATTTGCAGTCCCACAGACCAATATACAGAGGATACCACCACCAAATGCACTTCCAACGACTGAATCCAAACCTTTCCCAACACAACCACAACCACCACCCATCGCACCCACTCAACTACCCAGAACTACACAACGTGTTATTGTAACCAGACCGCCACCACCACCACCACAACCACTACCAACAAATCCACCTTTACCGCCACCACAACCACAACAATCACAAACACAACCAACCTTTCAGGTATTAGTTAACGATTTCCTTATTTCAATTCACTCCTTTATCACGCAACTGTGCAGATACAAACTCAACGCCCTACACGAAGCCCAGTCATTGACCCACCCCAACAACCTATACAACCCCTCAACACCTTTGCACAAAACACGCAAACACTATCGCAATCATCGTCGCATGAATCACCGACATTCGCGGCACCTGCAGCCCCTCAGCCAGTCGTCTACCAGCAAGACAATGAGCCGCTTCAGTTTGAATCATCAGCACAAGAGCAACAGCAACAACAACAACAACAACAACCATATCCACAATCACCCCCACAACCAACACAATCTGCACCCATCCCCATTGTTGTAAATGATGAACCCTATTCCGTTGCACCCACAAATTGGGCACCATTTGTGCCCGCTGCGGTACAGCAAACGGTTAGCACAAATCAAATTTACAAACATCGCACCGTTTTCAATTACAATGTAGCTGCGTGCACAGAAATTTTCAATATTGCTTTTATGTGTGTGGAATGTATGTGTGGAACGTGCTTGGTAACTTGTCAGCAAAATTTGGACTATTCGAAGTAATGATTGATTATCAAAACGAATTTGGTCTAGTCACCGAGGAGTATTTGAAAAATATGGACCTTTTTGTTTTTTTTCCCGTATTCAGACATTGATCTTGGATTTTTAAAGATCAATCTTACGGTTTGAGGCACTTCTCAGTTCTCAGTAATTACTTCAAGTATTATCCAAAACGAAATCATATTTTTTGTATTTCGTACTTAATCAAGGATACAATTGCCTCAGATGCCTATAAAGTATAAATATGCCCAACCTTTAAAGAGAAGTTTTCACCTTTTTTTACTAAAATCTCGTTAGAAAGATGAATTTCATTGAAAAAGTTTAAAAATAATGTGCAAGACAATCATTAAGTGTCTTAACAATGTTAAAAACTCAAGTTAGAACAAATTATCTGACTCAAAATTAGTTTTTAACAAAAACTTACAAAGTTTATTATTAGCCACAATAGACTTGACTTCTCAATAATGGGATTTCCAAACTCTTACCTGTAGTGTCCACTTAAAGTATTATAACAAAAGTGTTTATTGTTAAGTACAAACTATTCTCAACATAAGCTTTAAAAGCACTCCACCAGAACTATTTCATAATGTACTACAAGTGTACTTTATTTAATTACTAGCGCCTGGAAAGTTTTCAGATCTTGATCTTTGCATGGGTTTTCCTAATTGAGTTGACAAGTTAATGGGATTGTATGACTGAATTTATTAAAATTAAGATGTGTTTTGTAATTAACATTGTAAATAACAACTTAATCATATGTTGATGTATTCTCTATATGAAGCAACAGGAATCACGTGAGGTTGAATCATCAGAGGAAACTAAATCTGATGAGACTGAGGTAACCCTAGATTGAAAATTTTCTTCAATTTAAATTTTTTAAATACAAAAATATTAAGTATTTGTATACTTATAACAAAACTCAACGGATTTCTTTTGAACTTTGAAATTGCTAAATTTTTGTTTGCAAAAAAAGTAGTTTCGAAATTCTAAAGAAATCCAAGTCATTCGTAGAAACGCTCAAAAATAATTTGATTTTGGTTAACTATGTGGTTGCGATCATCATCAGTTTCATCACGTAGATTGTAACATGTCGTCATTTAATTAAATTTCGATCCGCAATGAAGGAGTTCAGATCATCATGTCATTGAAATTAATTTCATCTTGTAACATGAACCCGCAAAAACTAGGATCATGTGTGTTTACTTTAAAGTCATCGCTTCATCATGAAGGTTATTAAATAGATATCTTTTCACCGGATTAAATATGTATGTACATTGAATTTGATATAATGTCGGTTCGAGCGTAATATTTAACTAACAATAAGAAGTTATTATAACAATCTTAAGTAGTTGGATATTTAGTTATTCATTATGCGGCGATAATGTTTTCATGAGTAACTATTTAGTTCTGTCTACAGCAACAAAGGTGTATGTTTGTGTGTTTTGACCGTTTGTATTACGCTTTAATATTGCGCCTTTTATGCCGACGAAAATCTCAGCACTTGAGTCAGCCAGGCACCAGCTGACAGCACGTTTATGTGGATAAATAGTTCGATTGTTTAAACTAAATATTTTATAGTCATTTCAATTATCGACGGTAAAATTAGGCGGCAAAGAAAAACTGAGGTGTAATATTTAGTTTGGGTAAATGTTGTTTGGAATATGCTTTAATATGCGACCTTCTTTGGAAGCTTTTTTTTCACGACATAAGTGTGGGTAAATTTAGAAGCCTTATTTATTCGTGTTGATTTTATTAGTTATGAATATTTAGTGGTGCAAGTAGGGAAGATTATGCTTCGGAGATCGGTATTTTGATTAACTGGGATAATAGAAACATTGGTTTTCTTCCGTATTTCAATGTGTCCTTGGAACTGAGTATAAATTCATTGTAGAATAAAAAGTTTATTCATTTTTGATTAAAATATTTAGCGTCAGAGTGAGTTAGTCCTGATAGTGATTTCTAGCTGAAACACATAACTACTGATCAATTATAAGCATAGCAAAAAATTATGGTCAAAAATATTCAATTTCCAGTTAAGTTAAGTACTTTTTTCAAGAAGTATTTAATGTTTCTTTAGAAGAGTTGTGAATCGTTCTATTAATAATAACTTTATTATTTATTTTTTAAGAATAATTTCCAATGTCAGTTAGAAATTAAGCAAAATCTTTTTCAAATTTGCATAAAGCTTCAACAAAATTGAATTTATTTGATTTTTTTAATTTAAATAAATAACAAAAACCGTATAAAGAAGTTGAAATAGTTTTAAGAATAGATGCTGAAAAATACGAGTTCTTAATTTTATTGAAAAGATTGTTAGAATTTGAAATTTTATTCAATTTCGAACCAATTCTGTTCCAAGATTTGTTTCTGTGAGATCTCATCATCAAAAATTAAGATCACGATATTCATTATTCCTTCGGCTAAATGCTTAATGTGTTTTATGTTTAATGTCATAGTAGCATTAAAACGTATGAGTGTAATAAGTATTATCCATAATATGTCGAATGAATGTTTACAAAGTGAGAACCCAATAAGTGTTTTTAAAAATCCATAATATAAGATGACTTTTTTTACAGAAAGCGTTTTAATGTGCGACGAATTGCGATTTTTCCCTTACACCAAACATCAATGCGTATTGCGTATACTCGAATACAAAATTATTCACTATCCTAAATAATTGGAAAAACACAACAGAAATAATAATTGAATTTTCCCCTTAATGCAGCATCCTTGTTTCAGAAAAAATGAAGTTTTTACCTGCACAATTGCATTTAATTTTTTATTAATTGATTTATTTTATTTAATCCATTTTTTATATTTCCAAATATCCTATTGCATTATTTTACTTTTATTCTGTTTTCCTTTATTTTTCTTTATTTTTCAATTTTATGCTCCATTTCCCTTTATAGTTTTAACTTTTAATTTATCCTATTACTGCTTTTTCTAAAAGCTTATTTAATTTAAGCTTTTGTTGAGATTTATATTATCGTTTTATTTAAATGCAGTTACTGTAGATTTATTATTTTATTTTCCCCAATAATTAATCATATTATTTTAACTGTGAAGCGTTATGTTTAGAATTAATCGTAACATTATTATACATGTAATTTTAATTACCCCACTTTCGTTGTGTTAATTACAAATAATTTAGGATTATTTTATTAAAATTAATACACAAATTAATTAGAAATTACTCTAAAATAACTTGTTATAAAGTAAAATGATTTGTTGTATTCAAACAGTGAAATACTGACATAATAAAATTCCTCAAAACTACTATGTTTAATTTTCGCCAGAAATAAAATTTTTATGACTGTGTAAATTTGCGAAATAAATTTAAGTATCACTAAATCCAAAACCAAACTTGAGAGCAAAGCACACACAATCAATACCGAAAGCTTTGTCAATTCATTTTTATTTATTCAAATCATTACTGTTGACATTTCGAAATATGATTTTGATTTGCATAATCGATGTTTTCATATAGTTTTCCCGTGACTTTCTTCAATTAAATGATAGGTACCGACACTGCATGCTTGATCAAACATTTAAAATAATGACTTTATTGTTGTCACACTTCAAATTTATATTATTTCATGTTTGAGTACATAATTTGAATGGGAAATATTCAACGAAATGCATTAACAATAACAATAAACTATGACTTTTATTAAAGCAGTAAAATGATGAAAAATTATTTTAAAGCAATACACGTACACATAAATTGCTATAAAACTTAAGACATTCATTTAAATGTTGAATTAAAACGGGTAGAAATGAAATAGTGAATTGAAAAAAAAAAAACAAGAAAGTAAATCTAAATTTGGCAAAATCATAACTTTCACCTTGTCCCAATTAATAAAATTTGCACCCTAATGCAAATCAAATGTTTACCTAATTCATTTTAAAACGAAGACATAGAAATTAGTCGACATTCAACTTGAAAACTTTCGCAATATTGGGAGCAAGTTGATAATGTTAATTGATTTACTGTGACTGTTGATTGCAGACAAATTTAAGTCGCATCGATTCTACGCAGTTAATTGTTTTCCTTTTGCAGTTACAATATTTATATTTGTACATAAAAAAATGTCTGTTACAAATTCCAAGGTCGTAGAATGACGTCTTGCAATTTAAAAATATATTTGTTGAACTAAATATGAATATTTTCAAGTTACCGGCTGTGGACCTCCAAAACCAGATTATAGTCATAATTGTTTACAAAGCAACTTATGTGATAAATAAAATCGTTTCTTTTTATTGTAAATAAATTTAAGGAATTGAAAATAATATTTTAACATTGAAGGCATTCTGATGATCCCAAAATAGTTCATAGATCTTATGGATTTATTGTAAATTTAATCTTTTAAATTGGATTAATAGCTTTTTTGCATTTCAAAAATTAATTAAATGCGCTTACTGCAAGTTTTGTGTTGATTAAAGTAAATGCAAAAAAACCGGAAAATCGTAATTGATTCCATGAAGCAATTTTATTAAAACAAAGTCGCTTTCAAGGTCTTCCACATATTATGGAGAATGTGCATTCACATTCATTTCAGCAAACAATTTAATTTTTTACTAATTCACGTTTTTAATAATAGTTAAATTGAATAAACATCAATCAAGAATTGTGCATGATAAAATAAACACTTGTTATACTGCTTATGTAATCGTAGATATGTTAAAATCATTGTAAATAGTTTTAGTTATTAAGATAGCGTTAAATTAACACAGTAGTTGGATTGGTATTGTAATTTGTAATTAAAGCCGGTTATGGGTGAATATGGTTTCAGTTAAATTAAACAAAAACTCCCTTCTAAAACGGGATTCAAATTAATAAAAATATTCGCTTTCTCTTCCTCCTTGCCACACAATGGTCGGACCATCAGAACCGTCCGGGTTCTCCCAATTTGCTGGATCATTTCTTTGTCGCACCCGAGCGTCCCTATCAGCCCAACACCAATAGACCGATTGTGGGATTCTTCAATCACATAGGCACTAAACTGTCTGACACCGTAGATTTCGTCGGCAGGATGATCCGCAACACCGCCCAAGCCATCGTAGGACCCAAAAGCATTGGCCGCTAATGAACGCCACACAAACACCCACACAAACACGTCATATTAATTAATTTATACAAAACAATTTTTGCATTTTTAGTTAGTTTTAATATATGTCGAATGAAATTAGAGAGCCACAAAATTTAGGAGATTAAAAAAAAGGTGGAATTGAGATTAGCCGTTTTAGGCGTGATCTGTTTTCTTAATCATTAAATGCAAAATATGTGTACCGCCTACAAATTGGGGTAGTTTTTTAGTGCTATATTATTTTATACTACAAAAATGCGTTAATGTGGCTTTAGAAATGCTTAATAAAATAATTATCTTGCGATTGGTGATATCTAAATATATTATAATAAACATAAATCAAATTTAAAATTATAAACAAATAAATTATCTGTTAATTCTATTCTATATTTAAATTATATTTGTCAAAAACAATTTTACATTATCAAATATATATATAAATGAATATGAACATTTTTTTGTAAACAAATGCCTCTAAATCTCTTTTCTCTGTATCGATCTGTCTAGAACCCTAATCTCTCATTTGCTTGAACTTTCTTATGTAACTCTAAAACTTTACAGCTGAACATCTGTTATCTACAAAGCGTCTAGATTGTCTTTTATGAAACTGCAAATACGTTAATCCACGAATTACATTATTTTGTTACAGTTTCTGAGACAAATTGGGACTGCCCTTTCCGCTGACTATCCATGGATTGCAAGATTGTTCCCCGATTTGGCCAACCAAGGAAAGTAATGCCCATAACATTCAACGTATGTTGCATTTTGTATTTAGCATTAATTCCATGATTCACTCTGGCTGTGTCTAAAGAAACAGTCGCGTTTTGAAACATTTTTCGGCCATACATGAGCCGGTCTCAAAAAAAAATCATTTTATATTTTGGTTTTTGGTTTAGAAAAGAAACGTTATTTTCGGGTTGTAGCAATCTATTATTAATTTGTAATATAATTAAATTGCACTTGTTGCAAAATATGTTATTTACCGTATTTATTTTAAGTTCATTTAGTTTCTTTTATTTTATATTATTTGATTGTTGTTTATAAAATTAAAAGCATTGATTAAATATTAGTTAAGTTTATTAAATAATATTTCATTTTGAATTGAAGTATCTATCTGAGATCTTTGCAATTATCCATATTTCGATTTTTATTATTGCAATCTAAGAAATGTCAATTAAGGTAAGTTTTCAATAAGTTAGTTTTTGTGAGAACATAATTACTTAAACAGCTTTTTCTGTTTTACCATTCATTTGTAATTTTGAATTTCGCGCTTTTGCAGGTACAGTAACGTTAGAAAATGAAAACACTTGTATTTTAAAAGTACATACTTAATATTGTACTTAAATATCTCAAAGCTGAACCTCTTAAAATAAATGTAGTCGATCAAAAAGCCTTTTATTTTTTAATTAGAAATTACATTTATGTTAAGTGATGATGTTGTTTTCAAACTAATTAGAACCTTAATTATAATTTTATTAAACTATTTTCAAAATTCAATGTAAATGGGTTTAATTTATATATTTTAGTTTAGTTTGTACATATTAGTTAAACTAAAGAAGATTTTGGAAAACATTTGGTGCGAAATTCAATAATTTAGGCGTAATTAAGGGTCTTCTTGCTTATTTAAATTATTTTATTTTAAGTAGAAAACTGTGCAGCACTGATGTTGCACTTACGGAGTTCTTCTGATAATACGAGTAGCTACTATATAAATCGAGAAACGCTTATTGGCCATTTATTTAAAAAAAAAGAATTAATAATTGATGAGATACGGATTTTTTGAAAACCTTTAAATTTATTGGTTATCGAAAACATTTCTAGACGTATGTTTTAAAACTCTAATATATTTAAGGTGTAACTATAGAAAATTGAATAATTTATTAAGAATTAGTTGGAATACATTAAACACACTCATTTTGTTTTCATAAATAAAGTAGATAAACTGATACCTAAATGATCATTTCTCCTTTTTCTACATTCAATAATTAATAGCTTTAAATAAGTCTCCTTTTTCTACATTTAATAAATAAAAGCTTTGAAGAGAAAAACAAAAACACAATGGATTACCATTTCTTCATCATTACACATACCAGCTGACTTTATGCTTAAAGTTTAAATTACATGTATTTCATAAAATCCGAAAATGATCAATATTTCCAAGAAAGTCATAAAGTTGGGACCATTTCTTTCAAAGTAGCAAAATCTACAGATTTTCCTTCCACTTAATGGTCAGTCTTCTTACGTATTTTATATATTCCATTTATTTCAAAATTACACCAATCAGTTCCGAGAAAAAATCCGTTCAATTGTAATTATTTGAATGAAAGTCTTTTTATGTTATTAAGTATAATGAAACTCTCAAATTATGGAAACTTATTTTCTTAAATAATTAGTATTAAAAAAATTTATGTACTCCGTGGGTCGAATAATAATTAAAAATTATGCACAATGTTCTGTAAAATTGTCCATAGGCAAAACGAAATCAAATATGACTGGGCAGTTGTGGAAAAACCCCCTGGTGAATACCTCATAGGCTATCATATTATACTTAGCACGCGCGTCTTATCGGATTTGATGCCGACCTACTTAGTGGCCAATGGCCATACGCACATTGCAACATGCACTTCGTAAATGTACGTCTGTGCTATAATGTTTACCCGCGTCGATTTTAGCGACAACTCGCAACCAGCTTACCTTGTTGTGCTCAACCATTTTCCTTTTAAGACCGCCATCAGCTGTTAGTGCTTCGTGGAAAAACGTAATCAAATAGCATTTAAAGTAATTTGGTTTGTTGCAGAGACAAACGGAGAAGCGTAAGTAATTTAGTTGTTTACTATTGAGGTGTACGTCATATCTTTGTATATTCCAATGCCTGCAGTCTCTGCAGTTACCGGCTTGTTTGCATATTTTATGTATATGACTGTCGAGTATATTATGTTAAGTAAGCGGTAAAAGCGTTATTTAACAATTTCTTAAGAAGCATTAATTAAAAAACGTGGGCATTTTTTTGCAGTTTGCTGTGCAAAAGTTGACGTTTTGTATTATGATAGTTTTTGCACTTTCATCATGCCGGATGTAAGTGAGGAATGGGCCAATGGCTTTCAGTATCAGTTTTTAAGTTATGTATGTTCATGACGAACGCGTATGCAAGTATTTCGCATGACCACAAAAATTCACTTACTTTTTTTGGGACTTGTAATAAAGTAATAATAGGATTTCAGAAAATGACTTTTATAAAGTGGCGTCTATTCTTCATTATCTTTATACTAATAAAAATAAAAATAAATGCAACTTAAAACTTAGTTTACTTTAGGTTATCATCCTTTTATATTGAGCGGCTCCTATTATGATATTTCTCATCATGCGTTTTCAAAAATTCAGTAATACCTAAACTGCTTCTTAGAAAATCTTATTACGCCTTGAAATGTATAAACTTCTTAAGTGGTAGCATAAACTATATGTATGAGGGTAAACAGTTTTAGGGCTTCCGTGCGAGAGTACTGCATTACAGATCCTACAGGAAAAAAATAATTGACTGTCTCGTAACAATATTACTTCAGGTATTTAAATTTTTAAACTGATGTCGACGTAATAATACAGTAGAAGATTATATCGTTTGTTTAATGAGTCTATACAAGTTGCTAGTTGCCGTCTACTCAATAAATGATGCTCATTTACCTCTATAGTGCCGCATTAAAAATTAACAACAACAAACTTTTATGCACTTTTGGATTTTCCAGTTGCATGTCACCTCTCTGAAAAATGCTATTCGACCGTCCATTTATTACAATACTGAGTTTATGTTGTAAGTGTAAAATTGTATTAAAAAAAAAACTACAGGGAGAGCCACAAATGAAAGAAGAAAGGAAGCGGCTGCAAGAAACATTTCAACCTTTAGTAATAAGTAGTATTCAATTTTAAGAAAAGTAGAATTTAAAATATCTACATTAGGCATTTTGGCGTTACGAAATTAGTCTAATTAGTTTTATTAAATGATAAAGCACACTAATGCTAAATTTTCAAATTTATAAAGACATTTTTGACAATTTCATTGTTTTTACCTTCCCTCCGAAAAATTCCTCAAAAGTGACTTAACTCACCTTCGTTTAAAGATCGAAATATAAAGTAAGAAGAAACTAATGTAAACCTTGTTGTATTTTAAGGTTGATTTGTTTGTTACATACTTGAGAAGGCGTTGGGAACTGATATTAAATCCTTTTTTAACATAAATCAACGAATGAATGGAAGAATAAAGAAATGTCTAGATTCGATTAAAATTTAAAATACTCGCATGTTCTTAAACAATTTATCTTTAATATTTCATGGTAGAAAATATAAACGATGTGTGTTTATGATGTATAACCTAAAATTTCAACTATAGGAATAAACGATTAATAATAGATCCTCGGTAATCCAGGGAATTTGGGAAACCCTGTAATCGGAGGTGTTTCTTTTTTAATATCTGATTTAATGTGTTCTTCGAGCATTTTTAAGAAATACGGAAATGTGTTGGGCAACACTCAAAATAAGTGAAAGTAAGAGAGTATAGACAAGAGTGCAGTAGCAATTAACGTTATAAGGATGATAATATTCAATCTAAGGAATTAAAAAATAAATATTAATTTATTTCTACTAAGGATGTTTCACTTTATAGACTGGTTTTGACATTATGGCGTTCAAGAATTAGATCATTCGTTCTTTATCTATATTTGAAAATTTGAATCAAGCATCGAACCGTTTTTTGATGAGGTCGAGAAATTGATATTCAAAGCAATGCTGGAAATGCAAGAATCAAAACATCGCCTTCGGTGGCATATAAACTAAAAACCTTTTTGTTTGTCGTAGAATTTAAAAAGAGTGTAGTAAGATTTCGACAACAGATCTTTGACAAAAATGTCACAACGTGTATTACGTACAAAAAAAACTCTTCCAGAAGCATCACGATGATTTATGTACATAAACATCAAATTACAACAAAGCTACGCCACTGGGTAATTGGAAGTTGAATTGAGTTCTTTCATACCGAATTATCATAGCAAACTGTGTTGACAACATTCATATTTGTTAAGCAATCGCGAAAACCTCGCGAGCATATTATACTCGTCGTACTCACAATATTCAGCGTATGTGCCCACATATGAGGCTGTAATTGTCGGTATGAGCGCTGAAAACGGCAACAACCAAAGTGCTGCGATATAAATTTAAATCGCCGACTCACAACTGTGGAATACAAATGAAAAATTTGTCTCAGTTTGGTAACAATAATTCAATTTTTTTAAATTTAAATTTATTTCATGATTGTATTCAATTGTTGTGTTATTTCACAATTTCAATTTACCATCAAAGATAACAGCCTATTTCAATGTTACACGTACTTAATAACTATACATCATAGGTTAATTACCGAACAGGTGTGTAAGACTTTTTTTTAAATGCAAATTTAATAATTAAATTTAGTTTTGCATTCGACCTTGTCTCCGCTTTACTATAAACCATATAAATAAACCTGCTTAATCCTAAATTTAACATTTGTCAAAATTTTCAATTGAAGATACACCACAAATCGGATCTCTTACATTTTAGTTCAATTTAAATCTTTTGTTAAGTATTACATTGACCCTGACACTACGTTGTGATAGAAATTGCATTGTCAACGCGGGTCAACGCATGTTTAATGTGCGTGCATAAAGTCGATGGGTGTATGACAGCATTTCGTGTGGAATTGGCAATGGGGGCCGCTTACACTAGGCCGGCGTCAATTTTGCGTTTGTAGACGCCCTCGGGGTCGAATTTGTCGGACAGTGTCTTCCAGTCTTGTGGTCGTCGTGTGCGCAGGTATGTGATGACTTTCTTGGAGTTTCGCTTCTGCACGTCGGAACACTTGGAGCAATCGGACTTCAGTGCATCGGGAAGTAAACCTGTTTAAATGTACAATAATTGAACATTAGTTACAATGCGGTGACATAAGTAACAAAATATCAACTTTCACTGCAGTTAAAAGCAATATAACTAAAGTAATGTGGTTCAACGAGCTCGGCTATGTAATCGAGAGCAACATTACTATGTTTATGACTCTAGTTCAAATGCAAATCGTTTGTTTATTTCATAATTTCTGTATCGAAATGATGTTTGGTTTTGTTTCAGGCTTCAGCGTAAGAGTTATAAAAAGGCGAACGAATCAACCACGGAGATACCATGCCACTTTCATTTCATTTTGACTTTCTTTACGTTATGATGCTGAATCGAGAAGACTTGTTTTCGTCAGCTGTATTTTCATACAGTTGCTTTTGGCGAACGCTTTCAAGTTGTGACTATATAGTTGAGATTTTAAACCAATTGAAATGTTGTGATTCGCGCTCATATCGCGCATGAAGTGGTTCAAAGCGGTTGAAAAAAAGCGAAAGGATTTTACAAATTGGCTGAATTTTCAGATAGTTAAAGAATTTCAAGTTAATTGTAAAAATCCGCTTTAATTTTGAAGAATTAACTTCTTGTCTCTCAAGCTTATAAAATTTCACTTTAAAAATTTATTTAAAAAAAATTACAAACATAAAACTTACGTTTCAATTCACGACCCTCCTTAGTGCACGGCCCCTTTTCCAGTAGGCACTTAATGTAGTTTGTCAGGATGCGATCATTAGCCAGAATACTCTCCACATTCACATTGTCATATTTGTTGGGGTATTTTGGATCCTCAGCAGCCAAACAAACCGCACCCAGCAAACAAACAGCGATGATCAGCTTCATGTTCTTAATGAAATGTGATTTGATGCGTTTACTTGCTGCAGGCATAAAGAATATTGTAAATTTATTTCAAGGTGAGTTCATCGGTTTTAGTGTTTACATTAATTACATTTGTGACAAGCTATCCGTCTACTATGGTGTGCAATTAAAATACGTTAGAAATCATTGAAAGTTATTTGTTGTTATTATTGCAACAAATATCAACATTACGGAATGTCAACAAGTCGAATTATTAATTATGTGCTCGTAAGCAGCTTAGTTGCATTGTGCATACAAATAAACGCATTACAATTATGACAGCATCAATATTTTACATTTAAAGAATACTTAGAAGAGACTCTTGAAAAAAATTTCAAATATTTTGACCATTTTAAATAATTAAACACTCATACAAAGTTAATGCCAATATTAGAAAACAAAAGTGTTGCTAAAATATTTGTTTATCTACAGTATATTTAAATAATTAATATTTCGTCACACCTAACAAGTGGAAAATGTGTGGTTAAGGCGACAGTCACCGTTACTTAACAATTCGTTTCTTTGAAAGACAAAACGTGCCTTTAAGACAACTTAAACCGGCCACTTACGTAAACTGAAAACTAACATCGGAACTGACCTGCTTTAATTTTGGTTAAAAACTTGTTTTGATTTTTTTTTAAATACTCAAAAAAGTTGAGTTTTGACGATTTCTTTTATTTACAACAAAGATAAAATTTAAATTGCGAATACAATTCTATGCAGCAATAAATTAAACAAAAAAGCTCAACACAAAAACAGCACCACTCTAAACACAATTCAAAATCACTAAATAATAAATTCACTCACAAACCAATCGACAATGTGAACTCCTTCTGTAGTCTTGTAAATCCACACAAATTATTGCTCCCTGTATGGTTCTAAGCTGGTCTTCACGGTAAATGCAACAAACTCACACTGAAACTTTTCTTTTAACCTCCTTTGCCTTTTTATACAAATCTCAGACTATAACGCTTGAAACTCCACGCGCAGTAATTCGCCGAACGAGCGCTTTAACAAAAGCTACAAACAAAACGATCTCAAGTGGTGACTGGTGGCCTGCAATAAAACGAAGTTGCTGTTTCCAGTTTTCCCAATTCCCACTCTTCCAGTAGTAACGCACGCATGTATGCACTGATCGTTACGTCGCCAATTGCCACAACTACGGTTCGGTGTGGTGACAATCATATTTAGTGTCCGCAATTGAATGTTCAATAATTGTAGTGGCGACTGCCGACTAAGACTGCAAGTACAACAGTCTAGTCTACATTGATTGCGTCAGAAAATACGTTAAGATGTCTGATGGACACAAGGTACCTGCAATAATGAAGCGGTTGTTCTGTAGGCTTATTGAATTCTCACTTGCAAATGAGACTTTTTGAATAGCCCAAGTCCGAAGGAAGGGTTCCGGTGCGACATGAGAGCACCATAAAAGATGGCTGAAAGGCAATATACTTAATTTCAAAATTTATAATCTTGCATAAGAAGCGCAATATGTGAAATTTTAAAATGAAATTGCATGACTCATTCCATGTAGGAACAAAGTAATGTAAGAGTACATACTTTTTAAATAAAAGTCGCTGATACTGAGTTTTAATGTTTAGCAGACTGCATGGCGTGTTGTTTGTTTAATATCCAAAGTAATTTAATACACTTTGTAATTACATATTAAAGACTTTTTTTTGTATACATATTTGATTCAAAATAAATGTTTATGCATTTAAAAGTTTTTTATATATCGAGTAAGCACAAAATTTTCGAATATTTATTTCAACAATCAACGCCACATCGCGGTGGTAAACGTCAACTTTATTAATGCTAACTTCCTGGGTTTAAGAATTGGGTAAATTCATTTTTAATGTTACTTTAAGGCACATAAAATTAAGCGCCTGAATGCATTTATTTTTTCTCAGAAGTATTTATTTTCAATGCAGGAAGGCGTATAATTGAACTCCTACTTCGGCATTGATTTACCTGTATGAATTTTAAGGTAAAATAAAAATTTGAACTGGAAAATCTTCAAGGACAATGAAAGAAACTTTTGGAACTAACTATGGTTACTTCGAGTTGCCAGAAAAAACGAGACGCATTCCTTGAGATGGTGGAGCATACCTTAAAAATTGGCAATATTTAAGAAAACTGACTCAATGGCAATCTGCATTGAAGAAACCAAACTGCAATCATACGAGTCGCTTCATCAAAATATTGGGGGAAACGTTTTATCGAGATAGATTTTGATTGATTTTAAATTTGATTTCATTTAAGTTTAATTTGTGTGAAATTTCGAGGATCATTTTAAAGGTAGCCTTTTTGTTTCAAGGTCAGACTTGTTGTATAGTTCTTAAAGTATTTACAACTATGTACATAATTATAGATCTTAACGAGATAATAATATTGCTGAATATTTTAAGGTTAAACAATTTTTTTTTGAAGGTAAACAATTATTATCTATTAATTATTATTATTAAATTAAATTATTTTTAAATATTTTTTTTGTGTCTCAGGAATGTCTCCTACTAGAATAACATCAAGTGCAAGGTTCTATCGCTTACCCTGCGATGTAGTAGTTGCTATTTAAAACGAACATTAAAATAGAGTTATTAATCCCAATTTTTGTGAGATAAAAGGCCAATAGAAACTTTTCGATGACGAATATATTTTGTTGTTGAAATTAAACAATAAACAACTCATTCCTGAGCACATTAAAATATTGTACATAATACTATACCATTAATTATAAACCTCAATATTTTGTGCCGCCGGGATGCATTTTATGGCACATTAAACCAATTCAACGTCTCTGTTAAACAACGCCAATGTGCAAGTATTCCTTACTAAATACAAATATGAATATTATTTTGTTTATGGAAAATTGTGCACGTGCTCAGTAAACATTTTTCTTTATTATCAAAACAAGCTCATAAAGCCTACAAGACGATGTATGACTGTGCGGTCTGTAGTTACGCCAAATGCACATTGCACACACAACAAACCGGCCTAATCAAAAAGTGCACGAAACGCACAAATCAACCGCTTCTGCAGTGAAGAGAAAAAACCCCAAGAATAATTTCTAATTGAGTGAAAATATTTTGCTATCGGCAAAAGTGATCGCAATAATTATAATAGAATTATGATTAGACCGAATCAATAAAGTTGGAAAAATGCTGCAGCGCAATGGATTATTCGTATACGTATAAAATGAATTGGCCAATTGCATTAGAATGCAATTGAATGCGAATTACTGTCGAATCGAGAGAAAAATCGTTGCGGAAAAATCTTCACGGTGCGCGCGGAAAATAAAATATCTCTTTTCCAATATTATGCACTCGCTCCAACATCATATCGTATGCATATATGTAGGTTTTTGATTGAAATTCAGCGCTTTTATGCTCATACATACAAAGTTATAAAATGTCTATAGAAAATCAGTAAGTTAAATCTTAATAAAATATAAATAAATTGAATGGAAAGAGTGAGTGAGGGCAAATCCAATATAATGTTGTGAAAATAAACAAAATTATTTTCCGCGCCGCACTGCTTGCGTTTCCTCGCATTTGTGTAATGGTTACGTATAGGCCAGTCATGCCACAAAGTCACAGAAACGACATTGATTTACATTAATACTAATGTCGATATATCTCATCAATTTGACATTTATTGAGAATATTGTCATATTTATGATGGTCTTTATTGACACGCTTGTAGAGTTGAAACGAAAGCAAAATGGTTGTGCGCGCGAGTGTTTTGTGTGTAGCGCGTTTAATCGCGCGCATTATGTGCATGTGAAATCCGCGCGCGCAGTTATGCTATTAAATGATGAAAAATGCCGGAACAAAAACAACCGTTTTGTATATTGGATAAGGATTAGATATACTTGAATACGAATAGGTATAATGGGATGTGTTTGAGAGATTGTTGGATGTGAGTCTTTAAATGAGGCTGTGGCGACTCATAAGTTATACGCGTTGGCTAATTATGCGACAAAAATCATTATTTATTTGTTATGACTTATGAACAATATTTTAACGATATATCCACATCTTTAGATGCCCACTAGTAAAATATACAAATTCGTAGAAGACGAGGAAATTTCCTCCAGCAACTAATAACATTTTAAATGGCTTTATTTTCGTCAACTTGTATTACTGGCTAAAAAACAAAAACTTTGCAATAATACTACGTTTACGTGGTGTGAAGTGGAGTAGACTGGATTTGCAAATCTGGTCGTAGTGTTTATCTGGGTGTGGATCGTATAGTAGATTTACCATAACACCTCTAGTAAACAAATGGTGAAATGATTGTTTTTGAGATATTATTTGTTTTATATTTCCGAATTTGCTGTGATGACTTAACGCGATAACTTAACAATAATTTTTGTTTAAAGAACAAAATAAATACCAAAATTCACTCCACTCCACTACGGCACGGTTTTCACGTAGACAGGATTTACAGATCCATTTCACATGACACCTCACATTTTTATCGGAGTTGATAAACAACTCTGCACTCCATTTTTCGGTGTTCACGTGGTGGATTTACAAATCTAGTCCGCTCCACTTCGCACCACTAGAACGCGATATAAGTCTATTCAAAAACTACTGTACTTCCTAAATCGCAAACTACAAAATAAAAACAATTAATAAAATAGCAATTGTCACAAAATATTTCTAAATTAAAAAGATGTCTACAAAATCGGCAATGGAAAAGGACGAAATAATTCCAGATGTAATTTCAACACCCCCAAAGAACGTACTAGAAATTTCCTACTCAGGCGGTATCACCGTTAAGGAAGGAATTGAATTAACACCCACACAAGTCAAAGACCCGCCGAAGCTTAAATGGAATGCGGAACCAAACACCTTATACTTAATTTGCATGACGGATCCAGACGCACCCAGTCGCAAGCAACCCAAATACAGAGAGTGGCATCATTGGTTGGTAGGCAATATTAAAGAGGGAGACATTAGCAAAGGAGACACTTTGTCAGAATACATTGGATCGGGACCCCCAAAAGGCACTGGCCTACACCGTTATGTCTTTTTGGTCTACAAACAACCGGGGCAAATAAAGTTTACGGAGAAAAAATTGAGCAATAATAGTGGAAAGGATCGTGGTGGATTTTCTATTAAAAAATTTGCAAAGAAATATAAATTAGATGAGCCTGTGGCGGGAAATTACTTTCAGGCGAAGTATGATGATTATGTGGCGGAATTGCAGAAAAAGTTGAGGGGGTAGTTTTGAGGGTAATTACAAAAATTAAAAATTGCTTTAAATAACTAAAATAAATTCATTGATAAGCTTGAAAAGCCTATGAGAATTTAAGAAAATCTCCAGACAATGAATTGCACAGTAATGGTTATTTCATATTTGTGCACGTAATAATTTTGATTATATTTTATCTGTCCCTACTTGCCGCTTTTGAAAACTTTATGATGGTGACAACAATAAAGTTTCTATCCAGTCAATTGCTTGCAAACTTCAGTATAACCTCGAAAGGTCGCGTCATTTATAATCATGACTACACCTATAAGGAGGAACTCGTCAATGTGTGAGTACAGCACAGAGGTTTATTTGCGTTATGAAAATTCTCGGTGTGGTACTTCACTCCCATTGCATGTTTATTAGGATGTATAAACATCAACTGCAAATAATTTCTAATAAATTTAATCATCTGTGGAACACCATCTATGCTCGTATACTTAAGAACATAAAAAGACCACTGAATTATTGCAAACATCGTTGCTTGCAGTTTTTGGGTTGAATGTGCGCGCATTGGCACTTGGGGGATTGAACGCATCCACCATCAGCTCGTATACTTAATATTGTGTGTGCACTTACGTTTTACATTTGTATTTCCTGGTTGGCGTTACACAATGTACAAAACACGAAGAAATGGATGTGTAGTAACCAGCCTCCCGTGTCTGGGGCCGTGGCTGTACCCAAGAAAGTTATAATAATTGCCACACACGGACATATAATCAGCAACATCAACATTATTTAATTTTAATTATCATCTTGTTGATCATTCTTTAATTACTTTTTTGCTAGCTCCCTTATGTTGTAATTCCTGGCAGTTCGATGTTTTGTTCCAGAGAATTTGCAATCGCATGCAGCTGCCTCTGTGCCTGCCACACTGTTGAGTGCAAAGTGCATTAATAATGCTCGCACAATTTACATCATTCAGTTATGTAATGGCAAATCTATGGACCGACATATATATTAGTTGCGCCGCGCCGTGCCATGGCTGCACGTATATTATACTTATATCAAGCAAATTATTATATTAATGTGCATGGCGAACAATAAAACAAAAGGAAGCCGAGCCTCTCGCGCATATTATACTTGTGTGCGCAAGAAGTCTTCCTATACTCGACAAATATAATTAATGTTCTTCATTGATGGAATTGTGTAGAGTTTCTATAACCACGAGTATATGCGTTTTTATTGTTTAACAATATAACGGCGCATGTTGTCTCATAATAATTAAACAAGCGGCCTAAAATTACCGGGATGCTTGTCTTGATCATACTTCAGCTACATGCTTGTGTACAAAAACCTACATACAAATATCATATTGCATTGTCCAGAAGTAAGCCACTTGTACTGATGCTGCAGGCTGTTGGTTTATAACATAACCGCTTTTATTATGTTTTATTGTCATGTTTTGTAAGCATTAAATTTGTGTTTTTTTTTTGTGCAGAGTTTCGTGTTTATTAATTAACAATATTTGTTAATAGTTTAACTGTTTTAATTTAGAATCTGAATGTGACTTTACTAACTTCATTGATTCCACACAAAAATGCATTTTCGTAATACTTTTTTTATAATAGATTTTCTAATATTTATTATCCTTGTTATTTTGCATTCATGCATCGAGCTCTATATAGAATTATTGCAACTTTACTTGCCGAGTAACGGCTTTAAATTTTAAATCTTGGACCCTAAATAAAATAAATTATAAATAATTTCATAGAATTATATGATAATTCAAATGAAAAAAAAATAATGCAACTGAAAAAATCGTAAAAAATATTTTAAATACCTTTTTGAGATTTTGTAGTATTTCAAAACAAGGAAAAAAACTTTATGCTGTAACTGGCCAAATGTTTTTATCAATTTATTATTGATAGATTTTGAGTTTTTTAATAATTTAAATTAAAAGGCCATTTTCGTTTGATTTTTGTTTTAAAAGTAGGTACAATCTAGATTTACAAGTTATAGTTTTTTGTTGAAATTATATTATTACTGATCATAAATATTAAATGATCATTATTTTAACATCTTTATTGCAGTTAAGTTTCGGTGATAATGACTATCTGTGATAAAAAATTCTATGTATAAGCAGTATAAGCAGAATAACATAAATTAAAAATTGCCCATTACTCAAATTTTTTCTATTATTGTTCATATGCAAACAAGAAAAGTGCACCATAAAAACTCCATTAAACCTCCCTATTACCACCCAAACAATTCAAGCCTGAAACTATGCTACCTACTAATCAACCATCTGTAACTCCCGTAACGATATACGACTTAAATCATAACGATCGCAAATCTCAATCGTTATGAATTAAGGTGAGAGATTTGGTGTACCGCTCTCCGCGCTAGAAAGAGATAATCGCGAAACAACATCATTTTGCATCTATAACTGGATAAAGCTAAAAGCTTACTGAAATGGTAACGATCGTCGATCGTACTTAAATAATTTGAATGGCTATATATATTGCTTATTCTTTTCAGTGGTACAACTTTAAAGCAAAGAATTAATAGCGATCATCACAGTTGGTGTCGATCCGCAATCACGCAAGTTCCAGGATCCGTGAAACTTGAATATTGGTATAGGTGTAGAAACAGAATCTTACTTAGTTTTTTATCCACAAAGTTGTTTATAATTTATTTATAATATTTTTTTATGTTCAATATACAATTTCTATAATTATAGCCATTTAAAACACTTGATAAATGTTATTGGATCAACTTCAATTGATCGCAAATATGACCTCAATAATTTTCCAAAAATAGTTACTTCCAATTCAACTCGTCATTTTGATGAATTGCGATCGCATATCAACTTCCGACTTACAATAACTTTTAACAGTAATTTGTCAAACACGATCTTGCCAATTATTACAGTCCGCTTGCATTGCCTTGAATTGTCGTGTCCAAACTCACACCGTAATGTTAGTGGATTGTTTTAATTAACGGTGGCGCGAAAGTTTTGCGCCCATGAGGAGACACCCTCTACAAAATGTGCTATGCAATGTTTGTATGTATTGACATTGCGAACGTGCTTTTCAGCCTGACAGTGTCAAGCAAACAAAACAAAAGCATAACGCTTTGTAAACACGTACAGAATAGATTCACATATAAGTGAATCAATTGTTAAACACATCACCGCAACAACCATGAACTAACGTGCAAGTAGAATCTATGGAAGCTACAATAGTATGTACATGTGTACAGAAAAGCGAGTTTTTTTACGCGTTTGGAATGCGATCGAGCCAGTTGCAACTTTTTTGTTGATGTTGTTTTGTCTCCCTCCCATATATATTTTTGTGCTCTCCTGTCTTCATCTTCTCGCGATATTCCTATATACACATACTATAAAAAGGTTGTTGGTAAGATCTGTGTTCTTTTTAAGGTTGATGGTTGGTTTTACGAATTGTGTGTGATCACTTCCTCTTATAGGTATCAACTCTGTTGTGCTTTTTTCCCCTTCTTTTAATCCAACACCCGCATTAGTTGGTTGTTCTTCCCCGTTTCTGGAGTTTGCGCTACATTTGTTCTACGAATATAAACCGCTGCGGATATGTGTGGCTTTGCGATGCGTCTGCAGCAATGTGCATTCTCCCTGATGTGCTCATTGCAATCATGCAGGCTGTTGATTGAAATGGAAGCTTGCAGCAGCGCCAGTCTGATATAACAGCGAAACTCTGTATGCAGTCACCAAAGAACCCAAATGATAAAACTGAACGGACACGCGTTTGGCACAGTACCGGGGTGTTTATATTTTGCAAGCATTGTGAGGCAGAGGAGAGTTGCTTGCATATACGACTACATAAAGCTTCAGTCAAGGCGATCTTTGGTGAGATTTAGCTTGGGGCTGTGCGCAGCTTACAAGATAAGGGAAAAGAAAGGTGGACAAAAAGGGTTAAAACAAAACGCAACATTATCAATGTTTATGATCACTCTGTCTATGTGTGTGTGTGTTCTGCGAATGTGTATTCGTTGATCAAGTTCTCGTTATTATATGCTTGTCGCTGAGCACTGGGCTCAGCGCTCAGTTGCGGCTTGTTTCGTTTTGTTGTGCAACTCCATGGATGTGCGCACTTCCTTGTTGCAGTTTTCTTCTCGCCCATCGGGGAAAAATATCCCTAAAAGTATGTATGTAATTTGAGTCTGTGCAGCAACGTGTTCAACATGTTTACAATATTTTACTCTTTCTGCGCGCTGCCAGATTCTAATGGGGATTGTGTTTGTTTTTCCATTCGGCGAGCATTTCACCTCTCCACTTAAAATGCATTTAGCATTTTAATGTGCGATGGCACCGCTGCAGTTTCCCGAATTGGTACACATGAATGTACGGAAATAGAGTGGATATTGTATCGAAGGTTGGTATGGTGAGTCGAGAAAGTCCATTGCTGTATATGTGTGCTTGCATAGATGTTTATTTTATATAGTTAGTCAGTTGCGTGGGCTGCCGTCGAAGTGTGAACATCGAACGTTTAGGATTTATCGCTGTAAATATCATTGGCTTAAGCCTGAAACATTTCCAAGAAGCTGCAATGTAAACCATTTTGTTTTGAAAAGTTCTGCAAGCATTTGAAAGATTTTGTGGAATGGAAAGTGGAATGGGTGTTAGGGAATACCGTTATACGAGTAGATTTGTGGAAGAATTCTTTTTGATGTTTGTTGAAAAATATTGAAGAATATTTTATGGGTTTTGTGCGTTCTCTATAACTATAATAATACAAAGAATATACAAAATACAAAGAATGGAACCAAACTAAAATTAATAAATTTATTTATTTAAATGGTTAAATAAAGCTACATCAAAACAAATCGTCAATTGCGATTTAATAAGTAAAATCGCTGTAGTTATAAAATGTTTACGGCTTTTTTATTTTATTACGAATTTCAAATGCATAATCCAATTAATTGTAATGTACCTTGATTCTTCTAAGAATATTAACTTCATCAATCTTATAAAATGAATTAATATGTTCGTATAGTTTAAACCGCAACTCGTTGAATACCACAGACATTTCATTAAAACCGCACATGCATTTTTACAACCATACGTTAAAGAATTAAGTCAGGTGATTGCTTTTCTTTACGTCAGCCATATTAATTTCGCAATTCGTCACCCTGGCAACAATACGAATGACTTACATGCAAATATATAAAACCAGTGGCAATTTATTTTTTGCATTTTGCTATGTTCCTTCTGATGGAATTTCTTGAATAAGTGTGAAAATTGTAAATACATTAAAAAATTATTCAAGCTTTTGATTTCATCTATAGACTGTAATAAACCTAAAGACATCAACTAAAATTATTTCACACGTTAACAACACAATTTAAAAATCTTCATTTTGGGTAAAAAAATATAACACTTCAAGGTCAAAGCAAAATTTTTCAAACTTACATTTCATAAAAAAAATTGTTTACTCAAAATTCTTTTTTAAATCTTTGTTGAAATCATTTCCATTAAAGAATTTTACTGAGTAATCTACTAACTAAATATTTTACTGATTATTCTAGTGAATACATAAATGCAGTTATGATCATCTTTACACAGATTTTTTCGAAAAAAATTGTGCATTTAAAAATGATGACTTTCAAGATAAAGTTTTCACACACCCATGATAGAAAATGTAAAAGTCTGCTTGAGAATTTAATGCTGGCGCCATTTTTATTATTTTTCATATAATAAATTCGTTCGGGTGACGTCAAACTGTCACAATTCACACTATTTATACTATGTTCTTCTAGGTGGTGTCACACTGCACAGCTGTCAAGCAGACCTTTACTTTTCGGGTCTTAATAAACTCCTCAAGTTTTCCAATGCTCCTAAAATTATAACACATTTAAGTTTATTTACAAATTATGATTCTCAAAATCTCAACCGAGCTGTGTAGTTAAAAAGGAAATAAAAAGAACTTAACAGCAATTACACATAATATAATCTTGACCATAAATGCTGATTGCTGTCACCATCGACCACACACACAGAATGCATGCAAAATGAATTCAGTGCTCGCTACATATTGTGTTAAAAGCAGAAAAAAAATTGAAGCAAAACAAATAGCTTGTCGCACAGATTGGATGCGCCTCCTAATCTTTAGCGGAGCCACACTTTTTCCGCCCCATTTTGCATATTATATAATTTTCACTGCGCGAAGCAGATGCACTCCACAATCCAGCCAAGCCGTAAGCACACATGTTTGTGCGTCTTCTGCCTGCACAGTGTTAAGACTTTAATTTCAAATTCATCTATGCAGTTGCATCTTCGTTGCGAATACAATTACACTTTGTGCTGTGTTTTAATACATAATATTGTATAAAGGATTATAGCTCTCCACAGGTAAATAGGTATACTTATTATTTATTTTCATGCACACTGCACATATGGTTAAATTGTTTATGCATTATATAAATGATAACTGTAAATGCGTGGCGCATATCAGTTATTTTACCTTCTCGGCATCTTCTGCATATTGTGCAGCAGCATTTGCCCAAGCCATTCCACATTGCAGTGGAGCAGCTTCACATCTTGAGGAATTTTATTTTACACATGTTTTTTCAATTGCCATATTTGTTTTTATATTCATAACATAACATCATACCTACTCTGTTTATTTGAATTCTTTTTCGATGCCATAATCGCAGATATTGAGGATTGTTAATATATCTCACACATGTTAGATTCCACATGTTAGTGCTTTTATTAATTTAGTGTGAATGCAGAACACAGAATTGTATTTCAAATGCATTGATCGTTACATTTTTTTAGCGTGATTTTAAGTGCCGAAACTGATTGTTACATAAAAGCTCAATTTTATGGAGGGCAGTTAAATCAAAACGTGAGACCAATTATTCACACATTATACTCACACGTATGGACACATTGATGTAACAGTTCGATAAGATTTATGCCATCAACGTGATTTACAGTGCTTTTGTTTGAATGTCCAAAATGCAATGAAAATTTAGTAACTCTAAAGAAACATGTAACTGAATCGGAATCATGTTACCATTGGAATAATATACGAAATGAAAAGCGTGTGCGTGTGACAATTTTTTTTTTCACCACAATATCACGCCTGCAAAATTTGCATGTTTTTGAAAAAGCTGCGCAGCGCGCTCACGAAAAGCGGTAAAAGCATCCAATTGATTGCAACACTTTGTGTGGCAGCTTTTATGTTTTGCGGTTTTATGTGGCATATGTGCGACGCTTTTTGACATAAACATGCGCCTTTAGGGCTTGCGGAAGTGCAACAAACATTTAACGATCACTGAGATTTGTATACCTACACCGAAACGCAGCTCTTTATAATAATTCATATAACGCCATTGCATAAATAAACGAATAAACTTTGTGCGCACGTGTTCTCATCCAATAAATAAGACACTCTGGGAAAACTCCACATCAAATGCACACACAGAGTTGACTCATCAGTTTTATCAATGTGGCTTTGTTGAACTCTTCATGCATCTTAAAAATTGAGTAGCGCCGGCTTAAAATCTCACACAATGAAACTCATCAAAATATATCTTCAATCATTCAACAATAATATCGATGAATATGATGTGGTTATTTGAACAACAACACATTTCGACTAAACACATCATGAAAGCTGTTGTTTCATCACACACGTGTAAATCGTAATAATATGCTCAAGATGCAAAGAATGCGCCACACAGCACACTACATACACCTGAGTTGTGTGGATAAATAGCTGTAATACTTAAAGACGCTTTAAAAAGAGGTAAAAAGACGTCGAGGAAATTAATATTAATAATGTTTGTGGCAATAATATTATTGATCATTGTATGCGAGGCACTTGTTCGACACGATTAAGCGGATGGCCTTGATTGGACTTACGTCATTTATTATTTGAGAGATTGTCCAACAAGTGTACAGCGTGGTAAACTGGTAAGTGAAGGTGCACAGAAATATGTGAGGTTGTGGTTAAATGCTGCTGTGTATTAAGAAGGATGGCGGGGGTTTCTCATGTATACCTACTTAGATTTGTTGGTCAATATAGTGGGTCTCAAGCTTTGTTTTTATTTGTTTCGTGGAATATTTTTGCATTGCAGCAAGTAAACCGTTAATTTGTGTGTCAGTTAATTTAATGGCGGAATTTAAATGTTATTTGTGTTTTTGGTTATGATTAATTATTATTACAGTCATGTTGTATCAAATGTTGATTGGAAACACCCACATTTTAAATATTATTAGGAACACCTGAAACAATGAAACTACATATTTAGTTCGAAGTATAATATTTTTTGTGACCCTGATACTTACAGAATTATTATTTTTTTATGCTCTAGCCAAAGCCACTTCTTCAATGATCCAATGATCTGTCTGTAAAGTGCCTAACAATCCTGGCGCAATTTCTAAACGCTTATGGATGTACCTAAAAGGCTTGATAATTTTTTTTTTAAATCGAAACTTCCGAATCTCATAAAATAATATTAACAATTGCATAATTAATAAAAGCCGAAATAAAGATCTTATAACTAAGGTCAAACTCAAATGTAGTTAAACCATGACCATTGAACTGGGGTCAAAACTGAATGTTATCACAAAAAAATAAAAAATTGTGATGCTCTTTAAATCGTGCCACATTTTAGCAATTATTCAGAATACTCCATTCCAAAGAGTCGAAAGCAGAAAAATTAGAAGAGTTTTATGCCGAACATTGCAATATTAAACCTAACTGTTTAAATGCAACACTCCATTCATCTCAAGTACGTACTCATAATTTCTTATATGCGTTCATAAGTGTGTCGTGTGCGCGCACTCGCATGCGAATTCAGCAGATGCGGAGGATGATGATTTAATAGAATGAGTTCCCTTTGTTTGCGTGACAAATTAAACATGAAATCTTCCCACACCATTTATTGTAATTTATCGCCAGTAATATGATTGACCTCTTGCTGTGTTTTGTCCTCGACCTAAATAGTACGGCAGCGCCCTTCCCATTTTGTTGCAAATTTATTTTATTCGCAAAATGCACATGTGATTATATTAAATTATATTAAATTAGGAAATAAAGGGATAAATAGTTTGGCCTAGTTTTAGAATTTAATAAGAAGATTTTCTTTTCGGTTTTTGGAAACATTCTTTGCAAAAAAGTACGTCTGATAAAGAGATTTTAAAGTTAGAGACAACGATTAATTTAATTAAAATATGTTTCTATAATTATGAAGTCATTTTCATTTTCATTTTCCCAGTTGCGATTTCGTACATTTAAAATTAAAAAATTAAAATACATAATTGTTTAATTCAAAAAAGAAAACACGTATGTATTTAATCTCAGCATCAATTTCAATTCAACATACAATTTATTCAAGTGGTTTATTAATCGTGTAAGAACCTCATAACTACAATATTATGATGATGACCCAATGATGAGAATTTTAAATAAAATTGCGTGCGCATGGGAAAGTGTATTTTAACAAGCAACCGAACATAATTGCTTTTCCATGTACACTGCACGTATTAATCTTAAATCAGAATGAATAAAAAAAAAAAAATTGGATCATTTGACTTAAGAAAATCATAATTCAACTCGCAGCGTTGAGAATTATTCAGATTTACTTGCACCAGTTTAATTACACTTAATTGCTTCGATTTAAATATTCATTCAACTGATTTGCATGAAATCAGAAAATCACAATAATTGTGAACTTAAAAATGATGTGTACAATGTACATGCTTCACGATTCTCCCATCCTAAAGCAACATCGCTAGTAATTACATAGGTAACAATCTTCCGACTTGATATTTCCCGAGACGACTGTGCTTTGGGATCACATTACAACACACAGTCATTGTTAAACAATTTACACAGAAATTAATCATACGTTGTTAAGTAGACGTACTGCGCTTAAATTGATCAAATAGTAAATACACGAAACCGCATAAGCAATATACGAGTTCATGAAAGGTTAAAGTTGTGCGGGTGTGTGCAACGTCCTGACATTTGGATTTATTATTTTATTTTGTTTTAATATCTACACTCAAATCGAGCATATTATATTTCAACATCCACCAGCAGCTAATCAATATTAAAAATGAAGCATAAGTTATAATTAAAATCGTAGCCAACAGTGCAACGTCCGAATCGAATCAAATGATCCACCATGGAGATGCAAGGAAAATTACCAAAAACTAAAGAGAACAAAAAAACAACGAAACACGCTAGAAGTCATAAAAATTGGTCTGTTTAATGGAGTTTGTTGTTGCAGCCACTTTAATGCAGCCGATTAATTAAATTCACACAACGTAAATCAATTCGGGACGCCCAAAGGGCTAACAGAAAAATGAAAATAAAAATAAAAATAACAACATCAAAATGATACACGCACATCGCCCATATGGATATTGTAACCAACATGAGATAAGCTTTGTTCCGTGCTGCACAGTTTGAAACTTAAGACACTATGACCTGCGTGCGATCGCATTGGGCGTGACAACCTGTTTCGTTTTATGGACTTTATAAGTTTTTGGAATTAATTACGAATTATGTTCACATCAGAATTTATTTTATATTTATAATTCCGCGTGTTATCATAACATTATTGTAATGGTGCAGTGTGTGGTGAATGGTGGGCTGTGGCTGCATAATGTGGACTGTGGTGCGGTCTGGCATAGTTATGGTGTGAACTGAGACGGATCAGGTCACCCAGATTCATTGAGTTGCGCGCATTCACCCAAAAACTGTGCACGCTCTGTGGTTGATTGCACACACACACACTCCACTCATAAATTGCAAAGTGATTTTATCGAAATGTCGATCTTTAGCGTTGCATTAGAGCCCTCTAGCTGCAGCCAATTACTGTAATAAATCATGAATGAGAGCGAAAAGGTCTGGCCGGCACACTGCACCGCCATTATAGTAACAATTCTACTTAAATAATAAAACTATATAAACTTTCTTTCGCCGCGCACATAATTTCCTTTTGCAGCAAGAACTGTAAGTCTTTATACTTTTACTGCACTTTTGGAAAATTGTTTATATGCGTGTGAGTTGGAAAACTGATGTAACGATTTTGATATTCTTAATTTCTTTTATTATTATCCCAAGTTATTAGATTCTGAATCCAGTTAGTTTCAGGAAAGAGGTTATCTTCAAATTGTGTTGACGACTTTTATTGTCAAGAGTTTTAAATAAATATTGGTCTGGGAATGCACATACGACAGACATTAAATAAAACTTTGAGGTCCCATCAATCCTCGCGCGTTAAACTTTTACATCTGTAAATTAAATATTATGTTTGTCTTTTATTTCGTGTTTATACATTCACAAATACTCAGCGTCATTGCGTGCTGGAGAGCAATTCATTTCACGTGTTATTTACGCTTCCCTTTTGTAAGGGAATGCAAACAACCACGACAATTTGTGTGGTGTGTAATAAAACACCACGGTTTATAATCATAAGTGTAGTTGCCAGAGGTAAATAAGCAAAACCGTTGGTTCGTAATTCTTTACAAGGGACAATTCTTTTTCTTAATTGTTTCTTGCAAGAGTATGGTAAACAACTTTAGGATTTGATTTTTTATTTTTTTTAATGACTTATCAGAATATTTTTGTACACTTTCCCGAAGTTCTCCTTACATTTTCAAAAGGAGCAACTGTCCCAATCAATTTTTGGCCAAACTATAAAGACCTACCATAATTTGTTTAGAATACAATGAAAGATTTCGTTACTTCTATTGATATTTTAATAAGTTTGCGATGTATTTTCTTAATTTTTAATACAACTTTACAATTTGCATCTTCATACTTGAAACGAAAAAAAGTTTGTTTAAAAATAAATTGATTTGATTTTAACAAACAAAGTACAATAATTACAAAATAAATGACAGAGAAACTAAATTACCTAATTATATTCATACATAATTTATAATTCACATAATTTAAAATCCACAGAGAAATCATAAAAAATCCAACGAAGCATTTAAGTGCGGAAATAATCGTAATTAAATCCAATATGTACTCAATAATTTAAAATTAATTGAAAACATTATGCTTTACCGACACTAACTGCAGGTAACCGATCAATATTTGCCCATCGCGCATTTTAATAGAAAAAAATGCAAGCAAAAAAAAAGCATGAAAC
The DNA here is from genome assembly GCA_963854165.1 of Sylvicola cinctus. NCBI lineage: Eukaryota > Metazoa > Arthropoda > Insecta > Diptera > Anisopodidae > Sylvicola > Sylvicola cinctus. Next base: position 46,461,640 of record OY974082.1, read on the forward strand.
AACATGAAAACGGAATTACTGAATGAAAATGAAAAGAGCCATAATGTCTCAAATGAAGCAAGAAAAAAAGCTATACTTATTCGTTAAGCAACTTCCTTCATTTGCATTAATTTCCCTGCGATGTGGTTATTTCAACTCAATCACAACAACCATTAGCTTTGCATAGATTCGTATTTATGTAAGTCGCAGTTTTTCTTTCTTGAATCCATACAATTGAAATTAAATTTGGACGAATAAATGGTGAAAAAAGTGCATGTAAGACAAAAAAAATGGGAAAGAGCACCATAATAATAATACTTCTCATTTACAACTCTGTTTACTCAAACCAAATTGCGAGATGAGACGCGACGCTTCAAGCGGATTCGCCACATCATTTATTCGCCCATAATTTTCGTGTGGCTGTTATACATTAAAAGTAATTAAATGTCAATTAGCTAAGTTTCCTTGGTTGTGTCTTTCCGTTTTTGTTATGCCGGCCAAATATCCGAAAGTTCGTTGAAGACGTGCCAATTGCCATAATGGCTAAATATAGTCAATTTGTAGCCAGATGCTAAAGTTGGAAATTAAATGCACTTCTCAGTAATGTATGTCGATTGTTTGTTTAAGGTAAAATATAATAGGTGTAATTTTAAATTAATATCGACTCCTAATTAAATTAAATAAACTCGAAATTCGATTTTGAACAAATTTAAAATTAGAAATTTCTACTCTAAATTAACGCTTTCAATTAAACCTACCTCAACATTGAGTACGCACCCAATTTAAAGGGACTGCATACAAACATAATAATTGCATCGTTCTACTAACCAGTAATAAAATAACACTCTGCTTTACTATAAAGCTGCCATTAAGTAAAATTAATTTCAACTTCTTTGATTGCGTAAATGCATTTGAAGCAAGAATAAAACTACAATTGCATTCCACGTAAATGTAGCACAAGCCCATAAGATGCACGCACAACCCACAAGCAGCATAACGAACAATGTGTGTTTGGTCACAGTAAACTAAACACGTGATGAGCCATGTCCAGCGTAACCATGCAGTAAAACCGAGATCAATTTACCCAAAGCACTGCCAAAACAAATTAAGCAAGACTGCGCAGTTGGGCGGCACGGAGCAGAACTTACACTGCATCATAATCTAGCCCCAATCGTGCAGCGGGGATGGATCAAGGGATGCGTTTGCCGCATACAGTGAGTCGTCGTCTTCGTCTTTTGTTAGTTTTTTTTACTTTTGTTTTGTTCTTGCTCCCAATACAGCATTTCGCTTTCGTCTGACTGGAAATTGGACTCGCAACTTTCAATTAGAATTCGAATGAAATGAAACACAAATGAAATACATCGAAGTAATCAAGGGAACAAATAAAAAAACAAAGCGATCCGCATCATTGCGCTCAATGAACTATTACAGATTCCACATAACATACAGTCATCTTATAGTTATAGGTAGTTATATAAATGGATTTTCTTGATCGCTTGCGCTCATTGTTTTCTCTATAGACTCACATTTGATATAAAGTTGCAAGTTGTTGTTTGTTTTGTTTACTTTGCAGTGCTACTGATGATGAGTGTACAAGATGCGGGCAGTCCAAAACCGCAACTCCATTAAATGTGAGTTTTAGGCCGTCAGTTTTTGCTGATCAGCAAGCGCCAACTTCGTGAGTTATTGTTTTCTTTTCATACGCAGATAAATGCATGAAGATCACCCTGAAGAATGCTACTCGTTTAAATATTTGAAGCTACTCTTGTTGTCTGACTCCATAGATCACAAGGCGAGCTTGCATGAGATCCGCAATGCCATTACCATATACACCATCATCACAGCGTTCCCGTCACAGCACGCCACTATAACCGTAGCCCAGCAATTCAGCGAGCAGGAAGTCAAAGAACTAACCCCTCCCCATAATTTGTGTATATTGAATGCCAAACAAAACACGTACCTTAAGACGCCAATCCAAAACCATCTCAGTTACATGCCTTTAAATGGTCAATTCAATTGATTTTACTATTTTTGGCTACTTCTCAACCGCCATGTGATGTGCGATGCTCAGTTGCGCGACGGATCTCATGCGCACATCTTTTCCGTATGCCGAACCTTGTTTCTTCTTCTTTTTTTTCGTGTGTGTGCAGTATGCTGCAGCCACAGGAGCGAGACCATGCATTATGATGGCCAAATAAGCCACGACACAATGGGAAGTAATCGTAAAATGTGCGCGTCTTCGCTTGCATTTATTGTGCACACACATAATATGCCAATGCGAGCGCGGCAAAGGTCAAGGTACACAAGGCGATCGCAAATGGTTCGTTCAATTTGGTTCGATGAAACGCACATATGCATTATTGGATGGCGTGTTCGGCCCAACATGCACACGCGGTTTTAATACACATCCGAGTGCAGCGAATTGTCGATTTAGAAGCGCTTGGCTATTGAAGCATAAGATGAATTTATTTAAATTGGAAAAAAATTCCATACCTTTATATTGTTTGGTAATGAGTATTGTGGAAGAATATAAAAGGTTTTTATTGTGCGGCTATGTAGGTTTGGATGGGATTTTAATAAACGTTGGATAATGGAGTGAATTTCTGGAATAGGCAATGAATTGTGGAATGGCTTGAAAGACAGTGTCCATTAAAGAAAATGTGTGGACTTAATTAAAACCCATACAAATTTTTTAATTGCAAAATAAATAGGAAATGTCTTTAATGTCTAAATAGAACACACACTTTATACAACATGCATCGTAAAACGGGAGGCTCATTCTGATGTCTCGGACTTACGTTCCCTTTAACTTGAATTAAGCATCTAAGAACATTTTGTATGTTTCATTTAATGATTCTTAATGCAACGTTCCTAATTTTTCTAAAGAGAAATACTTTTATCAAAAACTTTCAAGATGCTTTAAAGCCTTGCAACGACTTATTCTTTAAATTTTAATAAAGATGGTCATGATATAAATAATATATTTTATAGAATGAAGATCCTATTAACTAGGAACGGAATTTCAGTTTTAAAATGAAATCTGATTACACTTGGAATTAAAATTATATCTTTAATATTAACAACTGTTAGTTGCTCATAAATTCAGATTATACCAATAGCGTCTTGTAATTAAACACGCATTGTGAAAAAAGGATCTGCATTGAAAAATAAACTAAAACGCAATGTGAGGAAAATACATATTAAAGAAGTGGCGCTTCAATGGTCTTTTCATCATGATAATGAACGCAGTAAAATTTTTCCTGTGGTGTTCCCAAAAGAAAACGAATAATTAGTTGCTTCTATTTCATCTGAGATTAGCATGCCAGCGGGGAATAGCGGGTCCGTATAAAGTCAACTCAACACAATACCCGCATGCATACACGAGACATAGTATATATTCATCGTCTGAAGTCTGAACGCTGATTGTAATAAATTATTTAATCGTTTTGACTTCCATTTTATTATTGTTTGTTTCGGTTTTGTGTTGAAAATGTTCTGAAATGTAGAATTTTCGGGGGTTATTATGCTTATACAATGGAATTGGGAAGTTCTGTAAGTCTGTCGAATTTGAAAAGAAGATTGAAATCCTAAATGAAAAATAATTTGTTAAAGAAAAATTATTAAATTTGTAAGATTTTACTATTTTACGAGTGTCATGTCAAAAATCCTATCAAATCGTAATTATAAACACCTTAGATTAATAGAATTAAGTGTTCAATTGTGCATTTATTCTTTGTTAGGATTCATACTTTAAATCAGCAAAAGAAAAAATGATTTAGATGAAAAATGCTTGAATAAGACATTGCTTTCTGCATCTATAAGAATATTCAAAAGATTTAAAAAAAAGTTTTGTAGGGACATCTACACAGTAAGCCGCCACATAATTAAGTTAAATTATTGCCGCGAGAAAAGCAATACTAAAAGACGTTTAGTTAAGAAAATATCTAAAACAACCTCATGATGTTTTAGTGGAATTTATGGGACAGTTTATTTTCAGTTGCATCTTATTATTCTTCTTCAAATCCTATTTGTCTGCTAATGCCCTGAAACGCAACTGAAATTGTGTGAGTTTAAACTAAAATCCGTCCGTTTTCTTAAATGCTATTTCAATATTGGGATTTGGGATTTCTGAGCATTCCTGATGAAGCAGCAATGGCGTTGGTATATTTTTAGCGCATCAGTGAGATATTGTATGTTGCATTCCAAATTCAAAGCTTTGAGATTTTTGTAATATTTTCTCAAAATTGTCTTAAATCTTAAACCTGCAAGTTCATCAAAAGATTTCAAACTATACGAGGAAATGTGCATTTTATGATAAAATGAAGTTCTTTGTATTAACATTTAAATTTAAAACAAATGAACCAAGTTTTCAGAATAAATATTGGACGATTAATTCTTAAGAAATGTTACTTTTAATAAAGGTACATCTACCTACATCACAGTTATACAAATTTATAAGAGATACCAACACTCAGTACAAAAAGTACATTGTGAAAAACGGTAATGAATGGTGGAAAAATGAAATAAAATGAAAACACTTGACCTATTCCACGTACATTGGCCGTGACAATACAAATGAGAGGCCCTCACGCACGCGGAAAGCCCGTTCTTGCACGCACGCATGCACCGCTATACATATTGTGAATTGTCTGCGGTATGAATTTCTATAGAAAGTGTTTGTTTATTCAATTTAAAGTGTTTAAGAAAATCAATAGCGATAAATTAAGAAAATCTAAAGACACCACGCAATTCATATAATACACTGAATATATGTACAAGCGATGTTATTTGTTTGTGGCGTGTGATGAGTGCCGGTTGCGACTTGCGACGTGCATGTGTAGAGCCGCTTTCCATGCGGGCATTCCATGCATGTTGCATGTTACTAAATGAAAGACAACCTGTGACTGAATTTTACAATTAGACCACATTCATATGTACGTGAAACACAATTACATTATCTGTAACAATGCTGCACCGTATATAGGAACAAACATAAATTCAACAATTGCCGCGTCCATTAACAAAAGTAAAGCCATTCAGTTTCTCTTTCATCAGCACATTTGATTTTCACTTGATTTCCTCGTCTTGTGAGTTTTCTCGTGACATTCAATTTTTCCACAGCACACATCTCACCGTCATTTTTCTTAATTTATTCAAATTGTGTCTGCACTGCAGTGTGTATTTCTGCATATATACTCGGGCCTACCGACGTTTTCATATAAGAAAGGTTGCCTTGCAGACACTCTGCGCACTCGAATGAAATCCACTGTGCATTATCTCGCGAGTCTTTCTTCAATAAAATACAACTCAATTACTTGGTCGCTTATTCTTTCTCATACATACATGAGAGACGATAAATGCTGATGAAATTGGGTCATGTGTACCGTGACCATGTTCACATGCATGCGAAGAGATCAATCTTCAATTGAAGTGAAATAATTCTTATACACGAGCATATACCGCAACATGTACGTATATATTGCAGTACGATTGTCGTTTACTTAATATACAGCGCGCGTTTTTATTTCTCATTGCCGCGCAACTCGCACTGCTTTAAGGTTAACTATCATTTGAGAGAAAGTGTAATTTGATTGAGTGAATTAAGTTTAAATGTATGTGCATGCATGATGGAGGCTGGAGACTGTGGAGAGTTGCGCCAAGAATATATGGGAAGATCGCATCGCCTGGATTGGATTATAGGCGGGAGATGTGAGGGATGGTTCATGGTATAAGTATGGTGGCATAAACTGTGACTTTATGAGATGACCTTTGGGTTCAGTCTTTAAGCGGCAAAGTAAAAGTGCCATTTTCCTTGCGTTTTGGTTATCAAGATTGTGATGTTGGTAAATGGCAGTTTGGCTCAGACATGTGGAACGTGCAATTCGTGAATGACCTCTCTGAATTATCTGTCTGATTGGATATTGGTAAAATGTGGGAGGAGAGAGGTGGACTGTGATGATTGATTTTCATTTAATCACTTAATTTATTGCTTTGTATATTCACTCTGTAGTCAGTTTTGTTAATTTTTCAGTAAAGCAATTGAATTAATTGATTGTTGCACAACTAATTTGTTTTTTGATATATTTAATTTTAAACTAATTATTTTTTTAAAATTCTAGATCAACTGATAGGATTAACATAAATATAACTTAAAATTCAAAGCAAATTCCTGAAACAACTCGTTTTTTAAATAACAGGAAAGCTGCTTATATTCCGCAGTCCTTTCTTTAAATGGCGGCAATAACGGAAAGTTCTGTCCAATACAAATTTTTTATAGCTCACAAGTCAAAACTCTTCATAATCTTTTCAGAAATACATTTTAAACAAATTGAGAAACCAAATAAATTGGGTTCGGTTATGCTGACTACTAAGTCAACATTTTCCCATTGAATAAAAATCAAATTGTGACTATCTTAGCCAAATATCGCGTGATTCCACCATTAAATGGGGATTATGCTGCACACAGCATACACGTAGCTATATGTTTATCAGAAACCTCTGCCCCCGTTGTTATAAGATACCAAAACTATAAAAGTCTTTAGATTCCCATCAAATCACATCGAATGATTTATAAACTATTTGATCGATTTGTGGGCTTGGCGTAAAGCACAGCCGATTAAACAGAAGACTATAATAATTTAGATCCTGGGATGAGATCATCTCAAGTTACGCCAACCGTAAATTTAAAATCTAAACTCATATTGAAATAAAATTAAAACTCACGTGAAACCGTCACCTTTGACCAACCCCTTTTTTGTTGTTGCAATTTGGTGCGGTGGAAGCCCGCGCGATTACACCACAAGTTTGCCGGTGATGTTATATTACACGAATTGTACAGTGTACACAGTTTGGCTGGAGACTGCAGTGTGTGTAAGTCATCTCAGTAAGAATATATAATTTCAACGAGCAAGAAACTTAAAGGATAAATAAAAGATTCGAAACAATGAACTTGATCTTGACAGTTCATTACCATCAGATCGCGTCTCATTTTCGACTTTTTGGTGTTTTATTTTGTTTGAAATTTTTATTTTGAACATGGCTGTAAAAAAGCCACAAACATTTCGAAGCCGTGAAGTGAGTAAAGCAAATATGTATACATAAAGTCGCTATGCGATAAGAAATCTAAGACGCCCACTCCAATCTGTTGGTATTTGTAAGCCCGATGGCTGATGGCAATATAAAAATATATTAACCATAAAGAAGAATTACGTTACGCGATGGAATGAAACGAAATACTTAGGTCTACAAATTTTTATTTATTTTCGACATATTTTATTTGGTTTTTTGTTTCAAGAGGTGTGAAATGTGTAAATTTTCTAATGTTCGCGTTTGTCCGAATTTTCTGTTTTTATTGAACGTCTTTCCATTTCATTTTGTTTTAATATGAGTAGGAACACACTAAAATTCTGTCTGATCCGAAAATCAAAGAAGCTAAGTCGAGAAGGCAACAAAACAACAATAAAAACATTTAAATAAACACAGCAAAATTATAGACAAAAGCGAGACGACTGAGATGATATGGCAGACAAAACTGAAATTCAATCAAAGACAGAATTCTGTTAATCAAAAATTTGGACGCTCGTGCACAGACAGAATACAGACGCACACACAATTCAGTCCCATACCGCCAACGCCTACACACATGCGACCGTTAAAATGCCACTCAGCTTTGTCATGGACAGACATTTGAATATCGCGTCTTTTTATGTACTCAATTTAAATATTTCCCAACTTTTATTTTACAGTTTTGTTTGCTTGGCTCTTGGCCATGAACTTGATGCACTTTTTTTTACTGCATCTTGGTGTATGTTACTGCGATGCGAGTGGATATATGGGCGCTCAAAGTTTATGTCTCCGTTCGTGTTTCCTTGATTGTTAATGTCATTTAAATGTTAGTCGTTTGCTTTTACAATTGAAATACGCGTATTCAGTTATACGCGCGAGCCATATGCAGTGTCATTTCAAAAATGATATACCCCCAAGTTGGATGACCGAGCGAGTAATGTTAAATGATGAAGGTATAAAGTTGGACCAATAAGTGCCTCATGCATCTTAAGTAAAATACCATAATAAGTACGGAGATTTAAAACAATTTGGAGAGGTGTAAACTGTAAATAAAGATGATGCCTTAAAGCGGGCACCACTGCAATCGTCTACAATTTAATTACATGAATTTTTTTTTATTGATTTCCTGACTGAAATCATCCTGCGCACTCGCCGGCATTGAGCAGTGCAATGATTATGCACCGGGAAACAGATGCAGCAGTTGCCAGGACATTAAGTGAGTGGTGACGGCATCATTTTACATTAAATTACTGCTGAAGAAGGGAAATAAAAATGCAGTCATAAACTTGTCGTTAAATAGAAATGGCGCATGGGTGATGGGGGCTGTTAAATAGAACGTTGATTAACTTTGTTGGTTTGTTTTAAGTACTACAGGCGTATTACGAGTATTTTATGTACATTCGCGTCTATATGATGCAATGGAAATGCAATCAGTCGTCGAATAAGTAAACATAGTTTCAGTGTTTGATATTTTATGGTGCCGATCTTCTCATTATGTTTCGTAAGGAAGAGAGGGGAGTGCTTTTAAAGTTTTGAAAGGGAAATGTTGTTAATTTACTTGATAGTTTTTGATGTAATATGTATTGAGGTTATTAAAGTTTATGGGGACAATGAATTTTTAATAAAAACTATTCATGTTTTTTACTTGTTACTTTAAGACCTCTCATATAAAAATACCCTCTGCAATATACACAATTCCATACTAATTTATTAAAGATAAATAATTTGTAAAATTCTGAATTTGTTATTTGAATACTAAAAAACGAAATCGCAGGAGATCAATTTGTGAATTTATTACGTTCTGGTACAAAATACATCGTAGGAAGGCCGAGGTGTGAATAATTTTCAGATTTTGACCTTGAAATGTTCAGCAAATTTTTTTATTCATGTAAAAGAATTTTAATTATGATGTGTAAGGTTAAAGGTTTTGAAAGTTAGCAAATATTTTTCTAGACCACTTTTTTGGACTCAAAACGTTTCTGCATCACTAATTATTTTTTTGTGTTCGGAATGTAAAAATTGATGTATTATAACATTGGATTCGTACATAAATTAAAAGTTCAAATTACTGAAAAGATCTCACTGTGTTATAAATAGAATGAAAAGATTAAACGATATTTGACTAAAATGTAAACATTAAACTTGACAATCAGCCAGCCGCTTTCTAGAAATGATATCAAAGCTGATAACACCATTATGAAGCCATTCATGTTATCATTAAGATCAAATTGGACTGCCAACAATAATTGTTTACTCACATCTCATAAGTCTCAGTAGAATGCAAGCCAACCAAGGAAAATCGTGTCAATGAACTTGTTTATTTGAGGTTTTTATTGGATGTAGGTACTCACATGTTTATACGAGCACTTATTCGAAAACCTCACAAAAGTGCCAAAAAGAATGCCATCACGTCATTCCCGTTGGTACGTGAAGTTGTAATATTTCGTGACGGAAAATGATTAACTGTTATATTGTGTTTTCTTTCATCAAATTTTGGACTGTGGAGTCTGGGCCATCACAACAGAATTCACCCAAATTTGTTTCTTTAATTTTGTATGCGATGAAATATTCAACGAAGCAAAGTGCATCAACCAAACACACAATGCATCTCTAATTTTATTTGGCAATCATATTAATTAATCATCATTTAAGAAGCCACAAATCCTGAACTGTCCCCTAGCAACGCATCTCTATACTGAAATACATTAATAAATCATTCTTAAATGTTAAACAATTGTCGTTAATGGCTGAGTTCTTTAAATTTATAATAATCCAAAAGCCACAACGAAGACCTCTTTAATCTTCCCAGTCTTGAATCTTTGCAACTATAACTTTAGATATGTGTGTACTCGTATATATAAGCGGTGATAAAATAAACGACTCAAAGAATCAAACGGATATTCGAGTCAACATTTATAGCTGCTTTGTGCTCGTGGAATTCCCATTTATCTCATTGCAATTTGCCACCAACAATGAATTGCCTCTAATCACTTTGCATTTCTCTTTGACGTGCATTGGCCACTCGCCATATATATATAATATTCAACTGCTGTATTATGTCCGCACCAAGAGGATGGGGAGAACGTGAAAAAAAACCGCGTGCACGTCCCAAAAATATCATTAATCATTTTTTTGTTTGTTTCGTGTATATTATTTCTTTGCAGTGGTGTGTATGATTCCTTTTTTTGATAAATCTACCAAGCGTCTTGGAAATATGAGCTTGACATCGCAATCGCATGTTCTTTGAGAGGCAGAAATGTGCCTCAAGACATACTGTCGAGCACAATTGGTGGCAGAAACATCGCGTACAAATCGCATGACACAAAGAATATTGTATGTGAGTATGTTTGTGCGCCTTTTTGGATTAATGCAGTTATTCAGATGGTATTTGTTATATTTCGTTCAGTATTCATGCTAGATTTTAATTACATATTTGTAATGTGCTATTATTCTGAGCGTATAGCCGAAAGCATGTGGAATGAGTAATGGATGAGATGTTCAAGAGATCAACTTTATTTAATTCATTGGAATAATTGAAGAGAAACTGAATACCGAATTTTTTTTAAAATAACTTAATAGTTTTGTTTACAATATTATACAGCTGTTGTTTATGTGGGAGTATAAAGCACTGACTTTAGTGGAAGTAAGTGCTAAGTAGCAGAACATTTTGATAAAAATTCAACGAAAACAACGTTTTAAAGAAAATTTTCAGATTGTAAATGTTTTATAAAAAACAATATTATTAATTTTATTAAATGAAACATTGTTAATAATTTTAAATATATTTTCTTTACACAAAAATGAAGAATGATTTCCCAATTTTTGCCATGTCGTTTGCTTTAAAAAAAACCCAGAGTCACTGCCCTGTGAATTGCAAATATTGCAATTGATTTGCTAAATTCCATCCTAATAATAAATTTTAGACGCTGATGTAATAAATGCTCACCTCAATGCATAAATAGTAATTACGTGAGACGATATTACATTAAATTCCAATAGAAATGAACATATTTATTATTTTCCACCAATTGCCAATTGGCCTCAACTTCATGCCTTAACAAGTGTAATTTAATAATAAAAAAGTTACATGAAACCACATTTATGAAAATGCGTTTGGAATTAGTTACTACACCAACAAAAAAGGCATACCAAAATGAATGAGCAAAAAAACTGTTGGCAAGTTAACAACACAACTGTGGCACCAGTTAATTGAATAAAGCGTTTATACCATTCACAGAAATGTAATTAAAGTATCAACTATCAAGAGAAAATTTATGCCTGAAATTGAAAAATAAATACATATAATTTCGATTTAATAACAATTTTCACGGTGCGGCGCGCGACTTCCTGTTCTCTTAACCTCTGCAAGTCTCGTCTATTTCCAACTGCAGTGCGTTGCCTCGATTATAAATGTTTCCCTGAACAAACTTGTTCAACTTCACATTTTCTTCAACATTTCAAGACGCTGCTTAGTGTACAACAAAATAAAAGATCACTTTTATTTGTTGCCCTATTTTTATCATCACACATCGTTTTTGGCAAACACGCCAAAAATAGATGTGCCCATTTGGCGGCGTATGCCACATTTAATTAATTATGAACAAGAGGCGCAGCAGCGTGCACGCTTCGAGGTGGCATTTCCTGCGCCAAAATGTTCTGCAGAAAGCAAATTAAATTCACGTGATTAAATCCGACGCAACAACATCCACAACAATTAAACGAACGACAACGCACAGCATAACAATCATAATGATATGAAAATATATTGCACAGCGAGCGTCGTAAAATTAATTACTATGCAGTTGGGTGTGCGGCTGTACCCGGGCCGATGCAGCAAACAATTCGCCGATGGCCTAAATATCAAACTGACAGCATGAAATGTGTGCAGCAGCATTCAAATATATACATATGTTGAAGCTATCCGTCAGGTGGACACAACCAACCAGCTTCAAATTGCGCCGCGCAATAATATCGTTATGATGTATTGCAGCAGGAAAAACAGGTCGGCGACGTTGGAATGCCATGTGCAATCGCGGATTGTTGTTGTGTGCGGCCGCAACCATATGCTCCAAACAGATTCATCCAATCCACGCCTGAAATAACAAATTTTGGCAATCGATTTGACATTAAAAGCAATTAAAATGCGTGGAACGTTTCATCATGAAATCGTGATGACATTTACGAGGAGCTGCTTCCTCTCAACTCTTGCGCGTATTGACTCGTCTGCCTTTTATTTCGATAAAACATTCACACTCGCGCTTTGTGCACTTTCTTCCTTGTCCATCTTCGTCTTCATTGCATATGGGGCAAATTCGTTTAGTAATTTGTGACGCAATCGATTAAGATGAATAATCGCGCCCATTTTTTGTGTGTGTGATTTTCCCAATGTACCACACATTTAATTTAGCGAGCTTGCGACTGCCGCAGCTATTTTCGCGATCGTTTATCGTGGAATTTAAGACGCCAACGGGGAAAATGTGTGCTCGCGCACTTTGCGCAGCGCTCAGTATTGGACCTTTGGAGCGCGCATACACAATATGATGGTGTAGAAAGTGTAAGAATGAATTAAAATCTGCACATACATGAATGAATGCAGTGGCATTTGACGGCGGCTGCATACATAAAACTACACAATATAGCCAGCATTTAAAGCAGTACGTAAATTTATGATGTTTCATGTTGGCGCTGTTTTGGTGTGCGAATTCTGAGCGCGTGCACACCGAGCTGCCACAAACAAAAAGGGAACAATATATAAATGCGATGGAAAATGCAGAGCACAAAGAAAATGATGGAAAAGCGAAATTGGCATAGAAATTGATTGTAGTTGCGTACAAACGTGTACACTGAACATTGCAAGCGTTTGTCAATTTCACGCATAGGTGAACATATTATAACTTTTTTCCACGTTAATGTAGTTATGTATGTTTATAACTGCAGCGGTGAATGTTTGTTCAGTAAGCGTGCTTGTGCGTCTTTTCACGTCTTCCCCAGATTGCACTTGGAATTTATGGCGTTTTCAATGAAAGTAAATAATTATGATGCGATAAAGAAAAACTGTCGAAAATGTTATAACAAAAGGGAAACCAATTGGCGAGGATAATTGCTTTGGATTTTCACTTTTCGGTGAATGACCTGACTGCAAGCTTTATAGATCTGGTTTTACCGATAAATTTTAATTTACTGCTCAATCGATGATCTTTACATCCTCATAGAAAAAGACTTTTTTTTAGTGGAAATACCAAGATCGTAAATTTGCGTAAAGGAAATTCAAATATCTTATAGGTTTCTATTAGTGACGACAACAAAGCCATAGCGGATGTAGATTTGAGTGCAACTCGAATGCTGGAAATTAGTCATGATATCCCTGGGCCCATAATGTTTAAAAGGATAAAAGTATTGGTGTCTGAATCACTACCCCCTTTTACGGTTGTATCAAAAATGACTATGAAATCATGATGTCTAGAGAAATTGATTTTTATGTAGAAATTGTATTCGTCATTAAAGGAAAATCGTAAATATCTTAATGGAAACACTCCAATCTATTTCAAATCCATCTCTACGATTCAACTTAATTGAAAGATTAGTCGAAGGCATAAATACGAGCTTTAACTTGAGTTAAAACCTATCACAAAATTTATTGCTATTTTAAGCACTTTGTAAAATATAATAATCACACGAATAATTGATAGATTTTCAACCATCACATAACTCAACAATGATGGTGGTAAAATTCTTAGTTTCACTCAGTCCGCATTTAAAATTCTGCAATAATAGAAGCCTGATGACACTTCTAACAATAGCAATCGTAAACGATGACATGACAGTCGCCAACATGATGTGCTTCAAAATAGACGACCGACTCTATAATGTAAACTTTAAGTCAGAATATACGCCCTAAGGACAGAAATATTATATATTCTCAAGCTTTCGCAACAAGCCTTTGCTGCGGCATTTATACACATTTCGCGCGCAATAAAAATGCAATCGCTTCCTCATTGGAACTCCCTTTTACCGTTCCGTTCTCAACGCATTTCAATGAACGCAGACGTCACATCTTTCTGCAAATTATACCAGTACAGGTATTAAAGTGTGTCCCAAAGTCACAAATCGATGTTAACTGTAAAGGCTTTTTGGCCCCAGATTAAATTAGTGGTAAAAATGAACGACATCTCCGCCCAAATGCTTATCGATACTTTTGAGTATCGGCATTACCTAACTTGGACGATAACCTTACAGGTGTCAAATCATTTGATTTTGGTAGCCAGTTGGAAATGTTAATGCAATGAAAGAGATGTGCCCGCGTAATCGAGGTCTAGAACTTCAAACTTCGGTACATTTTACCACCTTCTCCCAAATGCATACTTCTTAAGGCATGAATAATACTTCCACTCTTTTGCTTGCGACGTTTTGCTGCAACTCATCTCTCTATTTTTCCATTTATTATCTCTCGCCAGGGCGGCACGTTCTTCTTATGAAGTTAGCGAAGTTAGTGTTATACAGCAAGTACCAAGCGTTCTGAATAAAGACTAGAAATTCGCTCATGCATTATTCAGCCAACTCATTTTCTTTGCTGATGTTTGTTCAGTTACATTTAACATCAAGCCGTTCATTTGGGTATGGGACACCCTTTATATCCCTTTATATTGACCGACGATATTCATGTACAAAGTGCGCCATTTATTGCCGTGCACTTTGCACATTTTGTATAAGTTTATATGAGCGCATATTGCCACTGCCTTAAAGGTAGCTGTATCATTTCCTAATATGTCCATCCGAGTCCATGTGGAATGGAAATAATAGTAATAATATACGGAGAATTCACGCATTGAGTAGTGAATTTTCAATGAAAAACGGTGCATAACATGGTGGGCAATGTGCATTATGCATAAATCGCGATTAAGACAGTGAAAATGATGGAACACGGCAGTTCTTATAATGCTGTGCAACCAAAGGAAGACTGAGAGAAAACATACCCCGTTGAAATTTGCGTTTTATAATTCTTGTTGGGAAAGAACATGGTATTTCAAAGATTCGGTTTGACAAGAGAGAGAGTGTTGCCAGCAGGCAAGCCACATGCGCCTTTTAAGTTTCATCTTGTTATTTCTTTGCGTAATATGAATATTATGTATTCCATCTTTTTGCAACAGAAATAAAGTTCGTCTAATCGTTTTCCAATAACTGTTTCGCTGCTTTCGCTTTGTGCACGTACATTAGTTTTAACTTCGATCATTTTGTTCTCTGTGTATTAAAATGCATTTTACCGCGGCCACCTTTTGTTTGCGAAATGCTCAAGAACATAATTCTTAATGCAGCTCAATGCATCTTTCCAAGTGGATGTTGGTTTCGATGATAGAAGGTTTTTTGCACCCTGTTTAGATCGCATCGTCCGAATTAATTAGAGACAAATTACTGGCGTAATATTTATGTTACGTTTTGCACTTATTTAGTCAATTATTTTTATGTGCATCGTTTTTCTTCAGTATGCTTGAATTAAAGTTGTTGAATTGTCTGCAAGAGAATGGGTCTCATTGAGTGGAGTTCTAGTTCTGGTAATTTAGTTTCACGTTTCTATACACGTACCACAGTCAGCCAGGCATTTGGTGTAATAAATTTAGCGCGTATAGTATGTACGAGTACGTACTCATTTGGGAAATGTTTAAATGAAACGCGTTCAAATACTTTGTGACGACGCGATTGAATTGATTTCCTGGTTGTTTCGATGCGGAGGCTGCCAATAGCGAATTGCAGATGCCTTACTATTAGCTGCAGCACATGTGTTCCAAGTTCCAACTGCAGTTTATTCCTCTTCGGTAATATGCCACATTATATACTCGTTTTGGTAATGGATCGAAGTGCGCGCACATTATTGCCAAGAACCGTTTTGCAATCGCGCGTGCAGCAGTGTAAGCTGCAACTATATGCTTTTTGAGTGAAAGATTAATGCATTTCAAGCACATACACATTACACAGGATGTAAGGAGTTTATTGACTTACATTTACTTAGTTTAAATGATGGTGCACTTTTTAAGAACTCAATTTAAATCAGTAGCCTTTGGCTATAATTCTGCACACTGAAAGTGTGCGGCATGAGAAGTCACACAAAACTTTGCAAACACTACGAAAGAAATCTTACTCAAAAGTGAAATAAATTCATCAATTACTTAATGTGCATTTCCAAAAAACATGAATTTTTGTTCTAAGAAACCAAATATTTTTGTCATGGATAATTTAAATCTTAATTCTACAGCGTTTTTACGATATGAAATATCTCTCCTATAAGACTTTTTTAAAAATATTTTCAAAAGAATTTGTGTTAAGCCGAAAGGATACATTTTTGGCATAAAAACTGCATAACTTTGTTTATCCCAAAAAATCGGTACCGTCAAAGATTATATACTCTCGTGTATGGTGACTGGTAGGTTGAGAATCCATCTCGATTGTGTAAATGAGTTTCAGTCCATTTCATTATCAAACGTTGATGCGGTTCTCTCGTACTTACATGAATATACGAGCATAGAAATTTGCGCATAGAGTTATTGGAATGGCAATAAATGTCAGGAAAAAAGCACTTAGAAAATATAGCTCGTTAAATAGATTGGTGTGGAAATTTACGACATTTTAAGCTTTTACACTGACACCTAGCTCTTATATTTTGTAAAATCTAGCACAACAAGATTGTGACTTGTGAGGAAATAATTTGCAAAACCGATAATATTCAAAACCCATTACCCAACTATAGCCTATTTGATTTTTATTATGTTCATTAAACTAGGGCGTAGGTAGAACACGTTCTTTTAAGTTTAGTAACTGTAATTTTATGATTTATGATTTTTTTTAAAATAAATTATAACATTACTTAAGTTTTATTTTATGATAAGTAGGTAAGGCTTTATGCATCCCGTGCTATTATTGAATTTGTTATAATGAAGACAAAAAGTTTTAACCTTGAAATTTAAAAATTGAATTGTATTACAAAGTTTGTAAATTACCTTGTATAATTAGGACATTAATAAATTTTAAACCTTGAAATATTCTGTCAAAGGACAAAGATACTTAATGCAAAATATTTAATTTTAATTTATAAAATTAATTTTGTTCATCAAAACTTTATCAATTTTAAACTTCAGTAAATTCCGAGCCTGAACTAATAATAAAAAGTTAAATTAAATGAAAAAATCGATTGCCAGCTCACATATAAGAAGACGTGATAAATTTGATGTTAAAATATAATTACATTAACAAATATTGTGTTTTTTATACACTTTCTGTAAAATTTAAATTTCTTTCTGTTTTAAAATAATCGTCATACAGTTTTAATAATGATTAATAATATCTGATGTTTATTATAATAAATACTAAATTGCCTCAGTTTTCCACGCCAAATTTAATAACACATAATCTTCACAATTGAATATGATTTATGCTCCGTTGACTGAATAACGCATAAAACAAATGCCCAATGCAATAAAAATCATGAACCGTATAAAAACATTTCCTTATTTAGCTACCATTTCACAAAACCCACACAAAGCAATGAAAGTAAGATTGCTTTCTTAACGATGCATGTAATTGACTGAACACAATTATTGCCTTTTTGTATTTTGCAGTTTTCGCGAAATTTCTAATTGAAATGTTCCAATATAGTGCAGCACTTGGCACATAAGTGGAAAACCCCATATTTTCAAATGCTTTTCATATTAAGTCGTTCATTAGTCAAACAAACGTGACACCCCCTATTAAGTTACACGGAGCACTTGATTTATTGTAACATTCAGCTGGTACATATTTCTCATTAAATGCGGCCGCATGCCGCTAAAAATAGGCTGCTTGCGTCTCAAAAATGGGTGGCTCGATGGAAAATAGAACATGTGCAATTTTGTGCCATGCATTTGCTTAACATAATATTTCCCTTTTGCCTGGGTGTCCGTAGTTCGTATTTTGCCAAATGTTCTATTTAAAATTTACATTTACGACTATGCATGGTGTACTATTCTAATCCAAATATAAAAGCAAGTAAAACATCTCTCGATTGCGAGCTAACATAAAATGTTCATGATAAATTTAAGGCACTCACATATGGCGCGCATTTAACATCATGTTTTAGACGCGCCGCAGCAGAAATAGCAACGCATAGTGGAACATTGCAAAGCTGTATAAGAAAATTGCGCGAATTGTTGACGTGCTTTAGTTGAGCGGCGCTACTGTTTGCGCTATTTTGGGAAGCACGACCTACCCCAACCGGTGAATAAATTGTCAAACAACAGCCGGCGACATTCAAGCGAAAACATAACACACCTTTTCATTGCTATGTTTGCTGGCGATTACGAGCAATATTGCATGGATTTGTTTTTTAAACTTGGCATTGCGTTGGGATTTTCCCATGGTTCATGCCGGGAATTCTATAAAAAATTTAAGACTTGGAAGTATATAACGTATGAGCTGAACTTTATTTCATTTAAAGTTTTTAAGATCGTCTCGTTGTGGGAGGCAGTATGAGACTATAAAAACGCTTCGAATTTTTATTATCACAAATGTGATGCATAATAGTATTGAAAATTCATTGAATCCCTGCCAAAAACATGAAGGTGGGAGAGCGTACGTATTTAATTAAATATGAGAAGCATCAAAATTTTAATATTACAATATGTACAATACTTTGTTAATTTATTACGGACCCAGTATGTTTGTAATAGATTCTTTGAACCGCAAACTTTTTCGAAAAAAGTTCGTTCGGGCATTCGGATTTTCAGATGTCCCGAAGATTTCTTTGAAACTAATGGACGGATTTGGATGAAATTTTGACGTCAAGTGTAAAATATTTAAAAATTTATGCCTAATTCATTATTATTTATTTCAAGGTCAAGTTAAGGCCGAGAAACGTCTTTTCGCTTAAAAATAAAATTACATACATAAATATATCAGCTTTGCTGAACATTTGAAGGTCAAAATCTGAAAATTAATGTTTAAAGTATATTAATGTCTAAGAAACTATCTTTTTATTTAGCCCCTTGCTCAAGAGTTCTACAATTATTATGGTCCACATAATTAGTTTGTAATAAATTCACACCTCGGTGTAGTTTTCCTTGCGATGTAGATTTTTTTTAAAATAAAGATTGCCGATCCATGGGATCAATTTGATTTCTAAATGCGCATTAAATTATACGAGAATAATTAAAAAATAAATAAATATTTACTACGTAAGCGATCGGATTTTGATCACCTTTGTATTTCCTTCGCTATACTCTTATTACTCCTGGTCATGTACTGGACACCTTCTTCCAGACAGGCAAGAAATCTCAGGTGGAAAATTTTTTTTTTTGGCCGTAGTATTAAATTAAATGCAATTTTATTTTTGTCACAGAAAGACTTTTTAAAAAGCTTATTCCCCTCAGAAAAAGTTTTAAGAAGTTTTGGAGTAAAGAAAATGGTTATGAATTACGAGTAGATAAACTTGAGTTTTCAATGAAATTTTCGCATGTCGATGTTAATAAATCAATTCACATGATGCACTAATTGATGAATAATAAAAACGAGAAAATCGAAAGCCGGAAAAATACTAACAAAAAATATTACAAATTCCTGATCCATCCATACATTTTGAATTTTTCCGCGCATCAAGTAATTGGCATTGCCCGATGTGGTCAAACGTGATAAAAGTAAAATGTGCGAATACACCAAACCAAACGAAACGAAAAGTATACGAGACCGAGTGGCGGCTGTTGCTGTTGCATATATGCATTTTGTTGATAGTTGTGCATCGCGCGCATTTATTGCGCCAGCCGGAAAGTGTCATGCGGATTGCGGACTGCGGAGCGGAGGCTGGAGCTGCGGCTATTGAAATGTCGTCAGAGTCACGATGTGCTAACAACAACAACAGGGTCTCTTACTTGTAAACGTTTTTCCATTCCACGCTGAATTTCTCATCCTTTTAAGGTCTCGCTTTTCTTGTATAATCTGCGAGCTTGCTCCCTTTCCGCGTTTAGTATAAACACATGTGTGTATATGTTTGTACAACGGGCAACATACAGACATTGCAAAAAGGTAAACCTAACACGGGGCGCTTTCTGCCGTGTGTATGACATGGTCGCGGTCTCAGCTCATTCGATGCGCTTTACCTCGTGCTGCAATACGTGTAATATTATTTGTGCGCGAATTGTGCCCCATATGTGTGCAGTTTGTGCACAAATATTATGCATCCGCAGCACATCCTAAACGTATAATACATGATATAATACAAGTACCGGAGTGTATGCATCCGCGGACGTGTTTTCGGCATGCATCCATTTTTAACTGTGCTTTTGTGTAACATTTTGCAATGATGTCAATATAATGCGCCAGGGGAGAGCGCTGCTGCAGCAAAAGGAGCTTTAACTATACGGCACATCTCAGACATCATGACTTTCTTATATGTGCGCGCCAATATCCACAGAGCTACCGAGTGTGCGACGCGTGTACTTCCTCTTCCGTGAAAATGGCCGATACATACGGGTGGCTGGCAGCACAAAGAGTGGAAGGGACGCGCACGGCAATGTATAACCTTATACTTATATAGTTACTAAACATATTATTTTGAACTATACAGTAAAATGTGTAAGCCGGGCACAATAAATCTCGCCACACGATTGGAGTATTGTGGACTGCTGCATGTTTCATTTTAAAGCGCTACACAGCGAAATGCTGATCTTTGATACTTTACTTGATCGCTCGTTTGTGTGTTCTCGGTTATAGACCAAATTTGTGGATAAGGATCACTTAAATGCACACCATTATTAATAGAGAGTGTGTAAACGCGCACGCATTCAATATGCATTTCAATTTGGGACGCCTACAACTTCTGGATGCAATTGCAATGGAATTGCAAAATCTACACGCAGAACAAACTTTGGGTCCAGCATGTGGTGCGTGCGTTACAATGTGCAAGCATCAGTCGGTGTGGTAGCAATTTTTCAGCATGCATTTTATTGTTATTAATCGTTTTCGGACAATTGCAACGATCGTTGATTCATTTGGTGTGTGCCGCTTCAGTTGTTGTTCGCTGGCAAATGCATGCTCGGGTTTACCATGCTTTATAGTTTCTATTGCGGATTTTCTAGGAGAGCTTGATTGAGATTAATTGGAGTTACATTGTGCAATTTGTCTTAACCAACATATTGTGCAGTGTGCACTCGTTTAAATGCACAAACTACAAAGCGCTTTAGTACTTTTGCTATAGAAGTCTTGAGATTATCTTGTCATTTTCTTCATACAGAACGCTTTTGTACGATTGGTGTAGTTAATCATAATTAAAATAATTCCAACAAATTGTGGGGTCTAATGATGCGCATGTAAAACTTGGTGCAAATAGCGAGGGATTTAAGGAATTTAAGAAAGAATATTTGGAAGGGGAAAAACATGAAATTTAAGTTGCAGTAAATAAATGTAACTATAAACATTTTGTGTGCATCCTTTTGGAACTCCTTTACACTCTTTTGCAATTAAAAAATAAATACAATGGAAGTCTAATTTTAAAAAATCCTTAAACACCTTGAGTGGACTTTGCAACATTTCTTTTTTTTTTGCAAAATTCAAAATCAGTGTTATGTGACTCTACTTGCCAAAA
This sequence comes from Sylvicola cinctus, assembly GCA_963854165.1. NCBI lineage: Eukaryota > Metazoa > Arthropoda > Insecta > Diptera > Anisopodidae > Sylvicola > Sylvicola cinctus. The sequence continues at coordinate 46,483,283 of OY974082.1, forward strand.
TTTCTTATAAAAGCGTTCAAATTTAAAATCTTCACGCATTTTTAGAATATTTTAGAATCACACGACCAGCTAGTCGACACTCCACAATCCGACATTCCGACATATTGAAATGTGTTTCACGTCCAACACAAAAACCCTCTTTATACAAAATGCATTGTTGATGAAGGAGTAACTATCAACTTGCAAGTTGCATATAAGCTGATTGATGTAACAAGGCAACAAAATACCTGTTACACAAAATTGCGAAACAAGCCATTACATCAAATCTTGGATAAATTCATTGCAGCCTCCTGGTGTATAGCACGACAAAGATATGTGCTCGTATACTCGTTGAATGCGGTAAGCGCGTCCAACGAGCGATACATATATATAAGAGGACCCATTACTGACGGCTCTTGACTTCCCATCCATGTGATTCCCTTTATGTTCCACCGTTCTCGAACAGAACATTTGGTTCTCCTTCTGCTTTCCATACACATAACATTAGTTTTACCAACTACTCTCATAAATAAATCTGTCTACGCCGTGCTCAACTATACAGTTGATGTCAGTTATGTTATGGGCTATGGCTATTCGCGTCGGCCATATGAGTTTTGTGGCCTATGCAGTTCCGCGCGCGCACTTTATGTTGGTCATTCAAGTGCGCCTGCCTCTTCGCATATGTGCAGTGAACATAATATTATGAAATGCACGCTGTAAAAGGTGCATCTCTGCACACTCTATGCGCTGCGATGCGATGTGATGGTTGCGCGAGGTTGGAAGACAGATTGGAATGACTCACAAATGTGCGTATGGACAAACAGAGACTGCAATATTGCAGATCGATGAGTGATATTAGGATGCACAGTGCAAATATAGGAGAAAGACACTTAAATGAAATGATCTCACCATTCTGTTCTACGGTCGTGAGCTCATTCTGGGATGTTCTTCACGAGCCTGTTTACTTGCACTCTATTCGTCCATTTAAGAAGTAAAACGATATGTGCAGCATTTTTTTCATAATAAGTAGTAAAAGACACAGCGATTTTACTAAGATTTTTCATCGAGCAAATAGGCGATTACCAGCGCGCTTCATTTTGCTTACACGCCGCGCCGCGACGTAGAGTAGTAGCAATAATAATTTCAATCCAGGAAATTCCATCTACTTAGTTTTATGTTGTGTTACGGCCGTTGCTTTTTATTTTCATTCATTCGCAGTTTTTAGTGCTGACAGTGCGCGAGAGAGAGAGTTATCTGCAATGGCTAATAATATAATGCGAATCTCGTTTTGTTAGCCTCGAGATGATATCAATGTTGAAAGTATTGTGGTAAGGAGAAATGTGTATTTGTCTTTAATTGCAAAAAAGGACTCCAAACTTTGAAATGAAGCATGAAATTATTGGAGGTTCAGCAACTCATAGCTTGAGTGCAGTTCGTAGATATTTTTAGGCAGATTTTTTGTATTGATTAACTCTATAATCTCGTTAAAATTTAAAATGAAAGAAAACGAAAACATAACTCTATAAAAAGTAACGAACGCTAGCCAAAGTTTTAAGCTTCACTAAAAGAAGGGTCTTACTGTTCCCTAATAAAATATATCATGAAAAATAATTTAAGTGTAAATGTTTTCATGGGGAAACCTCCCTACCGCATTTCATTCCATTTCTTTATGATATCATATGCGATGCACATTTAGATGCACTTTATTTACATCGCTGGATGGCGTATCCAACTAAATGTATATAAAATCATTTGCGAAATTATGTAAAATGATGAAAAATCCTTTCATCAGATAATAAAAGATAAGCGCGCGGAATATTCTAAAGCCATATAGAAGTGAATATTATAATTCACTTGTTTCCGACAAAATGTTATTCAAATTATAATAAATACTTCAAATGCACATTTTCCCGTTGAGAGGAGTATCAGCACAGCGAGCATTCACGCAATTGGTGCGCGCATGTGCACTTCACTGTGCGTTGTACTTGGGCATTGCATTGAAAGAAGTGGTCGGCGGTCGGTGCAGTGTGGCAACTAAAGAATGCATGCAATTCAAAACGGACGGTCTCAGATTTCAATTTTATACATAACATATTAACGGCATACGTGTAACTGTGAAATGAAAATGTGTTCTATGCGTGTAGTTTAAAGATGTGGAGAATTTAAATAGTATGAGAATTGCGAATAGTTTGTAAGTGCAGTTTGTTTATATTATAAATCAGACGGTTGTTTAAGGATTTTATGGAACATAATATTTTGAATAATTTAATTAGAAATAAGAAAAACGAATATCCAGTAATAAGGAAAATGGGATCCACACTTAGAATTTATTATTTATAAATTATTTCGATGCATTCTGCAAACGTCCCTAAACGTAGACAAAACCACTGACCTAAAAAAGTATCTAGTTCCAATGCATAAATAGTCATTGAACTTAAAAAAAAAGCATTTTCTTCAACCACTAACTGACTAACCTCGAACTATTTAATTTAAATTGGTCACATTACTTATAGAACATCAACCACTGGATTTGCCTTGAAATTCCTGACTTTGGGCAACAAAGATATGTGTCACAAAAATTGTTGGCAGGGATTCCTAAACTTTTTTTAGTCAAAATACTTTGCTGAACTAGCCCTGAATAGTTGGTTTGTCAGAAATAAGATAAAATCTGACGAATTGTAATCATTGCTTAAGATTCTTGAAAGTTTTCTCAGAAACCTAAAAAAAAAATCCTCATCGCATGAAGCTAAAGAATTTGTCATGCCGGCACGCTTGAGTTAGAATTTCTAACGGGAACCCAAATACCAGCACCGCTGCGTTTTAATTAATCTCAAGGAGCTCGCTATTTTTGGGGTGCGCTCGCGCACTTTATTGTCACTTAACAGTTGTTGAGACCATTTTTTGATCTGCCGCCACACATTCCACATGGTACTTGAAAGTTGAAACGTGCGGCTCATCAAAAATAATAGGTCCACAAGTACATGCGAGTGTACATTAACGATGCGCGCGCTGCAGATAAAACAGATGCGATAATAATTCGTTTCGGTGCGCGAAAAATATTTTTCAACATTTGTTCTAGAAGCCACACATAATATGTGAAAGGAGCCGCAAAGTGTTTTGGCTGGCAAGTGGAAGCGCGACATGTCAATGTACCTAACTGCCTTATAGTACAACCCCGTTGGGTATATTAGGTACTTTGTGGAATTAAATGTAGTTTGCAATTAGAGAGAGATGCTTATGTTGTTGTTGTTGTTGTGGCTGATACACACAAAGTGTGACAAATTTGTGCTAATTTAAATATTCATGTTCGAGCAATATTTACTACCGCTATTTCCGGGATTTGAACACGCTGTGTAATAGACAGTGTGCTACAATTTAAAACAGAGGCAAATGTTTTTGTGGATGACATCTGTGCAATGTGTAAAAGTCTACAAAGCGAATGTACTTGCATTCGAAAATTTAATTTGCACATCCCAGTCTAATGCACTGCTGTTTATATTTATTTTTATGCATTTTACACTGCATTTGTCATCACAATCAGCAACGCGGTTTATTTTGAAATTGTTAAATGAGTGCAACTTTTTATAAAAAAAAGGTGCACATTTTTTCTCTGCATGTCCACTTCAAAACAACGAAGAAGTATAACATAAAAAGTCAAATTAAATGTACCAAGGTAGGCGGAATGTATAAAAGACAAACGTTTCTGCTGCCTGTTTGGCTCTGAGCGTTCGAAGAATTAATTAAGCAATTATATTTAAATTGGTTCAGTTTGAAAACGTCAAGTTAATGCGTTTGTGTCCGACTGCAGCAGACTGTACTATGCTGTGCACAGTGCACTGCAACTTTAACGCTATAATATAACAACCTCTTGTAATTTGATCATTGTATTCTGTGTGTGGAGTGTGGACTGTGCGCTTGATGACAACGATGTATGCCTACATGCGTATTAGCTTTGTGGTACTGAAACTTGAAAGTAATGACTTTGTGGCGCGATACGTTATAAGAGTGTGCCCTATTAAGACATTAGGCAATATCAGGTTCTTAATGAGTGGGATGGACTTTATGTCAATCGTTACGTTGTCGTTTTGGTTCATTCTATATTTGTTGGGAAATGACTGCGATTTATAATGTTTCTGGCTGAGGGCGTTGTAAATAGGTTGGCTGTTGAAGTAATTTTTAGATCGCCATAAAAATGTTTTATTCGTTATTACTGTGTTGTGATGATTGTCCTCTTACTAACTTAAAGGATGTGATTTAAATGTTCGACCTCTTTAAATTCGCTTTGCTTATTTAAGTGCTGTAAGTTTTTTTAAAGCGACATCTTTGAAATTATTTAAATAATTTTAATTACTTTTCTAAAAATTTTTGATAAAACAAATTAAAAAGTAAGCCGCTGTAAACGAGCACTTTCGTCATTTGGCGAATGTTTGGAATGTTTGGTGCTCGGAGAATAACGAAAGTTTGATGCTTGGCAAACTTCCTATACCAACCTGTAAAGGACATTTTCCCCTTGTTTGCAATGTAACTGTTTCGCAATAAACAAACTGCAAAAACGCATTAAATTACAAAAATTATTGGACTCGAAATTGCATTGGTGCAAAATGTGATCTAATTGCAATATTAATGTCATGAAAACTGTATAAAATGACGAAATGAAAAACATGTAACATAATGTCTTACATTCCGATTCGTTTCAATGAAATTAAGAGTCCACATTGCCGCAGTCATATTTCAATATTTCAGATACAGCGGCTGTTGTTAAGTTTTCAACAACATCAGCAACAGCAAAAAAAATTGGCTGATGTTTAATTCATATTCGCGCATATTTATGGAAAAACAAAACTATTCCACACAGATTTATGCATTCCAGTGCATATTGCATTTCAAGCGATCGCATATAAATGTTGTTCGCGTAAAGCTAAACGCATGTGAATACATGCAATAAAATTGCATTATCACCCCGAAGGACATATTCAATTATAGAAACAATTTATACATATACATAAGATGCATTGCACATTTCTAAACATTGGCAGTCTCCACACAATCATCGGACGCACATTTATAACCGGGTGCGTCGCGCTTATACGATATATAAAGCACACGAGTGTAGTATAAGCGCATCGACGGCGATCGCATATTATGAACATCACGATAAATGCCTTTGCATAAGTTATTTCAATTGTAGCCATGGATAAACATTTTCATTTCAGATTGCAATTTGTACCACACATCGATCGGCCAAATGCAGTGCGCAGTGCGCCGATGCACATAGCGCAGCGATCAGTAACTCATTCGCCATTCGCGATCACTTTTATCATTAATCATCAATACGAGGATCATTGCGATGATAATAATGATGACAATGACCGCTCACCTCGGATGCATTGCGTTGCTGAAGAATTGCATTTAAGTTGCACTATAAATAACTACCATATAGCTAGATGATTATTGATATGTACACATACAAGCTAGTGGAATTCTTCGAAATGGATAAAATTGCACATGCGCAAAAATAAAAATAACACAGGAAAATATTGACGTGCAAAGTAGTAAAACGATCCACTTTCGATTGCTCTTTCATCTTTGTGCGAAAATCGCGCCCGGTTACGATCGTGACGCATGTTCAATATGATGATGGACGATCAGTGCAGCGCAGTGTCTGTGGTGCACTTATTAAGGAGGCTATGCGCGCGAGGGAATCTTGATGGCTCTGCGATCGGTATCAAGTGGACTCATCAGGTGGGGCTTGTTTACGATTGACGTGCGCTTACATTTCGAACGGCTGATTGAAAAGTAAGAGTGATATTTTATATTTCAATGGTCCTGTCAGAAATATACAAGTTTTATTTTTATTGGGATCCATAAATAAGTCACACAATTTAAATAACGAAATTGGAAAATTTTTTCGTTTTCAAAAACTTTTAGTCCTTTTTTTTAAAAACAGTCTTGAAAGCTGAATCTAATCACCATCACTGTGCACCACCAATCGCTTTTAATATAATCGCCCCGATGAGACAACCTCCTTCCAGCGTTGTGAGAAATATGAGACAACCACTGGCAGAGACCGATTATTATCAGCTCACATAATCTTTTTTTTGTTGCACACAAAACGATGGTGATAAAGTAGTCCGTGCCAAGCGAAAATTACACCTCACATTGCAGATGCGCAAAATAGTTGTAGCTGCGTATACCCACATAGGTACGTTGCAAAATGTACACAAACGTTAGTATCTATGCTATGGACAAACTGAGAACACCCAAAAGGGATGCGGCACAGTGTGGACGTTTTGTGGTTGTAAGTTGTTGTAACAGCGCATGAAGGGATTGTGCATGGATAATAACGAGTACCACGGTTGGCTGCAAGGCAACCTCATACATAAAACGTCTAAATGTCTTCTTGAATTATTACTGCAATGAGATGTGGAAAAATATAAGTGTATATGAGGAGGAAAACAGTGGTTGTAACGTAAAGGCTGCTGTCGTTATGATGTTGCTTGTTTAAAATTGTATCAACATCGCGAACTTGCTAGTTGACTGGTGTTGTCATTTTGTTGTTTAAATGCACGAATTCTGGATTATGGAACCGCCTATAGAATACTGCAAGGATGAATGAATAATATAGTTAAAAATGAAACATTTTTCTTTTAATTAACTAGTTTTTAGAATGGAAACATCATCCAACATTCCTATCAATTAATCATGAACAATACACCTTTCTAAATTATTAAATATTTAGTTTGGAAATATTTTAATTTTATTGAAGTTGAAATAAGTTATGAGTTTAAAAAAATAAATATTTTAACATTGAATATTGTGTCCTGAAATTGAATAATAAGAAATGAATATTGAACGAACTTTTACGCCTTTAACTGCATCTCATTCCCACATTTTTATTTATTAACTAAATTTAGGGATTTGTGACTGGAAGCATAATTTAATTGTTTAAATGAACACACTTACTTGTATGTTATTTAAGTGCTGCGACCAGCGGGCAGTGAAGTTCACCAAAAACGCACAAAAGTTCATTGACAGCAATTTGAATTGTTTACGGTTTACGAATTTCGTGTGAAAAAATGCTGCTTTCCACATCCCTCAACGCAGCACATTCAATTAAAAAGACACTAAGCTTTTAATATTGCCACTTAAGTCTACCACTTGTCATCAACATTTATTATTATCGCCTAAAATTAAAAGTGTAATAATAATAAAAATGTTTTAATAATACAATTAAAATAATCATGACATAACGGTTGCGTAATAAAACCGAATAATACGTTGTGGTTATATTTTCCGGCTCCGTCGTGTGCACCCAAAAATACCGCTCCCATATAAAGTATGTACACAAGACCCGCAGCTAACCCACAAGACATTGTAATTAACCACAAAACATTTCACTTATTTCATCTTAAACTCGCTGTATGATTGCGTCGTCTTAATCTTTGTGTGTCCGTTGAAGAATTTAATTTCGTCAAGTTAATGAGCTCATTACGAATTCGTGAAGCTGTTGCAAATGACTTTGCTTTAATCAGTCGTCCGCCATCATGTCACGCCAAAAGTAACAAAATTTACCTCATTATGCACACAGGTCTTACTCTATGCTATGTTGTATTCATTTTACATTATTCACGCATTCGCCACAATCCGAATGTAGCATATTATGCATGTCGGTAACATAATACTTGGACATGGAAAACACAAACGAAAAACAACAAAAACCTAAAAGAATGCGCACGCGGCTCAACTCGGCTCATCCATTCATCTGAAAGTAATAATTTGCAATGCCTTGCAATATTTGACACGTCCCGCAGGAGCACACCATGGCAATGAAGCTGCGGCCAATTCTTGCGTTGAAGCGCTAATGAACAACAACAAAAGCTTTATACACATGGCGAATAATAGCGTCGGTGTATATATGAGTGCAACAAGCTCGCATGCACAACAGAAAAGATATGGCAAAATCATTTTGCGGGAGAGTCGTCTCGTTGGGATATTATTTTTCACAAGAAACATAAAAAGCAGCAGCAGCACAAATAACACACAATACTATCAATATGTTTGCTTAAATGATGTGCCATTAGCCAGACACAAAAACCATGTCGATTTGCAGAAATGCTGCATGTGTGACCGTCAAAAACGCACAACAGCCAGCGCCAATGACTTTGACCTTGCCTTGACCAACAGTCCGACTGCATGTTTTTGAATATATAAAAATTATGCACTCGCACTCGCATTTATAATGTGGCATCGCATATATTGATGTTCTCCACATCGAACTAATCATATGTTAAGCACATAATTCGTTTGTTAAGTAAGCATGCTTGCTCAAATGAAACAGCAAATCTTAAAGGGTATTAACGTCTTATGTAAATTACGGCTTTCGTTAACAAGGCAATTAGTCAATCGCCGATGCATTAATTGTATGCATGCTTCCGCTGCGAGCATAAATGTATGAGCAGCATGAACCGACACATGCTTCCGAACAGATGGAATGTTTTTTTGATTAAATTTTGCAGACTTCTATTATTTCAAAGGCATTGATTTGGTATGCCTATTCGTTGTGCATTGAAACACATGAACACGTCGGAAATTAATTTAAATGCACTTTACCGGCTTAACAGTAATCACACATTTTATGAGGGAAGCGTGTCATTTTCGTTCCGCATTATATTGTTTAACTGTTTTAGGTTTAACAGATATGCTAGATCTTTAACTGAAAGATGTGTTAATGGTTATATCCTTGAAAGCTCATTTGTGTATTGTTGCAACAAAATAAGTGAACCATTGCTCTTCTTAAATCTTTGAGGTGATTAGCCACAGTCAGTTTTGTTTTGGTGTCAAAGGCGATGAAAATATTTTAATGTGAGTAATTTAGATTTATGTGGCTCTCCCTGTCATGTAATTAATTATTTTTGCGTTTTATAATATGGAAAAATATTTCAATTTTGAATATAAAATTCTCTTGAAAATGTTGAGAAGTAAAATTTTTTTTCTAGCTGGGAAAAAAAGATGGAGGGGCTGCGATTAAAATCGAATAAAATTTAAGGAGACATCTTGAACAATATTTGTTTTGACCTTGAAATAACAAGACTGAGTTTTTTGTTTTATAAAATGCTATTTTGAAATCTGAAATTAAAAAGTTTGCAGGACATGAAATATAAAATTTTGAAATCTTTCGAAAATAACAAATAAGTTTCGCCACATTAAGACTATTACTTATTAAATTATTATTATTTAAAGTCTAAAATCACAAACTCAAGGTTTGCAAATTTTGGTCAATATAAACATTTTATTTATGTTTTGCTTATTTTACATAAAATCTGCATTTTAATTATGTCGATGAGGACTTTAACCAGATTGGATGAGGAAGTTTATGATCATTAAAAATCATGTCAGTTTTATTATAATTATCTTCTACAACTGATGCCTTGTTGTTATTTAAAATTATACCTTTCTCATCACTCTGCAACCGATCAGCTTTAAAATAAAATTATAATTCAAAGTCAACACACATTGGATGTAATAACATCCCTCTCCTCCCACTTCCTACTGCACTCCATCGTCATTCCATTAAATTAAAATAATTTAGTGACAGCAATTAAGGAAAATGTACACTTCTTTGTTATTTGCAACCACAACAAAGTATGACTTGTAGGCTCTTTGAAGGTGAATTTCAAACGCGCGAAATATTACGCCAACTAATTCAAAGTTTTTAATTCAACACTTAATTCATAAATATAAGTTGTGTGACTTGTGTATAGAAATATTTCATCCGCCCAACTCGCAGGCAGTCCCAACACAACAGCGGATGTTTGCATGACAACAAAGCCGGTTGTTAATGATAATTGTGTAAGTTTGACTTTGATCGACCAGGTGGATACAGACGTAGTTAGACGTGTGTGTTTGCCCCCCATATTTATACTTAACAAGTAATTACATGTTACATAATTTTGATTTTAAAATACACACCATATCGTTTGCTAGACTTTTAATAATGCCGAGCCAAACTGGCAGTCGGACACGAGAATTAGTTGTCCGGGGTTTTTTGTTTTTTTTTTGGTGTGCTGTTGCGTTTGTCCGTCCTCCCTACCTTCGCTTGATACCCCCAGAGATTTACCATTAACAACACCAAACCGATATACTTAATATGTACCCATGTATTATGTGCATTGCGTACATAATCTTATAGTTATAGGTCTCAAAGCAGTAACTTGCTTGTTACTTTTTTTTTTTTTTTCGTTATTCTCTTGCCATATTACAGATTTGTTATTAGTCGTCGTTTTCTCACAGATCACCAGCAGCAGCATAACAGCAACAGCATGTTTGCGAGCAACATTCAAACGATATAGACGAAAGTTAATCAAACCAAAATGTTGCAAGCGATCGAATTTGTAAGACTTGTTATTAATTACCTACCATTTGGTTATGGGATAAAAACATTAACATTGCGCAAGCGTGTGCCTGGCCAAATGACTTAATTCTGGGCTGTCTGCAACATTAATGCGAATCGATACAGGCAATCAGCATGCCTGAATGACATGATCATGAGTTGCGGCTATATTTTGAGTTACGTTGCGTTTTGTTTTCTGTTTTTTAGGCATACAAAAAGCGGGTTGGCATTTCGATTATGCCATCCACCCGCTTTTGACGATTATATTATTAAATAAAAAAATCTCTACGGGCTGGCCTGCATCAAACTCTAAAATGATATCAAATAAACATTCAAAACTTTAAATCTTTGGCATTGCGCACTAAACTCATTGAGCACGTCACATCCGTCCATTGATTAGATTCATCCATGAATACTGCGGAGCAAGATGAAAAAAAAAAAGCATTTGTCTGCTACATAATATTTCCATTAAGTGACAAGCTGTAGACAACACCACTTCAATGCATGCACTCAAGCTAATTAATCCACATTGATAGGTTGCCATCTCTTGCATTCGCTGGCACACACTCACATTGCAATGGGTGGTGAGGAGCATTGGGGATGGTAGATAAAAAGTGAAAACTTGTAAAGAACGCATAACATTGAAGTCGTGCTAAAAAAATAAAATGTCCCACTAAAATTTAATGTGGGAATGTTGCATGCTGCATTTTGCGGAACAGAGCAAATGAAAACCGGCTAATAAAACAATGTAAAACGTGATCCATCCATATCTAATACGGGAGAGGTGGTTGAGAAGAAGATATGTGAAGAGGGGAAAAAAAAACAGTCACCATAGCAAATTACTGAGAAATCAAACATGTCCCTCGATGCATTATTGTACAATGTACATATGTCAAGATGCATTGCCAATTGAGTTGATTTCTAATTATTCCGTTTGACATATGCATTGCAGAAATATGCCACAGTCGCAAACGCGCAAATGGTGCAACGCATTAAAAGTGTGTGCGTTTGTTTGTGATTTGTAGTCATTGTGGCTGTAGGGAATATTAATGATTGTCACAGATATGCTTGTAGCTGATCTCCTTCATCCATCTAAGTATTGATGTACTGAAAATAGATTATTATTGATCATTTCAGTGCAAGTGTTTCCTTTTCACTTTCCCGATGACACTTTCAGGTTGGTTTAGTGTCCAGTGCGTGTGGTATTGTGATGAAGGGTGGGAAAATAAATAATGATAGTCTGTGAATTTTATTTTATCCGCTTTAGTTGTATAATAGTTAGTACAGAATACGAGTATTTTTCTGTTGTACATTGTGCCAAGCTTGTTGGTCAGTTAATTAGCTTTTTTTTTCTTTTTAAATTCGATTTTTGTTCATTTAAAAAAAAGCTATAATACTTCTCATGGAAATCGAGTAATGTAAATAATTTTAAGATTTTGACTTTGAAGTGCTCTGCAAAGTTTTTTCTCCTTTTGTGAGCTACAATATCATGGAAGAAAAATTTCAAAAAAAATTCAAGGTTTCTGTGATGGTGGAGATTCGAATTTCCGGAAGATTTCTCGAAAACAACTGGACGGTTTTTAATTTAATTTTAATTTTAATTTTTTATTTCAAGGTCACATCTCGCAAGATAGAATTAAAGCCAATAAACTTTTTTTCGCTAAAAAATAGTATGCGGATGCTCAAAACCGGCGCTAACGATTTCCAAATCGTTTATACATAAAGGTATTCTAAAACAATACTGCATTTACTTTAAATTACGTTTATTCTTTGAGATGATTTGATAGGATGTAAGCGCGACATGATGTGACATCTTCTATTCCAGAAACCTCACGCAACATGAAAACATTTCATTCGTATGAATATAGTCTTTCATAATACAAAAAAGCTAGCCGAACATTTCAAGGCCAAAACTTTACATTTTCAAGGTCATACATTTTACATCTCAGAAATCTTGAATTTTTTGGAAATTTTTCTTTTACATTATTGTAGTTTCCAAAAAGAGAAAAAGCTTTGCAAAACATTTTAATTCCTTTGATGTAGTTTTTTAAAATTCATAACATCGCGTTTTGTTAAATAAAACTAAATAAAAATTTACGACATGAACTTCAATTAAATTTTTTTTGCAATTTTTTTATATTATTGCTTTAAAAAAACATTCCACAGTATAATCAAAAATTGTCCAGATATATGCTACAACCAATAAATCATAATTGTTAACACAAAAATCCATACAAACATTACACTTTAGAAATTCTATCCACACTAACCGTCAACTAAAAAAAACAACATCCCATTCACACATAATAAAATACTGAATTGACAGCCAATAGGCCTGACCTTTACACCGTCCAATTCATCACTGCCTACAATTCACTTCTCTGACTGCGAAGCAAACCCATTTTTTGCAGTGGGATCCCAAGCAGCCAAGACATCTTAACTTTGTGCGCCAATAAAGGCAGCTCGAAATGAACAAATACTAATAACGAGTGGTCTATCAATCAAACCAGCCTACAAAAGCGCCTCAACAAAATGTACACTACACACAACCGAGCGATTCAGCTGACCGAGCAGCATCATACATATTTAGTAGGTAAATCGCATTAGATCGCGCCAAGTTTATATTATCAAGTGCTTCAATAAAATAAGGGATAAATTTCGCCTCAGCACAATGTGTATTGCAAATAATATGTGAACTCACCACTCATCACCTCACTAAACAAGAACATAATCATTTCGCTTTCGCGCGCTATTTTGCGTCCGTGATACCGACAGCGTACTCGTATGGATGTGGCTTAAAAGTTAAAGTAAAGCGCTTCACGTGTACTTGAAATTTTTTTAAGTAGTGAAGAACACAACAGCGCAACGCCATCATCTGAAGGAAACATCAAAAGAATTAATATCGCATTGCAGCAGAAATTTTTATTTCGTAGTCATATAGCTTTGTTGTGTAGTTATTCGCACTACAGCGGAATAGACAAATATCTCTATAATACGGGCGTTGTTGGTCGGTTGGTTTGGATGAAGAGAAAAAAACGCGCTCAGAATCGAGCATAGGGCAACCCACACTCGACATAGCGCAACGTCTTGAGATTTTGCCCCACTTGGTGGTGTAGTTACATGCGGCTGAATTGTGATGAATGAATGGGATTAACTTAATATGCGAGCAAAATGAAATATTTGAAATCATCAGGAGATGATGTTGGGTCGAGGTCTAGAAGCGAATAATATGCTTTAGTGCAGCAGCAGCATCTTGGTTTTATATTAACTATGCATTCGTGTATTATGTTTATTATGCTGGAAGCATTTTTGTTGCAGCAGTTGTGGGGAGGAAAATGTGTAGGAACTATTTTTCTTTGTGTATCAGAAAAGTGGTGTAATAATTACAAAGTCTTCGAAAAACTCTTATAATAGAACAATGTGGCTTCAAAAAAAAAAGAATAAAAGATTAACAAAAACAGTTCTTCTAGAATTGACGCTCAAACCAACATCGAATGTGCAAATATTGGCAAAGTGAATTGTATTAATTTATTATACGTAAAGTTTAATGTGGCTTTCCCTTTCAGATACCTGGTTCAGCCGGCATAACACGTTTGTTGTTTGAGACCTTTGAATTCAGCTGATTTGCTTGCAGACGCGGGCTGCTGTATTCAGCACAGCACTATCAATAACCAGAAATTCTTTACATTCTTCACAAGGCGAATATGAACGCATACATGACACATGACATCCAAAGTAATGAGTTTTTGATTTGCATGGCGATACACAGAAGTCGCATGTCCCAAACACACTCGTCGCCGGACTTTCAAGGGTGTGGCGCAGATAAGCATAATGCCGAAGGACATCTTGACGAATAGCTGCAGCACAACAGCTTAACAGCGACTCTGTGATTACAGCCATCAGTATAAGTATGCGGGTGGGCCACACCACGAATCATGAATTGGATGCCTTAATTGGACAAGGACACATTTTCAAGTTTTTTCCACATGAATGCAAATAAATGATGAAAAATGTGCATCCCTGAACATTCATTTATGCGATTGTGATCATGGTGAAAAATCGACTTTGGCAAATATATTCGTTTTGTACATCATCGCACGCTGCATTCATCGCGCAAAGTTTTGTGGTCTTGCAGTGCAACATTGTAAGTTAGTGGCTGCCTGAAAGGTATAAACGTCGACGTCAACTTTTGCGTTTTGCTATAATTCTTATAATTGATGAGGCTGTGAGCAATTTCTGGATGACATTAAATTGAACTTCGCGCGTTGCAAAATTTCCAGCATATGCTATTTATGGGACCCATAAAAATACCATGCGTAACGTTCATTTTAATCAAACAGTGCACAGCAGCATTTTTTAACTACAGGCTAATTGCAGTGATTGAGAATCAATTTATATATGACAGTGGGAACGCGTGCAGGATTGGTGGACTGCGAGTATGGCCGTGAGGTATCCTTGTTAAGTTGTTAGTGCGTGAATAGTTAATCTATTGCGCGGTAGTGCATGTGATTGGAGTAAATTAATTTAATAATTGAAATTATTTAAAGTAATAATTTTTTTGTTGGAAGAAGTGGAATTTTGAGAGATTAAAAAAAAAAAGAAACTACTCCAATGATAAAATTTTACAGCCAATTTTTTGCAATGGAAAATCCTTATTTAGGGAGAGCATTCTCGATACACATTTCTTAATTAACTAACCACGTTAATAATTTATTTGATTACTTAACCTTTAGAGATCTACTAACTGTAGTAAAACACATTTAGGCTTTTTCCTTGACTGTATTTTTTTACAAGACTTTTATGAAAAAATGTCACACATTGTAGCGCACGTAAATGTAATGCCTTCTGATTGGAAACTTATTTTATCAATATTTGTTCCCTGAAAGTTCTCCGATTAATTTAAACACACGCAATAAATTTAGCATGAAAATGGCCCATTCCGAGACATCAAATAGTCACACTTAAGGCGCAGCATATTTACTTTAAAATACCAATTTATGCATCCTGACAAATAAACAAAAGCAACACTTGGTGTTGTTGCCATCTTCTTAACTTAACGCGCAACAAGTCTTAAATGGTGCAAGTTGCAACTAAAACCCCACTGTATACAAACACAGCAACATAATCAGCAAATATAATTGGATTAATTTGCGACCGGATGTTTGTGCACATTTTCTTGATTGTTTTATAATAAAATTACTATATCCTTGCCATATGTGTGACGCTGCCCAGTGCACAATGCGCCATAACACAGAAACGTCGAAGTGCGCGGATTCTCTCAATGCACGAATGGGTATACACTATACCCTGAATTTACACAAAGCCTTGTGGTAATTTCTTAATTGCTCCAGCACCCTAATGGCGCAGTATACTAGGGGCTCAGGTGTTTTACACAATCAGAGAATGCGCAAAAAAGCGTACCATACTTATCGCAATTAAAATATCTTATATACGCGCGGCGCAAAGACTCCATTTGTGGTTCGGCAACATGCATACCAATCCTATAGACTAAAGACTTTAGAGGTGCATGCGATGATCTTGTGTTGGTCAGTCGCGCCCGGTCGCATCATGTACAAAGGCGTCGCACTTACATTCTTTTCGATAATTCTAAAATATGTAATGTGTGTTGCTAATGTAGTGAAGATGGTGCATATTAGTGGCGCGCCATTTGTGTGTACGTGCAATTTAGTCGCACATCTCCCGCATAACAGAAAATTCCTGCGCGCGCATTTCAAGGTATCCGAACGCGAACGCCTTTAGTGCGTTTCATGTTTACTTTTAACTTCTTATTATAATGTTGAGTAAAAGGCAACTCGTTAAGTGTGAGAGCAAAAGCTGTGGTGCGATTATCATCATAATGGTAACAATAAACAATCACGATCTGTCATTTTTCACCTGTCCTCGAGTACACCAACTAAATAAGTCATAATTTGCATAATAATTAATGCTAATTGAATGGTATGAAGGAAAAATACTCCACTTCAATGCATTTTTTACCCATTACGGTTATGGCGGAGTTGTGGACTGAGTGATTGTGGTGTTGGCTTTGTGTTTTTGTAAAGATTTGCGGCAGTGTGTTCTTTTAGCGTGGATGGCTGTTGATGGTGATGAAACGATAGTGTGGAACGGTTTAACTCTGAGGCACTCAAGTTTTTCGCGCCTTTCGTGAGGTAAACAAATATTGTGATGATGTGGGGAAGTGAATTAATAGCTGACAGACAAGAGAGAGAAGTATGTTCGTAATATAGAAAATTTTGAAATTATTTATCGTGTGAAATTTGTTTGCTCTTCAGTCTCATTTAAATGGTTTTGAATATTACACTGCAACGATGAAGAAAGCTGCCGGCTCGTATTAAGAGAATAACTTGACTAAATTAAGACTATATTTGTTAATTAATTTATTGTTAGGACATCTTAAAAAAAAAAATTTTATTTAAAAAATTTAAGGAAATGAAAATAATTTTGACCACGGAATGTGTTAAACAAAATTTTTAATTTATATATCACCCCAAGAGTATATACAGATTTATGGATTTATGGAAAAAAATTGACGATGCAAAAACTCTTTTGAAAACCCCCTGAGTCCAAAAAAGTTGTCTAATAGAATGTGCGTTTTATATCTCAGAAACCTTACATATTTTTGAAAATTTTCACAGTACTAGGATTAAATAAGGCAAGAAAACTTGCTGAACATTTCAAGGTCAAAATTTCAAACCTCACTCTCCCTGCGATGTTTTTTTTTTGTTTATTATTAATTATTGATTCACATTGATTTGGTTATTTTTATCAATTATAAAATTAGGTTAATTTTTTCAACGATGGTTTTGTTCTATAAATATTTTTTTTTAAATAAACGAATAAAAACTAATCGGATCATTTTCCTGCAAAGTTTTTTAGCCATTCTCCACAAATGTAAATAAATGCAATTTGTTTTCTGTACATAAAAACTATATATTATTATAGGCAACAGTAAAGATAAACAATTAATTATATTGTATCTTGTGGAAAATGTTTAACTTAATAGTTTTATCTTTATTGAGAACCGTGAATTTTTGAATAAAACAATAAATTTGTGATATTTTTATGCACATAATGCTCAAGAAATTATATTTACATTTAAATTAGTAATTTAAATATTAAAAGTGTAATTAAAATGTTTAAAATATTTAATAGTAAAATTTATTTACATAAATATAACATAAATTCAAAATGCAATCAACAGCAAGTTATATTATTTCTTCGAATGAAGTAATGGATGCACATTTAATTACATTTAAGAACATACTTAAATTAAAAATCTTAACTAAATAAAAATAGAAAAACTAAATATAGAAAACAGTCATTGCAATAAAGGTTTTGCTTAAAAATTCATTATTCATGTGTTAAATATATTTAAGTGCATTTTTATTATTGTCAGAAATGTTTAATAAACAACTTTTGTTTAAGTATGAAATGCAATTTGAAATGATTTAAAATACAAATTAAAAGTATCAAATTTTTTTTAAATGTATGCTGCAAAACGAAAGACTTAAGCGACGAACTTCATCAAAAAAGCCTCACAATAAAATTTTACGAACAAAGTTTTCAATATATTATGATGACACAATTATTTGTTATTTTGAAATGATTGCTGTTTCAAGTAAAAATATGACATAATATGCCGACTATTAAGTGACAACGTGATGAGACAATTGAAAGTGAAAAACGATGCAGCTAAATAATTCACATGTCGCGCAGGCCATTACAAACATAACAACACCAACAACAACAACGCATACGTGCATAGCGCATTAAATACAGCAATATCGTGTGCCAGATGCAATTGAAATGGTGCTTACTGCATGTTGCTATTGTTTTCCCATACACAATGTTGCCGCTCATAATGTGTTTGAAATATTTTCGCGAAAAATATGTTTATATGCGGTACGGTACTATTCTTAAAATGCCGTTGCCTGAATTCACGTACATTCACATTATGTTTTAATTTAATATTTTACCAGCAAATTTGTTTTTTTTTTGCCATTTTTGCGAGTTGCATTTTACATTTTGCCGCTGTCTGTTGTGAAATGCGCGCAGCAATAAGCGTGTGCATATTTTGTGTGTTGTTACGTTGTAGACTGTAGTTGTATGTTAAAATAAGAGGGGTGCTAAGGTGGGGAAGAAAAAATTAGTTAACACAGAAAAAAGGCACATTGAATGCGGTTATCGACCATATATGGGCGGTTGCATAATTTATGCTACAGTGACACACAAAAAGGCGCATAAATCGACACAGCAAAGAGTAATAAATAGCCAATAAATGAATTCTATGTCTTCCATTCGCGCGTTTGGCTTTTTATGTGAGCTTTTTGCTGCTTAATGTACATTCTGGCAATATGAGCCAGCGAAATAGAGATTTAAATGTTTGGGAATTTGTGAAAGGAAGTGATTGCGCTGTGCATGTGTTGCTGGAATTGGCATCGTTGATCAAGGAACAACATAATTAAAGACGATGGATTATTGTGTGAACTGTGTTGTATTTCAATTGCAACGGCAATTTTGCGTACACATTTTGTGGAATTCTGTGTCAATGCGGGTATTTGGTGTTTAGAATTTAGTTCAAATGATGTGGTTGCTTTTAATATTTTAAAAGTCAGTTTATTCAATTCATGCTTGTTTATTAAACAGCTGAACATTTTAAACATTAAGGCATACAACTTATTTAAACGTTGAGTAAAAATTTACTTTTATAAAAAACCTAACAATACAGTCAACATTTTTATAATCCAAACAATTTTAACATTGTTATTCCAATCCACTATTATGCATTCAAATTAATGTCAGCTAATAATAATTATTTTAACATTACTTCATATAATTTGCATGACCACATTTTAAATAATGAGATAATTTACTATTAATGGGTTGTAATAATTCATTGTAACATTGCCATTAAACTCGTTATGAACAATTGCAGCAATTTTTCACATGGAAATCACTTGATTATGCTTTAAATACGCTGTGCTTTTGTTGCAATGAAACAATGTGGATAACCTTCAATAATTTACAAACATAATCATAAAATTCTATGACGGCAACTATTTTCCACCTTTGCGGTAAACCGGTAGACATCCCATTCTCTGCCCTAGAGCAATTGACAACGTCCTTGTATTGCACCAGAATGCGCTTAACCACAAAAATGTCCATTATAAGTGTACGTTCATTGAATGCAACTATTCATGAAGTTGTAATTTTATTAATTTCCAACCCACCGCAATTAAAGTGTTGACGAAATTCTTATCGCCCACATTGAGGCATAACACAAAGTATGCAGCATTTCAATTTAACAAATTTAATTCCATATAGTTAAATCACAACCCTTATTGAGCACCTGCACCCATACAATACTTTGAGTACACATAACTACAAATAGTTAGAACGCATTTGTTCAGCTAATAATTCTCTCATGCAGAGTGCATGACTACCATTTATTTTCTTCAACAGCGATTAAGATTTATCAGAAATGCCTGTCAAAACAAATAACAATGCTAAATAGTATCAAGTAGGTAAACACAAGCTCGCTACACTGTGAAGGGTAATGTTGGTACATATTTATTGTTAGAACCAGCAGCAGCTTATAGGTAGCTACAAATAATCAAGCTCATAGATCACAAGCTTGAATATGCGCAAACTGCAAAGCATATTCAATATTATACAGGCTGGAGCTTCAGCATTGCGCATTTTACTTTCAACAAGAGGGAACGAGAGAGAGAGATTGCAATGGGAGGCATTGAAAGAAAGATTGAAACACAAGTGGGTTCTATAATATGAAGTTGGTAAGCCACATTGCCCAACCCAATTCAATCTAGAAGTAAGATTAATCGATGGCAGTGTATTTACATACTATTGTAGTCCTCTGCAATGCCATATTATGCTCCCGTGCCACTTCGTAAGTTTGGTATAGTTAACTTTATCGGATAATGTGTAGCGCAAATTTACCCACTATCCGCAGTCCATTGATTTTGTGTGATGTTCTTGAAATGTTTTTTTCTAGTTATAATTTCTGCAAATGGAAACCACACAAAGTTTCTTCTTTCAATGTCACAGCCGCATTTTTCATTAGTATTTCATTGAATTATTCGACAACAAATAATCAATTAATTATGTTTAAATTGCAATTAAATGCAGTCGATTTAAATGGCTTTACTGCAAATTATTTTGCAACGTTAATCGAACAAGCATAGTATTTGAAATAGTTTAGTAATGTGTGTTGTTTTTAAGCCGCGCTTTTTAATTATAGTGCATTCTTTAAAATGGGTTAAGGTGGATTTTAAATTTCAAAATTTGCCCTATCTATTTTTATTTCTGTTGTTTAAATGCATCAGGTAATGACTTTGGTTTGCAAATTTGTAAAATTACGAGCTTAAGTACTTTTATATATATTTTTATAATAATTATTTGTTAAGTAAAATGCTCTGTAAGCGCTGCATTTATGGTTTAGAGCACGGCCCCAACGGAAAGCACAGGAAAATGATCTCATTTTACACACAATAACTTTAAATTAACGTTCCCATTTAGGGAGCAATTTGTATTTTTGAACAGGATAAATGGATAATGGTGATGCATCAACTTTTCCAGTCAAACCTTTACTTCTATAAAAGTGCAATATGTTTGTGCTGTATCACCCACAAGTGTAATATTTTATTTTTCAATGGTGCAAAACAAAATCACACCAGCAGTTTATTTTGTGTGACCATTCACCCTCCTCAGAAATAAATTCCTTTATTATGCTTGCAATATTAGCGATTCGTTTGTTTCTTGTAAATAAAAGTGTATGCACATTGTACATAATCGGCAATGTCGTCCAAGCGTGTGACGATCGTCCACCTTGTCACAGCGCCTTATTTTTCAAAAGCTCTGCGCAGAAATTTTCACATATTAAAGTTTTATGCTTTGTGGAAAGCATAAAAACAATTGCACATGCAAATACAAGCAATCATAATAGTCACAGTAACTAACGCTGGTGCATGATCGTTTGCTGTTTTCCACCATTCATATTA
This sequence comes from Sylvicola cinctus, assembly GCA_963854165.1. NCBI lineage: Eukaryota > Metazoa > Arthropoda > Insecta > Diptera > Anisopodidae > Sylvicola > Sylvicola cinctus. Next base: position 46,504,691 of record OY974082.1, read on the forward strand.
TTCCTTCACATTGTCCATATCTCGTACAATACACCTTTTCAATTTTCTTTCGTAATTAGTCTTATGTTTTTTCCCATATTGCTTGATCATTTTTACCTATTCAATTGCAAATACGTACATTTGTGGAAGACGCAACGACCATCGTAAAACATGATTTAAAAGCATTGTTTGTTTATATGATGTACAAATGCATTCAGCTTGTTTTGTTGAACAAATATTATGAATTTTTGGTCTTCGGAGACAAATAATTGCTGGAATGCATGCTACTTGGCGAGTGGCGCACTCAATTTGCGGCCGCTCATAAACAAGATTCTTGCGAAATAATATTATGTTTGAGTTGTTGTTGCATGCACGCTTATGCTGCGACTGCAATTGTACACACCTGTTCAACATATTTTCGCAGCACGGATTGTGTCTCCTGCATGTGTTGTGTCCCACCGCGCAATTCGTGATTGCGACGATTTTCGACGTAATATCGTGAATGGGCAATGGCTTGTGGGCTGTAAGAGGCTGTTATTGTGTTCCCTGAGTATGCGATGATTGATGAATGCAAGAAAACATTTCGTTAATTTTTTTATAAATTTATTGAGACAGAAGGTATTTACTTATGACTAACTATTTTGATTTTAGATAAATTCTTGTTACACAATAAAACACAAAATCTGATGGTTTCTGCTGTATTTTGTGTTGCCGTTGCAAAAAACTTACGTTTTTGATTTTTTTAAATATTTTTTTCTAATAAAGCTGAGTTTTTAAATACAATATTATACACCCAAAAAATTGACCTTTAACAATTGACCATATTTTTAAATTATATTTTCATAAAATTTAAATTATTAAATACTATACTATTGCAAATAAGAGTAATGTATGATTATTACAACAATTCCATGACAAAAAATGATTGCCAAACCAATTCTATCGACAATATTTCACAATTATTATTATGAGAACCGATAAAATTGGCGTCAATACCGCAACCCATAAGCCATTGTAATTGTTGTTTCAAAACCATTACAAAATGCATTGAAATGTCCAAAATACTTGTCAACCATGCAAGCGAGGCTAAACCATCGACTTAACGATTGCGGAAATCTGCTTTCGAAAGACGAAAACGCGTCTGTGAATTTCATTACATTGTTGTGGTTATGTGAAGGGTCAAACACAGTTGATGCTATCTTCATCGACGTTTTTAATAGATGTCGCACGCTTGCATTTGTGCAACAACTATTTTCCATTCGCCTTCGGGACGTCTTGACAACCATGGCAAGTGTTGCACACACACACACATGTAAACAAAAATAATTTTCAAATCTTTAATGAATGATTTTCGCAACTTCTATCGAAATTAATTTGAATGAGATTTTAATAAGTCGGACATCTGCATTATCGGTGAGCATAATCGCGACTTAGAGAAGTGCCGTGGCTTTTGTTTGCGCAACGGTTCATGTGAATCGCTTGATTAAGTGGGACTATCCGGTTGAAAATACATTTTGTGGCAATTGTGTGATGATGAATTTTTGTAGACGAGATTGCAGCACTGCATTGATGGCGGTGCATTGTGAAAGAAAAATTAATGATGTTGAGTTCACAGTAGGTAATGAATATTTTTCATAAATGTTTTTTATTTCCCGACGAGATAATGTGACTTTGATTTTCTGTGATTAATGTAAGAAAAGAACAAGTTATGAAATGTGTTCTCCACTTTTGGATATTTGCCATGAATCAATTTTATCTTGTGAGTGTATTTTTGACCACTCCAGAATTAATATTTTAATCATTAATTAAAGTAATTTAATCATACAATAATAGACGTGAAATGGATAGCAAAACAAAACTCATACTTACTCCTTTATAACACTTATGAACAACGAGTAACTATCTAGGTATGAAATTAATATAAAACTTTTTATCAGCTAAATTCTCATCCTTCAAGGTACAACACTGAACACACCTGTGGTTTTGAAGACATTATGCTACAAAAAGGTAAAGACAATCTTGAGGCCATTTAGTTGTCGTCTTGCTTGCAAAATCAGATAAGAGAATGCTGCAATGAAATTAAAATGGGGAACACCTCCCCTTTTTACTCTTCACGTACGTACATGTTGACACTTTAATTCTTCTCTGGCGCATTTCCTTGCTCGTATGTGATTTCAATAAAAATTAAAAATGGTAATTTCTCTTGACTTTGGAGGCTGAACCACAGAGGCTGTTCACAGCATTTCCATGGACATCAGCTAGAGGAGTCGGGGCAAAATATTACGTCCTCTACACATGGATGAAGATGGCAGTGTTATGTTTTTGTTGATGCTTTTGTTGTTGTTGTTGTTGTAGGTTTTGCTGTGCTATGCCACAAGGCCTCCCAATGGATTTTTATTTATAAAGTTGCAACGACGAAATGCAATTTATCTTGTTTGTCTCAATATGCGCGGTGGAAAATTTTATGCGTGATCGGCAACATTGTACGAGAAGTGTGTTTATCAGTGAATGAAAATGATTGTAGAAAATTCACATCGCATCATACATAATATAGAGAAAGGAGATCGCGGTAAACATAAACACGCGGGAAAAACATCGCCGCTACCAAAAAGGGAGAAGCAAAAGAATTAATTCTCAATATTGCGTGCAAAACAACAACGTGATCAGTAACGCCTTTTTTGTTGATGTTGGTTGCTGTTGTTTTTTTTTTTTGTGTTTGGTTTGTTTAATTTTTTTTCAGAGTCTTTGAAACAACAGCAGGCTAACCAAATCATACATCCGTTGAAATGAAAAGTTACAGTTTCCCCCCCCCCTCCCCCGTTTACTTTTTATGTTCACAACACATGTGCTAGTTGCGAATTTTGATTTTTGACCAACATTTGACGATGCCAGAAAGTCGTTAACACAAAGAATCATCAGCAACGCGAATGAGAACAAGTAAGTCGCTCGGTAATAATATTGCGTGCAAAGAAAAACTCTGCGCACAAGAACAAACGCAACTTTATAGTGCGATGCACTCGCGCTGCGCGTTCTTAAGAGGCTACAAAAAACACATTAATTTCAACTGTGGCATGAGACACATAAAAGCGCAAACAATTCGCAATCAATTTGCATATAAAATGAAATAAAGATGAATTTATGAAAATCATAAAAATGTGTGTGGGTTCAATCAAATTCTCATAAATATTCAATTAATTACTGATTTATGACACTTTTCTTGTACAGTGTGTGAGTGCTTGTGTATGCATTTCATGGCAATGTGTTGCATTCCCTCTGCATCGGTCTCGCTTTATATTTGATTATGTTCAAGACTGCGTATGCTCGCACTGCGCCTTTCTTGTACTCTCATACACACCGTAGAATTGATGCAGAAATGCAATTTTAAAAGACATTCTGATTCAGAATAATTGGAATAACGCTCGTTATGCATATTCTGGCTCGAGTTTAATTTTAATTTAAACAAATGAAAATGTTATTGCATTTATAATGCATTTTATTGTATGCACAATTGAGTTGCACTCCCTCATTGTTTGAGAATGACACATGCATCGGCTTTATTCAAATTATATTATAATGGAAATATTATGTGTCTGGCATTGATGCAAGCTGACACCATTCAATCAAGTTTTATTTTATTTTTGTCAGCATCATTATGATAAGTAACAATTTTGAATTACGCAGAAACTTAATTTATTCATTTGAGCTTTAATATTGTCAATGGAAATGTCAAAAATTATTAAAAATTGATGAAAGGGGATAATGAACAAAACTAATATCCACCTAAAATTTTAATTTCATCATTGGATGATTAAGATTATTTAGAATTGACCTAAAACGTAAACATAAGAAAGAATGTGTGTAAATATTTTAGTACCCTAAGTCTGTTTTTAAACGGTAGACATGAACATAGTAAAAAACTACATCGCAGGGAGAGCGAGGTGTGAATTTATATACGACGATTTGACGATTTTTGTCCAAAATTGGTAATTTTATTGAGATTAGCAAAAATGTAGAACATCATACAAAGAAAACACCTCAAATATAATGATTTGTATATTATTGATAAGACTTAAGGTTTTTTTTTGTTGAGCGACTATTGTACGTGTGTTTGTTTGTTTTTTTTCTGTTTTTTGCTTTCTGGACCTCATCTGCGCGCATATCTGTCACTTTCAACCCTAGCTCCAATGTGTGTTGTTGTTGTTTGCTTTTGTTAGCCTGTTTCAATCGTGTTACAAGATGTCATGCAATTTATAACGACATTTTTAATGTGTTGCATGTGATGTCAGAAGTGAATGAACAATGATTAATATGCGCAATCGGATCAGGGTTTTTATTTATTTTTGTTATGCATCATTAAATCGCAGCACGCTTTTTGTGTAAGTTTTTAATTTGTCGTTTTATTTTGTAGTAATTAATTAAGTGTTATGGAAATTAAAAAGCAAATTCAAATGATTTTGGAATAAGGATTTTTCTTGTATGCTTTGTTTTTAGTTAATTAATGTGACTTAACTTAAGTCGAATTTGGAAGAATGGTTCTATAAACCAAAAATTATTTTTTAATTATTGTCGCACATATTTTAATAAAACTGAAAAACTAGATATTTAATTTCAAAATCCATTGTCCTTGAAAATAACTGCTTCACAAAATTAAGTTTTGTTATTTACATATATTATATACTGGCTTTAATAAATCTAATTACACATCAGATACATATTATATATATGTAATTGATTTCGAATTTAAATACCTTAAAAAAATCCCACGGGATAATTGACTATTCAATTCGAAATTAAAAATCCCGAAATGACCGGTAATTATTTCAATAAATAAGTATACCCCGAATCAAATATCCCCAAAAGCTGCGATAAACAAAACTGTTATACAACATTGATTCTACCTCAGCGAACTTAATTAAATTGTGTATTTGATTAATTGTGGATCATAAAAAAAATTGTGCTACAATTAAAATACCACGTCGCACGAAGAAGTGCCACGTTTTGGTACAGTTCGTTCAAAAATCGAATAATTCTATGAAACAAATTTTTCTTCCAATGATGAAAATTGTTACACATAGATGAACACTTAATTAACACTTTATTCTAATGAATTTATTTATTTTTCATAATATTTCAAAAAATTATCACTATTTTCATAATAAAAGGACATATATTGATGATTTTTCATCAAAATTTCACTTTTCAAATCACTTAATGCCTTTGAAAGCACATTTTTTTCAACTTAAAAATACCTTAACAACTAACACTTGAAAGCACTTGTTATAAAACTCTTTGTGGTATTCAAAAAATCATCACAATCTTTTTAATACGTAAAGAAAAGGCCATATGAATGAATTTTCATCAATTTTTCACTTTTAAAATCCATTATAAATAAATGCCATTATAACCACATTTCTTCGTCACACTTACAAAGTACCCAAAGGAAAATTAATAGCGATTAAAAATAAACAACGACGACAAAATTAAATAACACAACGACATCCAAAAGAAAATTAGAAAAGGTGCCTTTAAACTACCCGACTTACTATTCGCGCCCGATTTTAATTATTACCGCCCAGACAAAAGTTCGAATGAAACTGATGGAAAAATGTTAATGCAGAAGAAATTTGGGACTCATTTCATCTATTAACATATATTTTAATAATTTGCAAAAAAAGTGATCTCTTTCTAACGCACTCGCATTAATTCTAGCACAGAGATTTTATAAAATTGTCAGCGAGGCGTAATAATTTTACATTAATTGCGGCCACCTGCACTGTACGCATCAATGTAGTGGTGGTAGAAATGTAAAATACCTATAGAAAATGAGATGAGATCACGTGATCAAGCATTCTCCTAAAAAAATTATTTTGTTACACGTAATAGTGTTAGTAAAATAGCTGACCACAATTAATTTCTTTTCTCCCTTTCCATCCAGCACGGTAATTGCACCTGATATTAAATGGGAGAGATGAAATGACAAAGCGGGATGAGAAATTACCGTTAATTCTGTAACACCGCACTCGAAAATGAAAAGTTTTTGTAAAGGAAATAATTAGCATTACAATGTTTTCATTTAAAATTGAAAACCTCATGAACATTTTAAGGATTCTTGCATGCAATGTTCAAAACCAACATCTTATGATTTTAATAAATATTTTGTTCACTTTTGACCGGAAAAAATCCGAATGTAAAATTCTTTTGACGCTCAACAACATTTTTATGTACCAATTTTGATAAGAAAATTCTTTTAATATTCTTATAATAGCTTTTTTGTTCCAAATTAAATTTAAAATTTATTTTATTTGGATAGAAAATATTTTCATACAGACCTTGAAAAATTTAACGATATTAATGCCTTAATAGATTTAAAATTAAACTGATTTTTCAAGAAATTAGTATTATTTCACAAGGAATTGTAAGAAAACAACAATAATCATTATAATATAGGTTGTATGACCTTGGAATGTTCAGCAAAAATATAAATTCTTTTAAAATCTACTAATCTGTAGTACATTATATGTTGATAAAGTGTAAAACGCACGAGATATTAGATATTTCCGGTTTTATCCTTTTTAGTTTTTATTTTATAATTCAAAAACCCGATTGAATGTGTAATTGCAATGTACCACAATTATGTGGAGAATGATTTCATAGATCATATTTGAAAACCTTGGCGAATTTAAATATCATCTTAAAGGAAAATTTTGCAAAACCGCAGTTTTTTGGCAATATCTTGACCGTAAGAGTGATTTCGACCTCGAAACTTCATGTAACTCTTGGATTCTAGGACTTACATATTATATCAAAATTTGATGCATTTCAATAAAGCCGTTTAAGAAATATACGCATTTTAAATATTTTGAGAAATTGAAATTTTTTACACTCAAATTGCCAAAATCTGAGGAGATTTCACTAGTGATTCCTACTCAGAATTTGGACAATTCTGTGGCAAAAAAAAAACTTTTTTTTAGGAACACATACAAAATGTTTTACTAATTAAACTACAACTATTTTTGGTATTTTTGTGATTAATTTTTTTTTAAGAATTTTTAGTAAAAATGCTGTTAAAAAGTAAAAGAATGATACCACCTGGTACAACACATCAATAAATCATCGTGAATTCATATAATTGTCTCTTTCCTCTTGTTTTGGTTTGGGTGTGTGTGCTTTATGGACCACACCAATATTTAGCCTTGGAATATGAATCTATTACGCAACTGTTAAAAAATCCTCACGCATACTATTTAGATGTAATTATATATTTTGTAAAATACATAGGCGGTTTTTATAGGAATGCTATTACTTTTATTTCATATTTTCAGGGAAACAATTAATGAAGAACATATTACATATATGTGTAGGTGAGGAAGCACGGATTAAATAAAATTGTCAGCCAATGATCACGTCATCAGTGCGTGTGCGTAGCATTTTATTGTGCACTTGTAAATGTTAACAATTAATGAAAATTGCAGAGGTCTGAAATTATTTTAGGCAGAAGAGAATGATATGAATTTACGGATACCTTTTTTTTTAGTTAGAAAATCCCGCTTTTGAGCTTCCATACAGGAAAAATTGGTTTTCGCAATAAATTGACCTTGAAAAACAATGATAACATTCTTATTTTTTCTCTGTAATATTTTACAGAAAAAAATTATACAAATCAACGCAATAGTTTCTTCTTTTAAACAAGTAAATTTTTCTGCTTATTCTAAAATTGTGGTCACCATTTTTACCATATAATGGTTGTGATGAACATATCTTTTTATATATCTTTCTAATACGGTAGTGGCCATAGCATGGCTGCAGTGAAAATAATTTAGTTGCAGTCACTATAATTTTTATCCATCGCATAGTATGGTTGCTATAACCACATTTTTTATATGAATATAAAAATCTGGTTGACGCAACCATTATATTGTTGTTGATACATAAAAATTGTCGTTAAAGCTCCACAAAATTTGAAATGACTATTGATATGGATACCATGTTTTAACTTAATTTTGATACAATTTTTGCCATTTTTTTAAATTCAATATTTTAGAGCTGAAAAAAAAGAAATGATTGAAATGATTGTATGGATTCCATAAACGTTATAACACGCATCAAAACATTATGTTAAATTATTAATATCCCTGCCCCACAAATTGTTAAACATATTAATCACCTGCAGGATATTACATTATTTATGTCGCGCATGTAAAAATTGACCCAGCAACTATAAAAGATTGCATGCAATCGTCCAGTTTAGTTGCATTCCATTTGCCAACATTTAATTGTTATTGCCAATTGTACAATGTATATAACTGCTTACGTGTACGTACCAAGTGCAACACAATTGCATTGTTGGAAAGTCCACTTAACAAATGCCGAGTGTGCCAGACACACTTCATAGGGCATTAATTCTGTAAGATAATTAAACTATTAACGGTATATTTGATTGTGCATTTCCCATTTTCTCCAGCATGCGCCATGCACTTTAAATAACCGTATATAGGTAAATACGTTAACGGTGCAAATTGCATTCGATGCGATTGCCAACGGATATTGGTTTGTGTAATTAAAATTTGAAACCATGTGGGGTGGGGGGGGGGCGACAAAAAAACTAACTGCATATACGAGATGAATTGGTTGGAACTTTCTTACGTGAAAAAGTGAAAATTGAAATTGCATCGTTTTATGTGTATGTATGCATTTTCGCCATCGGTGCAGATTAATGTATGTTACACTCAATAGGCAAGAAAGTTCAATTTTGTGCAATCAGCGTACTTTAGTGATGTAAAATATTGATGGAAACTCATTTGGAAAAGCGTAAACTGCACACATGCATGATAAATCAAATGCATTGCATTATAGTTATTAGTTGTAACAAATATAATTCTGTGGTGATTGAAAAATTAATTGGTAAATGGAAAACGCTGCAGTCGACGTTCACCATAATAAACATCACAATAAAAATAATCATAAATACTGATAACACTCTAATTTACTAATCTATCCCACTCATATGCACATGCGGTTAAAGTTTATAACGTACGATGCAACTCATACAGTTGTTCCATACATTTAGTATTTAAGAAAACTAATCGAATTGCATGCATCCTTTAGTCTGAGGCAAAGCAGCGCATGAAATTAAATGCATTCATGAAGAATTTCAACGATCAAGGCCGCAGTTTGGCTGCAATTTTATATACAAACATACAAGATGCATCGCTACAGCAAGGTACATGAAGTTGATCTCCTTTTTGCTTTCATTCCTCCCGCTTGCGAATAAGCTATACATTAAAAATTATTTGTCAATAAATATAAGGCGTACATACGGACCACAACGACCCAACAACAAAACACGAACCATGAATCTATATTCCTTTTTTTAACTACACAAGGCGTATGTCGCCTTCATCTTGAAAAACGCTAAGAATTATATTGTAAACGGAATTGTAATAATAACAATAATAATAATAATAATAATAATAATGAAAATACCAATCGAAATATGAGGAGAAAACTTCGACAGTTGTAAACGCCATCCGAGTCTTAATCCTCGCGCTGCCATGTTTCAAGATAACGTGCCGATGCGTTGCGTTGTGGCCTCGCGATTTTATATACTTGCCATGTTGCAGACTGTTCTGCACTGCAATCCGTATTATATTATTCTTTGCTCGCTTCTGCAGTGTTAACCTGTGTATAATGTATTTCCCAACACCCGATCCTTTTTCGCAATGCAGAGACTTTTGCAACAGATTTGAATTATGGAATGGTTATAAGAATATATTGATGCTTTATGCACAACCATGGAGAAGCATCAGACCAACAGCAGCAGCAGCAACAAATGCATTTTCTTTGCACTCCTCCAATTCCAGACATCTTTGTCTACGATCGTTATCATGTTAAAAATCGCGTGATTAATGGAGACCCGGCCACAACGATGAATAATATTTCATGCATACGGACTGAAAGTGAAATTGAACGAGATTTAAATTGTGTGCGCTGCGAAATGAGATGTCCTTGCTTGATGATCTCATACATTGTTATTGCCTACATAGCATTTGTGGTTTAAAGTTACATATTTCTGAGTATTAATATGCTTATTTATTTTGGACTTAACCCCAAATTGCATGATCTTTGACCACCACAATGCAGTCATTTCAGTTTCTATTGAAATTCATGAGGTTATCAGTTGGTGCAGATCAATCACATAAATTACATCACACAAAATTACAATTTGACTGCAATCGCAATGATCCAACAATTCTTTTGTATTTGTGTCATTAATTAGGATCAATCGTTAAATGTGCACTTAAAATACGCAACCGCCACCGCACTCAAACAAAAGACAAATAAAAATGGGGGCCACAAAGTCACTCACTGAGGTAGCTTGTCGAAAAAATGGGTGTAAAATATACAAATGCACGCGGATGAATGAAAGCAACAAACAAAACCAAACGAATTAATAGCAAGTTCACTTGTAACAATCGTGAATAGCTGGAATTACTCGTAATTACATAATTCCTGGCATTGCTGTGGCCTGATGCCGGGGCCGAGTTAAACAGGGAGAATGAAATGAATTAAAATGCAACCGCACATGCAGGGCCATGCCGAAGTCAATGTGGCCACAACGCAACGCGGCGTTGGAGTCTATCAATTTGGACGTCAAAATTGTTGAAATCCGCGTGTGCTTTGTTTTCCTTGTTGTTGTTAATAACTATAAAATATGAATAGTGGTATAGTTACCTGGTTAGTACGTTAAGTAAACCTAACTGAAGGTAGATAGGTACATAGGTTCAATGCAGTTGCACGACTCGCGGGTGTCCCCGGATTAAATTGTGCGCGGTTGCGTTTCGGAACACTGAGACTGGAGAGTGTAAAATTTTACTTTCTGCGTGTTGGATTTGTGCAGCCGTTAAGTGGGTCTGTGGGCTTTTTATGTGAATAGAATTATGTTTTGTGTAATTTTTTGTTATATAACGACATAGATTGTTGTATTATTATTGGGTTATTGTTATTTTTGTTTAGGTAATATTGCTAGATAATTGAATTAAACCATTTTGTTGTTTTTGTTTTTGGGAAAGGTATAATTTTGATGGATAGATGTTTAAAATAGTTAATGGCTGCACTTTTTTTGTTTATTACGAAAATATTTTCTTTTTTACTTAAAAACATATAAAAAGTAATTGATCAAAATGTACTCAACGCTGAGGACTTACTAAACTCTGAAGGATCGTAGAACACTATTGCTTAATTAAATATTATGAAATAAGTACAACGATACTTCAAATCTGGCAAAATCTCAACTGCAAATCCAAAATCCAAATTTAGAAAATGGTGCAACAAATAAATAAACAAACCAAAAACAGCCTCAAACGAGCTGAAACGTAATGTATTAATCATCAGCAAAAGCTCAGACATTTTCGATTTATTACAAATGAAATAAACACACATTGAAAAGGGAGGGCGGCACATTCACTACATCATAAAGGACCCATATAAGCGATTAAACGCACCCCGAATCCACTGAATTGAAATGCTTAATTCGCTTCGATATTCCCATTTTTTTGTTGGAACCTACACTCGGATTTCCCTTTAGTCTCGCCTCAATTTATTCTTCTTGATTACAAGACAAGTTCCGATCAGTATAAATCGGTTTCACTGGTAGATACAGAATGTGTTGTTGTTAGTATGTTTAGTAAGTCAATAAGATTCGTTACGAACAATGCAGAAAAAAACAAACGGCTGCTTTTTTGGGAAAATATAATGAACATGCCAGGAAGAAACCACCATTATCAATCCGTGCAACACAATTTTGACCACTAAATATTTTATATGCGGAGAGAACACGGGGGTTGATTAATTGGTCATATTCTTTCGATGCCTGTTTTTGGAGGTGTGTAGGTAGATTTGAAGAATCTTGCCCACTGCAAGAATGAAATTAAAGTGCGAACGAATTGATCGTGTAGACGCCAAATATTTTTAAAGCATTTATGTGTGTGATGCTGAAAGTTTTTGTTAACTGTGGGAAATTAATGGTTGTTTAGTTTTACTTCGTTGGTTTTACTGAAAAGTTTAGGTTTTGACTTTGTTATGAAAGGAAATTATCTTTTTTTTAGGAAAAATCGAAATGTAAAAACTTTATGAATGCAAGAAATAATGATATGTATTAAAGAATGTTCGAATTATGCTTAATCAAAAAATTTATTCACTCAAATTTTTAACATTTTAAGATTTTTTTTTCAGTGAAAAAAATGCAGCCACAGCAACGTACATTAAAAATAAAATTGCCAAACTTGCAAATACAATAAATGTCAAGGGCTTATTTCGAGAAATTGCACCCGCATACAAACAATTATTCGTAGGTTTGCAGGCCGAACTTACGTTTACATTCATTTTAAACACGGACTTTGGAAATTTAAATGTTCTTGCTATAATGTCCAAATTTTCCTCATCCACACAGGGATACATCTCATCTATTAAAATTTTCTTAACATTGTAAAAATCTTTGGATGGTCCAAGCTTCGCCCAAAAGAAACCACTTTTCATCAATTCAGACAAAAACAAATAACCTTCTATAAATTGAACATATTCACTTGTTATGTAAATAGATTCATCATCCATGTGCACGCTTATATCCGATTCAGTTTGAAAGCCCCAGTTGCATCCAAAGTTAATAATTGGATTTGCTTCAGTGATCTTAGTCTCAAGGAGGCAATCGTTGGTTACGGGTTTATTAAATTTCTCTTTACTTCCGCCGAATGAAACCATGACAGGCTCTAAATGGCGTGGTTCACTTAATTGCATTGAACATTGGGGAAGTTGCTCCAAAACACTCATATAATTATTTTCCGGTACAATGCTTGTAATAAAAACAATAAAATAATGCAAATTCGGTATGATATTAACACTGGCTGACATTTTAATAACAAATTGAGATTATTCCAAGTGTTTATGACTGACTGGGAGTATTGTTATAAAGACAATATTGGAAAGAAGTCGTACTTTTATAAGGACTTACTAATCTCTAAGCGTTCCCTAAAATATTCAGAGCAATTGCATTAGTTGATATTTTATGTATTTAAATTACGAAATGGTTACCCATGTATCTTTCAAATTATGTCTTGGATTTCTAACAATTTCAAAATCTCCAATAACTTAAGTAGTGAAATGGAACTTAATTTATTTATGAGTTACTGGATCCATCGAACGTAATTTCAGCCTATATTGAGCCTATTTCGTGTTGCAATACCATCAACAAATGTTTTTTTTTGGTTGTTTATTGATGTGCCTTGGACATGTATAAAAAGACTGGAAATATCTCAAAGCCGATGCCCCTCAATACATCAGCCTCAATACCGTTACGTCATCTAATTCCGGACAGAATCCATTTCGACATAGAAAATCCCGATCGTCAGAATTTAAAGCCCGACTACTGACTACGAATCCCGACAACTTATTTCCCAGTAACCGAATATTTCAACAGCAACAATCCCACCAAAAATGGTCACCAAAAATCCGAAATTCTTGCTTTAAACCCATGAAGGACCAAAATCCAGTGAGCTCTTATCACGACACCGAAATTCGCAATAGGTTTAATACCAGGAGCCGAAATCCAGTCAACTTAAAATTTCGACGGGACAAAATCGCAAAACACTGCGTCCATTATTCATTAATGCATTTTAACTTATTTGAAATGAAATAAATAAAAATGTTAAATGAATTTAAATTTTTTTTACAATCATAAAATTATTCTGTAATATCATTTTTTTAAACATAAATCGTTTACGACAAATTTCATAACATAAATTGTTTTTAAATAAAATATTAGTCTTCATGTGACATTTAACGTTCAAGGCGACAAAATCTTACCGAAAATATTACAGAAATTTATTAAATTAATCATGAAAACTTTTGCCTCTCTTAATTGAAACAAAACAATTTTCCTTTAAACGCGTTTTACTTAATTAAATGAATTGCATTATGACCGCAGTTTTGTGATAGTTTAAATTTAAGTGTATTTAAAGATTTCAAGTAGGCTTTGCGTCAAGATTCTTTCAAACGCACAAAAAAGCACTAACATTATTTTTTTTTTTAACAAAATCAAAAATTAGAATCAATGTTTTTAAAGCTATTCAAATTATTTAAAATAAATTTTTATGTTGCACTAACTACGTGTATTTTATAATATTTTTCACAACAAACCTTGAAATGCACAAAAAAAACAATAAATTGAGTAAAATTTTGAGGAATTATAGGCTTTGTGTGTTAAAATCCTCTCGCAGTTCCTTTACATCCTACACTCGTATTCTCCAATTTTTTCCAAAAAAATTGGTAATTATTATTAAAAATAATTTTTTACAGCAAATGTTGATGCTATAATTATTATTATAGTCACGAAGAGTAAAATTGCTAACCAAATAAAAACAGTTAGTTTCGTTGTCACTACTGCGGCATTGGGTTTCATGCAGTCGGGCCCCATCCTGTAGCAATTGTATTTAATACTACTATCGTGATTTTGATAGTTAAATACATCGATTGGGATATTAAAACTAGTTGTAATAGTTTCCAGTAAGTCATCTGAGGCACATCGGTAAGTGTCATTTATAAAAAAGGATTTCTCACTCTTTTTTTCAATAGCAGACACCAGAATATATGCCCAAACAAAAATCAACCTGTTCTCTCTGTCCACAAACAATTCCGTATCATAGATCAAACTAGTTCCTGACGTTAAATGAATTGAATTCTGTTTCATTTTCACTTCAAAGTCCATGTTTAATTCTTTATAGATCGTTGTATTGCATCCCAACACAGAAAAGAATCCAGTGAATGGTTGGATGCATTTATGTAGCGGAATAGAAGATTTCGAAAAACCATTTGTCATCGCAAATATCGGAAACATATTTTGAACTTCACTCGATGTTATGCTGCATTGTGTTATATTCGTTTCCATCACATGACGCCTCTGCACATGTGTAAGGAATATAACAATGGTATTAAACGCATACGGAATTATTCCCTTTATATTCATTTTTTATTTATGCACGAATTACAACCGTAGACTTTGATCGCACCTTTTTGTTTTTCAAAATTAAACAATTTTTTTTCGAATGCAGCCCTTTTATACAACCGCAATGGTTCAATTGAACGTGAAATAATTAGAATGTAATTACCCCTATTATTTATAAAAGTCTTGACTAACTTTCACATCTTCATTAAGTATATTAAACGGTTACACAAGTTACTAAACGTCGTCTTGTAATTACTAAACACTTCATTGAATGCATAAAGTTCCAAGAAGCATTAGACGTGTTGTAACTTGAAGAACCGTCAAATATAATGGAGTTGTGAAAGTACGTTCAGAATTTTATAATAAGTAATTGCTTACAAATTATTTTAGACGACAAAATTTACTGCGGCGATCCTTAATATTAACCTCAAAACTAAAAAATCCAACGTTTAACTGTATAGTGTGTTTTAGAAACTTACTGCGATGTTTAGGAAATATTTGTTGATCTTGTAGAGAGCTAAAATTTAGTTAAATATTTCAAAGCCATATTTAATTTCTCAAATATTTTATAAAACATATCTTTTTCAAAAAATTAAATGTCAATTTGAATTTGTTTTCAAAGTTAAAAAAATTGTTTAATAGAAACGACATAAGAACTTGCAAGGGGTTGATAGAGTAGACTCTAACCGGATGTTGTAACTGTGTACCACTCTAGGAAATCCTCAGAGCACATCCACGCAGCGACCACCGGATACTGAAAACACTGTTTTCAATGGCCAAGACAATTACTTGAGCACAAAGTAATCAGGATTCAATAACCCAAATTATTTCTGAATGGATTCACTTAATATTTATCACTTTCATAGAAATATCGACTAATAAAGTTACAACACGTCTAATCTTTATTGTAATTCGTATGCTTTATAGTACAAATTGTAATAAACTCGTAGTTACTTAAAAGTTACATCTACATTTTACAGCATACACAATTATTTTAAGTAAAACATTCGTTGAAGAAGTGATTACCGAGTTAAATGTGTCGCTTCGTATTCACTTGGTTCCTTGCAATTTTGGTCTTGACACTAAAAATACTGAAAGATTGTAAATGAATAAAAGACGTTTAAACTAACATTATCAAAATTACCAACAGAAGAATAATGGTCATTTAAACGCCAAAAGGAATGTCTGATGTTAAGATCTCGGGTACTTATGTTAAATTTCACACGATCTTGTCATGTATTACAAAATGTGTGAGTGACCACACCCTTGGTAATTTCACCACCACAATGCAGATTGCGAATTGAAGAGATGGACGCGCACTGCAAAAAAAGCTGAACGCTTCTACATTGTGTCCATAAAGCAAATATTACGAAGGCAGCACGGAACACGACGGGTGATTTTGGCGGGTCTCACGAAATTCAACATAATAAATGTTTTTGTGTTCTCGCTGTGCAATTTCGATATATGCCCCCACACAAAGATCAGACATTGAATTGACTGAATGACTTTAAATGTTTGCAAAAATATGAGTTCCACTGATGATCCAACAATGATGAAAGTGATGGGACTGAGCTTGAATTTTTGTTAAATTTTGGAGGAGCGATCGTGATCTTTGTTAATTGTGGATGGTTGCCTCTAATTGACGACGTATGTAGTTAGATTTGGAAAGTAATTTTGATAAGTTACATTTCTATGGTGGAATACAAACAGAGAAATCAGTCACAACGTAATCATGGGAATTGAGTAAATGTATGACTGTATCGGGTGCACTGATCATCTTGCGGATTTGGAAAGCATTCCCGTGCTCATATTTATCGATCACAGCACCATTCTCTTGCGGGCACGGTGGTGGCCAACCATTTGATTATTGCACTGATCTAGATCTGATACGGGTCGACGCTCGCGATTGTTTGATTAGTTGCTGTATGCTATAAAGCGTTTGTGGCATGCGGCGGCGCACTCCAAATTTGGATGTCTATTAAAATCACTTGAATTTTGAGTGGTGAACAATGTGTGTATGTGCTCGAACGAAATCAATTTGCTTATATGGAGTTCATTTGCAGTCCAACAATGAAGTCGACGTGAAATAATTGAAGTCGAGGAAAAGTGTATTACATGTAGATAAATAACAATGCTTAGCATACACAACATAATACATTATATATCCTAGGGAACGGCAATTTATTGAAAAGAGAAAGTACACAAAAACGGCCTGCATAAAATGGATGTAACTGCGCCGATATACTTATAGTAACTATACACTCAATACTTAATAGAAAATTCCATGTTTCAACGAGGTGCGTTTGTTTTTCACTTGACTCAATTTTTCCAACAATTCAGGTGAAAAAAAAAAAAAACAATTCACACACTTTTTTCATTTATTGAGAGTGTCTTCAATGCATGATCAATGTTGTCGGCAAGATGACGTCCTCATCTGCACCGCAGAAATTATTCCGTGCATAAAGTACATGCGGCGCGGCGTATGTAATTCCTCATTACACATTTCTAATTAAACACACACTCGCACATCATCCATCAATATAACAATTCTTAATTAAAATGATGTGTGAAAGAAATTAGATCGGATGTGTGAACGTGCAGCTCGATAGTCATCCATCTTTTAATTTTTTATTGAAACATTCCGACGTAATTACTTTAAAGTACATGTCTCATGTACATAATATGAGCGGGTAATTGCATAGGTGTACGATAGTGGAAAGACGCAGCGGCATGCGGTATATTTTGTTCACATGCACGACAAGTGAAGGGCGGTGGGGCGCGGCGGCGTCGCTATACATAATATGTATGCGATGTCCCAAAGATGTGGGTCATGCACTAATCAGCATGAATTGCATCCGTTAGTTTGGTTAATAGCACTTCAGAAGACGTGTACAATGTACTTTTATTGTGTAAGTGGTTGATGATGAGTCCACAGAAAATTGTTAAATTGTCATGGTAATAGTTATTAAAAAATAATTTGTCCAATTTGTTATGTGGAGTTCCCATTTTCCTGACAAGATGACATTGACCATATTAGTGGGTCTGATTTAATTCTTTTGAAGGTTAATTTTTTATTTTAAAGAATCATTACAAACATTTTCATGATCCAAAAAGTAAAGGCCTGCTCCAGAATTAAATGCTGTCGCCATTTTCATTTCTGTTTGTATAAAAAAAATTCACCAGATTACGTCAAACTGCCAAAATACAAACAATTCATACATACTTTCAGGAACATGGATCATTTCAAAAATTATTACTGACACAATAGTATTTTTGAAACATTTTTCAACGGCAAAGTCAACCCCCTTCGTTAACCAAGTAATTTTCAAATTAAATCATATTCATGCACATTTAATCAAATTCTATCATTTATTTCATTTATTTTCAAGCAGGAGTTGATGGTGACAATTTTACACTTTAGTAGGAAAATCTGAGAAATATCGAAAATGAATTGATCGAACCATGGATTCGTACTTAATAATTTTTTATGAATATTATATCATTATAAATTGTTAAAAAATTTTTTTTAAGTCCCTAATTGTAAAGAAAAAAAGGATTTAAAATCGACTTCGTAGTTCTTGGAGTTGAAGTTTTAATGCTGCGTGGCTCGTGGGGTCTCCGCAAACTATATTTGTATTGGATTATAAGTTTACTTTTATGGTCCACCAGTTTTGTAGTCGCAGCGTCTCGGCCTACGAATTCCTCCCATCTCCTTGTTCCTACAGTTCTTCCCGCAAAGACAGCGTTCGCTGATTCATCTATTGGGCTGTGTGATTTTTCCAACATCGATAATAATGTACCGTTTATACAGCTCATTGATGCTAAGACTCCGATACAGTAATCTTTTACATTTGTGGCCGCAACTCCTTCACAGGACTTTCCAATCAAACGCGGCAATAAAGGCAAGTTCTGTCCTATTCAGTGTGCACGTCTCGGGGCATGAAAATTGTTCTTTGGTGGTTTTACATCCACAAAATTGTGTCGAATCAAAAGTCACAATATGTATTCAAGTTATGCAATCTGACCAAATTAAATTTAATGGCCGTGTCAAATCATTTAGTAGCCGCATGCAACACAGCTTTCAAAGGCAAATTATAATTTAGATTTTCTTCTGGGTGTTTGTACAGAGAGAAAGTAAATTTTATGTAATTCGGACGGTGCAATGCTGTAGATGCAATAGCGTTTATTACATATTCCAAACTCGTTGCATATATAATACGATTATAAAAATCGATGAAGCTTATGGCGGTTAGATAGATTTGTGTTCGACCCACTTTAACTTAGAAGCGTTTTAATGTTTTGAATTTTTGGTTTGCGTCTCTTTGTGGGTGTGCGGCAACAACCAAAACCACACGCAATATAATTTGAGCGATTACATAAAGTACATTTAAAATATTCAATATATTAATTGTGTTGCAATAGTTGGAAGTGCATGCAAGAGAGTGAAAATAAAAGACGTCAATAAGGAAAAAATTGCATCCAATAAAAATGAGAAAAGATCAATTTTCTTTTACTTGCCATAAGACAAGAGAGACCAAGTGGCTGCCGTTGCCGCATGCGAGCTTGTAAGTGTGCAGTGTGCTGCTGTTGACTGCGCTGCCGGAAAGTGATATGGAGGCTATTGAAATGTCGCCACAGTCACGATGCGATGCACCAAACATATAACTGAGACTACACAGCGACAATTTATACAACAGCATCTTTACCCTTTTGTTTCAATGTCCTCCCCATTCCCCTACATACCCATATGCTTGTTATTTTTATTATTATTATTATTATATTACAATCTGCTTTGGCAGTTTAACAATTGCCCTATGCGATTGTGTTTCCCTCCCTGTTTTTCCTTCCGCTGTTGTTGGCTTCTGCGATGCTTGCTACAATATGAGGTACCCAAGTTTCCCCATTTTCATTGCTGCCAAACGACACTGGATGTGATAGAGATGTACACCGGATGGATTTTCATGTTGCACTGCACCTATAATATGTGTGTTTATTTATTTTATTATGAATGTTGGCCGCATATGTGACTTGGCGGTTTTCAATTCACCGCACAAAGCCGTCATGATCGTCCATAATGGTATACACGCCTGCCAATGTCGACGCGCGTGTTTTATCCACACTTCCTCTTCCGTGCCGGGCGCTGCGATGCAGCCGTTTGCCATATAATCCGCAGTCGCTCGGCGCAAAACCATACTGCAGACACACAGCAAAATGGTGAGCTTCATAAATCTCGCCACACGACTGCACACGTTTCGCATTTATTGGGCACTGTTCAATTTGAGCGTTGCGCTTACTGGATAAGGATCATACATTTACAGCGTGTACTGAAAATGGGAATCAGCGCGTGCCCAATTGCAACATGTATAGTTACTTCCGTTGCATTTTATTTTTACCTATAATGCAGCAAAGTACTCCCCTTCGTCTAGTGACATGTCGCATATCTATTAAACTACAAAAATGTTTGTTTGATGTTAGGACTTAAGTTGCGGAAATTACTTCAATCGTTTATTGTCCATATTAATTAAAATTATAAAAACGCATCGTTCTGATTTATCTGCAAAAACAACGCAGCAATTCCTATAATTTATGGCAATGTTCAATCCAAATTCTTAATTGAACTTGATTGAGATTAATTGCATTGCGTTTAAATGTGCCTCCCTTATACATTTTACAACAATTATTAATGCTGCATTTAGCTTCAATTTGCTTTCCCTGGAATTTGTCTATTAAATCGCACACCCAATTGTATAATGGATACCAATTTTCCAATCGTTTCGCTTTCCATTTCACCCAAGCATGCAGCACAACGCAACTTATGAAACAATTGTGCGCGCTGCTAAACAGAAAATGGTCAAGTGTGACAAGTAATTGCTGGGCAATGCGGCCACAATTCCCGACCATACAGCCAGGAATGGGCAAGCAATTAAATAGCCCGGCGATTAATTTGCTTTCAATTAAAATGGAAGCCGCAAGGAACTTATAAATGAAATGAAACACCATCTGTATGTTTTAGCTTGCACATATGCATTGAAATGTTTTTGTGAACGCAGCAGCAGCAGCAGCAGCATGAAAAACAACCGCAACACATAAGAATCATGCATCTGATGGAGGCCTATCCTGAATGGCCGCATATTCAATAGATATTGGTCCAGCCATATAAGGTCAAAATTGAATGCCATTTGTTAGAAACAAAGCAACGGCACATAGATGTGTTTTCACATATTAATTGTGTGTGCGTGTGTGTGTGTACCGCCGCTGTTTGCCAAACTCTTTTGCCTCCATTCCATTATTATTAATCCCACATTAATTGATTACCCAACATACCATTCAATTGTAGTTCGCCTCTTTTGTGTTCTACGTTTTCTGTGTAGTCATCCAATCCCCCCCCCCCCCCCTTTCAACCGATTGATTTCTCCGCCAGTTGTCGTTGCCCGCCGGATCCGCTGACGGTTGGATCTTCAGACTTTAAGAGACAAAACCGCCATAACCGTGGATAATGATGAACACGATCGGGTGGTACCAACTGTAGTGTGTACCACCGTGCACTGCGCAGATAGAATACAAATACCAAAGTGTCTGCCTCTTCTGTGTTCAAAGATCGACAAGAGTCATGGGTTATCAGCAGATAATTATCTTAATTTGGAAAATAGCGATACAGTGCGCTTTTATGCAACTTTTTCTCAGTTGGGTTATTTTATAATTTTTTTCATTTTATGCTCAAAATTGTATTGTTATGCTCAACGGTTGTGTGCTTGTTGCGCCAATGGGTCACGAAGGGTCCTGTGACGATGCTTTCAATATTATTTCATAACGTGGTAAAATTATTGTATTAAATATTGGGTTGCTGTCTTCTTTTATTTGTTTATTATCTGGTATTTTAAACTAGTTATACGTAGGTACATCATGCTTATGTTATTTATTTAATAAGATTTCAGTATTATATAACAGTAAAAAGTTATGGGAATTTGAAAGGATCGTAACTCGTTATGTGGTGTCGATAAATTTAATTAGTTGTACAATACTCTCTGCACAGCATTGTTAAGATCATCATTCAGTTTCCGGTAAAGTCTGAAACAAATATTTTAAACAACTTTAAAAATCCGTACGGAAATTTTTATTAAATGTAAATTTTGAATCTGTGGATGTTTAAGAATTCTATTGACTTTACTCTTAAAACTTTATGTCAAAGTAAGGCTCAAACGAATTAAGGCAACAACATACTAGCTAAAAATGCAACATCAAAGAAGTTTTTAGGATCACTTCCCAAACCGTTAAGAAACCAAATCAAGAATTTTACCGAAAACATTTGCGAGCCACCAAACTCAATGGAACAACAATTCAGGGACTTCATGGGGCTGTTTCAAATAGATGAAAGTCGTTTCCTTTAAACTGTGACGTTAGATAGCCTACACTTACTCTACTACTGCAAAGAATTAAACACCAGTAGGGAAAAATCGCTGGGACATCATACTTGCCTACTAAACTTGAGAATATAACCCAGGGCAGGGTTGGAATTGCGCTTAAAAATCGTTCGAACGGCGAGTACGAAACAAATGTTTTCAAAAGTGTGAGACCATTTTGGTCTCCGCCCCAGGAACTGGTTCAATGGACTCGTTTAAATGCTTAGGACTAAGTAGGAACATTGACAAGAAGGCTAGAACTAAAGTTAAACAAATAAAATTTCACTTATTTTTTGTGTAGGGAATTTCCGGACTTGTCAATATCTCAAGTTCATAAGTGGAATAGAAGAACTTTAGGAATAACTTGGAAGTAAATAATGCTACAGATGCGAATGGCTTCACTCAACGCCCACTTTACTATATAAATGATCCTGCTAAATTATCTGTAAGGAGCCACATTTTCTCATGTGTTAATTGCAAAGAAGCGTAATATCAATGCAAAAAATATAATCAATGAAACGCTTATGTTGCCATTAACTTCCTTGTTACTAAATACCACAATAGCTCCCTACTTGATTGACACTTATCCAACAAAGCGATCTAAAGACTGCAGCTTCCAGCAATCAATGGCATCGCACATTCATAATTATATCTTATAATGTATTTATACAATTATAACTTAAGGCTTTACCGGAATGCACTCATTTCTTAATTAAGCTTACGATTGTATATTCCAACTTACAGAGGCTGCACTCAATGAATCGGCTTTTCTTACAATGCATCTTACAGTATTAAAAGAAAGTATTAACAATTTTCCCCTATATGTTAACATCCTAATCATAATTGCGTGCAAAATAGAAAACGCATCTTAGTATCTACCGCAACATGTTTGGCCGCATGCATTGCCCTTAGGCGACATTAGCGCGTTATCATCTCGTCAGCTTTCTATCATTTTTATTGTTGATTTCGCGGAAGCGACCGCAACAACACGGTAGCAACATACTGATCATCTCGATATAGTCACACAACACAACGTTCATAGATGGCATGTCCATACATAGAACAAATATGGACACACCGCGTAGATGCGCGTTGCACATCAAGTTGAATGCCCATTGGGAGCGTCACCCAAACCTCATTGACAGTCACCACAACATGCGTGGATCCAGTTTCCATTTAGTCAAAACAAGAGCAGAATCTATGAATCCAATTACGGACAAATCAGTTCTTTATGGAACATTGGAGATGAAAACAAAAAAATTGAATGTAAACAGTAGCAACAGATAGATAAAGAAACTAGAAAGGGAACTGGGACGAGTTTCAAAAACGCACCAGCACTCACTTCTTTGTGAATGTTATAATAATAAGTTTGCGCCGCGATGGAAGTTCAAGTCGCATCGCATTTGAGACAAGTACAACTTCTTTCCTTTATACGTATAAGTATTAAGTACACATGCAATAAGTATGAGATGCATTCTGTATAGTTGATGGATGCAGCAGTGGATAGAGTAACAGCATGTGAGTAAAGAAATAAATAAATCGAAGTAAAAAAAACTACATCGCAGGGAGAGCGAGGTGTGAATTTATATACGACTGTTGCTTAACTACATTTTAATAAAGCTTTTCGGAGATATGAAATATTTGACCTTGAAATTTCTTAATTTTGACCTTGATTTTTGTCCAAAATTGGTACTTTTATTGAGATTATCAATAATGTAGAACATCATAGTACCCTAAAACACATAGTATTTGAATTAAACATTTTCATTATAAAAATATGACCTTGAGTTTTCAAAATTTGACCTTGAAATGTTCAGCAAGTTTTCTTATTTTATTTATTCCTACAATAATGTGAAAAAAAAATTTCAAAAATATTTAGGGTTTCTGAGCTATAAAAAATTTGACCTTGAATTTTTCGATTGTGACGTTGAAATGTTTCGCAAATTTTCTTATCTGATTTTATCCTACAATAATCTGCAAGAATTTTTTTTGATATTGTGCAAGGTGGCTGAGATAGAAAAGTGGGGTTTGTCCTTGTCCACCTCCTTTTTCGCCAGAAGGAACATCCAGCGGGATATAGGATATATGCAGTTTTGTTTAAGATACCTTGAAGATTAATTGTTGTGGAAATGAAAAAAATCGTAGGACCGTCAAAAATGAGCCCCTATACGAAAAAAAATTCTTTTGTCAATAACTTGACCTTGAAGGATCTGACCTCGAAAAATCGAAGATCCTATTCTTATATTTTTGTTTAATAGTTTACAAAAAAATTTCATACATTAAATCGGTCCAGTAGTTTAGAAGTTTTTTTTTTCGATCATTTTTCTATAGTACGGTGTACGGCGTACGGCGTACGGACGTACTTTTGCACATTTTTTCTGGACCACTTTTTTGGACTCAGGGGGTGTCAAAACGAGTTTCTGCATCATCAACTTTTTTTCCGAAAAAAGTCGGATTACAAATATTTCTATATGCCCTTGGGGTCGTATATAAATTAAAAACAGAACGCGATCACTTGTTTTTCGCTACGGTGAAAGATTCAGTTCGACAGTTTTGCTCATGAAACGAGAACTCTTTTCTGCGATGTGATTTTGAAGTTTTAGCGCATTCTCGTATATTAGATAATTCAAAGCAGAAAATGAAAAGAACAAATAATTGAAAAAGCAAGTGTCAGACAAACGTGAAGCAGAACTTGTTTAGATGATTACATGCACAGGCTAAACATTATTTATGCTATAATATGTGTACGTTCTCACTCAATGTCTATCATTTTCACAGACTGACCGGAGGCACTTCAAGTCATACCGCACGAGCTCATGTCATGTAATATTTTGCTGACGAATTGCTCAACCAGATCCCAATCTAATCACGAACAAAGGGAATTCTTCGCGTTGACGGCTTCTACCACATTGCCTTTTTGCCTTATGACAGCAAGTAATTAATTATATTATTAATAATCATTTAAGCAAAAATTAGCACGTCATTAGAACACACTTTTAATATTGAAAAACGAGTTTCATTTGCAGTTTCTCATGATCAACACCAAAAGGCTTATTATTTAATTTGTGAATTCATTCTTGTTTTCGCCAATTCGCACGCTAATTAATTACAGAATTAGAAACTTTGCATTTGGCACGGAGACCTGGATGCTCGTTCAAGATTTTGCGCTCCACGGAAATCCAATTAGGTTTGAATTACTTGGGCGTGAAATTGAGGCGAGCCAATGTCCTCAATGCGACAGCATTAGATCGTTTTCTTGTGGTGTGGCTGGTGTGTGTCGTTGTGACTGCCTCTCTACATCAATTAAATATGGGCTTGTCGTCTTGCTACAAGCAATAGGCAATATCCACTGCCTAGGCGCACTGACCGGGAACATTCTATCGGTTGCCAATTCAAGGACAGCATCTTATGAGAAATCGGTGTTGAGAGTGTCATTAGCACTGTAGGCTTATATTCATTTTATGTCGAATGCACACATCCACATTACATTTTATTTACTATGATGTACAATGTTGGGTTGTTTCCAATGGACAGTTTGAAGATTTTTCAACCAAAAAATTTACTGTGGAACAGAATGAATATGCAAAAAATCTTTATGGACCCAGACATTGTAGATTTTATTTATTGATATTTTAAGATTAACGCCCTCAAGATTGATAATTTTTTCTAGACCCCATATTATTTAAAATAATTAAAAAACTGTAAGCCTGTTCAATTCAAATTTATAATTTCAAAAAAAAATACAGGACCAGAATCGAGACGTTAAGGAAAAAAAAAAGTCAGGACTCCTGAGATTCAATTTTGAAAAATGCTTAAAATTTCAATAATTCATAAACACAATTTGTTTGAAAAAATTTTTTATAATCAAAAGCATTTCAATGCTTCCCTATCATTAATCGTGATTGGTATAATCATCTCTTATTTAATTCAACTATACAATAAATATAATTTAAAGTCCATCTTCGAACCTCAAGAAACGCGGAGGATTCCTAACCACAATGAAGAGCTGTTTATTATTATTTTTTTAAATTCCGTCAACTAATTACACCCCCTTCAAAAAAAAAAAATTCTTTTCAAATAGAATTACACATACGATTTCTAAACAGATGAATCATGAATGTCATTTGTTTGTGATTGTGATAGCGTGTCTATAATAAGGGGGAACCCATCTCACTTGAGACGTATCCGTAATAATGGGGGTTCAGAAGCCTATAAGAGAGATCCCTCTTGAAATATTTGTGTTCTTTACGAGAGACAATGGTGTGTTTGTTGTTATATCGCACATGGAAGTAAATAAACGAACGGAGAACCATCAAGGTATTCAAGTTCCTTTAATGCTTCACGTCTATTGTCTAAAATTCAAATAGGATCACCTACAGCAGGTAGTTTAATAAATACAAACCACATAAACTACTTGAGAAAATCAGAGCATTAATCTTACTTGTCATTACGCTATTATCTCTGAAGCGTTTTGTATTATGTATTTTATGTGCGCTGCACTACTCATACACTATTATTGCTTTTACTCATATTTATCGCATGTCTTAAGAATATCTTCTTCTAAATTATTATGGAGCTCATCGTCTGATATGTAGGTATACCAGCAACATACAATAATATGTACTGTGCAATTGCTGGTCAGTCACCATAATGCCGATGAACTTGTTCTGTTTGTTTATTTACATCGTCCCCATAAACAACATAAAATTTCTTTTAACGCTGTACACCGGTACCCCAGCATTTGATGCTTCTATGATCTCGATTTAATCTTTAACGATCATCTCGCTGTATATTCCAAACTAGAAATCCTCTCGATGAGCTTTTATTATTCATTTAGCATGCGTTGATAATGTGGATGTACAAGGTAAACACAACAGGTCGGTGGCCATGCGCTTGGCCAGTGAATTTGATACGAAAGAGAAATCATACCCACATGGCTGCTGTGTGCGGATGGGGTCAAGAACAGATGTGGAATAATACGATATAATGCAGCCAACTCTTCTGGGCTGTGTATAGAATTAAGTATTAACTATACAAGTACGGAAATCACCTAAAGGCGTTGTCGGCCCACAAAATGCTGGATGCAGTAACGTGAAGCGCTTTCACTTGTTTATGAGAGTGTTTATATTTTATGGCTGCATATGGACGTATTGCATCAATGAGCTTAGACTTGCGAATTTGTGCGCTTCCAATTTCATTGCAGTACAGTCATGTCGAGAAATGATAAACGATTAGACTAACTGACTGAATTAGAGCTGTGGTGCTGGTTTGGCAGGTAGTTATACCAGATAGATTAACTACATGTTATGCTAATTCAATTATTTCCCTAGACATAAAGCGAATCTTGGTCTACATTGATTTTAAAAAACTCCTTAATTTGCATGGGGTGTCAAAGCGTATTCATATGTTTTCCCCAAAAAATCCGGAATGCACAAATCCGGTTCACGATTTTATGGAAATTTGGTAGCCCATCCTGCCGCTGGAAATTTATTACCTACTCCAGTATTTTTCTGATTAATTTTAAAATTTCTTGCAGTTAAGTCACTTAAGTCCTTAGTTTTCCTGTTGACCACAAGTTCCAACAAAGTTCTTTAAGAATTTATCCTTATCCGTCTTGACCTGACACAAAAGTATGCCCTACCTTGGCGGTTTTGCGCCACTGTCCACCAATTTGGTATTCCAAGTACTATTGCGCCTTGGACTTCATATTCCTCCCTTCTAAGACCACGTCTTCGTTGACTTCTTGTTTGCACAAGTCTACCCGCTAAGATCTCTCGATGGGCCCATCGTCATTTATTGCGTTTAAAAGTAACGCAGCTGAGTTTCTGCACTTTAGAAGTAAGCCACAAATTGGTAATACGGTTTATCTTCCTTACAATTTCATGCATTTTTATCGCATTAACATCTCCATAACAATTACCGCTAATCGCGTGCTAAATTAATTTACTCGCGTGATTGCTGGCAACGAAAATGTATCCAACATATTAGAGACTAGCTTAGCACCGCTTCACTAAATTGCATGATATGTCGGCATTTGGCGGGCACACGCCTTCTTATTATAACAATAACCGCTCGTATGTGCAAGAGAAAGGTGCACTTGCTACTTTCTAATGCAATTGTATTATACATTACAGGCAATTTTGGGCCGAGACACACACAAGGGCTCCATTGATTGAATCTCAGTTAACACGCGCACGCCGAATACAATGCGCGGGCTAACATTCACAAAAAAATAAACAGTTCCACAAATGGATGGCCCCGTCTTTAGTATCATCTAAGATCACTTTCACTATATATAATATAACTTAAACATGTACTTTACGCAGAGAGCACTGCGCCCGCCGCATGATATAAATATACAGACTAAGGAGGTGCGACTGACAACCACAGAGGCCACATGTTCCGCACTCCTGCCTCCCAATTCCGTGCAACAATAATGACAATTGTGGCATCCACCATAGTTGTGCTTATGCTGAGTATGCCCGCATCTTGTACAGTTTATATTTTAATAACGCATCACTTTATTAGGAGTGTACAAACGTACTTAGAGTGGATGTGTAGTTCAAACAAACAAATTCATTGTTGTGCCGGGGCATTGTATGTACCAACGCCCTATATGAAAGTTCCGTTAAAATTGAGCTCAATTGTTAAGTTACATAGTAAAAAGCACGACCTGCAATTTAGACATGAACGGAGAAATATCAAATAATGTCACTGTCATTGTCAAGACTCAAGAGGACAGCCACGACTGCGTCCCACTGAATGATACAATAAAGCTGAAGTAGTCGCACGAGCTTCTAAAACAATGCATTGATGTGGCCCTCAGCTTTGTCGTGGTCCACAATTGGATGACAATTCACTTGCTCGTTGCATGGTTAGTGTTTCAGTCAACTAACACAATTAAAATTTAGTGTGCAAATTGTGCTGAATTTTTAATAATTGATAAAATGGATGTGGTGTTGCAATCATAGTATGGTCAGTTCATTACAATGTGCATTAATTTTTGTTGTATGCAAATTTCGAAGCGATCTTACATCTTTATAAAATATAGAATGCACTTCACTTAATATATATGCTTTCGTGTGCACAGAAATTCCCAAGCTGTTTTGAAAGACAGCGGAATTGCGTGTCGATTAAGCAAGTACATTGAACAAAATCATGACATGGGGAAAATAAAAACATTACACCACACATTTTAAAATGCATGTGGAACATGGAAGCGAAATGAATGCACTCGGCTACTCGGCATCTAGAAGGTATCTGGAGCATGACAGCTGTACACGGAAGGCCTCGAAGAATGCGATGGGATGTTGCATTTAATAAGTGCTGCATTTGATGTGCACTGAGCGACCATAGGGATTATTAGAGGGTGTCAACAATTGCTAGTTAGACTGTGCATTTGAATTTTAAGATCCATGCATGATTGTAATTAGTATCTACATGTTAATGTTATATAGTTCTCGCTGTTACAGTAACATGCTAATGATGGACGAGTGATGCAGATCACATTTATTTAAATGCATGTTACACATTTTTACATAATGAAAACGGTTAATATTCAACTGAACGTATGTCAAGTAACTAACTGACAACTACATATGTACTTGTTATATGAAACCAATATTGTGTTGAATTTTCTTCTATAATCAGAAATCAACAAGAAAATATATTTTCAATCTATCTGTAGAAAATATTATCCAGAAATCGTTATAATATATCAATTGAAAATTAAAATTTTATTTTAGTTAAAAATTCTGTATAAATGCACTATTGTCGAAACTAAGCCATTTTCAATGCGAATATTGCAAAAATTTACAAAATTATTTAATATAAACCAAACAAGATAACAAACTAACAATTGAGAAACTGAATAATGAGTCTTGGATATAACTTGGTATTCCCTGCAATTCAATTGCTCAAGTTATAATAAACGTTGTCACAAGGTACTTTTAATACGATTATTTTTATTTTTGACAGATGTTTCTTGTTGAAATATAAATAAAATGGATTGGGCTCTCAGCACCTTCCTTATCGGTTGTCCCGATAATTCAAAGACGAACAAATCTAGTATAATATGTAAAAGTTTGGGTTGAAACCCTATGAAACTGGAATCACCTAAAATAAATCGTTTGTCATCAATTTCATTACAGTATGAAAAAATTAAAACAATGATAGAAACAAGCGATAAATAATAATTCAAAAAATTGCTTTTATTATTAATCATGTTGCAAATTAGGCCGATAGAAAACAGTGTTGCGGTGACCACTGAAAAACATAATATTTTTCGATTCCCGATGTAAATTCCTTTGTCGCCCGTATAAGAAAATCCAGCATAATCAGTTTCCAGAAAGGCTCAAAGAAATTATTTAAAAAATAGTGTTTTTCGATTAAGTTTTGTTGTACAAAATTTTTAAATTTAATTCCTTTTTTGAGGCCAAATTGGCCAAAAGACATGAAAGTGAAAAAGTGACCTTTATAACTATAATAGGCCACAACCAGATTTGCTTTGCAATATCATATTCTTTTTTTATCTTATTTTTTTAATGCAATTTTTATTGGGGTGGATTTTTATCGGAGAAATAACTTAATTAAAAAGCAGTGCATTAAAGATGTTAGCAGCGAAACTATGCAACCAAAATTTAACCTGCACTTTATTTTTTATGATTCTCGTATCTACTAACTGCTAATCTATGCTATACTATGCAGACTATCTGACAGATTCTCAATATTTTTAAAAACTACGCATCATCATAACATAGGTGTAAGCAGTCTGAATAATCTGGAAGTATAATTGTATTAAATTAACATTTCCTATGGTATGAAGTACTTGTAGTTAAGTTGTACCGTCATATACGTTGCCAAAGACGCTTCCTTCATAGTTTCGCAAATAGAAACCTTTTTCTGAGCTCGTACAATAACAAGCATAATCACTTTCCGCTCCCGTAAGGGAAGTTTGTACCATTCGCTGCAATATACTGCATTCCCAATTTCATTAGCCTGTCAAAATAAAAAACGCTCAAAATTTGTTTGTAAACGTATATCCAATTTAAAAATTAACCTCAACGGTTAGGCTTTGACCTCCACCACAATAAACATAAGGTTGTGCTATTGTCATCACAAAATGCGTGCACAGCTTAATAAATTCGACGCCATTTCCACCCTGTAATAAAAGAAAAAATATTGAACAATTAGAACGAATAAAAAGAGTGTAATACAATTCGAAGTTTTACCATCAGCATCATATGGGCTACAAAACAAATTTGCAATGTTGCCGAAATTAATTGAACAAGAACAATAAATCCGTACAACTCCGATAAATCGTCACACAACCTCAGAAGTGTTTGGTGATAATTAATCATGTCCTTTAAAGGCATTCTTCCTTTTGTTGTTGGAATTTTTGACAATTCAGAACTCAGGTATTTAAAGTGGGATGACAAGTAGAGTGAAATTCCGTAGAAAATAATGTCGACGCCAAGAAATCCAAAAAAAATTACTTGGGCACATGTGAACAACTCCACCAATTGGATGCATTCATAGATGGGTGATTTTAACATTCTGGGTGTGTGTCTAAAAAATTCACAGCAATTATTAGTTACATTTAATACAAATTGCAATTTTAAATTAAATTACCCACATTAATGGAAATGCAAAAATGCGCTCTCGTTTCACACTGTAATCGAATAATGGGGTGTAGAAATGTGGCGGAATATTATGCACGAGAATAGCAATGACGCCAATTAACATGTACCATCCACACAAAACATGATTCTTCTTGTGAGTTTTTTTAATGAATTCAGATTCATCTGGAATATTAATTGAAAAAAAAATTAACACTTAAGCCATTAACAAATTAAGTTTTTAGAAGTGAACATTTATAATAAAATCCAATACATGCGAAAAATGCCAAACAATGTCTGCTTTATTTTTTCAAACCGTAATTAAATTCTTTAATTTTACTAGTTATAGAGCTTTGTTAGGCGTACATACATT
Source organism: Sylvicola cinctus (assembly GCA_963854165.1). Taxonomy (NCBI): domain Eukaryota; kingdom Metazoa; phylum Arthropoda; class Insecta; order Diptera; family Anisopodidae; genus Sylvicola; species Sylvicola cinctus. The sequence goes on from OY974082.1 coordinate 46,537,055, forward strand.
TGATAGTTAAATCCCAAAGTTCGACAACAATTTTGGAAAGCTTCCTTAAATTCATTATGATGTTGCAATATTTAAACAGTGACAGCATGTATGTACTGGACGGTCTGGCCGTCATAAACATCGCCTGGATGTCGTCTCTTTGCCGAACCAAATTGGCAACAAAAGCAATGCACAATATTGATGTCAATACAATTGCCAAAAAAATTATTTTCTTTTTGGCTACGTACACTCCTTTTTCTCTCGTATGGTTAATACCAATTAGACGAAACGTTAACAATTGAACATCAAAAAAAGTCGGATTGTCTTTCATTATTTTCATATTTTTACTTGTTTCAAAACCCGAAGGGCTTTTTTGTGCACACAGTTCAATTTTTTCTGATAAACTGAATGTTGAATCGTCGTAAGGCTCTTAAATAGAATAAAAATTCCACGTTTTTTTGCTTTTATTTTATTTTGATCACGTGTCAATCACTTTGTTAGCTCACACTATAGTTGCTCATAATAATGGAGATTGAAATAAATAAATAAAATTACCCATGTTTATAACTTGAGTCCTATCGGTAACATTTTGTTTCTAACTAATATTACAGTGAGAACACATAAGATTTGAGTTTGTGTTTGTGCACGTACTACTCAGCTGAATATTATCCGATTAACATAGGAATCGTTTCGTTAGATTCATATTAAACCCACTTAGAACACAACGGAACCGAAATCACAAGCTCAAAAGTCGCAAAATCCTAAAATGAATGTAAAAATATTAAATTACATGCATTTCTCATGGGTTGAAAAATTAAATTTTAGTTTTAGAATCGTTCATTATTTAATTTTGGTTACATGAATTCTAAATTCTAATAAACTTTCTCTGCAAAGTACACACGTCCGCTCCCTACCATGTAGTTTATTTCTATTCCTCTTGTACCATACTTTATGCTTTGTTGAAACATCTGTAATATTTTAAATAAATGATACATCAAGTATTGCATTCCTCTATTACAGTTAGGCAAATAATCACTCCATATTAATTTATTAACACTTATTACAATACTTGGTGCAGGTTGTTTATTTGATTGCAAGGGAATTTATACATCTGGATAATATTAGATTTTGCCTTTACGTCTTTAAGTTCTGATTTGGAAAATAATTATTTAATAATATAATATTTGTGTTTCTTTTTAATCAGCCAGTTGCATTATATTACATGTATTGATAGTTTTGTAAATATGCATGTAATTGTCTTACTGATATGCACGATTATCCGGATTTGCAGAACTTTAATATCAAAATGTAATTAAAATATTTTATTTAAAGACCTCTTTTTCAAGAACAAAGTTTTCTTAACTTATTAAAAACAGTAATTGTGTGAAAATTTTAAAAAAATCAAGTTTTCTGATTGCACATTAGTTTATTATATATTTATATATATTATTTTAGAAAATTTTCCTTCACATTATTGCATAGCCTTAAAAAAAAAAAAAAAGTTGCTTAATGTTTACAGGCTAAAATATGAAAACTTAAGGATATATTTTCATAATGACAGTTAATCGCAAAAATGCTCGAAAAAATTATTTTCATAGACACAAACAGGAACTGCTAATTTTACATAAGAAGCTTAAAAATACTAATCGGTCGACTATTTGACAGCGAAAACAAAAGTGAGTCAAACGATATCATGGTTAGTATTTAAGAACAGTTCTGAAGCCAATAATTTATATTATTAAATTACATAAAAATAAATAAAAAGTTATCTGCTTTTCAGTTACATGTACCAAAGATTGCACAGGTGAAAAAGAGAATTTTATTGCGCATATGACAATTCATAGCTTGTCTTAAGTATAAACGATACAATAATATAAATATTTATTCAGTGTGGTTAGTCGAACAAAATTACTAACCGAAACAAAACCTTGGATGTTGCAGAAACGTAAAGTCGTCCATTTTTAATGGCAAATACCTCCCATTAGAAAAAAACATCTGTTCATCAATTATTAATTGTGAATTGCGTCTAGACTTAATTCTCGTGAAAATTTTCCAAGCCACAAACATTGTAGTATATTAATATAATTTATTAGTAATCATTAGTATATAATATGTATGTATATTTAAATATAAGTTTAAAAATATTTGCTTCGTATATTTATTATCACTTATAAAGTAATTATATGTCCTTAAAAAAAAAGAAATTCTTTCTAAATATCTAAATAAAAATTAAATTTTTTGTCAAACCTGTGTGTTTGCTCTAAACAGCAGACAGCTTTGTTTTATTTTCTGCCGCCTATGAATACGTTATAATTTTTAATTTTTCTTAAAGTTGATAACGACATAATAATATTCTATGCTGCAGTGAATGGCACAGAAAAATTTAAGAGACACTGGAGTATTGGAACGGGGAAGGGCTCCAGACAATTGAATTCATGTTAACCCATCATAACGAAACAATGAGTGAGTTGACAGGGCCCAACCTATAAAATGTAAGTAATTGCAATTATTCTACGAGACGAACACACGTATCATTTCTTTGAAATTTTCCATATATAAATAGTAATTATGAGCAAAATCATAATACACATTACACATGTTCAGTCACCAGTTACTAGTGGGCATGTCTTTTCATCGTAACAAATTATGAACGTGTCAGGAATAATTAAAGAAAAAAAGCTATGACAGTTGCAACTGTTGCCGAAGTCACTATACAATCCGACGCAAAGGAATGCTTTGGGAGTGATATAGCTACTTTGGCAATAACTTTTTAATGAATCAATAACTTTGATGGCTTTAGAAAAAATTATGGATTCAATATTCATATCACACTCATTCTTCTAACTGAAATTTGCTAAGTTTATTTTGCCCGTCACTTTTTGGAAATATCAAAGAAATTGTATATGATTCAAGATTTTAACATATGCTTTTAGATTCAATTACTAATGAGAGGTGGTATTCAAATCAGAGAATTTATGGGAGGGTTTTTTTTTTGTCAAAACTGTATACAAATCTGTCAAGCAGTTTTCGAGTAATCGACTGTACAGATTTTACTTGACAATTTTTTAATTTTGCGAACTGTAGAAACTATTCCATCGCAAGTGGTAAAAAATTACTAAACTAAAAAAATCCTATTGTGTGCAGAAACGTAAAGTCGTCCATTTAAATGGCAATTAGAATGGCATAAGAAAACTAAAATAAAAAATTTATTGTGAATTACATGTGGAATAAAAATTCTATTATGAAACAAAAAGATTATATTTGTTTAACTATATGGAGTTCGGTTATGTCGTCGTCGTTGCAACTTATTACGATGGTTAGTGACATCAAAAAATGTCAGGTCAAAATTGCAATTCACAAGTGGAAATTTGGGTTTTTAAATTTCAATCCCCATGGTTAAAATAATATCAAAAGAATTCCATAGAGGGACTCGTAATTTAAAAGAATTTCGATCCGTGATTCTTTCATAAATTTAAATGAATCCTATCCTTTTTTACAGTTAGTAGATAATTAGTAATGAAAAATGTGTTTCCCGTATCAGTATTTACAGAAAAATGTTAAAGGCTTACATTTTAAAAGAATCGCTAAAAATTACTTGAGTTTAACTGGAGTGTGCTGCAACATCCGACATGTAGTTCTGACTGGGCACCATCTGTTATTTTCATAGTCAGGGTAATATGTGATTAATAATTTCTAACAAAATCCAACTATATTTTCAGCACATTTTTATATGTTTTTCCATTTATTCAAACTTCAAATTACAGGAATTAATTATAACCAGTAAGTAATAAGCAATCAAATATATAGATTTGTTAATTATTGCAGTGTTTTTGAAAAGCATCAGCAGATTGTTTTATTAAATTACTTTACTTAAGTGAACAATTAGTAAAAAGTTGTAAATGTTAAGATTATTTAAAAATTCTGCATCATCATGGTGTAAGTGTAAGCAGTTTGAACAATCTGAAATATTTCTATTTAGGATTTCTTTAGCATTTTATATAAATCAATTATACCGCGAGAAATGTTTCCAAAGATGCCTCCTTTATTTTATCTGAGACAAGTAGCCTCTTCTGTGTCCTAGCAATGATGAGTAAAAGAACTTTTTGCTGTTTCACTGGGAGTTTATACCATTCGCTGCAGTACAACGAGACCCCAATTTCAGCTGCCTGCGTGAAAAGGTTGTTATTATTTATTTTTGATGGAAATTACTTAGATGGTTAAATTTTAGACCTGCACAGTTAGGTTATGTCCTCCACTGCAATAAATGTAGGCTTCTAACAATAATAAGGTCATGTAGAAAAACTCTTTGCCACCTTCAATAGTACCGAAGCGCTGACAGAGAAAAATGAAATTCATCATTAAAACAAAATTAACTAAATTACTGAAGAGACAAATTGCTCGACTTACCGATAATAAAATGGTGCCAGTGAAGCAAATTTGCAATGTTAGCTCGAGCAACTGAATCAGAACAATGGAACCGAATAAGTCGGAAAACTCCTTACACAGTCTAAGCACAGTCCGATGATATTGAATCAGTTCCTTCATACTCATGCTCATTCGATTTTTTTCCGACCCCATTAACGAAAACTGATAACCAACGTACTTTAAATGTGTTTCCAAATAAATTGTAATCCCGTAGAATGTTACGTCAAGACCAATAAAGCCAAACCAAGCGAAGAAGGCGACAGTTAGGCACATAAAAAACAGAATTAGCTCGTATAGCGGTGTCACTTTCATGATCGGGTATTCTCTGGAAAAATTTTCTTTCAATAAATGTAAATTTTAATTGTTTTTGTAATATTCAGACATGACTGGAAATGGAAACGATCTTTCCACATTCTCATTGTAATCCAGGGATGGAAACAAGTGCGGAGGAATGGTAAAAGCAATCGTTGTCAGGTAGCCAAACAAAGCATAACTCCCACAAAAACGGTGGTTGGTCTTATGAGCCAGTGGCATTTGTTCGGTGGCATCTGAATCATAAATGAATACCTTAATAACTAGTCATTACTTATAAAAAAATTATTCATCAGGTATTATTGAAATACATTTTACTTAATTTAGAAAACCAACCCTCTATTTCATAAAAAATATTTACATTTTCTTGATAGTTCATAAATTTCACCAAAAAGCTTTGAAAATGTTTTCAAATTCCAAAGAATAATGCATACTTTAAGAACGGTTATCATATAAGTGAGCCATAATTCAGCAATATGACAGACTTCGACGATGTCATTTTTATGACGAATAATATTAAGGATGTAGCCCACGCACAGCCAGAATGTCAAAATATAAATGAAAATTATTGGTTTGCCGTGCACTATGAAAAATCCTTTTTCTTTCGTATATTTCATTCCCGCCATCCGAAAACACATCAACTGAATATCACAAAAATGCTCTTTGTCCCGCATTATTCTAACTTAAGGTGTTTGATAAAAATTCACCTAAAACAGTGGTTGAAAACTGAGACATTTAGTGCCCAGAATTGCCTTAAATACAGACATTATTTCAAACAAAAAACTATATGTCACCAATAAAGTTGCTGTGAGATGGTTTTTTATTCATAATAGTTGTTAAATAATAAATGCTATCCTCATGCGGTTTTGACTATATTTGACCCATTACAATGTAGCAAAAAATTCTTGAAATCGTAATACTTTTGAAAAAAAAATTATTTTTAAACTCCAAAAATATTTGTTCTATCTTTTCAGTTCCTACAGCTTAAAAAAATAAGGACTTTATTTTTGGGCTTCAACACAAGGAGGCAAAAGTCTTTGAAAATCATGTTTTGGTAAATTGTAAAGCTGAAAGCTAAAATTTCTAAGAAATAAATATTTTTATTAATTTTTTTTTCCAGCAATTTTGTAACGATTATTTCCTCGTTACTACAATACGTGGACTACTCGGATTGCCGAGAGCTCAGGAAGCCCCCTCCTAACACCGTTACAGTAGTGCGTCGTAGTAGATTCAACATTTTCTCTCCCTGCATATTTAATATTCTTGCACTATGATATGTCTCTCCACGCAATAATTTTAACTGTCACAGTCGACACTCGATCAAATTTCATGTGAATAAAAAAAAAAATACTAAAAAATGTTTAATTATTTATAGTGGTGACATTTACTAGTTAACAAAATTATAATTATATTATAACTAAACGGATGATATTATAATGATCTTTTCTGATAATGTTTATAATTGGATTAATAAAATAAAACTTCATCTACATTTCTCTGGTTTAAAAAATATCTTAATGTTTTCACATATTTTAAAAACTCTGACTTAACTTCGGTAAAGGACGAATATTTCCATTACTCGAGTTATCGCGTCGCGACTGTACATAATTGAAAAGTTATAGCTTTATGCGAGTATTAAATAAAAAATATCCATTTGCGTGACACTTTATCAGGATATTTTCTAGAATTGCATTTCTAAGTATCATTAATTATTTATAGATATTAAATATCAATGTTTCAATTTAGTTAATTTTCAATGTTACGTTATTGTAACTTTAAAAACAAACTTAAAATGAAAATGAGGTGGTAATGGGTGTCCCAAATTATTTATGATCCAAATATAATTAAAGTATGTACAGGAAATACCGATTTTAGAAATAGGGAATCCTAAATTGGCAAAAATATTGTGAATTTTACAACAACTTTAGGGCATTACTCATATGTACCAGCCATTAAGCTAATGATTAATGACAAAATTTAACACACAAGATTTAAGATATAGATTTTTTTTAGCTTTGTGAACCACTCCCTAATTTTCTGGACAAACATTACTGAAAAAAATGAAGAAAGAAAATAAGTATTCGGAACGACAGCAATTCGTATACATTTTTTATTTGATTACGCAACAACTGAAGTTCTTACACTATAATTACCAATAAAACAAACACTCAATTATTAGCTACTTAGAAATAAAATAAAGTAAAAATTACCTAGTGCAGTATATCATTTTCTTGTTGTCCTTGCAAAAGAAAATTGCAAATTTTTATTGTTTTTACCTTCCTTATATTCTAGTTTACAAATAATGATTTGTTATGAATAAAAAAAATGAATAACGTATAAGGTGAAATTTTACATATGGCTTTATATTTCCCAGCATTTTAAGCCTTTTAAGTAGGATTTTAGTGGTTGTTATTAAACGCACGCCAATATATTTAAAATGTTGCTGCAAAAATAAAAGTAAAGAACTTTTTTTACGCCAAAAATTAGAAAACTGTACAACAAACACATTTTTAATGTCATTTTTTCATAATAAAAACTCAACATTATTTTTTAATTTGTGGATATTAAAAAAAGGCTTTCCGATGATTGCCCTATAAAAACAAAGTTTTTGTAACAACTTTTCTACATCCAAAAGGATTTATATTTTAGTCATAATGTTAAAACAAACATTCTTTATTATCGGAATTGTTTAAATACAAAACTTTATCCACACTTAACACGATATTACCTTGGTACATAAAATAAAATAAAAAACTCGCAGGGAGAGCGAGGTGTGAATTTATATACAAATGTTGCTTAACTACATTTTAAATTTTTGAATTACATATTTTCATTATAAAAATATTGCCTTGAATTTTAAAATTCAGACCTTGAAATGTTTAGCAAGTTCTCTTATCTTAATTAATCCTACATTAATATGAACAAAAAAATTTCAAAATATCTAAGGTTTCTGGTAAATATAAATAAAAATATATAAAAAATTTGACCTTCAATAGTTCTTTATAGAAAAGTGGGGTTTGTCTTTGTGCACTTCCTTTTTCGCCAGAAGGAGCATCTAGCGGGATACAAAATATTTGCAGTTTTGTTTAGAATACCTTGAAGATTAATTGTTGTGAAAGTGAAGAAAATCGTAAGCCCAGTTTATCAGAGTTTGAAAAAACTATAATTTCTCAATTCTTATATATTTATAATGTTGCGGCCGACATTTCACACGCACGATAAAAAGTTTTATTACATTAATTATGTACATATTTAATATATTATTATGTGACAATGTCAATTTACTTTTTATTAACTATAACTGTTTGATTTTAACTATTCAAACATAGAAACAGCCTGAATAATAAGACATAGGTGACAAGTTAAAGAGTATTTAAGTAAACTTCCTTGTGAAATAATCCGCAGTGTTTCCTGAAATTTCCTTCAAACAAAGGATTTATAAATATGAAGAAAGATAAATTTTATTCTTACCAGTTGTTTACCCTTTGGATGGTTGGTGTTCAATACAACAGTGATGGTTATCTAATAAAATATCCAATATCTATGTACTCACTGTTAGTGGCATTTGGCGTCGTTTTGCTATTGTTGTTGGGTAACGTTGTGCAACATCGCGACAATATTGTTATGGTGAGCGGCACTATTTCGGTTTCTGTGACCTATATTACATCTGGAGTAAAATGCCTTATGTACCTACGAAGTTTAAATCAATTTTTTAGACTGTATACTGATCTTCGGGATATATGCAAAAAAAGTTAAATTCATTTTAATTGTATTAAAAAATGTGTTCTCAAATTGTATAAATTTTAAATTGCAGATAATTGTGAAGCACTGAAAGAAGCTCACAAAGGAAATAAATTTTTTTCAATGATCCACTTGTTCCTTGTTTACAACTCGTGTGTAGTTTTCCTTGTTCCAGATCTTATATATTACTGCTATATCTATTACGCAAGTGGTGGGACAATACATCGATCCTATGCCATTCCACTTATGTAAATTTTTGTTAACTATTTACTTCCACTAATTGTTTTAAACTCAAATTATTTAAAAATATATAATTGTAGGGAATTCCCAATAACAAACAAATCTCCATTTTATGAAATGATAAGTATTTTGTGTTTAATTGTTTCATATGGAATTTTATTTTTTGGATATGGTGGAATTGATATTATGTATTATGGCAATGCGCTTTATTTGAAAGCAAATTTCAAGACTCTTGGAAATGGTTACATGAAATTGGGTAAGACAACCACATCGAAAGAGCTGAAACAACTCATCTCTTATCACGTCGCTATCCTTCGGTTGTGCATGAGATTCTCAGAACTATTTGGAGTTCTCGTGTTCATTCAACTGTTTACTTCAACATTTTCTTTATGTACCACAGGACATATGCTTCTAAAGGTACAAGATTAATTTTTTTTGTATTAAATAAAATTTAACTTCCTTCAAATTATGATTGAAAAACAAAAATTGTCACAGAATGTTGGAACAATGGGATTTTTCAAACAGCTCACACATTTATCATGTGTAATTTCGCAAATCATACTTTACTGCCATGGCGGAACGTTGCTAGTTGAACAGGTGAAAACTAAATTAATTATCTGGCAACACGTTTAAATAACATTTACTATCTTCCACAGGCTGCGGATGTTAACAATGCAATATACGCAAGTGAATGGTACGATTTGCCTATTAAGAAGCAAAAAATAGTCATTTTCATGATGTTACGTGCTCAAAAAAGGATTAAAATTGCATATGCTATTCGCGAAGCAGATCACCAGGCCCTTTTAACAGTAAGTATCGTCTTTTAAAATACATTAAAATAATTGTAATGGTAAATATTTCACTTATTCAGATCTTTCAAACTGCAGTTTCATACATAGTTATGTTACGATCCTTTGAATAAAATTGGGAAAAATGTTATTAAAAATTATTATGGACGGAACAGATAGTAAAACTTAAAATAAATAGAAAAATACCATCAGTTAAATAGGAGTTTTTAATCAAAATGAGTCATTAAGGAAAATCTTAAGCAATATGGAATGTTTTCCAAGTATAAAAACATGCAATAAACTGCAAAGTGCAAATTTTTTTTTAAATTTTAGTGAACACGATTGGAACTATTTTCATACCTCTATTTAACTCACTAAATAACAATTTTCTGAAGCTGCAGCCAAACTTTATTATTATTTTTAAACAAAATAAATCATTTATCATTACAAATAATTAGGTTCAATTTTATAATTTATTTGTCTAATTTGAATTAATTTTAATAAAACTACTTGACTATAAGAGTCAAAAAATGTTATTCAAAATCAAAACCACAACCTATAGTAGGCTTCAATTCGCAAGCAAAACATATCAAAAACAAACGATAATACAATACGGACAAATTTTTAATAATTTTAAGTGCACGTCAGGTAAGCGAAATTAATTTAAATTACTAATTCGTTAAAACTATCTGTTAATAATTTTATGCTATCATTTCAAATGCATAGAATTGGATCTTACCAACATGGCGCTTCGTCAATGTACTGGTTTGGCCATTCGAGCTCATAACATGATTGGGACACGCAACTACATTCGAAATCGTTATGGCCGTCGTGAAATTGTGGGATACTTCCTTAATGGATCGCCAGTTTATCAGGATCGGGTCGATATTCCATTTCCAGCGGTGCGATTCAAAGAGTCAGATGATCAAATTCGTTCACTTAAGGAAAAGGAGAAAGGTGACTGGAAGGAGTTGTGCTTGGATGAGAAAAAGGCACTCTACAGAGCGAGTTTTTGTCAAACATTTTCAGAATTCACAGCACCCACTGGAACGTGGAAGAATATCACTGCATGGGTGTTGATATGGGTTTCTGTGGGTTGTTGGATGGATATGTTAGTCCGTTCTGGCAGTAAGTACACATTGATTAAAAAACTCTTTATTTATCTGATGTGTAACTTTGAATCTATCTACTCCAAGAAGGGTAAGAAAGGGATTGTTATTTTATTAATTCCGTAATTTTTTCGCACAGTTTATGATGATGACATGCTGCCAATAACATTCGATGATGAACATCGACAAGCACAATTCGAGCGTATCATTAACTTGGAAGTAGCCCCAATTCATGGCATTTCGTCCCAATGGGACTATGATAAGGATGATTGGAAATAAACATGAAAACAACTATTTTTCGGCAGGTTTCTTTATTTTAAATTCATGAATACACTCACTCACCACCTGTCGGAATAAATGATTCAACAATTGTTAAGGCAATAAATTCTATTATCAGTTTTACTCAATGAATTTCAATCATTAATTTATTTCAATGTTGAATGTAGTTGACTGATCATCATAAGACATCAATACAAAAATCATTGATCTCGATTTACATGCTTTTTAATGTGAAGCGAGTCGTGTAAGTGCCTAGCTTTCACTTTTTATGTCGTTTCATTTTTTTACCTCACACACGACCACGACATGTATAAATCAAAGAAACGCTGTGTGTGGCGCTCATCCGATCTTCCATTATCGTGAGAATTAATACAAATTCAAGTTCAATTAACGCGAACAATAGTAGCATGCGGTGTGTGCCAAAGTCATTACACTGTTGTGCCGATGATCTTCTCCCACAATCGCTATAGCCATCATACATTTATCATCTAAAAACACTGCCTCATCCGAAGCACGCTGAACACATTGTTGCTCTGTACACAGCCCATCCGCATCTGTGGCAGTTTGTTCACCCCGGAGATGACGAGGAATCGGTTCAATTGTGCACAATTTAGAAATCGATCATCCAGGCGAGGCTGTCTCTGCACTACTGCCTGCTACACACATAGCATGAATTTGTCAAGAAAATTACTCGCATTGTTTTGCTTAAATGATTGAAGGCGGGCGGTATGAACCATTGGCATGAGGCATTCATCCGAAATCGAAAGGCTGCCTTCAAATCCCATTACCCCAAGTTAATTAAAGTCGGCAAATTTTTATTTTCATTTCCCCCCATTTCAGTCTTCCTACCAATTTTTAATTGTTGTTGGTGTATTGTTGTGGTTGTATTATTCTGCTTCATTGCATCATCGACAATATAATAAAATTAACAATACATGTGTGTACAAAGAAGTGCGGAAACAAGAGATGAGATGGTGCCGGCCGGTATAGAAATTACCACTCCCGGCCGAAAATCAAGCGCGAAATCAATGTGCGTTTTGAACCCAACTGTTTTTAGATTGTGTGATGTTAAAGTGTTTCTTTTTATTATTCTATTTTTTTAAACACTTCTTTTCTTTGTTACTGGGATTGCCCTGCATTTGGTGTGGCAGAGGCAATGGAGACAGAGATCGTGTTTTAATTTTGTTTCCAATCAGAAAGAAATGACGATGAGCTGTTCTGAAATACGTGAAAAACGCTGATCCGTCAGCACATTTTTGTGGAAAACTCCCCACACACACGCGGTATGGAGATGACTGTGTGGTTTAATGCGATTTCCGTTGAGAAATCATCAGCTTCGTCATCGTTGGCGCATACTTGATCACATGAACTGGGCACCGTTTTGACTGCGAAGCGCCAAAGTGCAGCGACCTCCATTATATATACTCGTTTGTCTGGACGGAGTTTTTTTTTTTTTGGATTTTTCAGTGTGAAGCTGCGACTTCATTGATTCTTAAAGTAATATTTTACAACCATTTGGTTTGTGGCCTGCATTTTGACAGGTTTTTTGTTGGTCTTGCAATTTCCTTGAGTTTTGCAAATGATGTTGTTTGTAAATTGCTTGTGCATAGCAGATGTCCACCTGCTGCCAACTACTCAATTTATGCGAGCACAAGATGTAGCGAGTCGATTTTGTTGCATTGCGTTCTTATATTGACTGCATTTCGGAAGATTTTGGTGTATTTGGATCTTATCGTTCCCTCATTTCCTAAGTTCTCTTACACTGGCCAGTTATACTTTGTTCGTTATTTGGCGAATTGATGACACACTGGCAGGCAGGTGTTTTGTTTTAAGTGGAGACTAAAATGTTTGCATCCAAAATAATATGTCAAGAAAATCATGCTAAGATTTATTTTGTGCTTCATCTACAATTACTGACTTGGCAAAGTGAATAAATTGTTTTTTTTTTGTTTTTATTCTTTTATAAAAAAATTAAATAATCCAACAAAAATGTTTAATAAGAATTTAATTCATAAAAGACATGAAGTCGTGCATATTATTTAATGAGATTAAAATGAGAAACTTCTTTGTAAAAATTACAAAAATCTCAATTATAAAAAGTTTTAAAAGCTATGAATATATGTACTCACATTTTATTGGCTGAAATTACTTCCTCCACATTAAACTGACCAGTTCATCAACCTATCCATGACAATGTAAGCACTAGAAATTTAAAAAATTGTTAAATCAGAGCGTAGGTGGAAAAAGCACACATTGAGCGAGCGCAAAGTCAACAAGATTACATCACTAAGTAACATAACTGCCTGCTATACTTTCAAGGTAATCCACACTCTTTAATCTTCATGCTAAATCATAGCACGCGATTACGCAAATTCAGCAATGGTTTATGGAACTGCATGTCAGTGGTACGCCACCTGAATTCACATTATTGCGAAGAAAGTCAATCGTGAGAGCACTTGCTAATGCGCTTGAGTTTTCCGCCACAAACAATAAAGTGATATTAAAGCTCACCGAACCTCTGTAAGCGGTGAGCCAGCCACGGCAATGAGTGCAGCAGCATCATCATCATCATCTATTACCGCATGTGATGACCTTTTATGTAATCATCCGGCAGACGGACGAACCTCCGGCAAATCTGTACTTGTAGCCTATGAGTGCATTTCCTGAATATACATACACTTTAATGACTGACCTTTTTGTGCATACTCACTATTGCACGTTCAGCTTCAATATCTATTTTACCACGCTCTGTGTACGCTGCAAATTGATGGAAACCTCGAACCCGGTGCGACTGCCTTCTTCCTTTCGTATGCCTGCACATGTTTTGTGCAACGAAAATTGCGAATTTTTCCCATTGAAATGGGTGAATTAAAATGCACATGATGCCTGACTGTTTAGGTTTGAATATTGTGAATATTGTGCAAGGGAAAGTTTAGCAAAGTTAGGCGCGTCTGCACAGTGCAGCCGACAATATATGGCTGGGAATGATGTTACAAAAAGAAGCAGACGAAAACACGAACTGCGTTTGACTCTGTATGAAAGAAAGTGTATAAGCTGTATTATATAGTTGGTAGTTGAGCTGCATTGTGGATATGCATACAACATTTTTCTTAAGATGCATTTAGCATGTCTCTTGGGCATACAGTGGGAATAAACAAAACAAATCATAAATAACTCATAATATATGATAATTATGGAAATAAAATAAGCTTCCATCAAATGAATAGGATTTAAAGAAATAAATCAACAAACAGGCAGCGTCAGACTTAGAATCATGTTGCATATGCACGCATAAAACAAACCACACGGATTAAGAAGAAGTTTTGTATTGTTTATGAACTTGAATGCATGCATCAATTGCAAGCCGCGCCAGCGTACGCGTGCAATGACCACAACAGTGTCGCGCTGTATGTGTCTATCTTGATCTATCTATTGGTGCGTTCCTGTTTGGAATTATTTAACATTTAATTATTATTCATCATCAATAAAAGGTTCTTTGCATTTGGAAACAGAATTCTAATGAGGTCGTTGGCCTGAGTGTGGCTTTTGTTTATAATTTTCAAATGCAACTTCCAAACATGAAGATAATCAGTCATCACGATGAGCTGATGTGGAGTCGAGCATTTTTTACTAGTTAGTCGAGGACGTCAACTTCGTGGTGGTATGTTGAAGAAGCACAAATGTCATAAAATGAATAAATTATGTGCTCAATAACTCATAACAACTAAGCTATAATGCAGACTGCATTTCAGAAGTTCATTGTGCCCAAAAAAAAATTGTGCAGGTTTAATTCTTCAGTTCACACTAGTAAATTGATGTTTAGTATTTATTGTCATGATTTTTTTACTATTTTATTAAGTTCTACTAAATAATTGCTTTAAAGTTTTTTATGAGAAAGATTTTAAGTTCCTTTTCAAAATGCATCGCGTTCTTTTTTAACAGTCTATCCACTGGAGCAGGACGTACGATTGACAAACAAATTAACCACGTCATGATTAATGCCCAGTCGATATCAGAGGTGGCAATCCGATAGCAACATTGTTGACATTGCGTGCGTCTCACCAATTTCTTCAATCTCAACCAACTCGCTAGTTTGCAATATCAAACTTCATGTCTCAGTTCCTATATCTTTAGTTGGCTTATTAATTTCAGTCTGATAGTTTTGCATAATAATTTATTAGTTTAGCCACCACACACCACAGTGTGCCGCTGCGCAGTCACAGCATTTTGCGAGCATATTTTAATATCAGTGTTGTGCGGTGTGCCAAGCAGACACTCTGTACTAAAAGTGCACGCGCGCATCTCAACATCGCCGCAGTCACCTAAGGAAAATCACACGCAGATGATTCAAACATATTATCCCCGCCACAGCACGAAATTGGCAAAGGCGTGCATCGCGATCGAATTATTCACATTTGCCGCGCAGACGACCTCCTCGAAGGGATTGGTAACAACTGGATGGCTGCGCAGTTGCATCGTGGAACATGTTGTTATACCTACTCGGTATATTATGATACCAACATAATATCTCAAGCAGCAATTATTATTATGATCAAAAGCGAAAGTGATGCAAGCCAGGTTCCATCACCATCCCAATCAGCATGATCATAAATATTCATAACGACACTCACGTTAACTCAACTCGCCTGTCAAACACGTTAATTATTATCGTATGTTCAGAAAATTATTGCACAAATCGCATTGACATTTTAACAAGGACAAATCGTTTAGGTTTAATCCACATACCAGATCCGTTGGTAGTAAATAAATGTAAATAGGCGAAGGTGCAATGCACTGCATAGCTTAACGGAAATAATAATTCAAGATTTCAATTTATGTTATCAAATTCGTGGAATAATTGGATTTGGTCTCGAATTCTTTTTCACCCGTTTCCACACAATGCCGCATTCTTTGGATTTGCCATTCTTATAGCCATTTAATGCGTTGTCTAAATTTCCATCATCACCACTGGCTATTAGAGTTGAAATTGCTCAATTAGGACGCACAAAGTACTGCCATTATTGTGTGGCCGTAATGGTGATGATTACCAGGCATTGATTGTGCCATTACATTGCGTGTTTTTTGGGAAATATTTTATTCATGTTTTTATTTTTTGGAATAAAAGTAAAATTCAAAGTGCTTATTTTTATAAAAGATGTTAACTCGATGACCCATTACTTTTATGTTTTAAGTAATCAACCACTGGATCGTTCATTACACGAATTTTCGGGATCATTAGTGCCGGGAGAGCTTTAGTGATAAGAGCCTGCAATTTATTGATTTGAGAAAACCGTTCTTAAGAATAAAAACTGAAAAAAAGTTATTAAAATAATGGAGAAAAGAAGTCCTTTCTTAAAATTTAGGCATTTACTTATATGTTACTTACTAAATTGAATTCTCGCCTGAAAACAACATATTTATAACATTTTTTTGAAATCCGGCTTAATCCTGAAATTCCAAAAATTAAGTAAAATCAAAAAATATATTTTTAACACATGCTAATATTTTTATTTCAGAATAAAATATTATATAACCTTATTCAGTTTTAATGATTTTTTTTTAATAATAAACCTTATAAACTATTTTCGCTGAGAAAAAAAAACAATCATATTTTCACAATTAAATTCTATACATTAATGTTACAAAATATAATATTACAATTGAAAACAATTTTATAAACAAATAATAATTACATTTAAATTGTACATGAAAAAAGAGCAATTTTAAGGATAATTAAATCAACAGTAATAAAAATTCTTAAGCTACATACATTATCGAACAAAAAAAAGTTGCTTTTCTGTCGAAACTAATCAAATGAGCCAAAATTAAACAAGTATATGAATGATTTCAATTTATGAGGTGCACATCTAACTGGTGGGTAGATCTTTAAAATTTCATTTCAGTTTTCTTATTTTATTTTTAATAAGCCTGAGGCTTTTGAAGCTTTTGTTTTAATTTTTTTATTTACCATATTTTAAACCATACTTTTGTTATTTCAATTAATTGACAATAAAATTAACTACAATATTAACAAATTCAAATTTTAGGAAAATTTTAAATATTCCATTCAATTTTAATAGGCCACGTTTGTGAATGATAAACAATCCTTTAGAACAAAAAATGTTAAAGTATTTATATGCAACAAGTTAAGATATTTAGTTGAAAAAAAAAAAATGAGAAAAACCAAAAACAAATACGATAACGTTCCACTGGGCGATGAAAATAGTTTTTGAACGTTAAATTAAAATAGTAGTTATTATAAAAGGTTACACTGGTCATGTCTCAAGAAGTATGCAAAGTCGGGACATGGTCTTTGCATAGAGAGAGGCCCGTCCTCGTCGCGCCAGCCGCACTTTAATGAAACACATGCACGCTCACACACAGATTTAAATCTCCAACTCAAATCGTCGTATTTGTTCAACGTCCATCCCATCCAAGGGAGGGGGCGAACATAACATTTGAATGTTGTTGTCCATCGCTTTCAGCTCATCGTTGTTGTTATTGTTGTTATTATGTTTGTTGATGTTGTTGTTGTTGTTGTTATGCGAAAAATTTCGCATTTGATTTAATCGCAGCTTCATGTTTAGGTTCTTCGTTGTGATTATTTTCGTTCGGGATGGCTCCAGCGGTGATACCAGACACTGTGGTGAAATGATTTGCGCCAATTTCACACCTAAATTCAATGATTAGATAATGATTGAGGCGCCATTTAGTTTCATTGTTGGTGTAGACATAATGCGGTTAGATAAAATAAATTTCAGCTACAATAATTGCAATTAGTGTTACGGTCTTAAAGAGATTAGTGAATGCAGATTGAGCGTGTCGGTTGGAGTGCTGGTTATCACGTTTTGATTCAAGGATTAGAGAAAGTTTTCAATTTTAATCATACCAATTATTGTTATAAAATGATAAAAATAAAATTAAATAAAACTACTTCAATTTCTCTGAATTTATGACAACAAAATTACCAAAACATGACAACATTCACTTCAATTCGACAAATCATTTTTCAGGTGAAAATTGCCAAGCACAGACTATCATTAAGTTGAAACACAACAAAAGACGATGAACAGAGCTTTGCCACATATTTACAAAAGACAAATTTAAACTATAGACACAAGATGGTGTAATATTTATGAAAAGTGTAAAGTAGAAGAGTAGATTAAGAACACAATTGATTTTTCCGGTACCTTCGCTGAATTTTAATCGAGGATGGATTTCTTTCTTAGCGCTGTGCATCACTGACGGACTTTCTTTCGTGCAATCAGCACATGATGTCTTGCTCACATTACCATCAACATGCTGTTAGTTTATACAGAAACAAACGAATGTTATATTCTTTTTTGCACACTTTTTTTTCAAACAAAATAGCAGTCATTTTCAAAATTGTAATTCTGATGTTAGCAAAACAACAAATACATATTCCTGAAATGCTGCGCGGGAAGTCTCTCTCTTTTAATTAGTCAAGAAGAGATCGCGACGCAATATTTCGGAATTCTTTTACAGACATGGATGCATAATTTGTAAGATGACAACTAAGATGAAACACTTACCTCACTTGTTGAACTCAGCGACGTCTCTCTTGACAGAGATTGGGTAAAGCTGAGGTCGGGCTCGTCGGCGACCAAATGAGCACGCAATTGTTTGTTTCTGTAACGAGAATAAATCATTTTTTTTTATTATTAGTTACTGTAACATTTAAAAATTTTATGCTGTGATTTCTAAAAATATATTTAAAATTTTCAAAGTGATATTTACCTGACTTCAAGTTGCTGTATATGCATTTGGAACTGCTTAAGTTGCTGCGTCACCATTCGTAGTTTTTCTTCCAGTTTTGCTGTTTCCACGCATTTAAATGAATACTTCTCTGACAGAGACAAAATTTCCTGCCTAACCTCTTCAAGCTCCTCTCTAAGAATATATCTAAATATAAGTTTTTCAAAAAATCCACAAAAGAATAAACTAAGTAAACCTACTCGTTTCCTCTATGATTCACTTCTGGTTGATTTCCTTTCTGGAACTGCTTTATAAATTCAGCCTTAAATCGTGCCACTTCTCGTTGCACTTCAATTTGATGTGCTTTTCGCATAGCATCCAATGCAGCAAGTGTAGCCTACAATTCGTGTTTCATGATCATTATCTGTGTCGTTTCAATCCGTTCTGGGTCATGGCCAGGTGCTTACAAACTACAAACAATTCTTACCTGTGTCTCCTCAGCCAATGCCTGCTCTTTGTCTGACAATAAGTGTTGTGTCTCCTGACGATGTTTTTCTTCCAACTCATTGATTATTCGACGGTGTGATGACTCCATAGCAGACAGTCCCTTTTCGCATAACGTCTTAACAACAAAAATAACCAAATTCAAAATGACAATTCCACAAAAAAATGAAATCAAACACAAACATGACTTACCCGAAGCTGTTCGATTTCCGCCTGGTATCTTTTTCGGAAACACTCTTCCTCATTTCGTTCTCGCTCATTGTCGCTACTGTTCGTATCGTGGTGACTTTTGTATGCTGCATGCAAATTATCCATTTGTTGTGAATGTTCTTGTTCGAGCAGCTCCAGTTTCATTTCTAGCTTGCGAACACGCTCCCGTTCACGATCCAGCTGCTCTTGTATGAAGTCACGCTCCTCCAGCACCGCATTCAATTCGTCAGCCTGTGCACGACATTTTTCCATCGCCTTCTTGGTCTCATCGGCGTGCATGATCGCCTGCACTCGTGTGTTATCCAAGCATTGTACAATCTCAGATTTGTCAGCTTCCGCCGTTTGATACTCACTCTCTAAGGTGCTAAATTTCTTGCAAACATCTTTAAACTCCTGCTCCCGCTGCGCCAGCGATGTCCTCTCACGATCAAGAACGCTAATCGTTTCTTCGCGCTCACGTCTCAACCGCTCCACAATCGCCGATTGTTCATCTAAATTTCGCTGCATCGTGTTGCATTGAAGCTCGTGTTGATGACTCAGACTTTCCATTTCACTTTGATGGTGGTCGGACAAGTGAATGATCGCCTCTTGCATACGATCGCAGTCTTCGCATGCGGCTTGCAAACGTTGGGCACACGGGTTCAGTGACTCAACGCGAGATTGCAGATCAGCACATTTTTGGCACAAACTTTGAAGGTTGTCCGCTTCAAATATGGACATTGAAACACTTGTATTTGGATTCAATGTACTCTGCAGCATCACAACAGCCTGCTCCAATTTGTTCAGCACACTGGAGGCTTCACGCAACTCCTCTTTGTTGGTAATATATTCAGTGGTAAAGTTTTTGTACAAAAAATTGAAGTCCGCTTCTGCCAGAATGTCATCGGCATTCGAGACTTGCAGATCTGTGGCCAACTCTGTAAAAAGATTTTCATACTTTTGCAGTGCAGCTACATTAAATTGATTTCCTTTGGTTGTACTCAAGTCTTTTGTGGTGTATTCTCCTTTCAGCACAGAAATTCTGGCATCGACAAGGGCCTTGTGGGCGACAATGTCAGCGAATTCGGCCAATAATTGTCTACCTGTGCTGGCATTATGTTCATGCTCCAAGTGCATTCGCCATTGCCCCCGTTTCATTTTGGTCATACACTCCGCGTAGCACTGATTTAAAGCATTAATTGCTAATTCCATTTCTTTCCTTAACGCATCTTGTACGGCATCTGAGAAATTTTCAAAGCTAACACGTTCCTCAGAGGTCAGCGTGTAACCAAAAGCGGGTGTCAGCGAATTCTCAAAACGCTTCGCATTGCGCATCATAATATTACCAATTTCTGACTGCACCAGTTCTGCATTCACAACCTCTTGCGCTTGGCGCCATGCCTCTTGAACAGCACCTTGGACTGCGTCATTTGTGGAAATATAACTCAATGTCTCCGCTGCAAGGCCACTCGCCAAGTTCTCCATTGCATTATTTTTGTAACGCTTCGCAATCAAGTTCAACTCGTTTTGCTGTCGCAGCAAGTCTTCCATAATGTTTTGGTTGATAGGTGCCATTTCTGGTAGTTTAAGTTGTCCACTTCGACCAGTAGACAGAACAAGACGTCTAGCTAAAACGCTAGCCAAAATATCTGCACTGCCACTGGGCTTAATTGTCGTTTTCCCACTCAGCTTCATCTTAAGGTATGACATTAATTGAGCAGTTTCAGCGACTTCCGTTTGTGTCTGTTGTTCCCCAAACAACGCTGGATTCTCAGCACGACTGATCGCATCACGTAACCGACCAAAACACACACTCTCATAAGCAATTCGCTCAGCCAGTAACTCGATATCTTTACGCGGTGTCAGCTCGTTGTGTTCCCGCAAGAAACGTCTTTGCTTCAATAGATCGCCGAGTTTACCGCGAAGTTGAGCTTCTAATTGTGTGAGTGCCAACTTGATGGGGCTGGTTTCGGGCAACAGTATTAGGTTACCCGTTGGTAGACTATCGTGCACAATGCAGGTATCACAAGAATCGCGCAAAACTTTGACCGTTTCAGTTAGACAGCGCTCAATGAAGCGGAACGAATCTTTACGCTCGGCTATTGGTGAAACTGACCTTCGCGTTCGTGATGACTTTAAGGATTGCAATTGTTGCAGACCCTGTTCGATGCGATCTTTGCTCGATATAACGACGCCCTCGAGCGTTCTCAGTCGCTCAAGTAGATGCTCGGAAATCTTTGAACTAGAATTATTTGGACTGGCAGTGATTTGCTCTTTCTTTGTCGGACTGATAGTCGCCCTTTCTACGCGTTTTTCTAGCGTACCAATACGCAACATCATTTGCATTGCGTCTGATGGACTATCGAGACTTTTACGGCGTAATCGTGCTGCGGCTCGTCGAAGACTACGCTCATCTTGTTGTGTGGCATCGGCACGAGTGCCATCACTGGCACCATTTACTTGTCCGGCTTCCAAATGATCAATTTTGTTCTCCAGTTCGACAACCTTCTCCTCCAACTCCTTTTGCACTGTAAGGGATTCACGACCTTTCAGGGACAGTGACCTCCTCTTCTCGGATTTGGCGAGCTTTTGTTTTAAAGCACGCACCTGACGCTCAGAATTTGAATACTTTACGGTAAGATCCTGAATTCGTTGAGCCATCATTTTTATTTGGCATCGATCCTCTCTCTCTTGGCGTTCCAAATCCTGCTTTAGCGCCGCATGACTTATTTCCAGCTGGTCGAATTCGTTTTGTGACTCACGTAACTCTTTTTTCATTGCTCGAATTTCATTGATGGCTTTTTCAAATCGAGACTTTAGATCATTGTACTCATCTGCCAGCATATCTCGATCAAGGCAATAGGGATCAATGTCATTGAGGCAGGTTAAATCGCTTAAGGAGTCCATGCGTTTCATTTTGGTTCGATTTAAATTACTTAGACTAGTTGCATGTCCACTGCTGTTTTCAATCTCACGGATTTTTTTGTACAAAACTTCATTTTCCTCAATACCACGTGTCAAACGATCTTCTAATTCTTTACACCTCTTTTGACTTTCTTCGACATCAATCGTAAGTCGTGCTGCCAATTCATCGGCCTTGAGACGATTTTCAGCCAGCTGTAGTTCAAGCACTGTTCTTGCTTCTTCTGTCTCTTGAATTCGATGTGACAACTCAAGTTCAGTTCTCTCTAACGTAGACAAGAGATCAGTCATCCTTGCCTCACGTTCATGACCTTCATCTCGAAGAACTCGCAGTTCCTTTTCAGCTGCATTAAATCTTGACTGTAATTCTATGTCACCTGACATCTCTTCCAATACGGGACGTATCATTATCATGTCTTCAGATCCCACACTGTCCACTGTGCTCCTACGAGAGCTGGGTGGTGATGATCGACTACGCTTATGTAATCTAGAGCCAGAATTTGATCTAGACCGTACTCGATCTTTTGTTCTTGAAAGTGATAGTGGAACTGGTGGGGATGGTGACATTGGCGAACCCCAATCAACACTATCGCGTCGACCGCCCTCAGAAGCTGTCCGATACTCCTCATCAGATGAAAATAGAATAGACTTTGGTGTAATTGGAGTAACTGGCGTTAATGTTTTACTGCCAACCGGTGTGACTTCACCGTTTGTTGTTTCGTGGGCAGATATTGTATTGATGATGATGTCTTGATTGCGTTGTGCCTTCATAAAATCTTTTTCGATTTCACTTTTCAGGTCATCACTGGTATTGTCTTTGATGATCTTCTCATCCTTCATCTCAACAATTGGACCAACCATTTCGTTTTGACATTGTGGTGGCGGTTGCTGTGGTTTTTGATTGAGACCAGCTGCATTATTTAGCACATTAATCCAATTACCTCGCGTATTGGAATTGACCGTTGACAAAACGATTCGTTTGTTGTCCCACATTGTCAATTGAAAGCCGTAATTTCTGGCCACCGGAATTTCCGAAACATTGGTCAAACCATTAACATCAAGCACACCATCGAGAACTCCGCGGTCCTCGGCCACTGGGTCACGGTAATAGAATAACGCCGCACCTCGCAGCGTAAACCAATGCTTTGTCCATTCACCGGAGCGCAACTCTTGCTTCATGAGCCATCCCTTCTTGGAGTTAAGAATCTCCTCGGACGGTAAGTTAACACGCAACTCTGAGTTCTTGGCCAAATAGTTAGAGGAAATGTCATCAAGATTACAACCACCATCGGGATCGCCGCGCTCATGTGCTTGTTGCTTGAGACTAGAGATGAGGCGTGCTGTGTCCAGATCAGTTTTAGACATGGTTGGTGGTAGTTTCTTAACAATAGCTGATACAATGGCGGGTGCTGTAGGAGAGATGATTGCCAGTGATTTAGGACGCACCGGAGTGTTGTTTAAGATGGTATTGGCGGTGGCAGGCGTAAACTCCATGATGTAGTCGGTTTCATCGCGTGTCGGCTTATCGTCTACCGTACTCCATCGGTTGTTAATGACTGGCGAACCAACGGATGTGGTTATTGAATGATGACTTAAATTGGTAATTGTGTTTGCGATATTTTTTAGCTTCTCGTCACGACGTGCATCTTCGATAATTAAACACTCGGTAGCTGTGGCAACAAATGATGGATTGAAATAAGATTGTTATTAAGAAAGAAGGAGACTTGTTTATGCAATAAAGAAACATACATTCATTCACTCAGACAATATATAACAAAAAGCAATTACATGGACATCAACAACAAGATCATAATCATAACATAATCGCACATTTCCTGTAACTATGAGAAGCGCAGAGTATTTTTCCACGAATCGTTTACTTACAGTGGGGACAATATAATATGAAGAAGGACAATTTATCTCGGCTTGGACATAACATTTGCATAACAGTGTCGTTTAGCAATCGATAGTTGATCGATTTGTACAATTAAAATGCATTTCTATTTTGTACATCGTCATGTTTTTAGTTTAACAACGCGTACAGCAGGACTTTAGAGATAATGGATGTATTGTCATTCTAAAGTGTCAAACATGAAGGATAAAATTCAATTTATGTTTCTCTTGGAACCTGCGAGTTGACGAACAATTGCCACACTTTTTTATTCCTTAATATTTTATCGGATAATTTTAAAGCATCGATAATTTGTCGAAGCATAATATTGCTGGGCTACACATTATATCACAGTGGTCTATACCCAGCTGCAACATACTCGTGCATAGTGCATACATGTTGTAAATGTGATACGACGCTGGAGTATCTAAATACGAGCCAATTAAAAAACGGCAATATCATTTCAAGGAAATTACAACCTTGCTGACAATAAGTGTTTATGTATGCTGTTGTGGGATGTTTGTTTTCTTCTCTCGTGTGCTTAATATAATTTCCCGTCGTCCGGATCGCGTATACACGACTAGGTATTATACCGTCGATCTATTAAAAACAATGTCAAGAAAGTCGTTGTTCACTTTTTTGTGTTGCTCACAATTGGCACGTTCTATTGTTGCTAATTCTTAAACGAATGTACACTGCTAATGCTTACAAATAAACAGTCAGCGGTTTTTTTTTCCAGCGCGCAGTAACTATTTATTTTTATCATTACACACGATTGCAGTTCCGCCAATTTACGTCTTCTGCTGGTGTTCACACGTCTCATTCTTAGTATTTATATGCAGCAGCAGCAGCAGCAGCAGCAGCAGTTGCATCTTAAAATTTCCCACCTCCCCATAATATAATAATATGTATGGTACCTGTGGCTATTCCGCGCCATTCTCTCTTCTAACTATACAGGCATATGCGAGCACCACCCCAGTCCGCGCGCAGTCAATTCAATAATTTGTCGATGCAAATCGATAAATTCAATTAAGCGGATTTGCAATTGCAATTGCCTTTTATGTGCCCTCCACAATGTGCATATAGAAATGTTTAATTTGTCGTGTTCGATTTCACAGCGCAGTGTATATTGCTTCTTTTTTTTTTATTGTTTGGCAACACAAGAAAAACTATGTGTTAAGAAATAGCGCTTTAAGATGTTATGTACTGTATAACTATGCCAATATCTCCTTCCTCTTCATTTCACTTGCCTATTGCAAATATTGTAATGCAAATTGTAATGAGATATATTTGTGTACAAACGGATGGAGCGGCATTAAAGTGAGGAAGAGCTTTTGTTTTAAGCGGGGGATTTCAATTGGCGAAACGACAGAATGATGCAACATGATTATGTTAGCACGTCTGACGCATGGCATTAGGGAGTGTATGCATTTTATTTATTTTTGTATGCATTAGGATTTTTTTCTGACAGGAATGAGCCTTTTTTTTGGAAAACTCGTTAAAACAATTAAACTAAAAAACTATAAGAACAATTAATTATGTAGTATTGTGAATTTAAAGCACTTTCAAGCCTATAAATTTTCCTAAAAGCTTCATAAATCATTCATGTTTTCCAATTTAAACCTTTACAATGACATGTGCCCGATTTGTCTCAGAGAAAAATACTAAAAAAGGTTGGCCTTCTGGTTATAGCACTTTAAGAAATTATTAAAATACTTAAGTACGCGAATGGTATTCAAAAACCATAAATTGTTATTTTCCAGTAGCTGAAATATATGTCGAGAACACGCCCATGTGGCAAAAAAATTGGCACATGTGTCAAGAAATGTAAAAATTTAATTAACTTGAAAGCTGCAGCATTGAATAAAGCAAATATAGACGTTTTGGAAAGAGTTGGAAAATCAGATCAATATTCAGCAATAACTCATGTACATAAAAAAGCTATAAAGTATTTTATAGTATTATTGAACAAAAAACTAGCTCAGGTGTTGTAAAATGTTAATGGCTGTAATGTAAGATTAACTTGCAGGTTCTTATAAAAAATTAAAACAAACCAACGCAATGATTGCTGTTAGCAGATAAAGTTTAAAGTTATTCCTTTCTAAAGAATAATTTTAAGATAAATCCTTGATAAAAGCAAAATAGTATTTAACTTCAATACAGATTACAAAAAAATTTATGAAAACATTGATTTTGAAGAAGAAAACAATAAAAATATTTAATGATACAGCAATCATAAGGTTCATCCAATTAAATCATCAAAAATGCAATAAAATATTGCTCAAACTCGAAATTCAGAAATCCAAAATTGATTTCAACTCAAATTATTATGGCATTTAAATTATTTGAGATAAACGTAAACGTAATGCCACAACAATAATAAAAAATGATGATCTTATTATATGGTTTCAAGCCCGAAATTTTTGGGAATTCAATGTTATCATAATATTTAATCTAAAGACACGAATTACATAAAGAACGGGCGCACCCACAATCCAAGCAAAGTGCACCAAAATTGAGAGAATAACGCGTATATCAGGAACAATGACCGAGACCCAAACCCAGAACTTTATCAACCAAATCAAAACCATCAAAAAACCACAAGCAAATTGAAATGTACATTTATTTGGGACAGACCTTTCAATGATTGTGTAATATAATTTGTAATGTTCTACAAACAATGGCCCAATAAAACCTTATACTTCACAAGAAAAGTTCTGATAAAAAAATCCCACACGATAATAATAATTAAGAATTTATTCCCCCTTCTTGTGCGCTTAAAACATGTTATATTAAATGTAGGATGACTATCCCCATAAGAATACGACATAAATAAATATAGGTACTAGTGTGACGACGATTCAGAGCTTACAAATTGCACTTAATCACGCCACAACGGAACAGATAACAACTTAACTGAAGCGCCTTATAGCGGATCGAAAAGAGACGCGCATTCAACGAATATACATAATATAGGCAAAATGGCAAATAGACTCGCTGGCGCAAAAGAAATGAGGCAAATCAGACAAACAACAATTACCACCTCTAATTGTCTTCTCACAAGCAATGTTGCATCTTGTTGTTGTTTAGTACGTCTATATGGTTCGAATAGTTACGTCTTATATAACTTAACTTTGTTGTAACGATCTATGTAGGTACAATCCAGACCTTATACAGAGCGACTACACACATGTGAGTAGTATTTAAATGCATTACAATATGTTAATGGCGCTTATACGAGCACACGGAACCATATAATTAAGGCAGGAAAGTCTAATTGCGATAAATTATTGGCTTGATGCATTCATATTGTTCTACACAGCTTGCACTTCTAATCGGTAATTTCTTTTCGCATGCATTTGCCATTTGTGCCAGGGTTGTGCAATCATTTCACAACATTGCAAGTGATGAGACATTTGCCCACAATTAGCACTGAATTAGTTTTTCTAACTATTAGCACGAGCAATTATTGTGTGCAAACAAAGCGAGCGCACACATTAAATCCATCAGCAAGGACAGACATTTAAAGGTCGACTGGGGCATTTAGTTTCGATAAAGTTGCCACAATTATAAATGCGTCAAAGTCTTACCACATAATGTGAATTCAAAACTACATTATACAACAACAAAAAAACAACATCCAATTGAGCCGCATTAGGCATTAAATAACAACCGCAAAACGTCGCGTCGTGTTGCTTCTCCTCACGAGCCTCCCCCCAACTGGGCTTATATAATCGCCAACATCCATATAATTCAAGCGAGGGAACTAATTACGTGTGTTACAAAGATCACCCTCAAGCCACATTGGATTATCCTAAATATATGTGTTTGTATTTGCGATAATAAAATATACGAAAAAAGAAAAGCACACGGTGAATCATTGCACATTAATGCTTGTGCTGTTGCCTCCCCCTCAATCACCCTAAACCTGCAGTGGTGACTGTAATAATCGCCACGATCCGTGCCAGTGAGCTGAAAAGCCCAACCTGAGAAGTAATGTTTGCGATTAGTGTGTGGCCGCTGCGATAATGGCATACGACGAATGGGTGGCAGCTTCTGCCTGCGCCGCCATCGTCGCCGCCTGCTATATATTGATGATTCTAATTGCGCTCGCGGGGCACACGCAAAAGATAATGCCAACGACACCAAATCGCTGCAAACACTGGGTACACAAATACTATGCTGAGTACAAACTCACAAGATGAACGGGATGGTACAGGGAAGTTTTACGGCAATATAATGATTGAAAGTTTCTTATTACAGCCGCCTTATTGCGCGATATACAAACTTTATAACATGCACCTATAATATAGAGGAGTTGTGGAGGAAGAGAGGAAGTCCAAGTGAATATACAGACGAAGCCAGCACTCGACACTAGCCACACAAAACACATGGTGTGGTCACAACGCGTCTGTTTTGCCAATTTGCAATCGGCTGTGCAAGATGGAACAAGGAAGTTGAATAAATGACTTTTTGATTAGGAAATGCCTGAGATGTGCAGTGGCGCAATAATCACGGGGCTGCAGCCAGCGATAAAGTTAACTGCATACGTTGTCGGTTTGCAATGTTTTGCTTCATTCCATTTTTTTATTATTTGCATTTTTTTTCTTTTTTTGTTACTCGGTATTAGATGCGAGTATTTGTTGCTTGTCTTAGGGAATTAATTTCAAATTATGTGTGCGAGGGCAGCCGATTTGTATATTGCGCAGAGATTGCCTCGCAAACTTGGTGACTTTAATGGAGGTAATTTGTTGTTGAGAAGAGTTGTGACATCAATGCGGATGAATCATTTGAAAAAGAGTAAAAGGGTTTAAGTTAACATAATATTACATAAAAAGTGAGCATTTCATTTTCTTTATTTTTCCAAATGGAAGCAGAACAAAGCTTAAAGGTAGTTTTGTAATGTAAAATATGTGCTACAAGACACCCTTTTATCATAAATAAAAGTACATCATCTCAAGAAATCACAACAATTAATAAGCCGAGAAAAATTACCATATTTGTTTCACAAAAAGTCTCATCAAAAGTCTTTAAAGCAACCAAACATTTAAAAAAATTAATTTCTCAGAAAACAAGAGAAATTTTCGCACAATCAAATAAATCCGCTATCAATCAATTTAGCTTTCAATCAAACAGGAAACAGCGGCAACGTCAAATCGCTTAATTAATCCCATATGGAAGACGAGTTAACAGAAAGGCCCCGCAATCTTAATAATCCGCGCTCACATTTAACAAACGCAAAAAGACAAACGGCCGCACCGTTCAAGATTGTCATAAAATAAAAAGATCGTGCATATGCAAAAAAATAAGCAAACACGCGTGTGTAGTAATTAAAAGAGAAACTGGCTGGACCTAACTGACCCAACGAGTTCATGCAATTAATTTAAAGCAATGTGCACGATGAAAGATTAAACGAAAGAGCAAAATTATTGTCAGCAGCTCACGAAATACATACTTGTATGCTTTTTTGTTGGGATTCAGCGAAATTTGCTGACGAGTATATTTTGTGTCCAGCTGCTGGACAATTTTTCTGCGTCACATTAAAAAGACGTGCAAATGGCTTTAAGAATACACGACATTTTGTAATTAAAATGAATGCTTCATCAAAGTATTAGGTGAGCAAATAATTCGTATAAAATTTGCCAATTATTTCACCAGACATGATATTGAAGACATAAAAGTGTACGTGAATCATTGGTTTGAAGATGATTTCAGCAATAACCAAATTAGAAGCACCGCATCGCGTGTGTACGCGTATAATGGAAACGTTGAGGCCTGATCAAAGAAACCATAATATCCCAAGAAGCAATATTCAAAATGGAATGGCCCAATCAACGGCATCGGCCTGAAACTATCAATTCAATAAAACGAAAAAAAAAATAACCGCAAAAATGGGCCCCCTTTGACTATAAAACAACAACAACAACAACAACAAATCAATGTGTTCAAATAAAACATCAGCAATATGAGTGGAATTTTGTGTATAGAAAAAAAAAACAACGGCAGCAACAAAAAAATAAAAAATTGGGAGAAGAATTGTAAAACATAAGCAACATAACATTCCACTGATTTTTAACAAGAATGACCTCGAACACTTGTTGCGACTGCGCACCGCGCCGTCCGATTAAAAGAGCCATGCGGGGCCACACCACGATGCCGCTCAAAATGTAAACTTAAACACTCGCTTAATATATTATATTCACCAGATCGGTGTCATCGGTGTCTTAAAAATCCGGTAATGATGTTTGCTCATTGAATTACATTCAACACTACACACGTTTACATAATCAAACAATCTTTGAGTGAACTGAAAATTGTGCAATTAAACTTAAATTAACAACACCATCGCATATCATTGAGCTTTATTACGTTGAACATAAAAAAAAAGCACAGCTCGCGACACTCGTATTATAGTGATGGCGGCGTCATGCGCTGGCATGTCATTCAGCTCAACGAGTCTGCACTCTGCTCAGTATATTTAATCGATGAGTCCCAATTGAATATTGGATATGCTTGCGCCAATATCGTCGAGGCGCACATAGTTAAAAGTTTGAAACAATATAAAACAACAAGATAGGCGCAACAGCGACGATAGGCTTTGGAATAAATAACTGAACCGTGGGAACAGCCAGCCGTTGAAATGTTATGGCTGCAGCCAAAGCTCATTGCAGTCACATTTTTGCATCAAAAGGGAAAACTCGTGGTGGCGCGCGTAATGAAGTAACATAACGTGTTTAAAGATTCAATTGTTAGAAGCGAGAGACCGCCTCCTAGCCCAACGCCACCACACCACAGATCAATCAATTAAATAATTAAGTTAGGCAATCCTAATAACGCCGACACGTCGACACTATTTCGGTTGAAACTTGTGTTGCCCGACCTACAAGTTTTTCAATAGTGTGCAATAATGTGCCGGAAAATGTCATCGGAATCTCTCAATATTTGATGGTGGATTGTCTTGAGTCCTCGCGTCTATAATGTAACCTTTTTCACAATACTATATACCTTTTAAATAGATGACAAACACCAATCAACAAATTATTGGGTAAGCACAACTCACTATGTAAAATGAACTACACCAGATAACTATACGAGTATAAACTATAATGTACGGTGAATGCGCTCCGACCTATCAATTCAATTAAGTGGTTCAAGGTTTTCCGCTTCTGAACCGCTTCACTTTTCATCTCCAATCGCATTCTCTTATGTTGTTAATGTGATTCGTGTTCAATTTGGACAAGTTTTATCCGTTTTCGTTGTACTCGGTAAGTATTTCTCATTCGGAGGTGCAATGGACTTTTCCGTCTGATTATACCGAATAAATAGAATTGTATATTATTTGTGTCGGAATTGTGTTCTCTTGCATTATGTCCTCTTTTTAAACTATAGCTGTATGCTCAAATTATATGTCTTTCGCTGCATGAACAATTGGGAAACATAAGTCTTCGTTGTTGTCGTTAGTTTTTGTGGAAAATTGAATTTAATTTACAATCGATCTTTTATTTTATTTATGAAAGCATGCGCTGAACTGAACAACAACGAGATGAAGAAAAAAAACACGCAAGTCATTCTTACCGATTTTGGTGTAAGTAGAGAGCAAGCGGCTCAATTGAGTGCCCATAAATAGAAAGGTTAAATGATATTATAGGTATTAATGTGCAGGTGGACTACAAATTAAAGTTCAATTATTGAGAAATTGGTCAATGTGTACAATTGTTGTTTCACTAGTTTTGGCGAATTATGAATGGGGAAAAAACGCGTGTGAATTGTGATCTGATTTGTTTGTAGAGATAAATTACTATTTCATTAAATTGTTAAACCTCACGCTTTTTAATTAATAAAAAGAAAAATTTGTTGTTGAAGTTCAAATTGAAAAACAAAAGGGAGTAATGTGACTATTATAAAAATGCAGAAATGATATTACAAAGGCTTCTAAACGCAGCACCCACTTATGCATTGAAACTGTTTTATAAAAATAAAGGCTGTTGCCAAGGAAAGAGATTAGCCACAACTTTTATAAGGCTTAATTCTTAAAACTTGGCAAACTGACCTTTCTACACCACAATTTCACTCAACCCTACTTTAAACTTCTTCAAAAGCTCAATAAAAATTGTAATTTCTACAAAATGGCTATTTCCAATGAAGCCAATTGGATGTTGTCTCAATTTTTCAAAAGCTGTGTAGCAAAAAAGCCTTTAACAAAATCGCCACACAATTTTCCCGCTGTCCATTGCATTGAGACAAATGAAAACATTTTCTATTAGATGAAAATTGAATCAAAGGCCCATTTGTTATTATTGAATAGCTTTTGCTGACTGTGCGATCTGAAGAAAAATCATAAGTCAAGAATAAATTGAAAAGTACATGTAAGCTAAGCAACAACCGCGCATGCAAACGATGCGGAGGGAACTGGGGGAGAAGCACAAATATAAATCGAATTGACTGAGGGCATGTATGTCGTAATTGTTGGTATGTAAAGACAATTTAATCATAATTTATGTGTGTGGATGCTTGATTTGAATATAATAACATTATAATACATATAAAAATGGTTGGCAAATAGTTAGTATACGTGGCACATAATATGTAGTGAATGTAAATTGCGAAAGACGTTAATCTTGTTGTATATGGAGAGTGTGCGCTGTACAAAGTTTATGATATGAAAAATAACGAATCACACAATAATAATTTATGTGCTTTAAAAAAAATAAAGTCCCACCGATATGGGAAGGAAGGGGGCGGCTATCAAAGAGTTGTTATGGTGCAACTTTCAACAACTGTACAAAAGAAAAATACAACAAAACACCAACGAATTTATAGAATTTATACTATGATCGTGTCTAAGCTGCGCGCGCATGCAGACCTGAAGAGGTCAAGGTGCTGCCAAAGCACGCTGCTAATTCCATTTCACTTGTTGTATGTACCACATACATTTACTATAAAGCCGCTTGACTGGGCCTTCCTCAGCAATGGCACAGCTTATTGACTGTATGAGTTGAGATTATGCTAATTTGAAATCGATTGCAATGTGCATATACACACTGTACACAACAAGTTCACAAATCATAAAATAATAGCGTCCGTTGCAATAAGCAAATAGTCGCGTTTTACATCGCAGCGGACACAACAAAGTGGGAGGCGAAAAAAAAAAAAAAAAACTTGGCTTGAGACACACCACAGTGAAGGGCGTCTGTTGTGCACTGGTCGCGCAGCGGGCGTTTTCCCCGCTAAATGCATATGCAATTTTAATTAGAAATTACATCCAATTAAAAGTGCAGCAACTGGCAGCGCATGTAGCCGGTGTGTGCGCCTTCAGACTTTAGAGGAAGCGAAAGTTGATGGAATAAATTTATTGCATCCTCTATTAAATGTCAATATATTTATATCCATGAGATGCATGGAACAGAAAATGCGAGCATGTCTTTGACATTAGTGCAGGCGCAGACTTAATCCCAAACACATGTATAGAAATGGGAAACCTATTTATAAGATAACTATAATAAGTCTTTGCCAGCTGGAGGAGTAAACTGACAAACATTACTTTCGCTTTCAGCGTCAAGAAACTGTAACTGGCACAATTGCATTTGTGCGCATTCGCGCTCTGTTATTACCATTATGATGATGATGATGATGATGACGCTCTCTGTGCAGGCAGCGTGCGGATTTTTTTTTTGCTGCATGGCAAGTAATAAGAATATACGTGTAGCAGCATCGTGCCTTTCATTGTCACAATTCACGCGAAAATACCAGCACAATTGGTACATGAACGCAATTGTTTGCTTCATTTTGGACTAATGCCATTTCCTTTGGAGTTGTAAGTTTAATATTGAATGCACCACATAGCGAATCGTGCTAATGCGCCAGTTGTGTTGTACAAATATTGTTGATACTATGAAGAAGATTAGCTTATTCAGCAATTCAATTGAGCCACACAAATTGAAAATGCGCGCGCATCCATTCATCGAATCTCTTTCACACACAAACACACATAAAACAAGGGCTGCTGGGGGTTTTTTGAAATACTTTTGTCGTGTTCTTTTCTTTAAACCAAAAAAAAAAAAAAGCAAACAAAATACAACTAACCTGAATCAGATGCAGAGTCTTGCGCAACACGATTTCGACTCCTGATGCGCGCCTGTGCTTTGCCTTCAGGATGCAATTTATCTCGAGTGGGTGGTGATTTCGAAGACACCGGCTGATCGGTGTACACTGTAAAAAGCAATCATAAATATTTGTGTTCAAAATTGTTGTACAGTCTTTATTGCATTTTTAACGATGAAAATTGCGCCGCCACATTATCGCAACTACTCTCCGCACATCATACATCTTGTGATAGTGGTGCACTTACAACTCGCATAATATGTGCATATAGAAGAATGAAACATAATATTTACAAGTGCAGCAATGCAATGCAACATTGTTGCATATTAATGCAATAAAATGTTATTGGAAATAGTGTATAAAATAAATGAATGTTGTTATACTGCTGCTGCTGCAGTGCTGATGTGATTGTTGTGTTAATAAGCGCTTCCAATCGATTATGTACGTTGTGCCGTGTATATTCAATTAAGGTTGCACATATGTATGTGGTTGGCTTGAAACATGTGCTATAGGTACCTTAAGGTCTAGATCTCTTGCAGAATCCGCGGTGAGTGTGCACTTTGTACAATTTAAGTACACACTGCATAGTTACTTATCGCATTGAATTATGTCTCTCGGTCACATTCGCCGCATTTATGTACTGCTCAATATAATATTGTACACAGGAAATTAATTATGGAAGGCATGCCGGGGTTCATGGGAACTAGGGACATTGTGTGCGCCTTGCCTCAGCTTTAAGAGCTAGATATTGAGTATGCTCGTGAATTAGAAATCTATTGTTGTTTACATACATCCAATTAGAAACAAGAGGTTGTTGCAGTATCGTTGTGCACCAATATGTTGCTTTATATGCAGTACCTATATTTGTAAATGCAATGTTAATGGTGCCGAGACTGCGGATCGCTATGCTCTTGTGCTTTAGTTATGTTATGGGTGAACGTAAATGCTTAGGCATGAGCTTTAATGTTGTCGTTTAAATTTTCCTAATGGGAATTTTCTGGATTAAAACAACAATAAATTTGTGTGAGGTAATTCAAGAGGACACATTTTATTTAATCTATTTTGTATTCGTATTTTTAAATTGAGACTGATTAAATTAAGCACTTTTTGACTTAAATTTGTAGTAACGAGAATAATAATACAGCCACAAACGGTCAGAGCATATAGAACAAGAATTTTTGTTTTAAATTAGGGTAAATTTTGCAACAAATAATGATGATAATGAGTGATCAATCAAACCCCCTTTAGCTTATAAAATCTCTTCTTTCCAAAGTTTTAAGCACAAGTTAAAAGTTACCACTGCGCAGGACTACGATCCTCCCAGTTTAAAAATACGTCTAAAATGTGCACACTGAATATGGGACAGATTTCTTTATTGCCGCGTTTAAAAGGAAAATCTTACGAAGGATTTACGGCTCCAAATGTGAAGAAGGACAGTATCGAAGTCATTATACCAACAAGCTGAATAAGCGATACAACAGCATCGATGTTGTAAAATCCATACAGCCCAATAGACTCCTATGTGCGGTGCATTTACACACTATGAATGACAATGACCCAGCGAAAGCTGTCTTTGCGGGTAGACTTGATAGAAACAAGGACACAAAGGAGATCTCGTTTTAGTTGAGAGGAATGTGTAGGCCAAGACGCAAGAGTTCAATTGGAATTTCAAACCACTCGCTGTGGAGCAAACTTTTGTGTCAGACCAAGACCCGGACCGGGTTGTAGCGCCACATGATGAAATTGAGTGGATCACTCTCATGTTTCTTTTTTTGGATGAGATGACACTTTTTAAAACGGAATAAGTTCAAATGTGGCTAGTTAATTTTGCAAAATTTTAAGGTTTTGATCTCACGCCCTAACGTTAAAAATTCTCGATAACGGTTTAAATTTTAAGTGAAAATTAAAAACGAATAATCGTATTTGTTTAATCCTATTTAATTGTGTAAATAAAATAACAAAACAGTTAAAAATTGCACAAAAATTGGGTCAATATTCATGCCAATTAATAAATTTTGTAAATGCATGCCGGCCTATATTTCAAAAATAATAAATTACATTTGAATTATTGTTTCCGGGCTTCACAATAAAAGAAACAACGAAGTAACTTTATTTAATTGCACCCCTTTTAACGTAATTGCATATACCCCAAAAACATTTTACATAAATTGTGGGTTCCAAAATTGAGCCTTTAAAACAATCGTACAAAATATAATACGAAGTATTGAAATGACCGGAAATGCTTAACAATTTTGATTGAATGTTTAATGAAAACCGCATGACTACGTGATATTTAGATTCTGAAGGAATCAAAGGAGTTACATAATAATTCATAGTGCATATAATTTTATTAAGTGGCTCTTTACGGAAACGAGCGAGAAGAAAAAATTGTGCCAGCCAAATAAGCGCATTAAACACAAAATGCCAAATTGTGTGATTATATGCCCATTCCAGGCACTATACGAATATTATGCTTTGTAGTAAATGCTCAAATTGAAATAAATATTACTTTATATGTTCAGCAAAGCTCGCACGTTCATTTTCCACATGTTTAACCATTCTTCTGTAACTACTTATCTCCAAATTGAGTTTGAATTTTCTAATAGCCTGTATGAAACGGGCAAGAGCTTATCCGCATATCACCATGCTCATATGTACGCGATTTGTGCGCCAATTTGATCGAGAGTTTCAAGGCATTATTAGCTCATTAAATAGCACAAACACACAGGCATTAAATTTACCTGTTAGCATCGCTATTTTCAGCCACATAATCTCTTAAGTTTGTATTGTAAATATATGTGAATTTCAACATTTAATGTGTGAAGATGAAAATAAGAAGCGTCTCTCTGCAGACCGACAAAAGTACAAGCGCAAACATTGAGGAAAGCTTTGCGCTAATATTGCACAACATAACGACAACATGACCGAATAAGAAGCGCCTAATGCTGCAGCACATACAACTGAACAATGAAAGTTAATCGTGAGAGCACTTGTTTATGCCAAGTGAAAGAACTTGAAGCGGAATTGATGAAATGAGAAGGCGGACTTAACCATTAGGTTGCGCGCATATCTCGCGT
This sequence comes from Sylvicola cinctus, assembly GCA_963854165.1. Lineage (NCBI taxonomy): Eukaryota > Metazoa > Arthropoda > Insecta > Diptera > Anisopodidae > Sylvicola > Sylvicola cinctus. Next base: position 46,574,328 of record OY974082.1, read on the forward strand.
AACAAGAAAGTAATACAATATGACCTTTTACATAACGAAATAATATGCGCGGATCGTATTGTTGAAAAGTAAGTGAGGCTGATCCACCTTCTTCGACCGTATTACTTCGGTAAATTTATGAATACCCAGTGCAATTCCAAATAAACATGTGCTTCCAATTTTGTTTAGAAAAAAAACTAACTTAGTGCTGACATAAAGCCAAATCGCATAAACATACTGAGTGAATTTGCATCAACCATAACACGAAGAGAAGTCCGTAGAACCGCTGAAATAGGATCACTAACCGGCATCATCACAATATAGCTCTGCATTGGGATACGTCGCCGTATGACATGGGAAGGTGCACGGAATAAAAGATGAAGGTACACACGCGAATATGTGAATTTCTCACACACCAGACAGTGATTTTAAATCGTTGCTATATATTTAATATAGCGTTGATACAAACAGTGTATCCCGAATATAGAAACTACAAAGTGAATCGAATAAAACATGATGCTAAAAAAGCTCCCGACCCATAAATCATCCTCGCGACGCAAGTCGCTTCTAATTAGTAAAATGCCTTGTATGTCAGTGTTATTGTGGTGCTTAATTGGGACAAGGAATGACACGCGGCTGCTTTAACAAGAGTAATTAAAGTTATTTATGGCCATGGGAAAGCTGCGTTATGAAGCGACAAAGCAATTTTGTCGCTGATGTTTGCAAACAAACAAATCAAGCATAATTTAAGATCAAAACACACACGCACATAAATAGTTATTTAAGGAAAGCATTTTAGGTGAATGTGAAAACAATTTGGGACACTTACCTCGACTGAGACTGTCACCAGCTGATTCCGGTAGCGCTGGCACTGACCATGCAGCAGGTAATGCTTCTAGACTGGCCATAGGCGATGGTATTGAATCTGTATGGTATGAATTATGACGATTGCGACCTGATGGCGTTGTGGCAGCTAAAAACGAGGCAACAAATAACACAAACACACAAAATCAGCAAAAAAATGTGGAAAAATGGTGTTTCAGAAAGTATTTAAATTGCAAACAAATTAAGTAAACTTATTGAAATTCACTCGGGTGATTGAATGCTTACAGTGCAAAAGTAATAAAACGGAAACCATAACATCAAAAAAATAATAATTTAAAAAAACATGAAAATCCATAAAATAACAATTTAAATACTAACACAACTTACACTGTGACTGAAGAATTGTGGTCGTTTGACCACCAGGAAATGTAGCATTTCGTTTGTGGCGTCCCTTTTGAATTATAAAAACAATAAATAAATTAAAACGTTGACAAATCTTAAATTTGGACATAAAAACTTTAAAAATAAATTGTAAAAAAAAAATTATTTTAAGCATGATAATAAAAAAGCCCACCTTTGTTTTTGGAAACGCCGAAAGAATATTAAGCCACCATTTGGCCTCATCCGGGCAGGTACCTTTCACAAAAGTGACACGATCTGGAGCTGTCACCGCCAGCGAGTTAACGTGACCCGTCACATCTTCAGCGGTGGACACCTCCAGCACTTTTGTCATATCAATACATGCCTGTGGTATTGTCTCTGGCTGTCGTCGTCAATAAAATAAAGAACACAAAAAAAAAATTAAACAAATTGGTATGTACTCCTTCGTGGACTTCATAATATTTAATATTCGATATGACAAATGAGTTGCCGCAAACCACACACATGTGGGGTCGGGTTTAAACTTGAAATATATGTATATTGTATAAAGGTACTTACGTGCTCATCGACAGAGTAGGTCAACTCGCCATCGTCATACAATACGAACCACCTCCTCTGCCAGCGCTGAAATCAACAATTAAAAACAATTTAGCCGCTTGAATGGTATAAAAGGCGCACGAAGCAAAATAAATATTATAAATTCTGTTATTGAGTGAGATCCATTCGGTCGATCATTCCCATTGCGCGAGTGAGATTGTAACTGTGTTTAACGGTTTCCGTGCTTAGCATATGTGAGCGTTCGCATATTAAAATGAAAAAAAAAATGAGTCTCATGTATTTTGACAATGATATTTCATGAAAGAATGCGAGTTGTGAAGCTTTTTAAGCTTTTAATAAAATACCCATCAGAAACTATACGGTTAATTGGATTGCTTAAGGTCTTTTTGAGATACTAACATGGTGAGGTGTTTGTTTGTGTAACACATACCTTTTCTAATACCCTCAATGTAAGCCAAAGATTGTACAGCATTTAAATTTCGCTACAGCCGCTTATAATTTTCGCTAGTAAACAATAATTTTCAACACTGACAAAGTAACTTTTTGCCGTTACAAAGATATTGTAAGATTGCGATTCATTTTGAGGAACATATTTGATTAATTGGCACAATTTCTTCAAAAAAAAAAAACATGAATTACTAAATGTGAGCCTACGCAATACTTAACTTAATTAATTACAGACAAGCGGAATTGTTTCAGCCAGACTTTGGAGTTGCGACCAATTCAAACTTTACTGCAATTGACTTCGATTAAGCCTTTAAGATAAAAGCATTGGAAAATCCTGCTTTTATGATTTCCCCGGATTATACTCCCCAGTTCGTTTTTACAAATTCCCAGAATTAATGTAATCGCAAGTCATTATGTAATTTCTTGTTCTCCCAATTGTGTTTCTTCATTTCTCCTCAAAGTACTGGAAAAATATTCTCAAATAAAAAAAACCAACGATGCAACCCACTTTTTTCCATTTGGCCAGTCATATGGTTTCACTATAATATACGTACGGCGGTGCTGATAGTTGCTGCCGCATTAACCCGAATTGGAAATGAAGCCGCAAGTTCAGCGAAAATAGAGGAAATGAAATGGAAGTGGAAAAAGAGAATAAAACACGTCATATGTGTGCGGCTTTGTGCGCATGTATGTTTTATGTTATAAAATGTGTGCATGCGGCGGATGATAAAACATATGCAACTTGTGACGAAATTAATGCTGGTGCATTGATGGAGGCTGCTGCACTGGCGGTCGAGAATGGGGGCCAACATAAAATATAATATGCAGCAAGAGGGACAAAATGCACGCGTGTGTATAAGAAAAGTTTTTAAAGAAAACACAACAAATACAGAAGAAACACACTAAAATTTAAAATGTTTGTATGGAGAAGGCTTTAAGAAAATGAAGAAAAAAGCACAAAACCAATGCGAGGTCGCTGCACTTTGGTGCTTTTGGCTCAGCTTAATGTATTATTGTGTTTCGGTTTTCAGCTTGATTTCTGACTGTTTTGTTCACTGACGACAGGAGTAATTTCTCTTGTGCATTCTTCGATGGTTATCGCGATAACTTTTTTTGTTAACGAATAAGACAATCAGTCATTCCGGAAATATCTGACAATGGTCGACAGGTTATGGCTTTGTTTAAACCATTTGGTGAGATGATGTAAGATGAGCGAGTTGCATTATATTTCAGCGCACCCTTTTCAATTTTAATTGATTTAGTAGAAGCTTCTTTATATTATATTTGTCTCTTTATGATCATCATTCAATGAAAACAAATTTTGCTTTTTTAATTCAATTTCTTTAACCAATTAAAATGCTTGTGTGTGTCATAAGAACTTTCTCTTGTTATAAACATTTTTTTAATGCATCCACACGAGATTGCGACTTTGGCATTAAAAGCTTCAAATTATTTTTCTCACACAACTTATTTGCAAAAAAAAAACAAAAAAATACATCAACAAAATTAAGTGGCTCATCTTCTCATTAAATAAAGTACACGAAAATTAATTAATATCCACCACCCAATTTTCCCATGACATCTCTGTCTAACCCTAAGCAAACTTCTCATGAACTGTCATCCAGCTCGTAAATTACAGCACCAAAAAAAGAACAAAACACTTTCTTCACTTTCACATCTAAAAACAGCGCATAGCATGAGCGAAATGAAATCGCGCTAAAATAGGCCAGCGCGATTAGATTAGAGGCCATGACTCCAAGAATATGTTCTAACTATAAAGCTGAAACGAACCCAAATTAAGGTTAATGTGCATCTCGCGCTTATAACAGCTACCAATTTTCAGCACTTCAATTTCATTTCAACATTTCCAAAAGCCTTACGTTTTTCATGATGGTTTATTGAACCCATCACTCTCAATGCACGACGACTATTATATCAACACGTGGGAGATGTTTACTCAACATAAAAAAGCTACATCAACAACAAAAACAAGCAAACGAGGAAAAACGCTCACACCAACCGCCTTTTGTTTAATCAAATAGAATAAGTTTCCAGCAAACAATTACATTGCCAGTTGTATGAAAACGCGGGATGTTCCCAACGATATGGCGCATCATTTCGTCGAACCACGTGATCCCATCAAATTAGATGCAATAGATGCGGCGGGAATATCTATACATGCTTCAGGTTATATGTGAGAGTCACTTATAAGAGAAAGCGTGCGGCCATCCATATAAGGTGTCTTCATATTAAAGTTTAAACTACACATTTTAATGAAGGGCACATGAACAATTTACACATTGATCAAAGCACAAAGTTGCTACTTTCATAGATCACATATTGGCCAACCATTTGAATTTGTGGCCGCATATATGCTGCACTGCGACATGACACGACAAACGGAGAGAGTGCAATTGTTGCACGATGTCTCACGGTACGCGACATTCAAAACAGTGTGCGCGCGCAGGTTGGTGCCAATTATTATTAAAAGCAATAGTGGCGATGTACACCATATGGAGCCCTCGCGTCTGCCACTATGATGGTCACAAACGATAGGATGTGGCGGATGTGATGCCGCGAAACGCGGCTCCATGGTGCACATGTGGAGAGATGCTTATCATGGTTGATGGGCGCAATATAACAGGCCGAGGCGCACCGCGCAGGGTGAGCAACTGCAGCAACCAACGGTGGGAGATGGATCACCCGATGTGCAATTTATGGTTTCACGCAGGTAACCGTGATCGTGTTGACAGTGAAAGAGAAATATGGCGTTGCGCTGTGGGAAATGGGGTTAAGGGAACATTGGTCCAGATTTATGCAGATTATCGGTGTCTCACAGAGATTGATATGCGCGGTGTTTTATTTGTGGGCGGATTTTTTGTGGTGAGTTATTTTTTTTTTTTTTTACGTTGTAGAGGATAAAGCCATACAAGGGGAATTTTATGAAGAAGGTGATCAAAAATTTACATATTGTAACTAGAAACCTTGTTTGTAACGTGACAGTAAATTTTTTCGTCATTTAAAAAGCAATTAGCATTTAAATAAATTTCAAAAACTAATTGCCTTTAATGAATATGCAATTTTAAAATTTATGATCCTACACTTTGCTGTAATTATTCATAACACCAACATCATGTGCTAAAAAGAATGACTTTCCATGAAGGCAGTCAATGTACGAAAATAAAGACGGGTTAAAATGTAAATCGTAAGAAGGCGTGAACACCCACACGTATTATTTACACATAAAACAAATCATTTAAGTCATAACAAAGATTTCGACGTTTCATTTAGGAAAACACCATAAAAATCATAAATAAGTTTAAAATTAATAACAATGGTTTACAATCATTACGCAATTGTTAGAAAACATCATTCCTGCATTAATGCAAACATGAATGCTCAAAAAATCCCTTTGATATCAAAGAAATAAAGTTGTTAATGAAATATAAAAGGTGATATAAGTGCAAGAGGACTTTAAAAAATTAAGCAACAAGGGCAATATGATACGTGGTGACACAACCCGATCCGGGAACACAGAAGTTTGCTCCGGACCGGGCTGTTTTGCGCCACTGTCCAACAGTTTGGTATTCAAACTGCTCTTGCGTCTTGGCCTGCAAATTTTTCCTATCTAAGACGATATCTCAAGTCTACCCGCAACGACACGCTGGGTTATCGAAGAAGATCATAACACGAGAATAACTGGAATGGTAAGCGTCAGCCCCAAAATTAGAATAAGCCCTAGATAATAATATGACATTGAAATACTGTACAGGAACTATTTATTTCACAGCAATCGACCTTAACGTGGCGCCAATTTTTAATAACTGCCAATGATTTGCGATAGTTAATTGATTACATTATTAATTAATTTTTCATTGGCTGATTATTTGTGCCTAAACACCATTACAGTTAAATATATTTCCTATATTTAAGCCCACGCACACGTAGTTTTGTTATGACTGCAATTAAAATGTATCTTGCAAAAAATAGGAATTTTCCATACAATTAATCATACAATGACAATCAAAATATTATCAAATATCTAGTTAGTTAGTTAGTTAGTTAGTTACCACACTTCAAAAGCGGCAAGCCTATAATATGCCAACACACTGCGTAGCGGCAAGTAGGTAAGTAACCACTTGTTGACACCCAGGCAATTGATTGGAAAACAATTTTTTGCACGGATCAGTGTGTATACTGTTTAATAGACCCAAAAGGCCACCAAAAGTTCAATGCAATTACCTTCAAGTAATTGCTTTTCACTTCCCATTTGTAACTCAATTTGTAGAACGTAACGGCTATTTGACAGCAAATAATCCGCTATTTGGTGTAGGAACGTTATCTGCGTGGTCGATCATTTTCGAGCTGGTGTATTTTAAGTTTATATAGGATTTAAATTGAGCAAAAGGTGCTTAGAATGGGAGTCAATAAATATTTGACCGCGGAATGTACATTGAACGGGTATAACCATGAAATAGCTGCAGACTTTCTTTCAATTTTTTGTGGTTATAATTTATATTTTTATCAATTCAAGGTTATGAAAAAGTATTGTACGCGCAGGCTCCATAACGCGACAATTTGTCCATCTGTCGTTTGAATTAGGATGTGAGGCTTGCGAGTGAATTTTAATTGATTGTCAATTACGCAATGAGCATGTCAATCTGTCTTTCTCTAATTGTCTTTATTGTACGACATTCTAGACGTCACAAACTAGTGAATAATTGTTTGCTTTTAAGCATTTCATTTTAAATTTCATTGAAAATCAATTTTAATCTAATGTGACCCGTGGTTTAGTAAGCTTGCGGCGAAGTTATTTAAAATGTCGAGTAATAAATAACTGTACACATAGAAAATCGCCTATTTAAAATACTTTTGCAAAAAATCAATTTAAAATTCTATTCTTTAAAGAAATAAAAAACACAATAACAAAAATAAAAATAAACCAACATTCATGTCTCCGCATATTTATCTCAAAACAACATTTTTATTTACCGTTTGCACTTAATGTAATTGATTGCTCATCCCACACAGCCATCATGATCAAGATTCAAGCCAACAATTGCCCCCCTCTCTTACTCTTTTGACAATATAAATTAATGAACAATTCACTTAATTTAAGCGTATGAGCAATTTATTTCCCTTGGCAGTGTTACCTTAAAAATAGCGAATATTTGTGCGCATTAATGTGCAAGAAGGTGCCTAATTTGAGTGTGACTCAAGCACATTGTGTCCCGCATTCATAATGTACTGATTCTACCTGTGCATTATATATATACGACAAGCTCACATTGTCTTCGCATCCACCGGTAAAGCAATGTGATCATTCGCGTGCGCGCGCACTTTTTATTTTTCTTACAACTCTATGGTGTAGAGCGCGCGCAATCTCAAAATTTGTACAGTTACAAAAATTCTTTTGGGGCCATCCCGCTCGCACAGTGGCCCAGCCCGGCCACAAAACTGGTCTCTTATTCATGAAGCGAACCACCACATGAAAAAGCTTGAAAAAGGGAACCACACAAATACACCAAAATACATGAAACAAAAAAATAAATAAAAAAAATAAAAAACACATAATTGAAAAGAATTTCTTTGCGGTGAATGCGGCGCGCGGAGACGGCATGCTTATGTTGACATGACGAACTTCTGTTAATCGCGGCCATGTTACACAACGCGTTGCGACCGCATGTTTGTGGCGGACACACTCTGTGTATAACGGTGATTGCAGATATTTGGAACCTGGATGGTTGAAGAGGCGCACAGGGCATTGCAAGAGGTAAAAAAGAAATACGCAGGTAAATAAGCATATACGAGTGTATTATACAAATGAAGTTTTCCGCGCACGCGCGCTCAAATGCCAATGTCAATTGCTGGTTATTAAATGTGCGTCCACAATCCAGAGCAAATGCGCATTCAGACATGTTGTGTTATTAGAATTTCGATTACACACATGTCGTGTATTTGGGAACGATTCACAGCTACATTTTATAATTTATGCGAAATTCGCTCGCATTTATTGTAATGAGTGCCACTTTTCAAATGACATGGGCGGCCCTACACGGCATAATGGGGCGCATGTACGAGGCGTTTAAAGCTGGCGCGCAAATAATCACAATCGATGTGTATGAAAAGCAGCTTTATAATAAAATAGCATAACCAATATTAAATGAATATTGGATAACGTACAAATATAGCTGTTGTTTTCTAGGTTGGGCCGTGTCAAATGGTGTATTGTTTTAGTGAGGCATGAAATTTGAATAAAATATTCCATTGTCTGGGTTGCCCGTCCCTTTGACTGGCTGCAGTAATTGTCGGTACATACACAAAACAGTATGTCTTTTTGAATTGATTACACCTCCGTAATGTGGGCTAACATCTTGGAAGCGTGTACAGTGCCTTAAATTTGAATAAAATATGAACGATGAACCACTATTGTAGAAATTGGTCGCGTGCTCAATGTTCTTTTCAATTAAAGCCGCTTGCACCATAATACAGTGCACTGGTTAAATATAATGTGGCGAGCTTTTTTAAATGAGACCACGCTCCGGGCACAACCCCCTAAAGGCGACACACGATTCCTCTATCTGGCTCGCTATATTATGTGTGAATTGAAGGTGGTGCTGCAGTCATTTATTATTAACTGCACAGAGATTATTAATCGCTATCAGTGGTGCTACATCGTACATTTATTGATACAGGGCATTTAATAATAAATATGCAATTGTTGTTGAAAACTCACCTTTGTTCTGTAGAGAGGATTGCTGAAGTCCCAGTCTGGTGCGACAAACAGGTAACCGCATTTGGAAACTTTTCGACACGCCTGGAATAATACAAAAATAAAGAAAAATAGTTTTTTTTTTTTTGATTTTGTTATATTGCACGTTTAAATTGTACTCTTTATTATCTATACCTATAAATATAAGTTAATTTGAATTGTTTTTGTTATATGCTAAATTATTATGGTTTATGAGGGTTTGACACATATATTTTTCAGCAAATGTATTAGAGCGCGACATGTCGCTTCAACTCACTGGCATGCTTTTGTAAGAATTGTATGTGCTAGCGTAGTTAGTTCCACAATTGACACACACTATCCGCGAATGCGATGCAAATTGAGACAATTTGTGGTATGATTGAGAGTGACACAAGTAAGCCAGCAACACGTTAATTTGCTATAAGTGTCAAGCTTTAAAAGAGATTGCCTTTGGGTGATTGCTTTCTTGTTTAGAGAATGGAATTGACATTGGTTGGACCATGAAAAAATTGTTCAATTGAGAAAATAGAAACTGTGGCGAATTTTATAGTTACATTTTAATCCGTTTAATTAATTTCTGTTTATTTATGATTGTAAATTTTTTTCACATTGTTATTTTATTTTGTTTCACAAGTATTTAGGACAGTTTAAAATTGTTTAGTAAAAGTATAGATAAACAAACAGCTGACTTAAGTCAGTTAAGAAATTCCCTTTTTTCCAATCCGGATTTTGAAAACACAATTAGTAAAGTCTAGTAGAAATTAGCTAAGAAGAACACACAAAACCCCAATGAGTCAATTTGTGTAATATATTTTCAGAATCACAAAAACCTTACAGAATTGAGTACGCTCAATTTAAATACATACTCAATTTACAAAATTACTATTTTTATAAATTGTTAGTCCTCCCAAAATTAATCATTCCTATCAATTGTTTTTTGCCGAAAAATATTCCATACCACGGCCATGATTTAATAATTCTAAACAAAATTGCCCTCACCCCGCTCTTGTGATAATATAATATAGGCAATCAAAACTGCGAACTATTTAAATTCCAGCGCCAATTGAAAGAATTTTAAACGATCATCAAAATAAAATCGCAAACGATCACAAGAAGTTGGACAGAAAAAAAAACCACAACACAACAACACGACAACAGAAAATTTCTACACATGGTGAAGAAAACATCTCTCATAAAAGTCCATCGCGCAGGTCTCTCCAGGGTCAACCATCAATTATTATTATGTTCTATGGAATTCGCATGGGGCTGCTCGGTGTGCCCCGCAGCACATATCAGCCAAATTAGTAAAGAGAGTAAAGTACAATTTAGCAGCATGACCTGGTTCAAGGTGTACAGCCGCCTGCGGATATTTGTCTGCCGCGCGCAGTTATATTCCAAGCGAAAACTGCCTGATGTACAAGAGTTACAATCGAGACACTGCACCATAGTAATTGTAATTTTGCCATAAAAAAAAAAAAAACAACAGTATTATATTGACGTTCACCTCTGCGTGTATGGTCAATTGAGTCGACGGTACATAACATAACCCTTCATTACTTAATGGTGTAGCATCAGCCATATTTGAACAAAGTGCATTTAAGTGCGCGCTAAGCTAACTCTATAATATTGCCATGTGTGTGGCGCAACAGCCAGCACAGCGCCGCACTCATTGTTGCACTTTATCTGCATGGTCAGAGTCATATAACACATTAAATTGAAAATTACAGACCATCAAGTCACACAGAATTGCGATCTAATATAAGTGATTTGCCAATGCAAAACATTTGCATCGCTGTAATTTATTGCGACAATAATTCCCAGTGCATGAATGTTTGCATATTATGCAGTTGCATTGCAAGTGCACGCGCAGACAAAATACAAGTAATGGCTGTTTTATAACAGTGCGCGCGAGAGTTGTAAAAAAAAGCACACAAATAATAGTGCTGCAGAGATGCATGGTGGAAGAGGATCCGCACGGACACACCTGTAACATGGGACAACGCAATGAAATGCACCAAAGCCATGCAAATATCTTTGGAAATAGGGTCAACTCGATTGCATTTTGTTGTGTTTGCACAGATGGAATTTACACTCTTTTTTTTGTAGCACGTTTCTTTTGAGTGCATGTAAATTATTTGTAAGTAGCAGTGAAGCTTTTGCGTGATTGCCACCAGTGAGGCGCTTACCTTCACACCTATACAGATCATTTTTGTTGCAATGACAATTTAATGTGATCATCAATCTGTTTGTTATGATATCATGTTGCATTGAAACAGTTAAGTAGTTAAACAGCTTTAGTGTCACTATAAATTTGATCATCACTCATTTGGTAAATTCAATTGAGAAAATGTTTCGGCTAGATCTAATCGATTTAGAAAAACGCAATAATTGCAAGTTAGCAGTTTTTGTATGCAAATGCATTCCATTGTACAATAAAACGGCTAACAGTAACAATTTAATTCCAATAGCAACTAAGAGAGTGTCGGCTTCCAATTCAAACATCACAGAATTTTCAGAAAACTTCCCAGCCCAATCCTGAGGTAATGGAAAGCGTTGAGTTGCCTCAACCCAAACAATGTTTTTCATTTTGCATTTCTTTTTAACTTTTATTTGTATTTTTTGCAAAAAATAAAAAAAGGAATGAAAACTGCCACAAGAGGAGAAGTGAACTAGTTTTGATTTATTGACTCGTTGCTTGTGTTTTCAATTGCATTGGCACTTAGTTGTGTATTTATCGCAAAGACTTGCATCATCCATAGATTTGAGTGCGCTTACGGAATGAGATCGCGCCTGCAGTATAGAAAATAGTTAAACATTAAACGTGTTGCATTGCAGTAACTGCGAGATGTCGGCATCAACAGGTGAAATTACAATTCGATTTTCTTTGCGCTGATGCATGGTTCTGCACATTGCAGTGTGTTTCTTGTTGCAATTTCGCTTCACTTACGAGTGCATATTATTTATTTTTTTGTATATGCAAGGAATGGGAGGAGTATGTGGTGGTGTTTGAGATCATTATTTCATGTGATCATTTTGATCTATGTAATTGAGGCGTAGAATGTTGTGACAAAAGACATTCGATGCAGTGTCAGGTACATGCAACGAATACAGGAAGAAGACATTTATTTAACTGATGTGATTAGATAAGGATGGAATTGTTCCTGCTGCAGTAAGTATAAGAGAAGTGTACGTTGAGAATGGAGAGACTGGGCGTAATGAATCTGGGATGTAAGATGGCTTGTGTCTTGAAATTGATATATTGGTGCAGAAAAAGTGGTGGATTGAGATAAGTGAGTATGGGGAATATTAAAGATGTAGATAATGTATGAAATAGAAGTGAGAAGGGAAAATTATTAATTAAAGAATATAACAAGGACGATTGCTGAGACGGAAAAATCAATTTAAAAAATAAACAATTATTACTGATCGCATTAAGTTAAGAAATTGTTTTGCATTCTATTATTGTTAAATTATGACCCACCAATCCTTAAACTTAATGAAAATCTCTTTATGGATTGTTTAAAATTTTGAGCCACTATTTAAGGTGGTAAAAATTCTGCTGTTCACTGCGAGTACCTAATAAGTTCCAAGAACTTTTAAATGTTCATCCCATACACAATTTGTCCACCTCAATCATCCACCGATACCATCTTCCCGTACAGCCGCCACAATATTCCCATACAGTGCATAAGAGCAGTTTGTTTGTTGTTGTTTTCTATGTCGTTTTTTTTTTGTTTGCAAACAAAAAACCTATCATTCGCATTACAACTATAACGGTTTGCCAGATCAATTGAATGCGAAATCGACCATTGAAAATCAAAGTCGTTCATCAGTTCGCACAGACCAGGAAATGCCGTGAACCGCCGCGCCGCAACCAGCTAGTATGGCTACATAGTTGAAAACATGAAGACCATCCATTACCGCATTGTGATGGGAGACCGCTGAGCGCATCAAATCAAATACATACAATACAGCAAGTATTGCTTTTGCGAAACCAATTTAGAGTAAATCTGCTAGACATAAAGTATGCGGTGGGTATGTTGTATCGCGCCCGGCTGGATATAGTGATACCCATTCGGTCATTGGCAGAAATATTATATGTATAAAATGATGCGCGTGGAGATCAGTGTGCGCTGGAGGCGCATCAGGCACGCGCGTTTAGCTAATCATAACAGAGCAGGGACATTCATCACTCGCATACCGTACCATTTCTGACAGATTTACAAGCAAGTTTCGCCATTTTAATTCGATCTTAACAAGGCCTCATTAAAGATGCTCACTAAATCTTGCAAGATTTATACAACATGTATTGAAACATGAAAATATTTATATTGGTTGGGATGGCGGACAACAATGGATTACGGCACCATTGGCATTTCCCAATTATGGACACAGCGCTGGATGATCGCTTTAACTACATATAAAGATGGGATAAAATGGGGCCATTTTGGATTTCATCTGCAATGACGCTGACTGGGTATTGAGGATAGGATTTTTTTCAGTGAAGTGGTAAATTCACGATTGCCTGTTTGTAAATGAGGAAACCATGAGTGAAGATCAATAATTTTTATAGAATTGCAGGTTGGTTCAATGCATTTAAAAAGAACAGATCAGTTTAAATTGTTGACGATTGAAAAGCTGATTGTTCTTCGCAACTATATTAGACAAATAAAGGGAAACGTTTTAGCAACATCACCCTGTACTCAATCAAAGTACAGAACAACAGATATTATTTCACCGACAACATAATTGATATGCTGTCTATTTAATTTTTATTGCTATCGTGTTCATTCAATTACGTCTGGCTAGAGATCGGACCATAAATCAAATCTGCGATGGAAATCAATTCAATATCCTTTTGCATGCACATGCGAACCAGCGCCCTTATTTCGCCTCAAATGGTTGGCGCAAGATCTGATTAGAAAGTAGCAAGTGCACTTTTCTACAGGCACAATCTGCAAGAGTGCATTTTTTTCGTTTCATTTCTTATGCTGTTTTTGTTGCTGTTTTGTGTGTACATTTTTTTACATTTTTTATTCTTTTCTTGCAAATAATATGGTGGCTTTTTCAAACTGCGCTTTCATCTTGTAGTTTTGTGCAAAGAAAGTTTCATGCTTAATGCACAATTTGCGCTGACGCTTTTTATTTTTTTTGCAATGTACTACGAGTTTGCGAATTGCGCAGAAATGAGTGCTGACGGTGTGAATTATTTGGTGCGAGCGCTGTAAGAAAAAAAAGCGCGGGAATTTCTTCAAAACAAAAAAAAAGAAACCAGAATGAGCAGTGAGCGCCTTCACCAAAAATTCTGACATGCTGAAGACCGTGATTTGCATTTGACGATGGTGAAAAGAATGCGGCATCTTCGAAGTTGCTGCAGCAGTCTGCGTATAATTTATACATTGATTTTTCTGATCAAATTCAAACTGAAAACGAATAAAGAAATGTAATCAAAATAGAATGAGGCAAATGAAAGAAAACAAATGCAGCAGCATAGTGGTCTGTGGTGGTGGCTGGATGCAGCAACACAAAAACTGTACATAGTTATAATAAAAACAACCACAACAACACTAAACCATCTTATATAGGGAGACTATGTGAAGAGTAACGCCAAGAGACGTGTGCTTGGCGATGGCTCATAGTGCAAATAGAAAAACAAAACAAGTTCATCGGCACGGCATGATAATAACAGAGTCTGTGCGATGACCATCGAGAAGCTACAGCTACATGGTGTGCTCTGCATGCAGAGAACAAAACCCATGCAGATAATATGTATGTACAAGTTGCAGCAAGATGATTGGTAATAAAACAACATGGAAGAGGGAAACACAAAAAAAAGTGATACCATGATAATAATGTAATGACAAATAAGATTAATCTCTCTTTCACTAGAATAGTTTATGGAGTTGGGATGTGGTTTGTTGGTGTATGACTGGCTGACCCATGTGGCACTGGAATAGGCACCAACGCAATATTGCATTTAAGCTGTGACGCGTCCCTAACTCGTTGTTTAGTTCTTATGTGAATTGTCGCAGGGTTTTTGTCCTCAATGTTCGTTGTGTTTCTTTCCCCCCCAGTCTCTTTCCTTTTTGCAAATGTGGCTGAACAACAAATGACCTTTATAAATGCTGATGCAGTGGACAAATGTTGCATTCATTTAACACATTTCATATGGGAATAGCCTGGGGGAGGGTGTGTTTAATAAAGAATCCTACGAAGTGCCGTAAAACTATTGGCGTATGTAATAGTTAGACTTTGTTTGAAATGAAATCGCGCACAACCGCTGGATGGCAGCGTTGCTAAAATGCACATAAAAAATGAATATAAACTAAATGGAATTACGGGATGATGTTCGAGTGGGATTATTGACAGTTGAGGGAATTTGTAAGACTTCCTGTTTGTGCGGCCACATTGAGTGCTATGTGTTGTCCAGCTAGTTTTCTTACATTATATTGCGATACATTAAAATTTGTACAAAGTCTTCCTCATGGCTCATATAAATTTTTTACACACACAAACACAAATAGTTCCAATAAAATATGCTTAGTATAGAGTTTGTATAATATGAAGAATTTATTTATTGGCAAAAGTGGGATGCCTTGGTGGTTGCACAATGCACATTAACGCGGTGTAAACTGCAATCGCGTATACAAATGCAGCACACCAAGCACACTCGCATAATATGACAGGTCGTTGCCGCCTGACTCAGAGACATTAATTAATATGCAAGACGCACTTTAATGTACCGTAATAATACACACATTCTGTACACTGCATTTTACCACGCAATGCAATTTTATTTACAGTACGTTATTTGTTTATAACTTTTGTAATTTCGGGAGCTTGATGATTTTATGTGCGCATAGAGTAAGAAGACCCACCGGGCACTGGGATTGAAGAAGATGTTCTGCTGCTGCCAGACAATCATGCGTGCGGGTACACAATACACACCACATATGTGTATGGGTGATCATGCACACGGACCAATTAAATGGCAATCAAATTAAGAATGCGCGTAAATTGTGATCGTGTGTAAAAGTGGCGACGAACGGGCACATTGAACTGTGAAGCTGGCTGCCTGTTGTTTGCCTGCCTGTTGGGTATAAAGAAAGTATAAACTTTCCATTACACATATGTGTGTTTTGTGCGGTACATGTAATTATTGTATATTGTGCAAAATGTGAAAACGGTGTGGAGCGCGTGTGTTTTGTTTTTATAAGCTGCGTTCGCTTATTCGACAGCAATTGCTTTTGACCAAGCGCTCCTCGTACACACAGCCACCGGCGAAATTCATCAAAACTTGCGGCGACTTCCAAGTCAAGTTAATATGGCTTTCCTTTATGGGTATTATCAAGTTATAAGCTACAACACACGAGTTACTCCTCGCCGTTGTTTTATAGACACATCGTGAATAATGAATTTCATAAAATGATAGGCTTATTTGATCACACACTGCGCACACACACGTAATTACATGGGGGCTATTTAATGAGACGATGGGATGCACTAGTCTAATTTGTTAGAATCTCGTTCCGTATCATTAATAATTATTATAACTCATATTGACCTATATTTATGGATTGGTGAAGGGGATGAAATTGAGACTTAGTGGGCGACCAAGTTCAATGAACGATTAAGTTTGACAAATCAACATTTTAATAAATGGAAATGCCTCAACCATAATTTGAGTGCGTATTTATACGTTAGTTAATTTAAAATGCATGGCAGACATTACATTGGAAAAATATGTGTAACTTAAAAACACACTTTAATGTGCGGCAAAACGTGTCAGATTGGTCATTTCGTAAAGGAAAATTGAAACTCGTTTCGTGACAAGTGCGCGTCTAGGCTGCAGACTTAAGCTAGTGCAGGACAACATTATATTAGGAACATTAAAATAAATATTAATACTGCTTTAATGCTACGCGTTGAAAATGTGCATGCCCCATTCGAAGCAGCATGGCCTCTCACATTTTAATCGCACACATTTAATTAGTTTTTAATGTTCGAAGCACCTACATCATTAAATTTAGTATGTTATTTATAAAAACGAGTATTACCAGCAATTATTGAGCGCTGGTGCGACTGTGGTTTCGCTAATTAAATTCACTTATTTATTCAATTGCCGCGTAATGTGGCGAATAGAAATATTTTTCAAATACATGGTCAAGCGAGTTGCTTATCGAGATCTTTACAATAATTACAAATATACTGAAAATTGAGCGCCACAATTTTATTCATCTACTGAAATATAGCAAAACGAAATGAATCGAACAATTAATAGTATACCAGCAGCTCATATAATTAACGTATATTGTGTAATGTCATTCATTTCTGCCTATATTATTTCCAACCTATATCATTAAGATCTTCCATTCCTTTAATCACATTATTTCTTTTCATTAAAATTTTCAATCAGCTCTTCATCTCTCAATCTTTGAAATTCAATCAATTATATGCTACCTGAATTCCCATGCACAAGAATCAACCAAATCCCCCATTACAATTTACAACATTTAATTCGCTTCTTCTTTTTAAAATTATTCGTCTTCTTGTGGTTTTCTTGTGTTACCCGCATACAAGATTGCGTATATATAAAGTACTTCCAATTGCCACACTAAACTCCAACGGCCTGAGACATCTTGTTGCAGCTAATCCCGTTAATCATTGT
This sequence comes from Sylvicola cinctus, assembly GCA_963854165.1. NCBI lineage: Eukaryota > Metazoa > Arthropoda > Insecta > Diptera > Anisopodidae > Sylvicola > Sylvicola cinctus. The sequence goes on from OY974082.1 coordinate 46,591,937, forward strand.
TATATTCGCTATCTGTCACTACTTACAAGCAGCAGCGATCAATTGCACCGACGCAGGAAGACGCTGCTGCATCTCCATCTCAGGTTTCTTATTTACAAGATGCGTTTTACCTGTACACACACTCGCTAACCGAGAGAAGTAAAGAGGATCGCAATTGCAACCATAAAATGCAACGTAAAATAAACATGCATGCAATACAAATTTCCTGGAAAATCATAAACAAGACGTCTCTGCATATAATCGATGGCTCTGATGCACTTGATCACTGCGCACAGTTTCAATGTAAACAAATATCGAATGACAGAAATATTTATAAAACTGGACACTGCGCAGGCCACAGACTACACAACAACAGTGCGTTGCATCCCAAAGCGCAATAGCATCCCGCATCCACCTAGACCGCTAATTAAGGTTAATATTGATCAAAAACATAATTTCTCCCAGTTAAGGTTTTCTCCGTTTTATGTGCACGCCGTACTATATATGTGAAAAGACGCAAAGAACTCGCGCGTTGTGGGTCAGATGCGTGCCACATTGCATGGTGATCCGAATCTGGGTGCGCGAGCGCGATCAACTGCAACTGCAGCAGCAAAACACAACGTTGTATAATGTAAACAAAATTGGGCTTGTCTGCCATTACGTCTGTTGAATTGGCCTACGGATGAACGGGGCAACAACACAACACATAATATACGTTCGCCGCACTCACATCCAGAAGGTATAGATATATAATATTATGGTGGACATTGGTCAATGGTCGCGAGGAGAAATTATCGCGTTTTGTACAATTTATGTTGTTTTATAGGCATTCACAACAAACACTGCACCGTGTAGGTACACACTGAACATATGAATGGATGTGGTGTTTCTATATTTGATGACAACTGAACTGTGAATGGATGAAGATTAACTGTGCTTTTTATATTATTATGTGTGTGGATTGTTGTGGATCTTCTTATAGTTTTATTACGTGAATGATATAAGGTAAACTCGTACACGTCGCGTCGAGCGCAGGGAAACCGCCAACCATGGCTGCAACATTGCAAGACAAAACGAGCAATAACTGCGTGTGACGAATGCGTTGGCATTGTGTGCACAATATTTTGGTGGGGGGACACTGGGGAGGCCTTGTTTTGATGCGTGGTAATATGATTCATACCATGCACTTTGGTTACGCAACAATGCACGTCTAAGGCGTCTAATCTTGTGGAAAATGTGTTAGTTTAATGGATTTGTTGCGTCGTTTTAAGCCGTTTATTTGTAAAATTTAGTTCAAACGAAGTTTGTTTATTTTGTTTAGTTGTTTTCATAGCATATGACGGAGGTTTGTGATCGCGAAAATTGACACAATCTCATGTAGTTTGTGCGGTAGCATGAGCTTTTAACTGGGGCTGTCAACCAAAACGGACACGGAAGTTTGAAATTGAAAGGGAATTCGACTATAAGCATACAAGCACGTAGTGTTTCATATTTTACCAACAATTATAAATACTATTTATTTGGTAATAAATAATAATCCAGTTGAAGCACATTTAAAAAATGAAAACATAAAAGCTTCAAAACTCTACACACAGACTTTAAACATCCGTTTGTAAAAGACAAATTCTATACGCTCTAGCTATAAGTAAACACAAAACTAAACGCGTAAACAAATAGAAATTCTTTGTCACCATGCATTCAGAATTAAATAAAACAACATTGATGTGTTAAGACAATATGGGATTAAATGAATGGGATAAATTTTGTTTGATCAGACAAAAGTGTAAAGAGATAATGAAAACAATAACAACGCACGGATGTCACAAGAATAAACAACGCAAACGGAAAGAATGGAAATGTTATATTAAGACTATAGTGGCAGCCAAACAAAGCCCACAAATTATATTATTCAAATGCGGTTTATTAAAGTCATAAGTTAAATAAAATTTTAGAGATCTCTTAAAGCTGTTTATGTAATGGGGACAATCTACAATCTTAAATGTTATAAATGTTCCAGAAATGCAATGATGTTGCTTGTTTCAAAGCAATAATACTTTCCACATGATTTTAATCCGAAACTATGGACAATGGGACTAATCAAAATGTGTAAACAAATTATTCATCGAAATTTAGAAATGATTATTTTAATAATAACTATCATATTTTGAAATTTACGGAACAAAGGCATTTAATGAAGAAATGTTGAGTGCTGTGGAAGATCACTAAAATGTGATTTACATGAAAAGAAGCTCTTCAGTCTTGAATAAATAATTTATATTTTTCTCATACCTGTAATGGGTTTCTTTCAAAAAGTCGTGAAGTATGTGAAACAAATATTTTTAACAACAGATATTTTGAATGACTTCCGGTTTAAAAGTTAACAATTAACAGGTGTCCTCGTTTAACGAGTATAAATAATAAATTATGTTCCACTTTATTTAAATATATTTCGATAAAACAATTTTAAATAAAATTATTAATTTAAAAAGGCTTAAGTATTTTAATTGAAATATTTTTTCGTTCACATTTTTGAACGTAAGATCAGTCAAAACCGATAAAAAAAAGTAAATTAAGTAACAAAGACAAAATGACGCAATCGTTGATAGAATATTTATCAAAAGTGTCATCAAATTGTACATCATTTGTACGCCTCAACACATTACAATGAAAACAAATGTTAAGTTAAAAATTCAATTATGGTAATTTTGTTACTCAATGACATGTGGCAAATGGGTTGTTTTATTATGCTAATCCGCATATGCGTAAAAAATATTCAACCGAAATAGATTCTTAAATCCAAAATACTAGAATTTCTTAATACTCAAAACATCCTCTGAAACAAATCATAAGATTCGGAGATTGAAAGAAATGTGCGGCGGATAACATTAAACTATTATTCAGCTTTTTAGCTGCAACATAATATAAAGAAACAGTCGATCACTAATTCCCAAATATATGCATGTAATTCAATTTAATACCAAAAAAATCTCTGCGGAATGTCACACAGAACCTCTCAACGATAATAACATAGCATGCGGGATAAATGTGGATAAAAATATAAATTTACATATTACAGCGCATATCAACAGTTTCGACACCAGCTTCATAAGTATAGCGGGAATAATATGGGATCCTAGCACTCGATAAAATACACATCGTATATACTACAAGTGGCAAACGACATGAAACTGGTTTGTTGAATGCCAAAACGACACGATCAGGAATGTTCCCTATAATAGCCACAATCTACATTCTACATGCATACAAAATCTGTAGATTTAATAGTGATCACAAATCAGTATAATAAAGGCGTTATGCAAAATGATGTATGGTAATTGTATTGATCGAAATCATTGGAAAGTCGGCCATATAGTCAAACGACATGCGGTACAAATAAAAGCCTCCACCAAAAAAGTGTGAGATGTGTGGATTGGAGTTCAACGTGTGCGATAAAAATTCAATATTTTATAATCCATATACGGGATGCGGATTTAAGAATGGAAATGGGATGAAAGTACGTACCGCGAATACAATGAAATAAATCAAAAATACGTAGAATGAATGAATATCGGCGTCCTGAATTTTTTTCAAAATTCAGTTTTGATTAAGTAACTAAAATTTATTCTGTTTTTAAATTGCTATTTTTCCATCAAATTCATCCCCTGAAAAATGCTATAATATTACTTTTTATTATGTCAAATCAACTCCACTTAAAGACTGGAAATATTCCACAGCATACACAACCAAGAAATGGAACACATAAAACCAATTTATTGACGTTCCTAATCCCCATCGGGAAATGAAAACGGCTTCACTGAATGGCTTGGCATGTTTTGTATCGGTCCCGATAGACCAAATCAAAATCTATTAATTTGTTGATGTTGCCTCTTCATTAATTGGCTTTTTATTTCGCCCTAAAAGAAGATGTGTGTTAACGTCTTTAAGGTTAGACGCAGAGACGTGTGATACTACAGAAAAATCGGTATACAATGAGGTAACAGAAACGGATAACACTAACGCATGATGAAACGACGCACAACAACGATACACGTCCAGCTATAGACGCGCAGGGAAACAAAAACGCCAGCTCTTGGATGGAATAATAATAAGACAGGTCCTATCTCAAGGCTAACACACATTTACCATCGTTTGGGACCACATCCAACATATTATTGTGCTGTATAGTTAAGTACAACTGAAGAAACACACAAATTCTTTTTTAATTCACGGCTCTGGGTTCTTTGTCTGATCAATTCTTATTCGTTTCTTTTAATATTAAATACTTACATATAAAGAATCTCTCTCTTTTAATTTATTTTGATAGTCTCGTTTTTGCCCTCCTGTTTGTTATTATTTATTGGAAACGATAAAAGCGAAACAATTTTAAATAAATTGGAAGCCTTCGGTATTTAATGTAATGATTGTTTGTTGGAATTCTGTTGAAATCGATGTTCCGTGTGTCAGTGATGCTGGGGAATGGGGGATGCAGCATGCGTGTGTGCGGCGTGTTTATATTGTGCAGTGTGTAGGAGCTTACATAAGTCTTATGTCCGGCTTTAGAAACATCTTTATTGCACTGGGTATTAAATACACAAGCCAAATGCTGATAAATGTTATAAATTGAACACGAGTGTTAATGAAAATAATACTTCGAATAGGTGCATCAGATGCAGATTGTTTTAGGGATTTTAATACTAATTTGTTTATATTTCAAAACTCAAAAAAAAAAACTTTGGTGTGTACACAATAATTCATTGGAGATCCCGAATCAAACAAATCATATAGCTTTAAAAATGGCTTCACAAAATGATATGGAAAGGGCATTTTGGGCAAAAAAATCAGCTATTCTTGCCTGTCGTAAACACATTATATCTCAAAAACCATTCGTTGTATCAAAAAGGCCTTAGTTGTGTACTTGTAAGAACTTATCATTAAAATAACGATTCTGTGTTGAAGACCCTTAAGTACACTAAAAAGACATTTCATTGTTTTTTAAGAAAAAAAAATCAAACTGTGAGAATTTTTAATGATAAAAAAAACATTGTGCAACGTCAAAATTTTTACAATCTTGTTTTTTTCGGCCTTACATTGGCCATAAAACTAATAGCCCTATTTCAAATTTTGTTAAAATTTAGGCCAACAAATCATCCATATCATAAAAATTCAACTTGAAAACGTGCTTAATTAAAAATTACATCACATTGAATATTCGGCCATGAAGACCTCAATAATCGTTGTTAATTATAGAGATTTTAGGAATAACCTTGTTAATAATTTCAAAACAAAATTGAAAGGGCGCGCACAAACAATCAAAACAGAAATAGGTTTTGATTATCTAAAATTCACACAGCTGTATTTTTTAAGAGGGATCCGTCATTTAACCCCTCATTCGCCCTTGTATAAAAATACTTAAACTAAAATTAAAGCGCTCTATTATAAAAACTGGAGTCTTTAATTAATATATCCGCCGTAAAAAAAGGATTTGGTAATATTGCAAAAGATGAATCCAATTAAAATCCAACCCGTGGGCACCTTTGTATTCGTTTACGGGCATTTGTTTAGTTCAAACTGAAAAATTTTGTAGACAGAAGTCGCCCATTTTGCCTAAAATGCATCTGTGGTTTTGAAAGTGTTTCGTTTTACCTTTACTGTGATTTTAATTTAATTTTTGGAAAACAAAACTAATCATAAATTGTTTTAAATTAAGCATAAAATGTTAATGAACCATAATATTGACACAATTTTCATCCTCTAAAATTAACATACCATGCACCAATTCAGCGTAACCAAACATCTCATGCAGAGGAAACACCAGAAACCCACACAAATGCGCCATAAATCAACAATTATTCGCTATGTGCAGTCGGATTAGGTAATTTTAAAGGTTATAATTAGTCGGCATAACTCTTTTACAAAAGCCAATGCAGCGTGCATGCTTCCACACACCGCTTGCAGCAGCATATTATACGAAAGTAAATCGAATTGACTGCACTATATAGTGCACGCGCGCATATATAATTAATCTCATTCAATCATTTGTGCGGATGCTAAATCCACACCTAAAAAACCAACACACAACGCCGGGGCAGAAAGAAATGCAGCGCGCGTCCAGAACGGTTATTCAAATTGTGAATGCAATAAATTGTGCATGCGCTGTGCAAATAACTCCGCCTAATCAAATGGTTTAACACACCAAGTTATGCGCTGGCAACGCGAACGCATTGTACGTTTTTTCACACACAATGCAAAATAAACGTACGTCACAATGTGCTTAAAGGTCTTAAAGGAATTTTACAACTATGTATGGATTGTCTATGCACCTATCTGTGCATGCAAAAAGTGCTTACAGAAAAAACAGTTAAAGCGCGAACTCACATACAATGTGGTCATAGAAATCGAATACTATCGCTGCGCATTAAGCTCAAGTCTCAACGCTGCAGTTCCCAAAACAAACGCCGCAAAATACAATATTGTTACAATATAACGGTTTATATATGCGCGCGCATTATAATGTTTTACAACTGATGCGCGGAATTTAAGTTGCACGTGAGCTTTGTGGAAATTGTGTGTGTGTGTGTGTGTGTGTGTGTGTGTGTGTGTGTGTGTGTGTGTGCAATTGGTGTGTGATTTTGTGGTGCAAGAACGCGATGTGCGGTTCTTGAATTGTTATCGAAGCTATCGCAGGAGTTTTTGTTTAACTTTTTTTATTTGTGAAAATATACAAGCACAATTCAACAGCTTTAATGGCAAAAAGCATACATTCGTACATATATTGTAGCAAAAATTGCAAAAGAACAACAATAGTAAAGGTAATTGCATTTCCCAACTGCATTTTTTGTTTGTTGCAATACGTTTTATTGTTTGACGTTTATTCTTGTCGCACGTATGTATTTGTGATGCAAAATGAAAATTGAAAAAATATGTTACAATGAATCAAAGTAAACATACAACAAAAACGAAAACACATTAAATGGGACACAGCGAACGCACAATACTCATTAAAATCCAACACTGCGCAACGCATGACAGATTCTCAACATTTTGCGCAGAAGGCGTTACAATTATTGCCACATTATGGTGACTGGGTGTCACACAGTCGTCGCGGAAGTGGAACAATTGTGTGTCCTCCCAGTAAGCGCACATTACTGCACATACATAAACCTATCAATATGTGCGGACAATGTATCAGCTTTATTTTAGTTTCATCTGCTCCCATCGTTTTGTATCGACAAAGTTCTATAGTTGCGTTCATATTATGCTTATTCACCCAACATATGGGTCGCGCACCTTTCTCTTACATCAACATCCATTGCGGCAAACATGAACAACACTCATGGCGCCCGCAATATTTATATATGTATACCAATAATATAGGTTTAATGTGTAATGACTTGGCGAATATTTTTCCCCAACATTTCTCGCACATTTAGGCATTAAACGCACACGAATAAACAATATCGCAGCACGCATAACACTCTTAAGAAAGTGATAAATATCGGCGTGAAATTATTGAACATAATATAAGTAAATATGTATTAAGTATAAAATCTTCAATAGGATTATATGTTTTTCAACAAACTAATTGAATATTACACATTATTACATATTCATATTTATGAACACACAATGAACGATTGGTGGCGCAGAAATTAATTTTCTTATGTACCTATTGACGCCAATTGGTTATTAAGTGCTCATATCATGCAAATGGAATATATTACAGTACCGTATGGGATGATGGTGCAATAAACCCATGAAAGACGTGCCCATGTGTGCCGGCATTTTTTTTTTATGCAAAATAGGATCAAGCGTACCACACTGTTGGGCAGGGAACACTGCAATCAACTTTTTTTTATCGATTGAATTTCGACTTTAAAATGTTTTTTTAAATATAATAAATTTAAAATTGTATGAAACATTGACCTTGAAATATATTGTAAATTTATAAAATTAAATACATTTTTATAATAAATGACTTTATAATTCAAAATTATTGACCTTGAATTATTAATTACATTTATTTACCGTAAACATTTGATAAACCAGAGAAAAAAAAAACAATGTCGCCGAAGTAAATTGGAAAGAATTTCACTTAATACATTTTTAGTTAAAATTGTCATAAAATACAAAAAATGATGACCTTGAAAACTTTTATTTTCAAAATAAAATGAATCTGCTATACTTTTTTATTAAACATCTCTAGCACTTCCAATTTTTCCACTACGTTTTTCAGAATCAAAATATAGTCAAACAGCTTTTATTTGAAAAAATGACTTAAGTGGGAATTTACGGAAGATAAGAGATGCACTTGACGTTACAACAGGTGAAAACATTCATTGAGCGGTTATTTAGAGTGGTTGTTTGATGCGCGTATGGCTCATCTTGAGGCGTTTATGATATGATCGCACGGCTGTTCCCATTTAGCACTCTCATAAACATGCGCATTTAAGCAGATGAGTTAACTGATTTATTGCTGTAGATGACGGTTAATGGTGAGGCAGGATGACTTTTTACTCGTAATGGAATTTTACATGAAATTATAAAAGGCTAGCCCCATCAGTGAATAACAAAATATGTTTTCAATGAAAAATTTAAAGGATTTAATGGATGTGTTAAAAGTTGAAATATAATTGAACTTTGATGAATGATTTTAGATGTAAATGTCAAGTTTAAACACTTTTATTGCGTTATTTATTATTTAATGCTCAATAAATAATTTTTAATGTAACTTTATCGATATTGGTAAAAGGAATGGCCTAGTTTTGTGGCAATAAGAAAGGTTTTTACGTCATAAAAAACAGTTTACAGAAACTAGGTGAAAGAACGTCAATTTTCATTTTACATTTTACACTTTGAAAGTGGCGAGCTTTCATGCCAGCATAATAAGATCTTATTTAGATCACATTAAGGTGTGAATTACGCAAATTTATTCCATAACCGAATTTAATTTATTGATTTTTACAGTAAAAAACAGGTGCATGCGACTGATCACCTCACTATCTTGAAAAACAACTTAAATCAATTGCACCATTAAAATTTCCGTGCTATAACAAATTAAATATTCAAAACTAAAAATTGAAAACAATGTGCTTTCTTATAATTTTGAGGTCATTCCCTGTATTTTTAAAAACACGCAGCTGTCGGTAAACATAAGACCGATCGCGCTTTAAATTTCGAAATGAACATGTACTCGCACAAGTATTTATTTCCTGCGTAATTGTGATGAATATGTAAAATGGAAATTATTCAAGTAACCACTCAGTCAAATGGTTGAAACCAAACAATGCGCATGTTTGTGAGTGGCCATTTAAAACTAATCACTAAACAATGAATAAATAGCGTAACCGTTATTGTTTAAATTAGTAATAATGGTTTATACTTGAAATGCATAAAAGCTGAATGACTTCAATCAAATGCTGTAATAACTATAATGCTGATTGAAAATGCACTTATGGAAATCATTAGGTAACTAATTATTTCATAAACATTGACATGAATTGAAATGAGACTCTTTTAAAGTCAACTAAATGTCGCTTGTCGCTTGTACTCACGTCACATTTAAAAGATATTTATCAGTCATGTTGTTAAATGTTGGTCACATTACAATGCCTCATATGTAGCAGCCACATTGATATAACGAGCAACTATATAGATTGCATTTTAATTTAATTGGATATTTCATTATGTGGGGATTTTTGTGCAATTGGAACCAAACCTTTGACTTTAACAACGTCGATACAACTTATACGCTATTAATCAACATTCCATGCAATAGATTTCGTGCAAATATTCATTAAGCCGACTCTAAAATAAATTATAACGATTAGAATGTACATTGAACAAATGTATAATGATTTTGCCATCAAAGCTGTAGACAAACTTGATCTGCACACCTCAGCGCAGTGCTCCACTTTCGTGATAAATCTAATTAAATAATTAATCCATCAAAAGCTGTCAGGAGTGAAAAATGAAGCCGTTCCTGCTCCAACGCACGCATACATGTCCGCATAAAAATGTGTATCATAAAGCATATTTTATTGACGATTTTCGGTCTTAATTTCAATTGAAAACCAGTCCAGCAGACACCGAAACCGGTTCACAATTGCCTGGATACAATTAGTACATGTATACATAGGCATATTTGTAGTTTTAACAATACACAACATACGAGGCAAGATCATATCACAGCGATTTATCTAAAAAGCTTAATCATCAATAAAGTTGTTACAAAAGCGTTTTTCTGCACGTTGCTGTTTTTTTTTTTTTTTCATTTTTATATTCCGCCTTATTTCCTCCTCCACACATGCACATTATATAAATATTCCTACATGCCGAAACAAAACGTGCAAATGATCCAAGGACATGTCACGAAAACGTCATTCTTGCACGCAAATTCAACGCAGCAGCAGCAGCAGCGGCAACACCAATTGCCCACAATTTGACGCTATTGTTAACGTTGACGAACACACTTTACATTATACGTTTTATAATGACAACAACAGATGAAGGTCGTCGATGTTAGAGCTTTTGGAGTCACCTCCAATTGGCACGACCGCCTCAACGCACAGATCACAATAATTACAAAATGTTTTATTGTCGGGCGTACGTATTTATTTTTAGTTTAATTTTTCCGTATAATGTTATTGTTGTTATTTCCTTTGAAAATGGCACCGTCATTAGTTATTAGTCTTGTTACTCATTACACACACATAAATAAAATATTTGAAATTTTTTTGTCATATTGTTTAATGACGGCGCGGCGCGGCATTAAAGATCCGTATTGTTCAGGTGTTTGGTATACGAGGACACTGTGTTCATTCAGTGCAACTTCAATGCAACAAAATTGTTTGTAAATTGTAATGCAAATTTTATGGTTTAATTGTATGAACAATTATTTAATAAGCAAAGAAGTTATTTACAATCATTTTTTAAAAACTTAAATCAACATTGATTGTTTTTTGATAAACAAAAATAAAATGGGTGACCTTGAAATAATTAAAATATTTTCTGAATCAATTGTTGTCGCAAATAAATTAATTTGGTTTAAAAAGTGTGATTTGATGACCTTGAGTCTTTTCGCACAAAAATATTGGGCTGATTGTTTTCTTAAAAATTGCATTTTTATAAACCTCAAATAAGGCACTCCTCCCATAAGAAAACATCAAACAATTATTCTATTTAAATATTATATTGGAAATAAATTAAAAATCAGAAAAATACGTATTTTAAATTTGTTTTATTTCAAACTCAAAAGCGGTTAACTATATTGAAGAAAGTATCTTTAATTTAAAAAAACACGTCGTTTTTAAATTGTTTTCTAAGATGCATTTGAAAATATTTATATTTTAGATGATGGTCTTCCGTTTAAGAATAGTTAAATGAATGTTTGGCTTTAAAATTGCCAATAAGTATTCATTCAATTTATACTTCACAATTTAGTAACTTAAATTTAAAACTGATGACCAGGAGATTGAGTGTTGACCATGCATTCAATAACTGACCAATTTAACGCGAAATCAAATAGACAATAGTAAAAATACCTTCTTACTTCTTACGTAATCCGAATTATAACAGAAAAATTCACTGTATAAGCACTAAATAGCAAATATGTGTGATTTCCTTGTGTTTATTTAACCAATTCCCAATCATTTACTCGCTGAGTCTTTTGTGTACTCACGAAATTAAAGATAATTGAGAAAAAAAAAGCAAATAGATTCGTCGTTAACGGTTTAACTGTCGATCGCAAATGATTCAATTACACACATGTGCGTGCGGCATTTAAAACAAAAACATCAATTGGGATGCGTTATGCTTTTACTCGCCATCGTATATAAACCAATCATTTAGCAATAATGTTTTGCCACGCATCAGCACAATTCACAAATGGAGTGCTATTTCGTTGCGGGTTTTTTTAAGTACGAGTAGCATATTATTTTTCCAACTGTTTTGCGCGATACATAAAATGGTTGTTTCATTTTTGCAGCAATTCGATGTGTGCGGAGATTGCAACACGGAAATATTGCCAACCACGAATATGACAGATCGCGTTTCCAAACAGTATCATGTCACTTTAATGTGATATGTGGCGAAATGCTAGACATACGAGTTTGTTATGTGATGTGCACGCGATTTTTAATATCATGTAGCTACTTCGTACTGCGTTGTTGCAAACGAACTGTAATATGGGAAGTAAAAGGTACAGGATTTTTGTGCTATTGCAATTTTATTTAATAACGGGAAATTAACTGTTTAATTGCATTTAATGCATCATCTTAAAAAATAAAAATAAAATGTTTAAACCATTCATTCCTTTTAGGTTTTAAGTGTGTATTTTCGATAATAATGAGTGTTAATGATATTAGGAAATGAATAATTTTTTTAATCTTAATTATTGCATTTATATTTAATTAAGTTTTTCTTCCTTTATACAATTACGATAGTTTCTATTTATTAAACACGTGTCAATTCGAAAAAATGTTGTAAACAAAAATTAAATGTAAATGAAAAGATATTAATTACAATAAAAGTTACGGTTTTAAAAGCTCCAACAAAAAATCCGAAAACTTTAAGTCCTTATTTTAATACCTAATCGTTATTTTAAAAATGTTCATCATTAAACTAAATGATATTTACATTTTCATTTTAATTGATTTATGATCGCAACAACAACACCACCTGAAAACCGGTATAAGCCAATTTAAAGGCCGTTACACACAATCCAAGGCTCCATCTATTAAAGCGAAGTATAATAGTCGGCGCAACTCCGCATGATATGCCCATCAACCAAAAGCCGCTTATCACAATTTAATTAAGTTAATCTCCATATTAAGCTCTCTCACCACACGCATTAACTTTATATATAGGTTATGTAGTACCTTTTCAATACAAAAAATATTTAAAAGTTAACCGCAAATACCATAAAGTTGTGGTGGTAGTCGTCGTCGATCGCAGTGACAGCTCTATTCACATTAAAATAAAAGACAAAAAGCAAAAAATAAATAAAATACGCAAAGTACACCACACTCGAGACGCAACTCTGATTGCATTGTCCTTCAATCCAATTAGTGAGTGAACTGACAACGCATAACACAATTCAAATGTAGTCAACTTTATTAATTCATCTTCATTTAACCTTAATTTTAATACAAACCAAATGAATTTAAATACAACATTTGAACTTTGAACAATTTCTTCTGACTAAGTAAAGCTGCGTTATGAGATGCGGGGCGTGTCATTGGACTTTAAATTATGGATATATGTACAATCGTAATACCGTTCAAGAAAGCATAATATAGGCAAAATTATACGGCGATGTGTCTCTATATGTGTCAATAGAGATTAGTGGCAATCAATTATTATAGCATTATAGTAAAATGGTGAGTTTGGTGACATCGACAACATTTATATCGTTTATTTATTTATGCAAGTGATCGTGTTGAATTTGTAACTAAATGCGAACATATGTAACTTTATTTTAGCAGTTCAACGGACTTTTTAATTTATTGCAACTCAGTATGGTAGTAATTGATTCTTACATTCGCACACTTTTTCGAAAAGAAAGTTAATGATGCATAAACACGTTTTGACATTCCTGAGTGCAAAAAATTTTAACACAAAAAAAAAATTTGCGAGCATTTCAACGTCAAAATAAAAAATTCAAAGTCACAATATTCATATTTCAGAAACTATTTAAAAAAAAGAGAAATTATTTGTTATAGTAAAAAGAGTAAAACTTTGCAAAACATTTTAAGGAAAAAATCTAAAAATTCGTTCCTTTTTTAATTATTATTTATTTTTTTATTATAATTAATTATTAAAAATTTTATTATTATTATTGGCTCCGAGTTCTACAATTATTATTTTGCTCTAGATTATTAGTTTCTTATAAATTCACACCTCAGCTAAGATGTATGTTGTACCAGGTCGTAATAAACTCACACCTCGCTCTCCCTGCGATGTTTTTTTTGAATTTAATTAAATAAATTGATACAACACCAAATATATTGCTTGCTTACATAACACATACGCTATTCAATTCAGCATAAAGCATTAAGTGATGTATTGGATGTTATGTGATTTTGATATGTGTAAAACACAACATTGATAATTTTTTTTGTGACAATCTATTTGTAATATGCACGAGCTGTGTTCAGGAAAAACAAGAAAAGTCCATTTAAATACATTTCATTGGCAATTATCATCAATTAAGTGTCACAGGCATATATGCCCGTATAGATAACCATTTGATTAATTTCCATTTAAATGTTAAACTGTTTTGTGGTCATTTTAATGTGTTGTGTGAATTGTAAATATGGGAAAATATGGGTGGAGATCGAATGATAATTTGAGGCAACACGTAAAATTTATTAATAAATATTTGATTTGGTGACATATGATTTGCTGTAAAGGTAGTAAAATTGAGTATTGTGTGAGTTGGTTTGAGTTTTCGTTTTGCAGTTTTAGTCTAAAACGATTTAAACCCCAAATTATTATAATTTGAAATCCATAAAAGTTTTTCAATTTTGCAGTTAAAAATTATTAAGTTGTTGAATTTCATACCAAAATTGTATTGTCAACTGAATTTAATGACTTTTAAAATTTTAATTATTGTCTAACGTTTAATGAATTTCACATAAATCACTCAATAGAAATACAAACTAAAAAAAATTAAATTCAGTCGTTAAAAAATTCATTGTAGGTAAAGCAATAAACTCAAATCAATATAAAACCACATGCAATCACATCAAGCGAAACACACAAACATGATTTATGAACCTCGCGACAACCTTTGAGCTCAACAAATTTACAGTTATCAATATCATACAATGCTAATTTCCAACTGAATTGCGGCACATTATACTGCAGTCTGCACTCATTGATTTAGGTTACACATAAATCATAAAATAACGGCCAATGCAGCCATTAAAACACAGAACTAAAGCAAAATGCTGACCCTTTTGACATTAATTTGTGCAAAAAGGAATGTTTTAACTTTTACGATTACAGTATAAAATATCGAAACTTTATGTGCGATTTTAATGCATTTTGTTTGAAATTAAATGAATAGAATGATGCCCTTAATACTTTAATAATACCTAATTATTTATTTACGAGAGGACTAGTCCCTTGAGTACAGTTAATAAGTTTTGTTTTTGTAACAGTTGTTTATTATTTAAAATTGCACATCATTTAATTGCTGATTTTGTTACACTTTAAAAGTGGAAGAATATGGAACTAAGGTTAACGATCAATCGTTAAAGTATACTTGATTTAAGTAGTTGCTATCGACGACTAATAAATCGATTTAATGGCAATGAATATTGATTTTGCAGAGAAAATTGAAATGCTTGAAAGCCATGAGGCATCAGGTCTTAAAAGACGATATTGTCGCCGTTATATAGTAAAACATTTATTGCAATAAGCAATCGAATTAAATATAATTTAATACACTTATTTGTGTAAATGTTTTATGGATCAACGTTTCATTACACTTTCTGATCTAGATACGTTTCTCATTTACGATTTACTCTCTTTTGATTTCAAACATCACCACTATAAAATTTAAAAATTAATTAAAAATGCAGAAACGTGCTTTTTCTAATTTTTAATGTCACAAAATAGTGTTTATTATTGTCCTTTTGGTGTTAATGTTACAAAAAACTTGCTAAAAATTTCTAAAAAAAACTTATTTCAACGTGGCTTTCCATGGCTAATAAAGCAAAAAAAAGTAAAATATTGATACGAATTACTTGTAAATTATGAAGCTTGACAATGAAAAAGCTATAAAACTTAAATTTAAACCTTTTATATTCCGACTGACACACCAAATCATATCAATAAAATGACAAAAAATCGTTTCCTGAAACAATCACAATTGTGCCGCCGCAAAACATTTTACAACCCACTTCAAAATTCACAAAAAATATTCAAACAAAAAAAATGTAATGGGGAAAAAACGTATTTTTTCCAATAACATCAATAATGGCATAATAAAGCTGACTGATAAGTCACCTTCTCTTACTTATCCACACAAATCAAACACTTGCATCAACCACACCTTTGTCGATTTAAAATGAAAAGTGTGTCGTTAAAAAACGGCAACAAAATACTTGAGCATATAAGTTTGAAGTTTTAACACAAACGACTTTTTTAAGTCAACAATATAAAGTACTCATAACTATGAGCATTTTTTAAATGAAGACGTGTATATTCGCTGTATTTAAATTGCGTACAATAATCAAATAAAATTAAACTTTCTTCATTAAGACTTGACGCTTTAAAGCACACCCGTTCAGCATGTATAAAAGCGGACATCTTGTCATCATCAATGAAGACATCGCATGCCATTAAAAGCATATCGCGCACGATACAGGGAAAATTAATAATAATAATAAAATGTGCATCTTTATATTTTCAATTTAATAAATATTAATGCTTGAAGAGGCGTAAAACGTGCCATAAGCGCCCGCTTCTTATCAATTTTTATAAATTTTAATTCGCTTTAAGCTCTCTTAACGTATTAACAATTTTAAATCAGCAAACACACAACACATTATTTTTATAGCTTCCATGAACTTGAAGTACAACTCATTGAACAAATCGTTTTTTCTTTTTTATTCCTACCCTTTTAAATCAAGGTCCACACTAATTGTATTTAATTTGAAGTGAAATCGGAAAGCGACAGTCACAGTGATGAAAGACCACAACACACGAGTATGCAAACTAAACAAAATTCTGTGGGACTTTTTCGCATGTGCCTGTTTCTGTGTGCACGCAAACCGCGACAAAAGCCGCACGCCAAATCGCCCGATACACCTTACAAGTTATTCATTCTCGATGGCGCCAATTGTCACTGAATAGGCCGTTACGTGGATATTTTTGCAATATGACGACAACGTTGTGGAATTCATGGCAAGTGAATAATGTTCCAGCTTGTGTGTGCTTCGTGAGTTGCTATTTGTTTTTGAGGTGACCATTTTCAAATCGCCGTAGTAATTAATAATTTGTGCAAAAATTGGTTGCAACGATTGTTAATGTTGTGAGTAAACAAAAATAAATAATATGCACAATGCGACCTACAATGGAAACGGCGTAAAGCACAAATCGATTTGGTGACACAACACATGTTATCATATTCAGTGTAGACAGTGGACACTGTTTGGAGTGTGAAAGGAGGCCAATTTGTTACGTAAATTATGCGATCAAAATGAAAGCATGATGTGGAATTATTGTGCAATCGTGTGCAGTGCCGAATTCATGATGAGTGTTGACTGAACTTTTAAATTGAGGTTATCTAATTTGGTGGATTATCATCAATTATACTGGTTTATTACCATTGTCTTATATCAAAATAAATGTTTAAGATGAAAATGAAACCGCTTAAAAAAGTCGCCAAAATATTAGAAAAATTTTTACTTTAAAAAAATAACCAAAAGTTAATTGCAATTAAATTTCTTATACTAAAGCAATTTACTTTTAGCAGAATTGTATTTTTTGCACAAAACTCGTTTTACAAAATTTTTGTCACAAGAAAGTAAACACTCTATTTTTGGCAATCCCCAGGTATATTAAAGAGGGTGTGGCGATTAACGACTTCATACACAATCATAAAATTTCGCCTTGAAGTTGATTAATAAACATGCCCTCAATGGACTTGCATAAAATCGTTTACGAATTTGCTTGGGCTCACACTTATGCGAGACGCAAGATGTTTATAATCTCTATCTGCACATGCACATAATATTATAATTGTTGTGCCTATAAAGATATATATATATGTAATATAAAAGAGGGAAATCGGCACTGCGAAACTCGATTGTTAGCTTTCGCATTTCCCAATATACGTATATAATATAAGTTGAAAGTCCGCTACATAATATGTACGTTTTAACCGTACGTGCATGCGGTGCACATTGCGGATCATAGTCTCCCATCCACAGAACCGCGGTGCCCAGTACCCTGTTACTGCAGTTACCACAGTCTCAACGATGGGATTCTGTGCGCGCACAAAATGTTTACCATAAATGAAAATTACAAAAACATGTGTATTGAAAATAATAATATTATTAATAATGATCAAGATGAGGAAGAGATTGAAAGGAAGAAAGGAAGATATGTAGTGTACCGTTACCACTATCAGTCTGCATGCTTCTTATACGCTTAAGAAACAAGAAGAACTAGGTATGTGCACATATGTAAGATCTGCTTCGTCAAGAATTTCGCTGAACATAAAACGTACTCTAACACAATAATTTGAAACCGATGGCAAAATAGTAATCAGGGAAAAAAAACACTATATAGTTATATTATCAACTAACTAAGCCAGATAGGCCTGACTCCTGAGAATACACCAAACACACACACACACACACATTGCGGCTGAAAAGTATCATCGACTGTAAAGCAATGGGGAGAAAGATGATATGGGGTTCGTTAAACATAAACAGAACAACGCAATGTTGTGAAGAAGAGAAGGCGAAATCAAATGATTAAGCAACAACCAAAAGAGTGCACAATCTTCAAGAAAATTGCAATCAACATTTTCCTGTTTATATCTATAACAATAATGGTAAGTGACACTTTCCATCTTGAATGACTATGTATTGTAGTATAAATTGTATACATTGAAACTGGCTCACCCACTCGTATAAAATGAAATAAATGCTCGCTATGCGGAATTTAATAGCTCGTTGCGTCACAATGTCTTACTGTGGGCGCACTTCTCCGCTCCCCAGCATGCTTTTTGCTCCGCTGATCATTCTTAGCATATGATGAACGCAGATGACTCAATTGCCGAAATTTTCAGCTACAATATAATGCAAGGCTTCAACGCTTTAAAAATATGAACAATTCGCAGCGCGTTTTTTTTTCCACTTACATTTTTTTCATTTCATCTTCATTCAGCGTAAAAATTCCTAAATGCCGTCTCACATAATTTCATGTGCATTGTGACACGAAATTTCTTGCGAAAAATGATGATGATGATGACGATGGTGGGGGCCTACATTTGATTTAATGAATGGGGCGCCACATTTCTTGGGTCATATAATTTTACGTGTGTGCATCATTCGGGCGAGATGTCGATCCTAAGTATGCGCGTACAATTTATTTGTATGCCAATCAGCACGACCAACGTGGACTTGCGCCAACTTATGGGATTAAGGTGAGATGAGAACTTAAAAAAGTACTTAATCGTTGATGGGCAATTTTTGACACGCAACACAACAGCACTGAAGCTGTATGGGCATGTTGAACTTTACAACAGCGATTTTTGGTTGAATGTCATCAGAGCGATCTCGGGAATTTCTTGATTCAATGGCAACGCCATAAAGGCGGATGGGGATTTATTTTTAGAGATGCGCACGGGTGCATCTATACCAGACTTTTAAAATTGAAAGCCAAATGTTTATTATATTTATCGCGCTCCCCACATTTGGTATATAAACATTCACAAACGCAAGGCAAAATAAACAAATGCATTGATTTTGGCTTCTTTTTCTTTTTTTGTCTCCCAATTTTCCGGTTATCGGCTTCTGGTTTTCAGATATATTTTTGGGGGACGAATACTTTCACAAGTTCTATTTTAAATGGGTACCCAATTCCCTCGCGAGCACGCATTTATTTTTACTACACAATATAGGAAGCCGGATTTCAATTTTCATCACTAAACATGCCACTAACTGAATGTAGAACAAAGGATAGAACAAGGTTCTTGAGCATTTCTTGCGTATGTATATAAATACGTACACACAAGGGAACAGATTTTCAGAACAGAAAATTGCTTTGTTGTTTTCATTTCTATATATTTTATTCTTATTTATTTTTTTATTTTTTTATTCCAATTTGAAAACATAAGCAAAAAAAAAAAGACGCTCTGCAGAAACGATGCATGCAGCAGCATCAGCAGCAGCAACGTCTGACACAAGAAGGGTACAACCAAACTACACAAGGTATACACGTCTGCATTCAGATTGCATGTATGTTTCTCAGTACATACTGCAGTTAAAGAATAAACGCAGAAAACTATATAATAACTTGCACAAGAAGGGTTCTTTACAAGAGGGCACACACAACTCACTCGATTGCATTCCAATGCGGCTGCACTGTGTTCCTCCCGCTGACGAAAGCAATGACTACACTTGCTCTTATTAAAGATGTTTGGTGTAAACTTGCGACAATCTGCTGGACGAGTACCCATTGGGTGCCGTTTGTTTGCCTGCGCGCTCCTTTTCCGGTGTGGTGTGTCCCCGATGTATTTGCTGATGCTTGCAGGGTTAATCCGTTTTAATTGATCTGACGATCACTATAAGTGGCGGACACTTTGATTTCACTTAATTACCAAGTGGCACTCACTTGTACACTTCTCATGATTTCTCTGATAACACTGAACATTCTTTGCTACTTTTTTTTGGGTCGTATTGGTATTTTCAATAATTGTATTTTTTCTACCTATTTTTACGTGAAAAATATTTTAATTAAGATAAAACCACACACAACACATATGAGCACTTGTTGTAACAATAAAATTATACACACTGCTACGTATTATATTTCCGTTACTCTTCGGCTGGAGGAAGTCTCAAAACTTAACACACCAAAATGACCAAACACACATGCGGCCTATTTTTTTTTAATCGGACAGTTGCAATTAGCTTTTACGTCCCGGTTGCCTTATCTTGACCGCTCAAGACTGGAATCACACTTGTAACATGAGTTGATTAAATGCATCAACACAAAACACACTTTTTCGAATTTCTATTCAATTCTGCCGTGTCACAAGTGAAATATACAGCATTATAGTGGCGTGTTTATTTTGAAAAACAAATTAGAATTTTTGCTGTGGGAATTTGAAACACCACGCACTGCCCACAATCTGGTTATTTGTTAATGGAGAAAAACCCGATTTTTACATCCAGTCGACATTAGATGTGGAACAATGCAGCTGCATCAATCGATGACAAATTTTATTTATTCACTTTTTTTCTATTTTCTAAATTAATATTCGCTTCGTATTGTATTTTTAATTAAATGCACAGTGGCAAAATATGCGCGCGATCACACCGGAGAGCTCAACATTCGTTCGTTATACTTTCCCGCAACGTAACCATTTCACAACTGAAGTTGATTTTCAATTTTCTGAGCAATTTCGTGGAACTGAAAACAGCGAGAGCCGAACCGTGTTGTTTGAATGAAATCGCCTTCAATGAAATGCATGGTTTTGCTGCTCGCACGAAGATGGAGTTGTTTCGTTTGCGTGGGGAAGTATCTTTGTCTCATTCACATGTGGTAGGGCAAGAGCGTAACGATTCAAAATTTTTAATCGTTACAATAGTTAACGATTGTCGTAAATTGGTTCAAATAATTGTATCATAATTCATGACTCATTTATTATTTATTTATCAAACAATAGATGTCGTATAATTTATATGTATTGTTTTAATTAAATATACGTATGTACATTGCGGTTGTTATAACGGAATATTGTTGATTTACAGCAGTAGGGTAATGATAGTTATGGCTCAATTGAGTTCGTTGGTTTTGAAACATTTGGCATACTCTCATAAATTATTATTGCAGTAGTTGTCAATCATCGTGCATTGGAGTGACTGAATATGATTTAATTATTGTAATTTTAATCAATAATCTTATGAGGGTCAAATTATGAATATTGAAAGGGCAAAAACTAATTAAACTTTAAAAGAGTCTATTTTTGCACTGAAAAGCTTATGAATTTTATAAATTATGTGAAATCTATCAACACCTACAATAGCAGATTAATATAATTTAATGAAATTGCTAAAATGTCTTTAAATAATCTTCAAAACAACAATCCCCTGCGTCAAAGAAAATAACTTTTCAACGAAGCGTCAATTTGCATTAAATGAATGTTACACATATTTTGCTTAATCTTACGCAATTTGCCATCAAATTTTGGTCTCTTTTTCACCATCGCTTGCATTTAATGTGTTTAACGTTTGCCAACTAAAAACATTCGTGCGCTGAATTCAAAATTTCCATCAAATTATATAAAAGTTGAGACCAAAATAAAAATTCAATTGACTTGGCAAAACTTGGCCGATTCAGCCATCTGATAACAAAAAGATTGCCATAATAATAATTATCATTTGGCGCAGGTTCACTTAAACTGGAACTCTGTTATACTCTGCTGCACAGGTACTCGTATATGTGGTAAGATTATTGAAAAGCGAACGCGTGGCTGCACACAAAACATCGCCATCATAACCGATTTGATGATGATTATCTTCTGATGGTCCAGTGACCAGTTACTCCATCTCAGACCCAGCGCAGTGCACGCCACAGGAATATAATATTATGCTGCACTTAAATAGCCGATAATCAGGTAAATATTTTGAAGATGACGATTTTCCGTGGAATTTCAGACGACAAGGAGACCTGCCAATAGATTGCAACAACCAAAATGCATGTAGCAAAGCAAAACCGAATAAAGGGCAATGTGAAGCATCGCAGGCACAATTAACTGACTATATTACATGTAAGGGCGAACAACACAGAGGGAACATTATCGAATATTTGGGCATATCGCAAATTTGTATCGAAGATACATAAGTCAGGTAAAAGAAATTCCATGCGGACATCATATTGCCGAAATTTCATCCGCAAAGTGGCTAAAGACACAGAACTCAAAATTCAATATGTTTTCCAGCAAATGCAATGAAAAGAATGCATGCAATTCATGCACCATAAATATTATGTGTATGTATTTGTTCTGTACGTTTTGCAGATCTGTCTCCAGAGTATTCGTGAATTAGTTGCTTCAGCGATTCCGTTTTGAAGACGCACTGTGGGTCGAGAGTCGAGTCGATGCGACTTGCGAGACTTGCGTGTGCATTGTCAGCGCATCGCAATTGTACGGAAGCGATGCCGTGTGTTTACATTTTCTGTCCATATTCTTTGCTTGCAGGGGGCAACAATTTCGATTTTTGTGTTAAACTTCGATTATGTTTATCGGCTGTGCGATTTTCTTGTTGTTCCTTTTTTTGTGTAATAATGTATTACGTATCTATATTGTCTCACATTCTTGTTGTGGTTTCGTTTGTTACGTATGTTATGGGTATAGTTTAAAGCTGCTTTGGTGTACAGCGAGTAGACTCACGAGCTTCAAACCGCGCACATTTAATATGCAATATTCAAATGTTCATGCGTCTTGACATGCCAAACGAGTTTTGTGGTACACCACACATACAATGCTGGAGCTACTAATAATAATTGCCGAAAACGCGCTCCTAAATCAGCACAGAAAGACTTTTCGCGATTTACTACACGTCTCTGTAGATGCATCAGCTTGTAAAGTTGAAGATATTTAGATGCGGCTACCGATTTCGGGTGCTACAATGTACTTTGGGGTCTGGAATTTGAAATTAACAGTGAAGATGTTTATCAGTACGGCATCTACAATTGATACAAGTTGTTTGCTGTTCATTAAGATTTAATACATTTAATTTTTAAATAGCCATTGGGAAACATTTTTTTATTTAAAAAATAATAATTATACTCTTTTTCTGTAAAGATACTGTAGTCAATATTTATTTTAACTCCCACACAAAGCCAAAACAATTCCAACTCCCAAGTAACAACTAAATACTATAAAACAAAAATACAAAAATTTTATCTTCTTTTTAACAGCGATATTATCTGCACACATCTACAGAAAAAACACACGTCTCCTCTTATCGTAAAATTTTAAGTTTGCGCAATTTTCAATGTTTTTTTGAATTCCTCTGTTTTATTGATTCTTCACCAATTATATTTTGTTAGCATAAACGTTCATTAAACAATACACTTTATCTTTTCATGGAATGTTTCTTTTTTGTGTGCTCTTACAATCTTACCTCAACAAAAAAAAAAGTTTGAAAACAAAGAAGAACAAAGATTTTGGTTGTTACACGTGCGCCAATTTATTGCAGTATGTTAACACCACCTGAGACGCGTAAAATTAATTTACGTTTGTTTCATTTTCACAAAAGCAAAAATAAAAATAAAAATCATACGGTCGTCAGCAAAATTTATCACTGCGAGGTACCAACCTCGCATCTTGATTGACATTATAAGAAACGCGCAACCAAACGCGTCTTGTCCGCCTTCAATTTTTGGCTTTACAGTGTACATCGTGCTGCAGTTTACTTCTGGTTCTGGTGATGCGGTGTCAGAGTCATCAGTGCATCTGACGAGAAGGATTTTAATGCAAAAGGAATTCAACCTTTTTTTTCCCCCAGTCAATGTGCTTTTTTGAAGATTTGTTATTCTTCACATATAAAATCCACATGATGGGGAGACGTTTTTTAAGAAATAATCAACCTCGGCTTCGGATTTCCCAATTATGTCAGTCAGGTTCACAAAACGAATACATTTTTATATATAATGCAGCAACAATATAATGCATTGCGGGCAAATCTTTTTACATCATTCTTCTTAAGTCTGCGTGTGTATGTCTTGAAAGGAATTCAGTTAGCCGAAATCCTTTCAGCTGTTCAAACATTAAAACTAATGGCATATTTTGTCTAAGTCAGAGACGAGAGAAACGCACGACAAGCATAACAAAACTGTTATGTCAAAAATAGTGGCACGTCTTAAATGCAGGCAAAAGACGCATCATGCATCTTCAGTTACTGCCGCACAACCAATATAAAAGAGTTGTCTTCGTTTCAATTTGTTTGTTTCGTTTCAGCATTTGGATAAGTTGAGCGAACCATTTTTGGTGTCTGAGTAAAAGAAGATCGAACTCACGCACATCCATATACTTAAAATTACGTGCAGCACTTACCTATATGGTCTCAAAAATACATGTCACTTAATTGTATTGCTCACTGCGCTTTGAACATTGATGACCGAATTCTTCAACTAACTTTACAGTATATCAATCGGCACATTGTTATGCGTCTTTGACAATTGTAATAGCTGTGCGTCGGCCCCTGCGCATAACAAAAGTGGCAGTTTCATGAATAGTTACGACCGGAAGCACTAAATATGACATTTCTGAACGCAATTTTTCGATAACTTAATGCTGAAGGTGCAAGTCCCAACAGTGCCACAAATTTGATAACTAAATTTCCAAATGGCAATGTGACGCCCATGCCCGACTCTCTTCCGTCCACTTTCTTGTTAATATAAATTGTAAGCAAAGTAGCAAAATTATGCTAAATTTTTCTTCTCTGGTGTATCCATTACTAAAGCACATACGAGCAAATAATTCAAGTATCGCAGACAAAAGAAGAAGAAAACAACTTCACACAAAGGCACTCAAACGCAATTGGGACAGAATGACACAAACTCAAAAATAAATAATAAAATTTTTGAAGTCGCGCACTTCCTCGTCTGATTTGTGCCATTTTTCTGCTTTTCCAATTATAATTTGTTTGTAATTAGTTGGCACAGTGATGACATGTCGGTTAATTTGCACATTCAATTTGATTGAATTGAAAATACATCTACAACTACAAGAGGATGTAAATAAACAAAATGTTCAGGAATTGAGGTTAAAACAGCAATTAGAATTGAACTTGCAACAGTAGCGAGGCTTGTACGACTGCCATGCCTGATGTCATGCGGAGACGGAGTGAATTCAATTTTATAGCTTTCCGAGCATTATAATTATCGTTTCTGTATAATTTATCTTTGCATAATACTCATACGTGTTACGACACACCGAATCAAGTGTATGATTTTCAATTAATGACAATTTGTGCACAAAATTAATTTTTCTGTTTAAAAAAAAATTATTTTGGGCAAATTTTCAATGTTTTAATGAAATTTAAATTTTTGCTGGTGTAAAACATTATTGCATTCCAGTAAAAAAGTGAAAAAAGTTGATAATGTAGAAACACTTTTTTACTCTATAACACACTTTTTTGAATTTAATTAGTAACCAATTTTTTTTAATTTTCCAAAAAGACTTTTTATACATGTATCGTAAGGGACTTTGCATATAATACAATTTTGACTTAAAGTCAAAACAAGAATTAAAAAACGTTAAACTTAACTCCCAAGGTCAAAAATTTAATATTGCGTGTACTCATTCAAACCAAATTCAAAACAAACAAATATATGAAGTTTTATGCAGCTTTCCATGCCATTTCCTTTCTCCTTTTCGTCTGTTTTCTGTGCCTTTACATATTAGTTATTGATTATTAACGCATTTGAATATATTATGTACTTAACAACGCATTATGTGGCACAAATTTAATTAGCAGCCAATTGAATGGATCAAAAATTATCACGACGGAAGATCTCTTAACGTGCAATGCTAATCGCGAAGATGTCAACGGCAAAAAAATCATTATACGTAAAAGCTATTCCCCAAGAAGCGTGGCAGCACTTTGAAAGTGCTGGAGGGCAATTTGAAATGTTCATTATTTGTGCTATGTGCAATGTTGATTGGATGCTCGTGAATATATTTAGTTGTATTGAGAAAAGTGGAGCAGCTATGTTAATTAGCAGTACCATTTGCCAATCATTTTTGATATAATATGGTGTTAGCTGCTTTCCATCGATGGAGGACTCAGTAATTCTTATGCTGTAACTGGTAAGATCATTTTTTTA
Source organism: Sylvicola cinctus (assembly GCA_963854165.1). Lineage (NCBI taxonomy): Eukaryota > Metazoa > Arthropoda > Insecta > Diptera > Anisopodidae > Sylvicola > Sylvicola cinctus. Next base: position 46,618,493 of record OY974082.1, read on the forward strand.
ACGTTAATAATAATTTCCAAATAATTTTGCCTCAAGATCCAAGGCGGATATAAATTCTTATTTCTATTCTTTTTGAGGGTCAACATTTCATAACTGTTATTCTATAAATTGAGCAGGAAAATTTGTCATAATTTGATTGCTTTTTAAAGGCTCATTAATTTCATCCAAATTCCTTATTCGTGCCCTGTATCAAGGTCCAAACAATTTATGTGGTTTATCGGGATATAACCTCAAGTACAAGACAGGAATTTAAAAAAAAAAACAAATTATTTGTGGAATTTAAGTTTTAATTCAAGCTTGACAATAAAATTTGAAGAAAGCTCTAACAAATACAAAGTTTGGTGAATTTATTGAATTTCCCAATTATAATCTAAAATTTCTCTCAATTACATGAAATATTTAAATAATCAATTAATTTTAAATGGAATCTTTCAAATAATATTCATTCATGAATAGTTTATGGATGAAATGCCAAAACTTTCTTAAATGAAAAATACAATAAAAAAAAATCAATTAACCAACTCGCAATGAATAGTTTAACCGTATACAGAACGTGTAACAAAGTAATTAAACACATTTTTTCCGATAATTTGCTACCAATATAATTAAATCGTTTCAACAATGGCTGCGTTGCGTGCATTGTTTATGTTTTGTATCTCTAAATCGACCGATACCATACTTGTAAACCAAACCAGAACAAAGCCATTGAAACAATTAACTAAAAGGGGCTTTAAAGAAAATGCTTAAATAAATAAGCGAATTTAATTAACACCGCTGTGTTTACATGCTGCTGTTGCTTGGTGGCATTGCGGCTTATTAACAATTATGCACACACAAGGCTTGGCAGCAGCAACAAAAAAGGAGCACTGCTCATTTTTAATGCAAGTATTTCGTTTTATTAATTTGTTTATATTAATTATGCGCCTCGTCGTACTTCAGTGCGGCGTGTTATGCTTGCGCTCAAATGGAGCATACTTGCGCGTATTTGTTTATAATGTGTACGAGTGGCAACATATTCGTACGTTTAATGTTTCATTTGCATCAGCGCTATTTGTTTGCAATTTTCGCCACGTAAAACGTTCTTTTTGAGCGAAAAATTAAACCCTGACAAGAATATATTACATAAGCTTTGTGCAAACATCTTGTGCTGCATGCTTTAATGCTGAGACAATATGTCGTGGAATTGCCGCATGAAAAGAGTCTTTTTCGCGAGCAGAGAAATGGAACGAAATTGTGCGCCTCTTCGCGGTTTCTGGACCAATTTGCGCGCGATCTCAAACGCAATTTTTACATGTTTTTTTTGCCGGAATCTTATGGCGGTGGTTGAAGACATTTTGCGGTGTAGATTTTTTTTTAAGTTAAGCCTTTGTGTTGTGTTGTTTTGTTTTTGCTGTATCTGGCGTTTTCTCTTATCGCAGTTGTATGTAAGTTGTAACGGTGTAATTTTGGAGTGCTTGCAAATTGCTACATACTTCAGCATCATTCATGTGATGGGCCTTGCTCACACTTAGAATTGCGGACATACTCGTTTGCCATATGCGGGTACGTACTTATTTATGTTTATGCTCTCGTGGACAATTTGGTTGACACAAAACTAATGAACATGACATAAATAAATCCAGACGCTTTTAGTGGATGATTCGTTTCTGTTTACTCAATTCACTTTGTTAACTAAATGCTTAAAATAAAAGAAAGTATGGTAATCGTGCGACTTTAATTTTGTTTATCAAATTGTGGAGCTTTGTGTTTAAATATTCTAATTAATATGACTTCTTTAAACAGCTGAATGCCAACAACTTATACATCCAAAGTTCTATCAAAAATTATTTTAAAAACTGATAAATAGTGAGCAGCCATAAGGAGGATTTCTAACAAAACAATGTTCACCATCCACCACGTCACCCACATTTTAAATTACGCCAGATTTTAATTATTATTTATGAGCGTTTTTATGCCTAAGTACGTTACTAGAAACGGTCGGCGAGGAGACGCGTACTGCGTACAGCTTTATTTGTTAATTGCTTTACTAATATCTTTATTGCTGTGTGGAAAATGATGTGTGCGCGCATGCGACATTCATATGCTCGTATGTAACATGCTGCTATAGAAGCTTTTTAGCACAAATGCCTGTACAAGTTAGAACTTAATAAAGAAGTAAGGAAAATACGAAGATTTGCAATTTAATGAAATTCTTTACAGTAATTTTACAATTTGCTTCTGAAATATTTCAAAAGTAATAACTTTTGTGTTACAACTTACTGCAGAAATAGCGAAAATGACTGTGAAATTAACTAACTATTTCTGTTATTTGTAATTTGAATTGACAACATCCAACCATAATATTCTGTGGCTTCTGCAGTTATTGTATGCGTTTTCTACTTTTTATTTATGTGTGGCATTCAATAGAATCATACGCAGTGTAAGATAATCTTACTCGCATATTATCCCCGGAGTTAGAGATAGCCGCATAATTTATAAACGTTTTTGTGCATCAACATAATATTCCCTCTTTTAAGTTTCGAAGTCTTTAGCAAATAACAAACAAATATTGTGGAATTATATGTTTCTTAAAATAGATTTAAATTATTTATTTAGAAATTTAAAATAACTTCTTTTTCATTTCAAAAAAATATATCGAAAAGAAAAGTATATTGATTAAGTCTTGCGGCACTTTCGGAAGGAAGAGTTTTTGAGGCTCAGGTGACTTTATAGGCTTCAAGGTGTGTCATCTGTATTACTCGAATCTTCAAGCTCCTGTGAGTACAGCCAGGAAATCAAACACAGTGTCTTAAATTAATTAAGAATTAACACGGCTATTTAAACAAAAATATTTCTTGAGTGAAAATTGTTTTAATATTTCGTATAAACATTAAATATTTCGAGTTCATATTTAAACTATATCTTATCTCTATATAAAAAATTGTTTTGCAAGAGCAGAAAAACGGCTCTAATGATTTTGAGCATTTTCAAATATTTTATATATCAACGTTGAATTTTCTAGATTGTATTATTACGTCAGAAAGACTACAATATTTAAAAGTGTGCTCCTTGAAACTGCAAAGCTTAAACTTTAAAAAAAAATAATTAAATTAAAAACAATTAAACAAATTTAAAATTTGCAAAGATTGCATCGTTTAAAATAAAAAGAACTACGCTTCTTAAATATGTTATTTATTTGTATGCAAAATACATAGCTACAAATTAAAAAAATAGGAAATACTCCACCATTATTCATTTTATCTCTTGTAGAAGGTGCGATTATAACCCTCCGATAAAATTTAATAAAATATTTTTAAATCCTGTATAGACGAAACAACGAATTACCACTTCGATCACAACCAAATCGTCATTTATTTCCACCTCAACAATTCAATCAATTAAACGTATCATAAACAAATCGCAACAAGCACCCAATTCCAAATTGGCTCACATCAATTGCCTTGTTCCTTCAAGATGCAAAAGATTAAGTGATCATATTCAATGCGACAACACACAACAGTCATGTTCCGCTTGTGTTTTCGTTTATTTGACTTTGCCAATTATTGCCACATCAAAACCAAACTCTCCATGTGGGCAGCATCCAATGGGCGGAAGCCGGCACAGGCCGCGCGCAACCTGCATGAAACGACTGCGTCCAAATTCGCACAGCACACAAATACACAAAATGTGCCGCCGCGCACTGCGATGTCTTTAATTAAATTATCTCCATTTGACAGCGGCGATCATTATTAATTAATTCAAATGATCGAAGAAACGCGACAGCCGTAATATTAAATGTTCGAGATGTATACAGCAAAACGTATACAGACCCCAGTGTATACAGACCCGTCCGATAACCCCGCATGCAGTCTTAAATCGGCACACGCGGTGCACATATTCGCAAATCGATATCGCCGCGGCAAATTGCAATGATATTGGAATTTCAAATTTGCCCTAAATGCATTAATAAAATAAATTACGCGGCTATGCATAAGCAGCGCGGCGTAAATATGCTCTGTAACGAGCTCATATTATTCTTAATTATATTTTATTTATTGCAACAATGCATGCATATGCGCGAGAGAAGCACAAACTGGAGGATCGCACTCGTACTGTGCGCATATTATTATTGTTTTGAAAACAGTGTACCTGCAGTACGAGCACATTCGAGTATAACATATAAATTGCGGTATTGAAATTGTTGCCGCTGCATTTTCATATTTCCATATTTTATAATGATTATATGCTAATTTGCGTGATTGCCTTCGTTTGTTTTATTGATGTTTTGTCTTGTCACTTTGGCGGTATGATATGTTCGACTTGCGCGACTGCAATGCGGAAAATGATGACCATCATCTAACTGAGACAGTAAATATAAAGGTGATCGTGGCTGCGCAATGCATTTGCATTTCGTAAAGAGATTTATCGCACGAATTAGCTTTATCGATTTGCTGATGTTTTCAATATAAATACGAACTATATCAATAAATTGAAATTAAATCCTTGTTATTATATTTATGGCACTGCAAAAAAAATGGAAGTAAAATTTAAAATTTAATTTTATTTCGTCATATAGCTAAAAAGATGTTTTTTTGCTTTTTGTTTACAAATAAATTTTATTTGACCTTGAAAGGTTTTGCAACAATTTTGACCATGTTGTAACTTAAAGTATTTTTAAATTTTTAGTATAATTTGACCTTGAAATTAAAGAATTATAATGTTTAACTAAATGCAACAAATGTTTCTTAAATGTTTCGTTAAATATTGTCTTTAAATAAATTTTATTTTCTTATCAGAGCCTTTATAATAAAAGTAAGCTTAAAAATAACGTTTACGTTCAGCTTCCCTGCGTCTCGCCAAATTATCTCGATTGTGTACTGCTTTGAAGTCACTCTCAAAAATGAATCCCGCCGGACTCATTGCTGCAACATGTGTAATATTCTTCTCATTTTGAATTTTCTCCAATTTCAGAGGCGTCGTTTTGGTGAAGTCCGGTGCTGGATACATCCTCACGTTCTCCACAATATCCTGTTTATGTGTGTATTTTAATGGAGCAAGCGGATTTTTACCGTACAGCGCTTTGTACCTTGCTGATCGAACTGTGCCGATGATTTGGAAGAGGGCGACAACACAAATCCAAGTGTAAAGAACGTACACTGTAATCATAAACTACATGTTATTACATTCTAATAGCAAGAAAGTATTAAATATATTGAATTATATTTAGTTTATAGAATTTCTACAAATAAAAAATCAGACCGTGACCTATCGAAGGCGCCACTTCCAGTCAACAACCACATTAAAATGCATATTATAATGATAGGCAAAAAACGTAATCGAGACAGACGCACGCAGTGCAACAATACTTACACAACACAAATCCACCGGCCACAGTCGTCGTAATCAGTGTACCAAGATTGAAATTTTTCCGCATCACAATCATTCCGACAATATGCACTGTGAGCAAAATTGCAAGACGAACTAGTTCCAGGAGAATGTAGGGCAGCAGTAGCCATTTGTATAACTGCAGCGTGAAATCATAATAATGTTATTAAATAATATTATATAATAATGAAGGTATGGGTATTGTGCGTTCGAAGCTGTGGAGTCTGCGGAACTGTGTTGCATATTATGTTCAAAATTATTTCTTGTACTGGAGCGTAACAACTATAAATTTCCTGGGTCGGATTGAATTACCCGCATATAACTGGGCTAGCGTACTAATCTGAGGTATTGACTTTCGGTGCATGTAGACGGAAGATCATAGCTGCGACCAAGAAACGCTCTGGTTACAATATGCCAATGAGATTTGTCGCCTGTAGTTGAGTTCGATGCACTCCAAAGTTGTAAATATAGTAAATATAAGTCATAGTTGTGGCCTATACTAGAAGATGTGTTGCAGATGAAGCACAATTACAACAATTTAATATCGAAGGCGCAGACAGTCCGTGCGGATTTGTTGTTCATGGCAACATTGTTGTCGCAATCGTGTCTCAATTTGCATGTGCAATTTTATTTAAAGTGATTGGCCTTCGCAGTGGGTCGACGCATGTTTACGATGACGAATTTATTTTGTGTATGGTAATTGTCGTAACTACGAATGTTTTTTTTAGGAAAATGCAAAAGCAATTGCAATGGTGGGAATGTGTGGTTTGCGGTTTAGGAGGTGCCATATTGGGAGTGTTTAGGATGGAGAAAAAATGAGAAAGAGAAGTATTTTATTGGAATAAACATAAATATGTATTTTTATTAGGGAAAATGAGAAAAACTCACTTTAACTTCTACTTAAAATCCTTTAATTTGTTGTGGAATTAACAATGTATGCTTTGCAATTGAGAATTTCTGTGAAATTCTTGATTTACCATCTTTTCACTTTCAAGGTCAAATTTATGAAAACTACCAACATTTAAAAAAAACTACTTCGCAAGCAGTCCGAGGTGTGAGTTTAATATAAACTAATAATCTACTAGAGCATTATAATTATAAAGGGGGCAAAGGGGATAAAATTAATATAAGGGATGTTTCGGATATTAAAATAATATGACCTTGAAGCTACAAAGAAAAATTTCCAATAAATTCAAGGTTTATGAAATGTGAATAGTGTGACCTTAAACTTTTATATTTTAACCTTGAAATGAAGGAATTTTTGATTATTTTGTATTATAAAAGACAATATTCATTGAAAAGACTTTGTTTCTTATTGCGTGAGGTTTCTGTGGTAGAAGATGACGTCATATCACGCCCATATCCCATCAAGTCAGCGCGTAGGATCATTTGTAGGGGTGTACTACGGTAAATACTGAATACAGTTAAGCTTAGAATATTTTTATATATAAATTCAAATCAAATTCAATCAAAATAATCTTAAAACGATACCAAAAATAATTTAAGATTGTCGTGTTTTAAGAGATTTTGATTAATTGAGTTCTAAAAAATAGCGACATGTCAATCTGTTTCGTCTTCACACTCCACACTCCACATCTTTAGAAATTATTTCCGCATAAGTTAAGTGGAACAAAATGAAGGTATCACTTACCCGTATTGCTCCAATAATCATAATAACACATGTCACACTGTAAATGGCCAGCATTGCCGCCGTGACCATGATAAACAGATCAGCATCTGCAAAACAGGAAAAGAGCACGTTAAACGATTTGTGTCCAAACACCCATTCAACCATACAACCAGTAATATGTATATGGGACTGGGGACACCTTACAGTTTACCATACAGAGTAACAGAAGAGTATGCCTACCTTTTACAATCGCTGATAGCAGCATCACAAATATTTGCTGTTTCTTATAATCGGCCATATGTTGCTGCGTGTAGTCGGCACTCGCACGCAAATTATCGGCGCCAACTATTAAAAGCGCCGCCATCGGAATGAGCGCCTGCAACTAAGTGTGGTACACCAGGAAGAAGAATGAATGTATGTGCAATGTGTTTTAATAATATGCGACTAAAATATGGATGTTTGTCGCCGTTTCTGGTTTAATGCAAAATGCATGCGGCCGCTGCTGCACTGTTGTCCTAAATCAAGTGATTTTATTAAACTATATAATATGTGAGAGAGTACGGCGTACGCGTACTGTGCGCGCGCAGGTTTATCCCATTATTCACTGCATCAGCCGTTTGCCATATCTTTTGATGGTGCATAATAATCATTATTGAAGCTGCATGTGAGTGAGCGCGCGCGGTAACTTTATGCGCCTGCCACGGCAATGAGGATGCATTTCAAATTGCAAGTTAGTTAATTTTCAATAGAAAACATTTTAGATTTTGATTTCTAATGCGCGGCATGCAAAATGCAGCCGCTGACTGCACAGTAGTTTATCTTGAGTGAGTTGAGTGGAATGAAAATTGCAGTGAGCACATCTTGTTGGTCTTACCAGTGAGAGAATTCCAGCGACGATGGATCCTAGACGTACGGAACAGTAAAAGCAATAATGACTCGTTATGGCCATGCTGGCTGGTTGGTCAGGTTGTTTGTTATGATCCGGCTAGAAATACATGTTTTTAATTAATTATTTATTATATTTACGCATAATATGCAACTTTGCTGAGTTTTAGATGTTTATCAATTAACTGCAGTTTACTGCAACGCATGTTATCTTTTATTGCACATTATAAATTATAAGTTAAGAATTATGCACTCTTATGTGGAGAAACCGCTATAATTTTAAACATAATTTAGGGATTACATTTGAACGTTATATTAAATTGCTTAGTGAATCGAAATCAATTATTATCGGATGTTAAAAAAATGTAATTCCTTCAAATCGTTTAACCTATAATTTAAAAGCCTTTAGCCAATTAACTGTTTAAAAAAGAAAACTTCCCCTACCTATGAACACTAAAAATTAAAAAGAGATTTTTAAAACTTACTTAAAACATTGAAACAACTCACTCACTCGTGTCCTTTTGGGAAAATGCGGGTAACTTGTACATTCCGCTCAAAATTGTATTTATTATTGCGCCATGGTCAATAAATATATTATATAAAAATAAGGACAATGAAATCATGTTACAAGTGATAAAATCATGTACATTATCGTGACAAATGCACGCAATGTATTTTGATTTGACTCATGTGACCGTGTCTCCAAAAAAATCAATAAAAATACCAGTCTCCTTGTTTTAAGCAATAGAAAATTTTTGGGTTTTCCTGAGACTTACTGTATTAAATTTTTTCTGTCATTATCCTTTTCTGGTTAAAAAGCCCAGGAAGAATAATCGGATTCAATCATAATTATTTAAAAGAAAAAATAACACAGCAAGGAGAGCCAAGTATGAATTCGTATGAAAATCGTGGTTGTTGTATTGCTAAAACAGCTCGTTGTTGAAACGACTCCGATAATGTCCATCTTCGCATTTAATGGAATCGTAAATCCTCCTTAGTCCTGTACAATAGTAGCTTCAAGCTTGTGCTTACATTTTGGAAAGGAAGAGCTTTGATGTGCTGCCTCCGTAGCTGGTGCATGATATGGTTGTTCTTGCTAAAAATGAATCCTAGGTAGGTGACAATGTTAACGACTTCAATGTTACAATCCCCATTTGTGTTGCTCTGAATTATATTTGGCAGAGGAAACACGACATTGATTGAGACTAAAATGGGTAGTAATAAATTAATTACAATACGACCTGTTTGTATCGATAAGTTCAATATATTCATAAGCGGCTATACAGGTCTAACACCATACTTTCTGTCTTTAAAACAATAATTAATTGTTCTCTGCTGGATGCTAATTTCGTTTAAATTCATTAAACCAAATTTGACTCATTCTATGTTAGTTTGTTTTAAAATTAACAATGTGTTGCTAAAAGACTCAATTTTATACCAGCAGTCAAAAGGGAGGTTAAAAGTTTTAACTTACAAGCTAAACAAGTCCTACGTTAAATTAATGTATTAAAATTTTTAAATAAAACTCCTCGATTTTAACTATGTATAATCGTTTTAAATATTTCTCTTTATTTAACCTTAAAAAATAAATTACTCTTCAGCAAAACAAAAAGTCAAGTTGATTGGGATTTGGGGGTTTGTAATTTACAAATGTTTTGTTTAAACTTACAATACAACTAAATATCGGAAATAAATTTAGTTTTAAGATACACGTCAAAAATCAATTCAAATGATTGAAAAAGAATTGCATTCATTTAAGTTAAGGGTCACAGCGGTTTTACATCAGTAGGCGCCTCAGCAACAACAGTCGGCCGATGTGGCAAAACACTTGCCAACCCCAATGATTTATTATCCTCTTTGGTAACCACTGTGGCACTAGCCAATGCTGTAGACAACTCCGCCTCAGAGCTTTCCGTGAAAATCCAACGCTTTTTGTTAAGTAGGAACAAAATCATTAAAATAGGCAAATGAAGTAATGAAAATCTGAACAATTTCCTCGACGTCCCACTATCAGATTTCTGATAGAATTTCCACGCCAAATAAGCAAAGTATCCATTCAGTGGTAACGTCTCCAATGCAAACCACATATTCGTAACATCAAAAAGTGGTGCAGCAAGCGACAAAGCCGTAATGACACCGGTGTACCTCAACGCCACACGTCGACACAGTCCCGGATTCGTAACGGACATCATTCGATAGCCTGCACGCGAATAATCCGGTCGCAAATTCCACGAGAGTGCATTGAAATGTGGAAATTGCCACGCATACAAGAGACCAGCCAAAATCCAAGCTCCAGCATCGAAATGCCCTGAGCAACCTACCCAACCCATGACGGGTGGAATAGCACCAACAATTGATCCCACCCACGTATTCAGAATACTGAAACGCTTCATCGGCGTGTAGATAGAGGTATAAAGAATTAGGTTGCTGGCACCGAGCGCAGCCGTCAGACCGTTCACACCAAAATAAAGAATACTGACACCGGTGGCAGCTGCGCATCCGGCGAATGCAACTGCATGCAACGGCGATAGCCGTCCTTTGACTAGTACGCGATTTTTTGTGCGCGACATTTGCGCATCAAATGGCACCTCATGGTACTGATTGATGGAATTGGCTGCAGCCGAACACAGTCCAGTGCCGACTGTGCACAGCAAAAATGTGCTCAATTCAAAGGGAGCTGGAGCCATCGCGTAGCCGGCCATAGTTGTGATCACTACCAGAGAGGTAAGACGGAATTTAGACAGCATGAGGTAATTTTGACCCAGGTCACTGAGATCTGACCGTGGTGTCTGCTGCCATGGCAGTTCAGGGATTTTCTTCGGCACACGAACAGCGACGGCGGCCGGAGCTTCTGGAGTTGTTATAATAGTTGCATTTTCGTTCAGCTGAAACGGTTTGCTAATTTTTGTCACATAGTTGGTTATTGATTTCTTCTGCCATTCGGAATCGGGCGCTAATCGGGTGGTGTACTGAAAATGGTGGAATTAATCATTAGATCAGATATCATAAAAAGCGTTGTGATTAGCATGTTTATGTAATCACTTATAAATGTGGAAAAAAATTGCATACTCTTATAAGTGACAGCTGACCACTCGTGCGCCAACATTGGTTGCTGTTTTTTAGGAGAACACTTAACATCTTGACCAACTATTGAATGACATTTTCTTTATCTGTTATTGATTAAGAAAACGCTCTAATTATTTTATTGTTTTTAATTGACTTTAGTTTATTTTTTTTTACATATTTGTTAATGCACAAGCCGATGTACTGTGTTTAGGGTCCGCATGTGCCCCTTATTTTGGCAAACACTTTGACGTTTGTCACAGTGACAATTGACATTTAATAGAGCTATATATATTTATTTCAAATTTGCGGTTTAATTGTCGGAGCGATGAGCGCGCGATTATAATAATGGACTGCACGTTATGATATAAATAAATTGATTTTATTTGAAAGAAGTTTTAGAAACAAAATACACAAACACTTAACAGGTGTTAACGCAATAATACCATAAGAGCATTATTAGTTTCAAAATTCATAAAGTCTTTTTTTTACACTTCACATACAACAATTTTTCCCTTGAAAGCGTTAAAGGGTTAATATTGTGAGTTCGAGGTGGATTGAAAAATATATATATCTTGAAAGGTATCAAATTAAAAAAAGTAACAATGAAATAAAATTTGAAAGTCCATTAATACGCTCAGTCGCACTACTTCGTCTTTAAAATATAATTGCAAACTATTAGACAATTTGTGGTTTAAACTTTGAATTGATTTCTCAACAGTTCTAGAAAATTCGATAAAATAATAAAAGCAAAACGAGAAAAATGAATTTGATACAAGAAGGCAAGAAAGTGTTGTACGTCTGGGGTGGGCCAGCCTCTTTGGAAGTGGAGAATGATATTCACTTTGTAAAACAAACCACCAGGGGAGACGCAAAAGTAGAACACATCGATCGTCTCACTGAAGGTAAATTTCACACAAAGAAAACACAATGACGCCTTAATTTTGAGATTAAGAGATGCACGTTTAGTGATAACAACCAGGAACTTAAAGATAATATTACTGATACATTACCTCTTTTCTAAGGGCTTTACAGCAATGCATCATTTGACGTGGTGTTCTTGAAGGGTCCATCCTGTGCAGCAGCCACCCAACTGTTGATTTTGAACATTCTAAAGCCGCTCGGTGTGTCTGCATTCAACTTGGACGATCCATTGATGGAGAGACTGGCCAATGAACTGTTGCTTAATGGATTCGTCAATGTCAAAATTGAAAGTGGGATGGTGTTCTGTGAGAAACCCAACTATGAAGTTGGCTCAGCTATGAAATTGCCACCGAGGAAGAAGACTGAGGCTGTTGCTTCTGTATGGAAGGTGGCTAATGACGATGCAGATGAGGAACTGATGGATGAAGAAGAATTATTGGACGAGGAGGATTTGAAGAAGCCGGATCCTACTTCGTTGCGTGTTTGTGGAACTACAGGGAAACGTAAGGCTTGCAAAGATTGCGCATGTGGATTAGCTGAGGAGTTGGCATCTGAAAATCCAGCACCGGCTCCGACACAGAAGTCATCATGTGGAAGTGTATGTTCATTTTATTCATTTAGATTATTTCTGTATTAATAAAATGTTTTTTCCAGTGCTACTTGGGAGATGCATTCCGTTGTGCTAGCTGCCCCTATTTGGGAATGCCAGCATTTAAGCCAGGCGAGAAAATTCAACTGGAATTGAAAGATGATATTTAAATTGGTTTTTAATGTAATTTTTTAAACATAAATAAACAAAATAATTCAGTTTCTGCAATAAAACATTGGTTATGTTTTTTTTATTGACAATATTGCACTTTATTGATGGTGAAAAGGGTGAAAGAATTATGTATATATTTGACAGAGCTGTCAAAAAACAATGCACCAACATTGCAAAATATAAATAAATTTAATTTTAATGTCACTTAGGGCCGCCATTATTCAGCGACGTGATTAAAATTACACCATTTGGAAAAAGTCAGAAAGGTGAGTGGTGCTTCTTTATATGTATTAATATTATTATTTAAAACAATTTAATTAATTCAAAATATAATTCATTCTGGGTTATTATTTAATTGCAACTATCTTTTTAAAATGTGCCTTTATTTAAATTCCGTCGAAGTGCATGTGATTAAAATTTGTGACGAAAAAGGCGACTGTCAAAAATTTTATTTATTAATTGATTCGCTTAAATTTAATAAAAAAAATAAGAAAATTATGTAATTTAATTATTTAAAAAAAGCATTTTACTATTAAGATGTTCTTATCTTATCAAATTTATCGATTTTTCTATCTTTTCTACAACATGGTTACATAACTGGGAGCGTACTGTTTGACGTTTGATTTTGAAGGAAAAAAACTACTCAATTGATTTACGTCACATTTACTTTATTGCAATTTTAACCCAAACGTAATAATTCGATGCGATTACTCAAATTTTGTTGCAATTTTTAGTACAAAAAATGGCTCTCCGACTGCTCGCCCAAACTGTCCTCAAGAAGAGGTTGTCGCTGGCCCCATTGGGAGCTGCACAATGCCATTCCGCCACCAAAATTGGCAACCGTGAGGTTGTCGGCTACGGCTGGAACGGCTCACCAACATACGCTGACCGTTTGGACTACCCACTGCCACCCATTCGCTTCAAGGAGGTCACACCTGAGATCAAGGCGTTGCGCGAGAAGGAGAAGGATCACTGGAAGAAGTTGACATTGGACGAAAAGAAAGCGCTATACCGTGCCAGCTTCTGTCAAACACTCAGTGAGTTGAATGCCCCAAGTGGTGAGTGGAAGGTCGTTACTGGTGGTATTTTCATTATTTCATCCTTGGCGTTGCTTGTCTCCTTGTGGATGAACTTATATGGTGAGTCTTAGCTTTTTGTTTAATTTTTAACATTTCAATTTTTAATACATATTTCTTCTTTTTTGTCAATTCAGTTTACCCAGAAATGCCAGAAACCTTTGATGAGGCCCACCAAAAGGCTCAACTCAAGCGTATCTTGGACTTGGAGATGAATCCAGTGCGTGGTCTGTCCTCGACATGGGACTACGAGGGCAAGAAGTGGAAGTAAATTATACAGCAGAGGCGATTTCTATTCATTTAAATTAATTAAAAATTGAGATCCTGGAACTCGGTGGAATCGCTCAACGATCTCATTTTTAAGTTCTGAATAATTAACAACGGAGGGGGTGTGCAGCGATTCGGGCGAATATCATCATTGGTTTTAGATGAAATAGTATTTGTAAGCGAAAAACATCTTCGTGAAATAAAACAAAACGTGAAAAATATACACTTAAAATAAATATAAATGTTGTTTTATAAAATATTTTAATTGTGTGCAAGTTTTTTGTTAAGATGCGATGCTATTACCTTTTGCTGATTAATTTAAATTTATGCAGTTTCATAGAGCATGGGATGATTCAAGTTAGTTTAACTTGTATCTAAACAGCCAAAGTGAAAATGACAATTATAAATTTTACCAACAAATTCCGGATATGCTGGAAATTTTAAAATTTTCAGGGAGGGTGAAGTCGATGTCAGAGTATACGACAACCAATAAATTTTTAAAATAAATTGCTCCGAAAAAGCAATCCTGTAATTTAAAAGGTTTAAACTCTAATTCATTAAAATATCCCAATTAACGGAACTCTTAAGCTTTTATATTCGTGTTTCCAGAATTTTACATTTAAAGTACAAAATGAATACAGAGGAGTGAGTTATATTGCTCCACAATTTTTTTATTCTAAATGAGTGATTGGAAATATTTATTTACAAAAATTCATCGTACCTTTACAAACAGAATAAACATTATTTGACCTTGAATATTAATTTAATAAATATTTATGATCTTAAAAATTGGTCCTTTACACATAACAAAAAAGGGTGTTCCAAGAAGAACAGTTAGCAACTCCCAAGTCCCGATTCCCAAACCTCGAGTAGCTTTCAGCATAGTGTTGTTACATATGTGATATGTGTACGAACTACGGAGTAGTGTGTAGTGTGTACTGCTACTGTGTATGTAATGTGATATTACGGATACGCTAAGAGAATCACGTATCCACTGCTGTAGTTTGTAAGGTTTTTTTTATAATATCCGAGAAGAGAATAATTTATAATACCTACAAAACAAGGACGGCAGAGGCAACAATATTAATACGTATATAATATATTATTCATTTTAGCCTTGTATAGGACCTTATATGAGTACGCATGGACGGATGGAGTGTGGACCCAACCTACGGTACACTGCTGATGTATGCAAGCCGTCTGGTAGTTGCCAGTTGGTACACGTATTACACAACATATTATTTGTATACAATCCGGCATAATATGTTGAGACTGTGGGCAGCTGTTTAGTATACTCAATACTATACGTATGTCGATTGTATAATAGTATGGTAAAAAACAAATGTTCTCGACTGTAATGTAGTAGTGAATATTTAAGTACAGTAGATCCTGCTTAATATCAGCATTATCATAAGAATCTGCGTTAATGATTTTTTTTTGCCAGAATTTTCTGTTTTGTTGTTAATAATACTAATATCACTACAAAACCTTGTTTTGATTTTTGATTTCGTGTTTTTTAAATTTATTATTGCCCTACGACTTCATCATATAAATTGAAATTAATTTACCTCTTTAAAATTGGGAAAAGGAACTCACTACGTGTGATTAATTAATAATATTTCCAGGTAACTTAAATTTTGTTTTATCAACACATCCTAAATAAACTTTATTGTATCTGTCCACCTTCCATTACCTCATTTTCAAGTCTTCCCTAAAATGGATTCTTTATTTCTCTGGAATAATTATGTTCTTTACAGAATCCAAAGTTTAAAAAATGGTTTAATTCCACATTGCTGTTGTGTGCATTTAAGACCAGAACGATTAAAATGAAAATTTCACTTAAATTTAGATTTACTGTACTGCAAAATGCACAGCAATTCTAGGCATCTACGTGTACTACATCTACTGCGACTAAAGAGTATTAAAAATTCACGCATACGTGTGACACCGCACAAATCCATTCGAAACGCAAACGACCATCCACCATACAAGCAAAATGTTGCGGCGCATAAGCCCATACCTCAATATGTATACCAGCTGGTTTGTGGCAGTGTTTGGGCACAAAAATAAAACATTTAAACATTTTTAGAGGAGATTGACGAACTACAGTGAGCTAGAAACGCGAGGAGCAAGCAAAAAAATAATAATATTATCAGAACTCGACATAGGCCGGTAGTTATTTTCATTATTCAATTTCGAGTTAGATACTTAACAGCACGAAGAGCTTAAAAAATCAGACGCAATTGAAATTTGTTCGCGTTATTCTGTGTGTGAGGGCAAAATCTAGAACGTTTACGTATTCCACTCGTACTATAGGCTGAGTTAAAAATTGTGCAAAATAAATAGCATCGTGATATAGGCAGGGAAGAGCCCATAAAGTGACGGCCTAAATTAAACATCCACTTATATTTAATAAAAACAGATAACCGTTTACTACGGCTTGTGTAGTTGTGAAGAGCTTTTGTGATAACTTTGTTTGATCAATTTTTAAATAAACAACCAAGGAATAAAAAACAACTCCTCAATAGAATCTGTAACTATACAATAGTGTCTGAGCTGGCTTCAACAAAATTGATTTTATTGTAATTGTTTGTAAAAATAAAACGTGGAAGAAGGTTAGCCGTTTATAGAATTTATATCGCTCAATTTACATCAATTAACGTTGCATTAATTATATATTTTGTTACCCAGTACGTACCTAACGTGTGAACAACACACTCAAATCGCATTATGTCTGACCCGGTGTTTAGTGACTTAGATTTGAGCCACGATGAGTTCAACCGGTTTATGCACGCATTCAAGTCAGACGAGTTCAAGAAAATGTTCAAAGATTATTGTGATGAAATTCAAGATCCAGAAAATAAGAAATTGTACGAACAAGAGCTCACTCAGTTGGAGAAGGAGCGTGGCATCTCCATTACATTTATCAATCCCGAGCCAGGATTTGTGGTTAAAACCAGTGTCAATGGTACAATGAAGGCATTTATTAATGTTGCAAAGTCTGAGAAGGTGCAAAAGCCATCGAATCATGCAGAAGTGAATAAGAATGGACAACGTGGTCTCAATTGGCAAATTCCATACACGCAAGCACCTCCCAGACGTGATTATGATAACAAAAAAGTCGCATGCACTGTGTATGACGTTGTTTTTCATCCGGATGCATTGCATTTGGCACTGAGAGATGCACGATTTAGGCAGCTACTAATTGATACTGCTTTGGACGGTGTTGAGAACAATTTTTCTGTTAAATTAGATCGTGCCAACTTAAAATTTCCAAAATTAAAATACAAAGGCGTGCCGAAGGCGACTGTGATACGAAAAAAGGATGAAAACTTCTGCGAAGAATCAATGGAGCCCAGTCCATTGGATTCCATTTATCCAAAATTAAAAGAAGAACCGGTTTCGCAACCGTCTGACAAAGAGAAAACGAATAACCACAGATCAGTGAAACCTGAAGAGGTGAAAATGCAACCGAAATATGCAACACCAACATACAAAGTTGTGCATCGAAGACCATTCGAGATGGAACAAACAGTCGATGATATTTATTCCAAAATTGACTTGACTGTTCCCACTGAATTGATTTACACAATTGATTTGCCTCTGCTCAATTCCACAAAAGACGTTAATCTCGATGTGACGCTCAAAAAGCTCTACCTATCCAGTGAGCACCCTGCCAAATACAAATTGGACATTGACATGCCATACGAAGTGAATGAAAAAGATGGCAGCGCCAGATTTGATAAGGATGCACGTAAATTAGTTGTGACATTGCCAGTAATTCGGAAAGGTGTTAATATTGTTAGAAAGGCCAGAAGTGAAGATAGTGGGGTGGATTCAGATCTTGAAAGTCCAATGATAATGGCATGCGAAATGGATGCACCAACATTTTCAGAAGAAAGCGATGATAAGGTTTCTCTAGAAAATGATTCCTACGAATCCAATAAAGAAACATTTAAGTCCAACGATGTTGAATACGTGAAACCGCCATTTGACTTCTCTTACAGCAACATTGAAAATCACACCATGGTTTTTTCATTCACGATAAAAAACACTGAACCCGACTCCCTTCAAGTTAATGCCGACACCTCACAAGTGCATGTACAATTCTCATCAATTGGTGACGGTTATTTTCCCATATTTTATGCTTGTCTCATTTCAACTGGCTCCGCTGATATCGCCGACACTGAGACTGAAGTCACTGATGACAATGTTGTCTTAAAAATTAATTTAAACGGACCATGGGATGGAACCTATTCAGCTGGTCTGGATGAAACTAGCATGGAGTTGTTTAAGACTGTCCCAGATCAATCAAATTACACATCGTCCAGTGAGTTGTCAAATCAAAGCTCTATGGAATGGGATTGTTCGGTTAAAATCTCGACCTTGGAGATGCATAAATTATCGAAAAAAGCGATGAGGAAACGATTAATGAACAAAAATGTTCGCTCGCTATCTGAGTCGTGTTCCACTTCTTACAATGAGGGAAGTGCCGCTAATTCTTATCAGCGTAGTGTATCGGAGTCTAGTGATGATTGCACAAAACCGCCATTTAAAGGCATACTTAAGCGTAGATCATCGTATGAGTCGGAATGTTCCTCACTGGATGAGAAAATGTATTCGTGCTCATTGGATTTGGGTGTTGGCTCCATTGAGGACATACCCGAAGAAGAGGATGATGGTCAAAATGAAATTTCTAAGAGTTGCAAGAAATCGGTGCATTTCAGCGATATCATTAAAAAGCAACTGTTTAGGTACTAAAATTGTTGTTGTTATGATCTATCTCAAACTATTTACTTTTTTGTTGTTGTCCTTTTTAAATTACACAACTTAATTCTTATCACGAATACATTTTTTTAATTGCTGAAATGACGTCCGAATGCTTTACTTTTTAAAATTTTCCATCATTTCCATTTATCAAATTAGGTTTTTGATTTGTAAGTGTGATAACGCCCCGCTTTAACAATAACAAAAACAAAAATAAATTTGTGGCCTTGACAAGCAAACGTGATAACGATTAAATAATAAATAAACGTCGCCAAAATGGTCGGATGATGCAACAATCTTGAACTAATTAGAAAGAAAGTGAATGTTTGGCTTATTTCCCGATTTGTTTTTCGGCAAATCCTATTTTTAGACGTTTATAAACACTTTAAATTTACCCATTTTGTCCTTTATTACTTCCGTGTTGATTTAAGCATCTACAATACAGTCGCCAAAAAAGATGACGACTTAATATAATTTTTACAAACGCTTATGCTTTACTAATTTGTATTCATATTGCCATATACGTATTGTGTAAGTTTTAATCCTTTTTATAAATTTATCATAATTTTTTTAATTCAGTATTGTATTTAACTCTTTTTATTAAGTACAATGAAGATGGTTTTCTTGAAATATCGTTAATTGTAAAATTGAACAAATCATTGTTAATTTTTTTTTTCAAGTTCAAAATTTCTCTGTATTCAGAATTACTGCAATTTCATCTTCATAAATTTATCCTACAAACTATTCTTAATTGCATTTTAATATTTAGGCTTAAATGCATAAAAACTTTTATATTTTGGGAGTAATTTGTTTATCATGTATTTTTCAAACATGTATTTTTTAATTATTTTATCTAAAAGTCTTATCTATCTCTTAAACAATTTTAAACTTTTAATACTTTTTAATGTCATAAAAAAGTTCTTATTCATATAATAGTATAAATCATTCTGCCTATGTTACCGAACACAAAGAACTAAAATTAAAATCAATAAACTACTCACACTTTGTCCAATTTCAGGAGTAACCGCAGCATTTTAGGGCAACGAAAATTTGTTCAGAAGCGTACCAGTAAAACACGAATGCCAGGACGTAGATTCAGTGAAAGTGAAGCTCATGATTTTGAAGAAAAGGTATTTTTGAAATTAATAAAAAAAGAAACATAATTGTAATTACTAATAATTTTAATTCCAGGTAAAAATCAACACCAATTCTTGTACATCAAAATCTCACGCATGTGACAAAAAGACTGCAAAATCAACGAAACAAGATGGCAATAATGATTGCAAAAACGGCATGATGTTTGATTTGGAGATGTAAAATTAAAACATCATAATATGTAGAGACTGAATAACATTTTTTTCGGTTTCTGTGTAAATGTTATAAGTATCCGTGCGCTATTTTTGAGCCTTATATCGAATTATCTAGTAGTAATAACAATTGTAGGTACTATATTTCTATTATTCAAATGCATGTTACATTTCAAGTTGAATTTCTATAGAGAACTTTTAAATACTTTTCCAATGATCGTAGCGATTAAGAAGAGCAATTAATCTGATTAAAATGTAATAAAAAATATTTAGAATGAATTTTGTGTCGTGTTTTAAAAATCTTTTATAATATTGCATGTTTAAAAAAATGTTTTTTTCTAGGAAAATCATCCATTTTTGTCCGTACCCTAGATTTTGTAACATTTGAAATGTGATAAATTGCACAGGATATACAATAAACAACCTTAAACAATATCAAAAAAATTAAAAATAAGTAAAACACTGAACACATATTGCTGCAATATAAGAGCAAGGCTAGAATCCACATGACGTTATGGTCTACAAGAGAGTATTGCAGCAGAAAACCGATAATAAGGGTGCATAAAATAACAGAAATTCAAGGTCAAAAACATTACAACAGGTTTCATCCCATGCGATCTAAGAATGAGGCCCCCGCGTGACATTTTGAATGCATTGCGAGTTAAAAATATTTACAACAGATGTTCATATACATTAAAATAGAAACTGAAGTAAATTGCAATAAAATTTTAATTTCACAAAGGATAATTAACAAGAATGGTAGTTTTGCCTAAATTCAGCGTTATGTAAATCAATTTTATTTTATTATTTAATTAAATGTAATCTTATTGAATTTCTTTTCGTGAATTAAAAAAATATTTTATAGATAGATTTTGCACTCCCTGTGCTTCTGTAATCTCACTCAAAATAACAACTCAAAATGTCACTTTCCAAATTGAGTGAAACTCAAAAGCAAATCCAACATTTTTTCGAGTATGTACTTAATTATTAAGTACGACAACTGAATATTATTCTTTGTATACTTAAGAAATACCGTTAAATATTTAGTTTAATACAACATTTTAGATAAAAAAAGCAAAGGGGATTTAAAAAAGAAATATTATTAATTAAAATAAATAATTTAATGTAATAAAATATTAAATTATTAAAAAGCGAGTTTTTTCAAGACATTTTTAATAAAATGACAACAAACTGAACTTTAGATTTGATTTTACATTTTTATAGTTACTTGTAAAAATATAACGGCGTTAGATTATTTTATCGATGAAGCCGTGCAAATCTTATTAAACTTTGAACATAAATCAGGAAAATGCACTCCATTTTAATTTAAAATTATAATCAATCTTATATGAAAAATCGCATTTGCAATTTATCACCCTGAAATAACATTATTACAAACGTACAACGGAAACTCACATGCAACTCAAACCCCCCCCCCCCCCACACACACACACCTTACACTCCCACATCGCGTCTTTAAAACGGTATAGGCGTACCACACTGCGTGAAATTTCCCTGATCATCTAATTGTAATTATTATTACTTCTTCCTTGTAATGTTGCACAGTATATAAAAATATTTTTATTGGTCGCATATGCATATACGTATGTACACTTAATAGATGAAGCGTATCAAAATTGGCATGATAGAGAGCCGAAAATATACGGTGAGGTGGTTCAGAGCATGCGTGATTTCTGAGCAAGCCCGGGGCTCCACAAGTTGAAGGATCTCCGCTAACTATACAACACATGTAGCAATAATATAACGTTACACAAGGAGCATCTAATGCAAATGCAAACATTATAAGTTTGTGCCACAGCAGATGAAACCATTTCTCCAGCTCCAGCGTGTTCTGCCTGTTGATTCTCGCATGTACACGAACGCACCAATTTAAATATATATTGGGGGAGAGTTTCACCCGCATAAATTGTTTTTGTTGTGTCTGTGTAGTACTTGGCTGCAGAGCAAGGCCTCATGGGAGAAAAGCACTCGCTCAGAGAACCCTCGCATGCAGCAAAAGTACGTACAGTTTTTCCAAGGAAAATGGGAAAAACCGTACTTAATAGTAGTTGCTGTCGAGTTTTCCATCAATGCGAACGTGTTAGATTTTATTGCGGAAAAATTGCACATTTTGAATAATATTGTGTGCTCTAGTTAAGGGGACAATTATAATATTGAAAAAGTGTTTGTGCGGATTTAAATAATTTTTTTTTTTTTTGTAAATTAAGTTTTATTGAAATAAAACTATTAAAAATAATAATACAATTAAATTTTGTGAAATTTGTGACTGTGGTTAATGTTTAAAAAAAGTGCTTTCAAAACGATCTCCCACATTTATTTTATCAAGGCCATTTTTCTTCACATCTGCTTACAAAGTTTCTCATATTTCTGCACGCGTATTAAGCATTAATTTGTCTAAAAGCTTGAAATACAATATTCATAATATATGCTATGCAATGCCATCTACAGCTTTGGATTTAAGCAGTGAGTTGTGTCAATTAAAAAGGAATTGAAAACGTATATTTGTCATAAAAATAATAAAAAAGTGATTGATGTGCACTGTGTTGCATTACAGAAATGCATTTATAATTTATTTGTCAGCGCACTAATATATATTTATATTAAAAAATAGTTGTGATAATAAAATGCAAACAGTTCAATTGAAACGATGCAACAGTGTTAATGAAACCGATTTAATGCCAGGACTTATCAGCAACATATGGCTATCGTGGATATCTCTAAAATGAATTAAGGTAAATCTTGATAAGAGGATACGTCGTGTATCTAATAATAGATATAGATATTTGAAATCTCTGCAACGATATGTGGGTGCGTGCGATTCCCATCAAAAATTTATATTCCGTATCTACTAAAATCAAATAAAAATTTGAATAAAATTTCACATTGATTGACTCCGAGTGTGTTGACTTCGATTGGGGAAAAGGTACTTGTACCTATGGTGCAATTTAATTTCCTGGTTGTTCTGCTTCCTTGTTGGCTGTTGACAAACACGTCTCCAATTTCCTATGGGGGCACATACAAACAAATTTTGCGTTTTAATAACTCGGCCGTATAAAATATTTGAATGAAAATGCGGAATGAGGGTAATTCCGGGGCTCACTTTGTGTATAGTTAGTTTACGCCTCGCTTCCAATTTGATTAGATTAGCATTTTCTGAAAATAATATGATAAGGCGGAAGGCTGCGATATAATAACGTTGATCCCTTTTTGTTGTCACTGCAGAAATAGACACAGTTTGAATTGATGATCCCACGCATCGGTTGTGCGGGACATTATTGCATTATTTTTATACCAACATTATAAAATCAATATAAAAGGACATTGTAAATTTGTTATTAAGATTTAATGGTGCACAGCAAAAAAATAATTTCACCCTTTAATGCGTTTTATTACCCTTAATAGTTAATAGCCATTTGTTAATGGCACGTTTTGTGTATAAACTGTATTTCCACGCGCGAATTAAATTGAAAATTGAATTCATTTTATTGAATGGCTGATTTTTTTGTGTGGTGCAATAATTGTCATTGGAATTTTTTTTTATTTGTGTATTTTATTGAATATGATGCGACGTTTAAAAGGTTTTAAAAATATTTATCAATTTAAACAATAAATTGTTTTCACCCATTCATTTCCACCCATTGTGTTGCGTCTGATTGGATTAGTGACACAAACGTCACATTGCATTGGTCCCACCGTCACATGATTTCTTTTGGGATTTTGACAATTTTTTTTTTTTTTACAAAAATTTTTTTGGTTTTATATGTGTACAATTGCTGCGTCTTTCTATTACTGAACCACAAAATGTGTTTAAGAAAATTACCAGCAGGTGTTTTACGCTTCAATAGTAATTCGATTTGTGTTTTAAATACGATTACGTCTTAAGATTTGACTGGAATTGTGCCAAACAAGTCAATTCATTGTGAGATGTTTCTGTGAGTCAAAACTGGTGCCAATTTTTAAAAAATAAATAACAATTTAAGAATTCCACATGGTAATTCTCATGAATTTATAATGTTTCGGTCGCAGAATTGAGGCGGAAAAGTTTTAGCGATGTGGTTTATCGGTTAACCATTGTGAAATTCGCCATGAATGGTTTTTATGCACGTTCATTAACCAGTAACCACACATTTCCTGGTGAATACTTTGGATTTTCATTGAATTCAAACGCCATTTTCTGGATTAATGTTCATAATTAAATTTTAATAAATAAAAAAAGGAGGTAAAAGTATATCAGAAAGGTCATCACGTGTAAATTTATATTTTTTGTTGATAAAATTGTAGATTTAGAATTAAGGATAATATCAACAGCATTTTATTATTTTTGAATTAAATGTGTTCCTCATAACTGTCATTTTTATTTAAATTTGTTGCACATTAATAAACAATAATTTAATAAAGTCTCTTAGCCACTAAATTATTGCATTAAAAATAAATTAAAACCCGTAAAGTCAAATATTTTAATGGGTCTCATACTGAATGAATTGATTGAATCCTATTGTAATATACGGAACAATGTTACTTCTAATAAAGACCATTTTATGTTAGCCTTACATCCTTTGCTTAACTCATCTCATAACTGAAGGTCGCTTGAGTTGTGAATAGCAATTATTGTGGTGAAGACGACAACACAATTTACTTAACATTTATGCCGTGGAAGCTTTATTCCGTAGTGAACCACATTCAAAATTGTATTAATTTCGTTTTCTATGCGCTTCGTATTTTGCGTGTTTGCTCTTTTCTGAAACGAGAAACTCCGTCTAGGCCCCAGGACCACGACATTATATACTCAGCTCCTTCTTTCAATGAGTACTATTATACCTACTGTGAGTAGACGGTAAAAGTATAGAACAATTTCCTGTAATATTATTTGAGATGAAATAATCCTCGAGTTCCATAAAACGAAATTGAAAACGATTATCAAGTAGCTGGAATTTAAAAGCACACTGTTCGTTTGATAATATTTTACTTTTTAAATGAAACATTAAATCCATTATTATGAAATAAGTGATATTTTTATTAGAAAAATATAATTTAAGGACTTGAGTACACTCATTTGTGGCATTGAAATTTTATTGCTTGCTGACTTCAATGGACATAATAATAAAGATTTCGTTTAGTATGATGGTTTGTAATTGTTGTTAATAGCTTTAATTAAGGACTCTGTTAAGCCATAAATTTTAATTTTTTTTCAAAATACCAACTCGTGCATTACAATAACTATGGAATATTTGGCCAAATTTCAGGATTATTGATTCTAAATAATAACAAAACGAGCATACATTTTGCGAAATTGAAAAACAAATTGGATAAGAAGTCCCGTGAGATCTAAATTGAATTTTCTTCATACTTGCTATCAAAATGATTCAAATATTTACATAATAATGCATCGATTTTCAGTTCTTACTAACAAAAGACAACGCAACGAGTTATACTTATAACTTATAAGCTTATTTGACATGGTTGGGAAAATTATTATGTATTCAACAATGAAAACGTTATACGTGTGTTTTCAGCTTATGGTTTATCCTTATATGTGCTTTGTGTACTCAACAAAAATATTTTTCGGTAACTGAAATGGAAAACCTCAATTTTTGTGCAACTTTTCATTCAAATCTATTCAAAGTAAGTTTTATTACCTCGTTTCATTCAATTTGAAACTATTCGTTACCATTTTGAATTTCTAACCATGGCGCTTTACAATTTGAAACACTTCAAATTTCAGGAAAATTTTGTAATGAACAATTCAACTGCTGTTTCGTTAAAACTTTAATAAAATGAATTAATCATTTGTTAACATTATCAGTTGAGTAACTACCCTTATAGTTCCGAATACGCTTGAAACTTAACTATATGTTCTTCAAAGTTTTAATATTTGCATAAAAGTTTAACTCTTTTAATTGCTTAAAGCTCTTGTGTAATCTCTTGCAGTAATTTCAAACTAATTTGCAAATTGCATTGTGCAAACGAAATATTAAAGTTCACGTATACTGCAACTATTCAGAAGTCAATAAAAAAGTTTCTTGTCACAAAATCTCAGATGAACTTCGAGTGTGGCAGAATTAAAATTTTTTGCAATTGTTTATGTAACAAAAAAAAAAGAAGAATTTTTTCTTGACACAAAAACTCATTGTCAATTTTTGTTATTATTTATTACTGAACTGTGTCATGTCACGCGAATCAAAATGTGAAACACTTGAGGTGCGTAAGCTACTGCGACAATATTGAACATATTCAACAGTTAGGGCGTTTTAATGACACGTGTTACAAGTTACATCATTATAGAAGTTTTATCCACACACAATACATCGAGCAATGTACATTTCATATATGTATGTATGTCCTTTTGCATTGTTGTCTCGCATTGTTTGTTCTCATTAGACGTCCTGTCTGTCGAAAGAAATTCAATGCCATCGTCATTACTTCATGTATGATATAAAGGCACTGTCGCACACAAATTGCAGAACACTGGTGTTTGTGGTGGAGGTGGTGTGCGGTTGTAAAAAAAAGACTCGTGGAGAAATTTTGTACATAAAATACTTGTTGACACTTTTGATTAATTCGATTGAATATATAAATTATTATGGCGTCTGGCCATGGAAAAGGGTCGTAAATTTTGATTGTAACCACGCTCCATTGTTCATTCAAGCTGCGAGATATTTGACAATTTGGTTCAAAGAGGTTTTTTTTTTCCTAATCTGTTAAGGATTTGTTTCGTGTTGTTACTTCATTACAAAATGAGGCAGGATATAATTTTTCAGAGTTATTTTGGGACGAACATAATTTGTTTTTGTTGATGTTTACGGATGGCAGCAAATTCAACCCACAAGGGCAAGCTTTTTGCATAATAAGTAATTTTTATTTCAAAATAAAAATTGCTTGTTTGGGATTTGGTTTTTATTGAAAGCTTTGTCATGTTTCTACAGTAAACAAAATTTGTTTTTATGTGTGTTTATGCTTCAATATTTACATATACATTAAGACTAAAGCTGCAAAATGAAATAATATTAAAATTTTTAATTTTAATCACTTTAAAATCTTTTTAAAATGGTCGCCCAATTTTACTTTACCATATGGGACCCAGTGTTTTCTCTTAAATGCATTTATTTTGTGTCCTACTTTTGTCCATTTTCTGTATTTATAAAAAAAAACAAATTAATTGCAGTATGAGATAAAGCGTTTAACTATCCTTTCAAGTTTAACTGTAAGTGATGGAAAAACTTTTGACTTATCCTTAAGTAAGTGCTATAGAAATTAAACTGAAACAACAACCTGTTCCTTTATGATACTTTAATGCCATAAATCCAACAATTTAATTAGTGTCATGGTGTAAAGCAAGCTTTCAGTTTTACAATTAAACGGAAAAAAAGAAAAGGACATATAAAATAGCCTTGAAGCTTGGGGATTAAAAAGTTTCATCCCGCATAACATATAATGCTCTTAAGCAATAAAAATATTATGTCCCCAGTGTTGAAACTCGGACGAGTCTCAAAATGATTCACTTCAACAAATTTAAAGTTATTTCTATCTTATATTTGGAGATAAAAAGTGACTAAATTGAATATGCAGCTCAACAGTGTGTGAAAGGTAAAACGTCTCATGAAACATGCATAATATGTTTTAAGATCAGCAGCATGTCTGTTTTTGCAGTCAGTCAGTCTGAAAATGATATCCCCAATGATTTCGAGTTATTCGTCTACAGAATTGTATACAAAATGTTGCATCGTTTGAAGAGCATTTTACTCCCTGCAGTTATTTTAAAATTGCAATAAATGAATACGAATTGTTTTTGATACTTTGCAAACATCATACAATGTGTATTTTATATAAAGAGACGTGTACCGTCAGGCGTCAACAAATAACACGCTTCATATGTGAGTGGCACAACTCGAAAACATCATAAAATGCATTTAAATGTCGAATTTTAAATTTCTCATTCGCAAAATCCATTTCGAGCCAGCTTAAGTTGGTATTATATGTTGTGCATCCTGCAATTAACGCTCCGAAGAATTCACATATGTAGTTACGATGCATTGATGTAATATATGAATGGGATTAGTTAATTAATGCGCTCTATATGACGATGTGGTTGCAGTGCGGAGCATATAGTTTTCGCAAGGACTAACCATTGCCTTTCACTGACCCAATTTTGTGCACACGGTATATCAAGTTTATCGTATTTAACGTGGGAACTTTATCCGTCGTGTCCTTTTCATATTCAAATTGTATGAGTTAAATTACGTTATTCATCTCGCAGGATTTGTAGTCATGGAATTAATAAAGTCTGTCATCCCAAAATGTGCGCATTTGTAGTAAATTTCAGTACGTGCATCTATAAATTGCATTCAAAGTATTTAAATTTTATTTAATCTACTCTAAATGGATTCGTATACCATATAGAAGATAAAACATATTTCCTATACTCCATGCGCGGATTATTTCTTCGTGTGTGTATTAAACTGATGCGTGATTTACGTGGTTGATGGAAGACACAATATGAATTATGAATCATGTTAAATTTAAAAACTGTCAGCTGTCCACCATTTAAAATAACACATTCGGTTGAAGCTCACAAAAAGCGTGCTTTTTGAATTTTTAACATTTTATTCTTTGCAAATTGACGTATGTATAATGCAAAATGAATGAAGGCTGTCAGAAGAAGTGGGTGTCCTAAATTTTAAAATTTCACAAATCGTTTTGGTCGAAATTTGAAAAAGAAAAACCAATTTATTTACAAATTAAATGTTCTGCATTTTTATTTATTTTAAATTGAATATTTAAATCAAATTTTTAATAATTATTATGCCCTTAGAATAAGCAATAAAAGGGATGACGTATAAATATTTTTTACGTACCTGTAAATTCGAAAAACATATCCACAAAAGTAATAAAACCGGAAATTGTTTTTTTTTTTAGATAATTTTTTTTGCCAATCAGAAGCTACTTTTATATATAAATAAATTAGTGCCTGCAAAAGTTATTACCTAATAAGTATGTTAATTTATTTACGCCACTCCCATCATTCTCCCGTATATTATAATAATATGCCGCATTTTAATTTTACACCGCAAATGGCAACCGTCTTCGTACTTACTTGAGTAGGTAAAGCTTACGTGCTGTTGTATAATAATAAATGCTTCAAGGTTCTTCCCTTGGGAATATGCAGATTGATGAGAGGTGCCAAATGCAGTGGAGAAAAAAATTGCGTTTAAAGCAGATTAATTAAAAAATAATAAAAAATGAAAACATTGCTGTGCACAACAAACAAACAACTTTCCTAACGATGTTTGAGGCATCAGCGCAAATCATAAACAAATTACACCTTAATTATGGCGCCGAAATTATGTGAAAATTAAATTAAAATACGTTGGTTTCACTTAGCAGTTGCTATGGCACTGATCTGGAATAAATTATAAATCTTGTGCGGTACATGACATCGTACTATAGCCAACTATACATTAATGAGACACAAGAATTAAAAATAGGTAATGATGGGTGTGAGGAAGCTGGCGTCAAATTGTTTAAGAGCGCATAATTTTAATTTACGTGTAATAGAATGTTTTTTTTTATAGTAATTATAATTTATGATGGGAATTTTTCTTTTCGGTCTGCATTTATTGGCAATAAAGAGAGAAAAAATAATAAAACAATGTAGGAAGCTTAAACAATTTGTGTGGCCAAAATTTAAGTAATTAATTTTTTGGTCATAACTCATAAATAAACTCTTATAAAGTTATTAGCAATAAATCAACAATAAAAATCAATGAATGTTGGTTTGTGAATGTGGTCGAATGCATTTAAAATGACAAATTAATGGAGGATATTTGGTTAAATTTTTATATTTGTATTTCTGATATATTAGTTAAATTCTTAATCGTGGTTTGACACAAGTGATTTTTTATGGTTTCCAAATTTGTAATAGAAATTACGTACGTATTTGTAGCTTATCGTAGAATAGAATTCATGAAACGACTAAAGTTATATAAAACATCTAAACTTTTGTGAAAAGACACATTAGGTATTTAGTTTTAGAAATATAAAAGCAGGATTACCCCGAATAAACATTGATACAACCTAGTTATTATATTAAATGCGTAATCAGAGCAGGAAGAAAAGCTGTTCAAAAAGATTTCCTGGTAAAGGATTTATAAAAATTTAATTTTTAAACGTCATTATCCATTTTAAACCAATCTTTTGATCTCTTGCATTTTTTTGAGGTTTATTTTGTTTTTCAATCATTTTGGTAACAACTAAAAATGAGAACAAAAATATTATATTTACATAATGTTTGGAAGGCATTCAACGCAAAAAGCTATTAGAATCAATGTTCAAAGTTTATTTCAAATTCTGCAAAGATTATACTGAACTTTGACTAAACTAATTCCAAATAGTGCTTGCACTTAATGACCGGGGGAAATCAAACAATCAAAACAATTAAAGTTATCAGTTAAATCCAAACTTTCGCATGGAATACATAGTTCAGCATTACAAAGTTGGTTAAAATTTACGAAATCCATCAACCCTTGCTCGAAATTGGACCATCTTTAAATTAAAATTTCATTATCAGAGTTTCTATTATAAGAGAAACTCTGTATTAAAATCTCAGTCCCCATTTCAAGCACATCTTGCGTATCCTAATATTTTGCACTCGGCTCTTATTGCTTGCGCTTCGCACCCCGATTCACCCGCAAAACGAAGCGTTGCAACAAACTCTCGGCACAATATACTTAATTTGCACCGTGTTTAAGTATAAAAGCGTTTCTCATAATGCTTTAGTTTCGCCCACATACGCTTGTGCATCAAAGTTTTGTGGCAAACTTCAATATTTGTGAAACACGGAAACGCCCAATGCTGCGCCACAGAATAGTTTACCAGAGTACAGATGAGATTATGCCAGAACCAAACATGATTTCGCATAATGTGTGTGAGCATGTAACATGTTTGTAATTAAACCTACCCACAATAAACGCAAATGGTATCCTTTTGTGTACAGTTTATGCTTTGAGGAGATGAAATGGATTGAATTTGGCCTCAACATGTTCAACATGAAATACAAGGACGCGTCTCAGCTTTCAATTTACGGAACATGCACCCATGTGTGTGTTTTATTTTATTTTACTTTGTGGATTGTTTAACTAATTCATTAGGTTTCTTGTATAGTATAAGAAAATCTTGTGCGACATTACGTGTTGAATGAGATCAAGTGCACGCTCTAAATCCTAATTTCGCAGACGGATTTATAATGAAAGTAACTATTTTAAATGGTTAATTATCAGTCATTTTATTCCCTATATTTTATGCCAATCTCATTCGGTTAGAAAAATTCATACATAACACAAAGAGCATGTTTAATCTCTTTGAAAATAATACGAAAATTATATTTTTTCGGAAAACAAAATATATATGCTCTTAGTCCCGTAATAGACAAATTACTTATTTATTATGTATATCCACTTCATTTATCAGAATGAATACCTATTCAGACAGAGTATTGGAATCTGTTTGGGAATTCGCTGATTGCAGACAAATTTTAACATTTGGGATTGTTTTGAATCGCAGCTTATTTTCCCCTCCCCTCTCACAATCAGATATATTCTCATCTCGTTCTTTGCAAGCTCCCTCGATTTCCCGTATATTTTCGTTTGCCTTGCTACGAGTGTATACACACTTTTGTTAGATCATGGCAAAGCCTCAAAGGTATAAGATCAAAGGAAATAAATGAGTGTATTGAACATTCGAAAGTATATACAAGCTGGTGTAACTATAGATGTATCGTAGTTAGTTTTATTTTATATATAAATACATTTGCAATATCGCTTGGCTGCTCAGCTAAGAGGCGAGCTATTTATATGTAATTAAAAGTATTGGAAATGTTTTTGTATCAACCGGGGTCAAGATGGATTAACTATGTGTGGTTAGTTATTTAGGTTCATGGGTGTTCTATAGATTAGAGATTTGCCGATGGGGATTAGTGAAGTTAAAAATAAATATTGGAAACGTCTATATCAAAATAAACATTGGAGTTTTTCACGTATTAATAGGAAATTGAAAGAATATGTAGATTATTTTTAATTAATTAATGCGTTTAGTTTTTTTATAATTTTAACCGGAATTGAGTACAACTTACCACCTTGTAAAAAGTGAACAGCGGAAACTGATTTTAAAATATATATACTGCAGTAAAACTTGCAACAAGAGCTTTTTAAATAGAAATATGATGTTCAAACTTTTAAAAACATATAAAATAATATACTGCTGAAACCATTTTTAATGAGCAACGTGATTAAAATGTCTGCAGCATGGAAACTCATTATATTTTCTTTACAGTTAGTAAGTAAATAGTTAGATTCATTTTATGTATTTAATGATATCGTTGTGATAAAAGTAGAGAATTGATGATTATTATTTAAATGAATGATATTTTCTTTAAAAATTCAATAATTTTGAAACATTCTTATTCTCTTAAAATAAAACTACATAGAAAACCAAATATAAATTTTTATAAAAGTATCTCGCGATTAGATTTGCATTTTTTAATTGGACCATCTCCAATTTCGAACATTGCTAGTTCATCGCACAGTTATTCATCGTGAGTGCAATTCATGAATCTAAAATAAACTGTACATGTGTGAATTTATTGATAAAAAGTCAACTTTGCTGATGCCCAACCTCCGACGAATGTTATAATTTAAAACGTTTTTTTTTTGCAAAAATTTAATAAATTATTACGAAATCATAAAGTTTGCATTTTTCTCTCAAGGCCAATATCGAGTAATTGTTCATATTTACCCCTTATATTCATTCAGTTGGAATACCTAAATAAGAGAGTGCTTTATTACCAGAATTTAAATTATAACTTGTCTGCAATAGTGAATTCAAAATAATTGGATAAAATCCACGAATAAAATAAAGCGAAAAAAGGAATCCTACGGATAGTATTCATTCTTCCTCATAAGCCATGACCAACCCAATTAAGTTAATTTCCGTACAGTTGAAGTAACTTCAATGAAACCGTTGTGTGCAGTCAAAATCAGAGCTTTTCATAAACGTTCATTGGCATTCAGCGTATAGTAACTGAGCGATTTAATTTATTAAATTCTATATTGAAAAGGATCAATACCAATTGAATTGAATTCTAGAAAGAATAGAAAATTCTCAACTTTTTTCTGTAAACAATATTTCAAATGTGTATTATCTCTTAATAGCGTTATTAGGCTTAAATTAAATTAATAAATAACTAAATTCTACAAAACCGATATTATAAAATAATTAATAACGGAAATGTTGTAAATAACATATATTTTAATGTTGTTTGAATTTAAGTTCGATGCAGAACAAAGTAAATATATGTATTTTTAGTAAAGAAAATTTTGTATCCTTAATGAAAGTGAAAAATGCCTACGCTCGTCTAAATTCGTAATTTTTATGTGAGTATTTAGATAAACATAATTTCAAATAAAAATTTAATATCCATTTTGCAACTATATTTTCCAATAAATCTGTAACAAAAACATAAATCATAAATGTTGATTCAGTAAAGCCAGAGAGATATTCAAGGAAACACATTGCACAAGCAACACGTGTCAAGGCATACAAAACTTCTGAAGTAACGTATATTCGAAATGAGACCTTTTTCATGAATAATAAAAATATTAGTATCTTGTGAAACATTCCCATGAAATATCATTTGAATATTCTGCGAATTTGTATCAACAAAAAGTGAATTAAATAACACAAAATCTCATTTTTATTTTAGGCACAAATAAAAACAAAACATTATTGTTAAAATTATTTACAAGAAAACAACATAAATTGTGCATCTCGATGGAGAAAACATTCAAATATATACGTAGACACTCTCGAGACTTGATCGCTTCCAAGTTTCAACCATTTCTAAAAATAACGCCGATATTGTTTAAACAACATTGAAAAAAAAGAAAGAAAGAAGATGAAGCTGAAATCGTAGAATTGGATACACAAATTGAAATGATTATTACCGTGTCGACAAGATAAATTGCGTCTTCGTCAGTTTGCATTTCACTTAATATGTTTAAAATGGAATTGAATCTTTGCCATATTATACAATAATGGTGGAGGTGTGTGAATGTGTTTTGCCTAAATTATTTGTGTACCTACGCAACAGTACGCACTAATTTGCGATAAGTCGGCGTTTCTGTTTTAGAATTGTGATGGTCATCATTCAAGTTTAGACAAACGAATTTATAATCATTTAAGTTGGCTGCTCTTTGACGTTGAAATTGGAATTAATTATCCTTTTTGTATTATTCAATTAATCTTAATATGTATTTAACTTTAACACATAATATATTGAGTATTCTAGGTATAATTATTATTGTATAAGCAATTAAAAAAAGAAGGCCACTTTATTGACTCACGCATCCCATTTATTGCTAAGTAACAAATTGATTAAATTCTTGACATTTAAAATATAAGCAAGGATATGCATAACAAGCTTGCAACAACAATATTAAAATTATTGAGCTTTTAAGCGATAATCCATTAATCAATCCGTCCTTATATTATCACATTAATCCCCAAAGGCGATGAAACCATTGAATTTGTGGGGTGGTTTTGGAATTAAGATTACAAATTCATAATACAATCTCACTCGTACACCAAATGTACGAGGAAGAATTCGGGTTCGTTTGTAATACAACTCAAAAGTTTCATCAAAATTGTTCCGCATGACAAATTGGTTAGCTTAATAAACTCTCTTCACGTTCACATTCACCGTACGCATGGGTCCAATACATAATAATTCGCATAAGTAAATTGGGAATCTCTCAGCATCCCATTATAACGCAACATATGCCCAAAAATTGAAATGTAAACTCATGTATGCCTATATAATATACACAAAACTTTGGGGGGTGTAAACTCATATGATGGGTTTCTGACTGACATATTACACGTTTTGCAAACATTTATACCGAAACATAATCTATGCGATTATTTTGTGTATGCGAACCCACTTTATTTAGTCGAGTTTATATACTACTCGTAAACATATTCCCTTTTCTACATACAAGCCCACAATTTATGCAATGTACGAGTACATATGTTGTATGTGTACTTAGGAGTTGGGATGTTTATCAGATCATTAAAAAAATGCTTTATTGTTATTATTTTATAAATTATATATGTCGCAACTTGGATTACAACTTTGAGTCTTTTGTTGTGTACATTCGTCCTTTTTTTCTTTGCGGGTGTCATAGAAAACCATAAGAGCGAAATTATGTGTGCCATAAAACGTTATGGGAGCCTAACTTTTTGGAAGTTTCATCACTGGAATGCCTACTTTGTTTTAAGGACTGTGTCGTTTAATAACTGTTTTTATGTGACTCATACAGTTAGAGTATAGAATTCTTCATTAAAAATAAATAAAATTATATATTTAGATACTTTAGGCTTAACAATAAGGCGGCGTTTATTACAGAAGCTTTTTATAGAACTATATAATATTTACGCTGCAGGTGTGATGTAAAAGCTCTCTTAAGCCGAATTTTGTAATATTAAATTAGTTTATAAATTAGAGGAAAACAATAAATTCCTAATTAGGAGAAACATTTGAACGCATCAAGGTTATAAATTTTAATAATTCAAATTTGAAGTCAAGTACGAGTATTAAAATTAAGTCACGAACATGACCAAAACATTGAGATCTCATTTAGTTTGTCTTGATATTTTTCGTGCAATACAACAACAAAACAAAGCATACTTTTAACGACTGTTTATTTATTCGGTGTATTTATTACACGCTGAATAATATTTTATCATTTATACAAGAAATTAAACATAGTTTGGGTTTTCATACTTGGTAGGATTGTAATAATAACGGAATTAGGTTTTAACTTTTAACAAGCTAACTAGTCTAACGGCTTGCTATGTTAACTGTTTATGTTTTTATCTAAATAATTAAATAAAATGTACTTTTATGTTTACGTTTCCAAGTGATGAAACCTTTTGAATTTATTATTTAAAAAAAAAAACATCTCTTCTCGACTAGATAAAATATATCTGTTTAAAATATAAACCAAATATCGTTCTATGAAATAAGCTTAATGACATCTCAATAGAACGGAAATAATATTTTAATGTCAAATTTAATTTTCCGTTTAATTTTTAAATTAATTTTCGTCATAAAAAATTGTGTTATTTCGTTTTGTCTTAAATGTTTGGCGTCTTTTTTCATAAAAATACACATTTATAGAAGACGACCCATTTCAATCTTAACTTTTTAATGTATTATATATTTAAGACTCTTCTTGTTATAGTAAATTTCAAGATTCATCCCAAAATCGATGTTTGAAAATGAGATCCCACTTATTTGTACGTTCATTGTAAGACGCTTTAAATATTTGAAAAAAAAAACTAAGATTAACAGGTAATTTAAAACAAGAATTGCAAGTATGTGTTGAATTTCAAACCACGAAAACTTTTCAGACTCACATTAGTGCAGCATAAAGACAGGATATTTGATCAACAACACGTAAAAAGCTATTTTGTTTTGAATTTGCAAGTTAAAATGTAAAAGAGTTTATTTAAGACATAAAGTATCAGCTATATATTGTTGTATATTTTACTGAAGACTGAAGCTTTCTTATGAACTATTTTAGAACATTAAATATAGCGGTTGGAATATTTGCAAATGAACGATGATTCAAAGTTAAGTGTACATCGTGCGCAATAATTTATAACTTTTACAACTTATGCATAACATTTTCTTTAAACTTTTCCCATAAAATTTAAAGGTAAGAAGTAAAATGTCCTTTTTTTAAAGTAAAACCATTCCAGAACTACTTGGTGTATATGTACAAACAACATTTTTTAATAACAAAAATTTAAATCTCTTTTTTATTTACATGATACTTTTTGAATGTTCAATTTTCTTTATTGACATATTCCATCAAATTCTATTTCAACACATACCTAGTACCTACATACACACACATTTTCATTGCATGCATTTTTGTGAAAAGTCAACCCTCAGGCATTTCGATTCTGTTACGCCAACAAAATATGTTATTGACAAAACAAGAACCACAAAACGCTCATGTTTACAAATAACTTTGAATTCTGAGCCAACCCACATAATTTGTATACCCACTTGTGAGCTTTTTGCAAATTATTGCACAATCATCAAACATTAAAAAAGGTTGAAACTTAATGACGCATACACTTTCGAATTCTTATCATTTTGCGGGAATTAACGTTGTTAATAAATGTTGATAGATCACTTTTAATATCAAGAAATCGACATTCAAATTGACTGCGTCATCCAAAAATGTGTACGGTAGCCATAAAATGCATGTTTTTATGTTTTGTCGACAACTTTATGAATTTTGAATGAGATTTGTGTGAGAAACAAGTTAAGTATCGGAAATTGATGAAAATGTGTGGGATTAGTGAAAAAAAAAGTTAAGCCAGGATTAAATCAGCATTTATTTTATAGAATAGGCGATAAAGTCATGAAGAAACTCTCGCACAAATTATGTACAATAAGAAGATATATTTAGAAATGAGTAATTGGTTTGAACTTTTTGGTGTTATCAGCTCAAATGATATCAAAGTGCGTTACTTTTTAAAATCACTTTGATTTTGATGCAAATGTTACGAAAAACTATTTAGTATCAGGTTGGTTGGATTAGACAGGAAGTATTACAAATTTACCGCTTATTTCATCGAGATGTTTCTTATCACTTAAGTTACTAATTTGTAATTAATAATTACAAGACAACAGGGAAATTACAGGATCATTAATGATAATTGATATGATTTCAGAAATGTTTTAAACAATGTAAAATAGACTTTAAAACTTTTAAATTTCACTCTAACATTTCTGAAAATTTAAAATTCAATTTCAGTGAAATTTTAAATGAGGTTTAGAACATGATGAAATTTTAGAAAATATAATTAGGTAAATACAATTAGTTATAAACACTTAATGTTATAACATTTAATAATTTCCTGTAAGCAATTAAAATGTAAAATAATTAGATCTAACTTTAATATAACTAATCCTAGATACATCATAGAGTTGATTAATCTCTAACTTAACGAAAACAGTGATTATAGTGATTACAGTAGCCGTAATAAAAAGTTTTAATTAAGCCATAAAAAACGGTGTAGTAAAACAAGTTTAAAGAAAACATTTTCTTTTAAATAATGCAAAATAATTTAAAAAAAGTCGTAGCTTTTACTAATCCTTTATTGCTATGAATTTGAATGAAAATAAAATAATGGCAGCAATAAGTTACAAATTCCAGAACATCAAAACGTGAGATTTCTTAAGGTTTTAATTGAATTCTAAATCACCCACTAACTATTAATGTTACTCGTGTACCTATTTAATAGACTTCATTAAAATTAAGTAATAATGATAATGAAGATATTTGACAACTGCAGAAAAACGAGCTTAAAAAGCACAAATCCATTGGACTAACCGTATTCATTTTGCACAGTACATAGTCTGTCCAAATAAGACGAGATTGCACGTTGATTGATTTATATTTTGACATACACGATTTCGGAACACTCGTATTAATAAACACGATTTGATCAAGTACAAATTTCTTCCTCACACCTTTAGGTGGCAAAATTATTGAAACGTGACATATTTAATTCATAGCGTCACGCATTTAGTTTCTGTACATAAATACGAATTGTGATTACACACAATGTTTAATACCGGCTTAGTACACTGGTGTTTGAGTTTGTTTGTATTGCTAACGAATACATGTGCTGTACTTTATCAAGATTCAGTAAACATCTTTACAATAAAACATGGCATATCTGTAACTGTAGACATTGTAATCGTACATTTTCCGATATAGCCGTGTAGACGACTGCGAAGTGCGATATATGTGATGCGACTGATGATTCAAATTTAAAAACTCAATAAGCTTAGAATGTTGTCGAATCCGTAATGACGGGTAAACGTGTTATTTAATTTGGCGCTGCGTTGTGTAATTTATTCACAAAAAAAAAAAGGTTGAAAGATGGATTTAATTGAGTTTATTGTTGGTTATTTTCTGGTGCTTTTATCGCTGTACTGGCTGGCGCGATATGTGACTTCAAGAGTGTCATCCGTGAAGGCGGAGAGAAGCAAGTTAATGATATCAATTGTGGTTTAAGCTTAATTTTCATCGCTACGGTTTTATTTTAATTGTGCAGTTAATGAGTAAAAAAAAAAACTGTTGGTGAAAAGAGAATTGTTTCGAGCTTATGCATTCGAATTAAACATAATATTTGTGCAACCAAAATGTGAAATGAAAAACTTAGAGTAATGCTCTAAGATGAAAGCTAGCTTTCTGTGATATAAAACCTTTACACAGAGATGCATTAAATAAATTAAAAGCTTGGCGTCTTTATCAAAGTGTGGTTGGGAAATAAAGTGTGATACCCAAAAGCTTTAATATTATACGGGCGTGTGTTACATTTATCTCCCCCTTTCTTCCTTCCTTATTGTTTCTCTAATTATGAACAAGTTTGTGCAGCATTCCATGGGCATGCAAACAATGCACATCCACAACAATGCACCCTATGTGATGGTACAGCATTTACAACAATTTATTTGTGCAACTCAAACTTTATTCATCACGTTTCAGTTTCTATTTTTTTTTCTTTTAAATGTTTCGTGCTCATAAATACAATGTGTGAGTAAATGTGGACAACAACGGAACGAATAAAAATTAAATTACTTTCCGTACACACATTGTTAGTAACTCGTTCGCAAACTAAATCCCTGGATTTGACACACACAAAGTACGATACTAACGTCCGTTTGCTGCAATATGAGCCCTCGATTACACCTTACAATGAAAGCAATGTGGTTTTAATTTTAAATAATGCAATGAAAGGATTAAGGAGTCATGTAATACAATATTAATTTCAAACACACTATAAATTGTGTATTATTTTTAAGACAAAATTAGATAAAATGAAAAATTGAACAACTTATCACTTTTCGAGACGATGACATGTGTCAGTAGTGCCGGAAATATTGAAATCCCTAATCTCTCAGATGACAAGCATATCTTTCTATAAAAATCGTGTGACATCAGTGACATCACTCACATTTTTATCGATTAATGAGGCTGATTGAACTTAGGAATTTAAAGCGAATGTTTTTGGAAAATTATTTGTAAAAAAATATATTTCAAAAACGTGAATATTTTGTAAACATTCATTTTTGATATAAATTTAATTTTTTTCATTTTTTTAATCATTTAAGCATTACTTTAAAGTTTAAACTAAAAAATTAAATGTTATTTAAATAACAAGCACTTTTAAAAATACATCATCAATTTGATTGGTTAATTACAGTCTGCATTTCTATTTTTAATTGTTTACCAGTGCAATTGATGGACAAAATGCAATAAACTCAAACATCCCTAATTGATTACTTTTGAAGTCCCTTCGTCTACACAATTACAATCAAAGTGATCCCTTTATTATTTCCAGTTAAAGCTCATTTAAGCGTGGATAGAATTACCAAAACGGCATTACACATATTGATCAGGGTAAAATGAAAACAAATAACGCCATATCGTGGCCAGATGTTTATATGCAACTTACGACAGACACTTAAGTCTCAAGAGCAGTACTTAACATTTAGTACAGTGTACGCCAAAAGGGGTTCGAACTGAAACTGGCATTACTATTTATAGTACAATACAATGTGTGGAATAATTAATACTATAGCACTATCGCCGGTATAAAGTTAAGTCGTGTATGTAAAAGACGCTTTGTGGTATAGAGAAGAAAATTCATCACTGAAAGAGTTTAATATATTTTGTGTAGGTACAAAGTACATCCTTGATCCTAGAAAATACACATATAGGTATTATGTGTGCCCTTTTTGAATCTTGTAAATTTAAATTTTCCACAGTTTATGGTGTTTGCTTTGAGTCTTTGTTGTAGAGTACAACGTGGATTTCTTTGTGTTGTGATTTAAAGCCAGGAAATGCTTTTGTTTTGATGGAGTAGATTTTTTAACGGAATTTCTCACTCAAGTTCAACTTTTCATTAACGAAATTTACAGTTGAGTTCTCACTCAAAAATGTATTTCTATGTATTTGCTGGTGCAAGCAGACAATTCGTACATTTTAATTAATTTTGAAATAATCTCAATGAAGTTGGTGATATTTAAAAAAAAAGCGTTTCATTATTTTGGCCTTGCGATTTTTAAACAAAGATTTACATTCTCAGTATTTTGCTTATATTTTATCTCTCAGAAATTAAATTAAAGTCTAACATAGCAGCTGGTTCTGTACTTCTAGTATTGTGTAAATTTTTATTACCAGAGAAAGTTTCAAACACACAATTCGCCACTTCTTTCGAATTCTTTATCTCCTTGCTTCTCACAGACTTTAATGTTTAATGCAGTGTTTAAGCTTTAGCACAATGCTCAAATTTCAATTACGAAAATCTACTTATATTGTGTCATATTTTATTTTTTAATAACTAAATATTTAAATGGTTTGAAATGTTTGTAAATATTTTATTAGATACATTACTCTGGTGTATTAATTTTGAATTATAAAGGTGTGCTTACACAATACGTTCAGAAAATCAATCGATGAAAGTCAATAACTATTTTTATCTCGATATTTTGAGTAAACATTTGAATGCACATAATGGGGGCCCTTGTCCTTTTTATTTTCATGAAAATTACAACGAATTCATATTTCATTCTCGAATGATTTCATAAAGAAATGCAATTCAAACATCAATATTTGCTTTTCTCAATATTTAAACGAGAAAGTGCACTTATGTGTATATATTTATGCTCCAATTGAATGCAATATATCAATGCAAATTATTATTGAATGTATTTCATTATATTAATTTGCTGTGGTTTATGTAATAGTTAAAATTCCCTCTCATTACGTTGGGGTCTTGCAATAAGCAATTAAGCATAATTCGACAAATTGTAATTTAATAAAGTTTTCATGAATATTTGCATTCAAGACCCTTTGACACTTCAATCAACAAGCACAGTATTTAGACGCATCCACCGTGTAATTTAGTGCATCACATTGTGCTGCAACAGAAGCTTGTTTTGATTAAATTTCGCGGACAACATTATGCTCGTAACTGGAGTGGGTTTGCATGTTTACACGAACCGACCACACGAGTTAAATAACAAACCATAGCTATTCTGATTTTCAACACTAAATTAAAAGCCACACTACGGTAGTATAACTTATGTTTCTAGTTAGGTTTAAGTGTATATATTTTACAGTGTGGTATATACATCAGTTGACATAAATTTGTTCACTTAATTGTCCGTCCTTTACAATTTTCTGTCAATAAACTGCGAGTAGGTTTAAGATATTAAGTACTTGTTTGATTCTTTTAAGTAGAATTTTACTATTAAAGTCTTATTAAAACTGCATTGATTTAAAAAATATTAATATACACTTAAGTTTTACAACATAAAATACCCTCGGTATTAGCATAATGCAATTATACTTTCAAAAACTTTAAATTAAGTTTTTTTCCTTTACAAATCCTCATCCTCTTTTATCAGTCATTTAAATGTATTCTTTTAAATAATTGAAATCCCTTCTAAGTAAAGAAAAAGTTTGTAGACACAAACCTAAATCTCTATAGATAAATAAATGAATTCATTCCGGTAAACATTATTAGGTATTCGTGTATATGAGACTGAATATAAAATGCAGAATTAAATAAAACAACGTCACAATGTACTTTATGACCTTTATTGCATTAGATCTAAATTTGGATGGCGTTAGTAAAAAGCAAATATGCAAAATAAATGTACAATTGGCGGAAATACAAAATGAAGCTTTAAAAGAAAGTTTGGATAAGTTTTTTTTACACTGATACATCGTTATGTTGGCACTCAACGAACTTTTCTTCCAAATTCTTAAGTACACAAATGCGTGAACAATGAGAACAATGCAAATTCAATTTTTTCATTCACTTTTTTGCATAACAAATTGTTGACCTTCATGATAAATTTTACTTTATTTTGAGTGAGTTCCTTTTTTTCCAATTAAAATATTTATGCATATTACAAACAAAATGTACGAAATTCTTCTTTTGATAAATATGTTTGTAATTAAAAATGTATTGTATAAACAATAAAAAAATGTGCATGAAAATACGTAAAATATTTACGTTTGTTTACGTCAAAAGAAAAACCAGCATAACATGATCCCATAAAGCAGTGTAGTAAAAATTGTTATCACCATTTCGAGCTCCAATATCCATAATACCGATAAGAATGGTCTCGCGGTTATTAAATTTATGATTACATTATAACAATAAAAGCGGGGTTATCGATGTATCGTCTCCGCAGCATACAAAGGTAAACAGCAAGTGATAATATAAATGAATGAAATCACATTCATAAAAATGACATATGTTATGATTGTGCGAGGTCGTTTGCACCATATAGGTAGTAGATGGTCTGTTTGTAAAAAAATAGAACAAGTCTTCCTTATTACGACATAAGGCAACCAATCAAAACCACAATAAAAACAAGTTGAAATTAGCGATATAATCTTGGGTCACAAACATTAAACTATAGTTGGCTATCAGCAATTAAATTGAGTTTATTCATGTCCGACAACCGAGTTAAGATAAACTGCAATTTATATAAATAAAAAAAATTTATGTCTGCAGTTATAAAATAAATGTAATAAATGTTTTAATGATTAATTTTGTTTCTTTATAGTTTAAAGGAATCATAAAAACTTAAAGGTTAAATTTTGACAAATATTTATCTTAAAAACAACTCATGTACTATTTTGGAATACTATTAAAATTATTATTAGAATTTCCGTTCCAATTCAGATGTAGCTTATAAAGTATGGCGTCTGATGTGGCTTAAGATTGGCCTTAAAACGAGTCAGCAAATTTTTAATAATACATTTATTTTTCGCATCCAAAATAACTGTTTACTGTTAAAGAATAAAGTTTATGTTAAGATCTATTTTTGTTCACACCTGCAGAGTTTAATAATAACTGTAAGCAACCACACGTGCAATCAAAATAATATGTATTTTTTAAATCGTATTTCTTTATTTTGGAGAATAACATTTTATTATTAAAATTAAAACTTTAATAATTTTTTACAAACTTATTTTCGTCAGAAAATTATTAATTCGCCATATATAGGTGTTTCAACAATGAGTAGTTTTTATTTTATAAGTAGTGCCCATTTAACGAGCTGCACGCGAATGTAAACAATAAAACGTGATGCTCAAACCAAAAGTTATTCACAAATAATTAAAGTACTCGTAGCTATTATTTTTTACGGTTGTTTTTTGATTGTTTACACCCGTAATAGTAATAAACTTGTTGCAGCATAATCTTATGACTGGAGTCAATTTTAAATAGGTTTAAGGTGGATTGTTAAACGTTATAAAAATGCAATCGCATATTTTTAAAGTGTTTAATTTAAAGTTATTATAATGCTGTAATATTTTTAATTGCAAACATTTAAATTGAAACGACCCAACATTTGCCGTCATCTATTAATTAGTTGCAATAAAACTATATTAATGATCATCTCAGGTGTCAAATCAAAGCGCAATATTTTTATGT
This sequence comes from Sylvicola cinctus, assembly GCA_963854165.1. NCBI lineage: Eukaryota > Metazoa > Arthropoda > Insecta > Diptera > Anisopodidae > Sylvicola > Sylvicola cinctus. The sequence goes on from OY974082.1 coordinate 46,663,154, forward strand.
ACTCGTTTAATTAAATAATACTCATCCCAATGAAAGGAAAAACTTTGTAAAAAAATTCAAGGTCATATATTCCCAATTCCAGGAATTGTTTTATAATTTTTTTCCACTGCAATACAATTGTGTACAAGCGAAATTTTTGTGATGAACATTTCAAAGTCAAAAAAATATGATTAAATATTTGTTTTTATTTTAAAACATTAAATTTGCTTCTTTGGAGGAGTTTGAATATATTTAGTCGCGGATTTTACTTCATCCGTTCGAATTTCATGCCTTATTTAATTGTCAATATTCATTAATCATTATTCATTATATACTAGAATAGATGTTAGAACACCGAACGTTAAACTATAAATTGCCCAATATATGCATCTATTGTGTTTGCCATTTCTCTCTCAATGTCAATTACGCATCCAATTCAATTTGCATAATGTTATCATATCATCGCCAGATCGTAAATTTAGATGCTTGTTTTGATACGCATAAATGTACAATGTATTGTACATACAATGAGCATACGAACAATTTATGTAAATTAACGTGAGATGGGTAAAATGTGGAAAGCCAATTCATTAGCACTTTCAAAAAAGTAAAACTCATACCACTGGGGGGGGGGGATTTAATTATTTAGTTAAACATAAATGTTTTGATAAACTACATTTTCAACCATGTACCCAAATTAAATTTAAATTTGCTACCCCAAGCTTAATAAATATTTTATTTTCTCAAAAAAAAAAAAAAAAACTTTCATTGGGTTTACAAATAAAAAGAAAGTTGTCTTCCATTTTGTTTTGAACCGCCTTTAAAGTGCAATAAATATAGACAAGAATAAATGGCGTCCAATAAAGGCGTGAAAAAGTGTCATTTTCTGAATGTAATGGATCCGAAATGTAGATTTAAACTGTAGATGTATTCTTTGAAATGCGAATAAATCCGCATAGGTGGTGCCTGCAGACTTTTGTAAGTAGCATTCATTTATTCTGCAATGTATTTTCACCCTATATGCTGGATGATAACAAATGGTTTTGGGTCATGGTCGTATGCAGAGTGAAAAATCACGTTACAGAATAAAATACAAATACCTATGCGGGTACACGGGAAACAACAAACATAATATGCAAAAATGTAGGTGTTTCTACTATTTGTTGAAGCTTTTGTGCTATAGTTATGACTTGGGAGCATTGTTATTTGTGCTCCTAGCGCACCGTGTAAACAACATTTGTTGCATATGGGAAACTAACTCATGTAAACACTAACAGTTTTTCTTACATAGCATACAAAACACACACAGAATATCGTTCGTATATTTAATTGTAGAATTTTTGCTATTTTTAGAATTACGCCGTGGATCCAAAGTCAAGCGACCACCAATGCCGGCGCGAAAGGGGCTGTTGGCGCCCCAAAATACTTTCTTGGATACGATAGCGACACGTTTCGATGGCACACGTAAGTAAATCTGAGCGCGTTTTATATTTCAATGTTAATGTGTTGTTATATTAATCCTTGGGCAAAATTGCGTAATTAATCCCTTGGTAACAATGAACTTTACGCATATTCATTTTTGTGTGCAAAATTTGTACAAACAGGATTTTTAGCGTGCACCTACTTTACTTAATAAATCCTTGGTGTGGAAATGGAACAAAATGAATAATGATAAGCATAAGGAAGTTTGGATAATCCCTTAATACTTTCTTAATTTTGTGATGGGGGTTCAACCAAAAAAATACAGAAAATTTTCTGTTTATCTTCAATGTTTTGATTAAATGTCCTGCAATTAAAAAAAACATTATTTCTTTACGTTGCGAGAAACAATAAACAGCAAATAGAGAAAGATCTCTAAAGATGTAATAAACAATAATAAAAATGTGACTTGTTAGTTGTCAGATAAAATAGCAATTTGTAATATAAATATACGCATGTCCTGAATGAAATAAATTTGTGCCATGAAATTGAGATGTTTCAAAGATGGAGTCCTCATTTCAAACAAAATAATACACAGCTACTTGATGAAACTCTTATAAGTCTCATTTAAAGTCAGGTAGGGTCGGTTATGAAAAGAAAACTGAATTCAAGGGCAGATTTTGAACAACGTATTGTGTTTGAATTCGAGTTTTATTTAGAAGTTTGCTTCTGACGAAGTGTATTGTAAGGAACATTGATTGGTGATTCTATTTATTTATTTTTTTGCCGAACATATTGTTTTAATAAATTATTTAAGAAATTATAAAGAAACTTCGAAATGCATGTCATAATTATTGGTATTAAAATAATATAAAAGGGTGTTTTGAACTCGTTGATGCTGATATTTTAAAAATTATTGTAATTTTTTACTATAAGTAATTCTATTAAATCCCTTCTTTTTTTTCTTTTTTTTTTGGAGAAAGAAACCACTAATTGATTAATGTGTATAAATAAATATTTTAGAATACTATTCTACATTAATAGACTCACGTTTTCGCCAAACTGTTAGACTATAATTTGTAAAGCCAAAAAATGTGGGAAAAACGTCGATTCATTCTCCCTAAATTAATGTCCTCAATATCTTCTCTAACTCGAACCCCAATTGATTGCACGAAGTCTGAAGTACATCCAACAAACCACGCGGAATGGAATGCTCATAAATTACAGGTGAATTTACAAAAAGTAAACGCAATGTGACATTAATTCAAATCTGTCTCGACGATTTTTTATACACATGTACTTGGGTACATACTCAAAAAGCGAGTACCTTTACACCCACTCACATAGTTATCTGTACTTGTAAACGACAAAAGAAGATTGCAAAGGATTGAAGATGAAGCAACAGCAAGAAGATCATTCTGAATACCAAAATTAATTAATTATTTAAAGCCACCACTTCATGCAGACACCATTTACATAAATGCCACGATTGTGATGTACATATATTATATTATGTATAAACTCGTATATACCGGTTCATGTATTTATAGTTACTCGCAGCTTTATACGAATATTGCATGTTAATCCTGATGCTAATGATGATTATCTGGTAAATTTGTTTAACAACCGTTTGTCTAATTACCTGATAAATATACTGTGGAGTGTGTGCTGTTGTAGGCGCGGTTGAACTTCAAGTATATGCCGAAACAGTTCAGAACACATCCGATTTATAATTTGGTTGTTAATCGCCATCAGTCTGGAAAATGATTATTAAATTTAAAGTACCTTTGTCGTTAAAAGACGCAACTGAAGATGACAAACCGATCCACGAAAATAATTACAACAAGACAAACCCACACAGCAAAATGTACGTCCCCCAAAACGGTATGGGTATTGGGTAATGATGCGCATCGAGTTATATCCTTATGCCATATAACACAAGTATAGTGTTTTTACGTTAATAAAGTCAAGACGCAAGAGACAAACAAAGCTTTGACGAGTGTAAAAAGGCATAAGTAATCAGCACAAAGAGCGACTAAATGACCCGTGCATGCTTGAGTTCAAGCGACTTAATAAAACAGGCGTACATAGTACAGGGTGGTCCATTAATGAGTTTCTTTAACAATTTTTTTTTTGTGGGGTGACTTTGAAGATCAATGCTATGTGAATAATACGTATTAAATTTTGGCTTTAAAAAAATATTGCAATTGTTATTGGCGAGATAGGTTACGAAATTATAAAACATTCGCTTAAGAAATGAAGAAGATGATACCCCGCAACGCCCGCAGAGGGAGTCACTCGTTTTTCAATTTTAATGCAGAAACTGTAACCTTTAAAATAAAATAAATATGAACCCAAAATATTTTTATCACATTTTTTAAAATAATTTCATCACCCTGTACATCACACAAAAAAGATTTTGAAAATAAGTTCAATATTCATAAAGAACCCTGTAAACGGACCACCCTGTATATTAACCATTTCTTTCTAAGACCCATGTATTTATATTTACAAGCTTGAAGCAGCCAACAGACAAATAAGTTGATATTGAAATGATTATAATGGCAAAACCTCATTTACGCAAATATTTGTTGTATACAGTTACGATAAATTTGAAAGAAAAGGTAATTTAAGGATGAAATAAAATTGAACTCGAAAACATTATACCGACATAATTAAGGGCTTTCAATTGTACTGTTTTGAATAATTATATTATCACAAAGCACGAGTACCTATTGCTTTTTGATATTTAAACCGCAACCAATTTTTCAACTCTTTTCCACCCCCTGACATAGGCAAGCATCAACTCCTTATTAATTTTGCGGTGTGCGCTGTTTTCACAAATGCACACAATTTACTAACTCAACCGGAAAAATTCTTTGACATAACCCCCTTCCATGTTGAGGGGAAATATAATACGACAAACGTGAAAACTCATATTTGATGTTATCATCATTTAAAGTAAGCTTTTAATTTATGCTTTTCGTGTCTGGCTTATTTTAGCATAATCAAACGAGTATTTTATGGAAAGGGACGAAATTCATGGCAAAACGTATTGAAATTATGTGTGTGTTATTATTCACCTGATGCTCATTCATGCACGAAATTCGTGTAACCTTATGTGTGAAAATAATCCTAAAAGGATTTACTGAATGAAATCTTCATTAATAAATAAACCAATGTATGTACAGATTACAGAGTACCTGCAAAGACGTGTGGAAATCAGCCTCGTCATGATAGTTATGCGTTGAACTATCTTGTGACATGTCCGTTTGCCGTGTCACTGCACATACGCCATTTACAGTGACACTCAACCTCTGCTAAACTGCATATCGTTTTCGTTGACAATATCAAACAATGGTGTGCCCCATTTAGTGTTGCAGGATTCATTGTGGATAGTAAAGCCGAACTAAGTACATACTCGTACAACGCAGCGACAACATTTCGTGCAAGTGTTATAGGAGTATGTTATACTAAAATTATTCTCCGTTTTACACGGATTTTGGGTGTAACCAGATCACGTTACATTAAATGCATGACCGCCTTTCAAATTCAATCAGATATACCGGTAATTTATGGACGTTGTTAAAAGGGTTGAAATGCTTTCATCTGCAACCCCTTAATCCTTATCATGCTACAAAACAGCTCGTAAACATTTGGTACGTCACATTTGACACACATTTATGCGGTTGAGATTTTAGCAAAATGACTCGAATTTATGTGCATGCACAGTGAAAAAGGTGTGCTAAAAAAGTTAGATTAATTTTACCATATTATGATTATGTCATTAACAAATTAAAGTCTTTTGGGCACACTTCCTTAAAGAAAGCAAGTTGATTTATGATTCTACTACATATACAATTCATTAAAATTAAAATTTATTGTACCTCTAGTACAGAGACTAATAAAAAAAATAAAGAAAAATAATAAAAAATAAGGAACATCTTCAATTTTTTCAAGGTCTTGTTATTCCTTGTTATAAACTGTTTCGTTTGTATGGAGCTCAAAAATTAAGATTTTGTCCATTTCACCAACGTTTGTCCATAAAGGTGTTCTAAAAAAAACTGCATTTATCTAATTTCCCCAATATGATTCTTCTCGAAAAAAGGGGCAGACGAACCCCACATTTTCTATCTCAGAAATCCTGCACAATATGAAAAAAAAAATCTTTCACATTAATGTAGATTTAACAAGATAAAAAAGTTTTCTGCACATTTCAAGGTCAAAATTTGAAAACTCAAAGTCATAATGAAAATATTTCAAAAATTCATTTCTCTGGTGATGATCTACATTATTACTAATCTTAATAAAAGTAACTGCTGTCGAAAAATATTCATTGTCAAAATTCAGAAATTTCTCAGAAAAAAATTATTAAATTGTTGTTTAGCTTAGTTTAGTTTGTTACATTTAATTTTCGTACATAAATTCACCCACGCTCTTCCCACGATGTAATTTTTTATTATTTGAAATTCATTGTTGAAAAGCAAAAACATTGAATTTTGAAGCACAAAGCTTTTCGTTTTGCTGTAATTCAATGCAGTTCCCACATGTGTGATTATTTCCTCTTTATGGAAATTTGAGTACGTTGTTACATTTAATTTTCCTTATATTTCCACGAAGCCTCGTGATTGAAACTTCTTGGAATTACATATTACCATTTCATAAATTGTTTGACTAATAAGTGGGCTGTAAAAAAAACATTTGAATGCTTTTACACATATAACAATTAAAGATTAATTTGATCTGAACTACAATAGTTATTAAATAAATAGAAGTTAAATTATATTGATTTTCAATTTTGGGTTCAAATTAACTAAATGTATTTAATAACGAAAAAGTGCAATACTTAGTATGTCTCCGTAAGTGAAAGAAATATTTCTTACCTCTTTCAATTTGGATAATTACAATGAGTTAGTTAATCAGCATATCATTTAAATACATCATTTCAACATTTGTTTTTATTATTCCTTTAATAATTCCTAAGAAAAAATCCTTTAATTGCAAATATTTCTTTAAAATTATGTGTCAATGTGCACGGAATACCTCAAGGAATTCATAAAACCCTATAGACAGAGATTTCATAATATTAACCCCAAGGGAGGCCGCAAAAAAAGTTATTTCAAATAGACCGCACATTAATAAATTTTAATGTATATTGTATACGAAACGGGCGGGCCCGTAGATAAGCTTTTTAATCAAAATTCGTAAAATGAGTTTCACACTGAAGGGCAAAGGCGGAAGTTGCGGTTCACTTGACAATGTGTACTCGGGCACCGCTACAGAAATCAAAAGTTCGCTTGTCTTATTTTCAGTCAAATAAATATCAAACACTAAGTTCGTTACATTAATTAATTATTTGGCCCTTTATTAATTGCATTCAAAATGAATGACTCGTTACTGCGGGTTATTTGTTTTAGTTGATGGAGTTTAAATACGAGGTGATTTTAATTAAAATTTAATTTGAATGCACAAATAAGAAGATAACAAGGTCTATAATATGTCCATTACACAATAAATGTTATTTATAAAAGTATTGTTGAAGTATTTACGAGTAAGATTATTTTGTGTTACTGAAAATAATAAATTCTAAAGAATTTTCTTAAATTGCTGCAAACTTCATTAAAAAATTTTTGAATAAAAAGTTATACAACATTTTGTGTTTTTATGTAAACATTACACAATACGTACATACCTTTTATAGAAAGTTATAGTTTCACTATCAAAAGTCGTGTACTAAAAAACAGCTGCTTAAAAAGTATTTTAATGAATAAATAATTAGAAAAGATTTTATTCACATACCATATTTTATTACTAACAACGTGCGGAAAATGTAAAAATATAAAATTGTTTGCCATTAATTATTCAGGCAACATCGGAACATCTCATGCATAATTATTAAGAATAACGGCTCAAGTGTTTCTATATGCGAAAAAAAAATTCCACATTATAGCAGAAGAACATAGAAGTAAAAACAAATATTTTTATTTCAAAATTCACGTTGATGTAAAATGTAAAAAGGATATGGCAATGAGTGATGGATTCTAATTTGATATTGGATATTGGGTCAGATATACTTTTATTGTTAGTACATAGTAAGTGGGGGTGGATTTGGCCCATCGCAAAATGTTTTCCGATATTTGAACAGAGTTTGAATTGAAAATCGAATTACGAACTTTTTTTAATATTTTTAGAATTGTGCAACATTCAACCTTATTTTTTTTAAATTCTACTACCTATTGGATTAATAAAGCTATATTTGTTAAAAACTTTTCAATAAAAATCCAATTCAAAATTAATTGCTTTACCATTTAAATAAAAAATATTTCACAGATTCCAATTTCGTGCTGGGAAACGCTCAAGTCAACGGCCACCCCATCGTATACTGTTCCGATGGTTTTGTGGAGTTATCCGGATTTTCCCGCGCACAAATTATGCAAAAAGGTGAGTTATAATACCAAGCCAATCTGCAATCAACATGCACATATTGTAAATTAAAATCAATAATAATATTTATTTGCCGTTTGGTAAACAACCAATATGGAATTAACAACAACAACAAAAGCTTGCGCCTGTCGCTTTTTGTATGGACCGGAAACGAAAGAGGAGCACAAATCGCAAATTGACAAAAGTTTGGACGGGAAGCTAGAACTAAAATTGGAAGTGATATTTTACAAGAAGAATGGTATGTAGCACAGCACAGCACAGCACAATATAAGCTAATTGAAATATTCAAAACAAATCCGTCTAAAAATAAAAAACTGTCACAAACAATTTTGTTTTGTCAACACGATTTGATTGTAATGATTCTGATGATTTATTTAATCCAATGAACCACGTTTGTGTTTGCGTTGTGCAATTAGGAACACCATTTTGGTGCTTACTTGACATTGTGCCAATCAAAAATGAAAAACGTGAGGTGGTGCTTTTTTTGGCCTCACACAAGGACATCACCAACACCAAAATGTCGGAGATGTCCTTTAATGATGAGTGTGATAGTGGTAAGTTTTATTTGTTTGTTTTTATATTAGTAAAATTTATTTAACTTTTAGCTTAATAGTTCATATTTCATTAATTGGAAGCATTTTGGTATTATTTTTAATAAAATCTTTTTTCCAAATTTAAAATTTCTCTAACCTTTTTCGCACGTTCACTTTTGCAACTATTAACTTTAGAAAATTTGCAAATAATTCACACAATTGTTTTATCAAAAGTTGATCATGAAAATTTCACTATTATTTTCTAAATGTTTTTAATTTAAACACTATTAATTCACCATTTTAATAAAATTAATACTGATTGCATTTATTTAACACTTTAATTTTCCAACAGGTTTAATTTTTCACACAATAATATTAAAACACGACAATATTAAATCACCTGCGAGGACGGCAAAATAATAGCATCCATTTAGATTGAATATTTTAAGTGATCCCCAGTAGCACTCCCAAACAGCCTTTTTACATTATCTTAAATAATGTAAACAGATGACTTAGTGACATTTTACGGTTGACACATTTTACCCATTCGTACATCAACTCGTGTCACATTATTACACCTTCTTTAAACATCTCACTGATTTTGTCCCAACAAACAGTGAAATCCTTTGCTAAATTTCAATTCGCTCCGGCACTTCCAGCCTCATCCGATAATGTATACATACCGGATTGCATAAACAAGCAGCTTCCACATTCAATCAAGAATAAGGAGAGGCGAAAAAAAGAACTTACCGTGACATATGTGTACAAGAGATCAGAAATGCTGATATGGGATAAGCCATCCCCAACATACAGCACGCACGTTTATTTGCAAATAGTCCTTGAGTGTGTCGTGTCGCATGCACAATGAAACCTCTTGAAAAATCACTCACAATAACCCATTCAATGACATCACACAATGTAGTGCACGTTGATGTCGGTTTGATATGTTGTAATAATGATAACAACACCGGGTGAATATGCCATACCCTGCGAATTCAAAATGCATAACATACTAATACGCGATCGATAAACTTAGATTTATTGGATGGGGGTCACGTCCAGTTGTATGGAGATCCAAATTAGAGTTACCGTATGTGTACCTCAATTATAAATTTTAATTAAAAATGTGTTCAGTTTTTGTTACATTTTGTATCAGGACTTTCACATGTACGTGTTTTTTATAAACTTAAATGGGAGAGCATAGATAATGCAGCATTGATTGGATTTTATTGATGATCATAGTTCAGTGCATTTTTAAATCGGTATAAAATGCTTTTTTTTCTATTAATTCAAACAGTTTCTCTGATTTTTATATTTCGGCCTTCGTGAATAAATTAAATTTGTGCAAATAATTCTCTTTCTAACAAAAAATTAAAAAAAGGAACTGAAACGTACTTCATATTCCTCCTTTTTTATTTGTCAATACGGTACTTTTGTTTGATTTATCAAATAATGCAAATAATACTATTGAAATGACTTTTCCGAGTTATTTTTTAATACTATTTTATCAAAGAAAGTTTCGATGATTTTGTTTATCCATTAAGGTATTCTTAACTAAATTCCAGTTACCTTAAAATCCTAAAAGTGATCCTTCTTGCTTTCAAAGGGCAGATATAGGGCAGGCGCACATATTTATCTCAGGAACTATACATAAGATGAAAAAAAAAATCTTTCATATAATGAGTGCTTAATAATGTACTAAAACCCTGTCAAATATTTCGAGGTCAAAGTCCGAAAATTCATGGTCTTTATATATACGGAACGTCACTTTTTAGAAAGATTTCTTTAACATTAAGGCAGCTTTCGACGAAGATAAAAAAGTTCGCTGATCAGTTCTAGGTCAAACATTTAAAAAGGCCATACTTAATATGTTATATCAAGAAAGCTTGAATATTTTTTTTCATATTTTTAAAGCTTTTGGTAAGATAAGAATACTTGCTGAACAATTTAAGGTCAAAATTTGATAACCCAAAGTGGAAAAAAATTTTGCAAAAAAAAAACTTAAAGGTCAAAATTAAAAAAATTCAAGGACACATATCTCAGAAAAACTATCTCGCTCTCTCTCCCTGTAATTCCCTAATGTAATTCATTTTAAACTTGACTATGAAAATAAAAATTGGAACCGTTAAAAGTGCATATTGCAAAATATTCGACTTCATTACCATCATGTCATCATGCCTTTTTAATCCTTAAAATAATATCACAAAACATACAATTACATAAATTACATAAATAATTTCACAATAACTTTTTAATTTTTTTCAAAACTAAAAATAAAGTTACTTTTTTCATTCCAACACGGCTAAGAATGAATAATGATAAATCTTGGCATTTACTTAATTTATACCTTGAGACACTTGTACGCATAACATATTAATCTACTTAGTACTAAGGAATGTGATGTGTGGAATGCATTCAAAACTTACTCACTAATTTGTAACAAATAGTGATATACATAACATAGCTGTCCACGTTCGGTTCCGTGTATGTAGTAGTGAAACTCTATATTATAATGTTGTGAACAATTCAACAGCCGCTCTTTTGGGCGCCCGTTTCCGTTCGACAGACTCTTCCCTGATCGGTGAGGATGGCGGCGGCATCAATGATATCGACGTGCCGGCCGGCTGCAACATGGGCCGACGAAGATCACGTGCCGTCCTCTATCAGCTGTCTGGTCACTATAAACCGGAGAAAGTGAAAACCAAGTTAAAGCTTAACAATGTACGTGATAGTTTATTTAATTCCAACTTTTGATGCAACTAGTTATGTATAGTGAAGCATTTAATTAACATTGAACATTACAACATTTTTGTTTCAGAATTTGCTGCATTCAACTGATGCGCCCTTGCCGGAGTACAAAACTCAGGCACTTAAGAAATCTCGTTTTATTTTATCTCATTATGGTATGTTTAAGGGTTGTTGGGATTGGTTCATACTGGTGGCAACATTTTATGTGGCTGTTGCTGTGCCATATAATGCAGCATTTGCTAAAACGGACCGTATGACAATGGTGTCAGATGTCATTGTGGAAGCACTTTTTATTGTTGGTGAGTTATTGTTTTTCAAATTTTACATTTTTTATCAAAAATTCAGACAATTTTCAATCAGGAAAACATTAAAATCAATAAAAAACATAAATATAATATAATATTTTTGAATAAAAATGTTCCCGGTGTGTATTGTGAATAGATTTTCCTTTTAGGGATATAAATAAATACATGAATTTCCTTTTATTATTATCAGCAAAAAGCTCTGTGTTACTGGCTCAAAATTCAACCGTAATTCATACGTTTATTCGTTGTTCATTTCATCCCCCAATCCTCACCATGCTCCACATCACGCACAATTTGATGCGGATAAGATAGAAAAGAGATGTCAGTGTTGATTCTCCTCCGCTGTAGCCAGTAGCTACCAACAATTGACACCTTTCACAATTATATTCAACCTATACATAGTATGCCTTTGGAATAGATTTCATGCGAGCACAAAGGATCCATTTAAAACACAACAAATCAATTGACTTTATCGTTTGTGTGGCTTTAACCATTCAATCGCGTCGCCATTGTTGAGCTCAATCTGAAACGGTATATAAATAAGAATGCAACGAATATCACCACGGGGGTTGACTCGATGTGTTACGTCCTAATTTGCTATTCATTTGCAGAGTCTTTTATTGATTATAAATATTACGCGCGTGTCCATGGTGTGCGAAGAAGCGCGGCTTGTGGTGTGGCTTGCTTTGCGACAACATACTCGTGTTATAGTTTAAGGTACTTTTAGATACAATGGAAACTCTGTTGCCATTTTATAACTTTATGTATTACATGTTTGTGAGCTTATACCTTGGTGTTTAAAGTATACGTTATGTGTATCTACACATGACGGTTCGCAGAATAATTGAGTAACATGAATAAGATCTAATTATGGAAATTACGATGTTCCAGATTGTAAGCATCGGTTAAATTGTTTTCATTTTTATTTGAGTTGTCGATACAACGTGCTAAAGCTGTTTATTGTTTGTGCAATGTGCACACATAGCGTTGATGCAGTTTTGTAACAAAATAAAGCTATTTTCTTTTCTTTTGGTAACTCCAAGTTGTTTAAAAACCAATGAGTCAATTTTGCAAATTCGAAAGTTGAAGTGTTTTATTATTAAAAAATATCACATTTTTGTTTCAATTATCAACAAACTGTTTTCCCTAATTGCCTTTGCTGAATGTTTCAAAAAAATTTTCAAAACATAAACAGCTTAAGTGGGTTACACCCGACGCCAGACATGTCCTTCCAAGCTGTTTACTTTCAATTAGAGGCAGACCTTTTTTAATTGCAATTTATGTATACGTTTTGCACGTGATGGAAATGAATAACCAATTTTGCTAATTATTTTGAAACAATAATACGACTTGCGAGGTAATTGGTTTCAACTCTTTCAAACTGTTAAAAAGATACACAGAGATAACGGGTCGAACTAAAATACACCGGCGGTTTTGATCAATGTGGAAATATATTGATCAATATATTGATAGGCAATCCGACTGTGAATGTGTGCGTAAGCTACTTAAATTAATATATCAAAGTTTCCACTCAAATTTATATGAAGCCACATTTATTCATGTGGTTATTTTAATCATCCATATAAATTGATATATTTGCATATTCAAGATTCCACTTTAAAAATTATTTCCATAAACAAAAATAAAAAATTCAATTACTTTTTCGTGTTTTCTTGAATTATTATTTTTAATTGAGTTTTATTTAAAATTTAAAAAAGGAATTTTGTTTCGGTGCTTATGAAAATCAAAGGTCCAATTCAAGGATGAAAATTAATACTAATATTATTGTGTAAATAATTACCTCAAGTAGCTTGTAAATAATAATAATTTTTGTCAATTATTAAGTCAATATCTCAACATTTGCATACAGCGATGGGGAGGAGAGGGAGGGGGGGGGGGGGTAAAATAAATGCCAATCACGCAATTTGCAAGTAGTAGGGATGCAGATAAACGATTCTGACAGACAACGACAATTAATCGTTGTTAAGTGTGCAATTAAAACCTTAATTATGTTTTTTTCCTCAGAATTTCAGTAAAATCTAAAAGCATTTGAATTTTGAAACAAAATTCCTCCAATTTCACGCTGAATTGTGTATTGTAAAAACATTAAACCACAGCACACTGAGTACTAATTAGCAACACTTGAACAAACATTGAGACTAATTTCAGTTAACTGCAATGCCGTTTCAAAGCGAATAAGCTTCCGCTCAAACTGTTTTCTCTCCATAATTTCACTCAACTATTGTAAATCTTTTCCTGCAATAAAGCTAGTTTCCGCACCAATACTTACCAGAAACAATCGCTATTTATTTTGGGTTGATTTCCCATTTAATTTTGAGACTACAACAAAAAAAAATCCATAAAATCGCTGCATTTGCAAAGAGTAACAAGTGAAACAAGTAACAACATCAATTTTTATGTTCTAACAAGGGACCATTCTGTTATCCGCTACAATCGATCAGCCTCCAGTGACTTTTAATGGGAATTTTTATGCGAATAGCATTACGAAAACATGTAGGCGACTGTCGAATCTGCCACTCATTGCGTACGCAAACATTACATCACTCTTGCTTTAAGTGAAATGTAAATCAACAATTTTTTTTTTAAACTATAAAGCACACAAACATGGATAAGCATCGGGGGTTGCAACATTGTTTATTTTCATGTTTACTCGCGAATGCTTTTTGTATGTGTTGCATATATTTGAAAAGCGATTCTAAATCGCTGTGGGGTAGCTCGTATATTATAATGGCGCTATATTGCATTACATGTTAATGATGCTATGTCAAGCTGTGCTTGCAGTGTGTGTCCTTGCACACAGTTGCTTTTATCTTATTTTTCACAATTGGTAATAAAAATTTTTAACAAGTTGAATATGCATAATAAATACAGGGTGTGGTAAAAAAAAATCGAAATTAATATTTCTATCAGTTATTTGCAATTGAAACTAATAATAATTGTTTAAATGTTCATTATTTTTGAAGACTCTATTTTTGTTACCGTTTTTCAATAAAAAAAAACATTTAATTAATTTATTTTTATGTTTCGAAATGTCCAGTATTAAAATTAAGGACCAGTTTTATTCGCACATGTGAAAAAACAAATTTTATGTAATTTAAATTTAAGTTTAATACCATAAAATGTTTCGATATTTTCAATTAACTCACCCTTTTTTATGAATGGCTGATAAGCAATAAAATATGTTAATAAAAATTCTGAAAAAGCGCACTTAAAATGTAAAATAACACACATATTTCGGGCGTTATTTGTCTATTCTACATGCTATATTTTAAAAAGTTTTGAGTAATATGTAAATCTTTCCTTAGATGAAAAGTTAGCATTAAATTAAAATAAATTACTCAATTATGTACAATTGTTATTTCAATTTCCAATTAAAAACTTCCTTTTCAAATCCTTTATGGTTACTACTGTCTACTACTTCTAAGAATTATTCTTTTGTGCCATCATTTCAAATTTATCCATTGACTTTTCAGCTAGGTTCATATTGGTAAAGTTTATTGTAAAAAACTATCCACAAATATCCAATTACCATTTGAATAACCGCATATTTACTTCATAGAAACGTCTTCCAGCAGTCCTTGACTTGCGAATGCCACAAAATAATTGGACGCATACTGTACTCATATGTGCTCTCGTTAAAACAAAAAAAAAAAAAACTAAACAAGCAACAACACAACTCAAAACTTAATGCTTTGGAATCATGTTCAGAAAATTGTTTGGTTGTTAACTGGACTAAAAATATGGTCAGACCAAAATTCAATGTTTTGCAAAATGAGTTTACATGTTGTAAAAGATATTGCCGTAGGAAAAGAGCTTTATTAAATATTTGTACGAGAGAGCAAATAATTGGGCTGTTAAACATTTATTAGTGCACTTCAAACTGTAATTTCAAACATTTTAACCGAAATGCATTTTTTACACACCCATAATAAATAGACGACATGTAGTTAAAATTCGTTTTAACACAAAACTCTCTTCAATTGAAAACACTTTTCAAAGCAGTTCTTTGTGTAAAAGAAAGATTTTAAGATTTATTGCGCTTTGGCGGTTTTCTGTTTATAAACACAGTTTTCGTTTGGAATGCATTATAATATGTATTTTGATGTTTGAAGTAAAATGAAATTGCTTTATGCATAAAAGTGCAATGTGCAACACGTTATGTGGAACACGTCGCAATTTGATACAATAGCGAATATTATAGTGTTTAATGTAGAAGAACAAGAGAGCTTAAAACTTAAAGGCTTTTACAATGAAATATTATTGATGTAATATTTTTAAATCTTTTTTAAATGATCTAAGAATTTGTTTTGTGTTTTCTCTTTCATTTTATTTTCATCACAACAAAAAATCTTTTATCCCCTCAGTAGAGCTTTTCGCTTAATTTCTGTAGGTATTTGTTTAAAAAGGATTTCAGGATTATTAAAAGAACAATACCACAAATATCATATGTAAAATGCAATCACCATAAATACATCCCTATCATAAAAACATGACCATTGAAATTACGTATACATATTTAAGAGGGGCAATCCAATTAATGTTTTGTAATAAATTTCCACCTTATCAGATATAATCCTAAACTTTCGCACCACATTTGTTTCGCGTAAGGGTGAAGTCGTTTCGGATTCAAAGTCAATTGCCCTAAATTACTTGCGTGGCTGGTTTGTTGTCGACCTTCTAGCCGCCATACCCTTTGATCACTTGTATGCCAGCGATTTGTACAGCGGCGAGGTAAGTGTTGTCACACTCCCCCCATCCCTTTTCATTGCCCTGTGCTTCCAAAACCCACCACTACTGTTCATCCGTATTTATAGTTGACATACTTGAGAAAAACATTTTCTAAAATCTATCCCCAACACCCCCAATGCCAATGTTATTTTGCAGGAATCTCATATACATCTGGTGAAGTTGACGCGTCTGCTTCGATTAGCTCGCCTTCTGCAGAAAATGGATCGCTATTCCCAATACACTGCAATGATTTTAACATTGCTTATGCTTTGTTTTTCACTGGTGGCGCATTGGCTCGCCTGCATTTGGTTTGTCATCGCTGAGAAGGAGCAAACATACAATGACATGGATTGGGATATCGGTAAGTGCAAATGGTTTTCATTCTTTCATCCCTTTTCCCACTGCCCATTTGTTTCACTCTGCGATGTATGCAAAGTGTGAGGATTTGACATTGTATTTGGTTTTTCTATATGTATCATTGAAAATCACTTTTGTCTGTCCCTTTCAACATAGGATGGATGCATACGCTGGCGGAACGATTAAAAATTCCCATTTCAAACATAACACACGGGGAAGCGTATGTGACAGCACTTTATTTCACATTCACCAGTCTAACGTCGGTTGGTTTTGGCAACGTGTCCGCAAATACGGCAGCTGAAAAAGTTTTCAGCATTATCATGATGTTGATTGGTGCACTGATGCATGCCGTTGTCTTTGGTAATGTGACGGCCATCATTCAGAGGATGTACTCACGGAGGTCACTCTATCAAAGCAAGTGGCGAGATTTAAAAGATTTTATTGCGTTGCATCAGGTTTGTTTGCTTTATGCACTTTTGTGCATCAATTGATTTATGACATTTTAATTTCCTTTTTTTTTAGATGCCGAAAGAGTTGAAACAGAGAATGCAGGATTATTTTCAAACCATATGGTCGTTAAATCATGGTATTGACATTTATGAGGTAATTCTATTTCTGTTAATGGTTTTTTGTTGCGTCATTTTTACATTACTCTGTGTCACAAATGTTTTAACTATACGTTTATTAACTTGACCTACAATTGGTTCTAAAAGTGTCTAAATCAATATTGTTACACTTTAAAAAAATTTAAATTAGCAGAAGAAATATTGTTCATTTTAAATTAAGCAGTTTCAAACATTTTCTTTAATGGCCAACTTAAAACTTCATAAAGTTGAATAATGTGTGTCACAAAATAAAGGAAACTCATGTTTCATAAAATCAACTCAAAAGCTTTTATCAAAACAAATATCCGAATTTAACAACCGAATTTAACAAAACTGTAAAACCAACTTTGATTTGTGGCCCATTGAATTTTCAATGGTTGAAAGAGAGCCTTCGTAGCGTTCACCGAAAATCCTTTAGAATATACATTCATATCAGTGTACCTATTATCTTATAATTTCTCTTCCAGTAGATTTCCTTTAGAATACTAAATACATTTTGTCCCTTTTATGAGTGGTTTTAAAAAATTGCTTTCCCATTTTTGGACATTTAATTTTGAATACCCATTCGAATATAGGTAAAATAAACAAGAAAAAATTTGCGAGCCATTAAATTCAAGGACGTACTGAAAGGAGTCACAGGTTTAATTATTTTTCGTGATAATATTCGGAGAACTAACTCGTTATTATTCAAACATTTATTTATGACTCTTTTTGATGAATGCCCAAAAACCTTTATTAATAACGCTGTACTTATTTTGAAGAGCTACGAATATTTTGTTTCTCTCCCAGACTAAATAATTATGGTAACCAGCATCATTCATCAGTCATCTCATGAATTTATGTAGCAAATTGTTTGTGGCAAATTGCTATCATTTTGAAGAGATTACCATTAATTTATTGCATGTAAGATTGTCACGTTTACCGCAATCCATAAATCCTTTCAGATGTTTTAATAGTTTATGGGGTTCAACTTCATGTAATATCACATTTATTGATAAATGGCAAGGGATTTCTTCCAATTAAATGAAGCATATTATTTCAATAAACCATAAATACATAATTATTTGTTATCGTGTCAAAATGCATATTGCACTTTAATCCTATTATGAATGCAACTATTGATAAAATGTAATCCTTTTTTTTGGTATTTACGTTATAAATTATTATTATAGTTTTTTTTAAATTATTATTTCCAATTAACAATGGGAGTTAAAATATTTATGTGTTTAATCAACAAATAAATCCCTATTTTAATAATTTCTCTGCAACAATCACAATAACATACACATTTTTGTATTTCTAAAGGACGTTATAATTTGAGTGTAATAAATCCCCATCCAATATGTTATGCATGTTTCGCAATTGTCAATCAATTCCCACATGGTTTTTGCGATGATGTACAACAACGGTTTTTGTCACAAATTTTGATAAATATGGTAATCAGCAAGCGTATCCCTTCACGTTTACTTTTTATCCACACAGAGTTTTCGATTCATACTCGTACCAGTAATAAATACAACATGAATATGCAATGAGTAACCATTGGGGCATGACGTATGTTGAAAATGTACAGAAAGGACATGCATCAAATGATGGATGAAGTGCGACGCAACGAAACGCGACGTCACCCACATGAGCAAACCCTCGATTTGGTGTAATGTCCTCCAAGGGTTTCAATAATACACAGGATACTAACTGTTAAATTGAGCAATTGTCAAAATAAACGCTTATGCCGTCAAACCAAATTGAGGTTCACTCTACTGACTGCTCGTAAATTGAGTAATATTTCCCAAAGGATTTGATGAGCATTGTGTAAAATTTTAATGGTCGAATAAGTTTTTACACATAACATCATTTGAAAGTTTAATGGGAAAACATTTGAACTTTAATAAAATTTTGCATTTTAAAGTTTTTGCTTATTTTTTAATTTAAACATTTCTTTCAAACTATTGTAAAAGAAAACGTATTTGTTGTTAAGAAAAATACGATTCCACACAATCCAACAAATACATTTCAAACCACATTTAAATTGCATATTCAATTGCATTATTATTTGCCTTTTACACTTCACAGATCCTTAAAGAATTCCCGGAAGAACTACGCGGTGACGTTTCAATGCACTTGCATCGTGAAATTCTGCAGCTACCCATCTTTGAGTCAGCATCCCAAGTAACTATACATGCAAATTTCACAATGCACACAGATACAATTTAAATGCACAAAATAAACAACAAATACAGCAGATGCAATTGAAGCAATGCAATTAACAATTTGCAATTTCCTTTCACGTGAACTCCATAAAACAGGGTTGTCTTAAGCTGCTCTCGCTTCACATCAAGGCCAATTTTTGTGCACCTGGTGAATTTCTAATACATAAGGGAGACGCACTCAACTATATTTATTACATTTTCAATGGATCCATGGAAGTGATGCAAAACAATATGGTTGTGGCGATTTTAGGTGGGTATCGACCACCCACAGGGTTGCTAGCTTTTTAATGAAACATTTATTGGTTCCCATTAATAATAATCTTGCAATATTATTTCCAATTCCACGCAACAACATAACAGGTAAGGGTGACCTAGTTGGCTGTGATATATCGATGCATTTAGCTAGCAACAATGGACAGGGCCACACAACAAGCACGGCTGGAGTTCAAGATGTTTTGGTTAAAAGCAGTAGTGACGTAAAGGTCAGTTGTACGATCTACAGCTATTGTCGTTATTATTAATTGAAGATGTTTTCCATCCACTTGACAAATGCACTTTCATTGCAGGCTCTTACATATTGTGATTTAAAGTGCATTCATACAAATGGATTGGTAGATGTGCTGCGACTGTATCCTGAGTACCAACAGGAATTCGCAAATGACATTCAACATGATTTGACATTTAATTTAAGGGAAGGTTATGAAGCTGAGGTATTTTATAAGATTTCGTTTATTTGTTTGAAAGTCACATTCTAAAAACACCACCATCAAATATTACATGCAGCAGGAGTCAGATATTCCACCATCACTGGCGGCGCTTCCATCAATCATTGAAGACGATGAGAATCAAGAAAATGACATTGCCGTTTTGACGCCTCAACACACCCCACGGAGGCGATCGGCCATTATTAATGTTCCAAGTTGCTCGCCAAACTCCAGCCCAAGACATAAGATGTTGTTGCAAAAGTAAACATTAATCAAACTTCTTTTCCATCCGTATTATTTAAAATGATTTTAATTTTTTTTGTAAAACATTACAGTCGCAGTCGCCAACTGATTGCATTGCGAGAACGTGCAGCAGGGCAGCGATCAAATAATGCATCCCCCAAAACAGAATCCATTCAATCCGAACCCACATGTCTGGAGGAATTAGAGACACCAGAAAAACAACAATCTATGGAGAATTTGGACTGTCAAGTTACATCCCTGCATCAAGATGTAGCCGCTCTTAGTATGGAAGTACGAAACGCCATTCATGCCCTGCAAGAAATCACATATTCCACCATCCACTCCCAAGTGGATTTAGTGAGATTAACGCCGGCACGATCAATTCCCAATTTGCCGGGCAATCTAGTAGCCGGCTACAACACTGGACACGTGTCAGACCACTTTGAATTGGGTGCCAATCTTCCGCGCAGCACATCGCATCCCCCCGAAATGTGGGGACGTGCAATTTGTTTAGATGAAGATGGTACCGATGAAATTGCAAACAATGTGTCTTCCATCGGCACACAGACTGAAGATCAAATTGATTACTTGATGCTGGAGCGACTGGTGCTGTCCAATCCGTTGTTGGTAATGAAAATGTTAGGCATTCAATATATAGCCCCAAGTGTTGATGAATCTTCTAGCAAATCTCTCAACACCATACACGAGATGCACCAAAGTGGTGCATCTGCTAATCAGCAACAAATTGAAGTTAACAGTTGCATGCTTAATGAGTGTGTCAACAATTTAGTGCATCTGGCCGAATCCTCACAGTCAACGGATGCCCTCATTGAGAATGATGACTACAATGAGCATGGCGGTTCGATGGAGCTTAACCCGCAGACTGAGATTGTAAATTTTCACATCGTGAGGGAAGGAAGCTCCAAATCATTGAAACGAAGACTGAGTGACAAATCAATTTCTAGTTCATCGTCTGTTAGGCATAACGAGAACCAAGAGAGATATAACCAATCAAATGGGGGCCCTGTTGTGCGACGCCCCAGCTGGAAGGATGCGAAGCTGTTGCGGAAGAAGGAGTACAAACGCTTGAGCTCGGAGAGTTTAGACAATCCGGAATTCGATTGTGAGAAGAGCGCCTTGCTTTCACACAACAATAACAATGCACAGCCAAACAGTACGTGTGAGAGTATCACAAGAAATTGCTTGACTGGCAGCAATGATCTTGTGAAACGGAATAACCACCTAACCATATCAGGACGAGGGGGAAATCAGAGCTACCGATTTTCGGCAGGTGATGCAGACAAATTGGAGAAAGGATTGAAGGCACTTGCATCGACAAGGTCGCTGCGGGAAAGCTAAATTTTCAATGGCGGAAACCTAATTTCTAAAGAACACAATCATATAGAGTATAAGAATAAATTATATTTAAATTAATAAAAGCATTCAATGTGTTGTAACTTGTAAGTTATGTCTTTGTCAGTATTTTATGTGGCTTTTGCGTGATCGCGGGAAATGCTATAGGAATTACATATTATGTGGAATGCTGATGAAAAACGGTCCACTTTAAATATTATGTCGAGATTTTAAATGTTTTTAAATAAATTCTTCCAATCAATGGAATTTAACAAAACTACAAACAATATATGTGGTTGTTTACAACTTAGTTGCACGATAAAAGAATTTAAAGAGAAATAAATGTAGACGTTAAATTGAAAAATGATTTTAGCTTTTTATTTGACTCCTACATAATTCGAATGACTTAATTAATTTTTATTAGGATTACACGACGATCTAAAGAATGAAAATACGACACGTTTCGAGTTTTACAAAGTAAAAATGCTGAGGTTTGTGAAGATTCCGAAAATTTTTCATTTTAGGCTTTACGCAACGGTTTTGCTCTATGAAATATGAAAATTTAACGCTCGCGAATAAATTAACGGACATTCGATTTTTTAATCCAATGCACGCCATCTGCAATTATAAAAAGTTTTAACAAATTCTAAGTTCGAAAAACACACAATATATAAATTAAGAGATTTAGAAAATACATATACACGCAGTGGTGTGCAAAAAAAGCTCTTGTGTTCCATATCAACGCAAATCGCAACTCGCAAGCTCAACAGGTGGTAAGCGCGCGCGGAATGCAAAAGATAATAATAATTTTGTCGCATATTAGTAACAGTAAATTTCAATGTCTAGCGCGTGTAACGTCGAGTGGTTTTTCATATAAATAAAGTTAATTAATTATTTACAAAAAGTATAAGCTTACCAAAAAACAATATTGTGTGCATGTGTTCAGTGTTGAATTATGATTATTGTAATTGAATTAGTTATTGATTAACTGCCTTAACTCAATAATTCCCCAAGGTTCATGGTTTTTTATCCACACACTTAATAATCTTGAGACACTTCCCCGCCTGTCCCTGGCATTGACTGTTGTCTGTATTGTGCGCAGGAGTTAAGCAAGGGTGCGCGGTGGTGATTAAGTTTGGTATAGTGAGTCCACTGATAACGAACATTATTTTGTTTTGCTGTTTACATTGGCAGGTGCGTAAATTGAAGAAGATTGAGTAATTAGTATTTTTGGTTTGTTCATAATTTAGCTATTTGTGATATTATATCTTGGAACTTGCGGGCGTTGCGGGAAGTGGGAACAGTCATTCAAGAGTTATGCATTTTGTGAATTTTAAGTCAGCTGTTTCTTGTGACGTATTGTCATTAACGCGCCATGATATGATTTTCAAGGCGTCTGCATTGCCGACGCTGATATTTTGGCGGTTGCTTTTGAACTTTTATCTGTTATTTTAAGCTTTTATAGCCCGAGTGAGATTTTAAAACGGCTTTACAGTGTATTTATCAAGTGGATTAATAATAATTGTGTGTAATTAATCTGAAATTCATGAAATAATTTAGATAATAAGATCAGCTTTTCACTTTTTAATTTTCCATTAACTAAAATCCTGAATTTGCGGGAAATTCCGTTTTGTTGCTTTGTTTTTTCTTTTACTATAAATTGTTGTTGTATGTAATTAGACTTGAAGTGGTATTATTTACATTTAATTCATAACCTGTGCCGATTTGTATGATTCTGAATACTACTGAGTCACCGATTTTACTTACCCCTCATTTTTAATTCCACATACAACTACATATTTCGAAAATACTACCAATAACGATAAAACAGCTTATCCCAGCCACGATAAATCCATTTTATTTAATTACTTACTTTTCACAGTGAATCAAAATGGTCAACTATGAACTAGAAGGCCCAAACACAATTCGTCTTGATGCCGTACCTTTGAGTGCCTTACGACCTAAATCGCACAATCTTCTGGCATTACTGTTAAATCCCATAAAGCACCTACCGTCTGAAGATGGTTTACCACGCGATTGGCGTGGTGTATCCCACTTAGCTGGACTAGAAAGTCAATATGGACCACTTTTATCAGGACATCAGAATCCAACCTCAAAAGTGATTGAAATTTGGTCACGTGAAAAACGACATGATGAAAAGGAAGCAACTTTAGCAGAATTTCAACAAATTTTGGGAACTATCGACCGTTGGGATGTTATTGATGATACTCAACAAGCATTTAGTAAATTATTTTGAATTTATCGTTCATTGTTTTGTATTTACTCAATTTTTTTTCTTGTAGTGGAAGATGCTCACAAATATTTAACAGACCGAACTTCGCGCCTTGTTCAGCTTCCCATATCAAATGAGATTAGCAATAATTTCAGTCAACCGGACGCCAATTTGCTTACAATCGATGATAATGCTCGTGCAAAAAAAGGTCTCCCACCACAACAGTATGATGCATTTATTTTGTTTGCCGATGAGGACATTGATTTTGCTACTGAGTTAATTGAGAAGATGGAACAGTATGGCATTAAAGTAATTCAATTCAAGTTGTCAAATTTAAATTCACTTTAAGTATAATAACTCTATTCTTCAATTTTCAGCTATGTGTCAAAGAGCGTGACCTTATTGGTGGCATTCCATTCGAGCATGAAGCAATTCTGCGACTTATTTCAGAAAGATGCAATCGTTTAATTGTGATTGTTTCTCCAGCATTCCTTAAATCATCCGCCAACACATTTTTTGTGAATTTTGCACAAGCATTAGGAATTGGTAATTTATATTAATTTTTAAAAATTGAATGAATCATATATTTATGAATTTATTGCCAGAGCAAGGTCGTCGAAAAATCGTGCCATGCCTCTACGAGAAATGTGTCCTCCCTCCCACATTAAGCTTTTACTTTTTATTAAACTACCAACGATCTGGCAAATTATGGAACTTCTGGGAGAAATTACGCGAATCTATTCAAAATACACCAGCTGAAATCGCACAAAACGCCATAACCTATGAAAGGGCAACCATACAAGAAATCCCAACAACACCTGCTATCGAAATGCCACCATCTCCAGCGTCTGTTAAAGAAATTACATTTGATTTGCCACCAAAAACTCCGAGGAGGAAGAAACCGTCTGCACCCAAGACGCCCGAAGAGTTGACCATTCCGGAAATAGTGGTCACAAGTGAAACAGATGGTGTTGAGAAGAGAAAAATAATTATGCCACCAGCACCTAGATTGCGGGCATCTTCAATGTTGAATTTATCAGAACAAGGTGTAAGTTTTGAGGAGGGCGCTGCTGATTTGTCTAAAAGTACATTCGATTTGAGTAGAATGGGAAGTCCCCTTCCTGATGACCGTGATAAAAAGAAACGGAAGTGGTACAAGAAGTTGTTGTCGCCCAGTCCATCAAAGAGTGGGTCATCGGCTAGTGAGTCGGATGTTTTACCGGATAAGACGAAAAAGAAATGGTTCCGTAAAAAATTAGTGCCTGGATAACAACGATTTTGTTTGCAGATATGAACTAGATGCAATCAAAAATAGGATTAATTATTGTGCATGTGAGTTCCCTTAAGATCATATTTGTGTTGTCATTTAATACTTGTTTCGTTATTGTAATCCTTATGTATTTTAATAATAAAAAAACAGATTTTATCCATTTTTTAAATATCTTTTTAATTTATGTAACCCACGGAACGTATAAGCTTGACAAAAAACTTTTGTGAACATTTCAAGGGCAACTAAAAAAAAACAAAAAAAATTTCTATTTTTAAATAATCGCTTACCTATCCAATTCCCACTATTTATGTTTTTTAAAAAGAAATTGTTGTCTGTCATAAAAATATGTCCTTGTTTTAATATTCTCCTATTTGATATTTTTAATGAACACAAAATAATTAAAGGCCTGAAATAAAATGAACTAAATTCATTCTGAAAAAGAAAGTTTTTAAATTTCCATGTAGAAAAAGACTGCGGTAAAACAGAAAACTGCTATGAAACGAATAAATAAAACAAATGAATTTAATTTGTATCCAGTTTTTTTTCTGTTATTCATTTTCATTTCCAAAATTCAAAAATTGTTTTTATTTCGTCTTGTTGGTAAATTATTCAATTTTAATAACTAAATGTGTGTTTAAAACTTTTTTCACTTTTTGTTTGTCATTTTAAAA
The DNA here is from genome assembly GCA_963854165.1 of Sylvicola cinctus. NCBI lineage: Eukaryota > Metazoa > Arthropoda > Insecta > Diptera > Anisopodidae > Sylvicola > Sylvicola cinctus. The sequence goes on from OY974082.1 coordinate 46,688,977, forward strand.
ATATTCCAAGACGAAATTTATAAATTCTAAATTTCAACTCTTATAAGCGATTAAATTTGTGTTTTGTGTTTAATTAGTTTATTTCTCATATTTTTCAAATATTTTATAAGTTTATTCATTAAATTTAACAGAAATATTCTATACAAAAACATTAAATTTATCATCTTTTATTTGTTTTAATTTTATAATTTTTTTTTGTGTTTATTTCATTTTACATTACATGTTTTGTTTTATTTTTTGTTTATGTAATTTATTAAATTATTTAATTTTTTTTTTCATATAATCTCTTCTTGTTTATAAATTCTTACATGCGATGCGAGATCTATTTTGTAATCGCGCTTAATATATGAATTCAATTGCAATTTAATTCAATTAAATGTAACCCGTTTCTTTTACCATTTGCTTATGTATGTTTATTGTTCACAATCATAAATTAATATAATTAAATACTCGTCGCTATAAATTTTCTAAGGTTGTACATAAATAAATGTATATTTTTTTAGTCATCCGGTTCAATAAATGTATGCACATTAGTTACTTCATTACTATACAAATGCCTTTTGTTACCCCATTTATTTAATTAGAAAAATGATTGCTCTAACGGATACAACGAACGATGTATGAACTGAAAATTTTCGCATCTTATCGTTTTTGAGATATTTTAAAAATGTTTCATTGTTTGTTAAACTATGCTTAATTACCACACAGAGCTGTCTATAATTTAAGGTATTTATTTCGAATTCAATGCAGAGGATTGTCCGGTCCCCATGTTGTACAAAAAAGTTGTTTTGTTTGTATTTAAATTCTCTCAGTATTTTTTTTTCATCATGTTTGTATACAAATAGATAATTAAAACATTTAATTTTAAATGTGTTTACTCTTCGTGCGCCCCTTTCTTGACTATACGGTTTTATTGCATTCACCTTCATGTTACAAATTAGTGTGTTAACTGCTAAGAGCTTGTCACTATAATTTTTATAAATTTTAATTTTATATTTTCATTATGTTTATGGTATTGTGTGAAATGTACGCTTAATGCTTAATTCATGTTTAGTTTAATTTTACTATGTTACTCAATTTCATTTCTATATCATTTCATTGTTTTTTTTTTCATCTTCATTTTAATTGTGTTTATTTGTATCCCGTTTTGTTTTATTGGGAAAGGACTATAGGGCAGTGTCGGAGTCATCATATCTAATTATATGTTGGTTTATTATGGTATTCAATTAATGAATTACTTTTCAATCTAATTGGCTTTCTTAATTTAAGGTGTTTGCATTTTTTTTTCTTCAATTTATTTATTTTTTTTTTTGATTAAAAATTATCGTCTTCCTTTTTTTTATTATGTATAGTCATTGAGCCAATTGAAATATTTTTAATGCCTTTAATATTACTATATTCTATTGGGTGAAAAACACAAGTATATGGATTAGACGTTATGACTTCAAGTAGGTTCTAAGACGTACACATTTATTTATTTATAACAACAACCAAATAGTTGAACATTTCGTGATTTTGGCCAAATTAGAATTATCTTTTTAACAACATTTTTTTCTCTCGATATTTTCTAAATACTCCTAAATTTTTAATAGTAAATATTGTTTTTGTTTTTATTTATAATAAAATAATTGAAACTGATTGTAACTGATTGAACGAGGATGCTATACCCAAATGCAGGATAGTTGATTGAGATTTTTAAATTACATTTTATTTTTTCATTAAAAAAATTCAAATTAAACATCATATACTTTGTGCGCTTTGTTACAATAATATTTTATAATCTATAATACACATAATTTTACACATAACATAACTAATACTTGGAATTGGGTCAGATTACAATGCTTCTTTTTAAATGTGACGTATTTCTTTTATTATATTAACATCCAATGGTATTGCAGGCTTATTGCATTAACTGATTTCTTATTATGAGCAATAAACAGCTCATGATGAGAACAACATTAATGGTGAAAATATCAAACTATAAAATGTGTTTTAGTGATAATTCACACGAATTAATGTATATGTTATGCGACATGAATTTTACCTAGTCTACACATTAACGACTACAAGATAAACAAATTATAAATCGTTTTTGATACTATGTATTTTTTTTCATCTATTTAATGGCAGTTGAAAAGTCGTTATCGTAGGACTTTGGCAGTTACTGATGCTTTCACAATGGCCACCCTGAGGGTTTGTATTTTACATTTTAAGAATTTTGCGTGTGGACTTTTAAATTCGATAATATTTTCGACACGCGTTTTTCTTTTGCTGTAATAACGTGACAAATGTTTACTTATTAATGTCGTTTAACTTCTTTTAAATTAGATTTTTTTTTTAAAAGCCTTTTAAATTATATCATCGAAATGTAATTGCGGTCATCGGATTTCTATAATTATTAGGATTTCAGTTGTAAAGATAAATCTTAAAATAATATTAGTTTAGGCAATGAAATTTGAAATTTATTAACAAAAACTTAACAAAATTAATTTAACTACAATCAATTATTTAACGAAAATGCATAGTAACGCTTCTTAAATCATATAAAAATGTTTTAAAATTATTTCATATTAAAATTAATTATCACAAAATTTAAAAACTAAATAAAACAATATCTTTTTTATTTACATGCCAACAAATTAATTTAATTATAGGAACTTAAGTTAATAACCAACAATTAATAATAATTATTAAACCAAAAAATAAATATATTTGAAGAGCTTTCATAAATAACAAATGTTCTTAATTATTTAAAAACTAATTTTTAGAAAAATTTATGTTTATTTATGTTTATTTGCAATAACTAACTGCAATTGAATTAAAAAAAACTGCATGCAAAGTAATAGCGCACAAGCCTAATTAAAATCTACTAAAGTTGTAGACTTTTCACTTAACAAAACTTTCTGCATATTCGTTTTCAATTTCAAATCAATTGGGAATTAGCAATGAGTGTGTATCTTCATCGCAGTTCACATTTAAAAGGAACTTACAATGTCTTTTTTCTAAAATATGTTCGTTTACCCTTTAGACGCATAATATTTAATGACTTAAACGTATGTTAGGTTTTTTTAAATTTGTTTTTAAGATATTTATTTTGATGATTAACGCCAATGTTATTGTTATTTTCAAAATGTTATCAACAATCAATTTTTTGCTATTATAATAATGCTGTTTATTGATAATGTCATATTATGTAGGTATATAATTATGGTTATGTTTTATTTTTTTGATGTAATTCTTTTTATATAAAATTGAAAACTCCTTTTATCGATCTGATGCAGTTACTTTTCATGAATGAATTTTTACTAATTAATGTATTGTGTGTTGGAAATGATTTTGTTTCAATGTAAATAATACGATCAGAACCTTATCATGTTTGATGCGAATCTATCTCGTTTAAGCTTTCAATTAATTTCGACTTTAATGAAACCTTCTTCGAGATGTATTTTTAAAGACATCTGTTACAGACTTCATCATGTTGTAGTAGTTTACTTTGTTGATTTGTATTGTTTTATTGAAACAAGAAATTAGATGAAATTAAATTTAAAATTCATTTTTAGGACAATAAATTATTTTGTTTATTTAAAATTATAATATTGATCTAAAAATATATTAAATAAATTAAATATATTTTTTGAACATTTAACATGACTTGGGTTATTACAATTTGCTATTGATTCATCTGTAGTAACTAATTTGGCAACTAATGAGGTTTAATTTTGTAAAGTAAAATTTGAACATTTTCTTTACATTGGCACATATTTTTCAATTGTGTTAAAAATGGAGAAATATTGAATAATTTTTGCAAAAATTGAATTAGCACCTACGGGCGAGTATAGTGACCAATCATTGTTTTGGCAAATAGTTTTCAATTGAGCATTTTTGTATTGTAACACAAATAAATAAATTTTAATTAAAAAAAAATATCACTCCTAATTTTGTAGGAAGAAACTAAAAAATGTTCCATAAGAACAAAAAAAAAAAACTTGCTTGTTGTTAACAAATTGGCTGACTTTGATTAAATTAATTAAAATGTGTCTGCCTCTCCAACAAGACGTTATGACGTTATTTTTTGTTTGATTCTTATGTGGATCTTTAACAAATAGTCGTGACTTGTGTGTCAAAATGCTATTGTAATAATCATGACATCAGAAATTCCATTTCCTCAATTTTTATCATTTTATGCATTTCTCAATGTTTTTAACTATATTATAAAGGTTTCTTTTATCTATATAGTTTACTTTCAACATAACTTACGCTTACAAATTTCTTTTGAAAATTTCCGAATCATTCAATGTGTTTCATTTTTTATTATTGGCAATTTTTACAAATATTTAACTATACAGGTTTTCCATTTGTTTTTTTAAAAAATGCTTGTTTCGAATTGCAGTGTACTTTAATTTATTGTTTGTTTAACAGTCGAGTATTTACTCAAAGACTGCCGCTTTATTTAGGATTCTTGGAATTCGTTTTTTTTTTGTCATTAAAATTTTTTTATTTTTTTTTATAGAAAAACCGTGATTTCCATTAATTTGTTTTTCCTTTATTAAAATATTTAATATTATATTTAATTATATAATATACAATACAATATAAGGGTTTTACATAGCAAACCAAAAAAATAAGGAAATGAAAATAAAAAAGTAATAAAATTCATTAGCCAATCGGCCTGATTTATTTATTTAAATAACAGTTGAATATATTTTTTAATAAATATTTAAAATCTTCTATTCAAAGTTAAATATCGCGCTTATCTAAATTCCAATAATGTTCAATTTCAAATTTGACAAAATGTTTATTTTATTACATAATTAGAAAAAGATTAGAAAACGATGTTTACTTCATTTGCGCCCGATACAAAAAGCGCATAAAAGTAGAAAAATGCCTGTGCAGCTTGTTCTTTTAAAGATTGTTTTTCTTCATTTTTTTTTAGTGGGAGGAAGTGTGATTTTATTTGTATATTTAGTTCGAGTGCATTTTGTGTAGGGATGAAGAGGGTATATGTCTTGTGAGTGTGCAGCGTTTTGAATTTCTGCTGAAGAACTAGTTCGTTTTTTCATGTTTTCGTCGTTTTGCACAGAAAAAAAAACAAATACATTTTGGGAATGCGTTTTTTTAATATCTATTGAAAAACCACACTTGTTTACTTCAATTTGAGGTATGTAAATTTACATGACATACATTTACGTTTTTACATGTTTTAGAAATGTAAAAACCAAACTAAAACTATTTTATTAGTGGGCAGTTCTTTTGACCTACGGTATAGGTATATTATGTATATTAAACTACGCGTACTTCGGTAAATGACTTGACTCATGTTTTGTTTTTTTGTACAAAGAATTTGAATTAAATAATACTGACAATTTAATTGCAATTCAATCATTTCTACAATTAAATGCATTATGTTGAGAAAAGCTTTTAAAATCTCACACAACTACATACAATTTAATTCGTATTCACCAATTGCGTTGATGAATTTTCAATTAATTATTTTAATGTTTTTAGTTAAGTCATTTTAGGGTGTTCCTTTTTTATTCTATTTTTGTTATTAATGGTATATTAAAAATTACCTACACACATTGAGTATTTATTTTCTGATAGGTAATTGTGGCAGTTTAATGTGTATTCGATTTATTATGTGTATTACTCAATGTTTCCAAACATTCATTTTCAAATGTTAACAAGTTTTAAAACCCTCTCTTCTTTTATGATTTTTTTTTATTTGCAATATTTAATTTTTTTACGGCAACTAGATAATTAATTAAATTATAAATTTAGGTAAAAACGTGATGGTTGAACAATAATAAAATAGCTGTACTCTTTCCCATCGTTTATTGCTTACGGTATTTTGCTCTGCAAGATCTGTGTTAAGAATTTAGCGAATGTCCAAACCAGTATTGATATAATCCTCAGCGGATTCACGAATCATGGTGGTGATTGAGAGCAGAAAAGGTATTAAAAGAAAACAGCTAACAATACAGACATTTAAATTTTAATTCATTGTTGCTACTTTAATAGTTGTTTAAAGATAATATTTATTAGTAAGAAGAGTAATTACTTATTTACAAAAAATAGAAGGCCAGAGTGACTAAATTAATTACATTTTATGCAAATAAATCGTTACATAATATGAGTTCACCATCAACTATGTATATATTTTGTAATATGTAGGACAACACACAAACGCTGTTATAAAAAATTCAGTTTTGCTCATGTATGATTTGCTTGTGTTTTTTAATCGTCAAATCTATACAACTTAAAACTGCAAATATAATTAATTATTAACAATTATTTCCGGTGAAAAAAAATGCACAAATTTGTGGTTGGTTTTTCATTACAATTATTATTGCTGTGCCATTTTTCTTTTCATTTTAAAATGTCAAAAACTGATAGGTTTTAATTGTAACAGAAGTATTAGTTCTCACAAGATCTTAATACATAATCACAACATTATTAAACGTTTCCCTTTGACTTCTTCTTTATATCCTTAAAACTTTGAAGCTTTTGGTTTCGTAATTTTTACTGCACGCCCTGTCTTTGTGTTGGTTTTGTTTGTATTCATCTTAATTTGCCCCCAATTTGTTTATTAATCTCATTTTATTTATAAACGCAACTCTTATCTTACTCATATTTTTCATTCATTTATTGAAATAATTTTTTTTATTTTTTTTTTATTTATAGTTATTTATTTGCTGTATTCTATCAATTAACTTGAACTTTAATATGTATGTATACGCATTTTTGAATTGCTAAATCACATTACTAAAATAACAAAAAGTATTGTTGATTTCTTACTTAATATAGTCCTTCAAACTCATTTTCGTGTATGGGTAGCTTGTTTTCTTTTTTAATTTCTTTGTCATTTTATTATAATATTCCCCGTCATAAGAAATAAATGTAATATAATATTATGTACTTAAGTAACGAAATGTTTTCGATTGTTTATTAAATTTATAATCGATCATCCTCCTCTTCTTCAGGTTCATCGCCATTCTCCTCGTTCTCCTCCTTGTAACCAGGATGCTCCGAAATGGCATAGTAATTGCCATTGTATATGACTCCCAATTCACGCAATGCGTCTCCCCGAATGGTCGCCTTAATCGTCCAATTGTAGCAATCATCGGACTCACTCTCCCTGTCCAGTCGCTCAACATCCAAAATTTTTGAGCTCAATCGCTCCAGTATGATGCCAATGTCTTTAATGCTCAAATGCCGCTTCTGGTCCACCGACAGCTGATCAATGAGCAGCAAAAATTTCTCTGAGGTAATTGTCTCATCCTCCATGACGGTGTTCTCTGTCTCACTCTCGGAACTATCACGCTCGGGTCCGATGTCCAGGAAGCGTACATGTCCTTTAACGGCGGACGTACGACGGTGAATCGAACCGGTGTCCGTGAGTGTGCTACCACCAACACCACCACTATTGGATGGGGGTGGCTGTGGACTGGACGAGCCATCCTGAATGGGCGATGTCGCCACATTCTTGTGCACAGCAATCTTTCGGCCCTCCTCGTGTAAGGCGCAACAATGGAAGTCACACTCGGCCGCACTGGGGCTGCCCGCACGTGACGGTGTGTGCGCATGATGGGCACACTCCGGCGTGTGAATGTGCACAGCACCGACGGCACTGTCGAAGGAGCCGCCCTGCTTGGAGAGGCGACGACCGCTTGCCGTGTGATAGATTGTCGATTGCGGATCGTCGTGATTAATAACAGTTATTTGTGGACTGGGATAGCGTTGAGGCAGTGGTGGTGGTTGTCCCGTGCCACTCCCACCCACCGATGATTTGTCCAATGAACTTTGTGCCGATAGGCCCTTTTTCGATGGTGAATATTTGTCGCATGGCGCACCATTGCTGGTGCATGGACCACCCGATATAGTACTGCTTCCGCCGCCACTTTGGCCACCTCCTTGCCGTTGGTCCCAATGCAGAACCACGGTAACACGACCCTTGTTATCCATGATTTTCCAAGACGGCGTTTCATCGTGCAGCTCAAGCGCATGAATGGTCTCACAGACAATTTTCGGTATCGCCGAGATTGCTGCATTTTTTTGGGGTGACACAATATAACATTTGTATATGCATAATTATATCGAATTGTGTTTGTGGGTGTGTGGGTGGTTTTGTGAAAGGTTTTTTAAAAGTACTTACCCGCTTTTATGACATCGACACCAGTTGGATACCATCGTTCACCCTGCCTCAGGAGCAGTAGCACAGTGTTATTTGCCAATGTCCTGAAATATTCTCCATCTTCTACCTGAGTACCATCACACTCTAGCACTACACGAACTGATTCTCCAGAAGCAACTCCTAATTTGTCTTTTCCTGTGAAATGAGTTTTTGTAGAACAAATTTTTGCAATATAAAATCTTGTATTTAATTAAAATGCAGTGTGGGGCAGACATAGATTGAGGCTAAAAACGATATAGTCACGACTTCTAGACTCAAAATTAGTATTTCCAGACATTAAACTCTTTTTAACTCAAGCGCAATGTTTTAGTTTAATAAACCGTGACGGCACATACTCGACCATAGTTTATGTACTCGACGCATGTACAAGTGTACACAATATTGCACTTTTTGAATATTTATGCGGTGTGCTTTGCTCTTATTATGCACTAGATGTTGACAACAAAAATGGGGTAGGTGCATACTAACAAATACCGTTTGTGGTTTGAAAAAACTAGGCTCTTAATGCTGTGAAATATCGACCTTGAGATTTTTGTATAAAATTTGCAAAAGGACATTTTAAATAAAATTATTTTAGGGTGATCAAAATTACCTCTAACTAATAGCTCTTCAAAACTTCCTACAACAAGACCTTTTCGGACATTTCGCCAACTGTCCCAAATTTTAAGAGGTCTCTTGCCGCGAGACTCCTGTAAAAGAGAAAAAAAAATTAGATTATTATTAAAACATCTTAAAACAACTTAAAAAAAAGGAATGCATTTAAAATAAAAATGGAAGAAAATGTGTACCGCAGCAGATCCTTGTCGAAAGTTGAGACACGTACACCCCCACGTTGGCTTTGTGACACCCAACGTGCATAGTGCCGCCGACCACATTCCGTTAGTTGCAATTTTGAAATCTTTTTTGTACGACGATTTGTGTGTGTGAAGGATACAATTTTACGCCCAATGGTTGGGTGATGATGACAAAACATGTAAGCACATAATCATATTATGTGCACCAAATGCATATTGAACAGCAAAAATAGGTTAGTGTGTTCGAAGACTTTTTACAGTTTTCTTTTTTTAAGTTCTAATAATAATCAGTCGACATTTTTCCAAGAGGGAAAATATACGTTTTCCTCATTTAAAGTTATGCAATAGTGTAGGTATTGGAATTTTGTTTTATTGTAGTACGGTTTATAGTAAAATAATCAAAACCCGCTTGTTTAAAAGTCTTTCATTTCAAAGTCAATTTTTTTATTAATATTAAAACATATATGAGTAGATGTACATATGCTTAATAGTTATCACATTTATAGAGACACGTATATTTTTATATATGTAAGTATAGGTATATTTATTTTAATGTAGTTACTTGAACATTCACAATAATTTAGGTAATTTAATTTTTAGTGCTGTTTTATGCTTTTTTATATTTATAAATCAGTTTTTTATATTTTGTAAAAACATTTACATAATTAATACTTTTGCTTTAATAAAACCTGTATGTTAATTGAAACCAACATCAATATTATAATAATTGTTAGAAAAATATATAGGCGCTTGCATTTTTATTTTTACAATAAATAGGCCAACTGCAACGGGGGAGGAAATAAATCTAAGCACAACTAATTCCACATCAGCTTCCCTTAACCTACTTTTCTCGTTTTTCTCACTTCAATCGCGCGCAGCACATAGATCCCTTGAGCTTATAATTACATTTGTTTTGACACAATAATTTTTCGGAAGCTTGCAAGCACACACATTGTGTCAAATATATTATAGTCTAGTATATTATATTGTTGTGTGTTTATCGAAACGGATAAATGTAAAGTCATTAATGTAAGCTACACTGTTTTTCTAACAAAGCTCGTTGCATTGGCAGTTAAACCAATTGGGTTTTAGGTTTTCACATTATTTGCAAGAATTACTGCACACACACACACTTTTATGCATATTATGTAAAGAATTGTTCCTTGTCCCCAGCATATGAACTTGATGGCACACAAATTTTTTTCAATGCAACTTATTTAATTAGGACAATCATGATAAAAATCGATTTTAAATAATTGTATTCTTTTTAATTCCACACAAGGACGTGAAAAAAATAAGTAAAATGCAGGATGAAAAACAAACAGCACACACAACCCGAACTGCACAAGGAATTTATTCGACCACAAAATGCAAACAATTCGTTTGGCCTAGTTTCGAATTTTCTCTATACACACACTGCAGGAATCAAGAGTCTATAGTACAGCTGCTGCGATTTTCATCATCTAATTTGTTTGGTTTTTTGCTGATTTTTTTTTTAAAACTGCACATAAGTTTATTTAATTATTATAGAAAAAACTAATTCTACCGTTAAATGAATTTTTATTTATTGAAATATATGCGCGGAGGAGGCTGCTGTGCTAACTGACTCCATGAATTGTAGCCAACCACATAGAAAAACTAATTTGTATTGTATAGAATACAAAAAATATTTAGGGCGCGAATATAAAGTTCTTTTCGGTTCAAATGGAAATCACAGAGTGCAGTGCCCTCCTGACCGACTGCCATGACATGAAGGGATGTTGCAAGCGGAAAGCGACAGTACAAAATCAGGGGGTAAAATATATTCCCAATATGTGTGAATTGCATTCGGGATGACCTCGTTTCCATTTCGTCCCTACATCAAATACACACTTATATTATGGTGGTGCATCTGTGTTCCCCGACTATCCACACACATAAATGCATTTGCCTGTGCAATAGCTGAATCACATCAACGGACAAATAATGTTAATGTATACATCAAGGATGTACCTTAAATACTCGAATACTGAGGGAGTAAAAGCACAATACATATATTCGCATTCTGTACTACAAAATAAGTCCTCTCAATTCGCTATACCCGTTCGAGTGGAGCATGCACTCACTGTAGCAATAATTATAAGGTTCACATATTGCTTTGGTGTGAGTGCGCTGCGTGGGTGTTGAGATTTGAGTGCGCGACAAAAGCTCTCCCTTAAATGCTATGCTGCGATATGATATTAGAACGGTACACTATACGTACAGGTTTATTTGAGAGAATTTGCTGAATTGTATCACTCGCCATATGTACCGTATTGCAGCAGCAGATTCGCGTAGTCGTTCACATCCTGAATACTCACAAACGCATAATGTACAACTTGCACATATGTGAAGCTTTAGGGATGAATATATACATATATAACATGTACGTACTAATTCCACACTTGCAACTCATGCAGCTGCACTTTGCACCAATTCGCGCGACTGCGACTAGTCCGTAGATCATGACATACATATACCAACGTAAATGCGTGTGCTACTTTAAATTAATCAGCATAATATGTATATACGTACTAGTATTATGTACTAATGCTTTTGTGCATTTAACTTAAGCACATAATACATATATAACTGCGATATATGTTATGTGGCAGAAAGCTTAATTCTGTCCAGTTCTACTCGTATGCAAACATTTTGTGTTACATAAGCCGCATATTATACGTATATTTATTTGGAACAAACATTTCTCGTTTATATTGTATTATGTACGCGACTAAAGTGTAGCCCAGGGAGATACAAATTGGCTCGCAATGTACTAATATAACATATAAAATACCTTATACACTCTGTGCACTGCCATGGAACGGCAACGGAACGAAAAAAAAAAACGCGATGCGCTCCTCAGAAATCGTTGGAGCTTTTACTATGCGATTATTATATTTACATATGTTTTACACGCATGTTATGTAAATGCTGTAATATATGTTGCAGTATATAGCATAATCCTGCAGTACATAAAGATTTAAACAATTTGCATTGAATTACATAAATAAAAAATAAGCAGGGATGCACGGGAAAGTCACGCAATACTTTTACAAGATTAATTGTGTTTGAAATTCTTGCTATCAAGAGGGTGATCCAATAAGAGTTTGCTGATGTTTTTTTTTTTTGAATCATATAATAATTTATTAGGGAAAATCTTTATTTAAAATTATAGTTTGGTTCATGCCATTTAAAGTTTAAAGATAATTATTTTCAAATGTAACTAAACTCTTAAATAATTCATTCAGTTATGTTTGCTTCCAAAGCTCTAACCATTTTGGTTTTATCGACGTTCATATATCCCCCCTGAAAGTAATCCAATGATGTAAGATAACAAGATCTCGGTGGCCAATTAATAGGAGCTGCTAATCATAATTTTTCAGTAAAAAAAAACGATGAGCTTCAAACTTTTGCAAGGCCCTTAAACTTAAATAAAAATGTAAACCAAGGTCATCCGGATTAAATTCGTAAACGAGCACACAATTCGTGAACAAAGCTTGAAAACGGCGTCGAATTAATTGATTCTTTTTGACTGTAACAATATTAATTGATTGATGGATGTCTAATAGTGTAAAATTGGTTAGTATTTTGGTTTCAGGAATAGTGCGTTCAGTAAGGCGATTATGACGGCCAAAATATGGACGAAGAGCTCATTAATAATATCTAACATGAGTTTTGGAAATAGGAAAAATTATATAGTAAACCGGCCTGTTCAGGTGTAAGTCTATTCATGATGAAATGTCAATGAATACTAAACGTCATCACACAAAAGAATTGTCAAAATAAACCTGTTGGAAAAATTACTTCTAATTGGATCACCCTTTAATTTAAATGAAAGTGAGAAAAATTGTATGTTTCCAGTTTCCATTACTAAACGTAATTTTCAACCAATTCATTTAGTTTTTTTCTGATGGTTCAGGAAGTTACAAAAATTATGCAGGTACATCTCACGCTCCCTCCCAACGTTTTTATTTATCTAACCTTAATATCAGTGTTCCTATAATCTCAATTTTAAACTTCTTCTTATTGACAAAAAGGTGTGTATAGAATTTTAAATGTTAAGGGATTGTGTAAACTTGATTAAAAAGCGTCAAAGAGAAACACTTTTTTTGGAATCAATGCAAGAAGCAACTGAAGAAAACCGCATTGAAATTACATATTTAACTTAATATTTGTACTTAAATGAGAACATAAAATCTGGTATTTTTATACTTAAAACCAATGCAGAGGCTGCTTCAATAATATTATTGGAAGAAAACAATTGACTAAGTGAGCATCTATACAGTAAATAGTAAAAATGTACGTGATATAGCAACAGAAGCTTTTAAGCATCTAAAAATGTTAGGAGCTTTTTTACAATTTTTGCACACAGTTAATTGGAACTTGGATGTACTATACAGCAACATCGTTTTGATTTATTGCAAAGTGCAACGTTTAATACATAACGTACTAACTTGCCCTATTTATTTGATGTACATGGTACATACCACAGAATGCAGGGTTGTCGCTCATTCAGATTCAAATCAGACTCTGGAGAGGGAATGGCGTTTTTAGGAGCGCGGAAAATGTTTTATTAGTTGTCATTCATTTATTATTAAATATGCAGTAAATATATATGAAGGTAAGTGTAAAAAAAAATTCTAAAATTGATGCATCCTGATTCCTTAATAAAGTTTGGCTTTTAAATTAAATGTAATAATGCAGAATTTTTTAAAGTAATTGTTATAAACAAATAACCCTACTTAATAGTAATAGTTAAAACAATAATATGATGTTTTTTATTGAAAATTTTGAATAAAGGACACTTGTCTGGTGCAGTGCTGCCTTCAATTACTAAAATTATGATAAATATAATCCTATTTTCAACATCCCTAAAAATAGCGTTTTTTAAGACCCATAGAGTTTGCAATCACCATAAGAAATGACAAAATTATATTTGGGACGATACATCAAATACTTAATTTTTCAAAAATTATTTTAAATGAATTTTTAGGTAAATAACGAAAGTATTATAAAAGAGATAGTTAATGCAATTTAACCCTCATTTTAATAGTTGTTTGTATGCAAGTAAACTGCATATAAACTTACGTTAAACATGGGCGTGGTTAGAGTATATTGTACATTCATGTGGGTGGCTGGGTGGGTATCAGGGTGAACAACTTGCAACAAACAACACGTGGTGTAATAAAAACTCGGTGTGCTACAAATGTGTTTGGATTGCGTTAAAAATTGGATGGATCGATTTAATTGTTATCAATGATCTTTGCCTTTTTATTGTATTTAGTAATTAATGCAGATAGTGGTGGTTAATTAATGATGATCCTTAACATTTGGGATTAATGGAATATACTTGTAAGTGTCCTTTTAATTTTCCCATCCAACACATGTGGATTATTCCACAAAATTAAAAAAAAAAAAAAATTTGAAAAAATGCGGCATTAAAATATTACCATTGCACGTCGTGTATCTCAAAAATAGCTCGACCGACTTCAAGAACAATTCTTATGCAATTAAAAAATCCAATTTTTTCAAAAATACCTTCAGTCTTTTCACCTTAAATTACACAACAAAATTGTTATTATTGGGATCCTGCACTTTGCTTGAATAATACACGGAAGGCATCCTACTCGTCAATCAACATCCCACTCATATCAAATCATGACCTTTGATAAATTATGAATACGACTCCTGACGCGAACCAAATTGCACAATGTGTGTGGGGGTACCATCATTTAAATGGCATGTAACATGTCGTTCATTTAATGCCTGTTATAGATGAATGTAAATGAGTTTTAAGAAATTGGTTTTCTTAACTTAAATTATTAAATAGAGGGATTTGCACTTTATCACACTTTAAAAGTTAAACTTCAAAAATAAAAGGAATATTGTTGAATGAATGAAATGGGTGTAAAAACCAAAAAAGAAATGAGTAATAACGATCAGTAATGTAATTTAAATGAATCGCCCTATTTAAAAAATGGAAAATAAAAGTTTTACATAGCTGTAAGTGCATTGATTTAAAATGTGTACAGTACACAATGCATTTTCAGCCCAGCTGATGTGATGCTCGTACACAACTTCACCACATACTCGCAGTAAGCAAACCCAAAAAATTACAATTGACCGCATGCATTCACAGCTCCGTTTATTATGTTACATATTCGAATATGTACGACCAGGACATGTGAGTTTCTATACCATAAATATTGTTTTGGATAAGTGCTCAATGCAGATTATTATGCTCTGCAGCTCTTTAATAATAATTTTGCTCACAACAAAATGTTTTGCGGTAGGCTGGTGTATAAGTATAGCCATATGTTGAAGCTATCAAATTTTATAACCCAATTTATTTTATTCTTTTTTGGAATATTATTGAAAAGCTGCAGTGGTGGATCGTTGCCCCGAATTGTCATCAACTGCGCAACCAATTAGTCGAATGTACATGAATGTTATGTTATGGACGAATCCAATGTGTGTGACATTGCTAATTGCAAAATGTTGGCCAATTTAATTATACTTCGTATGCTAACGAAATGGTGATGGGTTTGTTTGAATTTGAAATATTTTAAGTTCTATTCAAGGATTAAATGTACTAACTCAAATTATTTAAAAGGACTTGTTAAATTAAATTTAAAAAAATGGTTTTAAGCCAAAAATGAAAAAAGTCATTTCATATAAAATAAGAGGATTTAATTAATCAAACAAAAATTAAAATAATAAAACTCAGCTTTTGTCATCATGCATTAAAGGGCCAGACAACTCAAGGTGTAGCAAATGGAACACACAATACAAATACTCGGGGCAAAGAAAAGGAACGACGAGCACACCAAACAAAAATTATCGATTTGTACAAACAAACGACAGCACAATTGGATTTGGCAACACTAACTTTATATAACGGTGCAGTCTGCAGCCTATTTATTCCCGTATAGGTCATACAAGATCTGGACTGGGTTCAATTTTTCGTAAATGGGAATGTGTAATAGAACATCAACTATAACATTCTGAATTCGCGCATAAACATTTGAGAAAAAACACCACAAAATTGAGATAAACTTTCATTATGAAGACTTCCAGAAATAAAGGATCAAGGATTTAAACAAAAACGGTATTAACTAATTCGAAACATGTGAAACGGTGAATATAATAATACAGTTACATACCTCTCTTGCCATTACGACATGCCTCAAAAGTACCAATTTGGGGGCGCTGTCCCTGCCCCCCTATCTTCGTTAACGAATTCCAAGTAATGCGACATACACGCCAGCAATTATTTCCGATCTGTTCGTTTGATCCGTAGTTCCATAGTTATTTATACTCAGTTCAACACAAAATACCAAATTTCATAACAGTTCATATAGAGTGAGTATCCTTAAACGGGAGGAGCACCACGTAGTTTCAATTCTTTTTTTTCTTTTTTCTTTCTTTTTTTGTGTAGCTACCGAAATTATCAATGGTTACGACAGCAATGCGAATGCTTTTTTGTTTTTCAGCGATATAACACACTTTCAGGTATCTTCGACAAACAAGGATATTTTGATTGCCATTTTGTATTTTACTGTAGCTACCTAAATGTAAATGAATTTGCTTCAGCAATCATCAACTAAAAAAGATAATTTTAAGAAACATTTCAAGATGATAGACACTCGCGTAACACAACACACATTGAAAAACCCACCCAAAAAAAAAAAACGATAATTTTTTTCACGACACACAAAACATGGCACTGGCTCAAAATCGACCAACGTTTTATAATTTGCTTGGTTATCCTTCGGTTACACCGCGTATCCACACACTGTTAATTAATTACTGTATAGCCGTAGATGGGAGAACAATTTGGTGCGAACAAATCAAATGAACAGACGGGATACAGATAATTAGAAATCACACACAAAATGTCACCAAAAAATTTTCGCCATCAAAAAACCATCACCCATGTCGAAAGGATGTGGATGGAACTTTTCCAGCATATAAGTTTAACATGTACAATGCGGACGTGTGTGTGTGTGTTCCCTGCGTTATTTTTCCACTTCTTTTTTCAGCCTCCGTTTCCTTTTCTTTCTTAATTTCTCCTCTCGCAGAAGTCTTCTTCTTTTATCGTTTATATTTCCTGCGTTTTTTTTTTTACATCACCCACGGATCCCTTTTCAGCGATTTAATATGTCTTTTGACGCTTTCGCCTTTCGTCTTTTCCTCGAATACACTGCGTTATGGTGGTGTGGCTTCAATGTGTGTATGCGCGTGTGTGCGGTGTGTGCTTTTCATCCGTTTCGTTTTGCTACTTTATTCGCTCGTCCTCTTTGGCGTGTGTGCGTCCACAGGATACATTCGTTATGTGCTACTGCCTACTGCTGCCATCTTCCACGATGGAAAAACGGGCAACAACGATCGATGTATGTGCGATATGTATTGGACCGCCCACACCCTTCGTATAGTCACAAAATCAACATGGAAAAGCTGTATCTAAGAAGAACGGCTGAAGAACGAAAGATGGCGATTATCGTTGAGTGTGCGCCCTTTGATGATTTAACATCATGGCAATTCTGAAAACATTATACAGTATGTTAGATTTTTCGGAAGTTTTACCATAAAAGTTTTTACTCCGAATCAGAAGCACATTTTATGGCACAATTGGCAAGAAATATATATGATCCCTTCGTCTAAGCTTTCAAAGATGTTATAGCTTTTTGCAAAAAGTACAAGACTTTAAAACAGTTAAGGGATGACAAATTTTAAAATTAAACTTTTTTCACATTTCAAAAAAAAATTTAAATTCATAACAAATAATAATAAAAATTGGAAAATAACGAGAAAAAGGATTTAATATGTTAAATTATTCTGAAACGTTTCCATAACTTTAATAATATTCTTTATACGTATTTATCTCAGATTAATTTGTTTTTCGTTTAAATATTTTCATGATGGTTTTACATTTAAAACGTATGTACGACTGGCTTTATTGTAAATGTAACAATTAAGAATTATCTTTATTAAGTGATCTTTAGTTAATAATCTTCCAACAATTTCATTTCAAAATTTAGGCGTTATTACGTTGAATGTCCTCAAAAATAAATAAAAGTGTACAAGTTTGAAAACAAAATAAACTCAAAGTATCGATCATAAATAATTTATAATTAGCATTACAATTGTTGTATGTAACTTTTGATAAATAAGTTTTCAAAATTGAGTGATTATTTATATACAATTTTTGCATGAACTGCATTTTTTAACGTTTTTTTTCGCGTAAAAGAAATGAGAATACATAATGAAACAAAAAGACTTAATTTGTCGAATTCTTAAATAATCCGATTTCCTGTTTTGTCCTGATGAAATGACATGCAGATAAACCAACGGTCCTTTAAATTTTTTAAATATTAAGATTCCGCCGTTCAAACGAAAGCGAAAAACCAAAAAAAAAAACTATACCGAATTGTTGCCCTTGAAATGTTAAGAAAGCGTCCATTCCTATAAAAACCTAAAGAAACTTTTCGGGATATACGTAAATTCAATTTTGTTAAGAATACATTCCTGCATTATTGCATATAAATTTCAAATATTTAATAAAAGTTATAAATCGAAAAATTAATTTTTTGAATTTACTGACATTATTGAACTTACTTTTCTCCAAACTTTCGAATACGTGCAAAACAAAAAAAAACACAACCAATCAATTTTGATGTAACAGAGGAATAGTTTTAAATCTCCAATATATTCATAAAACATATTATAATTAGGCTCACATTTAAATTGCTGAACAGTAGTTAGTGTGAAAATTCCAAAAATTTTGAGTAGAATCAGTTAACCCCGTAAAAACAATATAACCTTTTGATAAAAATATAATATTGATAAGTTCCTAAGTGTACAACATATATAAGAATTACAATTGTTTGTTTTTCAACAAATGTTATCTCACTCTTCACAACAAGTAAATTTTTCAGACAGTGTTTCTCGTTCCCAAAATTATGTGTGTTGCTTGACAACATATATCATATGTTAACGAGAAAGAAAATAAGAATAAAAGCATTTTTAGTGTTGCTGCTATAAAATTATTAGAGTGATAATTTCATTCCGTGTTTTGTGTGTTTCGTGTGGTTGGGTGAGTGTCTCCTATGCTGGTACTTCGCGACAAGCCTCCTCAAGGGATTCACGTTGCTCAGTGGAGAGATGGCTGACACACACCTGCATCATCTCAGCATTGGAATTAATTTGTTTAATGATGCCAATCATACGAGCACCTTCCAAACTCTTGGGCTCTACAACACATCGATAGAATGCCTCTGCAATGATAGTGACAATGCGCGGCAGATTAGCATTGTCCGGACCTAATATGACTGGGTGATTGGACTGTATTAAATCACAGAAGTAACCGTAGACAAAGGGGGCTTCAACATCGTCTTCAACTACTGGCAACCAACCAAGCCTGTAAATTTAAAATTAGTGTCATTTACTGCCTTGTTTCTCAGTCAGTATGAAATCCCAATTATATTTCAATCAGGCTTTTATTATTACTTACCAAATACTAAGGATTTCATCAGCATTTGATATGGCTGAACCATTGTGTTTTAAAATTTTTGTCACTGCAGAAATGGCATTTTCAGTTGCGTTTGCATTAATGTGATCACGACTTCCTGGAGCACTTATCATTTCAATGAGGCGAGGGATAAGCTGGGCACACGCTACTGCAAAAGTATCTCCGCCAAACTGTTCAGAAAGCAAAACATGTTACAAAATGTTTTTAAAAAAATTCGAATTCAAAACAAACCTGTCCCAGGACACCACATCCATATGCAGCAGCTTGTCGCACATCTTGAGAGACATCAGCAAGATATTGTGTGATTGGTTGAAGGAA
This sequence comes from Sylvicola cinctus, assembly GCA_963854165.1. Lineage (NCBI taxonomy): Eukaryota > Metazoa > Arthropoda > Insecta > Diptera > Anisopodidae > Sylvicola > Sylvicola cinctus. Next base: position 46,708,835 of record OY974082.1, read on the forward strand.
ATACTGTTGATATTTCACAGAAGCCGGACCAGTGTATTCTAACAAAAATTAAATTTATTTATTAAAAAAAACTCAAAAATGTCCTAAATGAATGACAAAAAAACTTACCTATTACATCATCAAATATGCACAATCCCCATTGGCGATCAGCCCACGGACGCTCTGGTCCCAACAACTGAATTACCATTTCAATCACTTGATCAAAATATGGTATGAAATTCTCTTTGTAAGTTAGGAATAAGGCATGCAAAACATCTGCAATTTTTGACAAAATATGAATATCCGACTGATCGGCAGCCTGTAGCTGTTCCTCAACATCATCATCGTAATCCTCCTCTTTGCGGGACAATGCCCGTGCTTCAGCCTTACTAAAATATTCCTTTAAAGACTTAACAATCAAACGTAACACATCATCCATTGACTCCTGCGACAAACACTGAGGCCCCAAAGTCTCAATGCATTTGGCCAACGCATGTAACAACTCAGCGAGAACGGATGACTCTGGTTCAGTGTCAATAGCACGCAACAGTTCGGGACAAATGTAATTCCACATTCCCTCCAAGTATTGGGGTCCCTTAAGCTTTGCACAATCTAACAGACATGGAAGCGATTGAGCCGCTGCCTCACGCACGCCATCGTGGAAGTAAAATTTCAACATGGGCACCATCAATCTAACAACATCTTCAGCGTAATTGACGAAACCGTCCTTCAGTTCACGTGCATAGCATACCAACATCTCACATGCGGATGCCTTGTCCTCCATACCGGCGGTTTTAATAGCGAAATTTTGCTGCTCTCCCAGTGTGATAAACGACCAACCACTATCAAACTCAACGTCCTCAACCTCATCGTTATCGAGCAAAGCCACCTCTGGTTTCATAGCTGCTGTACGCATAACCGGTGCCATCACCAAAGGTAAATATTGCTCAAATTGCTTGCCCAAAATTTTGCACATACGAGCCCAAGCACTGATTAAGTAGGAGGTCTGTGGATCGTCGTCAGCCAGATCATTCTCGGTGTGGTTCTTCAACAGCATGTCCATAACCTCACTAGCGTGTGGCATAAACATCTCCTGACCAACAGCTAGACCAATCAAACTGATGCACTCGATTGTTTTGCCCCGCAACATTCGCAAATCTTCAGCCTGAGCATTCTGGATGATAAACTTCAGACACGGCATAAAGCGATCAAAATATGGAGTAAAATCCTCGCCAGTTGTATCTGCCACTGACGCAATGGTTGTAACCACTTGCTCCAGCACCATTTTAGTACCATTATTAACGAGCTCATCGAATTTTACCGTTAAAATAGATTGCAACTTGGTCATAATTGCATCCAAATAACGCGTCAAGATACTCTTCGGGCAATCTTCACTGAAATTAACAAGTGCCGCTCCAGCATGTGCCTGCACACGTGGATTCTGGACGTCATCCAGTAAACTCAACAAACCGGGAACTACACGTTCGTGGAATTTCTTTTCAAAGACTGGTGCAAAATCAGTGGACATTTGTCCGATTGCGTTGCAAGCAGCGTGACGTACACGTGGGTGAGAATCATGCAAAAAGTTCAAAATTCCGCCCATAATCTCATCAAGCATTTCCTCCATTTGTTTGTGGCAACCCTCACCAATGGCAGAAATCGCCATTAGAGCAGCATGACGTTGCCTCCAATCGGTGTTACTCAACATGGCTGGAATTGCGTTGATAATGTGTGGTAACACCATTTTGCCACCCAAACTGCATGCCAAACGATCGAGCGAAGATTCCGCAACAACATTGTTGTCACTGTTATCCTCCTCCGTGGTGTCCTCAGAACGTGACCAATTTTCATCATCCTCCATATCGGTCATCATTTGCAAACACAGTGGAATCAATGCGACAATGTACTGTTGGCATCGCTTCCTCACTAGAGGTGCTGCATTTTCAGCCAGTGTCACCATTGTCTCGCATCCGAGCGTACGCCATGTATCCTCAAATTCAGTATTGCGATATGTGTTAAGACAAATTTCGAAAATTTGCTCAATATGGGGCCGCAAGAATTTCGGACAATTCTCCGCCAACTCAATCAGCAGCTTTAACAATGCTTGATTGTCCTGCTGGGTAATGCTCTGTGCGATGATCACCAACATGACGGGCAACAGGTCGCCAAAATGTTTTTGAATTTGGGAATCCTTGTCGTGGGCCAAAATGAAGGCGCCTATCGCACGCACCGACTGATGTTGCACCTCAACAGGGGCTTCGGGAACTAAACTTTTTTGAAGCATTTGCTTGATGACGTCCATGTACTGAGACTCCTTGGTGCCAAAGACAAGCGGCACTGTAGCAAAAATACGCAATGCAGACTCTTGAAGGCTGACATTTTCAGAGTTAGCGCACTGGAACAAGAATTGCAGGAACTCAGGCCAATGATTTTCGCCGTCTTCATCGACGAAATTGCGGGCAACTTCTGCAACAACCTCACAAATTTTGCGACGCAATGCTGGTGACACATCTTGTTGCAAGGAATTCAAAACTTGCACCTTGAATTGAGCTTGAGCTTCTGGTGAAAGCTAAAAAAATTGGTAATGATTGAAAAATTGAATCATCGTTTAAATCCGTTCCAATACTTACAGCAGAAATAAAGTCAAAAAACTCTGCAGAGAAAAGTCGTCGCAAAAGGACTGCTGAAGTTGAGCGAGCATCTTCCGAAACATTTGCGTTGAGAATTGCAGAAAGAAGTTGTGTGACCTTGACTTCAATTCCTAAGTTGTTGTAAGTTTCCTAGAATGAACAAGTCACATAAGAATAAAGAAAACATTTGTCTTTTCTCAAAATCCCTAATTCATGACTTAAAAAGTCTTGTGACGAATTACTTTTAAGCGTGTCAATACAAAGCAAATGAATATAATTGTATTGGCGGTCTGAGTCACCTGGTAACTCCCAATGGAAGACAATAAATAAAAATTGTATACACAAATAACACACTGTGAAGGTACAAAAGTTCTACATTCGTTCTAAAATTGTAAGAACAGTTCAAGAATTTTTAAAGAAAACCCTAAAAACTGGCGCGCAATTTCCTCAATTCAGGCGTCTCCTCGAAATCATATGTGCATATGTATATGCAACCCATAATAATTCACACACACGCATACACAGAGCAATATGCACGTCATGCGAATGTACTGCAATTTTGCGCCGTCGCCCGTTTATCAAAACACATGTGCACAAATGAATTTTTTTTTAAACTACAATGAATCATTTTCCGCGATGAATAAAGTTTTCATATTTCATTACGTACTTTAAAGGATTTCAATAATTTTCTCAAAAGTAAATAATGCAAAAAGAAAAAGAGCACAAAATACACATCACAAAGGTTAGGAACCAAACGGAAAACACGTTGTTGTGACACCTCAGGAGAAAAAGGACGTCTGCACATGAAACTATCACAGGATTTTTGGCGATTGCATTTGCATTTTTTTTCACTCACACGGCTGCACCAATTAACTTACCTCGGCTTTAATTCGCGTTGCATTATCCGCGGAAATTAACAAAATTAGCAATTGCTCGAATTCAGCTTGGTCGGCGGCCATTGTATCCGTTTGTAAAAGAATTTCTGCTATGCGATTTTGATTGTGAATTGTGATCGCAATTTGCAGCATCGAGCGCTGCCTTATTTCCTTGCGTTCTTCTTTCTGACGTTTGGATTTTTTTTTGACATCATGTCACAAATTATATACTTTATATATATAGTAAAATGTACTTTGCTACAAAAGTTTTCTCACACGTTTTATTTTTACTCGTCAACAAATAATAATTATGCCCAACAATTGCTTTAAATTAGTTTTTATGAAATAAATGCAGTAAGTAAGTTGAATTGAAAAACTTGGAAAATGGAACAACCATACATACAATATAAAATTACAAGAGAAGAACTTCTGTTATTTGTAAGATGTTGTTGAAAAGTATAATCTATTAATCTTTACATATGCAAAGAACATTTCAAAATATTTGCGATGTTTCAGTCAATTCATTAGTCATATATATTTTAGCACTTTGTGTAACTGTACCGTAATGTATTACCAACCAAAAAACTTATAAAAATATTATCCAATAAGAAAATAGTGAATTTTATTGAAATTTTAAGGTACTCGAAATTTTTTGTGGAAATTTGTGTGTCGCTAAATACTAATTAAGTACATCAAGTTTGGAACAGAATACGCGTCCTCGGGCCCTTTGAATTGGTAAGATATTAACTAGAAATAATAAATGAAGTGAAAAGTATGCCATTTTAATTCAACAATAACATTTGTGTGACGCGACGGCCGACATTCAGTGAAATGAATGTTGAAATAATTACATAAAACAGCTGATTAAAGGCGAACTAAGTTCAAAAGAAATAGTTAAATGGACAGTTTTCTATTAAGTTATAAGCGTAAATGACTGACGTATTTTTTCCTCCTTATCACATAAAAAGAAATAAGTTGATTTTTCGTCGTTCACTTGACGCCGCTGCACTTGCCGTCATTGCACATTAAGGTAAAAATATTCTTGACCGCCAAAACGTTGAAACTTACGACGACGCGCATCATCACAAAAACATCTCAGAAAGTGTTGCATAAAGACGCGCTATTCTAAATTTGGAAGTGCCCGGCCATTTGTGGAGCATTTTCATATAGGCCTCAGTGTTTGGTCTCCAACAAAGGGGGAAATTTCAATTAAAGGAAGTGAGGATAGCGGAATTTATTTTAGTTTTATCTCCTGTCTTTTAACTGGTAAGTCAGTTTTTGGTAGGCCCCCTTTCACTTTGGGACACATACAAATTCAACGCTGACGTATGTTAAGAACGCAAGGCACCATGAAATTTAAAAAAAAATGAATTAAAAGTGAAAGTAAATGTGTGCTGTTGTCTAATGAAGCCATTTGTTATCGCGGATCAATGAGTTTGCTTTGTCGGAAACCGAAGTGTGGATCCACGGAGTCATAAAAACTGTTTACGTGGATTTTAGCATTTGCAGTGCTGGTGAGACGTCAGCAATTTGTTACAAGGCATTTTGTATTGCTTGACGTCGACAACAATTTTCACATTAAAACACATATAAAGCGAAATGACGACCAACGCGAACAATTGTCTCCACTCTCAAATCTCAAGTCTTGATTCTGAGGTACTCGCTTTTAAGTTTCGTGAATTTCGGCACCCATACCGTATAATAGCTGCGTCGCTTTTTCGCAAACATTTCGCGCAAATTGAATTTTTTGCTCTTTTGAATGTTTTCTCTTTCGGTGTTGTGTAATTTGTTTACAAACATAGAATTTTTACGGTACATTTGGACGCTGTCCGCCAATGTCATGTACTTAAGAAGAAAAAAAACTGAATACTTAAAGCCTTTTATTTTCAATACTAATCAATTCTATCTACATTCCTCAAACAAAATGAAAATAAATTGTCATTTCTAAAAACAAATTTTATAATTTTTATTGTTATTCTCAATTTATAATTAATAAAATATAATTTGTTTAAAATGTTTTCCGAGTGATAAAAAAAGGATAAAATAAAAATCTTTAGAACATTTATATTACACTTCAGAGTTTTTTTTTAAAAATAATTCTTTAAGATTAGAAATTTATGCTTTTTTCATATTAATCAGAGGGAAAATAATAAGGCAGGTTGCATTTTGTTTACAGTTTTAAGTTTTCCTCAAGGTCAAAAATTGTTGTCGGCTGACGTAACCTCAAATTTAATTATTCCCTAGTTCTGGGAATGCTGCAGTTTTCTGTAGAATGATTTAATTATTTTTTTCTTTGATTACATTTTTTTCCCCAAATAAAACAACAGAACAGACTAAAATCAATTTCGGTTTTAAAGATAAACTTTAGTGATAAGGCGTATTTGTGGTATTTTATGTTTTTAATCCTATTTCCTTTTTAATTGTGGTTAACAAATTCTTCATTTTTTATGCCACATTTTTACTGGCATCTGGTACTAATTTAAAACACAAAAAATTAAGTTATTAGTTTAAAAAGCATTGACCGTGACTTAAACGCTTGAAATTTTCCATAAATATTGCACCATAACATTCTTAACTGAAGTCATACATTTTACCTCCTTTTGATCATCATAAAGCAAGTTGATGATTTCAAATCATGACGAAATTTCTTTGTGACGTTGCTTTATTATAATAAATTGTAAATTCGAAAAATTTATTTAGTTTGTGAAAAGTTATCGTGTTGGGAAGAGATTAAAAGTTAGCTACCATCAAAAGTGCAAAGCTTATCTTTTATCATTTATATTTTTTATCCAATGGTTTGGAGATTAATAATGATTTTATCAATAAAAAAGTATTAACTAAAATTCGTTATTTAAATTAAATTAATTACATTAAATTCTTCATAATTCCAGACAAAAAACAGCCACTAAAAACAAGACAAATAAAGCAGTAGGAACAAATCCACGAATAGTTGTTAACTTCTTTCATCCAGGAGTAATGTTACGACGAGTGCGGGTTTCTTTCAATAAGCCAAACGTGATTGTAAAATTCCAACTGGTGCAACTAATGAAAAAACAATCTGTGAGACGTGTGTTCAGGATATAATTGATTGGAAAATTAATTTTCTTGCATTATTAAAGTGCATTTTACAGTAACTAAATAAAAGTGCTTCCAATTTTGTTGTATTTTTTGTGTGATTGACACAAATCTTTGACAAAAGTCCCTTTTGGCGTGATAATGGACAAAACGACACCGGTGTTATCACCGTTCAAAGCTCCTGCAAAGGAGACGCAGTTGGTAACACCGCTGTGTGGTGTTGGTGATAAGCAAGCGGTCGACTACTCCAGCATTCGGGGTAAAACGGTGCTGGTAAGTCCCACCGAGGAGCAATACGATCTGCTGAGGCAGCGTGTTGAGGAGCGTATCTCCGACAGTCGTGGTGAGACAATCTTTGAAATTGGAATAGGTGAGGATGGCAGTGACAATGGCTTGGATGTGGATGAGTATGCGGCTTCGCTGGCGACATTGGAAAGCTTGGCAGATACTTTAAATGCTGATTGCGTGGAGTTGAGACAACGAAAATCTGAGAAAGGATTCACTGGACAGTATTTGGTGCGACGGAAAGTTGATACAACTGATTTTATGGAAATTAGGTAGTTTTAATTTAAGTCTAAGATAACACAGTAATCAAAAAACATGTAAACCTGTTAATTTTTGAAGTTTTTAAAATTCAAGATCGAACTAATTTTAATTTCGTTTTTGGTTATCAGAGTGGCTGTAGTTGGTAACGTAGATGCTGGAAAATCAACACTTCTGGGCGTATTGACTCATGGTGAACTGGACAACGGACGTGGACATGCCAGGCAACGTCTGTTTAGGCACAAACACGAAGTGGAGAGTGGCAGGACTAGTTCTGTTGGCAATGACATACTTGGTGAATATAAATTTACAATAATCAGAAGAAAATATCCTGACATTTAAATTTGTATTCAAGGTTTCGACAGTGTGGGAAAGGTGGTCAATAAGCCAGACCACGGTACTTTAGATTGGGTGAAAATTTGTGAGAAGTCAGCTAAAGTCATCACATTTATTGATCTCGCTGGACATGAACGCTACTTGAAAACGACTGTTTTTGGTATGACAGGACATGCTCCAGATTTTGGGATGCTAATGGTTGGTTAAATTAATTGAAAGTCGTTTGGAAGGTGTTTCAAATTGACATCCTTTTTAGATTGGTGCAAACGCGGGCATTGTTGGCATGACAAAAGAACATTTGGGTTTAGCACTTGCCCTCTCAGTCCCAGTTTTTGTAGTTGTCACCAAAATAGACATGTGCCCACCTAATGTGCTACAGGACAATCTTAAGCTTTTGTTCAAAATCCTTAAATCACAGGGATGCCGAAAGGTGCCAGTTATGGTGCGATCATCCGACGATGTCGTGTTAAGTGCGACAAATTTTGTGTCAGAACGTCTATGCCCAATTTTCCAAGTATCCAACGTATCCGGTGAAAATCTTGACTTACTGACAATGTTCTTGAATTTACTTACAACTCGAGTGACAGGGCTTGACACACTTCCTGCTGAGTTTCAAATAGACGACACATACTCTGTGCCTGGTGTGGGAACCGTTGTGTCCGGTACATGTTTACAGGGATTGATTAAACTTAATGATATTCTTTCATTGGGGCCTGATCCCCTTGGTCACTTCATCCCGATTGCAGTCAAAAGCATCCATCGCAAACGAATGAACGTGACAGAGGTTCGTGGTGGACAGACAGCCAGTTTTGCGTTAAAAAAAATTAAACGCTCCCAAATTCGCAAAGGCATGGTTATGGTAAGTGCTGATTTAAATCCACAAGCATGCTGGGAATTTGAGGGGGAAATCCTTGTTCTGCATCATCCGACAACAATTTCATCGCGTTACCAAGCAATGGTGCATTGCGGCAGTATTCGACAGACTGCTTCAATTTTGCACATGTCTAAGGATTGTCTGCGCACGGGCGATAAGGCGTTGGTGCGATTTCGTTTTATTAAGCATCCCGAGTATATTCGTCCGGGACAAAGGATGGTCTTCCGTGAAGGACGCACCAAGGCAGTGGGCAATGTATTGAGACCACTTCCAAATACGACCAACTTCCCAAATCGAATGAAGCCGAATAAGATGCAGTCTAGGGGAAGTAATCATCAAAATCAACAAGGTGTCCAGAAAGAGGTATGATAATTATTAATAAATTCAAAAAATAGTTTTACGATGATTTTGTCTTGTAGAACGTTGCAACAGCACAAACGTCTTCAACTGACGTGAAAGCAACTATGGACGGAGTTCTTGAAATGGGTACTGACAAACGTGATTCAGGAGCTCGTGGAGGTAATCGCAATAGGCGGGGACCTAATTCGTCTGCGTTATCATCGGCATCCTCCAATTCACAGCAAGGTTCCACTCCCCAAATAGCTGCTAAATAGGATGCAGTATTTAATTTTCGATAACTTGCTGTTTTCTTTACTTCATTTTATATTTTTTTCTTTTTGCAGTAAACTATATTCAGTTTTAACTTTTAATTAAGTTTACTAGTACCTTCTTGATTTAAGTATTTTTATTTTGTTTGAGAACAATGAATTTTGAATTTTATTACGATTTTTTTTTTATTCCAATCCCATGTTTTATTTATTTTTTGGTTATTTAGGTTCCACAGCACTTTTCATTTCACTCTTTTAATTTCCTATTAAAGTTGAAAATGTAGTTTTGATATATAAAATGATTGAAAACAATCAGTATTACGATAATTCTTCTCTAATTTTAATTGGCGAATTAAAAACGACATATCCTTATTTACCATCTTAAAGACGTATGATATTAAAATTGAAAAAAAATTAGTTATAATTTAAAAACCATTGAGTACAATTTCGGAAAATTAAATGTAATTTTACTATTAAAACTGATATTTTCACATAAAAGAATATAGGCATATAATTATTTATTTTAGAATGCAAGGCTATTGTCTACACAAAATTATTCTTAAATAAAATTTAAACAAACTATAAATCACTTCTTGTTTTTTAACTCCTGTTTAGCTTGCTCAATCTCTTGTCTCAAGTTTTGCTTGAAATTTTTGAAAAAGGCTGTGAATTTTTCCGGCGAAAATTCAGCAAGTCTGTGCACATTGTGATCTTCAGCAATCATCTTAGATCTGTAAAAGGCTGACACCAAGAACTGTGCGGCTCTCCTCATCGGATAACTTTCAGCCAATTTTTGCACTAATTGCTCATTGTTCGCCAAGTATCGCATCAAAATTCGCAGCATTTTTAAAGGGGGTTTCTTTGATTGTAATTTGTGGGTAAGTTTTACAATTGCCAGTTCTTGTACTTTGTTATCAGTTCCTGCTTCAATACCATCTGATTTCGCAGTACTTCCAACTGCTGCAATTGCTCCTCCTTGTTGTAGTCAATACCTGGGAGCTGACGAATGTAATTGCGGGCACTTTCTAGTCTCTTTTGAAGCTCTATCACCTTAAAAAAATTTAAATTACTATTAAAATAACCTAAAAAGAGGGGTGACTTTGTAGTTGTTCATATTAACGTACTTTTTGACTGCACTCAGCAGATTCGCGTTGTTTTGTAGAATTGTCTAGAGGATCCTTCTCGATGCTGAAAATGATAAAAATGTTTTTTTTTTTGTTTTTGTTATGTAATGAAATGTCTAAAAATATTTGAATTTCACCACCAACCTCCTAATTATTTCGTAAATCACTGGCAGTATCTCAACGTCTAGTTGTTCACTAGAGCTTGATGCTGCTGCATTTATGTTTAATTTACTTTCAAGAGATTCATGTTCCATTTTTTAAAAAAAATTTTGGATTTCACAGAATAACTACAGCTCTATCTCATTTCGGTTTAAATACAAATAAATCTTTTAATTATAATTTATAATAATTCCTTTTAAAAAAATGTTTGGCTTCTACTTGAGCTGTCAACTTCAAAATGAATTGTTAGTGTACCCAATTTTTATTTAAGGTTAGGTTATCAAGTTTGAATGTTGGTAGTTGGTACCGCTGTTTTAATCGTTTGGCGATTAAACTCACTGTCTAATCGATAAAATTGCCGATATAATTAAATTTCTTACTATTTGCACTTGCACAACGTGAACGTACAATCCGCTTCCAGTAAAATAAATTTAACGTTTTTCGAAGTTATTAGTGCAGATTTTAAATTTTAAAACATTTGGTTTTAAGAATAAAAAATAAAATAAGCATTAAACTGTTAATCCCAAGTTTGTTAAAATTGTTATGCATATTTTGATAAAAAATTATTACTTCAAATAATCCAATTGGAATTTAATTTTCAAAGAAATTTAATTAATTTAATTCACTTTTGAATTTTTAAATAATATTGAAGATATGAATCCATTTATTTAATTAAAACAAAATCAAACAATTAAATCATCGAATATTGAACACAATATTAAATGCTTCATTACAATAAATCATAATTCGTTAAATTTTTAATCCTTAAAAAATTTCAAGATCAATTAATAAAAATCAAATACGCAATCAAATGGATACCTAAGGCAACAATAAATATGTATATGTACAACAAATCGGCAACACCGCCCCGATAAACCGGCACCACCATCATCGTCATGAATTTAACCACCATTCAACAAAATTGCCGTTTCTGCATCGTCAGTTTGTTTGAGACGTACGTAGCGTATAGACGCGAATGAGGAACGCGCTTCAATTTAGTACTGTAGTGTTTTAACGTTTTGGCCGTTGATGTGTGATTTCAATTTGTATCAGTGTGTAATATTCCTAACAACAAAATAATTAAAATATTGCACAATTTGATCGTTTCCACCGAAAAAGCAGTGCACAATCTAATTAGAAATACAATTTAGTGTACTGAAACGGTTTAAGCTTTGCAATTTAATGGTAATTACTTGAAAGTGTTGATTGTGTTTGCAAGTGCATTGTGTATAAGTTGATTTTATAAAAAAAATAAGAGTTAATAATTACGAGTATATTTTCTGTATATTGGTGTTGGTTACGGTTATTGTTAGTTGTCCCTTAAATCAAGGAAAACGCAGGTGTTTTTCATTGTGCAATGTGTTTGTGTTCACAAATCTGAAGCAAACGACAAGTGCTTTTGTGTTTTATTTTTACCTAAAAAAAGAAAAGAATTGTATTAGATACAACTGAAAAAGGAATATCAAATAACATAAATTTTATTATATAAAAGTGTGCGAGTCAGCGAGTGTATTTGTGGTAACTTAACACTCATACAGTAACAGATCATCATCACGGTTTCCCAGTGAATAGTGAATACAACCGCACCGGCTGCTACTTCGCTCTTTAACTCAAGCAAACACACGTTCAGGTAAATAAAAAAAGTTACAAAAATGGTTACCTGTTTTCTTGATGGCTTTTCATATTCTTTTTTGTTGTGTACGTCTTCTGAGTACTCTGTGTACACTGGCGTGGTGTATACTCTTAACGTTTTGCTTTCAAAGCCTTTGAATGATCGTAAAATTGGAAAAAAAGCATGCGATCTTTGGCTGTGTATGATTTTTCACGACAAACAAACAATCACTATTCATACCGTAGCGATCTTTATATATATATAGAAGCCTGTACCTATAAAGAAAACGCGGCCGCGCGACTTCTCTGCGAGTCATTGCACTTATAAACATCGCGATCGTTGAAATTCCATCTATAATGTGATCTGAAAATGTTCTCGACATTCTTTCTAATGATCTTCCACTGCCACTGAATAACTATATAGCTTTGTAACTGTGCATTTAAGTACACGAATCGATCGATAATAAGTTTTACATTTAAAATGACACACAAATTTGCGTGGTTGTTTGCGGGGTCGTTTGATTTGACAATTGACACACATGGTTGTTGTACAAATTATTTTAATGTTGCGCGGTAAATAAATAACGAATGACGACAGTTCACATATCAATAAAATTATTTAAATAACAACTTTAATCCTCAAAGTTTCTTATAATCTCTTTTAAAACAAAGAAGATTGACGAACGTTGTGATATTGTTCGGCTGTTTTTGAAATCTCCGCAAAATCTCACAAAATGCATCTAGACTCAGTCAGTATAATTACGTGTTATAAGGCCGAAAGCATAAAACCAAGATTTACCCCAATTAGTGGCACGCCATCCTGCATACATGCCAATAGTCATCCATTTCTTCATTTCCAAGATGTTAAATTTTCTTTTGTCTGACTTCAATCGCGGGCATACACATCATTTAAAAAATGCTCCATTCTGAGTTCCACTAAATTGACTATATTATACTACATATTTATGCATATTTTCCACATGATGGTGGTACATATTTATGCACGTTATCTGTTCGAACTTTATGTACTACATATAAGAATTCTATAAGTAACATAACTTTCTTGATATAATAATACAATTTACCATTGAAAAGATACTACGCTCAGATGCTGCCAAAATAGCCGCAGGTACTGCTTCCCGTTACATACACATAAAATGTGTTCGTGTTGTTAAGTTTAGACGCTTTTTTTGGAGTTCTTCAAAGGCTGCAAAAACCATGATACCGGAGATGTGGTTCAAGTGTAGACTGTAGTCTGTAGAACAATTTTCTAAAAATATACGTTCGAATATAAGAAATTTAACATGCTGGTACGTGGTATAGAAATGTGGAAGATGTGTGGATGTTTGTGGTTTTTGTTTGAGACTCTAATGAGATCGTGTTTCGTTGGCGGGAATCTTTTAAGGTTTCTTGTACTTTTTTTAATTTTTTGTTTAAAATGAAGAGAATTTGTGGGTTAGTAAATCGTTAAGAAATTCATCAAAATATTGGCCGAAAAGTGAAATGTCTTTAAAATTTAATTCATTGTAACCTAAATTTACTTTAAAAGTTTTATGAATGTATTTTGGGAGTTAAGAATTTCGAGTTGATAAAACTTCTGATGCGAGAGTCATCACGGATTTTCATATGTAAACGTTAAGGAAGTTAAAAAAATTAAATTAAATAATTTTTAAAAGACTTGTCAGTCATTAAATTTTTAGTTGTTTAAACATAAATTAAATTCACTATTAAACATTTTTATTTTAAAAATAAATTTAAATAACAAATTTATGTTTTTTTATTAAAGGTCTAATATTTACTACTTTAATGTGACCTTTAAAATTTCATCATCAAAAATTATGTTATTAAAAAATCCGAAAAATAAACGATGAGCTATCTAGAAAAAATATGGAAATTGGAAAATAATTTTTAATTGATGTTTCTAAAAAAAACGTCGCCCTTGAATTCGTTATTCTAGCAGAACCCTAAAATAATTATTACAATTATTGAAAAACGAACTGCTCGGATTCTCCTTGAATTGATTTATGTTTAATTGAGTATACCTACCAAATGAAGTGCAACGGCGGCACTACCCTCTCAAAAAATTAATCATCACAATTATCCGTTATTTTCTTTCGATTACAAGTTTTACCAGCTGCAGCATAAACTCGCGATTTTAATGTTTTTCCAATAGAAGAAAATTAATGCATTTTCAATTCTAATTTAATTTGATTTAACAATCCTCAAACCACCCGTCACCGAACCCACCCGCCTACACCTCACACTCAAGACGCTTTACAATAATAAATTAAGTGCAAATAAAACGGGAGGGCATACGCCCGCCGTTATAACATTGGGTGTTTGCTTCGCATCCCATATATTCACGAACATACATCCAGCGTTGTCTTAAATTATTCGCCCAACAAAATTTATACATAATAAATTATTGCGTGTTCTAACCCCTGAAAGTGCTTGTCCTTTTTCCCTTTACATGTATAGTTGTAATATGCGTGCAAATGCACAACACACACGCACACAATTGTGAAATTACATTAGTGTGCATGAGGGTTGAATTTTCTTGCAACATATATTTACAGCCCTTCACTAAACTTCTAAGCATAAGGCTGGTGTATAATAAGCGCGGTGTAATATAAGGTGGTCGAAGGGTTTTTCACAAACACACTCAAATGTGTAATGCATTCCACACATGTGTGTATTAATATTAAAATATATTATAACACGGACAATGCGGGTTCAAGACGCGGTACCTCAACACAATCACATTATAAGTATAGAGAGCGCATCAGCGTGCTTGCATGAATACGAAGAAATTTAACACAAATACAGGGGGTGGAGGGTGGTTTGTTTTATACTTCACGTATACACATATTTACAGCAGGGGATGCATGAAAACAATTTCGCCGGCTGAAAAACGTTAAGAAAAAAAAAAAATCGATATTATATTTTGCTCCTGTGTATGTGCGATGTGTACCCTCTTCCTTTTTGCGCCCATTCAATTGTGGCGCCCCTCTCGATGGTATATATGCACATTCCTGTATTTTCATCCCTTGTACTCGAGGTGTACATATAAACGTGATGCGCGGTGCGTTTACTTACAGGGCGTGCAAACTGAAAATTATGACGGGATGGGCGACGGGCGGGGGGTGTGGAAACAGTCACCGATGAATCACTTGTGTTGTTTCTTTGGCTGCATGCCTGAATGTGTACTCAGTGTGAACTCGGTATACTGTGTATTGTGGAAAGGGATTGGCGTACATGCTGTGAGTTTTCTGTTTCTATATTATGTTGTAGAAGTGTGTAGTGCAAAAAGAACAAAAACAGTATCTAATGAGAATTTGTAGCTTTTCAATTTAACCGCGCCCGCAATCTTCATTTCCTCGACGCTTCTTTCATTTCCTCTTAGCTTTTAATTAACTTCCACTGCGCTCCGCACATCATATTCACACGATTTTAATTGTAAGCAAGTGGCCGCACCATCGTGCACATAATATTATCTCGACTGTATTTATTGTGCTGGCATGTTGGTTCGGTGTATTGTGGTATAAGGATTATCCGTTTAATGAAAACAAGAAATCAAAGAAATAGTACACACAACACAAAAGTAATTTACATTCTCAATCCCAACGGCCTTCCAATATGCAGCAACGGATTAAATTCCAATGATGGGATGAATAATTGCACAATGTGCATATTGCGATATTGTTTTAAATTCTAGTGCTTTATTACAATGCATGCCCAACCCCCTCAACATATTACAGCCAATTGGTAATCATCCCCTATAGCGTTATATGAACGTGTGTGTGTGTGTATCTTATCAAGTACTAATTTGTGCAACATTCTGCATCCCCCAACAATAACTACACGAGTTGACCAATAACTGTACACTAGCACTGCAATTTGCAATGTAACTGTTGTGCATATTTTATTGTAAAACAATTTTTTCGCTCTTCTTCTTTATTGTATTCCGTTTTGTTTTGGCGCCAATTTTCCTCGCATATTTGCTTTTCATTTTCCGATACATGCGGGGTATATCAACAAATTGTATTGTGCTTTCTGTTGTGCTGTTTTGATTGGGTTTGTACCAAAAATATGTATATTCGTATAAAGAAAACAACAACTGAAAACGTGGTGGAAAAGCTAAACGAAATCGTCACGCGACACGTTTTTGTCACTCAATATATGGGCATATGGATACATTTTGAAGTGGTGTTTGTTGTCGTTTATATTCGTGTTTCGGAGGGCTGTTTCGATAGGGATGTGTATGAGTTTGCATTCATAGATAGACATTTTGGGGGTGTAATAACAAATTGTGTCAGATTTGTTTCGGTGTAGCTTGCAATGTTTGATTGATTGATTGGCGGATTTTTGGAGGGATTTGTTTATACAATTTCAAGTAGATGTTTTTATTCCAATTTTATTGAAGGATTTTTACGGATTTTCTTGTTTATTTTGGGAAATTGAGACGAAGAAATTGATTTAAAATGTTTTTATAAATGGTAATTTAAATATCTAATAAAATAATGCGTATACACTTTCTATTCAGTTTCAACTGTTCAAGAATTGATTTTCTAAAAGATTGCTTGTATTTGCATTTTTTAATTTTATTCAATGCAAGCACTTTTGAATAATTCGGATTTATCCTGAACATTTTATCTTAATATGTAAAAATGTTCGTTTGTACCACATTCTAAAATTTGAGAACCGCTGGACTGATTGATATCAAAGATTCTAGTTTAGTTTGCAGGAATTTCAATAATTTTTCGTATTTTAGGTTATTGGCGTTTTGGCTTTCATGGATTTCAGGTTGTAGAAATTCTATTATATCGTAGAGTTTGTAAGTTGCGACGATCGTTACCTTAAGGAAATTACACAGCCTAGATTTTAACTGTTTATTAATAGTATGTATGGAATCAAGCACATCAACAATAAATTTTCATAAAAATAATGCTATTATTTTCACATTTTATGAAAATTCAGATATTGTTATCCATGGTGCTGAAATTCTGCTTGCCTATTACAACCAACCAGATAGCCAAATTACGATGCACCGTATGCACAATTTCTTAATGCAATATACTGCATGAGTGCATAACTTACAATGAGTAGGCTTATAGCGTTAATATTGTTGACTCTTTGACTGTATTTGCACATAATATATAACGCTTTGTAGTTAGTCAGCTTTTTGAAATGTAATTTGATACGAACACAAATAAGCTTTATGTGGATTACATGCTTTGATGTTTGCTGAATATGTGCATTTAATATGCGTACTTACATAATAAAAAAGTTCTTCAAAGTAACTAACTAACAATATAACGAACTTATTTGTCAAGTTCGCTTATGCAGTAACCCCTTAATCTGAAAAATTTTCACGACTTAACTTTACACAATAAACTCTCTTCAAACCACAATTTCAATTTTACGTATCTGTTTACCCACCCCATTGTACATTTTTATGCATTGCATATCGTAAACAACTCGCAAAAAGTCGCAACTTGTTGTAAAAAAATATTTTAAAGTCAACCCTTTTAAATATAGATTCTAGCAAAAGTTTTGGCATTTAAACATTGAAAAGCTTTCAATGTGTTATAAATATAGTTGTTTCGCGTATGTATTATGTAAACACATTCCACAATCGCCAACATAATATGAACGACTAAAATTTGTGGAAAAAAAAAACATTTTAAAAAAACGTTTTATTGAAATGCTTTGAATCCTTTTACATTGTGAAGTCTTTTTCCGCTCGGTATTTACCTTTCATTCGATGTAATAAGTATTGTTATTTCACGATTCGCCGAATCATTTTCACAGTGCGCGCACACTGAACAATTTAACTCCTTTTTTTATACGATACTTCATTTCAAAATCAAAGTTAAGTGAGATTTAAGCCTACACAATGCCACAAACCACCACCCTCCTTTACGTACATACTCGACGCACACATAATAATATCCATTGTTTTGGTCGGAAGCTTATTGCGAGCTTCCGCAATTGATTAAGCCGCCCTCATTTGAATGCGCTTAAAACTCGCAAGCAGCAAAATCATTTGTCTACCACCCCCAAACATTCCTACCCCTTTTCGTTTGATGTGTATTCATACACAGCTCATCAGTAACCGCAAATAAATGTATTAAAAGACGTCAAATTTACAATATCGCTTCGTTTAATGTCAATAAGTGTACTTGCACACAAAAGAAAAGCTGACGCTAAATAAATAAATGAGGCAGGGCGCGCAAAAGAATGCAAAGAATTTTTTTTCGTTCCGGTATTTTGCTGTATACATTTTTTTGGTTGGGATTTTGGGATGCTGTTGACTGGGCGTTTTTCGGTATACACTAGGTGACTGCTCTCGCTTCGATTCAATTACTTTGCATCCGCAACAAAACGCACCCTAGGGGGTTGATGTTTTTATGTAAACGTCGTTTGTGTATTGTTTGTGTGTGTGTGTGTGTGTGTTGGCACTTTAAAGCTTTGTGTTGTTGTTTTTTTTCTTCGTTGTTAGTTGCTTTGTTGATCGGTCGGTTTGGTTGTTGTCAAAAAGGATGTAAATGCTAAACTGGGACATGTTTTTTTTTGTGTGTGTGAAACAGGCCATGCTTATTTGGGTGGGAAAAAGGAATTGGGGTGCATTGTTGAAAATTCGTGTTTTTCAATTTAAATTGAAGATTAAGTGGGGAAAAATTTATGATTTCCAGTTTTTGTTTTAATTGTTGTTCTGGTATAATGGTGTTGAATTTCTTTGTGTAGTTTATACACGTTTATATTCAAAGAGTAAATAAATGTTTGACAGTCAATTTGAAAATGCAATACATAAGTGATCCTCTTATCTAATTGATTTATTTACCTGTAATTTCCCTTGCTGGACATACAATTTATTACTTAACCAAACAGGATGTTGTACATCTGAGGGCTTCCACAAGCAAATGTGTACGCAATTGCGTGTCCATGTTGTGGAGTTGTATTGTAGGGATTACCCATAACGCTCACGTGCAAATGATTAAGGGGTGTATTGATGATTCATAGGTACAACAAACCCAGATGTTTGGCTTTTGGCTTTCCAACCTTTACGTGGCTTTACATAAAATGGCTGTTTGCTTGCTGCCTTTCTCAATAAATATTTGAATGGTGTAAAACTAATCGGAGTATTGCGTGTTTTATGAAAAATTGGTCATAATTACATTCACATGTCCAATAAAGGAGTGAGATATGGTAAAAAGTTGTGTAAAAAAGATTGGGCTATAACTTTGGAATAGAAAATATAATTGTTTTTAAATTTTAAAGTACCCTTAACGTTGACATAAGAAAAGACAAAATAAATTCCTTTCATTTTAAATTTAATGGAACGCATAAAAACACTTATTTTATCCTTAAATGTCAAGATTAGTCAACATAATAAACAAAATGTTAACAAAAAAGTTAATTCCCTTTCAACCCATGTTACAGTACTCAAGATTGCCCCCTTGGATAAAGTGTACCCCATCTAAAGTGTTGTCAAATACTGAAAACTTAACACTTCATTTATATACAGAAATATATTTACATTGATAACATCTTTCCGATAAAAACGCAATGAAAGGATTTCCCGAGATCCCTGCGTTTTTCCTCCACTGCGTACATTATTTTATTTTTGTGGCGTTGCTTTGTTGCTGTTGCTGCAGCTACAAGCTCATTCTGTCAACGATCTTTTGCGCGCATTGCGCTCATTAAGCTCGCGCCATGTATGTGAGCTAAAAACCAAATTGACACCCATGACATGTGTGTTAATCTTCATTACACCATTACTAAGCGTTTTCTTATCTTCCATACCTCAAACCACATACTGCAGTTAAATGCAGCGTGTCCACGCAATCCCTACACATGCACACACAATGCACACAAAAGTGCAATAGCAATTCTTTCAACTAATATACTTAAATGAAACGCAAACAAATTTGCAATGCACTTCAATATATAGCATTGCATTACACACTTGGAATAAAATGCAATTGCAATGGCGACTGGTTTTCAAGAACTGCAAGAGTGACATTTTTGTTGAGTTAAAACAACGGCGTGTGTGTATAACTATGCACTGTTGAGTACAACTTGCACATGCATATTGCATATTCACACTCAGTCGTATTGCCGCGCTTTGTTTATGTTGCACTCGACCATTTTATTTTTAAAATGCATTCTTAAATGCAGCAAAGAAAATAAAGTGAACTTCGGTGCAAAATTTGTACAAAATGTTGTGTTTAATGTGCATGCGGTTTACGAGGACAAGACGCTGCGTGAATTCATCACGATGTGACCTTGAATTGTTGCCATTTAAATTCCTATATCAGTAATGCAATGAATACGAAATTTGTATTTAAACGAATTTATTTTGATGCTTCCCGGTTTGATGATCCCTATACGCACTAATACACATTCCTAAATAAGGAATCGTGCTAGTTTTGACTTTGAAATCACAAATTGAGGATTGAGTGAGTTAAGTAAATGCATAAGGTGGATTCCGAAATATCCACAAGGGTTGGATTTTTTGAATCTAATATCCACACAACACAGAAAAACCTATAGTTTAATCTGAATTGCTTTCCATTTTAATGTCATTTTATGTGCATGTTGTTGTCAGCGTTCGGCTAAAAGTGTGCTGTCATGAATATTTAAGCAGATCGACTGTCCTGGGTCTTAAAAAAGACGCGCTTCTTAACGAATTCCTGACGCGGGTTGTATATTTATTTACATCGAGGTGGATACAAATTTTCTACATGCTTATTTATGTGTACCCTCGCACGTTCTATATGTTTATGATGTTCTGTCGCAGGAGCATAAAACACGCAACACGAAATTTAATCTCCAAGTTGAAAACCTGAGACCTAACCATAAGTACATACGAGTATGTCATGCGTTTATACTTAGAAGACTATGGTGGAAAACCACCATCAAATGCGGTATTGTTTCCATGTTTTCGCGTCCACTTGGTGTATACAATTTCTTAAGAAATACATTTACGTTCCTTCCATTTTGTGCTTCCATGGAGATAATCTTGTGTGTTCCTAGCACTTGCACTGCACTTGGTGCTGCGGTTTGTTGTTTAATTTTGCAAAATTTCTTATACATTATGTCCCTTGTGAAAAGTATAGGTGGTCATCGGCGTTATAAAATGTCAAATGCGTACACACGCTTTTAACCTCAAGCTATACTGATGGCTTAAAAGTGTTTATTTTATGCGACAAGGACACACGGACATTGCAGTGCAATTAAATAAATTGTGCTGTCAGTTTCAGGAAGACTTACAAACAAAATGGGGTAATAACTTGAATAACTAATAAGTTAAGCATGTAATTTTTGAGAAATAATAATTATTTGTTTCTTAGAAAGTAGTTTAACATTTTTCCAATTTAATTTCGCAGAAGGCACTTAATTTAACGTTCGTGTGAAATTTAATTTATTGTCGCGCATGTTCTGGTTTAAGTGCTACTTCTAATATATATTTGGACTTGTACCATAGTTGTACACGGAAAGTAAATAAATATATCAAATGCACGCGCTACCTACCCTTTGGTTCAATGTGGCAGAAACTTTTGCACGTCGTGGCCAAATACGGGTGCAGATTGTTGAATGAAAATAATTGTTTTCTTATCACAAATTATTTCATAAAGGCTTTGCACGTAAAACGTTGCTTATTCCACTGAAACTCTTCTTATTACGTAACTATTTTTTTCCAGTCTTAAATAATTTTCAGCATTTTTTATCGTAAAATTAAAAAAAACAACGAAATATGATAACAACTTGCAATAACTTCCCTAAATCATAATTAATTTAATATTTAATGAAACCGCAAAGTACCGTTAAAGAAGAGTTAAGGTCAACAATCTCAATACCAAAATTAAGAAACTTTCAGAAACTTTTGGTAATACTTCTTGTACACTTTTCTTCAAAACAATCGGTTGCTCATGTTTCGTTGAGTTGTTTCAACTTTGAGCTGAGCGCCTTTGTTTTATATAAAATTATGAACAATGTCACAACATGTGGTCGATACCTAATGTGTTACCACTTACCAAGCATACAAACTTCGCCCCATACTATAAAATAAACGCACGATAAAATATGTGTGTGTTGCTAAATTGTCTGCGAAATATTCGATGAGCTTTTAAAGTTATTCCTTAATTCTTGTCAGTTTCTTTACAAAAGAAATGTTTCAATACATTCCTTATACCGTTTTATTATTTTATTATTCTCTCAATAAATAATAAGATGGAATAAAAGTTCAGAAGTTCGTCAATATTCATTTCAACGGTTGTAAATAACAGCCAGATTTTTCTCCTGATTTGATTTGACACAAGTCAATAAAATGTGTTTACATATTCATTATGGACGGTCGTAAATTATGTGGGGTCTTACAATTTACAGTCAACAACTGTGTTTTATTTTTATTTTTTTATTCCCAACTAGTTTCTTTGTGTAATGCAAACTAAAAGACAGCACATAAAACTTTTTGTCTGTATTAAAATCAAGAAAAAATCGTCACATAATCATTTGCATAATTTTTATAGCCATCAAAAGCTTAATTTCTTTTAATTTATTCCTTTCATTTTATTGGCCAAAAATTTAAATTTTAACGCTGACTGTTGTAGATGAAAATGACCCTCAAAGGGGGCGGTCACCCCAACACCAATCTTCTACAAATTCAATTTACCTTAATTAGATTTTTCTATGCTCTCCCCCCTTGATCCGGCTGGATGCAATCAAATGGGTACATCAAAAGGCTGTCACTGACAGAAGCGACTGCAGGGTTGGTAGACCAGACTAACGTGCGCTTTGCATCCCCCACCTTATTTAGACCCTTGAGTAGTGCATATAGAGACTGATCTGGTACACTTCTAATATACAGCAATAGCATTATCATTAGAATTACCGTTGCAACGTACAATCATGGAAACACACACATCCCAGAATATAATAAATTTTATTACCACAAGGGGGTTGGAAACATTTACATACATTTTCCTACTTAGGTAAATACGGTTTTAATTCAATTATAGAATGTTTTTATTATTATATATATTAATTGAATTAAATGATTAGGGTTCAGCGTGCATTCATTAGTAACTACGTTTCATCCATTAATTAAAGTATAAAATATTCTAAATAATAAATTAGGACGTCAATATTTTTGGTATAACATTAATTTATTCATGCATTTTCTGAAATATTTATTGGTCAAAACATTATACCAAAATCAACCGCCATATTTAGCTTTTATGTTTCATCGGTTGCACCAAACATAATGTTTGGCATTATATTTTTTATTTTTATCAAACATTGAACAACTCAAATTCTTTGCTCAACTGTTTGTGTGGTCTGAAACTCTGAAGTCTCCCCATACATTTATTCATTTGTATTTTATGGTAATTCGAGGAAACGTAATTATATGATGGTTTTTTGAACAGTATTGAATTTGGCAAATTGTTTGGCCACTTTGTTTTTGTAATTTAAATGAAATTTAATATTATTTATTTTATATGAATTTTTTTTTGGAAGGTTGGAATGCACAATTATTAATAATAACTGATCACTACACAGAACTACTACTATTGTTAATCACCAAATTTTATAATTAAATTTCACAAAAAAGTACAGGGTGATCCCAAATTGTGACGCTAGTTAGTCATACACGGCACTAAACAAACAAGTTTACAATTGGGGAACGTTTGAAATATCAAAGACTTATTTTCAAATTCATCATTGATGTACAGGGTAGTAAATTTAAAAATATATTTTTAAAATGCGATAATATTAGAATGATTTGATATTTTTGATTCATTCAAATTTTGTTTTTAGGGTTACAGTACCGCGTAACGCGTATGGAATAAAAGACGATTTCGCTTAAGTGTCTCATTATGCTGGCCTTGCACTATCTCATTCTGTCCCCAGCACATTTTCTATATGTAATTTTAACGCCTATCTCTACAATAACTGTTGCAAAATAATGTTTTAAAGCTGAAATTATTAACTGCATAGCTTCATTTAAAAAAAGTTTTAAATGGCCCACCCTGTATTAAAAATTATTATTACAAAACAACTAAAAACACCTTGTTAGGGAAGCAAAGTATTTGTCAATTTTACTGAAATATAAGCCAGCCATCTCGTTTGTAACTAATATATGAATAAAGGTATTAAGATCTACCTATTTTGCATACAGAAATAAGATGTCTCACTTATTGAACTTCTGCTACGCTCAAACACAACATTTGGGTGGGGAGCACTTTGCTATGAAACGAGGTGGAATTAATTAATTATTTTTACGTTTCTCGCATGTAAGTGCAACTGTTCAAGTATATTGTTCACCCGTATGTATAAGCGCGTTCAATGTACATGCAACACAACATAAATAAAATGGAAACCCCTAATGTGCAATATTATGCCAGATGTGTTACGAATTCAAACATAAAAACTACACATTTGAATTCAAATGAATTTTATTTTTAGTAATTAATCAAAAGTTTCATTACTTTTTAATGAATTCATATTGTATATTGTTTTGTATTTAATTCGGGTGATGCTGAGTGTTTCTAGAAGTAATACGTGAAAATCAATTGAATTCTATGGTGTGCAAATGAGTGCATTGTGGTCGATACAATGCATCTGGATTCGGGATGTTGGTTTCAAGTATTAAATTGTGTAGGGAACCGAGAAATTGATTTCTGAATTGTGTTTAATGGGAACACTGTACAAAATATTGGATTAGTTTGAGTTGTAAACGATGTTGGCGTAAAATTTATGGAAAAACTTTTGTGATATCGATAGAAATAAGGTGGCATAGCACATTGCAACATTTGAAAAGCAATTGCAATAAATGAAACTGCATACTTATTGCTTTTGTTAGCAAGGTTATAATATTTTTCTTACAACATAATGTTGGTACGACATGAAAATAAAATAAAATATTGAATTGCAAGAAAATACAATTGAATTACATAAAACTTTCCTTTCAAAAAAATACGCTTCCTCAATTTTGAAATCCATCCAGAATCAACATCTTAACTTCATCATAATCCCCTCAAATAAACGCACTAAAATAAAAACGACATAAACATCAAAACGCATTATAAAAACGTCCATAAAACATACCACCAAATTACACATCAATAAATTGTCAACATAAATAAGTACTAACAAAAAAAGCACGAGAAGTTGTAAGTTTAAATTTTCGCCTATCCGCACCAATAAAACAGAAGGTCGACGAAACAAATCGCACAATAAAGATGAAAGGCGACAAAACTGTCTCACTTAACACAGAACATCACAGAGTCAAAGGCGCAAGGAATCAGCATATTATTATTATTACGTACGTATATATGAAAATGTCACTCTGGGTGTGAGGCATGATGAATAAATCGTTGGCAGAATATTTTTACAGGAAAAAAAAAATTGAAAAAGGAAAAAAGAAAATGAGGCAAAATGTGTAAAATTAAAACAAGAAAAAAAGTCATCAATTTTCCATTTGAGTTGGTGCTCACTACACATGTACATTTTCTAGTCATCGTCATCGTCGTCTCGCTTGTCTTTTGCTTGGCACGTTAAAATGGCGAGATTATGATGTCATCGCACTTTATTTCAAATGAAATCATAAATGAATGGGGGAAGCGACTGCTATTGAAAATTACGTTTAAGGACATTGCATCAGTATAAGCATGAAGTTAAGTGTGTTGCACATTTGTGTGTCCTTATTTCTCTCATCTGCAATTGCAGTCTGATTGGGGATATTAGGGTGGAAGAAAAGATAAATTAATTAAACTTCCATTGCGATACAAAAATAAATCACAATTTTTTTAAAGTACACTGAAATTGTGAAATAATTTCATTCCCTAATGACAGTTTGCACAACGCATATGAACCTTTAAATGTTTAAAATGTTTATAATACACACAGAAATGTGGAAGTGCATCTTTTTGGCGAAAAATGTAATGCAATTACATTTAACCGCCACTAAATCGAATTACTTATGTTGTGTACCATAATTTATTTTGGGGGGGATGGAAAATAATGTGGGTTTGTATCCTTGGGGAACTGGATGCGGCAGTGCGGGTACGTTCTGTGTGGGGGGGAGTTTGTGTGCTGTGCAATTATTTGTGCGGCAGGAGTTTCATTGTAATTTAGTAAAGTGTGGTTTTGATTGACATCACAGTGTGTACAGTAATAAATTTGGACAGCTTAATAATGGAGAGGTGTGGTTTTGTCTCCGTTTTTGGCAACAATTTATAAATTATTGTAACAAATTACTATTTTGTTGAAAGTTGGCATTTTAAAAAATACAACGATCAGTTGATTAATTGAAACAAAATTGTGCTTTTAACTTTATAAAAAATTTCAACACCATTTTTGTGTAATTTTTTTAAATTGTTTAAGATCTCTAAAATATTGCAGGTAAATTTTTCATAATGAGAAGAATTTTAATAAATGAAATTTATGTAAATTAAATTTGTTTTTAAAGATAATTGTGCAAGAATGCAATTTTTATTACATAGAAACCCAGACACTGCGATTGTCTTATTTCAAGATGATGCCATCAAAATTCCGATTCCATTTTCATGCAAAACTGTCACGTGCCGTCTCATTTTCGTTCATTGCAATTTGCATTGAACTAACTATATTCCCAACTATTTATCCAATGTACATCTAGCACCGAATTTACATAAATACGATCTCTATATACTATATATCGTGAGGTCGTAATATTCCGACAACATTTCTATTCTGACGAGTGCCATGCCACCAATGAAGTCGTTGGGGATAATTAAAAAATCGGAATGAAAAAAGGTTCATATAAACGACAAGATCTCTTTCTATACGTCGTTTTACCAAAATGCATATACATCCCTATAGTTAAAGCGAGTGCAGCCCCACAAATGCAAAGTCGTCGTAATCAAATTGCGATGTGCATGTAGACGTGAATTGAGTGAACGATATCATGTTATTTGCTGTCATTTTTCATCCGTATAGACGAACGTATATCAACCTTATGTGACTGGCTGTACAGTGTACGGCTTAGCTTGCAACGAAGTTAAAAACAGTTGAGGGTAGTTGGATGGCGTCAAAATGTGGACAAAAAATTGCGGAAAATTGCAATACCTACCTAACTGCAGAGTGGGTGAAATTCTTTTCAATAAAACTTTGATATCGACGATCAGCTTTGTGTACTTATTTTTTAACGTGTCGTCTGCGCTTTCGATTTTCCGGTTCGATTTCATATAACTAGTAGTTAGTAGTACGTCATATGTATGTTTCGGATAAAAAGCATCTGAAATGTTTTCCCTGTGTGTCAGCAAAATATATTGACTCGTTCAGACTTCAGTGTACAATGTACATATGTAAGGATGAAAAAACGTAATAAAATAATATAAGGGATGCTGCTTGAGAAAATGAAAAAAGTAAACAACTTGACGCAGATTTCTTTTGCCCTCTTGTTCCCTTAAACATTGAAGAGCTT
The DNA here is from genome assembly GCA_963854165.1 of Sylvicola cinctus. Lineage (NCBI taxonomy): Eukaryota > Metazoa > Arthropoda > Insecta > Diptera > Anisopodidae > Sylvicola > Sylvicola cinctus. The sequence goes on from OY974082.1 coordinate 46,736,121, forward strand.
TTGTAAGCTAATTCTACGTGCTTGTGTATATTTGTATGGGTGTAAGACTTTCCTGGAAAATGAAGTCAAGTGCGAAATAGAAAGTAGTAGACTGCTTATGATTGCAAAATGCATTGTGCTAGGCGCGACTGTAATACTTACACGTCGTTAAACAGCAACAATAACATGTATCGCATCTTTGGAAGCTGCAGGGTTCATTATACCGTTAATCGATGTTATTGGAAATGCGATGAGACGACTGGCGACGCTGAAAATATGTGTACAAAATTGGGTGTCTAAAAAAATTAAATAATTTTCATTAAATCGACCTTCAATTGTTTATGCAAGAAAATTAATTCCGAAACGTTCAGTTACTTCAATATTTTCTTTATACAATGCAATAACACAAATCTCCACTTTATATTTTCCCAAAAAAAAATGTAAATGCAGTAAATATAAATCCAGGAAATGCATAATAAATAATTTACCATTTCCCCAATCCACATTAACAACAACAAAAGAAAAATCGAACATCCATTATAATACATTTGTAAAAACAGCTAAAAACAGACGCATCCTCTAATCTGGAATTCCCATTGGACGTTGAGACGTCTATGAAATATACACAGAAGTCACTTTGGTTTTATCACAACTGGAAAGGCATTCATCTTGTCAATGCGCCTCGCATTGTTTATTTTCTTTAGCGTTATACCCACCCTTATTCACAATGCGCTTGTTTAATCCACCATACAGATTCTTTTTGATACTAAACTAGATAATCCCCTAATCTGAAAGATGTTCTCTTTCCCCTGCACATTACATTGTCCTTATAATCACACGCATCCTTCGTATATTAAGTCATTAAAAATGTGCACAAACGCGCCCTTTTATACGCATTCATATTCACAGAGACACATTATATCGCATTCAACTTGATGATGTCGCCATGACATTTTTATGCCATCATCCAGCCTCAATTAGTACCCATATCTATGGCAATATGGCATAAGAAAACGCAAAGAATTACACACACAAAACATGCAGCCAAATTATGTGATAAAATTTTCATTGCACACACACACATTCACCCCCACACTCGTGTCAAACTCAAAAGGGGGGGGGGGTGATGGCGGACAAAAATGCAAAAGATAAAAACACACTAATTGGAAGATGCTGGAAATTGCATGGGATGGCGAGAAAGAACAAAGGCAGTGAAAATTTCATTTCATACAGTTAAAAGCGTTGTTTGAATGCTTTATGAGGGAACTTTTTGAAAATGACACCCCCAGGGATGTTAATTGCTACTTGCAGTATTTTGTGTATTAAATTTAAGCGCTTCATGTTGTGGTTTGAGTATTTTAGTGGCTTTTGTGTTCGACATCTTTCTAAACTATATTGTATAATGTGTGCAGTATGCTCTAATGGAAAATATGAAGACTGCCTCAAGTGCAAGAACGTTTTCAGTATTGTGCTCACTTATGGCATTAAACAAGTTTTAAAAAGTCTTGTTGTTTATTTATCTGCAGCGGCGCGGGCGCATCTTAATACATACAACTATTTGCTAAAGTGTTTTGTTTGTTTCGCCCAGCATAAGTATGCTTCCCTTATTTTGCCATACGCTTACTTTTGTATGCTCACTTAATATAAAGTTTTGCCCTCCAGCGAAAAAAGGGTGGCTCAGCTTGTTTGCGACAAATACTAAAAACATCCAAGCCGAAGTGTACAATATAATATGTAGATGAAACAATAGGGAAGGGTTTTTTTTTTTAAAACAAAAACTATAACAATAAAGGAAACATGTGTTGTGTGTGACCGTAATACTTTTTATCTACATACTCGTGCAAATGAGATGAAAATCCACTAGATGAAAAAGGAAACAAACAATATAAAAAATTGTATTCCATTTTCCCTACTGAATTGTGGAGTGTGCAGGCAAATATTTACCTTAGCACTCTGATCCTGTGATCTTCAGATTTGTGTAAAAATAAAATAAAAATGAGTCAAGAGCTCTTGAAATGTTGACGCGGTTTTACTGTGAGGATGAATATATAATCGCACTTTTGTTTTGTTACTTTTTACAAGCACAAGCTTGCATATTTTTCTGTATTAAATTAAAAATCACAAACAAGCTGCAATATTCTATAGTAGATTTTTGCTTTTAATTTTTAAAGCTTAATCTCACTTTTAAATTTTAAAGCTTTATTTCTCTTTCGTTTCCGGATTTTCTTAATATTTAAAATGACCTTTTTAAAAATGCTACAAATCTGTTTTTGAGTAAATATGTCAGTTTTACTTAGCATTTTACTACTGTGTAAAGTAATTCAAAGCAACTGAGATGTTCTGCATGTCTGTTTTCTCGACTAACATATTTTAATAGATATTATTAATAAAGGTTTGCCAGCTTCCATATTATACGTTCAAGCACAAAACCAGACTTACAGTTGGCTGCATTGTCAACCATCCAAACAAAACAACATGAAGAGCTTTTAAAATATTATATTATTATTGTACGAAATGCATAGGGTTCACGTTACTGAACAGAATAATTTGTTCGTATGGAATAGGGATGAAATGGGGGGACCGGGAGAACGCGCATGTCACCATAAAAATAAATAAACAAAGTTCATGCATTTTCCTATACTTATATACACAGATCCATATAACAAATATTATTGTACCAAAAATATTTGAAATGTACAATGTACACACACATACACACATATTTCGACGCACAAAAATTTTCATTTGCACGTGCTCGAATTTCCGCAAGTGCATAATATTGTGTTTGTCCGTCTTGCTGCTACAATTTTGAGCGCACGCTTTTTCCCTATATTACAGACACACAGAGCATCAGTGTGTATATTCGATATCAATTTTCAACAGCAATTTTCCACCCTTCTGAAAATACACCCACACACCCAAACTGAATAAATACCACAAAAAAAGTTAAAATATACAAAACCAACACAAACCCCCTTTGTAAAACGGAGTACTCAAATTATATTTGATTATAGCGAGTATGTATTCATACTTGTTTGTGTGCGACAGCATAAATTCACGTGCATCTAAACTTTCAAGTTCTATGTCTGAATGAGTCACCATTTTACCCCACGAGTCACGACGGCACCGAACTTTCTCTTTACACACACAAGTGCACATGGCCGATGTATTGAGCCGTTGCATTGAATATATTATAAAGGGTGATCCAATAAGAGCTTCCTGATTTTTTATTTTTTAAAAATATGACACACAATAATCAATGTTTTGAGGAAAATCTTTATTTAAATTAATAGTTTGGTTCATGCCATTTAACATCTAATATTTATTTTCTTCAAATGTTGCCCATGACTAACTCTTTCAAGCATATGGGCGGGTATTTAACGAATTACGCGCTTGGATATGTTTTCTTCTAAAGCTTTAACCGTCGGGGCTTTAATCGACGTAAACAAGAGTACATATCCTTACAGAAAATAATCCAATGGTGTAAGATCACGAGGTCGGTGGACGGTGGCCAATTAACAGGGCATCTTCTTCAGATGATATTTTCATCGTAAGTTTTCTTCAATATAGCGAATGTTTCGTTAGCTATTTGTTTTTTTTTTAATAAAGTATTGGTTTTGGAAATAAATTTTTACAATTAGTAAACTTTGTTCAGGCGTATGATGAAAATTGAAATGGCCATGAATATACTGAACACAAACGTCACATATTCAAGACGGTGTGACACATAAAAACTGTCAAAATAACCATATTTCAAAAATTACCTCCAATTGGATCACCCTTTATTATATCCTTTCGAATAAAACGTGACGTGGTAAGCCAAAATATTTCCAAGTTTGTGTTGTGTGCTGCTGCTGCGTTATATTTATACAAAGGGGGTTAGAATATTTATATCTGCACCACCCTTGTGTGACGGCTGCGAATACGAACGATGCAGTCTGTCTTCGGGGCGCCTGTACACATGGACAATTGTTTCGGCACTCCGGCTTGTCTTTACACTCCATGCGGACGTGTACCCAATGTATTTTTCGGTTTTATCAATGCACTGATGTAGGGTTGTGTTGTAGGAATCTGTCTGCTGTGGGAGGGTATTCCAAGTACCTACAGCGTTACGAAATACGGGTGTATGTGCTCGGTATGTAGGGTGTTTTGGAAATAAATTGCTTGCTTCCTAAACAACCATAAGGCGAATGTACTACACTTTGATTCTTGACGTGTATATGTTTTTTTAATATTTTATAAATTTCTCCAATATATTACAATAAAATGTAGGGGTTGCATTTTGTACGGATTTTCGACATGGCTTCTTGTGCAGACTGCAGATTTTTCATCATTTGAGGGCAGTTTGATTAATCTTCGGTTGAATGTCACAATTTATGGGTTAAAGTTTTTCATTTCGAATTGTTGTTGTCTCGTGCTGAGTTCAGATTTCTTTTTCCTCATACATTTTGTCTACTTTCTCTTGTAAATGTGTAAAAAAAAGTTGAAACTATAATGGTCGAAATAATGTGAACAGAATAAAAGAACAAGGAAGCGACATCCCCTAAGATTTTAGAATAGTAGGAGTTATTGCTGCAATTTTTTTAAAACTTCTAAAATAAAATTCTGCTGTGCACAGTTATTCTTTTATCTATTGGTTCCATTTACAAAATTGTGGGGGTGTTTGATTTTTATTTATTTATGTACTCACCCTGCGTGCAATAACTGTCATGATGAATTTAAAAAACAATTTTAAAATGCGTTTTATTCTTTTGAATAGGGTGCAAATGTTTGTTTATTCAGAATATAAGCACAATTTCAGGGGTTGGATTATGTATCTTATATGTACGTTTATTGTCTCCACAAAATTCTAAACAAAGTGCTTGCACAATCAATAAAATCATTATGACAAATCATTTCTAACGACTGCGGGAAACTCTGAATACATTACAATTACAAAAGCATAGTGAACACAATAACAGTGTATATTGTAATCAGCCACCCCCTAATTTAACAAATTTCTCTGATATCTGAAATGATAATCGATTGTACAGCACGAGCCACGCAACTGTCATCCATATTATTCCCTCACCCTAATATTTAAAGCATATAATTCGAGTGAAATTTTCTATGTACATTGTAAACTTTGTAGCGCGACTAAATTTTGGTGTATGATTTCCCTGCCGCAATGTGCACCCCTTTTCCATATTTTAGAATGGTACGTATACCAACTTTTTATAATCCACCCCAGAGAGTTTGAGTGCACAGTCACCCGCTCATTTTGCGACTGATAACTCAAGCTAGCATCCTCCCGGAGATTCGATTATAAAAATGAAACGTAAGTTGTGGTAGGGAACGCAACGTCAAACTTCTTGTCTGTTTCAATAAACATTGCGTCATTAGTCTGTATTTTACTTCAGTGGTTAAATTTGGAGTACTGTACAATACTTGGATTGAATTATATATGTTTGTGTCTGAATATTTTAGTACGTCCTGGTTCATTTTAATTTTCTTTGCTTCATAAAAAAGACTTTGAACATTTTTCTTTTTTTGTAAAAACTGGTTTTGTAAGTCAAAATACATGAATTGAAGACTACAACTTTTTAAAATGGTGGTTGGATGGCTGGAACAAAGTCTATTATGTTCGCCTCAAATTAAATTTTATTTATTTTTGAATTTAAAACTTAGTAGTCACCTACACCAGAAAACTTAAAACTTTTAATATTGACTAAAAATGTCGGTAAATGTGAAAAAAGGACACGGAAGGATAAAGCGGGAAAAAGCTCATTGCACAAGAGCACGTACCGCGCAATTTCTTTTTTGTGTGTTTTTTTCTCCCCAACTCCCTTGTCTCCCTTTTTAACATTCATTCACATTTGGGTACCAAAGGGGATGAAATGAGGCAAAATGGTATACACACAATGTTATACACGTACACAGGATAAATATATGTCGGGTACTCTTGTTGAAGGTTTTTATGTCTTTATGCTGAGACAGCGTGTGACGGTGTACATCTTTTTTCCGCCATCGTGGCTGCTTCTTAAGCTTCCGCAACCTGCAGTGTACCTTGTATCATGTATACGTTACACACTCATATATTATCCTATGGGTGTACGGTTTTATGAGATTTTATATATAAAAGATGACGGTACACCGTACACCATTATTGCGGTGTAAAAATTTCCTTTAGCGTGGTTATGCATTAGCGGTGAACACGGAATTGTCCTATCACCGCAGTTTTGTGGGTGGTACTAGTCATCGTTGAAAGTAATTTGTTGTTGCATGATATGGTGGTTTATTTAATATTGAAAATTGAAACTAAAAGTGAAAATAAAAATAAAAATTTACAGTCAAAATGTATTCACAAGAATATGAAATGAAATGCAAATCGAAAGGACATTTAGTGCTAACATAATCGCAGCATGCAAACGCGATTTTGGCATAATGTATGGGCCCATGATTCATGAAACAAGAGGGTTACGGAATTTGCCACAATATTATGCTGAAAAGGACTTCAATGTCGCCTATCCCAACTCCCATAAACATTTAGGGAGAGAATTATGGATTTTAAGCCGATTATATTTATGATGACTGGAAAATGCAGAATACTTATTTTGTTGAAAACATTTTCGTCATTCATGTATTACCAAAATAAGTGCGACTTATTCATATGTGCGAGGGTTGTTGCGTAAAATAACTAATGACATTTACGAACGTGATAAATTCAATGACAGTCCTTGTTCAGGATGATCATGTTACTCACACGTTGTCATAAGAATAAACAATTTTCGCATTTATGTAGTACCTCGCCTATACGTGGTAATGAATTAAAACAAAGGATATCATATTCCTTGTACACAATATATTATGAAACAGTCTCAGTTACACAAAAATAAAGCTAATGCAAAATTTATTCACTGAGACAAATTACACGCCAATATATAATACGGTGTTAAATCAAAAAAAAAAGGGTTGCAAATAAAGCAACCCTTACACTCGTACTCATTTATTCACAAAAGTGTCTATGCGCTGAATATGCTTTCCACCCTCGCATTGTTTCTACTTAATATTTGTGTCTATTGTTGTGACTTATTATCTCATATCGTTGTCCTTGCGGCATGCAGCGTTTGTACACATTTTTTCCGGCGACCAAATAGGCTGGAAAAATGTACGTTATACGTACTTATATATGTGATTGCAATGTATATTATGTTCAAATTGGAGGAAATAACACAAAACATTACGAAATATATATTTATGTGGAGTGAAAATGGTTGCAGGCAAGAACCGTGAACCATTGTCATTGTATTAGACAATATTGCGTTATTAAAGTGAATATAAGTATACAATTAGGGATACTCACTCTCACTGGGCTGTTCTGAATTATGCCGGCATTCATTTGTGTTAAATACCTTCCAATTTCTTAAATCCTTGGTATACAAAATGCGTAAGAATTTTCCTTGAAACACGCACGAACTCGTGACTTTATTTGTTCCGCATAATATAATGCATTATACTTACGAGGTTTTTGTTCCGGCACATACGATATTATGTGTCTACCGACTGTAGACTCAGAGACTATATAGAGCAACCCCTAATGATTTTGAAAGGCATTTAATGTAGTTAGCTGGATAAGTTTATCCATGCACGCTCGTATATGTGTATTTCATTGACACGTTCCATATTTGTGTTTGTATAAACGAAGTGCACACTATTGCATTGGATTTAAATTGAACAAGTCGACCTAATAGTGCGTAAGTGGTATTTTATGGATAGTCTGACATTATGCGATGGGGTGCTAAAATTCACTAAGCGTAAGTAAATTTGAGGGTGAAAAATCAATAGTTTTGCACAAAGATCGAATTACAAATTGCATGGGAAGCGAAATGTATTGTTACTTTGTATAGTTTATTATATTGTTAAACTGAAAATCTCAAATGCATTATCATGGATATATTATCATTATTGTGTAACAGCACTTGCTGGAAAACATACAAGGGTTGCTTTCTTTTTGTGTGTACTGCACTGAAAATCATAAATTATGTTGTGCAGGAAATGCTAAATAATTTCTTTCAACAATAATAAATCGTCCTGTATCAGAAATCTGTACATTGTAACATTTATCCACTTTTTTTATGCATATCATAAAAGCAATACACATTTTCTTGTACAGTGTATTCGGGGGTGGAAATGTCATGTCCTGCATTGCTTATTTAATTTACAATTCATCGATCAAAATAAATCTTATTTACCCCAGCAACAATAAATTATATTTATCATCCAACACATGATTGTTCAGTATATCTCACATGATTCTTAACGGAAATCAACATCCCTTCCGTTCTCAACATGGACGCATATTTTCTAGAACAACAAAATATGACAGATGCTAACAGAATAGATGACAGTGTGCAAACATTTTTCTATATGTGTCGGACTGCATGTAACCCTTTTTTTATGCGTTATTACATTATTTGTGTCCTTTTTCGCAACACGAATGTGATGATATATCCAATTCAACACACCAAGCCGTGGTAAAACGGGTTGATATTGTTGATTGTTTGCTTACATTCTGTTTGTGTGCCAAAATACTTCCCCAATATCTGTGTAAATATTGCAAGGACACTTCAACAAATTGTGTGTGCGGTTTGAAAATGATGTCCTAAACACAATATTTACACAAACACAAATTTCAACAATTTATTTCGTGCAATTTTTGGTATTATCCATCCGGATTCCGGACTACATCCACATGTATTGGCGTACTAAATGGAACTTGTATATAATGTCATATTTCTGTCAGATTTTGTGACTGTCATGACAAGGGTTAACTTAAATTTACTTGCTGTAAAAAATAACACGCTAACGCAAGTTTATTGTTCGAGTTTGTAAATAGCAAAAGGGGTACCGTATAGATACATTTGGTCAATTCAGCTGAATAGATGAATACAATTATACCCAATATTTTGTTAATAATGAGTAACGAACGAATTTCAATGATGTGTGCGAGTTTAATGTTCAGAAAATGTAATTATACTACATTAGGAATGAAGCTGCAATGTTGATTCACGGTTTTAATGTGCGTGCTCATCAAATTATGTTGTGCACGTCTAAATTGATCAATCAATGTGAGTTTATGAGCGGTGGTTTATAGTTAAGTTAAATTCAAAATTTCGTATGCCAATGTGCGACGCTATTCAGCTGTCAGATTGAAAGTGTGAACAAAGTTCATAACAAAGTTTGTGTTGGATGAAGATGATTTGTTTGGATTTTGACTGTTATACCTGACTAAATATAAAGTTAGGGAACCGTGACTGTATTCGGAGAATGTATAGATCTCAAAATTATTGGGGACAACTTAATGATGCGTGGAATAAAGGAGTTAAGGTTCACTATTGTGTGAATTGGTGAATTATGAAGTTGTGAGTAAATGAGGGAGGTTAAGTTAACTTTATGTAAATGTCATGACATGTTAATTCTTATATTAAATTAAGTGGTTTTAATGTGAAACTCTCACGCGCTATTTTATTAACAACCATTTTAAATTGAGTAAACGATTGAACTTGAATATGTGTCACTAAAAACAAATTTGAAGTGAAACTCCTTAAAAAAAACTTGGTCATTTAACGCATTAGATTTAACGCTTTTGGAGAATGAATTATCAATTTATAAATACCCACATATTTCGTACAACTGTAAGTAGTGTCAAAATATTTTACAACACGTGAATGTGCATTACATATGGTAATTAATGTTATTTTTATAAACCCAATTTAGGAGTACTTTCACTCTTCAAAACAATAATAATTCATTTATTTCACATTTTACACCGCTTTAAGTCATCCATTCCCCAACAGTAATCCATGTTCGCTGTAAAAATGCTATTGAAACTGAAGCAAAACCAAACAAAAGTGAAAAAGAACATCGTTTCGCATGATGAAACTCTAAAAACGACACCTTAAGAATAAAGCGCCTCGCTCACTTAAAGGCATTTATTATTATTATTATTATTATTTTATATGCAATTATGATTATGTTTACATAAATGAAACATAATAGAAAATATAAAAAAAAAATTGTATATCGTTTTCGCTTTCAGTATTGTGTTGTGTTGTGGTTTTTGTGTGTGCGCGCCGCGCGCCATACATCATGTTACCTCAGCGTGAAAAAAGTTGAACAATTCATGCAATTAGCATAAATACGTTCCCACGTATACCAACTGTGGGTTGCTCCAAACTCAGAATATTCTATACACAATATATAAGACGAACACCACACCAAAACATTATTACGATTAAGAATTATGCTTTTTTTTCCCTTTTACACTTGTTCGATCGCATATATCCAACATCTGATGCGTGTCAAAGTTCGACAAACTACAATGTATTGTATCGCCTATTAACGGCAGCCACATAAAACACTGTGTAATCCCCTATCGGCGATCCGATGTGTGTAACAGCGTCTTGCAACGCAACACAATTTACTCTAATGAGCCATTTTTTTCTGATTAGTTCTTTAATATATATGTATACTCGATTTTGTGTTATGGCTTTTCATGTGGCGAGACCGCAATTGCTCTATAAATCTAAAGCAAATCGATTGAGAAACTTGTTGTTATTCTTAGGTGTGTGTAAAAAGTAAAAACATCTCGCATTGTATTGTAATTGGTGTGGTCAAGGGCCCCGTGCAGTGTTCATATTTCAATTGATTGGCAATTTGTTTGAAATCGGATTTCCGATCAAGTTAACTGTTAAGTTGCGCGCCTTCAAACTGCCCGCAAATGTATGTGTATAGTTTTATTTAAGGTACACCCATTAGAAACGTCTTATCTATTGAAGTAATTTTCTTTATGACTAGTCAATTTCATTCAGCGTATAAGGACTGACGTGTGAACATCCATCCCCTTAATCGGTAAATGGTTTTGTATCACGATTTCTTGATTAATTACACGCATGAATGCACTAAGTACATATTGAGGGATTCAATTCAATGTTGTTGTTTTGATTACAGAGCGGTTGAGGGTATAATTTTATCGAGGAGAAAAAGGCATGTTGATCCTGTAATAGTTTAGATAGATCAGAAACACCTGCACACACACACACAGGTTTTATTGACAGGTTTCATGATTGATGAACTACCAACTGTACTGCGAAATCATTACCAGCTGTCACACAAAAAAAAGTCCGACTTGAAATCAGTGGAAAAAAAAAAGAAAATGAAAAGGCAATTGAAAGAACATTCAAAACTGAAACAAACCAAATTAAAATCAATTCAAACTCTGAAACAGATTTTTGGCGAACTTTACACGATTCATTTCTACATATTTTCAATAAAATGTATCCGTGAAACGTGTATTTTAAGTGCATTTAAAAATTCAATGTTTATGCAACACGAACACGGCTAGAACTAACTATATGCATTGGATTTGGCACATACCAACGGTCGAACGTGATCTGCATGCTAATGCACTGCTTAGCTTTATATCAACAGAAATACACACATAAGAGTACACAAAATGACAGTGGAACAGCACATGCACAACACCACCGGCCACCATTCACCATTCCATTTTGAGATTTGTTAATTTAAATTGCATGCCAACGACAAAAACCGATAAATAATTAGTCAAAACGACGTTATTCACATAATTGAAGCTGAAATTGAATGCGTCCTCCTTTGAATTTGGTATATATATCTTCGGATTGCTGCATTAGCACGCTGCTTTTTAGACCACCCACTTTGATGTCCAAATGCTCGTAAAAAGGATATACTTTTTCTCATGTTCAATATATTATATAGCAAAAGTGCAAAGAGAAATCGCACAAAGGGATGGTAAAGTGCATTAAATCTCTGCAATTAAATATCACTGATGACAGAGCGCGCACACGGATTGCGGCGCAATCTGATGGAATGTGTGCTATGCGGTGGTGAGTCTGGTGACTGGTAATGACGATGGGAGAGGGGGCGATTTATTCAGCTTAAGCTTTACGTAAAACATTCCATTTATGTACTCGTATAAATTCTAAGAGGACGGAAAAGTTGAAAGAGATAATTTTGATAATTAGAGAGAGAAAGATCCATGGGGATCAAAACCAATGTGGATGGAATCGTGTAACTTCAGTGCGGTCTGTGTAAATGTGGTGAAACAAGAGCCGGAAGTGGTGGGAAATTACGTCGGATAAATCGATTAGCAGCGTTTTCAACTATTTTACTGCACAACTGGTGATATTCTTTATTTATTTAACAAGAACAGGAAGACATTTGTTTCAAATAAGCATAATTGTCTTGTAGGGGTATAATTATGTACTTTTTGGGGAAATGAATGTTTTTATTTTGTTATGCTTACGTTTGATGAGATTTTTTTGGGTTCCTAATTCATCCTATTTTTAAATTATGTAAAGTATGGTGGAAACGATTTGAGTGATTAAAGTAATTTTGTGGATTCCTTCTGATTACAATTGTCGTTGACAAATTGAAAACAATTTTCTGTTGTGAAATTAGTTTCCCACAATCATCATGGGTGGTCATGGGTTAGGAGTTTTTAAATTTAATTGTCTTTCTTTAAATAAGGGTCAAATAATTGATTTCCCTATATGCAGGCTCAATTAGAATGCAATGCAATAATAGAAACTTAAGTGTAGTCATTGAATGTGAAATTAGTTTTTAAATTTAAAAAAAAACGCATTATAATATAGAACTTTTGATAAACACAATTTTAATTAAATTTTATTGCTAAAATATCGCCTAATTTGCGGGCAATTAAAATAAAGGTTTAACGTTCCAGGATTAAAATGCGCCAATACTTAATAAAAACGAATTCAATTTAAGCTTCCCCTTATAAGCCTACACATCGAAGATTGCTATAAAATTGAATATGTGCACGCCCCAATGGTTGCCATTTTACTCGATAAACTTGATCCGCTCAAATACATCCCTCAATTTCTTTTCGTCGAAATTTGCGATGTAACTATGCTCGTAACTACAACATGTAACTTGTAACATTCCAAACACGGTCAAGCACCCAATCCCTTTTTATACCCGTCAAAGCCTCGTCATTTTGCCGTTGCACAGGACGCTGGAATCGAGAAACAAGAAAAGTCATAAGATTTTATTACATACAATCCAAATCCATAAAAGCGAAAGGACACACAATGTTGGAAATTGTGTATTGAGAAATTATTATAACAATGTAATTTTTCCATTGATATTGAGATTACGTGGGATTCGTTTCTGGTGATCCTTTGCGTCAGTCGTCGCTTATATTACATTGTGGATGGGCTCTCCTCCATTGTGCATGATGTAGATTAGAGGCGTGCTGTGTAAATGCTTGCACATTATTTGCAAAAGGATGCGGAATAGGGAAACAGCATCATTTGTACTCCAAGAATATTTATGTGAAAGCGGGAAATAAGGCATATCCGCTTAAGCGCATGTAGGGAAATTAATAATATCAACCACATAAGTGTGGTGCAAGTGGGAACTTTAGGAGATGACGTGCTATGTGCACAATAGGGAAATCTGCTTGTCGCGACGGAATACCAACGTATATTGATCATGCCATGAACAAAGCTGTGCATTATAAGGCACTAAGCACGTTGAATGTACAAATCTTTTCACAAATATACTTATATACCGAATATGTATGGTGCATCCTTACCCAAGGAGAAACATTTGCTTTATTCACTATGGCGTTTGCCGGTGTATTCTGCACAAATGCTGTATATTGTTTTGGTTGCTCATTCTTTTTACATATCGAGTGGAGGGTTGTTATGTTACAAACGTATTCAGAATTCAGATTTTCAACTATGTATAAAGTTTGGTTGCAACATTAGCAAGAACGTGTATATTTTTCTTCATTCTATGTTATGTCTACTTTATGCGGTGTTGTTATTGTGTTTCCTTTGCCGGGGCGACGCAACGAGTGTGAGGTTCTTGCGGATGATGCCACATATAAGAGTTTCTGTTCAATTTATGAATGTTAGTGAATGCACTTTCTATAATAGTCTTTCACTTCAGTTTACTTGCACTGTGTGTGTGCAAGTGTGCATGGGGCTTCTGGAAAGCTATTGTCAGTGTTATCTCCTGCGGCAAAGCTTTTTATGCTACATATAGTGCGGTTTACGTCCCAGAAATGACGTCCTTTTATACAACTTGTGCATCTACGATCTTCATATGCTGGAAGCTAAAAGTAAAGTGATTTTTTTCACTGAATGACTGTTAAGAACGTAAAATGAATACATTTTTATGAATTTAGGCAACTCTTGAAATGCTTTTCTTGGAACTATGCGTCACATTGAGTCAATTTAATAGGTTTTATAATATTTTTTATGTTTTGCTTGGGTGATGTTTGAAAATTTAATCGAAACACAATAATTTTTTAAACTTTTTGTTACTCGTTTTAGTTAATATTTTACGATCTTTAAAAAGCAAAATGTAGCTTCATACTTACTACGCCACTGCCATAATTTGCACTACTTTCTGTAAAACTTAGTTATAAAAGTAAAAGCACAATAAACCATCCACCTTGTTAAACCACACAATGCACAATATTATAGTGGGTTTTTGCTATCGTGATCAAAAGACTGGAACGAAATTCTTGTACACTTCTCCTCCCTTTCTTAACGTAATGTTCAACTGACAGAAACAAAAAAATGCCACACACACATGAAACAATCTTTTATTTACCTCAACCTTAATTTAAAAGACTGCAGGTCGTTTGTCTGAGAATTATTGAGCTCTCCCACAGCGCTGCACAATTTTAACCGTCCACAAATTTGCCATTATTATTATTATATGCCAATAATTATCGTAGAATAAATTGAAACAATTAATTTAATGATCTGAATTTGTAATATGGCTATTGACCACGCGGATTATTTAGTTACCCCTTTGTTTTAAGACTTTATGAAGCGGTAGCTTGACCCTTATCATGCGTCGTGATAAATTGTCTAAACTTATGGTCGTCCTCACATTGACGCAAGCGAATAAGTTCTTAAAATGCATTAAGATAAAACTTAATACGATCCTTTTTTCTTGCTTCCTTCTATTATTATGTGATAAACATTCAAATTAATTGCAGTGCCACCGAAAATAGATGCCTTTCCGATAGGCCACTGTAAGCAATTTACAAACTGAATTCCGTTTCACCAAACCCAACCGGTTTCTAGAATATGCAATATGTTGTCTGTGTTTGCCAAATGCAATATGCAATGCATAATATGCAAAATGATGGGGCTGTCACTTTTAATTATCCGTTAATACGTTTGAGCCGCATATTATAAAGCGTTAAATTATACTTTATGTACAAGATGTTAAAACTTGAGCATTAAGTGTTTATGTCAGAGGATGTTTGTTTCATTTAATTAAAATCAAACAACATGCATCGAATTGATTTCATTGTATTCAATTTAAAATGTCGTTCACAGTTCTCTTTCTTTCTCGGGGAAACAAGATCATAGTACGTTATGTATAATATTCCAAGAGTGCTGTGAAAAATTACGTTGACGAATGAAGAATTCAAGAAAGTGACTGACATGAAGAACACACCGATCAACCTCAATGGAAGCACAGAAGAATGCAACCATAGAGGAAATAAGATTCATTTGAGCGCAAAAAAAGATGAAAATCCAAAAATTTGTGCGGCAATGTAAACTTGTAGACCGAAATAAATTGCACAAATATGCAGCTTTTGCTCAACGTCACAGTAAATGGTATTATTTTGACGAAGCAGGTTGATTTAGAAATCTTATGTGAATGAAAATATACAATCAAAGTATTTCTGATTCTGTCACAAAATGACCGCATTCCATCAAATCTTTCAATGCACTAAAAATTCAATTATTATCCTGCAGCAAGGAATTCTTCATAAATGGATTTATATACGCATTATAGCGTGTCGTTGGGAATCGCTACGCGGAAAGTGCACGCATTGGCAACTAAAGATCAAACGAAAGATTTCAATGCGCGCGCAATTTTGTCGACTTTGGTGCAAATGCCTTTAACTTTTCTTACGGTACCTATTTTATAACTTGTATAATAAACGAGTGAAATCTTTTCGAAGCTCACAAATGTTATAAGCTGCTTTGTGTCTCTGCTGCTGCAGCGGCTTTTGCCTATAAAATTGTATTTTATTTATTACTTTTCACAATCACTGCACATGCTCCAGTTTTTCTTGAAATCTTATAATAAATATACTCTTATAGTTGTTACTAGTTGCTCTACAGAGTAGGAAAAATAAACTTGAATGAATTAATCATATACATTTGTTTTGTTTTGTTATAGATTTTCTGGCGGCGCTTATTAAACTGGAACTATTCAACTCGTTTGGTACAACACAACGTGCATAATATTACGGTGAGTTTATATATTCTATTTTGATATAAGTAACGCGATATGCCAAATGCAAATGACTGCATGTGTTGGCTTTGCGTTTTACGGGTGTAGACTGAAGTCGCGGGAGGCATTTGGTGCAGGGCAGTGAGCTTTGTTAGTAATATTTGCGGTTAGTTGAACAGATTTTAATGTGTGATTGAGCTAAATTAGGAATTGTGTATGTATTCTTGAAATGTAATGCAAATCTGATAATCGCGAATAAATGGGGAAATGTCTTATATGGGCAGGAGATAATTGAAAGTTATTTCGGTAGATTTTTATAATTTGTTAGGTTTTGTATACTGAGCTTTTGACATTTAAAATTTATGAAAGAAATTGGGGTTATTCAAAATCATTTTATTTTATGAATTGAAAGGAATAAGGATAATTAATTTCAACAAAATTCTTTATACTGATATTTAGTGTGATTAATTTCAATCTTCCAGTAGTTTTTTATGAAATGTTTAAAGGTCAGGATTAAAGGTTATTCCAAAATGCGTTAATAAATCTCTGATTTATTTTGCAAAATTTTAAATATTACAGATTTTGTTAATGCTTTAAAATTTTAATCGCTTTTTATATAATTTGGTCTTGATTGAATGTTTACATTTTTTGTAAAAAAATCCTCACTGATTTATTCACTTCAATGTGATTTATTAGCGTTAAAGCAAACAATAAACTACTAAATATCTAGTTTCAACAATAGGTGAATTATAATTAGCAATTAGAATACATACTGCAGTTTATCCATTTGTCAGATTAAATTATAGCTATTTAGCAAACAAATGTGCATCATGAGAATGACACAGTTCGGTGTAACAAATGTGTCCTCATTTCCAAAATAAACTATATACAAATATGTTTGTGCATTATAATATATTGTATATTTGCAGTAGAACAATAAATCAATTAACTTGTCAAGATAATGATATCCAGTCCCAACTGTGCACAATGCACACACAAATATCACATTAAATAACAATTTATTAAACTTCCCAATATGACACATTGTTCATTAATACCCATCACACATCAGAACGAGAGCAAATGCGCCACTTGCTACCGTGTTGTCTATATAATAGATGTGTCTAGAGTATTGTATAGAGTGCTGCAGCACAGCATCCATCATGCTGATTTATTGTGTAAACCTCGTCGGCTGAAATGCATTCTAATTGAATTGTTTAAACGGTTGAGACATCAAATCAAGACGATCTAACCTGAACTTTCAGTATTGTTCTGCTTGACTTCTTCACACAGTCGTGACTTACGGCGACATTCATGTAGGGATAACATCAAAGGAGCCAGCGCAAGCTTAACGAGTTAAGAGATCTCTTTGCGGGAATCCACATAAGTACTTTGTATACATAGTGACTTTAGATATGAAATAAAATTGTAAATTTTATACTACCTACTTTATTTTTTATTAATTTGCAGATTTTTTTTCATATGGCAAATTCTTTTTTTTTCTTTTTAATAATTCATGAGACTTCTCATGGGTGATCCACACACATAAATAATTTTAATATCCGCTAATCAGTAATGCATGGGTATTAAAAATGTATATACAAATACACAATTTAATGTTTTATGGGATTCATCATTGTGGGAAAAGCAATAAAGCTATCCGCCTCTATAATTATTTTCCCTAAATGATGATTAACTTCTAAGTAGGAACACACACAGAGATAGGATCTAATTTCTAAATAAGCAACGTTGATTCTAATTCACCAAGCTTTTATGTTTATTAGTTTTTGAAACATTGAAACATTTCTGCCTCCTGTTTGGATAATTAACATGTCATTTTCTAGTTGTTTAGAGTTGCTGTATGTAGGAATATTTGGAATTTCCATGAGATCACGAAATAATTTTAATTGACTTGGTATAATTTTAAAATTTATGCTTTCTGTTTATAATGTAATTATTTTGCCATAATTATTTAAGTTTTGCTATGTGTGCTTCTTATCTTAATTACACACTCCAAAGTTGCTTGCCAACACCCATAAATATTGAATAGATGTCCTCCTACAGCATGTAAAGCTTATTGTTAAAGAGCTTTTCATGTAAACCGCCCATTTTTTTATTATCTTTAAAGCAATTAAGCATACAAAGTTCAAACAAAACACCGCATGTGTACACAATCCTATTATTTTGGCCATTTGTCATTTAAATTGTCAAAATGAATTATTATTTGCAAAAAAAATGAATAAATTTACAGCTTCTGCACAATTAAATGTCGCAATAATATAAATTGAATACATTTTTTTTTGTGTTTTTGCCTGTCAATTATAAAACGCAAGTGTTTAAATATATTTGTCCCTAATTTTACAATGCGATAATTTTTTTAATTTCAACACGACGATATTAATGATTTAATGAAACAATAAATAAATGAGCATTTTCAATGAATCCTGCAAATACATTTATTGTTTACTCGGTTCGAGAAGAACACAATAGCGGGTTGTTTATTTTTTTTGCAATTACAATTGCATAATTTAAGTGCAGTGATTGCATATGGTTTTGCATGCACCTGAAGGGCGGGAGGGTGTTATAAGTTTCATGTGATATGGAAAAATTGAAATGATTGGTAAATTAAAATGGGTGATTTTTTTTATTGAATAATTGTTGTTGGAATTCAATTTTCATTTTCAAATTGAGTTTTTATGTTATTCAATCGGTTTAAATTTGTCGATCGATTTGTTTGGATTCGTTTGATATTTTGTTCCTGGAATTCAGATTTAATTACGTTTTTGAATTAAAAATATTCAGAATTGTTTAATTCACGGGATTTTGTTTTTACTTCTGAATTTAATGGTTTGTGGGTATATAGAATTTTAAACCATACGATTTTTTTTTTGTTTACAAATAAATTATTGAGCAATGTAAAATTTAATTATTTGGTTAAGTTTTATTTCCGAGTAAAACTGTAGAATTTTATTTATTACACCATTGATAAATTTTATTTTGGCCAAAAATTTAATAAAATATTATATCATCAAACTCTGAGAATTTACCAATATAAAA
Source organism: Sylvicola cinctus (assembly GCA_963854165.1). Lineage (NCBI taxonomy): Eukaryota > Metazoa > Arthropoda > Insecta > Diptera > Anisopodidae > Sylvicola > Sylvicola cinctus. The sequence goes on from OY974082.1 coordinate 46,755,471, forward strand.
ACACCACCATTGTTTACTTTACTATCGTGTAAAAGCCAAAAAACATTTTTAATACCAGACCGAAGGCATCAAATTAAATTTTATCCAGATAGAATCTGGAAATTTGGCCGCCATCGGAAAGACAAAATACAAAATGGGTTGCCTTTATTAATTGCCAACGAAAATAAATGTAACAATTAAGTTAAGCTAAAAAAATTAAGGCCTTTGATGCCCTTGCCATCTCAACCATTTTAATTGAATTGTGACAATAAAATGCCATCCTATTAAAGTATTGCGTCTTCTCTTTTTCCGAATCCTATGCAGTCTGCACCATTTCATAGCCGATTCCTGGAAGCAATATTTGCTTTGCGTGCTTTGCATTTTTGGTGCAAGCCGCAAGTTGCAATTAACAACGTCGCGTCGCGGTGGCTTTCATTTGTTGCTCTCTGTGTTTTTATTTAAAAAAAAACAATTCTTTTAAAACATATAGTTTAGCGCTCTTTTGTTAAGTGTTTTTACAAGTCCTTGTTTATGCAAAAAGTCGTGCTGCCGTTAAAATATAATGAAAGCAATTTACCATGCCATGTTTTTGAACGATATTGCCAATTTAATAATTAAAACTTGTTAAAGGTAATTGTTTTGTTGTTGCACTTATTTTGTTTATGATTGTTTATCAACTTTGGGTGTACGGTTGTTATGAGAGTAAATCAAATGCATTGTGCTGTTAAAGAGTTTCTTTTGAGTTTTAAACGGAATTGTTTGTGCAGAAGGATGAATATTTTGCAATGTTTGTAGATGAGAAAGTATTAAAACATGATCCATTTATAATTACTAACTTACTTAAGTACTAGTATGCAATTAATTATCATTGCCGTTTTTGTTTTAAGTAAACCGCTTTTTATTTTAAAGAAAGTTGCACTAATTAATGACTTTATAAAGAGTTTAGATTTAACTGATACAATATGATTGCAGTTTTCAGTCTGTTGTTTATAGTTGCTATGATTTTTTGTGATTTTAGATTAATGTTAAAGATAAGCCAAAGTGCTATTAGTTTTTTAACAATCAGAAAAAAAAATTTGGTCAAAGTTAAATTTTAGAAAAAAGTACAATGATGTTTGAAAATTATTTTAAATGCATTTTAATAATTCTTAATAACTCAATTCATAACTTGGCGCTTGGATTATAACACACACTTTATTATTGAGATATTTTAATTTAAATTTATTAAAGAATGAAGACGCAAACGAAATGTTTGATGCTCAGCGTCTTTAAAATCAAATCAGTTTTACATTAAACGTTTTTCTCAACGAGTAACTGTATATCAAATTTTTGCAATAATATTTTCTCATTTCTTCACTTCCACAATGCTTGTATCTATTCTTGACTGGTCGAGTAGAAATACAATTAAAAGAAATAGACACAGAAAGCGCAATCTCATCAAAATATAATGCTTTAAAACACAACCTATGATTGATTACAAGTACAATGTGGATGAATGTATCGCGAGAAAGTTTCGATTAAGATTAACATTCGCAAAATGGGGGCGATGTATTTTAATTTCCTTGAAAACGTTTCGTTGTTGAGTGTTGATGGAAGATATTTTGTATGACAAGAATCGGAGCGGTGTAATGATTTAAAATAAATTGATATTGATGTGCAGAGTCGTCGCATGGGGAGTCTTATGAGATGCTTTTTTAAATTATTTATTACTTTTTGAACTGCGATATTGATCGGCTTTTGTTGTTTTATAAAGACATGTCGAAGATTTTGCGATTTGGTTGCAATGGAAATGATTTTATATTCATGGTGTGCCAAATTAAATCGAACGTTCTTAAAGAGTGGTAGATTTTTTTTTGTTTATTGAATTGCGTGCTCAAATTGATTTTAATTAATGGCTTAAGCGGCTGTTATATACTAGATTAATTTAATCGCCATTATAAATACTAAGTGAATTTTTAATTGTCAATCACAATCGTCATTCACATTAATAAGTCATGAGATTTTCGTAAATTCCCAATTTAAAAGCATTGATAACAAACTGTTTGAAATGTTATTCAAATTTTATCAACCATTACTGAGTTGCAATTTGTTAATAGTCGACATTGAGTGTAATCGTTTAACTCAATTATATGCCAAACCTGGGATGTCTTTGGCCAAACCAATATGTACTCGTACTTCAAGGGATTTGATTACTTCCAAGGCATTCCATAAAACTAATTACCCAATAAGACCCTTAAGTGCAATTTCTGAATTAAATGTTTAATGAAACATGACTAACATAAACATTGAGACTACATTTAAACTTTAAAGATAAAATCCCTAAACCGCTTTCACGTATTCCCCAAAGGCCTCACATTTTCCGAAACTAAACATGCATACGCTTTTCAATAAATTCCTTATTGAAATTCTCAACAGCATTCCAACATTTAATTAGTTTTCAATATTCCCAAAACCGAATTTAAAAGCACTTCAATCAAATGCCAATGCTCTCAATAGTGGTATCATTTCCATCCACAAAATCCCAACCTCTTATCACTCTAATTTGATTACACACTTATTTATGCAGATACTTTATACATTTTACCTTTTTCATGGGAGTGAGGAAACTTCAATTATACCAAAAATGTGTCTCCATAATTAAAATCAACATATACTTGAGTTATATAAGTGATTTCATTTTCGGTATAATTTTGATTCAAATTATTCAGCCGTCTGCACACAAATCAGAATATTTAACGACGGCCAAAGACCACAAGCGGATGATTAAGTGGTCTTTGGAAGAAAGCTTACCGTGAAATATAAAGGTCAGTTAATGTCAGGTGATAAATGGCCACTCTATGACTGTACTACTATAATATTTTATTCAAATTATACACCAGACCAAAAATAAGAGAGAGGTGAATAAAATGAAATAGAATAAAATAAAATACACTCCGCGTGTTAGCGTTTAATTAATCTTGTCGCACCAGAAGTGCCGCGGTTGGGTTGCCTCTTGATTTTCCATAAGTCACCGCCATATTACAACCATGTTGGTTGTCTTCTTCTATATGCATAACTAGTCGCGCTATTTCTAATTAAAATTCATAATTTCTTATACAAACTAATGCATGAAATTTGGAACGGTTATAGCATGTGGTTTTAGGTGGAAACAAAAACCGCTTTACTAATTATTTTATCGGCTTCTAATGAGACGTCTTAAAGCTAGAATTAATTAACTTTTTGTTGATATTTTGGTATTTAAATTACGTTTCTCCACAGAACTGATTAGAAATTACATTTTAAAAATGTTTTTATTTTAATTTTTAAATTGTTAAATGAGGCGGCACATTTTGAACAAAATATGTTATTACAGATTTACATATTTTACAAACTTACACATCTAATTAAAATGTGCATTGTAATTGAACATGCTAATTAATTGAATAATTTGTGCTCTTTTATGCTTTTCAATTAAATTAGGCTTTTGTTTCACAACAGAGGCGTTTTATAAAATGCAATTATACACAATTACGAGCTTTAATTGATTCAGAAAAAGTAACACCTTTCATAGCTTTGAAATTGAATCTGCCCAGAATGAGCGAGGAGCATAAGAAGAAAGCTGAATAAATTGCACATACATATATAAATTGTAATAATGTAATCTGTGCAATCATACAACGAAAGACAACCACAATGAATTTCCAATTTAAAATTACAAAATGAAACCAGTTTTGTTCTTTTGAATACTCGAAAAATTACGCGATTTAAGTACCCGCACCAAGCATACAGAGAGTAGGCACAAAAAAATGGTTGAAGTGCAAAAGCAATAAGATGGCCACGAGCTACTACTGCCACCGCAACTTGCTGTACATCTTTCAATGACATGGAAACACATAAGTAACGTACAAAATTTGTACAACTACAGAATATGCAGAAAACAAACTGGCCAACACCACAATCCACGGCATGTACCTCAGCAGGTAAACAGGCAGCCATTTGCGAGAAAATAAGTCTGACCGTGTTCGGTGTTTGTTGATTGAACAAATTGCCTAATTAAGGCCTCCTCTTTTTTCCACCCATTACATATAGTCTCTTCGGCGAGAGGTATTTTTCGGATATTAATTTACCTACACATTTATGTAGTTATCTGCATAAAATACACCCGAAAAGCAGCAGCCCAAACTCGAAAATTGCCGCTAGATTGATTGATCAATTAATCATTTTTCGCCAGGGAGAAGAGTGAATTGTGTGGGTTACCGTTTTCTGTATACAACATACGAAAGCTGGCATGGTGTTGCATTTCATGTTGTGGTATATCGACGACAAAACTGTTTCTACGTTCATTTTCTCGTTAGTCGAAGCTTTCTTTTGCAATATTTTCCATGAAGCAGTTTTAATTGAATTGGGAAATTGTTAAATTGATTCTTGATCCTTGTGCAAAATGCCAATTAGGGTGTACCTAGAGGAAACAACAATTTTCTGTTGTTATGAATTAACTTTATGAGTTTCAAGTGGGACGATTCTCAAAAGGGATTTTGCTTTTTTATTTGATTTTGTTGCAATGCATGTTTGTTTTTCACAGTAATTCAATTTTTGAAACTATAGTTCATGTGTATCTGTGATACATAAATTTAATTGAGCTTATTGTAAGCCTAATTAGGAGCTTTAATGCACTGTAATTAGGCGAATTAATTAGTTGGTAATTTGGTTTAATTGCATTATAATGGAATTGTAATTGACGCATAAGTGTTGAATTAACACGTTGAGTTTATTTTGCAATTTACTGTAGATTTTGTTAAACAGTTATTTTGTTTGCAATCTGTGGATTTTATAATGACTAATGAGTTTCAAAAACTTGAATACAATCGCACTACCAATTTTCGGCTGAGCTTTATTGATCATTTTCAAAATTTTGTTCTTTAATGCGTAAATTATTAAACCTTTGAAAATTGATTATTATTCAATTTAATAAATTTTTTAATTCGAAAAATTTAATTGCTTGCACATAACACTTCAATTTAAATAAAACCCCACAATTTGGCAAATAAAATTCTGCAGAATAATTGGAGCCAATTGCGTCAGAACTTGTTGCACAAACGAATTTGGTTTCTAATTAAGTTTGCATGGTAGTTTTATTTTTTGTATGTGAGCTGGCAACTATTTTGTTCAAACTAATGATAGAAACGACGTGTATGTATTTTAAAGTGGTTGGCACATCAGAATTTTCATTTAAATTGGCTTTTGCAAGGCGTTTCCACTTTCCGTTGCCTTTGATGCGTTTGATGCGGCTGAATGAACTTTCAAGCTTTAACTCAAGTTTGCATTCGAAATGTTTCAAAAATTATTCTAAAATGTGATGGCAATCAAAATCCATTTTTAAAATCCAATTTGTCTTTATTATTTTGTTTTATATCATCAACAAATAATGTAATTTGAGACGACAAAAAGGAACTTTTCCACCCTCTTTTTTACGAGTTTAATTGTTAGACAAACTTCTTATGCACACTTAAATTATATTCAGAATACTAATTCGAAACTAACACATATTTTGTGATCCTAATTCCTAAGCATGCAGGAAGATACCTCCTATCATTTACCAAAAACTTTTCCATACATCCCGCATGAAATTCAGATATAAAAGAAAAGCTTTTAACAAACTTTAATATTTACCAAAAAGCTGTGAGTTTCAACCATCTGCTCATTTAAAACCGGATGCTTGGTTGAAGTCTCCATTCCAATTAGCCTGTAATCTTACATAAGGATCTCTCAAAAATTTCAAACTTTGCAGTTTGCACACAAATGTCTGGGTATGTTTGTAACTCTGTTTTTGTTCTTTCGACAATTTCCTTTAAACGTTGCATAACTTGAACTTTAAAATAGCATCCAGCGTCCATTAACAAGTAAAGTTTGTTGCCAACATCCCAGCATATTGTTTTATTCAACAAAAAAGTGTGCAAAGAAAAGGGCGTGAGATTTTTTTTTCCGTCCACCCCATTGTGTGATAAACATGATGTCCATATAAATAGAGGGGATGCAAATATCATGCATTTGTATGGGCACGCAGGTGTTGTAGCTGTACACCTTGTTGTCGAGTGCGATGTTCATAAGTGCTCAAATTCGTTAAAGCAAACGAGCTTTTAAGCATGAGACGTACACGGAGGCTGTTTATGGATTTTGTATTCAAAAGAAATCTGCACCCTCATCTTTCACAAGTGTGTTCGCAACCAACTATAATACACAAGATGGGGCAGACAAGCCATTGAATGCCGCCGCACATACAGATAATGTTTAGATTTCACCAAGTGTTTGTCTTCTTTTTAATTAAGTTCCACAAACAAACTTGAAGGCAACAGCCGTAGACATTGTGTGTGTTGTGCGGGAGAGTGGAAACGGTGTGGAGTGACGGAAAATACATAATATTAAGTATACATGATTTTCCCATTTTCCCTAATACATATATTTTGAGTTGTGTACGTAATCATTGTCACTTGTATTTGATGACAAGCATTTTCATCAAATTATTTCTACATATTTTATGCGGAATAAATTAAGGCAGGTGCCTTTTTGAATTAATTGGATTTACCAATGATGCTTTCAATTTGAAGCGCCACTGAACGTTAACCACCCACGAACCTGCACTCTTTCCTCGATTTGCCGTCAGGGGCGACATCCTCCTATTCACATCTTAATTGCTACACTCACAGTGTCATTAATAACGGTACGGTTGTTATCTGGGTGTCAATAGAGAAGTGATTTCACTTTGCTGAGTTTTCCATAACTTTGCACTTTGCATTTTAAAATGTTTGCGCAAAATATTTTGATTAAAAAATTGAATTGTGTGCGGTGTTGCAACAAAAATATGACTTTGTTAAAAACAACAAAAAAAACCTGACACACAAAAGACAGTTGCAACAACACTTGTATACACTCACCTGACATTGTAATGCGAATTTATGGATGTGCGCTCGTAAAGTCAACGTCATCAAGCCGCCACCCATTACCCCTGAAATGGCTAGACCACCCCAACATACAAAATAGCGGCGAAACAAATTTATGTGTACACGAACACAAGCATACTTTCTCGAGTTTATTTTGCCTTTTTGTGTACAACAACAAGACAACACCACGAAGACGAAAGGATGTTTATATTCTTTCGTTCTTACACTCGCTTTCAGTTCATTCCTTTTCATCAACCTATTTCTTTTTTGCGTGTTAAAGCAATAGGAAGTAAAGAAATGTAAAAGCATGAAAGGAGAATGTGAATGAACATTGTTTTCTCGTTTTGTGGGTGCCCGCTGGTGTGGGCATCATCACATTTAGACGCGACTCAGTTGATGTGAATTTGGGTGGGTGAATGGCGATGATGGGAGGGTGCGCTATTGGCTGCTTGGCACTGAAATGCTCCCAAAATTTGTGCTTGTTCGACCGAAAATGAAAGGGGGCTTTCTGCCGAAGCCCACTAACAACAAATATTGTGAAAGAGCATTGCCATACTTTGTGTGTGAGTATGTGTAACAAACAAAATAAAAATGCGTTTGTATGGGATGGCACATATGAAGAACAATGCTTTTGAATATGTGCAGAACATTCTGTAAGTGTAAGGTACAGTTGTTGAGGGAGGAAATGTCATATATGTTCGTGTGTTGGCATGTATTGACTTTTAAATAGAGTGGTTGAGGGGTGTTGGCTAGCTTTCGGTTTAACTAGAAATATAGTTGAAAATACAATCCTACATATTATTGTGTAATATGTATACAAGGACAAGATTCGATAATTGGATTACATTCAAGTTGTGGACGGAAATGTGAAAAGCAGTTACCATTTTTCTTAGTGACTATCAAAATGTGTTGTATGTGTTGTTGTGTTGTTGTGTTGTTGTATAGCAATTCTTTTGGACAAAGAAACAAAATAAAAATTGATCCTGGATTTTGTGGTCACCTTTTAACAAAAAGAAAAAAGAAGGAACATCACAATATGTTGGAATGTGTGTGGCTTCTAAAAGTGTAACCAATGACATTGAAATATTGTCATTTATCATGCTGCCACGTTTTGTGTTGTCATTAAAATTAGTAAAAATTTACAAAATTATTTATAACTATGCGTTTTAAAGATTCAAAGATTACAGATTTAATTGGTTAGAAAAGAATGCCATTTGAATACAGACGGCTATCAAATAAATTGGAATTTGACTCTTCATCTTCACGATTTTATTTTTAATTGACGTCCTATGGCACCTTGAACAGTTTCTAGCTGTCTGCAAAATAATTTATTCCTTTTAAATTAATTAAAATGGTTGTCATAGAGAAACGGAATCGTTAACTCCGATGAATTATCTTATGCTTGCATGTTATGCTTTACATGTTATGATCGACTATAATTTTGTCTTAATTTCCTTCTTACATAAATTATGAAAAAATTTACATAAATGAAATGATTATTTTTACTTTGCTTTCACTTTTTTTTTCAACACAAACAGATTTTTACATCAAATCGACTTTAAATGCGCGACAAGTGTTTCAATCACATTCTCGAGACTAAATTCCTACTCCCGTTTTATTTGTGGTTACAATTTTCACCAAGCTTTGTTGTTACACGAGCTGGAATTCAGATTGAAAGCACTTTGGTTACAAACATGGCAGTCTCAAATACCATTAATCTTGTTCTAGAATTTTTTTTGCTTCCACATTACATCGTATTTCTGTACGTAATCATCAAAGACGTTACATTTCACTTAGCACAGTTTGAAAAAGCATAAAGATGGAAATTGTTTTGAGACTAAAAAAAATCATTATTCTTTAGTCAATGATGAATGAATGAATTCATTCAGCCTCTTAAGTTTCATACTTGCACATTTTAAAGATATTCTGTGCACGCACACGAGTTTTATAAAAGCGTCATTGTTTCATTTAAATTAGTGCTAATTTACTATTGAAGTACAGTGCTTTAAAATGGGAGACACATTTATGAAGCAGTACGTTTTTGCATCAATGGAGCTTTTAGTGAGTGCGCGCTAACACGATTTAATTAGCATAAAAACTGTCTAATTACATGCAATTAATACAGAATGAGCTTTTCTTTTGGGTATTCTTCATTTGTGCTGCAGAACGTACAGACTGCAGCCGTTGAAAAACTTACTATTCTTCTGTACATAATTTTTTTGTGAAATTCTTTTGCCAGCTTTCAGCAGTTGTCTTCTTAAGTTTTAAGAATTGCTCAAATGCTTTCTTCTTTCAAACAAATTGAGTGGAGAAGTGTTGGAAAATTTTGTAGTTTAAATTTTGCACCATAACTTAATTGCGATACAAACTAACTTTTATTTTAAGTATAATTTTTGATAGTAACTGCAATTAGTTATGAATTAGAATAATGCGTCTGAATGGGGGAGTCCATTCACAAAAATTAAGTACATAAACTTTACCAACATTAGGAACGATATCTACAAAATCTTTTAAAACATTTCCTAAACTCGATTAAGTTTTCCTGAAAATTACTCACAAATTATGTAAATTAATTGAGTTAAAAAGATATCAAAGTGATTAGTCTTTTAAAACTTCTCTGTATTCCATCAATTTCCACTACATAGTTATAACTTATCCACATCCCCTTAACACACAAACTTCATTGAAAGTTATGAAATCTGATTTCTTATGAACATTTAATTGAATTAGGACAGTTCGTGCTCAAAGTTTGTGATCCCAAAGCTTTTACCAACCGAATTATAAAAGACCACAATTTTCACTCAGAATTATGACCCGTTTTTTTTAATAACTCCTGCACTATAGTTATCAATTTGTAATTGAATAAATTCATTGAAAACATTTAAATAATGGAATTTCTGATAAACATAATAAATGTAAAGATTTTTGGTGCACAAATATTTAATTGATTTCAATGGTCGTTTTTATCATAAATCACATAAATTAAAGCAATTTTGATTTATTTACACGCGTGCATGCACTGTTTAATGTGCCGCAGATAACGCGTGCACACTGCACTTTTAAAAAGCTGTGTGCAATTTCAAATTTGCATATACAGAGTTTATAATGCGTTTGCATGTAAATTCGTTGTTCCTAATTTCGCATGCAGTTTTACCGGCACTGGCCAATTATTTTCGCCATTTCAGCACTAATTAAAGTGCACACAATTTTCCTGGTACTTTAATTTATTGCTAATTTATGTGTGAAAAGCATTTTGACGAATTTGAGTCTACATATATGTAATGTGCGTGTGTGCTTGTTTTATGGTAAATGGGAGATTGCAATGTTCAGATTAAAACGGAAGAAAATCACATCGCAAGTGGGTTGAGGAGTGGGGATTGGTGAATATTTGGAAAAAGTTGCACAACCCGTTGGGGTACGAAATGGTGCAACATAAATTTTGGAGAAAGTCTCCATTAACATTTATTTTCCCCCATTGCTAAATGAACCTTAAAAAGGAGATATTTTTTAAAGTGTCTACAAAATCCTTGTTATGTTTTATTAAAGCTTTAAATGAGGGTCACTTTCAAGTGCTCTTAATAATCCTTAAAATGTTTGCTCTATGCGTCCGGTTGAATAATGTGAATTGGGGAGAGGGATAACAATCGATTCTAAAGTTCGTTTTCTCGCTCTCTTGTTTGGATAAACCGAAAAGGACGAATGTGAATTTGTTTTATCAATGATCTTTAAATGAATGTTATTTCATTGGATTTATAACCTTTGATACAATAATAATGTATGAACTTTTAAGCTGTTATTTTCATTGTGCAGACACCCATTTTGCCAACAATTTAATTTGTTTTCTAAGTTAAGGGCTTCAGCTTTTTCATGAGTGTTATCATTACAGGAAATCCCGTTTCGTTTGATTTATCAACAATCTGTAGCTACCAGGCATGTGCTTTAAATGTTTTCCTTTCACACACATATTGTTTTCACTAGCATAAAGTACTTATCCTAACATTTTCCTTGCCAAAATATAAGCGCGTCTAACCATTGTCTAGACATAAGGAATTTCGCTTCATTTTATATTATTTAAACTGTAATTTTGTCTGTAAAACTATAAGCAGTTTAATGCTCAGTTTAAGAGAACCAGAACATTTTAATGGTTTATTACCTATTATGTTATAAACAATTTTCAAAGAGTTTCACAAAATATTAAATGACCATTAGATTGTGCTAGTTATTCAAGGCTTTAACTAAGTCATTGTTGTATCCATCATTACCACAATCACATTACTTTTAATTGGAAAAATTACAAAACATATTCCCACTTTTATTCATCCAGAAAAAAAGTATATCACTTCTATTTAATGACTCTTCATTTTGTTGAAATTAGTGTTATTTTTATGATTTCATGCACTCGTAAACATATACAAATATACACGTATGTACTCGTATAATGATTTTGTTCGCGCTTTGTGTGACTATATAGTGTGAAGTGTGAACAAGGAAGCTTAGAATGACTCTGCTGTGCATACAACACGAGACGAGTATGATGTCACGAGAGCAACTTTTATGACTCTGATGAATAAGCTTTACGATTTCATACCATTTGTGCCCCCCCCCCCACCCCTCTTAAGGATCATAAATGATTTTATGGTTCCTATTTTTTTATTCATTGCTCGTTTTGTATTGCTGCGGTGCGTTCCCCATTCCAATGTTGGCCCAATTCCAAATAATGTACGCTTATGCATTCAGAGCATAAATTACACATACATTCTGGTGTTTTTTTTTTCATAAATTTAATGACGTTATTTGAGCTGTACAGAACTTTGGCTAAATGATTTCGTACATGTACGGCAAAAGTCATTGCATGCAGGACCAAAAGTTAAAGTACTTGCTGTGTTAGAGCTGTTAAGGAACGAGGTTTACATGGCAATGTTTTATTAGATATGTCCTTTGTTCTGTTATGTTTTATTAACAATTTTAAGGAATTCAACTTGATATTCTGGATGTCGTCTTCATGTAAAGTGAATAAATGCTTTGCCAATTTACAATTCCTTTCAGTGCTGTTCATTTGGGATTGTGACAGTTAAGTAAACGAGCTTTTTGATACAATTGCTTTTAGAATATTTACCACAGGGTGGTTCTTTGCTTTTTTGAGAATTATTTAGCTTCTTTAGATGTTTGTGTAATTTTTAATTCAGACTTAAACACTATTTTAAATCTGTCTAAATATAAAATTTAAGTTTTAATATGTGATCAAATGTTAGTCTAGAATTAATTTCGGTTTTCAGCAGAAATTTGTAGAACAAACTTAATTATTTTAACTTAAAATTGAAATCAATAGCTCTATTCACGCAGAAAATAACTTTAATAAATTTTGTCATAATATAATAATAATAAACAAAACACCCAGTATAAAATTGAATTTAACAAACGAATTGTCTAAATTCTCCCTATGTTGTCCTTTCACTTTCCTGTTCAAAAATGTCGTTCCTTGTATAATATTATAAATTATATTCAAGGATATCCAGGATGTACTCGTATTCCATATTAATATCGTGTGGAATCTCGCTTCACGGTTGTCACATTGTTTTGGATACTTATCTCGCTGTGACTCCAGCGCGTACAGTACACCCCCGCTTTACTTTACGACACCATGGCGGCATTTGCGAAATTAGCAATTTATTTGTCAAGGGTCGTAAATTCGCTGGATCAATTACGTTTCGGAGGTTTCACACTTAGTTAACATTCTGGTGTTAATGAATTTGTGCAGAAGACTCGCTTAATTTTCCTCATATACACAAATGAAGATTTGTGTCTGTACTCTGTACGCATAAGATGGAGAACAAAAAGCTTAAGCATATTAACTGAGGGGGTAAGAGCAATGTATACACGTATAATAATGTTTAAATCAAAATAAAGGTGAAGCTTTCATTCAGACAACATCCTTGTTGGTTAACGTGCTGCTCCAACAACGGAAATTACATGTCACCGCATACTGTAATGCAAGTACATCTACATAGTTTGGGTTATTGCCGGAATAATATTTCATCTTGTTTAAACAGTTATGTCATTTGCACAATGTCGCATTGTTTAACCATATCCACGTGTTTATACCGAACTCACAGGGTGATTAAAGTGCTTGTTGATTTATGCGCTTGATAAGAACACTGGCAATTATAATCGTGTATTGTTTGATCTTAATTTACAAACATACATAACTATAACGTTTGAAATTGAATTAACTTCAAAATTGAATTAACTTTTGAATGGTGTAGATGAGAAATTAAATTCTCATCTTATGTATGAATTGTTGATTCTGCTGGAGTTTAACTCAAAATAACTCGTTCGTATCTATTACAGAATCAACAATTCAAGTGTATATATTTTCTACACCTACATAACTGCAATACAGAGTAGATTTCCACGTGAATGGCAGACAAAAAGGGAGACAGACATCCTTATTTGCTTAACTCTCAACATCCTTACCGCACCGGGATTAAGGGTGAATGAAATAAGTGCTCGCATGGTGTGTATGAAGATAAATACGTTTTGATATAGAACAATATAATTTAATAATTGGTTTGATGCTCGTCGCATGTCAACGAGAAATAAAATTTCCCAATATTCAATTACATGAATTTCCCCAATTTTCATCGCTTTCTGCACTGTTTACACACGGCAAGAATTACTCGATTACTGATTCTGATGCTTATTGTAATCGAGAGCATATCATCGACAATTTATAAGTGACAATAAAATGGGGGTTTTGTACAAAGGACAACAACTACCACGCATTTCAATTGAATACACATTACACACACTCGCAACTGGCATCACACATTATAAGTTATGAGCAATGTTTATATAGGATCGCTGCCTGTAGGGTTTGCAAAAATTGGAAATTGCATGTTGCATCGCCACGGGATATATTACTTACAACGAGCCACATATTGCGGCTGCGGAAACAGCGTAATTTATTTTACACCAGAAACAGAATAGCCACTCCAACCCTAATGATGTGGTGTATATATTATTTAATTAATCAAAAGCTAACAATAAAACATAATAAATGTATTTATTACGCAAAACATGCGCCCATGATGGTTGAACCCTAATGGCATTTAATCACAACCGCTTGCATTGCATATTATACGAGTAGCTAAACTCGTGTAAGCAATTTATTGTACTTTTTACTCATTCCACGCTGGATATCATTTAAAAAGCCCGGCAGTCAACACAAAATCATTTCATTTTTTACAACATTGATTCTTAGGAATTTAAGACGTATAATTCCAAAAAGTCATGGTAGAATTGCAACAAAAAATTGAGAATAAAATAAAAAGTGGACTTACTACCTTAATTATAATTCTTTAAATTATTTCATTTGGGTTCAATTATCTTTACACTATTGTGCTAGACGTTGATTCAACCTGCTTCTGGTAATTTTTTTCGAAGGCACAAACTCTTTTGTAAAAACGGTTGTCCATTTCAATTAAAATCCAGTGAAGTGATATTCCATTTTCAAAAGCGTACATGAGTACATCAGCCATTTCAAATTTGTCGGTCCGTGCGGAATCGACTTTGCGACGCTTCACTTGTTTTCTTTGGAGTAGAGCTTATTCTCTCTGTGGATGTAAACGATCTCTGTGCTTGAGAACAGCATAGTCGTAAGTCATACAAGCTTCAAAAAAACGAAACTATTGTATTTTGTTAAGCTTCTTGTTGTATTTTGAATCAAATGATAGATTAACTAAAATTGGCAGGGAATCCAACTTAATATTTTTCAAGTCAACAATTTTTGATTACAAAACAATTTGACAGTCTTAATAATGCGGATTTAAAAGCTAGCTATTGAAAATCTTGTTCAGCATGGAATACACATCAAAGTGTAAATTGTTAAATGCTTCAAAATTTATTCAAAGATTGTTTAAAAAAAAACCATATAGCTATAGAGAAAAAAACGTTTATTCTTTTTGTAACACAAGTTTACATCGATCCAAACATTTTACAATTACGTAATATCAACCTCTGAAGAAGCTTTCCTGGTTGATCTAAAATTACTTTCAAAATGTTATTTTCTTCATATATTCATCAATCATCCTAATCTTGAACTACGAAATTAGTTCATTTCCCATGTTAATTCTATTCAAATGTACGTGACCGTATTGGAGGAAAGCATTGTGCTACTCTAAAAATTTAAGAATGATGCGGGAGAAAATAAAACACCACCACAGTCCACAACACAGAAGACGTTCATTGGATACGATCAATTTACAATATTAAAAACCTAATTAAATTTAGTGATATCACGTTTCGTCACGACTTGATGCGATTTTTTTGGGCCTTTTATTTTGTTTAGGTACTTTGAAGATGAATAAAGCGAGGAATGAAGGAAACACAGTTCGTGTTTTTGTTACTATTTTCCTTGTGATGTTCTTCCTCTGTTCCCCCCAAATTTGTCTAGACACGCTCGTTTAACGTGTGTTTGTTTCGTTTTATCGACTGGGGCGAATACATTGTTCTTAAATGTGTATAGTTGTATAAAGGGGGTGGGTAGGTAGAAGAAAAACGCATTTTCGTGCTGAGTTCTTAATGATTGTGAGCTTGTAATTGAATTGTGATGGATATTGGAATTTATGGAATGAGTGAAATTGAAGCTTAAGATCAATAAAGTACGAAGCAATTTGAATTCATTTAAATTCAAGTTTCAGTTTTTTTTGCGTTCTTCTAAGAAAATTTAATGATGATCATTGATTACGAAACATTGCTTCCAAAATTACAAATGACATTGATTTAAAACTAAAATCCAATTAAGTAGTACAAATGTTGAGAACTTTTTATTATTTTTGCCACCAACATAATTGCATGAATAAAACCACAATAAATCATTCATTTGCAATTTGTCTCACAGCATGGAGTTTAAAAATTTGTCTGCATTAGGATTTCCATAAAATTATCATCACATGAAGCATTCATTGAAATTTGCTCCTAGTTTGAAGTTCCGGTTAAATGTTAAGTTTGGACTCTCACAGGCATATTTATCTTAATTATGCTGAAGTATTTTCTCCGCATATTCTCTAGTTAGATAAATAAGAGCCTATACAATAAATTGTATCATTTATTTGGATAGGCTAAAAGCCCCCTGTTGCATTCATTCGTTATAAGCCAAAACTTTGAGCATCCGACGCACGGGGCTCCACGAGTCCACATAGAGGCAGCGTGCAAACACAGCACAATATTGATATAGTTAATCAGCAATCCCCCATCACATTCGAATACAATTTGTTTATACAATGCACAGCAACACACACACGCACACATTTCGCCAACATCATCCCCCAAAAAGCTGTATATGAAAGCAAATGCGTTGCTCTCCAGTTGCCTTTATATCTGCAAATGTTTAATAAAGGAGCATAAGGCTATGTATGCGATAAATATAAACAACGCGCCAACAAAAGGGAAATGAGGAAAATCGGATAGCTTCCTCGGGTGCACGAATATTTCAGATCAGGGGTTGGGGATGTTTATGATATTTCCTTCTGTTGCCATTTCGGTACACAACACATTTCGAAGTTGTTTTAATGTGATGACATGCGCCCCTTTAATAATAAACAAATACATATTTGCAATAATGCAAACAACTTACGGGGGTTGCATAAGTATGCTCGTATATTTAAAAATAAACTTTAACAAAAAAGTTTTCTCAAAAATAAATTCCAAATTGCAGACTTAGACCATGTATTTAGCAGCAATTTACGCGATTGGACCCTTTTTTGTTGGGTGTGTGAAAATTTTGTAAAAAAAAAAATAAATATAAAATGTACATTATTTTAATGGGATCAACGCACGAGTTTCATTTTGAAGGGCAAAATAAATATATTGCGCATTTTCTCGGAATCATTGATGTGAACATTTGAATAAAACCCACGCCCTCAAATGGAACTAGCACAATATGCATAGTTGGATTGCCAAAAAACAAATTGTTTTTGGCATTTTTTACTGCTAATTTATTCGCGGAAAATTCAACAGCCGTCATTTTTTTTTTTTTCATTTTCCGGAACATATGTCTAGACGTGTCTGTGTCCATTTCAATGCGAATTTAGTTGTTGGGGGTTGGTGCGCCCATTTTTTCTGATATTCATGTAATGATAAAGGGTTTGTTTATTCGTTATATTAAATGTTGTATTTTTATGAGTCGATGAATCAATTTTATTTATGAAATGGGATTCGTAATGTTACATTTGTGGATATGAGTGCAAATTATTGTTAGAATCTGTTGGAGCGATGGGAGTGGGGGGAGGGAGAACAAATATAAACGTTTAATTTATTCTTTTCCATATGTGATTGCAATGAAATTTGTTGCTCAACATCTGTTTTTACCAGCATTTAATAAGGGGTTGATTTAGAAGCAATTCAAGGAATAGGAAGATTTAGATGTGTAATTTGGGCACAACTCTGAAATGTTCGTATAGGAATGGAAAAACTATAGTAAAGCCACGAACTATTGGGCTTATTACGAGCATTATTTATCTACAGTTAAGGAATAATAAAATTATTTCGGGCTTAACGTAATTTCGGTAAAGGATCTTGATAGAATGTGTAGGATTTCCATTGATGGAGCACGTTAAAATTAAAACAAAATAACACTTGTATGTTGAATCCCAAATATAAATAAAACTTTTTATAATCTTCTTAAAGTCTTGTTGAAATTTATTTCGACTGCCAATTATTGTCACACATCCCTTTAAATAAAAATGAGGTCTCGAGTAAAATGTGATATATCAAAAAATGGCAATTTAATAGTCTTAAAAAGTAATGGGTATATGGCGAGAATCCAAAGATATACCCACCAGTTTTCCAAAACATTTTGTTATCTCAGCATGTGTCAAAATGAATTCTCATATTTTACCTACTATACAGCAGTCAACGCTACATACTTTCCTACTAGTCGCGTTCATGGACATAAAAATGTAGAAAAAAGGTAATTCTCAACAGTGCCATGCAGCTGAAATGAGCAACACGGTGTGATGAGTAATCCTTTATTTAGCTACCATCCCCGAAGACGCTGTATATTTCTGATTAAAAATCTCGCAACTTGTCTCGTGTTGCCCATGAGGCTCGTGTTGTTAGTTAGGCTTCCCGTGGTTTGAAATTTGCGCAAAGGGTTATTGCTCAAGTGTGCCTTTCATACCCAGCATAATGTATAAGCCTACTCAGTACTCATATTTGCCTTTCATTTGGAATATCGTTGTTTGCAAATTAAAGGAGTATGTAAATGTGCGCGCATCTATCAGATATTTATCATAGAGCGAGTGCAAACGCCAAGCATAAAGACGCATAAGAATGTTATTTGGAATCTGATTACATTAATTTATACCTTTTATCTTTACATTCATGGAAACAACTCAAGTGCTTCGTCTGCTGCCTTTAGGTTTAAACGCAATTCTATTTGTTTATTTACCGATGCCTAATTTTGCCTCCATTTTTTGCTTGTGTTTTGAGTGTATGAGTGGTTTTTAAGGAAAAATGTAAATTCGCTTTGAAATTGTTTCACGGGGACTCTGTTGATTTAATTATGGCATGTTTGTAACTCAGTGTATGATTATGGCTTCAACATTCTATGATGTATGCACCCGCCATCATATTCCTTTCAAGGTTTTTTGTGTTATTTATAACGAATACGTAGTAAATAGTTTTAATTGCAATAGTTTTTTTAAATACATAAATAGAACAATATTCTGTTCATTTGTAAATAGAAAGTTTTATAAATGTGCAGTTTTTAAATATTACATTTATTTTTCAACTTTTGCCGTGAATCGTAATTAAAAATATGATATTTAATCATCAAGATTTTAAATAAATTATTTTTTGTTGCTCAACTAATATTGCAAAATGAATCAGTACAGTCTATTTATTAATTTTTAATTAATTTTCTGTGGAAATTTTGTCGTAAAATAATTTCTAATTATACAGTTTATGATCAAATTAAACATAAGTAGCAAAACAAGGTAAGAAATTCATGGAGAATTAATTCACATTCACTTTTATCACGAACTCTTCTAAGGTGAATTAAATTTGCTTTAAAACATAAATTTGGACATCACGTCCTAGCTTACTTAATTGACTCATTAAAGCTTACAAACTTTCTAAAAAAAACATTAAGGAACCATTTTTTCCCCCATAAAACGCGCATTACATCTAGAACAAGATGTTTTACCATTGTTGCAGTATCAAAGAGTAGGGCCATAAACATTTCTTTCTCTTAAATTTTCGCACAACTGAAATATAATAATTCTCCCCTTTTTTTTTCGTTATGGCCAAATGCTTGAAACATTTTACCCACAACCACCACGTTGTCTTGTTAACACTGCGCTGTTTGCCGTATCATTTTGTTGTCTTTGGCTCTTATATTACATGACGTGCTCGTACACTCTTCGCGCGAAATCTTTCGCGAGTTGGCGCAACTGAAAAATGATGCCAACATTTTATACCAACAAAAATTCCCTTCCTTCACTTTCATCTGTGACCCGTGAACAAACTCGTACCTACATATATTTTCACATAAGATTGTTCGTTTTCTTATTTTTTTATTATTCCTTGACACTGTGAGAAATTACATCCTAAGTGACATGTGTATTTGTTCGCTGTCGCAAATTTACGTGCATTTCGCTGTTTAGTTTAGCAGATATCTTGTTTCTTTAGCGAGCACAGCTTGCACAATATGCACATACATACCTACAATAAGTTGACATAAGCGTATGTATGCGTCCTGCTTTGAATTCCAGGTAATTTACATCCACATTATCCTTGTGGCACAGCTTGTTTTACAAAACAATAAAAAAGAATTGTATAAAAAATATCCACCATTAAATCGGATTTGTTGTTCAACGAAAATATGTTTTCGGTTGCACCATATAGTTAATATTGCAGCAGGTTGGTGGGCGCCACAAAATGCAGTGCTTAAAACCGACCGCCACACATTAAATAAAATCTGGTGTTGGTACTTATCAACGACAATCTGTATGGAATGGTTGATTATGGATTTATGTTGAGCACAATCGTTTGGAATGCAACAGCCAACAGAAATGGCCATGAAAGCTTATAAATTATGTGGATAATATTTCAAAGACAGCTCCTTCCACACCACTCTATCCACTGTATTATCGCCACAGCAAGAGCTCTGGAGTAATAATGCATGTTGACAGAATATGGGCACGCAAGCATGTAAAAAAGCCGAAGAGACTGTGCTGCGCTTATCAAATGTCACATAAAGGTTAATAAATCATTGAGGGGAAAGAATTTTAGCAGCATCTACGTGTTTTAATATACATTTCGGTGGTCATGTCATGCTGTGCGTGCTACGGGGGTCCTTTTGTAAAATGACTACGTGTATATCACCCAAAATGAGATATCATTTGTAGTTGACAGTATTTTTCCAAAAAATTATCGACCCCTGTATTCCTTTTAGTATTGCACATCCAAAAATGGCAACAGCAATTATTTAATACAATAATTAAATTTTAATAAAAATGGAAAAGGTTTTTGTGCATCAATTTACGATCCACTACTTTGTAGCATCACAATATTGCAATATAATGCATCTAACTATTTTAAATACAAGCTTACTGTCAGTCAGTCAAGTCTTATGAGAAATTGATATGATCTTTTCTCATGGGAGACTCTTTTGATTGGGTGGTCCCCTAGTATTTCGCATATAATAGTATTAACTTTCTTTAAGCATTTAAATCCACTACCAAAGGCACACCACTATGCAGTAATGTGCCATCTGAGAATGTTGCCCAGACATTTAATTGCACATCCCAACTTTAAATTTAATAAAATATTTTGTACATAAAGCACAGTTGCAAGCGACAATCCCTTTGGGAATGCAGTGCGCGCATACAGCGAAAGCACCACGGAAACGGGAAAATATTAATCAAATCTTCCTTATTTTGTTGTCGTACACTTTATAGCAATTTGCCAATGAACGTGACTGAAACATTATTGCATACATAAAGCGTCTTAAAATGCAGCACCACTCATTTCACATTTTAATGATGCTTGATCCATTTCATAGAAGATGAATCTAATGCATGAATGAGCGAGTCGTTCTTTCACGTTTGATAGCTGTTAGATGTACGTACTCGTATAATAGCAGTTTGACCGCACACACGTCAGGATAAAAAAAAAATTGTTGGAAAAAACATAAATTCTTATTGGTCGTACATGCGATCTCTTTTGGATATCGTTAATTGATGGGCTTTGATGCAGATGAAAAATAGAACTAAAGTTAGTAACTAAGCGCAAAATCGTGGCCTCTTGTGCTAATCGTATAAAGGCATCCATCTTTAATGTGTGTATCTATCTGCACAGTGCACTTATTGGCGAGGGAAATTGCATAAAACTCGTTTTAATTAAAACATAAAAGGTATATCGAAATTAATAAATTGAAAAGTAATTGATTTATTATTGAATAAAATATGTATAATGCATGTGCGAAAGATGAGTGGAAAAATCGTTCACACCGCAGATGGAAATTGCACGCGCTTATGCGGAAAATTTATTTATTTTTCTTGCACATAGATCTTGGCTATAAGGAGTCAAGGGGTTTGGCTAAACGTGCGCACAATTTTAAAACACATTAAGTTTCAGTGAAATATTATATGTAACAAATAAAATAAGTTAAAGAACAAGGTGGTGCAAAAAAATATTTAATATTGTTTTTTTTTCAATCTTATATCAATTTTAAAGAAACTGTGCATACTTTCAGGGGTTTGCATTAAAGGAGATTCTTGAAATAATGCAAAATCTTGAAATAAACATTTTACAATGTGGATACTTATTTTCATTAAATAAACACAATGTTTCTTTAAAAAAAAATGTTTCCACAAGATTGTTAATTTTTCCAATTAATTTTTTATGACTACTCATACCACCCAGTAAAATACCAATTTATTGATCCATACAACCTACACGATTTATATGTAACATATTTACATGATTCATTTGCTTCGGAATGCACAAAGAAGTCAAAGAAAAGGTAACTCCAAACCAAAATAACGAGGTTTAATATTTCATGATCGATTGATTATACTGCTTATGACTACTATTATAACTACAAGCATGGGCATTAAGGCCTCAGCATTTTGAGTACTTTAACATTGTGGTACCAACGACTCGAAATTAAATGGCAACCCTTTGAGAATTTCATTTCTTGAGGGCTAATTGAGTTAGAATTGAGTTGAATTTTGAAATGAAACGTCGCCATATCGCAAATACTTTATATCGTCCGTTTATTGTTTGCAATGTACATCATACATTCGCGAGTAATCGCTGGGTCCTTTATTGTGCATCGCTGCAAGCAATATTTACCCACAGTTAGCAGTAGCTACATGAACTGTGCAGCGCATTGCACAATTCTTGTGCTAACTTTGTTTGATGCAATTCAATTTGTAATGGTCATTTGGCGGAATTAATGTTGTTATTTATTTTATGCACTTCTGTTTTAGATTGCACATTTGTGTTAGTTGCTTGTTCTTCGAAAACAATAAATGCGAATTATTTAATTTAGAAGTAAATTAGTTGGAATGGTTTATTATTTTGAGATGAACTGATTAGAGTACTAAAGTTATTAGGGACTACAAATTTTAGAATTTTGTTTGAATTTTGTTTTGCTTAAATTTCACTATTGTGACTTAAAAGTTAAAAGTTAAAAATACTATAAAAATAGATCGCTTTTTTTATTGAAATGTTTTTAAGTGTTAAATATTCAGGTATATTTTGTAAATATAATTAATTAAAAGATGTTGACATCAACACTGTTGTGTCGCTACTTCAGAAGTCGTGCTGTTTCAAACATCTACAAAATTAAATTAGCTTTCATTAATTAAAATATTTTTCATTGAAATTTCAAATATTTCAAATGAATTCTAATGCCCCCAAATGTATTCCCATAACTTTTTCATTAAATTCTTTTGCATTTTGAGTTATTAACTAATTCTTTTCAAACACACTCACAAATATTTTGTTCTCTTAATTTGTTCTCACTAATTGGAAGACGATCCAAATATGATTTGTTTCCACAAAACTTGTTTTTCTTAAATTCCATTAAAATTCTAAATCAAACTTACGATTAGCCTCTTCGAATTATTTCAGATTATTCATTTTAAAACTAATTTCATATTTTAAATTAACAAACAAACAAAACATGAAAAAAGCACTTTGCATAATTTATCACCATAAATTGAGGAACTGATAGGGATTAAGCGCGTACGAGTGTGTATAGTCATTTCAATTTCCATATTCTAATTTGTGGCGATTAAGATGTCTTCCTTCATTTGGAGGCAAGCAATCTATGTATGCTTTTTAAGTGAAATGAAATTAGTATCTATAGTGAGGAGACACCCCAGCGCCATCTTTAATATGCAGTTAATTACGAATAATCTACAAACGGCACCCAGCGGGATCGCGTTAAAGCGCTAAAAGAGGACGTCTGTATACACGCGATGCGAGGCCGTAAGATTTTATAACATGGTGTAAATTAACAACACCTTCTTTTGAAATGGCTACAGCACTTTCTTTTTGAGCCTCCTCCTTTAGTTATAAAGTTATACTTGATACAAAATTCCAGTTAAATTGCATCTTCAGTTGTGTACAGCTCTTACTTTACGTAGGTATATTACACAATATCCGCTCTCAAGGGATTTTGTAAATAGCCGCAGACGATTTCATCTGATCCACACTGGTGTCCTAACTTGTTTGTTACACTGAAGTACCGTTTAAGTTGTGCAGACTTCTTGCAATGCCGTCACTTATATTACACTGATGTGCTGTGTTATACAACGGGCAACTGGCGAGAGATTCATGCAAAAAGCGTTAATTATTTATGCGTGTCACAGAACACGTTTGCATTAAACGAATTGCATTAATAAATTGTCACATTTCACGAGAGAACGCTCGCGCCGGTGCTGGCTCCATTTTATGTGGCTGACGATGGCATGTTGGCATGGGAAATTTACATGTGTGATCGTTTTATGTTAACTTTATGCGTGATTTGTTGAAATATGTTTGAAACTGGGTGGTGCTGTGTGGCGCCGCACCGCCAGTATGGCTCATTCATTCATGTTTAATAATGTTTCGTGTGTGTAATCTAATATTGATTTTTCTATTTATAATTATTGACGTAAAAGCTTTTAAAAGCTTATGAGTTGCATAAATATAAAAGTGCAAATTGGTTGAAATGTTTATACAAGAAATGAACAATTTTAACGCAAATGTGATTAAAAATATATAATATTTAATTGCATCCCCATAAATCCTCATAAAACGAGTCTTAGATTTTCTTAAACTTATAAGTGAAGTATGTACTGCATTTTTACACTATATATTCAATTGAACTCGATTTTCTTTTCCAAATATCATCAGAGGAATTAATATCATTGTGCAAAAAGATGCCGCTAAACGATTCTGCGTGCATCATCTGCATTTATCCACACATTCAAACTTTTTTATAAACACATTTTTATAAGTGCAGTAGACAAAACTAATGCATTGAAAAAAATCTCAATCTCTTTGGCTTGATAATATTCGCACGGCAACTTCATATTTTACCGTAAAGAATATGCTAAAGAAGTGGATGCGCTGAATATAATGCAGCCGCCTGCAGCTTCCTATAGTTATTATCGCAACGGCAAATTAATTTGCATAGCTCTTTGTCAAACACACACATACAGAGTGAGAATGAGGAAAATGTGGGATGGAATGGGAAGGACAAGAAGCTGTATGAACGTATTAGGAACAAAGAAAATGTTCTCATGTACATACATTGGTTACAGCCATATACGAATAATGCTCACTTTAAAAAGTATAAGAAAAGTTAGAAGCAATTATTAAAATTTAAAACTATAATATTAAATGTGCGTTGTACACCCAGCAACCACCACTGAACTTGTTGACTCTTCTGCTTTTGTATTCTCTCTAGGTTTTCGCTTTTACTTAAATTTTTTTGAGGAACAAAATAATACAAAACGAAATGAAAGTCTGTTTTTAATGAAAACATGAATTCTCAACTCATATAGAACTAAATGCAGGAGTAGTATAATATACAGCAACTTATAAGACAAGTTCTTCTTCACTTTCGCGGAACGTGCAGGCTGAGTTTTAGATTTTATGTAGCTAAATGTACAGGAAAACTATTATGTATAGTTGACTCTACATTGTAGATACAAACAAATACTCGTAACGAAGACGCGATGAAGGGAATGGAGCTGTGAAGAACAAGTTTTTATACTTCTTTTCTTTCCCAACTATTATGTAGAGAAGATTCTTTTATTTCATCGCGCATCGCTCTTGTATTTTGCTATTTTATTCTTTATACCTTTCCATCTTCTATTATTATTATTATGTCTTTTCTATTTTCGCTTTTCAAGCTTCCCAAGTAGCTTCCCTTCCACTTCTGTACCACACGTACCTACACTGCGGTGTATAAAGTATTCTGACACTTGAAAGTCTCCAGCCACAAACACGTAATGAACATCACACGCAGGTAGTTAGGTACTCTCCAAAGAATCATATTTTGTATAGTTGGAATTGAAAAAGTGGTCCTCTAGCTGTCATTACATTCTTTTGTGTTCAGCTTCCTGTCGTTTTACACTCCCGAATACACATGTGCAGTCAAAATCTGTGAAAAGAACATCTAATTGAACACATGGGTGAATGATTTCTTAAAATAAAATTAGTAACACTTTTTTTCGAATGTTAGCTCGCACCATGAACATTTTAAAATTTAATTGGATTTAATTTCGATTTCAATTTAATGATTGCGTAGCTATATTATTGTACGTATTTTTATTGTAATTCGATTAAGTTCTTCATTTTCTGATGCTCGTGGTGAATAGCAGCTTTAATTTTGTAAATCACTTGATCACACTCAGTCATTTTTTTAGGGTCAATGAAAAAAACACTTTGACAAAATATTTTCGTCAAAGATTTATGAAAAGAGGAAATTGCTCTTATTAAATCCACAATTATTTGATGAGGAAATTTTGGTTTAAAAAGTTCAGATATGATATTTAAGACTGGATTCAAGTCAAAAAAAATTATGTTTCGGACATTTTCTGATAATCTTATAACCATTTAAGCTCAAAAAAGCCTCAATGTCGAGTTTGTCTATCATTTTTAACATTACTTTATGAATGTACGTACAACTTTATTGAGTGTCAAAAAAGAAGTTAAATTGAATGTAAACATTTTTACCATAAAAATTATATTATGTGCCCAATTAAACTATATACCAATAATCATGATCATAAACAAAGCGACCATAAACAAAGTTGAAATCATTGCCATAACAATAAAGATAAAGCCGCCGCGTTGGGCGAGCCTCCTCAATTACGCAAACAACATTAAGCTTTATATGATTAGGATATTGTATCTTTATGTATTTAGGACTACGCAATCGCAATCCTTGTTAAAAACAGTTAAATGGGAGACACATAGCGCGACAATAAAATATAAACTATGCGCGTTCGTGTCATTGAACAAGTTGAATGACTACGATGACAACTTACACATCGTCCACACACATCCATTTTTGTCGTTATGAAGAATTGTTGCTTCTAAATTTATATACACAACAGGATCTATGAACATTGAACATTACAACGAGTTGATAGTTTTTGCTAGTTTCATATTCAAAATAATGTTTCACCAGTTATTTCTGAAGCTGCAGAGAGCTGAGCATGCGGATTGATGTCCTCTTGAGTTACGATAATGGAGTTTTGTTGCTTTTATGGGACAAGTTGCATCGCATTGTCACATTATTTTGTGTGGAGGGGATGTTGTAAAATGGGGAGATGTTTTTTACGGCCCAATTTTTGTGTTGCATAAAAATGTCTCTGCGTGTTGTTGATGAGGGGGTGGGTTTTAATGTTGGTTATGTTGTAACTTTGAAATGTCCTGCCATTTTGTGTTTGTTTGGTTGGAATAAATGGGTTTGTGCCATTTTAAAGTTTAATTATAACAGTTATTATATGGGGTGATTAACATGATTTTATTGTGACTTGTGAGTAGCTGATTATAGCTTGATGGCTCAGAATTTTAATATCATGACGACGATAAAGCAAAAATAAATTTAGGGTCATAATGCTAAATACTTTTTGAGTATTACAATATAACTTTTTTTTTAATTTTGATAAGTTTAATGCTTGAGTATTGAGTATTTCCTTTGAAATATTTTTTTTTGTGTATTAGAAATTTGTGGAAAATATTTAAGTTTTAGTAAAAAAACTCTCGTTCAATAGTTCCTTTCTATTGAGATCCCATATTGTTTATTTCAATAGAACGTTATTTGGTTAATATTTTAAACAGAATTATTTTTGATAATTTAATGGACAAATTATGGAGCGTGTGAGTTTGTTTTACTACGCCATCATGCGGCCACTAGATTATTAAATATACCGAATGAGTAAACAGTCGTTCAAATTTATTTAGTTGTTGTATTGCAGTTTATAACTAAATGCGATTGTAATAAAACTCGATTATTATATTCTTACATCTGTAATTGAATGAAATCTCCAAAGTAATAAAGTAGCGCTGTATTTTACTGTACCTAACTGATAGCAATACTGGAAGTCCGAATTCTTCCACACAAAACAGAAACAGTAGGTAACTAAGCTAATAAATCAGAATACAAAATTGCCCATAATAATTCGCTCTCACAAATTGGCAACATCATTTCAAAATTCAATTACATGCCCAATTTATTTCACCGTATTGCCATTGGAACAATATATGCGTTGTATTCCAACATTTATGTTTGCTGAAAGCTTTTCTACCGCACAAAAATTCAGAAGAACACAGTTACATCAACATAAAAGCGACAAGCATATTATATTAAACGGTTCAGCATATAAATTTTCATCTCCATCTAATTCGCATAAAACCACACACCACACCGCCACAAGCGCCTGCTCTAATGATGTGTATTGCGTTATTCAAATTTTGAGGATATCAAATTTTCACACACTTCACAAAATAAATCGCTAGCAGTAGCGGTCCCCGTTAAAGAAGTCGCGCAAATTCAGATTATGCGTGGTTGTAATATGTATTAAGAAATGTATCGTGTTACCATGACACTCGATATCAATCGGAAATATTCAATTAACCCTGTCAATTTGAAATTCATGTTTAAACTAAATGCAATTTTGAAACTGCAACATTTAGTGATTTTAGACGAATAATATGAAGCTTTTCGGTTAAATTCAAACACTCAAACAATCACAACTCTGAGTGCATGTTGCATGAAATTATAGGAGAAACTAACTAGGACGTGCATATAAACCAAATACCATTGGTTATAGCGGTACATGAAAATTTGCACAACGCTGTATAAAGTCTCTTCCGACCATAATAATTGGTATTGCATATGCACTATGTAGTCTGGCGCTGTGCAGGGTAATCGCGAGCGTGTGACGCCATGCCATGCAATGCAATTTTGTGCATGAAATGTAATAAACGTGCACGAGAGGAGCTTCCAACATTGATCCTTGTTGTGTATGTGGCGCGTATTGTTGACGCCAGCACTGATGGACGGATGTCGTGCTTATTGTATTATTGTGCTACATCGAAGGTGGTGATACATGTGTGGGGTGGTTTCCTTTGTTAGCGGTTAATTTATTTAACACAACTCACAACACTATTTGTGTTTGAATATCAGATAGATTTGTTCATGAAGTGTGACAATTTGGTATTGTGTGTTCTGATGAGCTTTTATGTAAGTGTTGAGCTTTAAGATTAACTTTGAATGTATTGATTGTATTTGGAAGGAATTTTAGGAAAAAAACAAATGTTTAAAAAAAATTTTAATTCCTTTATTTGAAATATAGTAAAGTCTCATTTAATTCTTCTGCGTTTATTTTATATTCCTTGAAATGATCCTTGTGAAAAAAGAGGTTGGACAGAGAGAAACACCACATTTTCCATCTTAAGAAAACAGCACTACATAAAAAAAATTGTTGCAATTTATTTCTAACTGAAAAAGCTTTGCCTAACACCTTAAGGTCAAATTTTTTATATCTCCAAAATGCTAAATATTTAAAAAAAAATTTTGTCATATTAATGTAGCTTTTAAAAGTATAAGATAATCTTTTATAATGTTTTAAGAAAAAAATGTATGCGGAAAGCTTTTATTTATCAAAACGAAATTTAAGATACCGTTCTTTTACATTGTGTGTTGTACAACAGTAATTATTATTGTAAGTTTTCTTCTGTCTTCAGCAGTTATTTAATGTTAACTAAAAGTTAATTCAAATGCTGATATTCAATTATTATTTATTTATTTATTGATTTTTACATTTAATGCATTTTCTTATTAAAATAATTGTATGTACAACATATATTCTTAAGGAATTACATTCCTGTTTAACAATCCAGGAAGGGCAAAACAATATATGTTGCAACAGAATCCAAAGGTACTTCAAAAAATTGATTTTAAATTGAAATTTTCTCAATTAAATTACAAAATACGGCTTCAATAATAATTTCACTTAATTATAGTTGTTCAGCAGCTTCATGTGCATTGACCTGTACACATAATTTTGCAACATTCACTTCACTCCACATAGCGTGGCGCGCACATTATTGTACGTACGAATTTCGTGACGGTAAGTGCGTGCCTTCTTGCAGTGCTTTGCGAAGCCGTTAAGAACATTTTGAATGCTTGCACTTTTCCACCTCAATGGGTATGCCACACATTATGGAAGCTTTGTGTGAATTGGAACAGCAAATAAAATTTTAATATAGAATTTCAATTTCATAAAATGTATCTAAATTTCTAGAATGTGAGGCTAAGTAAAACGGTTCTGCACATAACTAGTAACAAATAACACACATTATTATTATGTGTATGGCAGCTACGTGCCATGCTAGACAACAGCAATAAGTATCTTTACATTTTATAGACCTTTGCAGAAGGTTCTCATATTTTTACAAAATATCTCATATTTCCTTTATTATAATAAAACGTTATTTCTCGCAAATATTATGTTTTATGCTATAAAATTGAGCATAAAATTAATTTCTTTTCACCTTGTTGGCAGTAATATGTTTGGTGTCTGGCACGTGAAATTTGATCTGCAAGGATGAGTTTTATCATTTATAATGGAAGTTGCGTATCTTTTGTGTGAAAACAAGTGGCGTAAAAATCGAGTGATTTTGAGCAACCCTAAAGGTTGGAGCGTCATGTGGAACTGGCGTCATGGTAATTTGTTCTACACTTCTTCATTTTAAATGTTTTAAAGTCAATTCTCTTCACCACTACCTTACAAGGAGAACCTCCTTGAAAATTTAAATTATTATTTAATTTATAGATGGAACATCTTGTTTGAGCTATTTATGTTTATTTCGAAGTAATTTTGATCTATTCATTATGCCAAAGCATTGCTTCTAAATCGAAAAATAACAATATGAATTTAACATAACTTGCACTTATCTGAAACTGAAAAGCTCCTCAAAGCAGCAGAAGTGTGCAGTATACAAGAACAAAGTGGTTGTATAGATTTTCTTATAAAGTACCTTGTGTTCATAAAGACAGAAACCAAAGTGGTTTTGTGCTTTATAAAATAAATAATTCACACAATGAAAATTGAAAAATTGCAACATAACATTGAACGACTATATCGCTTATATAATAAATTGTATTAAAGTTTTATGAACATTTTTCAGAATAAAAAATGAATCTTTTTCATACATTTTATGCTCAACTCCAAGTACGAGCATAAAATGTACATTTTCCTGTAATGTTGTTATAATATACGACTCACACTATGTGCACCATTTAAGCGACCCAAAACCTGTAATTTATTTTATCATTTTATTTTATTTGATTGCATTTTATGTGCTGTAAGCATACAAGCGTGAATTATAAGGTTGGTTGTTCTCGCGACCTGTACGGGGTGATCTAATTTGATCTTCTCACGAGCTTCAACTGCACTTGTTTCACGGTCGCACAGACGTTCCTTCAATTTGATTTATTTGCGCGATGTTTTCCTTTTGTTGCTTCTATTTGGGGTTGAAGACGACGTTTTTATTGTAACATTTTAATTATATTAGAAAATAAAAGAAATTGTTTGCCATGCATGTTTTATTAGTGTATTTCATTTATTCGTATTTTATTTATTTTTAGTATTGGAGTTGAAAGCGTCGTGTTATTGTGTGTCAGAAGATTAAAGACTACAGAATTTTTTTTAATCAAAAAATTATTTAAAAAAAGTTTGTTCATCAAATTGAAAATTAAGGATTATTTTTTAAAATGAAATAACATTATTTAATCCTAAATTTAACCAAATTAATACCAAACAAAACTATTGGTTTCGGGTACCCAAATTAAATTTCAAACTTACTTTAAAATACATTTTGTGTTGAATGAACAAAAGTTTGAAGCCTTGCAAAAGACCATGAAAAAGCTTCCATCCAAAAAACCCAAACAACAATATAATGAATACCCCAAACAAATCACCAACTAACCATCACAAACTTTTAATTGCATTTTCCCCTGAGAATTCATCCAGACTCCGATTGTCAATTAAGATGCTATCAATAATTCGAAGAATTGATAGATGTTTCCCCAAAAACCTGTATAAGCTAAAAACATTAACGACTCCAATTAAATTGGCCAAATACAAACGCTCAGCAATTATTCGACACTTGTCAAGAACATTTATCAAAATCAATTCGTTGATGCAGTCACAATGTACACAAAATCGTATACAATGCACAACAAAACTGGCCACCACCAACCGGAGGAAAATGATGATTAAATAAGCTAAACGAAGTCGTTAAAAATTAAGACGAATGGTTTGTGTTTGGCTGCCGAAGATAAATTCGATTTTGATCTATGAGAATTGGTTGTCAAAATGTTGTGGTTTTCGGCGTACAAAAGTATGTAAGTTCTATAGATTTTTTTTTGTATGAATAGCAATAGTTACTTTGATTGAGGTACTACAAACTACAACTAGTTTTAATAGGAAAATACGAATTTGATTTCTTTATTTGATAATAAACGCTTTATGTAAAAAATCAACAATGAAGACATTCAATTCCTTAACAAATGTGATGTGACGAAATGTTTATTATAAAAATTGGATTGCTACTCGTATTAATTGACATATGCTAAATTCCTGGGACACAATTTTATTGACTCGATTGGAATTTCTTTCGGACAAAGGCGCTTTTTGTGCATAACTAATTTGTAAGTGGATTCCTCTTGGCCATTCGGCTTCTTTGTGGATGGTATGGCGTGTAGAATAAGGTGTGGCAAAGTTCTGCAAAGCTTTTTTTTCCAATAGTCTATTAAATTTTAATTTTTAATAAGGTTGTTCTGATTTTATTTCGATGTTCTCTGAATAGCTAATTTAAAAGTTAAGGAACATTTTAAATTATATTTTTACTTTCAATTGAGTCATTAAATTAAAACAGTATTAAAGAGTCAAATTTCCTGTATTATAAAACGTTTCGTGGGCACATAAAATGTCTCACCTGTATGTTGTTTAATTTACTACATTGTGTTGGAATTTCTATCCCGCATCACACGTACATTTAACGTATGTAATTGCAATTGTAACACATTTTTAATTAAAATTAATGTAACACGATTAATTTAATTCAGTGAATGGCTTTGCAACACTGTCAAGTAGTTGAAATTTACAAAACACATCTACCCTTAGCTGGAGCATCTCTCAAACTTTGTGTCCTAATGAAAACAAATTGGTATTTTAATGGTGTCGCAAACATCACTTTAACATTCTTGATTCGTCTCTTATGTGTCTGCACACAATATTATGTATTTTAACAAGAAACTAAATATATATTGTGCTGATATGCATGTAGTTGTTGTCAGATTGTTTACACTTTACATTGCTCCTAATGCAGTTAAGTGGTAATTTCAATTAAGACGGATCCATTTATGTAAATTGTAAATTCGTTAGCATGCAAGCAAAGTGGGGATGCGGATTTCAAATCAAGAAAATACAGCGATCCAAATGAATCACTGTCAAGAAGCGAATTAAAGAACTACAAAATAAAACTTTCGAACTCTAACAAATCTGCGTTAAGGCAATAATCTCGGATACAGATCATCAGGAAAAATGAAAAATGTAAAAAAAAAGAACATCATCGTGTAGAAAAAGTTTTACAATTTATCAAAGTGTTCTTACTGCTGGTGCGTTCCACAGTGAATTAAATTAACTTCTGCTTTTGTGTTGATAAATTTGCTGCAGCCACATTTCATTTATGTTCATTGTAAGGCGCACTGCTCAGTGCTCAGTGGTGATTTTTATGAAAGGACTTCCGAGGCGCTTTGATTCGCAGATGGTTTTCCAAGGGGAAAGTATGTTATGCGTTTTGTTTTAATGCACAACTGTTAAGTTTTAACGGAGTTATTTTTTAATAAGAGCTTTTTTTTAAACATAGTTAAATTGCGAATATAAAAAGTTGATTAAAGGAGCTTATTTTTTGGCAACATTTGTTGGTGAAATCGTTTCAAAACTTTTCTTTGTTGTCAGTTATTTAACAGGAAGATTTTTCGGAGTAATAATTCCACACAGGTGCTACTTAGTTGACAGTTTTTTTTAAATAATTAACTTAATATTTAAAAATAAGAATTTTTGTGCAATTTAATAATTAATTGTTGCATAAATTTATGTTTTTTGATATCGCAAAAACATATTAAGATACTCGTAATCAGCAACATGATTTTAAATCATTTTTTTATTTTTTTATAATAATTTCGTATTGCATTCATTATACTCTGTCTAAAATTAACATAATTTCTGATACTTTGCTCACTAGACACAATAAAACATTAAGTGGTAAAATTACAGGAAAGGAAATGAATAATTCAACATTGGATTGCTTCTGGCACTAGATCAATAAATTACGATATTGCATCATTTAGACATTGAACAACATATTATATAAGTCTAACATTTATTGACAAGCAAAATGCGATTAAGATTGTAACCATAACAACATACTGCTTAAATTATAAATGTATAATCTCTCAATACAGCCGGTTTGCTCTAAGGACTTTATATTTAATACGCATTTTACTGACAACACTGCCCTCCAAATGAGTATTTAATCTCATACTCTGTGCAATAAACTTACGTCTGCTTAATGTTTATCTGCAGAATTAAAGTAAATAATCCTGCACAATTAACCATTACGATAATAATTCCTTATTTCACAACCATCGCTATGCTATGCCGCATGGCCAGCAGATTTTTCAAAATGATTATTGTTATACGACTCTCACGGGCAAATCCTAATTCTGCAATTGTTTTTTTGTTTGCTGTTTTATAACTAAGTTTTTATAAGCACCAATGAAGCCAGAAGAGCATCAACAATTACCACAAGCCGCCTGTTGCTTAAGCTGGAACTTTGTAGACGAACACCATAGTCGTCAGCAACATTTTTGCATTGCCTTTAGCATATTTTCTGTACAACAAAACAGTTTCACAGCATTCTGTAAAGTCTCCGTGCTTTGAAGCTCAGGACAAAGAGTTATATATCACGGTGTGTTTGAAATGGTAGGACTTTAAGATGTTGAATTAAACATGAAATATGAAAGTCGGGAAGCTTTTCACGTAACATGTAACACCTGTGTGCTAAAAGTATCTGTAGTAGTAATTAATTCGAAATTCTGTGTGATGTGAAATGTGCAAACGTTTAGATTCTTAGGTTTCTTAAAATTAAAAAAATATAAATGGAATCTTGGAGGGAAAAAGTTAATGTGATTATAAGTGTGAAATTTCAAGAATTAAAGGAATGTAAGAAAATCTTATAAAGTGCATTTTCAATTAATTTAATTAAAATATGATGTCAACTTAAATTAAAATAACGTTATAATATTTATTTAATACTAAGTAAAAATAAAATTACGGATTTTATTTTTTGTAGTAAAAGTATGAAAAAATAATTTTTTTTCCAAGGGGGGAAAACAATCAAATTGCACCATTTTTTATTAAGTTGAACTTATTACAAAACAATAACACAACAATATGAACATAATCATAATGGCATTAGCCCCTAAATTACTCTATTATGGAATAAAACATATAATTTCAATTATTTTTACAAAGCTTTTTTTTGTATCATACATTTAAATTGTATTAAAATAAAGATAAACAAAAATATACCGACATTTACCTCCTGCCTCATTATAAATGAGAATAAGTACACAGCGGTATTGCAAATTAGAAGGCACTACCTAATATCCGACCAACAAATTAGACTTCATTAATCACAAATAATTACGCAACGTTGTTGTGTGCAACAATAAAGCACGCACCACGACGAGAATTGAGTAGGTAAATCAAAGAATTCAAAGAACAAGGCGTCGCGATGGTTACAAATTGCGTTATTTAAAATACATTAAAATGAAATTAATCATATTGTGGGGACTTTTAAAAATTACCTTTTGCAGAGCATTTTTTATGAAAAATTTTGCATGTTTCATGCTATTAAATATTTTGGTTTCATAATTTTGTTTGTGGTATAAGTGGAAAAATGTCCTTTATTTTGATGTAGCATTCAAACACAAAGAATTAAATAAGACTTTATATCAAATAATGGCGCATTAATAATTCTCGTATTATAAGTTTAAAATATTTTGTGATATTGTTCAAAAGTTGCTGAGAAAAAATTGTTCATAAAGTCGACTGCAAATAGGCATTTTTTAAATTCACTATTTCTTTAAATTTAATGAATAATTTTCTGGATCAATTTCTAGGTAACGCATCTAAAGCACCAACTCGCAAATAGCTTAATAATTACCAGTTAAAATATGTTCGTAATGTTCATCTATGTAATGTCTTCATCTCCCCCTAAAAGAAATTAAACCTGACCCAGTTTAACCACCATTCTTTTCTCATTTAAAATTAAGAAATTTTTTTTCACTGTTACACAAAAAATGATTGACAAAAAATGCTCATATCATTCGCGCATACAATTTTTTCTCTCAATTACAACCTGTACCATTAATTATTTAATGAGAAAAAAATCCTAAAAGGAATGGCAAAATAAACAACAAGTTTTAATAACCACGTGTCTTTCACACTCCATATAATCACATTAATTAACGACCAATACGCTTGCTTATACAATGTGCTAAAGTATGCCAAACAAATGCGCTCATTCTTGTAATGAACATTAATTGAATTAGAAATTAGTTTCAAGGAATTGATGGCCATGCTTGACATACTTGTGATTTCTCACTTCTTTACCATACATCATTAGAGCAGAATCGACTCGAATGTTAAACGATTCCAAATAGCTAGATGTATTGCAGATGAGTGATCTAATTGCCTGAGAAATTCGTTATGGAATTTCTCACAACAATTATTTGCTATAATATGTTTTTAAAAGTATTTTTATGATTTTTTTGTTAGTTCTTGTGTTGAAGAGATTTTAAAATGCATTCCAGTAAATAAATGATTTCCAAGGACTATGGGTGAAAGTTATGGAAACGCCATACAGAGGATGCTGTAAATATTTTATATTTAAAAAAGAACAATACAAAGCATTTGATTTTAAAAATAATATTGTAGATTAAATGAAAAAACAATAATGTTGATGCGAAATTAAACATATTGAGAAGTATTGACAATATCGCCTTTATTATGGACAATACATATTTCAAATTATTATTGGATTACTTTCATTTGGCTGTAAAATTAAGAAAATGGTTTTAAAAAATATATTAAAGTTGTTTATTATTGATTTTCATTTACAAATACTTTATTTTTTATTAAATTGTAAGAAATTCGATATGCCAATACTTTTTAATTACCATAATTATTGAAATAAGCATTTACAAACTCAAAAAATAAAAGTTACTGTTATAAGTATGATCTTTCAATAATTGTTTCGTCCAGCTATTCAATTACCTTTAAACGGTTTCACAACTTTACAGTCTGCCTCCTTTCACAACCTTCCTTGTTATATTCAGTCCTATATAGCTTTTAAGCCTCTTTAAATTTCCCTTCATTTCTATTTGCTTTTAACGGCGATGCCACGCCAACAGCACAAACATTTCCACCGTGCACTTTTCATTGATGTCATTTGTCATACGACCAGATCCTAATTGCCTTTTTCCCATTATTGCTGAACAACCGTTTATTAAATTACTTGGGGCAAATCTTACCACATAATTCACATCAATTTACAGCCATTAACATCTTTGCATTATCCATAATAAATTGAATTCAAGTCTATAATTGATTAAATTGATTTCTTATCAATTTGTTATCTTGCATGCGTTCAGCTTTAAGTACACACATATACACACAAATATGCAATGGAGGCGGAAACATTTTCTGCGTCATATAAATGTCTTGCACGATTTCCACATATTATGCATACAGCCACAATCCACAGCTTGGTGTGCTGGTTTTATGCAATTTCTTGCACTGTTTAATTTGATTTCTATGCACAATGCAGTCTATAGTAGACGAGTTAACTTGCACTGCAGTCCACAGTGTTAATGTGCAAACATTAAACTGACTGAAAATTGCGTGACCACCTGTACCATATTTCATTCCGACAACTAGGTATTCTGCATGAATCTTTTTTTCTCTCCGACGTGTAACAAAGCAGCGCCGATGAACGTTGGCTGCAACTTGCATATTTTGATTTAAAAGCATTTTAAAATATATTCTTCTGGAAATGACAAAATATTTGCAATTCTTTGAAAGCTCGCGCTTAGTAGCTTGCGGATGAGTTAAATGTAATGTGCAGTCTGCGGATGAGTAACATATAGGACGTGCTCTTCTTAACTGAATAGAGTATGCCGGCGCGCATTGAACTTACATATTATAAGAGCTTGTGTACAGTTTGTTAGGCCAACCCCATGGCAGTAAAATATGCCGCTAGCAATCCGTCATGGCGGTCACTTTCTTGGTTAATTGATTCGGACGCTGGGTTGCATGTTATTTCTTCGTGCTCTTTTAATTCACTTGTAAAACAAACCTTTATTTTCCACCATTTACTTACATATCTTGTTGTCAGTTGAAATATGCGAGATTTGTTTGAATTGGCGTGCCCTAATCGTATAATATCCATATCACATAGCACATGGTTAAATGTAATGTGAATTAAGCATTTTTTACATCCAATGAGAAATATGATTAACTGAAACGATTTAGTCAATGCATTAATTACAAATCTCGCATCTCATCTGCTTTGTGGGCAATTTTTGTTTTGTTCTATCTTCTCTCCACATGTCCCTCTTTTGCCTTGTTTGTTCGATGTCTAAAAGAATGAATCTCAATTTATTTATTATGTTTTGATGGGAGTAGAATAAATGAAAGAAAGAGGAGGAAAAAACCAGGCTCAAAGCTATACCATATATTGGCCATTTATTCAACGTGAAAATCAAATTGAACGGTCAATGGACTGATGTGGTTTGGTCATTTATCACGATTGAGTGTGTGTGTGTTTGTGTGTGTTGGATATGGGATACGGGATACCCCATTTCGGTTGCACTTAAATCAAGCTGAACAGCCGCCTCTATTGAAATTCATTTTATCCCGAATTTGGTAATATATTTAGTTTATGTTCGATTTATATTCCGACGGTTTTATTTAGCACTTTCTAATTAAGTTAGCCAATTTTAATGCTCCCAAATTTTATAGGCAGGCTCACCCCGCATTCCGAAACAATATTTATCAAGGGGCAATTGTAAATTTGAATTTAATGGTTATGAAGCGTTGCTTTTATTGTATCCATCGAGGTATTGTGGTTCGAGGGGTTTGCAGATACATTAAAAGGGAAATGCTGTTTTTTTTTTTGAATCAGCGCTAATTAATACAGGCTCGCGTTATTTACAGATTCCATTAATTGGGTGTGTCGTTAATTTGTAATTGCACTTTAATGAATATTGTTCATTTTTGGAGAATAATCTATAATCGATATTTTGAATAACGGTTGATTTAACAAAAAAAAAAACACCTTTTGTTTAAATTCAATTACAATTTTCAATTAATGACGAATTTTTCATTTATTGAACTTACAATTTTTTTTTACATTTTTGGAATATTACTGATCAGGATTGGATTGATTGTACATAATTAAAGGTAATAAGGTTTAATTAAGTTACAAAATGTTGTCAATTATTTGTGAAAAAACTTTTAATAACTTTGTTTTTCTAATATGTAAGAATTGCATAGTACGTTTAGTTGGGAATTAATCTAAAAGAAGCTGTCAGAATGTCGTCGACACTCATTAAAAACTTATCTGCATAAAGAAAATTAAATTTCAAACAATTAACAGTTGTTGCAATCGCAGTTTTGATATAATTGTTTTATCTAACTATTGATTATAGCTAACCGACAATAGTAAAAAACACGTTAATGTACCAGCTGTCAGTGTCAGAGTCACATTTGAATGCACGGTAACGTTAATTTTTATTACAAAACTTTCATAGGTTGTCAGACATTGTTTTAAAAACTTTAATAAGTTTGAAAAGAGTTTTTTACTTCATAAATTCTGATTCTTGCATTTATTAAAAAAATTTACCCGACAAAAACAACCGTTGCATTTTGAACATTAACTTGTGTACACATCAGAATATAAAACGAACCAATTACCAATTATTACACTGCACTGCCTCTGCAACAGCCAACCATTCGTAGGGAAGCAAAATCCCATAAATTTTATCTGAGTAATCACTTTCTGGCAACTTAACTGTATTAACTAGTATATGCAAAATGATGGCAACAACATGAATACTTCTTTTTAATTTTTGCTCCTCGTTTTTTGCATTTATTTATTTCTTATTTTGGTGTTCAGTGTTGTTGGTGTACGCAGGAAAATTCATTCCTGATTTATTAGATGCTGTGCATATCAATTATGTAAATCCTAAGTGAGTTTGCACGTAGCTGTAATGTGGTACGAGCTTAAACTTCTATGTATTCGTAAAGTAGCATCGGCATCGTTTTTCCTCACACCCTTCCAATGCAGCCATAATATTATATATTTTGATTCACTCAACTGCTTGCCACCGATCTACTTGGTACTAACATTCTCGTATACTTATTATCGCAATTTTCAAGTGGTGGTTCTCTTAAATCGTGCTCAAGTTCTCAATTAGCTTCGAAATTCAGAAGTAAAAGTCAACATCTTATGCATAATTTAATTGGCTTCAATTATGTTTTATTTGTAAATTTGTAAAGTGTTTGATAGTTACCGTATTATTATACTTACTTGTGCATTTAGTCATTTGGCTGAGCTACGATATAGTAGCTGCCGCTGTGTGTGCATATTTGGAGCGGAACCTATTCAAATATTAGAGCAATAACAATTAAATTTGAATAAAATTGCGATAAAGCTGCCAGAAATTGTCGGTGCGGTGCTTTTGTGCTTTTGTGGGATGAAAGCGGCGACAAAAGCTTTCGCCAAAATTTTTAATTTGTTTTATGTTTAGAATTTATTCCGGCAAACATCGTCACCCTCGTGAAACCCTCATCGCCGCCATGTGGCATGTACGCAGCATTAAATTTTAGAGTTTATGCGAAATATTTAAATTTCACCTCAAATGGCGCGGTGTACGGGGGAGCATGGTGGATGGCGTCACGTAATGTTGCGTCGGTTTGACTCGGGTGCAACATAATTCATTATTTCACACCATGCGGGGTGATATTTATAAAAAAATGATTTTATGTACGTATAAGAGAATATTAAAAGGGGAGATGAAAATCAGGGAAAAAAAACCTAATACGCTGCGTGACTTGGAAGTTCTGGAAACAGGTTCGCAATTAAACGACGGGTTCTAATTGATTCGTTGATTAACTTTTCTGTTATAAATACCATTGATGAGTTTGGCGTATCTTAAATGCTGCGGGCAGTGGCATTTATGACAGGAAATATATGATTTAAGGATTTTCCCTTGTGCACATAATAAAATAAATGTTGAATAGATGTTAGACAATAATTGAAATCATAAAATCAACATGCCATTGATACCAATGAGCGCAATTTATCTTTGCCGCCTTCTCGCTAATTTACCGCCATAGACAAATAACACCATGGCCAATCAGGTTTTATGTGATAGAAAATTATGACTTCATTTACTTAATAGCTGAATACCTAATGCGCACGCCATCGTTAATGCCAGTTCCTATATTATTTGATAAATTTTACTATACACTCAAATCTGAAAGTTAATAATTTACTAAATTATATTTTTCTTCATGCTTTCAGAAGAACTTCCAAATGCCGCACCACACGGAAAGCAGTTAAAATTCACCGATACACCTCATACCTGTACAACGCCCTCTTACACAATGCTGCCGGGTGAGAATCCCGGCAGGGGGCATTTAGCCCTGCTAGCCATCTGTCTTGTACTGTCCACAACGCTCCTGGCAACCTGCAGCCAAGCGTACATGATTGTTGTAAGTGAATCAACGCTACCCGGCACAGTGTTGTTTAATGCATCCGTCTACAAGCTGGGCTCGGAGCGTCACTACAAAATCAATGCACACAAATCGGCGCATTTTGTCCATCATCTATTACATGTCGACCCCAATGAGGGTCAAGTGGTGTTGCGCAAATCCCTTCAATGCGACGGCATCTACTATCCCAATTTGTTCACATTTTATGTGGACTCAACGTCTAATCGGTTACGCAGCATCGATTACTATAGCCTCCCGTTGCGAATCTTTATCGCTGGACATAACCACAGTTGCACGGATGCCCGCCGCGAACTTATGTACGGCCGTCACTTTGAAGAGGATTCCGCGTATTCGCGTCGACGCCGCAGAAGAAAACGCAACTTGCCCGTTGAGGAGTTGGACGGTCAACGTCTGTACGGTGAGTACCGTGGGCGAGATTTTCATTTGTACCGCAATGAGTATCCGTGGTTATTTACGAATCAGCTCATGAACGAGACAGATTACAAGAATTTCCGAGACGGTGATGTCTTGTTTGACACGGTGACGGCTAATTACGAGCGGCACAAGATTTTGAGGCGCAAGCGACGTGCTGCTCTGGCTGAATCACTCGACCAGAAAATGCATCGCAAGATTACTGATGCAAAACAATGGATCTCAGAGACGTACGCATCGTATGCAATTCACACGACTGACAAATGGAATAAAATATGTTTGAAACGATCGCAATACATTAACTCGTTGAATGCATTCCTGCCCAAATCAATTTGTCAGTACTGTGAAGTGACCTTCATGGATGTCAGTGATGAGCGCTTTAAAATTGAGACAAAAAATGGTGATCTGGTGGCCAGCAAAGATCTGTGCATTCCCGAGTCAATGTGGAAGGTAATAATAACTTTTAGAGCGCGGTGCAATCGATTGGATATGATTGATGCCGATCATCGATTGAAAATTGTGTATCATCATGAGGCGTTCAATGACACGGACATTGCTAAGCGTGTGAAACGCGAGCTTCGCAATCAAAGTCCATATTTCGAACAGGCGTTGTATGTTGCCTCTGTATTGGAGGAGCAACCGGCTGGTGCTACTGTAACAACAGTGCGAGCACGTGATCCAGAAGATTCCCCAGTTGTGTATTCAATGGCATCACTGCTGGATTCACGTTCACAATCAATGTTTAAGGTTGATTCAAGAACTGGTGCTATTACCACATCATCCACATTGGACCGTGAGCAAATGGATGTTCATTATTTCCGAGTAGTTGCTACTGATGACAGTTTCCCACCCCGATCAGGAACAACAACGCTTCAAGTAAATGTTCTTGATTGCAACGATCACGGACCCACCTTTGAGGCTGATCATTTTGATGCCAGCATACGTGAAGGTGCTACTGTCGGATCAATTGTGATCACATTACGTGCCACCGATCAAGACATTGGCAAAAATGCTGAAATTGAATACGCGATTACAAGTGTGACTGGTGGAGGAATGACGTCGGCTGAACAAGATGCACAATCCTTTAATATTGATGCCCGGTCTGGCGTGATTTCAACGCGTAGTTCACTCGACCGAGAGGCGTCTGATGTTTATTCCATTATGGTGACAGCTACTGACATGGCAACACCTCAATCTGAGCGCAAATCTGCTACCGCCACTGTGTCAGTGAAGGTATTGGACGACAATGACAACTATCCACAATTCAGCGAGCGTACGTATACAATTCAGGTGCGCGAAGACGACTGGAATGATCACAACATTATTGCACACATTAAAGCCACCGACGCGGATGAGGGTAATAATGCAGCCATTAGATACGCCATCATTGGTGGCAATACTCAATCACAATTTGCAATTGATTCACTCAGTGGTGATGTGTCATTAGTGAAGCCGCTAGATTATGAAAGTGTGCGGTCGTACCGTTTAGTTATTCGCGCTCAGGACGGTGGCAGTCCGTCTCGCAGTAATTCTACACAACTGCTAGTCAACGTAATTGATGCCAATGATAATGCACCACGTTTCTATACATCACAGTTCCAGGAAGCCGTGCTCGAAAGTGTGCCCGTCGGTTATAATATTGTTCGCGTGCAAGCCTACGATTCGGATGAGGGACAAAATGCAGAGATTACGTACAGCATTTCAGAACGCAAAGATAACTTTCCGCTGGCTGTTGATTCACGCACTGGTTGGATTCATACGACAAAAACACTGGATCGTGAGGAGAACAGTAGGTACACTTTTCAGGTGGTTGCCACTGATGGTGGTGTGCCACCAAAATCAGCCAGCACGACAGTCGTTATAACCATTCAGGACGTCAATGATAATGACCCCACATTCAGTCCCAAATATTATGAAGCCAACATTGCAGAAGATCAATCGCCTGGCACACCGGTCATTACAGTAACGGCTACAGATCCAGACGAAGACTCACGACTACATTATGAAGTCAGTACGGGCAATACACGTGGTCGCTTCTCAATAACCTCACAAAATGGCAGGGGTCTAATAACAATTGCACAACCATTAGATTACAAGCAGGAGCGACGCTTTATGTTAACAATCACGGCCACAGATTCCGGTGGCAGAACTGATACTGCCACTGTTAATATTAATATTACTGATGCCAACAATTTTGCACCCGTCTTTGAGAATGCTCCTTATACGGCGTCTGTGTTTGAAGACTCTCCAATTGGAACAACTGCTTTAGTTGTGTCTGCCACTGATAGCGATGTTGGGGTAAATGCTCAAATAACATACTCATTAAATGAGGAACACGTCAATGGTTTAGGAAGTGCTGGACCATTTTCAATTAATCCACAAACAGGTGCTATTATGACAAGTGCACTCCTCGACCGTGAAACAACGAGTGCTTATTTATTGACTGTAACTGCTAAGGATGGAGGAAATCCCGCCCTAAGTGATACTACTGATGTTGAGATCAGTGTGACTGATGTGAATGATAATGCTCCCGTTTTTAAGGTGCCATTGTATCAGGCATCAATTCCTGAAGATGCTTTAATCGGTACATCTGTAGTGCAAATTTCTGCTACCGATGCTGATATTGGATTGAATGGTAGAGTCAGATACGCTTTGAGTCCTAAGGATATTGATGATGGTTCGTTTGTGGTTGATTCAACTTCTGGAATAATTCGTACAAACAAAGGATTGGATCGTGAAAGTGTTGCAGTTTATCATTTGACGGCAATCGCTGTTGACAAAGGTTCTCCCGCAATGAGTAGCTCAGTTGAGGTGCAAGTAAGATTGGAAGACATTAACGATTCGCCACCAACATTTGCTTCCGATAAAATAATTCTGTATGTCCCAGAAAATTCACCTGTTGGATCAGTAGTTGGTGAAATTCATGCACATGATCCGGATGAAGGTGTCAATGCAATTGTTCACTACTCAATCATCGGTGGTGATGATTCCAACTCATTTTCATTGGTTACACGACCAGGTTCTGAAAGAGCTCAATTACTGACAATGACTGAGCTTGATTATGAATCATCTCGCAAGAAGTTTGAACTTGTAATACGGGCGGCAAGTCCGCCGCTACGAAATGACGTGCACGTGGAAATAATGGTAACAGATGTTAACGACAATGCGCCCGTATTGAAA
This sequence comes from Sylvicola cinctus, assembly GCA_963854165.1. Taxonomy (NCBI): domain Eukaryota; kingdom Metazoa; phylum Arthropoda; class Insecta; order Diptera; family Anisopodidae; genus Sylvicola; species Sylvicola cinctus. The sequence goes on from OY974082.1 coordinate 46,800,412, forward strand.
GACTTCCAAATTATTTTCAACAATTTCCGTGATTTCTTTCCCAGCAATGAAATTGGACGCATTCCAGCATTTGATGCAGATGTCAATGACAAATTGACATATCGCATTTTATCGGGAAATAATGCGAATTTAGTGCGACTGAATACCACATCGGGTGGCATCATGTTGAGTCCGCAGTTGAATACGAATGTGCCAAAATTCGCCACAATGGAGGTGTCCGTAACAGATGGCATTAACGAGGCGAAAGCCATTATGCAATTGATGGTGCGTTTGGTTACCGAGGACATGTTGTTCAATTCAGTGACTGTGCGCTTGGATGAAATGACTGAAGAGGCGTTCCTCTCACCATTGTTGAACTTCTTTTTGGATGGTTTAGCTGCAATTATTCCATGTCCGAGGGAAAACATATTCTTATTCTCCATTCAAGACGACACAGATGTACATGCCCGAATTTTGAATGTCAGTTTTTCAGCAAGACGTCCCGGTGTACAACGTGATGAGTTTTACTCACCGAAATATTTGCAGGAGAGAGTCTATTTGAATAGGGCAATTCTGGCGCGATTGGCTACCGTTCTGGTGCTACCATTTGATGATAATATTTGTGTGCGTGAGCCATGCCTCAACTACGAACAATGTTTGACCGTTTTGAAATTTGGAAATGCCTCCGAATTTATTCACAGTGACACCGTGTTGTTCAGACCAATTTATCCCGTGAATACATTTGCATGTAAATGCCCAGATGGTTTTACTGGAAGCAAAGAACACTATTTGTGTGACACTGAAGTGGATTTGTGCTATTCGGACCCGTGCAAAAATGGTGGAACTTGTTCCCGTCGTGAAGGTGGTTACACTTGCATTTGCACTGAAACTTTTACTGGTGTCAATTGTGAGACAGCAGTTCAAAGCATGCAGCCATGTCCAATGGAAATGTGTGAAGGGGGCTATGCTTGTGTGCACAGCAGTTCAGGTCCCCACCACCCAACATATACACCAAGCTGTGAACTTAAATCCAGATCATTTGCCAAAGGCTCATTTCTAACGTTTGAAAGTCTGCAACAAAGACACAGATTCAACATAAAGCTGACATTTGCCACGGTTCACGAAAACGGATTACTTCTCTATAATGGTCGATACAATGAGTTGCACGATTTCATTGCGCTAGAAATACTCGAAGGTGCCTTGTCATTCTCTTTCTCTTTGGGCGATAAAATTGAATCGGTGCGCCTCAATAGAATGGCAAAAGTATCAGATGGACAATGGCACACAGTTGAGTTGAATTACTTCAATCGATCTGCCACAATCTCCCTAGATAATTGTGATACAGCGCTAGCTTTGAGCGGCGATTTGGGTGAACAATGGAACTGTGCCAATCAGACAACGCTTGTTTTGGACAAGAAATGTTCGTCGCTAACGGAAACCTGTCATCGTTTCTTGGATCTAACTGGACCCCTCCAAATTGGTGGACTGCCAAAAATACCAGGTCGATTCCAGATTCAAACGCAAGATTTTAATGGATGCATTTCGGATTTAAAGATTGATCAAAAGTACATTGATTTGAATTCTTTTGTGGCTGATAACGGAACAGTTGCTGGTTGTCCACAAAAAGCGTTGTCATGTGCATCAGAACCTTGCTTCAATGGTGCCACATGTCACGAGGGTTGGGGCACGCATGTGTGTGAGTGTCCCGAAGGATACACTGGAAATGCGTGCCAAGAATCAGTTGCACCACCATGGCGATTCTCAGGTGATGGAATTTTGAGTTTTAATCCATTGCTTCGTCCAATTCAAATGCCATGGTTGACATCATTATCAATTAGGACTCGTCAAAAGGATGCACTTTTCATCCAAATTCAAGTCGGACAAAATAGCTCAGCTATGGTTGCATTGAAAAATGGTATTCTTCACTATGTTTACAATCAAGAACCAATGTTTTTGACTGGTGTTAATTTGGCTGATGGTGAGTGGCATCGCATTGAAATTAAATGGCTGGGCACTGAAGTGACGTTGTCGGTGGATTATGGACAACGCATGGGCGTTGTACCGATGTCACAAAAAATTCAAGGACTATATGTGGGCAAAATTGTTATTGGCGGACCAGATGGTTCAATTGGAAATGCTGGAGAATTCGGTCACTACGAGGGATGCATACAAGATGTTAGAATTGGTGGACCCCAGTCACTCTTGAATCGTCCAACAATTCGTGAAAATGTAATTGATGGCTGCGTGTCTATTGCTGAATGTCCTGAATCATGCTCCAGTCATTCAAGTTGTGTCACCAGTTGGGATGAAGCGCATTGTGAGTGTCTCTCCGGATACGTTGGAAATGAATGCGCACCCATTTGTACGGTTAAACCATGTTCTGCGGGTGTCTGTCGTGTGGATGATGCTGAAAAGAAAGGATATCGATGCGACTGTAACAACACAATTCACTCTGGTCAGTATTGTGAGACAACGGTACAACAACCGTGTCCTGGTGGGTGGTGGGGTGATAAAAGTTGTGGTCCATGCAAATGTGACATAAAACATGGATATCATCCGGATTGCAATAAATCAACGGGATTGTGCCATTGCAAAGAGAATCATTATCAACCACCTAATGAGACCATTTGCATTCCATGCAATTGCTACTCAGTTGGATCACATGGCGCCTACTGCGATATACTGACGGGTCAATGTCAGTGTCGTGATGGTGTCATAGGACGTCGTTGTGATTCTTGTTCAAATTCATATGCTGAGGTAACACAAAAAGGATGCGAAGTAGTCTATGATGCTTGTCCTAGTTCTTTTGCTGCTGGAATATGGTGGTCACGCACCCAATTGGGACAAACTGCTATTGAAAATTGTCCACTACCGGCTAAGGGAATGGGCGTACGAGTTTGTGATGGTAATTCAGGTGGATGGAGCCATCCGGATATGTTTAATTGCACTTCAGAGCCGTTTATTGATTTAAGAAAACAATTATCCAGCTTGGAGCGTCAAGAATTGGAATTGAATTCATTTGTGTCGGTTAAATTGGCTTCAAATCTACAACATGCATGTCAGGTTGTTGGAGAACAGCCCACCACAATTGACGATGATGAAGATGAAATTGGCAGCAAATCAGTATTGACAGAAGATGTTTGGAGCAATGAATTTGAGATGGATTACTTTGCCGGTGAGACAACATTCGTTCATGATCGACTGTATGGTGCAGACCTTCTTGTTACTGAAGGATTGTTGCATGAGCTTATTGGCTATGAGTTAGCTCAAAGTGGTTTAAATTTATCACACAGCCAAGACAGGTACTTTATTAAAAACATGATTGAAAGTGCTGGTGTTATATTTGACACAAAATACAAATCGGAGTGGGAGCGATTGCATAAACTCACCCAACGTGGCCCAACAGATTTGGTGGATGCTTTTAACCGATACATGACTGTCTTAGCTGAATCCCAACACGACACATACACAAATCCATTTGAGATTGTACACAAAAACATGGCATTTGGTCTTGACATTGTTACGGCTGAAAGTTTATTCGGGTATGAGCCCCAGTTATTGAACGACTTCCACAAAAAACAACACTCAAAACCCAATCAATACACAACAGAAAGTGTTATTTTGCCTGACACAAGTGCATTTCTGCATCACTCATCTAAACAGAAGCCCACAATTTCATTTCCTAAATACAACAATTACATGCACGATAAAACTAAATTTGATCAGCACACAAAGGTGCAAGTGCCACTCGAAATGCTTGGAATTTTGCCGCCAGACAAGAATGAAGTGACGCACAGCATCAACGACTACCGTGCAATCATAAGCTATGCACAATACAAAGATGTTGGCAGTCTGTTTCCAGCCAACTATGATGACACGATAAGCCGGCGATGGGGCGTTGACATCCAAATTGCCACCCCAGTGCTATCGTTAGCAATTTTGATACCTGGCATTGCGGATGTTGTCAGCAACACCAATAAAAATGCATTCAAAAAAATCGTGCCACCCATGGTGAGTGGCAATTCAGATGCTGAAATAATTTCCACTGAGCGAATTGGGGACATGAGTGAGGATATAAAAATATTCCCGCATGCCTTGGATGAAGATGAGCCTCCGTCAAGTGGTGAGGGTCCCGAAATAGAAGTACATTTTAACTCAGACACAATGGAGACACCTACAACAATTCCCACCACAACAACGACCACTACAACGGAAGGCAAAAAAATTGTCCGAACGGTAGTGGTTGAAGAGAATGAAGCCACTTATGGGGATGAAAAGCGTCTAGTGAAGCGGCAAATTGAGGAAATTGACGAAATGAGTGAATTCCAAGACAAACCATATTCATATCGTTCATTGGGCTCACCACATCTGTCGCAACCCATCAAATTGAATATGTGGCTGAACATTGAAAGCAATCGTTTCAATGCACGTCTCAATCCACAGTGTGTCCGCTGGAATAGTTTCTCCAACTCCTGGACACGTCTTGGTTGTCAAACGGAAATTCCAGACTACGAGGGATTACTGATGACGCGTCGCGATAATCAACCCATTCTTATCAACTGCACATGCACACACATTTCAAACTATGCTGTCTTTGTGGACGTGATCGACCCTGAAGATATTCCCGAACCGTCATTACTCGTGCAAATTACATCCTACTCGGCGTTCCTGTTGTCAATGCCCATACTGCTGGGTGTGCTTATCGCGTTGGCGCTATTGCGCGGCATGCAAACCAATTCCAATACGATACATCAAAATCTTGTGATGTGCGTGTTCTTTGCACAAGTGCTCTTCTTCATTGGAATGCAGTCCCGCCGCAATCTGATCAACAACGAGTTTCCGTGCAAATTTATTGCAATTTGTTTGCACTACTCGTGGTTGGCTGCATTCGCCTGGACCACTGTCGATTGTGTGCACTTGTATCGCATGCTGACTGAGATGCGCGACATTAATCACGGACCAATGGGCTTCTACTTCTCGATGGGCTTTGGGGCACCAGCCGTTATCGTCGGACTATCGGTTGGCGTTCGTGCTCACGAATATGGCAATAGTTTGTTGTAAGTATTCTTATTGTCACACAAAGTGTGGCGGATTAAGACATAAATATTGATGGCATTTACTTTATTTACAGTTGTTGGCTATCTGTGTACGAATCAGTAATATGGTGGTTGGTTGGCCCAATTGCGGCTATGTCAGTCATTAATTTGTTGATTCTATTTGTGTCGGTTAAGGCTGCTTTTACATTAAAAGATCATGTTCTTGGGTTTGGCAATTTAAGGTAATTTATACGTTCCACTTCAGCGGCACAAAGTACCAATTTTGCAAATTCAAAATCGACGAAGGTTGTTAATATTTTATCCATTTTGCAGAACACTACTGTGGCTATCTGTCGTGTCGTTGCCATTGATGGGCGTAATGTGGGTGCTTGCCGTATTGGCCGCATCCGAAAACTCACAGCTGCTTAGCATTCTCTTATCAATTGCCGTTTTGGCGCATGCAATTTTCTGCCTGGTTGGTTATTGCATAATTAACAAGCGTGTACGGGAAAATTTGCATCGCTCATTGATGAGGTGTATGGGGCGTAAAGTTCCATTGCTGGATTCATCATTGGTGGTAAGCAGCAGCTCACAGAATATTGCTTCAAATCCGAGAACACCGGGTGGATTTTTGGCTGGCAATTACGAGACAACAAGGCGGAATATTGGGATTAGTGCATCAAGTACCACATCAAGGAGTACGGCCAAAACAAGCTCCAGTCCCTATAGGTAAATTGAAATTAGAGGTCCTTTATGTTTGGAAATTGTACATTCAAAATGTATGTAAATTTTGTGCAAATGAGTGCATATCCTTTTTTTTAAACCCAATCTATAAATGAAATTAAACCAATTTTAAATAAAGAGATAACTTATTTGAAACTGTTTAACAGAAGCGATGGCCAACTACGCCACACATCCACATCAACATCCAACTACAATTCTGATGTGCCATCGTATATGCGTGGCTTTGAGGGGCGCCATCGTGAAGATAAACCACGTCGCCACCGCAAAGACTCTGAATCTGGTTCGGAATCAGATGGCCGCAGCTTAGACCTCGCCTCAAGTCACTCCAGTGATGACGAGGAGTCACGTGTTGGTCGCGGAAGCACCAGCACCCATCGGAGTGCTGGTGTAAATGCAGTTCCATCCTATTTGCCAAACATTACAGAACATGTGCAGGCAACAACGCCGCCAGAGCTTAATGTAGTGCAAAGTCCTCAACTTTTCCCAAGCATTCAACCAGTTTACGCTCCGCGTTGGTCCTCACAGGTGCCAGAATCATATTTACCAACACCTAATGGTAAGTTATTGCATTAAAATAGTTGGCTCGCATTTTTTGTTAGTCCGAGCTCCGAATAGACGAAATATTTAAACAATAATAAATCCTTATAATGTGACAGTACATTAACTTAACGCTTTTGTTAGAATTGCCATTAAGTGGAGTATTGTTATGTGAATATGCTTGTATGTGTGTGTTAAAATTACCGCAAGGCAAAAGGGAATGAGGACGGCTTCTATAAAATTTAATTGCTGGTAGAAACTCGAGAACCGAAACAATGGAAATTATACTGTATGCGGTTTAGTTTCTGGCATTTCCTCTATATACTTGCACCACTTATTAAGTAAGGGTGGTTTCCCATTGCTCACCAAAAGGAATTGCACTTTATTCCGCACAGTACGAGTGCGCTTAAACGGGGCGGTCTATTGTTACACATTTATTTACTTATAAATTCAAGTAGATTTAGAATTAATTTTTAATTTGTTTTTGATTGTTTGTTTGTTAAAAAGTCAACGTCACTCACCCTTTCTCCATCTATATGCCTCGCTTATCATTTAAGCTTTTACGTACAGAAAAGTGCGTTTAACAAAAGCTTTCATTTACACAATAAATCCAACACAAACAGCAAAACAATGCAAAAATAAAAGCTCCACTTTAACCATAAAACCGACAATGTATTGTTTTCCATCAGCACGTCATTTATTCGCAGTGTTTTTTTTTTTACCGCTCCTTGCATTGTTTCCACAATGCGCGGAAACTTTCCAAGCACTAAAAATAACATGGAAGCTGACGCATACGGCAGCAATTTCCCTTCCACTTTGCAGTACTGCACTATTATAAATTTTTGCCTGACTCCGAAAAAACACCGTGTTGTGTGCTTTTAAAACTTTTGACGCTGCCATTAAAGTGTTTGAATGCACACCTAACTTAACTGCAAACGTAATTAATTTCTGCCACAATTGATGCATCTAAGCATAGCGGGTATGCAATTGATTGGCATTACGTTTTCCGTGAATAATTTGTCATAATTCTCTAATAAACATCAGGAAAGTGACTAAAACGCAATGATTGTTTGCTGCGGCAGCAGACGCTGTTGATGCATGATTGAAATTCAATGGAGCTAATATGTAAACGAGTACATACATTGCTGGGGTGCATGAAAATTGGCCAATAATTCATTGATGTCTGATCGTTTAATCCTCCATCCGCATACCACCGAAATAACTGGCCGCATATTTATGGCTTATTCACGTATGCACACACACACACATGACTGATCATCCTAAATCATCGCGTCAATGTGGCGATTGTGGGAGTGCAAATCGTTTCCTTTGTGCGTATATAAACTTATGTTATATTATACACACCCAAAATCGATATCGGGTCCTTTTGAAATGCGATCAAACAGCTTGATTCATATTTATCCTCTTTGTGACATGAATTCATTGAAAATCTTATGGTATCTGTCATAACGGGATTACCACATGCATGCTGTAAAGATTTATGTGTGTTTATGCATCGTCGTTTAACATTTGTCATCCTGCCATTTAAATATTTGAATTTAATCAGTTTGGGTGCTTGAGACGATGGTGAATTATTAAGGAGTCTGTTAGGTGAAAGACTGCGATGTTGGAATAAGGGTTCAAGTTTAACAATACTCACCAGCGTGTAATTTAAATTTAAAAATGGCAAAGGAGATTTATTAAATTCAAGTATGTGGATAAGGGAAATACAAAAGTCCTTATTAATTTACTGACAGTTTTTTTTTCCTTGATTCGACAACTAAAAGTATTATTAGAAAAAATGTCACACAGTTTTTTATCATAATTTACATCCCGTATTTTTTTTTCCAATAAAACCCCAATGAATCATTTCGGTAAAGTTTCCATCACACAGTCATTGAAACAACAAATTGTTGTCCTCCGAAACTGCGTGCGACATCAAAAATTATTACCACCCATCACAATACACAATACCGTCCTTATATTGAAACTCTGACATCCGCGCCCCAACCCCATGAAGCAACGCGAACATGATTGATGTTACTAATTTTCCCCCCAATTTTTTTCTATTCCATATTTCCACACACACGCATAGTTGGTCGTTGGTCACAGGACACCTGCTCGGACAATGAAATTCACTCACACAAAACCAGCTCACCAAATCCACTACCGAATCCCGATCTGACCGACACATCGTATTTGCATCAAAACAAAATGAACATGCCACCCTCAATACTGGAGAATATCCAAGAGAATTACAATATGTGTCGCGACAATAACGATGACAACGGTGTGCGAGGTGATGGCGGCCATGGTGGCGGTAGCATCAACGGCTACGACAACGACCGCTACAAGTACGAAATGGAACGCGACGGATTGTACGGTCGCAAAACCGACTATCAGGACAATGTTTACGGGGACTACGACACAAGTAACTACCTGCAAAATAAGCCTCCGCCAATTTATGGCAGCGAAAAAGATTACAGCGGCACACAAATAGTGAATCACATACGACCGTACATGCAGCATGAGGGTGGTGTCGGTTACTTAAAAGATCCAATATATGATAAACAGAGGTCGCCGTACATTGGGCCAAAACTCGAGTCGCCGTACATGTCGAAGGAGCGCATCTCCGCGGACATGTACAGCCCTCGTGAGAGTCATTATTCGTTAAAATCGCCACCACCCATGTATGGGGGTGACTCGATGCATAGCGTACAATCATTGTTGAAAAATGACTATCAACAGCGGGCACTGGATTATCATTCCGACAGGATGTCAGAGACGTCGGATAAAAATGGATATCTATTTCCGTATACGGCCGAGGAGGACCATTTGAGTACGTTGAATCGGACGCATCATCCTGTTAACGACATGAATAATCCAGGACTGTCAAGCCGGATGTCATCACGACATGGATCTCGTGGCTCATCCCCACCTAGTTTGTCGGCATTGCAGCCGCTCGCACCATTGACCAGCATCACAGACACCAGCGAGTGAGTATTTTTTCATTTTTGCATTGCAAGTTGCAACTATACCCAAGTATAGTTGTTTTAGTTTTGTTTTTCAATTTGTACACGAGTAATCACTCAACATAATATTATGACATTTACATGACAACATAATATACTTTTACGTTACAACATGTCACTAAACATATTAGATTATTTAAATTATATTTTAAACATACAATTAAGTTAACACTGGTTTTCTGGTACTCTTTTTTTATTCCATATTTCATTTTAACATCATCCTACTCGTAACACATAAAAACAAATGAAACAGATGGTGCTGGAATCGGCTTAAACAAATCTAATCAGTAATAAATCTTTTTTTCCTTTATGTTTCCTGTTTTCGTTTTCTGTCTGATTCTGTTGAACAACAAAAAAAAATCAAAAAAAAAAATCGAAATGAAAATTACTAAAACAAAACAACAACCAAACAAAAAAAAAATGAACATAAATAAACCAAATCATAAAACAACGCCCGTCATCAATTAACACGATCAAACTAACTCATCAAAAACCACCCAAACCTCCCACCATACTTTGGCTGGTAAATAAACATGTGCGGATTGGATTATCTCAATGAACGACCACAGATCTGAGGTAACTTTTGTGAATGTGTGTGTTCAATGTTTTTAGTGTTTGTGTGCTGCACCCCCTCATATCGTATTATAAAATCGTTAATATTTGCTTTTGTAAACTCACCCCCTTATGTGAATAAATGATTTTGCATTTTAAAGCTTTTGTGTGGCTTTTGCTAACTAACTGCACTAGCGTGTGAATGTTGAGGTATATAAGGACTCATGAGCACTGATTATTTGTAAACATTGTTCAATTTGGCGTCAATACAGCTAAATATGTTAACAGAACGGTTGAGCACTGCAGGGTGACACAAAAAATTGTTGCGACAATAATTAAATAAATTTGTATCCAGCATGAAAAAACGATTTTTTTAAATTATAAAAATAGGAATAAATGACCTTGAATGAACTTTGTGGAATTTTAACTCCGTATATAAATAATTTTTTAAATTCTTTGTCCCTTTTATCTTTAAAAAGCTCACTTTTGTAATTTAATGTTAAAAATATAAATTTTTAGAATCACCCTTTAATCTAACTGTTATGCAAAAATAAAAATAAAGCTTTCAAAAATGCACAACTGTGGTCACCACATTGGATGTTAAATATTTTGAAATTGCGCCACAATAAACAGAATGAATACTCGCACCCTTTACCCAATGCATTTTGGTGTGGTTTAACGATAATTTGCCCTCCAATATACGAGCATAAACGTGGAATTGTTTCACATGCCGCCATTGTTATGGTAGCAGTACGAGTGCAGTTAACTCGGTAGAACTTTTTTGTATATTGCCCACATTTGACTGAACAAATTGTTTCATTGATTATTGCCGAAGTTTAAATTTAAATTGCAACTGTAAACATTTGAATGTGTGTGCATTTTATTTTGTTCTTTTAGATTTAAATGCAAATGAGCCAACCTAACTGTACACAATATTATGTGCAGTTATACTTGTGCCATACATATTTAACAAAGCTTATATTTGCTTTGTGTAATAAAGCGAAGCAACTTGCTCATTCATTTTGATTAGTGGGTGTGGGTGGATGTTTACGCTGTTGATCAAAATCATTTGTCTGCATTAAGTACAATAATATGTTGAACAGTAATTTTGATGTAATTTATGTGGTGATACTAATGGCGGGGTAAAATTGAGATTAAAATTAATTTGAGCTTGTGATTTGTGCAGTGCGATATTTTAGTGGTCTATTTTGAAATTAAACTGAAAAATGCACTTGAATTAAAGAAGGGGGAACATTGAGTTTAATGATACTCGTGTGTAACTTATTGTAATTAATGTTGCTGGTGAAAACAAATTATGCACTTATGAAAAATGCATTCAATTATTCACCTGAAAGAGTTGAACTTTAATATTTTGTGTGTGAGCTTCATATCAAAATGTTTGTGCTCACAGATGAGTTTAAAAAAAAAGTTTCCAGAGTTATGCATTTAATTTTTTAAATTTTGTAATTTTTTTCACTATTTTTGAACTTCATCCACCATTACATACTTTAAATGCAGAAGCATAAAAATGTATGCACATGATTTAACAATTTTATGCACTTTTTTATTTCATTTGATTTTCTGCACGAAAAAGTTTATCGATAATAATTTGAAAGATTTTCCACTAGATTATGCACAATCGGTTATTCTCGTTTTATTTAAGTGTGTGTGTGGAAAGGGGAGGGGGCGTGTCACCCATGGAAAGGGAATGATGAGGTGTTGCAAAACATTTGCTTGCTCCTTTAACACTGCAATGTGGCGTATAAACATTTGTAAAATTTTCAATATTTGCACATGAAATTTATTCAAGTTGTACAAGCGCTTCATAAATTAGGCAAATGCAAACTGTTTAATAGTTGTTGCATGTTGAAGCTTTTACACTAACTGCGAGTACAGCAGAGCTGTATGTGAAAAGTTATACGCTGTGCATGTATGTGCAGTGCATGCACTCGTAATCCTGGAGAGATAATTTAATTTGTGTATGGCAACATATAGAACGCGATGCATCTAATTAGACACATTTGGCTGCTGCTTTCGGTGTAACGTTATGCGTTGCATAAATTCAATGCAACATATGTATTTTAATTAAGTTGTTGCACATGATTAATTTCAAAGTGACGAAATTACTTTGAATGTGATACATTTTCATTAATGATTTATTTAGTCGTGTATCATAATTATGGTAAATGAAATGAAATGAATACTACGTTTAGATAAATCATTTCGAATGTGGAATATTATTAATTTTACACAAAACGCTCCGTGAAGAAAATGTTCTGTTTCCATTGGGGGCAAATAAGAAAGAAGTAAAATATTTCTCATTTCACGAATCTCAAATTTTAATGAACATTTGCACAATTTAACTTGACACTCTATAATAGTCCTTTTGAGCTCTGCGAATCCTTTTGTAAAATTTCTGAAATATAATTAAAACTAGTGACTGCATTTTGCAATTAGTGCAGTGAAAGGGTTTTGTGTTTATTTTACGTGATGTCGAAATAGCAACATTTAATTTATTTCGCTGTGTTGAAAATTATTGAAAAATTTTCATAGTTTAAAGATTATTTTAAAAATTGCTAAACAAAACATTCAATTTCATGAAAGATTAAAAAAAGAATTATAAAATTAATTTATAAAAGGTTATTTAAGTTAAAAATAAAGTAAAATGAAACAGTTACTAAGATCAATGACGGTTCATACAAAACCATTCCTCTTCATAGTAAGTCATTGTGAGAACTTTTAACATTAATCCTTATTTCCTTGGTCGTCGCTTATCCACCCTTCCTGCCAACACATAATATATTACATTTTTTGAACAATTTAAAACTTTAAGTTTAACGTTTTCCACACGGGAGAAATTTAAACTAAGCACGCCCTATTAACAACGGTGACTTATTCATAACAAATTGATTTATTCACAAATGTTAAATACACTTTATAGTTACACATCATCGTTACATCAAATTTATATTAAACATTATCAAATATTAATATTGTAGCACTGTAAAGTGTAAACTTTCTTCAATTATGGAAGCTTATTACAATTTCATTCAGATGTAGCTGCTCATAACGCGTTTACCCAACTTTGCATCCGTGAGCACAAAATTTTAATTTAATATGGAGCACATCTGACTAACTATGTGGAAACTTTCTTGTGCAATATCTACATGAAAGTAAATTTACTTGGAACTTTATTGCAAAAGTTTTGTGTCAGATACACGCATAATTGAACTAACAAACTGCACGTGGATATGCAACTAAGTATAAATGGATAACTCGAGCATATTTTAATGTTATTTCTTAAGTTTACTTTTTAACAAAGTACAGGCGTGTTATTCTGTTCTGTTGGTGCGTACATTGTACAAGCATTTTACCTTTTGCTAATAAATATTATTGTATGTATTTCTTGCATGTTTTCCAAATTGTTGCAGGTACAAAGGCGATGCAAGTGCAGAGATTTTGTAGTTTGGATTTGTTTCTGGTGTTATTTGTATAATCGTAGTTTGCTTATGTGTACGATAGAACTTATTAGTTTATTGCAATTTGCTTTTGTTGGTTCAGAGAATTGGTGCATGATCATTTTGGGGTTTTGGCTGCAAATTATTCTCTTTGATTATGTAAATTCCATAATGCAGTTGTATTAGTTGCATTTGGCAATGGTGGCATTTAACTTGAATAGTGCTGAGTTGTATTTGTGTTTCAAATTATGCAAATTGGATCAATTTCACACATTCTAGAAACCTAAATTAATAGATTAAGTAATTTGATTACACTTTTAAACTAACTAACTAACTAACTAACTAGATTATCCTTTTTATTTTAAAATACTAATTTTCAACATAGAACTTTATTTGCTTTTGCATTCAATTTGATATTGTTTTAAAATAATATAAATAATTTGATTGATGAAATGCGAAGCACTGAGGTGAATCTGCTATTCTAAGATAAGCAATTGATAAATACAAAGACAAACTTTTTCTCTTCATTGCGCCAATTCAATTTCATTTTGGAATAACCAACGCAACCATTGACTTCCATTAATTCTAAAGAGTTCTCTTTCGTTTGATTCTGTTTGCAGGAAGAAGGATATTGATGACGCCGAGACGACCGTCTGACCCCTGAATGTTGCCGGCATTCGGCGAGGACGTGCTAAAAGGAAAATGTTAAATAAATTTCAGAACAGGAAATCGACTGCAAGTTATGTAATACAATTCAGTAAATTTGAATAAATATAGACTGTCGGACTTGTTACGTTAATTTAATTGAAAATAAAAATGTAAAAGTTTTCTCAAAGAAAAACATTGAAATTGTATTTATAAGAAATAATATAAAACAGAACAAAAAATTGTAAAAGACATGATATTTTAAGATGAAATATGTTCTCCTCGGAGGTGCAACACTATATAATTGTTTATATTTTAAGTGAATTAGAAATTAAGGTTGACGAACGACATAAATTATTGTAAATAGAAAAACGGATGTTATTATTTAAGGACAATTATCGTTTAGTATGTAATTATTTATACAGATAATGGATTTACTTTTATAAGTGTAAAACGATAATTTAAAGCCATAGAATTACATTGACTGATACTTGTTTAAATTTTAGCACTTTTCGAGTACTCAAATAGTTACAATGACAAACAAATTGAATTTTTTTGTGTACACTTAAAATTCAATTTTATTCATTTAGACATTTTGAATACGCAAAGTTTCACGCATTTACATTGCCATTATGTTCATTGTACTGTAATTAATTTGGATGCAGTTTATACTTTAAATGTAACTGGAGTTAATAATTTTGAAAAATAATAACTGCTTCCGTTGATAGTAAATATTTTTATTAAAACTGCCAAGTATTTTAAAATTGTAAAACAAATTCAAGCTCATTTAGTCATTTCATGAAGCCTACATATTCCCTATGCGGTAATTTAAGCAAATATATACTTAAATCAGGCAGCTTAAAAAAATTTCAATATAACATAATTATTCAAGTGATTCTGCGTAAATATTTAAACTTAGGTTTTTTTTTGTATTAAGAAAGTATATAAATTATACAAAATGTTCATCTTTAGCTTTTAAGCTTCGATGTTTTTTTTAGTGAAATTGTTTTAGCTTTTTATACGCAAATTATTTATTTAAATGTAACTTTATTAGACCAAGAAACGGATTAAACAGTGTGGTTGAATTAATTAAGATTTAATTTAAAATATTTGAGCTTTTACCCTCACAATTCCGCACGGTTTGTAATTTGGGTCACATTAAACTTTAATTTTAAAGAACATACTCTGAACCGTTAAAATCACGAGTGCCTAAACATTCCATTAGTAAATTCTTTTGCATAATAAATAGACGGTAACAGTTTGGCGTGCATTAATTTAATTTTGTTGAATATGCTTGTAAACATTCTTTAATAATTTAAATTAAAGCGGGGGTTGAAATTTAAACTAATTACAAATTTATGTATTAAAGTTGGGCAGTCCTTTTCATTTATAAATTCTTTTTTTATATTTAATTTTTGTATTAATAAATTATGCGGTTTTGATTTTTTCACTTCGGGACTATACCATTCTATTATAGAACTTAAATACATTTCTTGTTGTAAATCTCTTCGAATAATAAGAACACTTTGTCTATGTACTCGTATTTCCAAATAGTTACTAAGCAGAGTTACAGTAAACTCAAACACAGTTCTGTCAAAAATCTAAATCAGTGTAAATGAAAATTAAAATAAATGTTAAATCTGTTAAATAGTAATTGAATCCATAAGAAAATAACCACCCAGTGAATTTGAATCTTTCAAGTCAAGATTGTCTGTAATTTAATAAAATACGGTTCATGTACATTTATAAGTACCTAATAATACTGATACGATTAAATGCTCAAAACGTGCAATCACATTAAACGTTTATACTTTTTTATTGTTCAAAATCATTTGACACGAACAATTTTTTATGTAACCGCATTTATTTTAAGTATATACTAAAACTAAAAACGTATAAGTAGGTTTTATTCTCATTTAATTGTGCGATTTTATTGATGATATTTTATGTTGTATTTAAACTGTTTTTCATCACTTATTTATTTCCTACCAATGTGATTTGTTTCATTTATATTTTTTTTTACAAGAATTTAGTATGTACTTACATTTATTTGATAAACATATATTTTAAACTTGTATAATTGTATATTATATATACGACAAAAATAAATATTGTAATTTGTATAACGTGTTTTTCCTTTTCATTTTATAGCCGAACAGTATAATGGAGGAAACAAAAATCGTGCCACAAAATTCAAAAAACAAAATAACAAATCTGATTATTCAGAAACTATAGTTTTAATATCCTTTAAAACTTAAATAGGAAAAAATGAAGAAGAATGAAGTGTTATTAAAGAACAAATTGTGTTAATTTATTTAGAGAACGGTTGAAACTATTATCAGCAAATTTGGACACAATTTAAAGAAACTATACAATTTTTTTTTACAATCTGCACAATAAATTTGTGCAAGGTTTTACTTTGAACTCAAACGATATAGATTAGCCTTACCGTCACCGTAAAATGTTTTGGAAACGTATTGAATCTCTACTCAAAAGTAAGTAAATCGCTTTCACTGATATTTTATTTATTTATTTATTATTTTACATCAAAGTTTCGTTTGTTTTCGTACATAAATACAATATACATATTTTTACAGGAAGCTTTGTTTTAACAATGTAATGATAAGATTGAACCCATCAGGCAAATGCTATTTATCAACCCATCCCATGAATTTGAATAAACCAAGAATTAAATATTTTGACTATAATTATTATCTTGTTGTAACCATTTTTGTGATAGTTATTTTCGTTATGATTTATTTCGTTTTTGATTTATAACAACGAATAGAAAAACTGTATAAGTAAAATTATAAATTTTAAACCGAATACAAAATTATTTTAACGGTTTTTCGGAAACTGCATTATCATTTCTCAAAAATATACTCAACACTTCATAATTTCGGGACCGTGGTGACTTTATTGTTGACACAAACCAGTCAAAGTATTTTTCGCTTTCAAAATACACACATTGATTGAATCTTCGAAAATGATGATTGCAATTGAAAATTACATAATCATTGTTTTCTAGAAAATTGTTATTAATTTTTATTTGAGAAAAAGGATTAGGTAATAGTAGTGCAATTTCAAAGGTACACAAAGAAATGGGTTGAAGCTCGAAACACTTATCTAAGTAAAATTTATTTATTTTTATTATTTTATTAAACTAATAGAATTAAGAAAAAAATTTAATATATAATTAAAAAATTATTTCGTTTCACTAATAATTGTTTTGGTATGATTTCCAAGATATAATATAGTTTTTACTTTAATATTGTACTGAATTATTTAAATTAAACAATAGTCTCATTCAAAAATTAAAAACGGATTTGAAAAACTAATTTGTAATTTTTATAAACCATGCAGCAACAATTAAATTTAGATAATTCATCAAATTTAATTGATAATAAAACGATAAAAAATGAATGTTATATTATAAGTATTTTTGATCGATATTTACCTGGGCATATAACTGTACATAATAAAATAAAATTTTGATTTGACTTAAATTAAATGGTAAAAAAATATAATTTCTTTACACATTTAAGAACACAGTTGTCTTTAAGTTTATTATTCCCAACATGTTTATTATAATTGCCGCACATATTTAACCACATTTTTGGTGCGTGACAACATTTGACATTTATTTAAACATTAGGATTTAGGACAGGCAATATTATATAGCTTATAGTAGCTACCACAGAGCTCATAGCTACGAACATATTAAGTATGTCGTTACTTTTAAAGGTTTGAGGCTTTAGGGGTTCATTGACCTCGGATTGTGGAAGTCAATTTTTCATTTTTATTTTTGAAATGATCATATTATTGTAAGTGGCTCATTTTGTATGCGACATTAACAATTACTACTTATTAGTCCTTCAGTTATCCTAATTTTAATAAATCGCTCTTGTAAATGGATAGGAAATAATTCAACTTAATATTCTTAATTGACATATTATTCTGACAGACATGTATAATGTACACAGTTAAAACTAATTTCCAAACAATGGTTAAATGCAGCAATATCAAATTCATTAGGTAAAACAATATCCAAATTTTACCTATTTCAAAAATACAAACGTATCGAGTTTCTCAATTCATTGCTATTTGAAAAAGAATACTTTTTTTTTTGTATTACAGGTTCTTAGTTATATCCGAAACTTACATAATTATTCAATTATAAGTTTTTTCTTATTTTCCATACCCTATAATAAAGAAATCGAAAACGCTTCGTCACGCAATTGTTTGTGCATGCAGGCAAAAGCATTGTACGTAATTTAACCCTGTGGGGGGAAAAATACATACCGAAAGTTTTCACAATTGATTGAACTTGATTGAAAAAATAAAACCAGCAAATGCAAAACATCAAGGGTTGGGCAATGGGCAATGACGTTTGCAAAAAAAAAAAACGATTTTTTCTTTCATACATTTTAAAAGCACACGGTCTCGGGTAAATGTTAAGGCATAAAATGGCGGTGATTGATGTAGAATATTTTTGACCTTGAGCGACCTATATTTACTGAGTTTTCGGAAAGAATCGCTTTCACGGTTGGTTGTAAAACAGATATCGAATCTTTACAGGTGGTTGAGCACTACAACATTGGCGTGGGTGAAATTCCAAAGTGTTGGACGGTAAGTAACTATATAATTTAAAATAGTAAAAGCCGGAATTTATGTAAATGATAACAATGGAGAAAATATGAACAACAGTTATTTTCTTTTAATTAACTGCTGATGTAAAAGCCTTTTACGGTGGCAATTAATCCAAAATATAAGCACACAATTAGATTAAATCAGCTTTTGGCTTTTGGTGCGGGATTAAAAGCAGGGCCGTTTCTGCTACGAGTATTAAGTGGATCCTTATACACAAAACAGGTGGCTTCGCGTTCTATTTGTTAGGTGCTTTATTATTCTATGCGCCTATTATTTCATAAAACGATGTTATGCCATTTGTTAAAAGTCATAACACGCAATGCCGCACCGACCAGCCGCAGCAACAGCTCTCAATAAGGCATGAGGGGGTGGACGCGTCATTGCATGCTCCCTAAAAATGAACATTTACTTTCTGTATGAAAATATTAAATATGGGCAGGCTGAAGCGCTCCCACTGCAGATTCTCTTCATCATATAATAAAACAATTTCCAATTCATGCTCTGAGGCAAGACGTTGATATGATAACAATGATGATGATGACGGATCGGCATGCAAAATGCAAACGACTGACAATATATATGGGCTTGGTAACGTTCATACAGAGACGAAACAAGATACATTGCATGAAATATATTAAAATCAACAGCTGCTTTGGGCATTTTTCTTGCATTAGTCGTTAAAAGTTATAAGGAAGATATTTTCCTTCCTCACAAATTGTTCGTTTTGTATAATTTCATGATCCAATACAAGCTTTAACATTGAATGCGACCTCAAGCTTTAAAGTACCTCTATATGTAATTGTTATTGGCATAATATTCCCCTTGTTTTGATGAACCAATTACGGTGTCAGTCAATCGACACAAAACCTGACGCACCCGCTCTACATGAGAAATCACCCCAGTGTGCTTAGGCGAGCCGCACTGAACCGTTTTGTACCTCATCAAATCTGTAGCGCGATGGAACACTTTTTTTTTTGTTCGCGCCCCCTTAGTGTTAGGGGCGATAAGAGCATTTTCACGTTTCACTAAATTTCACCCATGGACTCCGTGGCCATTAATTTCCTCCGGCCATTGCGGATTCATGCAAAGTAGGTCGCGTGGGAGTCGATTGTATAGTTTGGTGCCCACATGCAGCCGGGGTTTTACATACATATATACATATATCTACCTGTATAAGCATAATCTTTTTGGGAGGCACGCGGTGTGGCGCGGCGTGAAAGCACCCAACACAATGATGGTCATGCGAGCTGGCTTTGCATTGTGTTTGTTGTACATGTTGCCTACATTTGGCGTTTCCTGTTTTGTGTGGCGGCCGCGTGCTTTGATTCACCAATCGCCTAAATGTGTTTTGACTGTAAACAATTTGTTCTGGCTGCTGTGTATTTTCTTTTAGGTTTCGTTCAGGATTTAGCGGGCAAAAAAAAAAATAGTAGCTAAAATCTGTGGGTGAGGAGGTTGAGTGCATTATTTATTGTGTGGGTGGAGTTGGGAGTACGATATTTTGCTGTTTTATTTTTACCAATTGAGGTCTCTTGACATTTGATGCATTAGGCTTTTTTCTTGTGATTATTTGTGTAGGGCAACTTGTTACTTTATTTTATGTTATGTAATTTTGAGATTTATGTGAATACATATTAGGGGTAGTTTAAGTATGCTTAATGTGAAAATAATTTTGTTTGGACAATTTTTTGTTGATTGGTGTTGCTTTGGGAATAAATTACAAACAAAAATTAAATTCAAAAAGCATTAAGCCAGTAAAATTCAATATTTTTGTGAAAAAGGTTGTACCCGGAAATAGGAACGACTTCCTCAGATCTTTTGATAGCAACACAAAACTAGCTGCATGAAGCTTTAATCTTGATAATTATTTCATCACTATAATGATGATGACACCGTGACGTGGAAGGGATCGACCTAAATGTTTACTGGGTAGACTTTCAAGCCAGAAAAACATATATTAATATTTATTGCTGCTGATAAACTTTAAAGATAATTGTTGCCCTGGAAAAATGCGTCTTTTATGAAGGTCTCAATACAAAAATAGGAAAAACCAATTCCTGTTAAAAATGAAACAAATTTTGTAAATAAAAACTGTTTATTATACATAATAATTTTTATCATTAAATATCTCATAATTCGTACATATTTTAATTACTGTTTTTTTTAAAAGACTTTTTTTTTACTTATACTTACACACTATTGATTATCATTTGTTTCACTCTATTGTAGAAGTATTTATTTTTCGAATAAAGACATTTTCCATTATCATTCACTCTTTCATCACACGGTTTCTTTGACTCATTTCCTCTACACATCCATGAGCTTTTATTTTATTTTATTTATTTGTTTTTACAGAAATGGGGTTAAGCAAGTTCGTTGTTTTCTTTTTTTTTCTATAATAATATGTATTCATACATTATAATTAAACTCGCACACACACACACTCGCACATACATTCAAATGCCGCTTCAGTTTCGAAAACGGAAGTTTTGGAAAGAATTTTAATTGCAGAAAACAGTTTTGGAATAGTTTTTCTTTTGTTGTTTTTCATTTTGCTATTTTTAGAGGATGGAAATCAATTTTGGTAAATTGTACAATGAATTCAATTGAATGTTACTGTGGAGGGGGGCACTTATTAAATGAAAAAAGTTTTTCGCATGACCACAATCGAATAAAGGACAGTGGCCAGTGATGGCTATTGGAATTGGAAGGAACAAACTATTTCAACTAAACCAGAAATGTTTTAGATTACAATTTGCAATTCGGGGTGCCTCCGTTTTGATGGTGCATCATTTTTTTGGGGGATACATTTATTTTGATATTAAAGTCAAATGATTAGGCAACGCATTGTTAGGTCTTTTTTAAAACACTAATTGCATTTAAGTTGTAATGTAATAGACCAGCATTGTGTTAATATTTCAATTTACTGATTTTTTTTCATTTTTAATTATTTATTTTTCTTAAAGAATTAACACAAACGAACAAACGATGACTATTATGTTTAGTGTGCTTTCATAACAACATTTGTATTTTATATCCATTTACTTTAAATTAAAATTTAAAAACTAATAAATCGTGGCAATAACTATTTGTTATGGTTTAATTGATATTATTTGAGGGAAATTTATTTGTATTTACACTGATTTAAATTGTATCACTGTACTGATTTTACATAATTTTTAATTATTTAAATTTACACTATTATTTATATAAAATAATTGTATACCCCTTACCATTAGTTCAACAGATAATTTAGTCAACAATGCAATTGAATATGAATCCAAGTTAATTTATTTTCCGCAGTATTTTTGTTTTCCAAACACACTTTGTTTGTGGTAGTGTATTTAAATTGGATTAAACAAGGTTGTCTATAAACTAAAAAAAATCCTTTTTTATAACTATGTATTTTTACTTTGGTTTTCAAATTTTATCAGTATTCTTTTTTCAATGAATTAGATTTTGAAAACAATTGCATATCTATGTTCCAAGACATATTTTCACCTTTTTTTATTTGAACTATATTTAATTAATATTAATTTTCGCTTGTGTTAAAATATCCCTGTTATTAGTAATTGAAAATTTTTAAAATGAAATTCACTTTAATCAGAAATAAATTTATAAAAATTATATTTACTTCGGGGTAAACCCTATTCAACAATAACCATTGATATTTAATTGGACATTTCTACAAATTAATTGGGCATTGACAATATGAATTGTTTATCAGTTCCATTTACTAAAATTTTTTGCCAAATTCACCAACAATTTCTGCCAAAACTCACAACAAAACCAAACATAATTAGTACAATATGTCCATAAATAATGCATAATTGATTCAATTTAAAAAAAAATTTTGCAAACACATTAACAATAACAATGCCAATAAAATTTCCCTTAAAATAATTATTTTGCATTGAAGTTTTACTGAAAAATCTAACAATTCAGTGAATATAATAGAAAAAACGCAATTACCCATTTTTGCTTTTATGTTAAAAAACAACTATAGTTCTCATTGAACCATCCAAGTATATTTATTCAGTTAGCATGGTGATTGGCGACGATATTGTCGGTGTATTCTCCAGAACTGGGTGAAAAACTTGATATCAAAACAAACTGAGTCTCAGTAACATTTTTCAAATAAATTGCAATTGCATTCAGGTATTGAAACATGATGACAACTTTTTCCAGACGATTGCTATCATTTGATCACAACCACATAACTAACTACATGTCAACGTATATATCGAATAGGTGCAACATTCAAAGAAATTCACATCAGCATCAACAAATGTGTTGAATCCGAATTGAAAATCAGTTCATTTTCAGGAAAAAAAGACGATCGAATCGTTATCAGCAAAAGGTATGTGTTAAGTTTTCCCAACCACATATCAACTTTAAACAAACTATTTGAGTTCAAAGTTTGGTGCTTTCGAAAAAGTTGTACAGCTGTCTATTTACAAGACTATTTCTGAGTAGGTTCGAGTATATACTTGGTATGCCTTTTGTAAATTGATTTGATGGCTTAAACTTACTTATTGCATACGCCCGCCCATAATATACAACATATTGTGTGTATATTTGTGATTTCATCTAACCGAACCGAGCTGATTCGAGGAAATTAGTTTCGTTGAGTTAAAACCTCAGTGTACCGAGTACGTGTGCTGATACAATATCAAGCGGAATGGAATTTAATTTGGAGGACGTACTCAAACCACATTTTATATTCACATTTATATGGCTCACGACAGGTCGAATGACAGAATTGAACATTTTGCATTTAATTTAATATTTTATTTTCATACTTTTCCAGAAATAAAAATAGGTTCAAAATACAAAATTTATTCTAATGCACGTGTATTTAAAAACAAAGAAAAACGGGTCATGAATGATGCCAGGAAATTGCGCCATCACATATAAATAAAGTATTGAAGCAAACATTACGTTGGCGTATGAAAAACGCTGATATTTGGACGTCAGCAAATGTAAGCTTCAAATGTCGATATCATCCATGTTATGTGAGACTCATCATGAGATTGACGAGTCTATATAACACTTTGTAGAAGAGGAGGGGAGTTGAAGAAGGAAGCCGTTACACAAGTGCAATCGATAGTCTGCCTACAGAGCTAACTGAAGAAAACGGGCTAATGTACTGTTCTCCATGTATTCCATATTGAAGTCGAGTACCTATCATATTGTACTTTAATATATGTACAACAACTCAGTTTTGTATTGCTTTTTTCATTAGTTTTTTTTTATCATTTAAAAAACGTCACAACCGCATATTATAATATCTATAATTAATCAATAGTTCTACTTTTTTTTGTTATATTTTGTTATATCCTTTAAAGATTAGGTATATTTATATTACGTTATGGTAGAAAATGAATTCAAAACAGTCAATTTAATTATAAACCATAAAAAAATAAAACCCCTTTAAAAACACAAGCACCAGCGACGTTTTGTCTAACAAAAAAAAACCCCAATAACATTTAAAAACGCTTTATTTTACTTCTGTACGTCTGTTGGCCAGAATCTAAGTTCGGTAAAATCGACCTCGGTTAAACCGAAGTCTCCAATTCTTGTCAACAAAAGCTGTCCTTTGGCTGGGATTCTAAATATAATGCAGATAAATGATGCGGTGGCAGGGGATGATGTTGATATCCATTATTCGTCTCAACCTCAGTCTGATGATATTCCTTTTTCACGTAACGTCGTCTCCTTGCACACGCCGCCATCCCCGCTGCCAACGACAGCAACAGGGTTAAGAATGCCGCCGAAAATGCGACATGCAATGGCGACAGTGGTGGCGGTGCATCACAAACCTTTGGATCCTCATCCTGTCCAGATGGACAATGTACCTTCCCATCACACCATAGCTCTGGTGCAATACACGCCCTCAACTCGGAGCACTTATTTGGACAATCAGTCTCTGGGAACACCTCCATCCACGAGAACTTAAAGTCATTCATTTCGGAACCGGGTCGCCACGGTGATCTAAACTCAATCACAAGATTCTTAGACAACTCAATGGGTGTGAACTGATCTATACTGTCCCATCCATCTGAATAAGCGACTACATCCGGTCCTGACGGACACAAGTCGCGTGAACGATCGGGGAAATTAGTGGAATAAACTGTTACACGGGAGTCCGTGGGGCACGGTGGCACTGAGTGTAAAAATGGGGGCATCCAAAATCCCTTCATTTTAAGGACTAAAAATCCATCAGTTTGTGGTTGCAGCAACCAGGGTTGGATAAGGGGTGCACATGGTTGAGGACTGAGAAGGCCTTCTCCACTTAGGCCACGCAATCGTCGTTCTTCCCAGTCAACCGGACAGTTGTCCTTGATAAACTCGTAACGACCTTCGAAATAAAAATCACGAAAATCTTGATCGATTTCCATGTCGTACGTTGTGAAGCGAGCTTCTACTGTGCTGGCGGCCATCGGGGCCAAAGTTAGGGAGCCGGAAATGTCTGAGCAAATGCAATCACGTGGTAGTGGGGAAATGTCATGCCATGGCACCTCGCTGATGCGTAGCTCAGAGGTGGGACCATTTGAATGTTCGCAGTGCCAACGACCTGAAGTCTTTTGGACGTTTTGGCAGTGGCGTCCACCGAAGCGTGCTCGTGTAAAGGTCAATCTGTGCAAAATAATCATTTTGATTGTTTTCTGATTTTAGCAACATTAAAATATTTATTTTTTTAAAACTTTAAATTGTTCAATCTGTTATGTTTTTAGCAAAAAAATTAAATATAAAAATATGAACGGAAGACTTACCTCACTGTTTCATCAGGGTTCGCCTCAAATCGAATAACACACGATAAATTGGTGGCACCACCTCGGCCAAACATAAAAACATTTGACGGGGATCTAAAAATACCACGTGACGCCACCCGAGATCTGCTTAATTGGGAATGAATAAAATTATTAGGTCACACAAAATCGTTGATGCCTACAAGCCGATAAAACCTAAACAAACATTACCTGTAAACTCTATCACAAGATTTAGATTGAAATTGAACAAGTGCTGCCGGCTCCGGCATTGATTTGGAGCCACTATTTGGCTCAAGTGGGGCCCCACCCAGTGACACATCAACAAATTCGTACTGCAATTTAAAGGCTGATGACGGGCCATAAATTTGTTTCGAACCAATCGGATTTGGATGGTATTCAATGGTTAAATCCGATCCAGTTGACAGATAGCTTTCATCAGTGGAGCACGGACGTGCCTCTTTTGTAATCAAAGAGCGTGAACACAATTTGGGCACATCCTCGCGGCATATTTCAGCCATGAGTGAGGCATTTCTGAAATTTTCCCCCATCGCGTCATCTGTGTAGAGAGAGTTTAACCAAATTGATACATTAACCCGATTGTAATTAATATTCAGTAAATTGAGCAGCATATAGGGAACATAAAATATCACCACACGTACCAGTTTTGTTGCCTGTCCGTAATTTGCCATCCCAAATTCTCAGCTGTGCCGAACACTCTGATGGTGAGTCAAACGTGGATTGATCCAACGATGAATGATATTTGATAAATGAAATCCAAACAATTTCATGACGTCTCCCCTGGAAATTGTATTTGCACACAGTCTCCGGTGGCAAAGTATGCTTTGGGCTCTCCAACTCACCGGAAGCACTCTCAAAGACGCTCAACAAAAACTCACAATTGCCCGATTGACGAGTGTACGTTTGAGCGTTTGCATTCACAAGCAGCACTTGCACCTGCAACTCAAAGCCCAACAAAAAGGACACTGGCACTGGGTGATAGAGGCTGTCAAATGGTGACGTGCGAAACTCGATGAGCATATCAGATCCACTTGAGATAATCTCCTGCACAAAATCACCACCACACAAGCGTACCAGTTCGGGAAACGAAGATGTCTTCCCATCATAAATTGACATGTAATCTTGCATTGCATCGCATCTTTCCCAAAGCCTATAAATTTACCCCAAAAAAATATAATTAATGTCGAAAACTTTCACCCTCGCACGTACACAAAAGGTCAATACTATTTGCAAAATTATGCCTAATCACTGAGAATTTCGGTCGAATCATCATCAAACAAAATCATACCTTGTGCTCCGTGATTGTCCATCTTGCTCCGTCTGGACTTCCTGTTCTTTGATGTGAATTTTCTGTCCATCCGGCTGTCGGACGACCAGCATTGCATGCATACCAGGAGGTGGAGGCGGATGATGGATGTGATAGCGACATGTCAAATTACGCGGATATAACCCAGGAAAATTTGGCGACCTTATGCGACAGGATCTGTACATGCGATAAGATAGATTGAAATGGCAGAATATGAAAAATAGCCATCCAATTTTTTATCTAGTTATTCGACGAGACGCGACATAGCGCGGTGTTGCGGTGGTGGTGGTGGTGGTGGTAGATATAAGGGAATAGGGGGAAAATAGAGATGATTGGGGGGGGGGGGGGTAAACATGGGTGTCATTCATAGACATGGTTGTGAATGTGGATATGCGAAGAGATACAAATCAATTTCAATAAAAATTACCTTCGATCACATCCGTAAACGTTTTTGCTGCAATAAGTGTCGGCAACATGGTCGCCAGTCCACACGTCGCTGTCAAATCTGCGAACATTTGCGGACAAATATTAAGGCCGTAATATGTATTCGAATACACGGTACATGCAGGAGTTTAAGAATTGGGTCAATATATGTTGTGTACTGTTTGGATGATGGTGTGTATAGTTTGTGGTCCACATACTCGTGTGTATTTGAAAGGGACTGTCGTTATTGGCAAACCTGTCATGTACAGAGGCGATTGTTTTCATGGATTGATTTTTTCGTGTGCCTACACACTCTTTTGTGCTCTCGCCTAATATATAGAAGTCGTGTAAAAATTCTGTCTTATTATTTCGCTGTTGTAATATATTTTATGGGCATGAAATACCAAGAATTTTTGCTGATAATAAGTATTCTATAGATGGGGCTGGCTGGGTGGTAGGCACGCATTATTTTCAAGTCTGCATGATTGGTCTGTGCTTTTTTAAAAAAGTTTCTCTGTCGTACATATAAGCACGTACACCGTTTCCTTTTCGTATATCATAAATTTTATAACACACCGGGTTGGGAATTCTCGGGAAAAGTATTTCCGAAAAAAAACGTTATTCGCATTTCTCGCATGAAAAATGGGCTTAATTTGTTGAAAACAGAGCTTTTCTTGGAAGTTTAATCAGTTCTAAGGATTAAAAACAGAAGTAAGTACATTCTTATGAAACTGTAATTCAATTTTAAGAGAAATGTTGCGTTTGTTGTGCATTTCTGAGAGACAAATCTTTTATTGAAAGCTTTTGGAAGTACACATACTAAAACAGTGAAGTTTATTGTATTTAAAAAAATTACGTATGAAAATATTTTTGAATTTTTAACCAGATTTTTTTTGTGATTTTAAAGCAACCAAAAAAAAACGCTTAAAATGTTGATACCTTCCTAAAGGACTTCTTTCACCTAAATTAATATTTTTAAAGACAAGTGAAATTTCTATCGTCCTTAATACATGATTAAAATTATTTAATTAGAATGAATCTCCATTATTTTTTTCTTAAAAAAAAAAAAATTCATATATTCTCCCAGATGACGTCACAATGCACAGCTGTCAAGCAGACATTTACTTTTGGATCATGTCCTTAATCGTTATGATGATATTTCACATTGAATCACTCAGTAAGTTTTAAGCTCTAGTCCCAGGTATAGAATTTTTTTTATATTAAATAACAAGAATAAATACAGCGATGTTGGGAAAGAAATAAAACCAGGAATTACAGGAATTTTTAATTCTGAGCCAAGTGGTTAAATAATGTGGTTAAACGTGCTACAATTAAAATTGTTTTGCGTTCGAATTTTTAAAACAGCTTTCAATTTTAAATTCAACGAACGAATCTCAATAGACATTGTACTGAAAACATCAAGAATTCAACAAAATTTTATGAATGAGCTGTCATAAACGGGTATTTTTACTCCCAACCTTTAATTTGTTGCAACAAATAATTGCAAATTCATTTCCAGTTAGGGACAATGAATAACGAAATATCCCATCTGGAAATTTCCGAAACTTTGAAAATTCACCAAAACAAGTATACCAATCACTTCTCATGTAAAAGTTTTAAATCATTTAATTTTTTCAAACTTTAAACTTCTCATCATCACAAACAATATGCATAAATTAATTAAAACACACAACACATCCTTCCACAACAATACATTCAAGTGTAACTGTATTGCATATTACACATTCATTATATTGAAAATTACCTGAGACGTGCGTCAGTTTTGCGTAGAAACTTGTATGTCAGCTTAAATGCAAAGTTATCGTTCATCTCTGGCTGTGGCTGATGCAGCTTCTGTATGTCGAGCGTTATATTGATGGAGCTGGTTTCACTGTAGTAGACATTGTAGCCCCATGCATTGCCACACCACTTACCACCCACATCGGGCAGACCCAGCTCTTCGATTGTCATAAATCCATCGGGGCAGCCGTTTTTTGTGTACGAGTTAAATCGGCCGACATTGAATTGATCGATATTTATCTAATTAAATAGAGAAGCAAAGGGAAAACTCAATTTTAATTGAATGCTGGCATGGTGTTGGGTGTTGGGTGTTGGGGAGGGGGCGATTTATTTTGTGTGTGTGTGTATGTGTTATTGTTTCGCATGCGAGCTTGCTGCATGTAGATTTTGTTATACGAATGTTGAGTACATATTCGTGTAATACAATAAAAGGATATAAATTCAATGAGTTATCGGTATACACGTCGAGGAATAATACTGTTATATCGGTTTAAATGTGCTGACTGCTGAATAAGCTCTGTTTTATCGATTTATAAGTATTTTATTTGGGGGTGGGGAGTTTGCAAAATTATTTTTTAATGAAGTTGAATTATAATAAAATTTCCTGAAATCTGGTGCTTTCTGTTATATTTATGCATGCGTTAAAATGCGTTGCAATTGAAAGCCACATTAAAGCTATTTGCTCAACCCGCTCACTCTGTGTTATGGCTTTTGAATTAAGATCAAGTCAACGACTTAAGATTTGAAAGTACGTACTACACTTGAACTTAAGTGCCGATTACCTTACATTTTATGGCTGTTAATATATTACTCCCTCCCCCACACACGCTCGCACACAAACACACATTCATATATTGAGAGTATTCGCTTTTATTAACTGATTCGGCTATTAATCTTTCACTCCTCGCTCACTATATTGAAGCCATGCGAAAATGGGTAAATTTTATTATGGGAACGCGCATTTGGAATATAGGCCGATATCCTCGCAACTACACATACGAGTAATGTGAAATGTATATATTGAGGAAACAATTCGGAATATCACGATGCTCCACATAAATTGAATTACACTTTTCTCTATAATGTATGCTTGTTTATCTTTCCCTTCCACACACACATTAGAGTCAAGGCATGTGATTAAGGGGCATAACATATGCTGTTACTCTCCACTTAAAGCAACGATATGAGACCATGCGGATGCGGAAAATAATACATGCTGAGTAAAATAACAAGCATCAAGCTTGAACTGTGTTTTGGTGCCTTTAACTATAAGGGATGACTGGTCCTCATGCATTATGGTGCGATGGTGGAAAACATTTAAAGTTATTTTCTTGTGATCATGCACACAACGTGTACCTTTTATGGGTACATTTTACTTGTAAGCTGAAGCTCCAGCCTCACTTCATCGCATATAAAATAAACGAACATCCAAAGATTGAGTTTAAAAAACCAATTTGTATGTATTGAACATCACTTAGGGGTGGGTACTTTGAGTACTTAAACTCAATGTGCAACTCACCGCTGTAATTTTTTTTTTCTTCTGTACCCGTACATGTGGTTGGCATGCAAGAGCAGCGACTGTAATATACATGCGAAGCTTTTAAAATCAACTTCCAGGTGCTCAATTTAAGCTGTCGAAAAATTGCGGTAGCCGTGTGCGGTTGTGCAATGCTGTTGGGAGTGGGTGGATTTTTTTTTTCTATTCTCCACCACTTTTCTCTTTTTTTTTTGTTGGTGACGCGCTATGGTACCAGAAAAGAAACCATGTAAGCTTTCTCGTCCGCCGTCGTGCTTTGCATTTCAAATTTGCATAATGCGTACTTACAATCTCTTGTTAAAGAATTTAAAACTTTCTCTCGCTTCACATATTATTCGGAAAGTAGTTGTTGATGAGATTATTTTCACCCTGAACAGGTTGTCGTAGTTTTGCTGTGCTTTGTGCTGTGCTACAGCGCAGTACTCCACAACTGCACCCGCACACGTTGATGGGCGCTTATTTGTGTTTAGACAAAATCGGCAAGTTTAATTAACTTATATCTTCAACATAAAATAACGCCAACAAATACACGTGCGGAAATGATTATCAGTGGAAGTTATGTATATAGTGGGACATTATGTGCTTGAACTTTATACTTTTGTTTAGTTTTCCTGAATTAACACACACACACACAAAACTATAACCATGTTACAATAACAACTCAAGTGTACAGTACATTAAAGTCGATGGGTTGCATAAGCGGCTAGTGACATACAGTGCCGCAGTCACACAAACCCAGAGTAGCTGTATATTTGGTCATGGCATTGGCCTGATGTACAGCGCTACATTGTGGGCGAGGTGCAGGGTAGAAAGGATGGGTGTGAAAGGCACCCAAAGGCAGCAATATAGGATGAGTGTTTATATTTATACAGAGATATATTTATATTCCCAGTTGCTCGTCCGCAAAACTTTGTACAACTCGATGTTGTGTTTTCAACGATTTTCTAACGACATTAGGGAGTGACAATTTCGTGAGGCCACTCCTCACTATGTACACCCACACGCAGTGGAAGCGCAAAAAAGTGACCCCACTCTGTGCACAACCACCCCCCCCCCCCCCAAACCCCCTTCACAGTGTATTGAAATTTTGGACACAGTGAAGATTTTAATTAATTTTATTGCAATGCATAAAAAGATGGTTTTAATTTTAACTCAAATATATGTATGTAGAGCGTGGAAAGGGGTGGGATCGTCATGTGCGGTTCTGTGCGACTATGTCTTCTGGTCGTTTCAAGCACATCTTTTTTCCCCAAATTTTTGGGTGGCATTTTTTTTACCCCCAAAACATATAATACTTCATCTGCTTCGCTTTCGTTCAACGCACATAGTCAACTTTTGCGAAACTTTTCTTTTCTCTGCAGAAATATTCAATGCTCTATGCTGCGAATAACCAACGTTCATACATATTTATGCTGGGTGATTTATTGAAGTTACATAGACTAATGGTAAGTTTTTTTTTTGCCCTCTGCTATTTCAAGATGAATTTAATATATAATACAACGAGTTGTATATTCATGCGGGTATATATCGTTGCCCTTTCAGGGGAGAAAAGTATACGTGATAGCACTGCAGTTGCTTTATTTATAACAAAAACTGCATTTAGTAAATTTTCATGCATAAAATGAAAGAAATATTATGTAGCTGGTAAAATAATACAACATTATGTGGAATCCCAGTGAATTTGTACATGTGCTTAGCATAATTCTTGATGTTATTATTTTTTAAATGCAATCTATAAATGCATGTATTAGGAAATTACATTCAATAAAACAGAATTTAAATAACGTTTTGCTGGGATTTTGATGTGTTTTAAACTTTTGCATAAAAATATTTGCATTGTATAATCCCTAAACGCTTTCACTCCAAAGAGTAAAACCATTTTTAACGTTTTTTTACAATCGTATTTGTTGTTTTTCTGTAATTATGTGTAGTTAGTTACATTGCTATAATTTATAAATGTTTTCAGGATCAAATTAAATTATTCATGTAAGTACGCACATATGTTTTTCCCACACAAAAATTTATCGTAAAGGTTTCACTAAAACGATTAAATTTATTTTTATAGGCTGCTGTAATTAATTCGGCTAATGCCTTGTTTGGTCTTACCCCGTATACGGAGAACCGTATGTGGTATGCATCCCATTCCCCGGAAATGCGCCCAGGGGAAAAATAAAATTTATTTTTTTACAATTTGTAAAGTTTTAAAACAATTTCAAAGTAATTTGCCATCAACTAAAAGGGAGCAACTAGTTATTTTGGGTAAATGTTCTAGTCGTAAATATGTTGTAAAATTGAGTTCAAAGAATCAACACAGTTGATTGCAAACTGTTTAAGTAAATAAATCCATTTTTTGCAAAGTTAAATATTTAATTTCTTGACATTAAAATAATGAGTTTTTTTTTTGTATGCAATGTTTCGACAAGACGTGAAAGCTTTAACACAAACTACATTGCAGGTAGTGCGAGATGTAAATGTATATGCTACTGTTGCTTAGCTACAACTTAAAGAATGTTTATCTGAGATTTATGAATTGCGGACTTGAAATTTTTGAATTTTGATCACGAATTTTGGATCAGTTTTTGTCGAGAGTTTTTATTGAGATTAGATTGTAGAAGATTATAATACCCTAGAATCAAGACTGTAGAACAAAAAATTTCATTATGAAAATGTGACCCTGAGTTTTCGAATTTTGACCTTGATAATGGTTAGAAAATGTTATAGTAATGAAAAAAAAATTAAAAATATTGAATGCTTCTGAGGTATAAAAGTATGACCTTGAATTTTAAATTTTCGACTTAATAATGTTTAACAAACTCTTACATTTATTTAAATTCTATATTATTTAAGGTTTAGGATTTATAGAAAGTTTGACCTTGAATTTCCGATTTTGACCTTGACATGTTCAGTAAAGTTTTTTCTTTTATTAAATACTATATATTAAATTATAAAATTCTTTATCGAGACATGAACTTATTAAATGCCTTAAATGTTGAGTTGCATCAGAAAATCCTTAGTTTTTACGCTGGAGAGCATTTATGTTTTATTTTGCACCTCTGAGTAGTAAAGCGATTCCCCACAAATAAAACAATTCTCACTTTTTGTCAGTAAAATACGACAAAAGTAAAAAAAACAAATTCCGATAAATGTGCGACAATTACTGTGAAGAATAAAGTTGGACATGCGAATTGCCGCAAATTAATAAATGCCACGATATCATGCAAACGAAATATTTGCCGTACTTTGTAAATTGTACAATTGTCGATGACAACCAGCTTTCATGCAGTCACGAATGAAATACGCACATTGAATGCTTTTAAGCTCTTATACCGAAAAAGTTTCAGTTTCCAGGGATTAAGTATTAAAAACAGACGGAAAGAGTTTTCTCTCTGATTTTCAGCAAATAGATTTCTGTTTCCGTTCACTTTATGTTTTGCCACCTTCGTCACCACTACTTTCACCCCCTTTCTCAATATAATATACGAACGAGATATGTCTGTGCATTTTATATAAGCCGTTCAACCATGTATACAATTCCCTGGTTCAATGGCAAAAATACGAAAGCACACACAGAATGCGCAAAAACTGTTAAACATTATAACTTTGCAGTCGTTTACAATAATTATATTCGCAAACTTTTCTTTTTTTTTGATGGTAAACTTGTGAACACTTGAGAAATTATAGGCATTTTATCTGCAAATATACTCCAAAAAGCGAGCGCACAGAATCCCGAAAATATTCAGCTACGCGTTGTAGAGGTGGTGGTTTTGTCCCTGCGAGGGATGGGGGCGGTTCGGAGGAGGTTTGCCTGGTTAAGATATGTATTTCAGTTAAGATGATGTTTTGAGGGAGCGGGTACACAATTCGGCAATTCTCCTGATAACACCAACACTGTGCGAGTTGTGAATTATTTCGTCGGCATCTGTGTATGAAATTTATAA
The DNA here is from genome assembly GCA_963854165.1 of Sylvicola cinctus. Taxonomy (NCBI): domain Eukaryota; kingdom Metazoa; phylum Arthropoda; class Insecta; order Diptera; family Anisopodidae; genus Sylvicola; species Sylvicola cinctus. The sequence continues at coordinate 46,834,840 of OY974082.1, forward strand.
ATTGAAGATTGCAGTTTGGAAACATTCATGACAAAACTTATGCCATTTTCAATAAAAGCTCGCATTGTTGGAGAACAAAAAGGCACCCAAAATTGAACTCCTTTCATAGAGGAGGTGGCAAGAAACGATTTACAAATGTATATACACAAAATAATGTACGCAGTGTTGTGTGAAAATATGAGTTTTATGCAAAGTGCGTTAGATGTACATATATGAAGATAATAACTGAAAACGAACGACCGTGTGCTACAATTCCACATGCGAGGAGTGCTATCTCATAAACACACACACACACACACACATATGGAGGAGGGTGGGTCGTGGTAGCACAAGCGGACTTGACGCTAATGAGAAATTACACGCTTGGTAGTTTGGTTTTCATTAAATACCCAGTAATTGTCTTTTGACGAGCGTGAAGTACCCCATTGGCGAGCGGTGGTCTGGACGCTTTTTCAAAGCACCGTCCACTTTAACGCGGTGTATCATAACACAATGCTGCACACGTATAAGTTTACATTCAACGTTACCGTAACGATTCTTGCAAAATAACAAATGTGGTTCGGGTCATTTTAATTGCTAAACGAGTATTTATTATATATATTTAAATGACACAAGGTTTGCACAAGGTAATAAGGGGAAACGTCGATAAATTTGCAAATTCATGGTCAATCAGTGAATGCGGAGAGATGGTTAAAAGCTTAATTGGAAAAATCAATGAGAGGGGTGTTGCTGTGAGGGTGCATATATTAAATGTGCTTGTATAATAACACTGTGGAATATGTAAACATTGTCTCAATTTATTGTATGAAAACGAGTGCCATGTTGCCTTGTAACGGTACATCTAATTTAGTGGAGAAATGTAAACTTGAGTTATGAAAATGGGGAATAAACCAGCGTGACTTTTTTAGTTAATTTATGACATTATTAATGTGTAATTTATTAATGGCACAACGTGCAATAATTTTTGTTTAATTTTAAATGATTTACGTTATAGATAGTCGCGTTCTATTTAAATTTCATTTATTTTATTTTGAAATTTTATATGCTGTGCGACAACAAAATTAACCTCTCTATTTACTGAGGTTTACTCATCGGGTATATTAGCTACTCTAGTCGCAAAGAATCGGAACAAAAGAATCTGTTTTTCAATTAAAGGAAAACCGAGATTTTCTCAGCTACTGTCAATAATCTAATTGGTTTGCAATTTATCATTGTGGTAGTTGCGATTGTCATATTAATTAATACGTGATAAAAAAGAAAATTCTAATCTATAAAATAAAACATGTCAACCAAGTAAAACATTATGGTAGTAAATTTTTATCAAATGCATAAAATAAATGCAGCTTTTAAATACTGCGAGCACTGACATCAAGTCAACAACATGGCATAATTCCCCTGCAAGCAATTATTAGAATTGAAAGTTCATTCATATGTACAAGAAAGACGCAAGACATTCTTGTCTTTACCAAAAATACATTTTCTCGGTAAGCACATTGTTCTGAATCCACGCATCAGACTGGAAATTCTGACAACCCGTCTCTTGTATCAATGCACATTGCACGTTCTTTTTCCTGTCGCTTTATATTTCGAACATTTTCAAATCCCATAAGAAACTGCAACAATGTGCAATGTGCATTTTGGTTTTCCCGCAGAATCGATAAGTTGCATGATTCATCCGCTTAAAGGCTTATTCCCTACAGTCAATTCACGCGATTTTCCAATTTATATAGCTTGAATGCAATTTGATACCTTGCATCCTGTGCAGCACATTTATATAGACGTCCCGGATATAATGCAACAGACAATCTCAACCGATAGATGCGTGTATATAAATTATTATAGAATTCTGCTGCAATTTCAGCTTTATGTACATTTTTAGCAAATTGCACAATTTCGATAATGTGCACAGTGCTTACAAATATGTTGCTGCAGCTATAATATCTTTGCATTGCGTTTCTGAACTTTCATAAGCGTATTACTTTGCAAGAATCCGCTTCAAAGTGTATAGACACAAGATCCTCAACATAATATTGCTTTATGTATGTTTAATGGGGGCGTCTATAGCGCCCACACATGCACAAACGGTATTTGGTCCTTCAACACATTACATCCCAAACAGAAATAGAGATGATCGCAAATCATTTTGCAGAAATGTGGAGAAAAACGCCATTATGCGATTCCCTTTGCACGAAGTGCGAGGAAAATTGCCACAATCCCTTATAGCCGGTGTGTGTTTTAAGCTTACAATGCTATGCTTACAGCTATGTCTAAATATAATGTGCGTGTATCGTTGAACGGAAACATTCACATTTACTTGTCTCATAACACGTTTCGAATTTAGACGCCTTTAATATTAATTCCAATAAAGATAAAAGCTGAATTTGAATCATGTCTATAGCACTTGTCTACAATTTGTGTATGCCATTCCGGGCTACACATTTCCATCACTACACCACCCACAATGCCAATGCCAGTTTCATCCCTGCAGTTTAATACCAAACAAAATCATCGCAGCCACCACAACCACCTCCACCATCATCCCCACAGCATCGATTCCGTACCGGCATCGGCATATATTTGGAGTATAAAAGCACCACTTAGAATCCTTATAAACGGAGCAATCTTTACCCAATCCCCTCTCATCACTAGTATTTGCCACCCCCCCCCCATCCCTCACAAACCCCCTCCCACACACACACACACACACACTTTCATACGTATAATCGTACTTTTCATTGGCATGTCGTTCAAGTCGCGCTCTCCCTGTATTTATACGGCGTATAAGGGTTTAAGAGTTGAGCTGAGTAGGTATATGGATTTCGAGTACTCGTATGTTGCTTTCATATTCGATGAAATTTTAGCAAATGTATAAAGAAGTAAATCACAAACGGAATGAGAGCAACTATGCAATATCGTCAAACTTAGACCGTTATGCGTACTTATGTTGATATACAAATATAGAATATGTATTTCGTTATAATACACACATTCATGCCGGCCTTGTGATTGCATGGGGATCGATAGAGGAATTCACTGTTTTGCTAATAGAATGCTTTTGCACCCAATCCATGGCATGGACGGTTACCCCACCCAATTCCCCCATACCTTTTTTACGTCCGTCTGTACACGAGTATGTGTATAAAGATTGAGAAGCGTTGAAAAGTTGTAGAGAGATTGTAGAGTTAGGAATTTTTAAATTAATTAATTAAAAGTTAACAAGAACTTGAGATAATGTCAGATAAATTGGGGATGAATACAAACGTTTGGGTAAAAATGTACATGTAAAAGTATAGATGCGAAGAAAAACCATCAAAGTCGTCGTCGCTATCATCCAGCACAATCAGACAAAACAAAACTAAATGTGAATACGTTTACTTGTGTCGCCATTGTTTGGATATATTGTCTCAATTAAGGGAGTTTGCATACCTAGCACCCTTACATTCTTTCCACGGACAAACATTGAACAATGACGAAATGATGAGATGATGTACAACATATTTGGGAATAGTTTTAACAGTTCAGTTAAACTTTTCCACTCCTTTGTTTTCATTTGTGTTTTTCCTCCTGCATCAGCAAATTTCCAGGGGAATTCCACAATAATTTTTGTATTTGCCGTCAATATGTTTAAATGTAAAGACGTGCAAGGATAAATGTATAGGATATTGTTTTTGACGTCGTTATCAATTTTAATGTTGAACTTTAATGGCGTCAATTTTCGCAAAGGACAAACTTTTTGCTTATGCTCTTTGTTTTGAAGCGGAACAATAACAACAAATTGGAGACAACGAAAAATGTTTTCAATGTGAAGCGATGTTTTTCATCTCATTGGTAAATTTGATATTATTATTTTTATCCGCATGTAGTGACGTAGCATGGGGATCGTGAGAAGAGGGGTGCAACTATTAAAAAGTGTGACGTATTTAAGTTTTATTATGTTCCGCATTTTTATTGAGAGCTTCCAAAAAAAATAAAAGGAGAACAAAAAAAAGAACTATTGTGCTTGCCATAATTTATTGCCTTTTATATGAACGATGTACGTATAAATTATGGCGCATATAATATAACTGTACGTACGGGGTGAAAAAGTGGCGGCAAAGTTTAAAGCATATTATTTTAATAACTGTCAAGTTTTAACGGCAGGCAACGTTCATACTATCATATAGATAATATATGCGTATAATTTTGTACAGAGAAACTATGTTAAAGCAAAACTGAATAATGTATGAGCCACCCTTGTGAAAGCTCGTCTTCTATTTATATTACACTAAACAACCTTTTCCTACACAAATACAATTAATATTTAAAGCGGTAACATTAATCGGATTTCTTGGCTGTTAATCGCAAGTAAATTTGTTTCAATTTGCTTCAATTTTCATGCGCCTTGATAAATAATTACTCGTGAGAATTCGCCCCCTCCACATTACCGATCATATTGATTAAATTTGTACAAACCTTAAATAAAGAAATATACACATTAGCTACTCGCATAGCATTGAAATGGATTCGGAATTGTATATATTTATTGAAATGTATACGCAACTTGGCTAGGCAGCATGACACGCAATCCATTGGATGACTGTCAGGGAATAAAGTAAGGATTTAGGTGATTTAAGTTAATTTGCCATTAAAACGCCTATATAATTCGGTGGGCTATGCGTTTTACGACTTCTGCGTCATGGATTTTCTTTTTCACATTTTCGAATTATTATCGAATCTCCACGGATTTCTGTATTGCATTGGTTTGCTTTTGGATACACATTGTGTAAAGGAGTGGGCGGTTAAAGATAAAAATATTTCACATTGAATTAAATATATTAAATGGATATAAAATGTTATGGATAGCTTGAAAAAAAAATTGCTCTTTTGATGTTAAATTTCATAACTAAAGTTGAAATGTATGAAAGTAATAATAATTATAAAAAGCAACTACTCATAACACGCACTAACGCATAATAAGCGAGTTGTCATATACATATTTACTTTACCCCATTTCAGTCTATCGCTTGTGTGTTAATTCGTTGGTGTGGCCACTTTTTGTGCTAGCAGTGGAATTTATTGTGACAGCATGGGCAGGGTGAGATAGTGGGATCATTTTTCAATTTTCACTGAATAAGCGATTTGGGAACGGCTTTTGCACGGGGTGTTTAAATGCGGAGCGAAAAGGGGGTGGTCATTGGAAACCTTTTAAGGGATGATTTATTTGGGATTGAGCTTTTTTATTTTTTGGGATGTCCAATCGTATGTATGTGAAATTTTGCTGTGTTGATTTTTTTTTGCAATTTTTTAAATCGACAGTTTGTTAAAATGTCGTTTATCTTTGACGATTTCAAAAAATAATTACTATTTTTAGACGTCAAAAAATTGGTATGTGTTAGCTATTTGAATTTTTATCGTTCTTTTGGAGCATTACTTTGGTCGAATATATTCACTTAATTGGATGTTTGATTGATTGTCGCATTGCGTCATTCATTTTAAATATTGAGTAGTAAGTGTAGAGTACCTATTGTTGATTGTAGTTTTAGATCGGTAAATTAAGTTGCGTTAATTTTAACTCAATTCTGAATGATTTTATCATCTTTAATATAAAGTTCCGACTAAATCAAGCCAAGAGGTTAATTCTAATATTGATGAACGAAATGATTCCTATTTTTATTAAAATTCAAAGATATTGCACACTTCAAGATAACTAGGATTATATATTGGTCATATTTAAATAATCAGAAACTAAAATTGCGCGTTATTCTCTTATTCGAGAAATTATATTAAAAATTGAATGAAAAAGGAATATTATAAATGTATTATAAAAATGCCATAAAAGAATATTGTACATAAAGAATTTAATAATAAAATTTGTCACCGATTTCACACCAACCATTATGTGATTGTGTGGTAATATTTCAATTTTAACTAAAAGTATTTCTTTGAAATTATTAGCCCTTTACTTCCGCCAAATTTTCATAACTCAAAAACTGCCGACATTTTCATAAAAACGTATGCTCTCATGTATTACATTTTACAATCTTGAATCTACAATAAAAGTAAACTCAAAAGAAGAATGTCGTTTTTCCTCGCAACAGAAGAAACCACCCAATAAAGATGTACATTGTATTTATATTTTATACCCACATATGACATCAGGAAAGCAATAAATTATGATATTTACACTGTACATACACTCTCAACATAATGATAAACTAGAAGCACACACACGTCAGAAGATGGTAAGATTTTTGAAATATGCACGAAAAAAAATGATAACCTGTCAAAAGGAATACGTAGCATGGCTGCCCACGTTCGTGCATACATATTATGGGGTTTGCCAGAGCGAATTTATAGTCCTGGTTGGATTAAAGACACCCGCTGCGATGTGTTAAAAAGAAAAACGGGGAGAAAGCTCCACATGGCTAAAGCCATTTTGTTTTGTGACAATGTTGTTTTACGGACGAAAAAAAAAACAGCACAATCCCGGTTTTAAATGGTTTAGTTAATGTTTAAAAATGTACTGTTTATGTTTCATTTGCAAGTGCCTTCGCACCAATGTGTTAAGCTTTGGGTTCAAAGAAGAAATTCAACTCCCCTGTGTTTAAAGACTTTTTAATTCATACGTAAGTATGTCTAGGTATACATAAAACGTGCAACGTAGGTAAATGTACAAATAATGACGACAAATGCGAGCAGGAATTCGGTTGACTTCTGCTAACTTTTGCGTGCAGCAATTAATTACTTTTGAAAAATATAATTTTCTATTTAAAAACAATGCAATTGAAAAAGTTTTTGTCGGATTTTGCAGTTGTTTGTTAAATGCCTGAATAATTTTATGCTCATTAATGGGCGGAATAAAATTTGTTTTTACAATTTTGTTGTATGATAGTTATTAAAGTGAATTCATACTACGATTTACATGAATTTAAATAATTAAAAATTTAATTAATTATTCCATAATAGCGTGCAATAGTTTTAATTAAACTATTTTTTTTTCGTAAAATATTTCTTTTAAATTGGCAATGGAATAAGTTTCACATAATAATGGGATTCACAAAATTTGAGTTTTGTCCCTTTTACAGATTAATATACAATAATTTATTGAGTTAAATAATAATTTAAAAACAATTTGACATACCACCAATTTTGTTACATATTCAGATTTAATTAATAATTTTTATTCAGAACATTTTTCAACGTATTAAATTGGGATGGACTTTTTATTTTCAATTTCTCCCATTTATTATTTAGCTTATATTTGAGCACTTATTATTAACAGTTTTTGATGTTATTCAGATTTTAAAATACTATTGATATATTTACAAAAGGGATTACTTAACATTGAAAAAAAAAACTCAGATTAAATCAAAATATATGTAAAATAAAATAATGAATTTAACTTTTTAGATTGTAGTTGAACAGTAGGTATAGGTAAAACATTATTTTCTTAACTGTAGCATAATATTGAAGACTCCTTAAAGAAAATCAAAAAAATAATTTAAATTATTTTATTTTTCTAAAATATATTTTGGTAAATTTTTATTAAATATTTCATTTTCCAAGTTATGAAAAAAATAAGTAATGATACCACTTAAAATGTTTTATGCTATCCATACTTATGAAAATAAGCTCACGAAAAAACAAAATACTATATTTTAAAATGCTTATTTTGAAATCTGGAGTTGTCAGCCCTTCATGACGACTTTCTGTATTAATAGAATTTTTCTGAAAATTTTTTCACCAATTTAAAAGTTATATGTTTTCTCGGTTGGAATTGTTCAACTCAACAGTAAAAAGAACAATTATTTAAAAAAAACAAAAGCTTTTTTTATAACCAGTGAAATTCCAATAAATTATATTTGTATCAGATAAACTCAAAAAAAAAAATGCTCAAAATTAGACAGCACATGAATATTATACAAGTTGACATGGTGACTATTGGTTTCTAACCGGCATAAGGGCGGATGTTTTTACATTTTGTGTGATAGCGCTTTTTTGACGATTTATTCAAAAATGTTGTGTGAAATGGTCGCAATATGTTTTGCGTTTTGTTATTAATAGTGGCAACTGGCAGCACTTCAAACGAAACGAACTTAATTACAGTCAAACTCAAGAGCCTTTTTCAAGCACTGTGTGTAACAAAAATCGTATATTTTACAAAAGGGTTTGTTTTGGCCACAAACATTATATGTGATTTTGATGTAAGAGAGATGTGATATTGCAATGATGGCGCTTTTTGATGAGTTTTGTTTGTAACTGAGTGTGGCTTTTTATTTGCTATTTAGAATATGCAAAACATCAAAATTCACGGGTTGATAAGAAAGACGCTTATTTTAAAGTTAATGACTGTTTCAATCATAAAGAAGTAGACGTCTTAATCTCTACTGTAGCCTAACAAAAGGATGCAATTTGGCATGCAAAATCCTTAATAAAAGTTTGATTGTGTAAAGGAAAGTAACATTTAATTGCACATAAAAGATTCACGATTTTCAAAAATTTCAAAAAGCACACTCAACCATTCTCTATGAGCCGTATCAAATCCATTCAAATTATTTGAAAATAATTGCCCTAAACCATGACCTGCCTCAAACTAACCGAACACAATATTAAATACATTTGAGGTATAGGTGTATTAAGTTGTGGCTCACCACTAATAAGCTTTGATTACAACGGAATTAAAATCAACAAAAATGTTGCTTCACACACAAAATGCATCATAATAATATACCTAATACGAGTAGATAATATTAATAATGTTGCCACGTGGGTACATACCTCTATATGCGTTGGAAACTCAATTACCATCACAACCTATTACTGGGTTTAGGGCACAATGGCGCGGATGAACGCGGTACTATGCACGGAACTGAAATACCCGCATGGATTGTGCGAGTATATGCGAGTTTGATTTAATTATGAACCTCGCTCATACGAGCAATTAATATTTATAACTCAATTTGAAAATAAATTAAAGCCTTTTAAGTTGAGGCGTGCTCTCGTTATATCCGCACAGGAGCAGACACAGGATGTTGAGCCACTATTTTGTGTGCGTGCGTACATCACCATTTTAAATGTGTTTATGTATGCAAAAAAAATGAGAAGCTATCTTTCACATAAGCACGTACATAATATGTATACAGCTACAGCGCTAGAACATAATCACAACGAAGTGTACACGACTTTGAATCTACATTAAGTATATTATGCGGCGGATGATGCTGCTCTCAAGTGTGGTGTTTGATGGTGTATTAGAACGTAAGGAATCGTAATCGCACTTACATAGCCCATATGGCACCCCAAGCTATTTAAGCACTTTAGAATATATCGTTTTCTATCAAACAATGCTCAAGATGTTGAGGTTTTCATGTTGAATGCTTTTTTTAAAGCTAATTTGAAGTGTTTCATTCAACCATTCAAAAGGACTTGAATTGATGTAGTTGGATTCTAAATATATTTGTATAGTTATTGTTTACGCACAATGAGGATGTAAACAAGTACAACGTGGCTACACAGTTCTTCAGACTTATTGATTTACATGGCGGTTTTAAATTTATATGATGCGGTTAATCTGCTATATTCCGAATCAATAATAGTTCAGTAATTCGCTGCTAATATGTTAAGAGGGATGAATTCAACATAAAGAATCCTTGTAATGAAAATCCTCCTGATTAGGGTTAGATGGTTTATGTGTAATAATATTTGAGTTTGAAAGGATGATGAAAAACACAAAAAAAAAGAACGAACAAACAACTGTATTTCCATATGATTTATCATGTTTCAATTCCTTTCTTTATGTTGAAGTACCCAATTGTTTACTGAAAGGGTCAATGAGGGTAAAGTCAAAGCCCAAAACACGTAATACCCGAACAAAATATATTTACGTATATACTGCGAATGTTAACCACTGCACGTTGTGCGAGGAAAGGCTTTGTTTGTGTGAAAGAAAATAATAATAATAAGAAGAAGAGGTGGTATGGTCCGTTTTTTTGTGTGTAATTTAACTGTATGATATTATGGTGTATGGCAGTGCGAAATATTATTGTATTGATTGAAAAGAAAACAAACAAAATGAAAACCGTTTGATGAGGGTGTAGCATATGCCTTCATTTGGGGGTGAAATCAACACAATGAACCTTTGCATTAGATAATCCTTGATTTTTGTTCATGTTATCCCTTAAAATTGAAATTGATATTTTTATTGAGGCTTTAATGTATTAAATAAATAATGTTTCAACCAAAAAGAAATTGCATTTTATTCACGGAATTCGTCTTCAATGCTGGTTTCAAAGTGTGTGAGTGAGGCGTGAGCTTACATCGTTAGACGTTAGTAACGTACGGTCCGAGGCCAAAATGGTTTATCAACCCATTAAAAACGTTAAAGCAGACATTCTTTCACAGTCAAATTTGTGAGGGAAATTTGGTGCGCCCAAGCTGGGAATTCCCTATAACAACAGAAACAGACAAGCAAGAGACCGTAGCATACTTTATGAGAAGTGCAAAAGTCATAGTGTTCCTTGCGATGTAGAAACGGTTAAAGCAATTATAGGTACTGTTGAAAATGGCCAAAAATTACAAGAAATAATCATTTTAGGAGAGGAAAAATTTATATTTAAAATTTATTTATTTCCAGCTTAGAGAAGAAAATGAAAAGCTTAAAGTGCACTTGCTGAACTCTAATTAAAAACGATTAATCAGGAGGTTCTCAGTTTTAAATTATTCTATTACTTAAATTAAGATTGGTAAAATATGTATTAAATAACTAAATCCAATACTTCAAAGTATATTATTAATTTTATTAAATCCTTCTCTGGAGGAGGTGAAATCAAATAACCATTCTCCTTCGAAATATTGTAAACAAAATAAAAGCCGTATGACTAATATTTATAGTGGATTATTATTACTGTGTGTTGTGAGTGTCCACCTCAAATATAATATAACATTTCAACGCCATATCTCACTCATTAAACATGAAACAACATAAATATTTACAAACACTACAGCATGTCAGAGTCAAGTGTTTATATTCGTAACCGCCAATTTCGCGATATATATACCCACATATTTGTAGGGCGCAATTTTTAAATCAAAAGCACCATAATATCAAAGTGTTGTCCATTGGAACTGTTGGTATAAAAACTATGAAACATAGTTTTTGCTTTTTAACCCTTTTTTCTCGTTCACACTCATTTTTTTAGTGCAATGTTTGACTCACAGGATCATTTCACCGATTCTTTTGCAGTTTACACAAATGCAGTCATGTTGTCTGTTGGCATAGCATAATCTTGAATCTTCTTAGCGCTTTCTAACCAAACTCCATCACTACCGCACATCACCCTTTCCCGCATCCGATTATCTTTCGTCTGCGCTGTGTGCTTAACAAGAATAATAAACTTGTACCATGGCATGTTTAAAAGCTGAACTGTAAAGGGTTTAACGGCCGAGCTGTGTTATAAATAAAAAATTTTGTTGACAGATGAATATGAGGGAACAGCCATTGCTCTCTTCCTGATGTTATACAGAATAGGTGTACATAATACAGCCATCTAGCTTGGAATGATTTGTACTGCACTTGTAAGCATCAAAGACCGCACAGACTTGCTGAGCATGTTTTATTCCACGGCAGAAATTTTTCATGTTTGAATTATTTTGTAAAAGAAGATATCCCAATATGTGTGTTTCAGAGTTCGTAGTTGGTTTACCAAAAAATTGCAGTCAGATTATATGGGGCATTAAAAGCTTTAATGTAAATGCTCGACCAAAAAGCAGAGCTCTGTATTAATTTGTTGCAGCTCGGAAATTGCATTTTCGGTGGTTAAATTCGTTCATAGGATATTACAACAAATTATATAGTTATTAGCCTCTCTTCAAAGTATTTTGGTTTTCGTTCTAACACAGATTTAATGTAAAAGCATTTATTTACAATTTCAAAATAAAGTTGATTCTATTAACCAAGGGTAGTTAAATCTTATTAGGCACATTATGTGTTAAATTACATGCACGTAACTAATTAAAAACTACATCGCGGGGAGAACGAAGTATGAATTTATATACGACTGAAGCTAAGCTACAATTTGATGTGACCTTGAAATACAAAATGATAAAATAGGCATAAAATATTTATGTTTTTCGAAATTTTATGCAAATACGACCAGAAGTTTCTGAGAAATCTTCCGAACTTGTTCTTACGAACTTACGGACGTATGTTCATGCATTTCCTTTAGACCACTTTTTGGACTCAGGGAGCTTGTCTCTGCGTCATTAATTATTTTTTTACATAGTAAAGTAAGTTTTGTAAGAATCTAATCTAAACCATAATGTGTCGAAACAAATTTTAAAAAGCTCACGGGGAAAGCGATAAAATACTTTGTGGTCGAGGTTATTTGAGCTTGCGACATTTCCACAACACAATTCGGAGTCACTAATTTACGGACACATGCTCAATGGCAATATCTCAGTTTCGATGCTTAATTTGTAAACCACATATTTAGCTACTCAATTACTCACATTACTAAGAAAAGAGTTCAATTTATCCAGCGCATTTCCCGTACCAGAAGGAAACTGTACACTCGACATTATTAATAGTTATTGTTATTAAAGCAAGAAAATAAGAAAATGTCTGCAGTGGCAAACTGAAATTAACTTTGTTTGTATTATTATTTTACAGTTCTCCTTGTTTTCTATATTTGAAATGAAAAAAAACTCCAACAACAAATATAAATATTGTTATCAAGGTAAATTGCTTAATAAAGTTAAATCCCGGATTTTTCATAAGTGCATATAACTTGGTAATTGTACGGAGTGTATTCACGCTCCAATAGATGTTGCAAGTATTATTTTTTTAATTAAAATAATTAATAATTATTATGACAATATTTATGGTGCAATTCCAGAAGCTCTGCTCACAATTGCCTCAACAGACATTCATATTATGCTGCACCGGCACACATCTATCCGAAATGTGTTGGGGTTTGTATGTATGTGTTTTAAGGAGCAAACAAACAGTATAAATAAAGAGCTTGAAAAATTATGTTAATTGCATATAAGGTAGCATTATGCTTCTAATATTATATGCCAGTGTGAGAGTTTACAGCTATACTCGCATATTCGCTTACACAAAAGCTTGCTCACACTGCAAATGAATGGCTCAAACACAAACAAAAATTATTGCTTCATCCGTGTGTACGCGAGCAACACATCCTTTCTATATTTACTCGCATATTCAGTATACGCTGCACAGTGCATCAAGACATAATATGCTGAATAAGCAATGGTATTTCATAATTAAAAGGGAGTAACAGTGCATACATGTGCTCCATATGCTAGTTGACATCTTCTCGAACTTTATAACTACATCGGATTGAAAGCTCACACACAACTTTTGCCTCACATCAGCAATTAGTAATTTATTAATAAAATAATTATCCTGTCGGCTGTCGCATATTGCAGCAGTGTCAAGAGTGCACTATGTTTCCACTTGTTATGTAGCGTGTCGCGTCGCGTCACATTTTGCATGAGTTGCGATCAGCCAAAAGTTCGTTCTCTTCTGGGTGGTTTCTTCTATTGGGAAGATTATGCAATTAAATTTGCTTGTGTGACACCTTTCATAGTGGCAGCGTGCATGTTGGCACTGCCACCCTCGTTCACGTCACACTGTAATGCATGTGTCAACATACTTTTGCGCCAATTGATTTGTGCGGTTTTAATTAAAATCAAAAAAAAAAAAAAAAAAACAACAACAACATAAACACAACAGCACTGCGATGGATGGATACAAAAATATGCATTGACGTTTATTCAACATTATGAGCACAAGAGTTTCATATACGCTGCGGTTGATGAAACTCAACCCCCCACTAGGTTTTAACCACCCACACCCAATGAAGAGCTTATGAAAGAAGACACACAATTTAAGCAAATGTTTGATAAATCCCGATAACATGTGAGAAACTATGCACATACGCAGTACATATTTAACAATTCGATTAATTCAATTTTATGCATAATGCAATATAATTAAACCGAATGTATTTGTGGTTTAAATGGATTTTTATTTCACATCAGCTTTGTTTCAATTTTATCCCCTTTTTGGTCTTTGTTTGCGGGCGGCTTTAAATGGGTCAACGCATTTACTTTCATGATGCGGAAAATATTTTAACTGTATATAAGTTGATTTTGCTGTAATGTTGCGAATCTGATTGAATGAAAGGAAATGCTTTTCTGTTTGATTATTATTTTAAAAATGTTGTCATTTAATTTGGCATTTTTAATTTTAAATATCATTTAATTTTAATGAAATAAAATACAATCGTATTATAGGAAATATATTCTACAGTTAACGAAATTAAATTAGTTCCACTCTGTTTTTTGGTAATATTAGTATTATAACCTTACGGCTAAATTGTAAATACGGAAGTATTTGTTCTAATTGCCATAACAGGTAGATAATTAGGTACTTAATACTTTAAAAGCTTAAGATGATTAAAACTTATAAAATTACATAAAGTTCATTACGACCTAAATGTTTTTAAGAAAAATATTTTACCTTTAAAGTACGTTCATTCAACAACTGCATTATACTTAATAAAGTCCACATTCATTTTAAATGGAAAATCTTATTTATTTTCAAAACGATAACCATTATAAGTGCTCTCCATAGAGTTTGGACGGTAAAGATAGGAAAATATCGCGTATAGATTATAGCTCTACAGTACTCCACTACAATCGTTTTATCCTGACCTGAAATGCAAGTTATGAGATTCTAAATTGCGAGAAGTTTTACATTTAGAATTGTTCCACTAAACAAATCCTCAAAAAACTATTGCAAGAAAAATTAAAAAAATTGCTGGTTTTTATGAATGTCACAAATTAAAGCAAAATCAGTTGTAGCGATGCGAGATTATTAATGGCAATACATTATACTTTGATGCAACTCACATCATGAGTTTCCGAGATTCGTCCAAATTGCTGTTAAAATGGATATTGGATTTGTGCAAATATTCGATGCACATGTATATTTAATTAAACTAAATTGTTTTGTCTGTTCAGCTTAATCCAAATATTCCACAACTCAGTACCAAATGTAATTAGATGTTCCCACATTTATTTTGCAAAACAAAATCCTAGCAACAAAGGAACAAGCATATAAAGGTAATCCGATTTTATTATTTTATACCACGCAGCGAATACAATGCAAAAATGTATTTGTACAGTTATAACCTCGAAATGATAAAAATTTAAAAAGGATTAGCTTTTGAAAACATTTCAATTTTTCTATAAAAATTATATTATTCAATTCAATTTCGGGATTAAACTAATAATAAAACATTAAATAACAGTACAATATTTATTTGATGCAAAAAATCCTTGCATTGCAGAAAATTAAATTGAAATATGTGCATAATATGCTAAAAATAGAGTCGTATTGCATTTGTATAAAACATTTATGACGGCACGAGTATATCTACGAGAAATTCAAACATGATTTGTCATACTTAAATCAATACACCATTTTACAAAATTATAATAAAAATGCACAACGGATACACGCTAGCTTTTAAGTAAATGGATCTTTCTGCAAGGAGTGCACTTCAACACCATGGCATTGTCACATTGTTTTCAAATAACACCATGTATCGAGTGAAATACGAATATTTTAACCCCTAGACTCTGGAGCATGCACACTTTACAAAACCGTCTCAAATTATTTATTGATTTTGAAAAATTCATCTGAATGCAATTTCTATGGAGCGCAAGGAAATGTGCACATCCATACATTGTATATGCATTCCAAGATGCTTTCGGTATTCTAAACCAATGATAAACAATTGAACATAATTCTTTTATGTATGCACGCAGCTCATGGCATCGTTGGTTGTGAATATGATTGAAATTTTTTATTCAATAATACATAATATCCTTTGAGCAATACGAGAGTACAACGCTGTACGAGTACGTCTGATGGTTTTGTTTTGCTTTGTGTGTCAACAAAATCCTCAAATGGATGTTGTGCGTGTAAAACCAGGAAACCCCAAAACATCCTAATGAGTGTCTCGCGAGGGCTATCGAGGCGAAATGCATCAAATCACAGCATTAGTGTACTTTGGAGTGTTGACACTCAATAATTCAGGATATAACGTGTAGACTGCGATTTCACAATTCAAATTTAAACACACACTAAAACAGAATGTATGTAGTTAGGATTTTCTGAGAGTTACAAACCCACAAGCCACATACTGGGTTAATGGAAATAGTGGTCACCCCAACCAATCCAGTGGAATTTACGTGCACGATGATGTATTGTATGTGCGAATTTATGTGTAGTTATTCAGGTAGTACACGTCATAATATGTGTTGCACCTTACAGCGAACATCAGGATTCAGGACTTTACTTGCAGTCTAGACCGAAATGCCCAACATCTATTATAGTTGGTTATATGTATGTGCTTGCCGAGGATAATGCGCCACATTCAATGACCGATGTGTGTCTCATTTTCCCACAGAGCTTTGGATATTCCGTTACCAATACCCAATAGACTGTTTTACTGTTAGTTGAATAAATATACGTTGGGTAAAGCACAGGCAGCGTGCATTTCATTGTTTAGTGATGGCGATTGTTCAACGAGTTGTATTTATGTGTATACATCTTTTGCATTAAATCTAATTAAGCTCATCGTGAATCAGGAAACCATTACGAACTGGAAATTAACGAGTTGCCCACCGCCCACCACCCGCATGCACTCACCGCATGAACAGAGTGTGTAGGTACTACCCCTTAAATGCAGTTCGTATGCGTCTCGGTGTACCCACAATACTTTTATTTCATAAAGCCACAGCAGTTTTGCATTCATTGAAGCTGTTTTGCTAAAATAAATTATGCGATTCACAAATGAACATAGCGAGATAAAAATTCATTAAAAACTGTTGCGGAAATGAGTGTTGTGTTGTATTGCATTGCGGCACAAATTAAAGCCAACATCAAATTTAATTGTTTTTCGCATTTTATTTCGAACAAAATATTCTTTTTTGTATTTCACAAATTGCTCACCCAACGTATTAATATAATAAATAGAATGATTTATATATTCCAGAGGTGGCATAACGGTTTATTTCCCATGCCACCCACTGGCACGTCGGACTTACCCCCGCATAATATGAATATGCATGGACTGGCGGCAGTGTGCTCCGATCTCTTTTTGTGCCCCCCTCCCCTTGCACATCACTTCCAACTAACGATATAAACAACATAATAATATAATGAATTTGCCCAGGTTCAATTCACAAGAGAGTGCTTTTTGTGCAGATGTGTGTATGCATGCGGTGTGGTACAAATTGTTTAGTTTAATCGGCTTAGCCTCCAATAAGCCAATTATATCGTACATAATTTTGTGGATATTATGTAAGTATGTGATCAATGGAGCGATATCAATTCCAGCGTGAACGCACGTATAGCTATATTACGGTTGTTCCTATCATTTTGAATTAATATACATATAGACAATGCATGTACAAATAGAATAATACATACACAACGCTTTGTGAGCCTTTCAGCGCAATGAAACTATATACTGTCATAGTTGTGCATGTTTATTGAATCTACTGATCAAACAGTTATCTATTTATATTCAATTTGGGCGCCCACACACATTCAGAGAGTTTTAAGGAACAACACGTGTCTGTGTGTGTGCATTAGCTTTCACAGAATTCTGAAAGCTGTTTTAATAAGCGAATATTTGTTCTTTAATAAAATACGAGCAATCACATAAACGATTCAGCATAAAAGCTAAATTAAAGGATTCTCTTTGTACGGCTATGTACATATTATGTACACACACACGTACACAAATAATATAGCCATTCTGTGAATTTCGTCTACAAATATTATACTCCCTCAAATATTGTCCACAATCTGTTAAATTCTACTCAAAATATGCAGTTGCAATTTCAAATGGTTATTAATAATGTGACCACCAATTCAAACACGACAGCGCATATTGGGTTTTGCCGGAAAAAGAGAGAGGGTTGGTTGAAACTTGTGTATATGGCTTTTTGGTTTATTAACATATAATAGTCACCCAGACAATTTGAGTCTGATTGAACACCTGCGTAGACAGAAAGATGCTCTATACAGCAATAAAATAATGACTTTATGAAGATGGCAATTATTAACAAAAGTCGACAGACCAACCATAGGATTTATTTGAACGATTTGTTTAATTTTTGTCTACTTTTCCGTATCTTTTCATTTTGTTGGTTTTACTTAGCTCCTCTTTTTTTCATTGCACAAAATGTTGGCTGTCCCATAACTACCCTCCCGGCTCGTACAATTATTATTGTATAGCATTTTGCACCACCCCCGATTCACATCAGGTGTATCCTGTGCGATATATTTAAGTATTCATTATGTTGCTGGCGCTGAATGTAATCCTCTTAAAGCCTTCAATATATACAATTCGTTATATTTACATTTTCGTTTTTTCTGTTGTTGTTGTTGTTGTAATTGCGTCGCATCGCTTTGAACCAGTCTAACGCAATTAATTTAGAAACGTTGTTTGCAACACTGGTGCCAGACGGATGAATGTATTTTCATTTCAAAGATTGCATCGTCATTGTAAAATCGAAAGCTTTTTGTGTATGTGCAAAGCTTGTTATACAGTCTTGAACGAGTGCGATGATGATGATGATGACGTCTGAATCATGAGAATACGATGCGATGTACTCGTATGTTAAATATGTTATATGCGCAAACATCAAACACTCGGAGCATTATTTATTCCCATGATGTAAGGAATTTTTTCGAATTATGTTCGACGCGATATGACTTGATGTTATCAATTACTTTTAGTTATCGTGCAATTTTGCAAATCAAACAATAAAGGAGAAATAAATTGTGAATGAGATTTTTCTCAGTTTGAATTCCTTTATGCAACGTGTTCTCGGATTTTCGTTTTTTGGATTTATTAAATTTGAAATTTCATGGTGCTTTTCCTTAAGAATCTGTTTGACTTGAAAATAAAAAGTCGACAAATAAATGTAGGATGTTTTCGATTTTGTATTTTGGTTCATTTCTATTCGATAAATAAATGTTTAATTAATAAATAACAAACTTCATGGAAATTAAATATTACATCCTTAATTCCGTAAATTTCCTTAATAATGATTTGTACCTAAATACTATGATCAAACATTTGTAACTTTCAAATACATTGTCAATAAAACACTTAAATTTTCATTTGGTTTCATTAGCTAGTTTCCATATTTCATGAGGTTTCCATATTTTGATGCACTAAGTATATTTAATTATCAATTTCAAGGAAGACAAATGCCACAATTTAATAGTACATAATCTTAAATGAAATTATTTCTACTTCAGATTAAACTCGCATAAGTTTAATTTGCCATTCCCTCGTAACTGTCGTAATTGTATTATTACGTGTGTTCATTTTATAGAATTTGTGTTTCGCATATTGTTTAATGAATAATTGCATGCATGATGGCATTTACGTTTGGTTGTAAATGCAGCAGATGACTAATTGAGGTTTTTAAATGTATTGCAATCAAGAAACATAATTTATTGTATGCACACATTTGATTTCAGTGTCTCTAAGATTCAATCATGTTTCTAGGTATTGCGAATTTTAGCGATACAATGTCACCTCCAATAATTATATGTAATTTGGTATTTACTTACAAAATTATTATATTTTGATTGTCACAAACCGGAATAAGCCGATAAAATAATAATGAAGTTTAGAATAATTGTTGGATTTCTTGAAGACAATGAAAAAGCATTTGTACGTCACCAAAATCGTTATGTAAAATAGCATCACGTGCATTTTATCAAAAACTTGAGCAAAAAATTCATTCCATCTTTAACTTCCCTATCAAATAAAGATAAATAATCTTTTATGATATTATTCAAGTGATCCTTAAATTAAATTTTACAATGTTTTAAAAGTTTTACGGAGAAAAAGAGGGGATAAAATTCAATTATCTAGTGCGATTGAAGGATAAATACAGTTTCTGCTATATACTCTTAGAAATTAGTATTGTATAAAATTGAAGAAAGAGAACGATTTTTATTCAAATTTTAGATTGTTGAAGTTGAAATTGGCAATGCAAATAATTTAAATTGAATTAACAAGAATTTCAAGTTTGAAGTTTCTTTGCACCTAAGTATCCAATTCAGTTTTAAATTCTAAATATCTCGACGATAATCAATAACGTTTTTTATTTTTTTCAAAGAAATTGAAACAAATTATTGGTAATTTAAAAATAAATTGTTTTTTCACCATAATAATTATCATGTAGGTAAAAAATTATTTAAAAAATGTGCATCAGTTTTCATTGTCGAAAATAAAATGTAATTAAAACATTTTTGTAAAGCATAACTTAAATGAAGTCATTGAAAAGCAATTTAAAATATTCACAAATTCCAATTTCAACAATATAATTTAATAAAATAATAATTAATAAAGCACAATTGAACAATTATATGCATAAAATATTAGCGGTTTCGATGCTCTCATTACGTAATATTATGCAGTTATAATTTACAACATCTAAATAAGGCATACTAAAATGGCTGTATTCAAATGTAAATTCCACAGCTTCATTAATATAGAATAGTTAATTAGTAATATAGTACATCTGCTTCAAAACTTTATGCTCATTAGTCATTAGTGAGCTTAATTTAGTATAATCAGCATATCCTTCTCAAAATGCAATTACATATTCAACATACTTGTACAATGTACAGCAAGTTGTACCTTGTTTGTGTGCACAGAATATTAGACTAGCAAATACCTCTGGATTGGATTTGAAGAAAATCACTTTCAAATACACAAATTTTACTCAAATAATCAGATTATTGGTCATACTTCAATGTTATTCAAATAAATGTTTACAGTTTCATGCAATAATTTCTCTGCATCGAAGATTTGCAGCCCTTAACTAAATTACTCGATTCCGTATATTTACCTATTCAGTTGCGAGTTGCAAATACTCGTTGCAATGCCATAAAATGCACTTATGTTATACTACGAACTACAAAGTATTTGATATATTGCATATACGTAAGTTATAATTATGGCTTGAAAAAAAAGCACGGATGTTTTATGCTCCCATCAAGAGTTCCAATGCAATTTCTGTTATTTTTCAAAACATTCTAAGTTATATACTATCAACAAACCACCGTGTTATTTCATTTAAATAAATAATTATATTCCCTTTACTGTATATGGTGTAAACATTTACATGCAGCATTTGCCGATTTAATAATAATAAATTAAACCATAAATAATTAAGCAGACAATCCGCAATGCCACAAAATACACGACGATGCTGGCGTACAGCATTGTGCTGCTCGCTGTGTCATATGAAATGCACGGATTATTAAACTGTTCAAAATGTATAAATAATAATGATATTAATATTCATTCGGCTATATTTACGCCACGAAATTTTGAACATTGTCCTTGTGCTTGGAGTGATTGATGGGCACGACTTTACGACGTTATAAGCGTTTTCATTTAAAAGAGGATTTAAGGACATATTTTGTCAAGTACGTGGAAGGGGGATTTTCGGCTATATTCTTCCGTTTTGGCAAACGAATTGTGCATGTATAATATAGCTAGGTAATTCAAAGATCTTGAGTTGAAGAATATAATAAATCTAATTCATGGGATAGGGTCGTTAGAGATTTTAGGTTAGATATTAAAATTTGAAAGTAAGATATTCCGTTCTTAAATTATTTATAGCACATAATGCAATTTAATGTTATTGACAGCAATGTTTACTACATATTGACAATATCTTTGGGATTTCTCGTCAATGTAAATCACTTTACAAAAATGCTTCCGAGAAATACCAAGACTTAATTATGCAAAAAAAGAAGAAGAGAAAACTACATCGCAGGAAGAGCGATCCGTTTATATATATCATTGTTGCTAAACTACAATCTAATAAAGTTTTCCCGGAATAGAGAAAATGTGACTGAGTAATTTTTTGAATTTTAAACTTTAATTCTTGTCTAAAGTTAATTCATTTATTCAGATTAGTAATAATATAGATCATAATAATCTAAAACAAAGAGTTTTTGTATTATTTTCATTATGAAAATATTTCCTTTTTTCAAAATTTGGACCTTGAAATGTTCAGCAAATTTTCTCTACTAATTAAAATCCGCACTTGCTGAACATTTCAAGGTCAAATTTTGAAAACTCAAGGTCATATTTTTATAATGAAAATATGTAATTCAAATACTGTGTGTTTTAGGGTACTATGATTTTCTACATTATTGATAATCTCAATAAAAGTACCAATTTTGGACAAAAATCAAGGTCAAAATTCAGAAATTTCAAGGTCAAATTTTTCAAATCTCCGAAAAGCTTTATTAAAATGTAGTTAAGCAACAGTCGTATATAAATTCACACCTCGCTCTCCCTGCGATGTAGTTTTTTAATATTAATTAATACCTAAACTATTCACATATTCGTTCATTGTGGAATTTTTAGAGAATATAAATATAATTGTCACTTCAGAGCTGAACAACTAGTCGGCCCGTCAATAGATGAGGTCCTAAATGTTTTCAATAGGTTTAAAAAATTTCAGTTCATACAATTATACTAAATTGATGCTGAAAATACAAATAAATTCATATCATTCTCTTCCGCCTAAAATAGTTTCAGACCTCTGCAATTTGCATAATTGTTAACATTAACAAGTGCACAATAAAATGTAACGCACACGCACTGATCACGTGATCCCTGGCAGACAATTTTATTTAATCCGTGCTTCCTCACCTACACATATAATATGTTCTTCATTAATTGTTTCCCTGAAAATATGAAATAAAAGTAGTATCATTCCTGTAAAAACCGCCTATGTATTTTACAAAATATATAATTACATCTAGATAGTATGCGTGAGAATTTTTTAACAGTTGCGTAATAGATTCATATTTCAGGCTAAATATTGGTGTGGTCCACAAAGCACACACACCCAAACCCACACATGAGGAAAGAGACAATTATATGAATTCACGATGATTTGTTGATGTATTGTACCAGGTGGTATCTTTTTTTTACTTTTTAACAGCATTTTTACTAAAAATCCTAAAAAAAAAATTAATCACCAAAATACCAAAAATAGTTGTAGTTTGATTTGTAAAACATTTTGTATGTGTTCCGAAAAAAAAGTTTTTTTTTTTGCCACAGAATTGTCCAAATTCTGAGTAGAAATCACTAGTGAAATCTCCTCAGATTTTCGCAATTTGAGTGTAAAAAATTTCAATTTCTCAAAATATTTAAAATGCGTATATTTCTTAAACGGCTTTATTGAAATGCATCAAATTTTGATATAATATGTAAGCCCTAGAATCCAAGAGTTGCATGAAGTTTCAAGGTCAAAATCACTCTTACGGTCAAGATATTGCCAAAAAACTGCGGTTTTGCAAAATTTTCCTTTAAGATGATATTTAAATTCGCCAAGTTTTTCAAATATGATCTACGAAATCATTCTCCACATAATTGTGGTACATTGCAATAACACAGTCAATCGGGTTTTTGAATTATAAAATAAAAACTAAAAAGGATAAAACCGGAAATATCTAATATCTCGTGCGTTTTACACTTTATCAACATATAATGTACTACAGATTTGTGGATTTTAAAAGAATTTATATTTTTGCTGAACATTACAAGATCATACAACCTATATTATAATGATTATTGTTGTTTTCTTACAATTCCTTGTGAAATAATACTAATTTCTTGAAAAATCAGTTTAATTTTAAATCTATTAAGGCATTAATATCGTTAAATTTTTCGAGGTCTTATGAAAATATTTTCTATCCAAATAAAATAAATTTTAAATTTAATTTGGAACAAAAAAGCTATTATAAGAATACTAAAAGATTTTTCTCATCAAAATTGGTACATAAAAATGTTGTTGAGCGTCAAAAGAATTTTACATTTGGATTTTTTCCGGTCAAAAGTGAACAAAATATTTATTAAAATCATAAGATGTTGGTTTTGAACATTGCATGCAGGAATCCTTAAAATTTTCATGAGTTTTCAATTTTAAATGAATACATTGTAATGCTAATTATTTCCTGTACAAAAACTTTTCATTTTCGAGTGCGGTGTTACACAATTAACAGTAATTTCTTATCCCGCTTTGTCATTTCATCTCTCCCATTTAATATCAGGTGCAATTACCGTGCTGGATGGAAAGGGAGAAAAGAAATTAATTGTGGTGAGCGTGTAACAAAAAATTTTTTTTAGGAGAATGCTTGATCACCGATCACGTGATCTCATTTTCTAGGTGCTTAACATTTCTGACCACCACTACATTGATGCGTGCAGTGCAGGTGGCCGCAATTAATGTAAAATTATTACGCCTCGCTGACAATTTTATTAAATCTCTGTACTTGGATTAATGCGAGTGCGTTAGAAAGAGATCACTATTTTTTCAAATTATTAAAATATATGTTAATAGATGAAATGAGTCCCAAATTTCTTCTGCATTAAAATTTTTCTATCAGTTTCATTTGAACTTTTGTCCGGGTGGTAATAATTAAAATCGGGCGCGAACAGTAAGTCGGGTAGTTTAAAGGCACCTTTTCTAATTTTCTTTTGGATGTCATTATGTTATTTAATTTTGTCGTCGTTGTTTGTTTTAATCGCTATTAATTTTCCTTCAGGTACTTTGTAAGTGTGACGATGAAATGTGGTTATAATGGCACTTAGTGATTTTAAAAGTGAAAATTTGACGAAAATTCATCAATATATGGCCTTTTCTTTACGTATCAAGAAGATTGTGATGATTTTCTGAATACCACAAAGAGTTTTATAACAAGTGCTTTCAAGTGTTAGTTGTTAAGGTATTTTTAACTTGAAAAAAATGTGCTTTCAAAGGCATTAAGTGATTTGGAAAGTGAAAATTTCATGAAAAATCATCAATATATGGCCTTTTATTATGAAAATAGTGATAATTTGTTAAAATATTATAAAAAAAAAATTAATTCATTAGAATAAAGTGTTAATTAAGTGTTCATCTATGTGTTCAATCGAATAAAGGATCGAAATTCTAATGTAAGTAAATTAATATTTTGTTTTAAAAAGTATATTTTTTGATACAGTGCCCTTAAAATATAAGATTTATTCATTTTCAATCGCTGTAACAATTTTCATCATTGGAAGAAAAATTTGTCTCATAGAATTATTCGATTTTTGAAGGAAATGTACCAAAACGTGGCACTTGTTGGTGCGACGTGGCATTTTAATTGTAACGCAATTTTTTTATGATCCACAATTAATCAAATACACAATTTAATTAAGTTCGCTGAGGTGGAATCAATGTTGTATAACAGTTTTGTTTATCGCAGCTTTGGGGATATTTGATTCGGGGTATACTTATTTATTGAAATAATTACCGGTCATTTCGGGATTTTTAATTTCGAATTGAGTAGTCAATTATCCCGTGGGATTTTTTTTAAGGTCTTTAAATTCGAAATCAATTACATATATAAAATATGTATCTGATGTGTAATTAGATTTATTAAAGCCAGTATATAATATATGTAAATAACAAAACTTAATTTTGTGAAGCAGTTATTTTCAAGGACAATGGATTTTGAAATTAAATGTCTAGTTTTTCAGTTTTATTAAAATATGTGCGACAATAATTAAAAAATAATTTTTGGTTCATTCTTCCAAATTCGACTTAAGTTAAGTCACATTAATTAACTAATAACAAAGCATACAAGAAAAATCTTAATTCCAAAATCATTTGAATTTGCTTTTTAATTTCCATAACACTTAATTAATTACTACAAAATAAAACGAGAAATTAAAAACTTACACAAAAAGCGTGCTGCGATTTAATGATAGCATAACAAACATAAATAAAAACCCTGATCCGATTGCGCATATTAATTATTGTTCATTCACTCCTGACATCACATGCAACACATTAAAAATGTCGTTATAAATTGCATGACATCTTGTAACACGATTGAAACAGGCTAACAAACGCAAACAACAACAACACACATTGGAGCTAGGGTTAAAAGTGACAGATCTGCGCGCAGATGAGGTCCAGAAAACAAAAACAGAAAAAAAAACACAAACACACGTACAATAGTCGCTCAACAAAAAAAAAACAAAAAAAAACCTTAAGTCTTATCAATAATATACAAATCATATATTTGAGGTGTTTTCTTTGTATGATGTTCTACATTTTTGCTAATTTCAACAAAATTACCAATTTTGGACAAAAATCAAGGTCAAACTCAGAAATTTCAAGGTCAAATCGTCGTATATAAATTCACACCTCGCTCTTCCTGCGATGTAGTTTTGTTTGGCTTGTAAATTTTTTTAATTAATAGCTACAATATAGTGGAAGAGAATATTCTAAAATATTTATCTTTTCTGAGATATAAATAGTCTGACCTTGGATTTTCTGAATTTGACCTTGACTTGTATGGCAAAGTTTTTCAATTGTATTGCCCAAGATTGCTTAGATGTAAAATGGTGAGTTTGTCTGCATGCACCACCTTTATTGCCAGAAGCATCACATTTGGGTTTTTTATAACATCTTGAAATTATAGTGATTTCCTTTAGTATTTTCCATAAAATTTTAATGGAAATTGGTTGAGTAATTTCACGGACGTACATTTTTTCTGGATAACTTTTTGGACTTTATTCAAACAAAGAGTCAAAAATACAATTTATGTTGGTTATACTAAAGACTGACTATAAGATGTAAGGCCATTTGATTTAATTCTTAATTTATTTTATGTTTATATTCAAATTATAGTACATACTTGCAATTTCCATATATATATTTTACTAATTCTTCTTTATTTATAATCGGCTTTTAATTTTGGTAACAAATAATTTTTCCCCATTAACCCCTTTTAACTTATAGCGAATATAAGGGTAGATTGTAATATTCACATCAAAGTTTGAAACCAATTTACTAATCTGTACTTATAAGCTCTCTCCAACATTACTTTCAGCGTAATAAGCTATTTCAGAATCTTTTGAAGTTCTCATCATCATACAATTCAATTCCAGTATCATTCTTATCAAGATAGAAAACGTCGCAATATCGTGTCAATACAAAAATATATTGTGTATGCCGACAACTGCAACGCAATAACAGACATTACATTGCAATAAAGTATCATGTGTGTAATCGTTGAATGAAATTGGACGACGGTAACAACAAAAAGAAGTTCTTTTATACAACAAAATACTGCACTTCTGCTCAATGTAGAAGTATAAATTTCAAAGATTTTCCTTTATTACATGTGTATTATTTTGTGTGTTTAGAGTATTACAGAATTGGATCGTCTTGGGACACACAAGGATTGATGTTATATTTATATAATTAATGAACATTATTAGGATTATGTTGTGCTCTCATATCATTTGCCCCATTTGAAATTAAGTAACCGCAAAGTGTATTAATTTCAAGGCAACAAATAATGGCAAACATATTTGTGTAGGTTTTCACAACCCTGTATTCATGTAGCAAACTGCGTTCATCCCTTTTTGGGGGCGGTGGACGAAAGATGGGAGATGGAAAACAAAAGATATTCTGTAATAATATGTAACAAATAGACAGAAATTCCAACCGGAATTAATATTTACATCATAGTCCCTGAGCAAATGCACTATTAGTGTGCCATTGTTTAAATTCGCTGTGCTCGTATGTGTGTTTCAAGAAATGCTTCCATTTTGTAGTCGTAGCTCGTATATATAAGTAACACGAATAGGCAAAACCAGTCAAGTTGGTATGTTACTTGAATAATATAAATTTTGTGGAATTGTACTTATTTTGAAGGTATTCTGGTAGCTATTTGCACTTATTATTTATTTGACTTAATTAAATACATATTATAAAATAAATATAGGAAAATGAATATTCAATGTGAAAGGAAAAATAATACCATTTGAATTTGATGTATAAAATCATATTTTTGGAAAGAGAAGTGTAAATGTTAACACCATTATATAATGACCAACCATATAAGTTTCTTGAAATTTTCATGGAAATACTTATTGCAGACATCCTTTTTGTAACCATTTTGTCGTTCTTTGGGTCTAAACTTTGAAAACTCCTTTCACAGAGTATTTTATTGTAGAAAAGCAATAAGTTGAACACTACTGAAACTTTTCGGAACAAGTCTTGGTAACAACCCCTTATAAGGAAATGGTATTCAAATATGTCCCTCACATGAGCTATTCCCATTTCTCATATCATCTCAATACATGTTATTAACGTGCTTTTATTATTTTACTTAAAGGCACAACAAAACAAAACAAAAAAAAATTGCTACACGGATATAAACTTGTCAATTCAAAATGTGGAACTCTGCAGAAAGTGACTTTCTTTTTAAAGTGACTGACAGATGGTATACAGTTTCGCAGCTTCTAAATCATTAATCATAAGTTCATTGTAACAGTAAATGCTGTATACTCTTAACATTGATTGACGTTTTGCACACTAGGGCGGCGGTTTGCCATACAAATGTTACCACTCGGCACCCTAACCCATAATATTATACGTGGAATGAACTTGTGTTTGTGATTTCGTTGTACTGCAAAAGTTCAAGGATAGAAGCATTAAAATATTTACGCTACATGAGCAAATTCATAACATTTGTGACTTGCTGAAGCATAAGTTCCTGAATATTATTGTTTTATTTTGCCAAATATTGTACATAACATGTTTGGTTCACTAAATGCTCCCATTTCATGAATGTGAACTTTATAACGTTTGGATTGAGAAGGTAAAGAAATATGGAATGTAATGTCTTGAAAGAATTGGATAGAAAAGTTATAATCGTATCAAATTGTAAAAGGAACACTTTACTGTTGTAATAAAGGGTGATTCAATAAGAGTTCCGCGATTTATTTTTTTTGAACATTTTCTCAATATAGTGATTGTTTCGTTAGATGTAGTGCATATAGTGCCCAAGTCAGCTACACCGATATTTTTTGGCAACAAAAATTTATTGATCATTTTCCTGTACATTGTACAAGCTCCATAAAAACTCTATAAAAATTTCTAACTAAGCACTGGTTTTGGGGCTAGGTTTCTATAATTATTAAATGTTGCTCAGTCGATAGTCTATATGTTCATAATGACGATGAGAATACTGAACACAAACGTCATATAGACAAGAAAGTTGACACATAAAAACAGTCAAAATTACTTTCAATTGGATCACCCTTTATAATATTTTGATATTTTTGGTATAAATCCTGAAGAATCAATAAATCAGCATAAATTTTTAAAGTGCGACAAACCCGGAATAAAACTTTAATTGAATTACAAAAAATGTGGATCTCATTAATATGGATACAATTAAATTAATCAAAATCCATTTAGTTGCTCATTTAATATTCCACAAAAAAATCAATTGAAATTTTTGATAAATCACCACAGATAATTGTCATAATTTAATCTGTGCCCCACTTTTTTCACCACCCTCACCCAAAAAACCAAAAATACAAATGCGATGGACATCTAATTAAAAGGCACCCCCATAATTCACCGCCTCCAAGTCCAAGCACTGCCGCATACATTACACAAATAAATGTATATATCCAACACAAACCGTATAATTGAGTAGCCTTGGGTGGTAAGGAAACATAATGTAAATAGGTATGCCACATGGAGGGTGAAAACACCGCCTGGCGCCAACATTAAAGTTGGATATAGCACAAGTGAGCACCACCACCAACACCAGCAACCAGCAGCAGCATAACAAGAGGCCCATAAATCATTTGAAACATCCATTCGTCTCGGAGTTAAATTTATCGTGTAATATGTGAGCTGGTTCCTCAAAATGTTGCGGTGAAAGAAAAAACAAACAAGACGATACTCGACATGAATGCACATTGAGCAAACATTTGGAGCTTGTCGTTGTTTTTTGTTGTTGTATTTTTCAATGCCCTATTTTTTGTGGCTTAAAACTTGAGACAATTGAATAAACAAATAAAATAAATTACATAACAATCAACGGGTTGTTAAAAAAAACACGTTATTTATGCATTTTGGATACAAAACTATGTAATCCTTTAACTATTCTGTTTCTTTGCTGCCTTTGGATTTATAGAGTTTAAACATTTAAAGCACGTTTAAAGCTTTCTATTTAAACAGATGACTACTAAAGTCTTCAATTTCAAATGGAATTTGCGGTTCACAGAGAATTTGTGTATCAAAATATATAAACCAACTGCGCGTTTAAATTCAAATGTGTATCACATTAAAATATCATTTGGAGCGAACACGTAGAAGCATTTAAGCGATTTCGACCAGAAACTGAGTGTCCTTCTAGGTATAAGCTTTTTAATATTTCAAACGTTTATAATATGCAACTGAAGCACATTTAATGAGCATTGGCCTTTCGTTTCTTCTCTCTCTTTATTATATAATGGGTGATTTTAAATTTATTTTAATAAAACCTAAAGTCACATTATCCTCCTGCAACATGCCACACCATTCACCGTTATAAATATTTAATTTAAAGAGTAGGGGAAAATATAATAAAAAATTCATTTCCTGCACATTTGGAATGTACTCGTAGAGAACGAAGTGAATCGACCCAAAAAACATGTCAATTTTCGTTTGAATGAGGTTGGTATATTTAACACTTTACACTTTTATACCCGCCAAATCGGACCGAAACCATCATAATAAATAAAATATAAAATAGAGGTAAATAATCGATTATTTGGAGTGGTTATAAGAGTGTTAGATTGTCTTTTAAAAGTTGCACGTATCTCATTCTGGATTCTAGCACATTTACTAGAAACTAGAGGAGGAATCCAAATGGAATTAAAATGTTGTCTTAAAATGGAGGTTTTAATAAAATCTAACGTCAAAAAAACTCTATGGACGAAGACTGTATCGACTTTTTAAGTAGGAATTTCAATCAAAGTCCAAATTGATAGCGTTGACAATTATTTTGAAAAAATTTGATTCCATAGTGTTTAATTCACCACTATTTCAATTTTGTACTTTCATTCAAGGATCAATATTTGGACAATTTTTAATGATTTTTTAACTGCTCTATTGAGTTCAAAATTTAGCATTATTAGCACAAACCGAGATTATTTTCGAAGTTTTCGCGATTTATTTAAGGTATTACTTTCAGAAACTTGACAAATACGTGTGTTAAATTTCGCAGCGATCCTACGGCTGGTTTTAGCGTGATTGATTCTCACACACTCATACATGGTCGTTTATATTTTTATATTTAAAATTTTTGGATTTAAAAATATTTTCAGATTTCCAGAAAAACAACTTCTATGCATAGCAGTCAGTTTCACATCCGTGTATATTGTGTATACCGATACAGAATGCATTGATGTACAAAAAATGTAGTTGGTCTTAAATATACTTTAAATAAATATTCTATGAAACTTACTTGCACAATATCACCATAAACTTTTCCTGCGGCGGTAAAATTCAAGTGGCACACAAATGGAAAGCTTTTTGGTCGCCGCAACTCCAGTTCGTACGTTTTCCTTATCTCGCCATAAAACGTTCGATTGCAAACTAAAATGGGGTAGAAGAAACCAGAAAAAATTGGATGGTTGTATATTTATTTGTTTACATAATTTGCTAAAAACATACATACAAAATGCTCATGAGAGAGTTTTCTATTTATATAAAAAGCCACATTTAAATATTTATGTTTTAATCTGGAGAGCACTATTCTCTACTCCCGCCTGCTCACCATGAAAACTATGGTACATTTATATGCACTCAAGCTTGTACCAACTTTTGTATTTGATTGCACAGTTTAAAATTTTCATTTGCAACCATTTTTTAACAACATTCACCATCTTCAACATTTCATGCTGCCGCCTTTTTATTCGTCTTCATTTGTGCCGCATTTTTTTCCACCCTTTTTTTGCACTTTGCAGCACATACACTTCCCATATCTGCCCGTACATTATAAGAAGTAGTCACACACGTACATCTATGCTCGACATACTGTTTGTATAAGTAATATTACGGTACAGTTGCGGGTTGATCCTAGAGCACATCATGCAGTTGGGGGGTAGCTTTAGCATGGATGTATGAGCATCCCTTATACAAAGTTCATTCCATCGGGCTGTACGTACGTATGTAGCTACCTACAACCCCACGAATATACTTATTTGTATTATAGGTATGCTACTTGTTCGTTGTTGG
This sequence comes from Sylvicola cinctus, assembly GCA_963854165.1. Classification (NCBI taxonomy): domain Eukaryota; kingdom Metazoa; phylum Arthropoda; class Insecta; order Diptera; family Anisopodidae; genus Sylvicola; species Sylvicola cinctus. The sequence goes on from OY974082.1 coordinate 46,867,039, forward strand.
TTTCTTCGGTTTTTTTTTCATCATGATTTTATGTTTGACTGTTTATTTCATACAATTTGGGATGGAGGAAGGTGGTGCCTGCTTTGAACGAGACGGGAGCAAGCAGTGTGTGGTGGTGGATGTTGGATCCCTGAATTCGTAAACTACTCACGTATTTTCTTGAGTTATGGCTTTACGGAATTTTAAGATTCTAGCTTTCTGACCCCTTCCATACTCAATCGATTTATATACAATTACCGATGTGTGCCTCACATTTATGCTAAACAGATATAAAACAATTTGTCACGACCGACATGGGAAAAATGGGCGAGTAAAAGACGTCGCGTCGTCGTTGTCGTTGTCGTCTTTTCTCCTGGCGCAGTTTGAAATATACATATTATACGGAATATACATACAAGAGTGGCATAAAGAAGCTGACTGTACAACAAATTGGGGAGCCACCTCTTCTCCCTGGGTGGTTTCGGGGCGGCAATGTTGATGCCAATGATTGGGATGCAATGTGGAAGAAATAAGGATGGCACCTCCTTTCTGCACAACAAAATCGAGCAGCCAAAATCTTTATGCGGGCAAATCACAACGAACGCAGTCATACGTGCACAGTAAAATGTACTCAGCCAATTAATTTGATTGTTGGAAACCAATTTTAAGGGATTGGATACTTTGCGAGGTTAGAATACGATCACAGGCCATGTGTACTGTTGTGGTTACGCGCGTGTTTGTGTGTGTGTGTGTGTGTGTGTGTGTGTGTGCGTTTGTTGGTGATGTCGTACTGAAACAGAATTTCTGATTATTCTCATCCGAATGCGAAATCGCCTTTGAGCATCGTTTCAATCATCAGATATTCATTTGTTAGTGGGGATGGGGGATGGGGCACCGAAATAAAAAGATACTGCCTTGGCATCCTTTAATCAATGTGGTGACCGTTCAACGGATTAAGACTGGTCCCACATTTTATGGGAATCCATATACTTTTTGTACCTATAGAATAATATGATGATCAGGAATATATTACACGCAACTCAAGTAGCAGTACGTCATGTACAAATTGATAGGATTGAAAAGATTAGATATCGATGACATGCCATCCTGCCGGAATGCCCATATAATATATTATGCTGTCAGGAGTGGATATTTTTATGCGTGGTCCGTTGTGTCATAAATTTAGATATCTACACAATATATTTGCTGTATAATATATACAGTTTTTAATTCATCAATCAAAACTTGTCGCATCAAAGAGGAGAAACGAAGAGATAGCAAATTTCATTTAGCCGTGAAGCCATCACGTGTACTTGCGACGTTATATTGTTGTTGGGAGGATTCACAGAGTTAAGGCAAAATGTGTGGGATAAAAGGGTGTGTGGTGCTTGCAGTTGTGTAGGCGCACGGATGTCTTGACTAATAATGAAGCATCTTATATTTTTCTTAAGAAGTTGTTGTGTGGCACAAAAATAGCTGTGTGATAGAATTTCCGCAGCGAACAACAACACCAACAAGAGCCATGGTATAGAAAAAAAAAAAACACATCAACACAAGAAACACAAAAAGAAAAATCTAAGCCGATCTATAAGCACTTACTAAGCGGTATTTTTCCCTCCGGTTGTGATTGAATTATATTTCATGGCATGGGTGTGCTGTGATGCCGTACACAGAGGAATGACAGCACAATATAAGCGCGTGCTGTTTTCAGTACGTACACGTTGTTCGCCGCGCGTTTTATTTCCCACACGCCCTCTGCACACTTCACCCCCGACCCTCACCCAACCATCATTTTCAACCATCAAACACCCTCGTTATGTTGCTGTACCGCTATATGTGTTTTATGAATGCAAAAACCGAAACACAAGAAGCAGTTGGGGGGACTTGGGTAAAATCGTCGTTTTTCCACCGCCATGCTAGCCACCCCATCAACGTCTTCAGTGTGCCATAATATCCTCCTCGCATATATGTAACTAAGTATTGCGTTTTGGTAAAAATGTGTTTGTGTGTGTGGTTGGATGGTACCGTACTCGTTTTGGGGGTTACTTTGTTCCTATTGGGAACAACCTTTAAACAGAATGAACTACATTAAGATGTGATGAGACTATTTTACTATCTGCTTGTTTGCCCGTTTGGGAGTGTTATATGTCTTCTAAGACTTTGGCTGTCACGTGTTGGATTAATTAAGTTTGGCAAACAAAAAGCTTTTAAAGCTGGTGATCTATAAACTTATTCGTTATTTACAATGTCCGAAGTGAATTCTTATGTGTGTTGCAGCTTCCATATTCCATTAGCATGGGTACACACATTGAGTGTATGTTGTGCATGTGTCTTACAGAAAGCTTTTTAAGAAATGAGCAAAGCACCTGAGCTCCTTTAGAGATTGCTTTAATAAAAATAATAATAATATGTTGCTTGCTTATATACGGTGAAAAATATTGTGTACAGGACTTGAACATAAAAACGCTTGCTTTTATGTTGTTAACATTGTAGTCGATACATTTATCGCAATAAAGAATAATAAAACTATACGCTTCTACCTAACATGAGAGGTAAAGCCACTTACGATTTTGTTTATTTATAGGTAATAGGCTGACCTGTTAGGGAAAATTCATAGGCTTCAAATAAATTCTAAATTTTTTCTCAGTTTTGATTATAACGGTTTTAAAGTGTCCTTGCAAAAAAAGAATCCCTAAAAGATAGAAGACTGATAAATAATTTTTCTTTAAATGAAAATTTTTTATGCTTAGAATTTAAAAGAGGGTTGTGTTTTGAAATGACTATTTCGTCCACCATAAAAAGTTTAATAAATGTTTTTGAAATCTCAATAACAGGCCGACAAAATTTTGTTTTTAATAAAAATTATATTTTAGTCGTAATTTTCTTTTGGTTGCTTAACATGACAAAGAATACTTTTCATGTAAGCACAAGATTTTCTGGGTCGTGAGCTTGATTTGTCTACTATGAACTTCGTATTTTTTAAGTCATAATATGCGGCAATACTCAATCAAACTGAAAATTAAAAATTTCTGAAGCCACTTAAATCCTCTTTTATAACTCAGTACAATTTCCATTGAAGTCTACCAAAAAGAAAGTATACAATGTGCTTAAGATTTTTGCCCAAACGATGTAACAATTTAGTGCATTCGTACCTACAGGTAAATCCTAAAAGTTGGGTAAAATTTAAAAACCTAATAACTTAAAGTGCCTTGATTTCACATCTAGGAGGGGATGCCATGCCGTTCCCATTAATAAGCTTATACAACAAAACGTTATGCCTAATATTTTATACGCCCACATGGTTTTTACAGCAATACTACATACCGATATGGAGTGAAGGGAAAAAAAATGTTATTCACACATGCAGTGAGTGAAAAAACAACACATGGGGAAAAAACAAACGAATAAATAACGTTTTTGACTCTCAACCCTCTGGATTTCATAAAAAATTTACACATTTCAAGCTGCACGAAATACCATGCTTTCGGTATAAGAATTCATCAAGGGTCAAACACATTCCAATAACTTATCTAACGTTATATTCCGCATAACTTTCCCACTCCCCATAGCACCTCATACCCTTAATATACGGTTACCCGTCCCTCATTTCACTCATCCATTATATAGTTCAACCTATTCGCATATACCAGCGGGGCTCCCAAGTCCCACCGCTCAAAATGTGTAAGAAGGTTTTGGTGTCGTCTTTTTCCCTCATTCTTTATTATTTTTAAACAGTCCACCCCCTCGCTTAAACCATCAGCGACTATATAATATGCGTATAAGACTGCTATAGAGGCACTTGTACAAAATATTATACGAATTCCCTAATGATAAATTATCTGTAAGGAATTCTGAATAGACGCAGTGGACATTTGCGGTCACCATACACAGTTTAATGCTTTAAACGAACTCGGGTATTTGTGTAATTAGGTAAGCATTAGATTCCTCTATAATTATGCGGTTGAAATAAAATGTATCTACATAGCTGTGCAATAGGACGGACCAAGAGACAGGAAATGTATGCCCCCAAAACTACTGGCAAAGTTTTTTGTCCAAATTAAAATATAATTACCTTTATTATCATACAGATAGAAATTATGCTGTGAAATTGCCACAAAGTTAGTTAATGGTCCAGCAAGCGTATACCGAAAGCACATTTTTGGTATAAAGGACATTTTAATTTGAAATGGTGTTGCTGCTGGTGTTGCACTATTTATACATGTGCAATGTGCAGAGTGCAGTGTTTTGAAATATATGCGACAGTGTCAACATAATGCACTCCGGCTATACAATGGCTTATAGGCGAACAATATTTAACTTCACCGCTATAACGGGAGAGATAGAAAGTTCAACGTATTGCAGCAGCATAATTGTTATGCTAGAGACCTATAGATTGCATATATATTATTTCAGAGTGTTGCAGTGTTGCGATAGTCAGATCATATTAAAAGAAAATACATTGCCCAAGGCTTTGAATATGGTGCAGTGATGTTGCAATGGTAATGATATGTCTGCATAGTGTTTCGGCTGAAGATATTTTGTTGGGTCACTGTGTACTGGATGTAAAAATAATATAATACTGACATACGTATAATAAAATTCTTTAAATTATTATCAATTTTGTTTAAAAATAACAACGGTGAACTTTACAAAATAGAGAAACGTTTTGCCATTTATTTTATTTCATTGTACAAATTTAAAAATATAATTTTTTGAACCAATTTTTATTCGTCTTTTCTAACGCTACTTGAGTGCTATTTAGAATTAATATTTAAATAACCAAATTTACAGTGACAACGTGACGTCGTCTAAACTTTTATAACTTTTTTGTTTTGGTTTCGTTTCTGATCAATCATTAAGTTTAGTGCATCCCATTGGTATTTGGTATAAATAAGCAAATTTCCATGCAATTCCACCCCTTCATTGGCCAAACAAATCAAGAAAAGCGTAGAATGGTATTTGCTATCGGGAGATTTTTACATTCAATAAAAATAATAAAAGAGTTATTTGCATCTCGTTAGTAGAAGTTACAAATATTGCTGCACTTCCATATTAATATTAAGTGATTGGGGAACAATTAAGTCATGATTGTTTGTATGCCAGTAAAAATTCAACGGTATGATACTTTTGCGATTTCAATTACACGATTTTAAAATTCCGTTCATTATTTAGTTAAATTAATTATTAATGGTACTTACAATAAGAATATATTAGTTAAACTGACACTAATATTGTTAATTTCGTGGACTTAAAATTTAGTTATTTAATTAATATGTTCTTGGTGTATCTGCCCTTAATCATATTTTATGTTGTAATAATAGATTAATTTCTCTTTCTATAACATTTTCAGGGTGAGCGATTTTTAAGTACTTACTCACTATTGTTATTTGTTAATAAGTTTGTTTTTGATTAATTGACAACAATAATTAAAACTCCCTTAAAAAATTAAAACAAGAGTGTTTTTCTGTGAAAACCACTAAAAAGTCATTTTAAAAGCTTTTTTGTATCTAATGAGGTACAAAATGAAATTGTGTTTCCTTGCAAATAAACAAAGCAACTTCATTTATAAAAATCCAAATTTCACAAAAAAATTTAAATTTCATATCACAATAATAAACATAAAGCCAATTATTTATAGCAACACATTTTCAGAATAAATAGCTTAACCCACAACGTGCTGGCAATCAACTATAAAGCTTCACAGAACAAGCTATGGACGTAATCAACCCCATGCGCATAATGCGAGTATATATAGTTACTATAACAAATTGAAAGTCTCATTTTATGTGCTATTTAGAACGTGCAGCATTTCGTCTCGTCCGTTGGGCATAATCAGATGTGTTTGCTATAAATTGATATTTTTCATGAGTCCATTGACACTATTTCTATTCAGCTCACGAGCAATTGTTCTAATGTTGTCATGCATGTCATTCAACAACGGGTCGTTATTTTGATCAACAGTATAAGCAGTGCGATGCTTGACAATGAAACGGCATTCTAAATGCGGCCGCCTTCCACAATCCACATACTGCACAATTGCACATGCTCGTGCATCGCGCATCGACTGCACAAGCCGTACCTACATAGGTTTAAAAGTGAGGTGGCTGTCGGGGACAGATAGAGACAAAGGCTGGGTATGGACTGCACAGCAATAAACACATCGGTCTATATGTGACTATTCTATAATCAATTAAATATTAAGTTTATGAATATAATATGCTTCAGGCTGCAGGTTTCATAAAACATTATTGTCCTGCATTGACACAGTAGGTTAATACTATGTAGACACAAGTATAGTTATACAAACATATTTTATGTTTATGTACTTTTGTATCCATATAATGCCCTATCCTCATGTTACAAGCGAACTCACATACTCGTGCATACGTGGTGGTTGTTTAAGTGAGTCTCCCTCCCATACACCCCTTTTATTGTACATTTGCTGGAGTACATTGTTCAACAGGAGTCGAGTCATGTACTAAATAACATATAGTCTAGTAACGAGCTGTAACGAGAGATCATTAACGGAACCAGAACTAATTGACTGCGACATCTTTAGCGTCGAACGGAGATTATCAGAATACATACAATGTTACACTCACAAGCATGTGGAATGAGTGAGCTTTTAGGGGGGTCGTAAGCTTAAAGCAGATTTATTAATAACTTGTTTAGTGCGTATGTTGTTATCAGCGTTAATCCGTTGGCAATCTATTGGTAATTACTACGATTGCTGAAGCAATTTACTGGCATTTTAAGATGGCATATGTGTAATACAAAATCACACACAAGCGGCATTTCTTTTACAGAAAAAAATAATACAGCAGCATGATAAGATTAGATGTATTCTTTAGTTTATTGATTAGATTACTTATATACGGTCGAATGTTGTTTCGTTGCTAATGCTTCAGCATTAACTCAGTTTGTGGCGCTTAAACGAAGCTTAAGCATTAAAATGGGTGGTAATCTGACTCGCTTTTGGGCTCAACTCAACTCGTTTAATTCCATAAATATTTATCTCTGCTAATCGAATTTAAGTCGGGAGTCGTCTCCCTTTTTTTGGACGACATTTATGCGCATTAATTTGCCTTGCCGGAGATAAGCAATGCTATTTTGATTGTTCATTAATTGCTATGCACAATTTTTATACCATTATATCCTTTTTGCACAAGTTGGTGAAATTGTTTGACACACTCACATTAAATCAATTTGCTAAAGTAGAATGTATACAAAGTTGAAAATTGTAATTCCCCGAAGCTTTTTTATCACACTGTCAAAAAAATCAATCTTTAAAATGCTCAAAGTAGACATTAAGTCAATGTTCATTCTGTAAGGATGCCTGCAAATGACGTTCTTTTGTGCTGACGCTGAAGTTTCCTTACACAGAGTCTCAATTCTTACAACATTTTTGAGACAAAATTTAAGCGGAAACATTGTGACAGGCAAAGGACTAGCTCCAGTGAAATAAAATTGAATAGGACAGGAAGCGCGTCTTTTTTTTTTTTTTGCTGTTACTGCAAAGATATTGTGATGTGTGTATTTCAAAATAATTCCGTGTCGACTGTATAACTGACAATGGGCATATACATTCAAAGTCCTTATATAAACCTTCATTTAAAGCTCCAGTACATATTATGTTTGTAAATGGAGTAACGTGATATATGTATGCGAAAATATGTTTGTGATGTGTGTAAGTACATCACGTGATCTATACAGTTACAGAGCTTAGAGACGTTATCATATTGACATAATGTTTGCTCAGAGCATATTAAATTACAAACATGTTAATTAATTTTCTCTTTCGCAAACAGGATTAACCTCGAGTGATACCCTTAAGTCTTAATTGTCCATTCGTTTGATTTGACATCATGAAAAGGCAAACCAACCGCCCTAAGGTTTTTTACAATTAGTAACAAAATATTGAATAATAATGTCTGGGACTGCGTGCTTAAAGCAAATGATTAAAACTTTGTCTCGGTAATTGTATTTTCCTTAAGTTCCGCTTCATGCAAGTTACATTGGATGCGGGCGCACAAACAAGGGCAATATAACGGTCATGAGGGGGCACACTGCTGCAGTGATGCAGAATGCATTGGTCTGTACACGCAGCAAGTGCAATGAAGTCATGAAGCCATTTACGGCATTTTTTTGTGCTTTAACTATGTATAAGTTACTCGCATACGGAATACATTTTCCACTGAGTGTGACATAACGCACACGTTTAAGCGTGGAATATCTTTTAGCGTCGACTTATTTATGGGATGCGAGGTTGCTATTCCGAAAATGTTGTCAGATATTCAGAGAGCTTTTGCGTTACGGTAGAACTTTTGATGGTAGATAAAGGTATTTGCTAAATGAAGATATCATCCAGGCAGGCAAACTGTACATGAAGTAAAAGTACGATCATGTAATTGTATAATTTTGTCGAAAATCTGTCAATTGAGGTAATATATTCAAGAAAAAGGACTTAATTTTATGTTCTTTGAACGTGCTGAATTAGTTTAATAAATTTGCTGTTTCTTATGGAAATTTATTGAAAAACTTTACAGAGTAAACATATAAACTCTTCATTAAGCTCAAACGTTTGCAAACATCTTAAATATTTTTTATACATATTTGTGGCATTTTGCATTGGTGATAAAGTTGCAAAAAATATTTAATTCCGAAATGCTAGCAGCTTATTTATTGTGTACTAAAACAAAAAATTAATAAACTAAAAGCCGTACCACCAATGCAAAACATTTACACATTTAATTTTAGTCTATCATTTAAGTGAATTATTAGTTAAAATTAATTATTATTCCCATGATTATACATTCTAAAAAAATTACAATACAATTGATAGACAAGATACTTTTAAACTTTTAAACTTAAAAAAAAAAAAATTTCCAGTTTTGTATTAGAAATTTAAAATATTGTGTTTATTACGAATTTGAAAAGAAAATCCTCCGGGGGTTTTACTGCCCTGCAATGTGCAGAAGGACCGTATCAAGATCTTTACAAAACAGAACAAAAACAAAAGTAAAAATTTGGCCACTCTTTAATCCAGTTAAATAATTATTAATTAAAACCTTTCGAACTAGAGTTATTTATGATTTATGAATGTTAAAAATAAGCAATTAAAGTTTTTAAAAAAAGCCAATGAACCCCCAACATTGCAAACTGCGAGTAGCAATTTTTACTTAATTGAATTTTCGCCGAAATGAACAGGAAGCAATAAACAAAGTTAACCCATAGACGAATTTTGTCCCCTTCGGCTTTTGCAAACAATTTACTACTTCAACAGCCTGCAACGAACAGACACCGAAATAAAAAAGCTTGAAATAAAAACTATACTCACTGGAACATGCCTCCGGCTCGTCCGTTTTATCGTCACAATCGATGTGTCCGTCGCAATACTTGGACACCGATATGCAGCTACCATTGGTGCATTGCCACTCCGATTTCTTGCATGCTGCAGCATCGGCGTCGTCTGGTGGCGATGCCGATGTCACCGATTGCAGGCCAAGGAGCGCAAACAGCAGCGCCACTGTAAAGGTGTGACCATCCATCCGATCTGCAATCAAAACCATATTATACAAGTTGAAGTATAAGTCTAACACACTGTATAAAGAATACATATTGAAACAAAACACAAACACAACCCTGATGTACATTTTTGGCAAGCTGAACCACTTCAACACACAGCGACACAGAATACCAGTCAAGTGTGAAAAGTAATAATGAACAGTCGTCGAGGAGAAAATGCAAGCAGCTAAAAAGCATGAAAGCAAACATTTTCCCAACTCATTCTTCGTCTGTGTGTATAAACCCAGCTGAAGGGCACATTTTCTACCGTGTCCTTTTTGTTCTTCTGCATCGTTGAAGTTATTCCAAAATCTATTTTACTCTAATTAGAAGAGCGCGTTAAGACAGAAATGATATCGTAAAATATGTGTGCAAAAGGACGACGTTAAAAAACGAGGCGCGCTCAAAGTGAAGGAGAGAAATTGTGTCAAGATGCTGCCGTCACAAGATGATGTGCGGTTGCAATTTTGTTCTCTCCTTTTTTCATTTTTCTTTTTTTTTTTGCATCAACACATGTAATATTTATACAATAGTGCATGAGGAAATTGGGGGTGGGTGATGGTATAATGTGGGGTGCAAAAACATATGCACGTTGTTGCAGTAGCAAACAAAGTTTACATTAACCGCCACAAGGACAAGGACGATGTTGATAATGCATGTACGTGTGAGGAGTTGCATGTGAGAGGAGGTTGGCGTAACCTAATTTTTGAGCTTATCGGATTTGCTGCAAAAGTTTTGCACACACAATGACAAATCAATTTTGAAATGAATTTGTAATTGTTTCGCAGTTGGAGTTTATAATTGCAAAAATCTCACCGCAACATTAACAACATTGTGTGCCCGCAATGCAAGTTTTGCTGTAGGTGGGTATATCCTCATTATATAAATATTTTGCATTTTAAAATTGCAATCGATGTACTCGTAGATTGTAGCGTTTTATGTTGAATTAATGTTGCACAAAAAGTCAAACATAAAGTGACCAGTTTTGAATTTCCATTGAAAATGAAATTGAAATATGTATCCCCATATAGTATGTGCAAGTATACTTATGTGGCATGTAACAGTAAAAGCGATTGCTTGTTTTAATTAAAAGTTTTAGCAACTTTGAGTGAACACCTGACAGCTCGTGGTGAGCGCACGCTTGCTTGTTTCGCATATATATGTATGTACCCCATTTTAAACACAAAAGCAGAAAGAGCGCAGGATACTCGGAGCTTACACAACTATACCGATTGGATGAATCTACTACAGTGGGGTATGAAAATATTTTGCTTTCACATACAAAAGGGCACAATTGATTTATGCAAATGATTCGGAATTGTTTGGTAACATCTGACTGTGTCATTGTGCCCCCCAACTATACAGCCCCGGATTGTGTTTTCTCACAATCTCTGATGAACACATACTTTTTATAAACAACGCTACATACATTAAATTTTCTTTATTGTTGAGCCGTTGAGAGAGAGATAATCATAATGTGTTGTATAAGAACCGAAATACAACGCACTATATAAAATGCGGAAACACAACATCGCCTTGAAGCTGGGAATATTGTTGGTTTTATTTAGTTGCTATAAATACACCAATTGTGTAGATATTTATGTGTCTCACTGTTTAACGAAATGTCAGAAAACAGCTATCAACCCCTCTCTGTATATATGTTATGTTGTTTGTATAATTGTGTTCACATAACATCAACAGAAACATAAATTTCTACACGCACATCCCCGACGCCTATAGACAAGAGAATGTATGGCATTTATGAGTACATCAGGAGCTTTGCAGCATTAAGCATTTTATGTGTATGTGTACTTTGGCTATACGAACATTTGGCAGGAGTTGCAGCCGCATTTATAAATGTAACTATATAGAGCACGTTAGCGGTATAAGCTCGACGTCAAAGCGTCGTTATTCTCATGAGTTGTGTGAGACTGAGCTGTACAATGGTACGTATGGTATTGGGGTGTCGCACCGCGCATAGCCGTGAGAACATGGTGACGACTGACGAGTGACGACCCTGAATATTTGCGCTTGTGTGTGTGCGTATTTCGCGCAAGCTTTCGCGCAACTTTTGCAGGAGAGGGAATCCCATGCTGTGTGTTTAAACTTTTTTTGGCTCTTCATTTGTGTGTTGCAGTGCATATGGATGTGTATTAGGATATCTGCAGAGCTGTAGAAAATCACGAAACGCGCTGTTTCAGCGCCTGGTGATCGAGCGTCAAATGTGGAAGTTGGAACAGCTTTTTCTCGGCGTTTTTCATGTCGCCTTTTCTTGCTCACAAAATTAATGTGTGTGTGTGTGTGTGTGTGTTTCTAATTTTTTCATTTTATTTTTCAATGCTTTGTTTTTTCTTATTTTGCTTTTTTGTTATGTATCCTGCTTCTGTTTCTTGCCGTATTATTTTTCACACACATATTTTTGTTCTATGCCATTTTTTATGCGTTATTTTTGGTGATATGGCTTTTGCCAAAATGTAAGTATAACGTGCAGAAATATTTATGCATATATGTACGTGTATGACATTAAAAATAATAGCAGAATTGAAAGAAAATAGAAAATAAAAAGTGTGTGAGCTCGTGTGTGTGTGTGAGTGAAGAAAGAGTGGCGTATAAAACATGAAAAATTGAATGGGGTGCGATGGGTGGAGGAGGAAAAATTGTGCAGAAAGACCGGGAGATTGAGGCGAAAAGAAGGACAAGAAACATATTCGAAGTTGCTCCCTTGTGTGATTATAAATACTCTGTGTATGTGTAATATGTTGTTTTATTTTCTTTCTCGCGTTTTATTTTATTTTTTTGGTGTTCTCCCTACTCCTGACGCCATCCATATTCTTTGTCTCGCGTGCAAGTGTATAATGAATGTAATTGAAATGATTACGAGGCAAAAGTCCTGGTAAAGGTCCTGGGCACGTACGTGTTTTATTCCTGGCTTGCATCCCTTATATTCCCCACATTTGCAACACACCAAAACACCACATCCCTCAATTCCTCCCACCTCCCACACACATGTTAACCACACATATATGCAGAGGTACACTGTAATTTGTTATGTTATTCTATACATTGCATTACATTAATGCGTTGCGATGGTCGCCACAAGATATGACCATGCTCATATGAATAATTTAATGTGTGATGTTTAATTTAGCCGTAAATAATTTATGCAATTATGTAAATATTGTGGGTGGCAGTGGATGACCATAATAATATACGTTGAAAAATAATTATATTGTACATTATTTTGACTAGTCATCCTTTTTGGTTGCATGAGCGTGTACGATAACTCTATTGGGGAACGCTTACCGTTTAATTGATCACTATGACAATATCCGCACTGGGCACGTCCAACATGATTAGCAGTCCGGCTGCACTCCGCGGTTAATTAATGTGTGTTTTGTGGCTCAGCGGACACACTCCTGCAATTTACACACTTCCAATGATATGCACTTTAGCGGCTTTATTTATCCTTTTATTTTTACCTTCACATACAAATGGACATAAAAACAAACACAACAATTATTACATAAAGGATATTCAATTCAAGGCTGACTGATTGATCATCCGATTGATGAAGTCATGATATAACATTTAACAAACGCACAAACGGGAATTGGGGAAAAAAAATTACATGTAGATTTAAGGTGTATCTTAATATTTTATCGGTTATTATTTCATTAAATCACAGGACACAGACACATTGAACAAATAAATATATTTTACATCCAGACGCACACAAAAAACGCCACAATCATATTTCATAATCGATACACATACATTTCACATTTTATTTTTTATTTTTTAACATTACGTAGTTAATTTAATTTTTAATATTTTGCCTCTCTGATTGAATTACAAAATTTGGCCGATTTTCCTTTGTGTTTTTTTTTTTTACCTCAATTGAATCTTGACCCTGTGCACTTTATTTGCCGCAATTTTTTCTGGCTCTCTTCCGCAAAATGACTCTATTAAATTATTTATGTAAAACTTAAATTTTAACAACGCTCAATGCCACACAACGTCAATCAAAATTTAATGCAAACAACACTGCTGAATTATGCAGGGCGCTTATATGCTGCGGTTATTACACAAATCTTTGTTGTTACACAAATAAAAAATCATAAAGAAATACTCTAGCTGGTAGCTCACCGCGCGTTAAACCAACACTTTCAGAATTTTCAGGTGAAGTGGACTGAATACGGGTACATTAAGCTAGAATTCTCATCACTTTGTTCACATTGGGCATTGGGGAAATTTTCCGATAGGGGATTCGTGAGAATTTTGCATTGTGCGCAAACGCGCATTTTCGTCCTCTCCCTCCCACTTGAAATGTTTTATATGAATTACAACACTATATATATAATATGTATATATAGAGTACCTACATATTTTTTTGGTATACATACCAGCACCAGCGGCAGGCAGCAGCAGAATGCATGAGCATGTTATAATATAGGAAATCACGATGAACGTGCGTTTGAATGAATCGCTCTTGGTGCTCTGGAATATACGGTCGTTGGAACGTACTTTATATTATGTTGTATAAAGAGAAAAACACACAAAGGACACACAATATTACAGTCATACTATGGGTGATATTATGAAGAGCACCATACCAGCAAACGAACCAGTGAGGGAACCAACAGGGAAAAAAAAAACAATCCGAATTGCTCGTAATACCGAAGAGAATATGCTTTAAGTAATAGAATGTCTGGGGCAGAAAAATATGTGTATAAGGCAAATTCAGTTTCATGCTGATGCGGATTTAGTGTACAGCCGTGACGGCATGCAGAGGGAGAAAGAGCCAAAACACAAAAATCCCCAGATCACAGTCGTACACATTTTGTCATGCACATTTTTTTCCTTCTTCCATAAAGGATTGCAGGGAACCGTGCACAAGCAGCTGCTGTAATCAACCACACATATTTGAATGCAATCCCCTCCCTACCCTTACAATGAGTACAATATTTTTATTGCGGTTTTAAACTTGTGGAATTTTCGCCGCACCACCACTCCATTCCACCCCACCGGATCGCAGCCGACATTTACAAACACACACAAGACAAATTGGCCAAAAGATGTAATCAGTTCCTAATTCAATTACTGTAATTAAATTTTTTTTATTCATTTAAAAAATGCACGCTTCCGTGACATTAATCTGTATGTGTATGCCGACGGCGCGGTCGTAAGTCAAAAACATATTATACCCAGCGTTTATTGAGTTATAAATTTTACCGGGGCTGATATGTCTGCGCGATTAATAGAACCACGTATGCACACAACCGAGAATATATAATACACATAAAGTCAAAAGCTATTATAATATGTGTAGCGCGAGCTCATTTTGTATATGGCAATTTGCCGCTAAATAGCATCGTAAATGATCCATATAAGGTGCATTTGAATATCAATGGAAGAACTCGGGAGCGCATAATATACGGGTACGCTGCTACCCACCAATTTTATATCGTTGAAATCGCGCATTTACTCCGCTTAAATAATTATTGAGCCATACCACAACATTAACCGATGTTTAATAATAATTTTTGACGGAGTACTTCGACTGCCCACCCACAATTTTGTATCCTTTACGTACTGCCACTGCATCCCCTCACCATAAATTCTTTTGATTGGCATACTGAATTTTAAAGCAGGCAATTCAATCTGTACACCGCATGCTTATTATGCACAGTCGGGAAAAAAGAGCACCTTTAGCCCTGAACCCACAAAGTATCGAGGCTGAACCCTTTTACTTTATGTAAATGCTTGCAAATATGTACAGCGGCGTCGTCGTCGCGTCTCGTTGCGTCATTTAATTCGCAATGTCGCGTTACTTGCACAAGCCACTGTAAATTAATTGATCATAAACAAACGCTCAGCAATTAGTGTGGTACATTAAATCAAGTACAAGTAATACATAATATGTACGGAGTACCGGTTCCTATACCCTGGCAAATTTCTCTCATGAAGCGGATGTTAAGTAATTTTGTGTTTGGCGCGAGCGGTAATTTTTATTTAGTTCATTTTGCATGCTAAAGATACACATACACCAATTTTTTTTTGTTTTTGGTTTTTTGCATTTTCCACCCCGCAAATAAAGTTTTGTGTTATTTCGCTTTGAAGAATCTATACACATACCCGATACGTATCCATTCACTTTGTGATTTATTAATGTGTTTTTCGGCAATCATTTATCATTTCTGACGCTAAGGGGAACTTTCAACGGAGGGCATTAGTCAAATCCCAGGGGTTAAAGACTGAAAATTTGGATGTACTTATCTGTATGTCACCTGTACAAACGCTCATACATTTGCCTGACATCGCCGTGGCACTTAACATCCATATACACATTGGGTGTAGCTTTTTTTTTTTCAAGCAACAACAACAACAACATCAACTACCCTCCATAGTACAAATGTAAAAACTATGTTTGAATACTGATGGATGGTAATGTCTTGGATACAGCACACACCATAATTCCGATGCGGAATCGTTTCGCTGGGTTTTAGTATTTTGCTGTGTGTTGCTGCTGTTTAAATTGAGGCAAAATGCAGCTGGTGTGTTTGCTTGCTCCTTAATTCTTAATCAATATTTGGGGTAAATTGCAAGCACAGTGTTGGTGCGGATGGAGAGCTTTTTTGGGTTGATATACGGTTATGGTGGTGGCGCGAGGAAGGGTATATATCGCCTAAAGCGTATTATTTTTCGAAATTAAACATAATTAGGACAAACGCCAGAGAATAACTGAACGACCATGCTAGCTAATGACTAGCTCAAAGGTGCCAGAAGCATTTTAGTGCAATTTTTTCATGGTGCAGTTGTGGTTGCTTTTTTTTGAAAATGAACCACTTTTTTTAATACTTAAAATAGCATTCATGTTTTGTGAATTAGCTTTAATAAATAATGTAACATTTTTAGTTTTTCAATTAAATGCATTCAACCGAAAATTATTTTCTTAATATTTTAATTTTAATGGCAGAAGAATATATTTAATTGGACTCTCGGCATAGTTGAGTCTACTTTAACACATTAGATTAAGTTAAAATTGTCTATCCGTTCCTGTGCAGTCAAAAACAACGACCTGGCCCTCTAGGTTAGGGGTTAAGCTGATGGGTTAACGACCTGTCCCTTGAAAAAAAAAAAACACTTGTTACGGAACCTAAAACTATGATTACTCGAATTGGACAGTTCATCACTGGTCCAAGAAAATTGGTGACTATACTTGGACTATACCGCCATTGAAAAAGATGATTATCTAACAAAAAAACTGCAAAATTAAATGCTCCGAACAAATTCTTTCAACATTCATTACAATTTCTTCGATGCGATTTTGAACGACAAAGTTTCAGCAGCAAATGAGTACATAAATCGAACTCCATTTCACTAGAATGGTGCACCAAAATAAAGCCGAGTCTCCAAATTATCAATGTCATTACTTATTACAAAAGCCCAGACTTCGTTTGCTAACCCAACTTATTCCGGAAATTGATTCACAAATTTTGTACTGCAGCCATAAGCCAAAACTCTCGAAACACGCCTCTCATCCACACAGCCCCAGCATTTGCGGGTAAACACATTTGAAAGGCAAACTTAAATTCGCATGGGGGCATATGCTCCCGCTGCAGCAGGTACGTTTCTAGATAAAACCGAGGGTTTGTTGCTTGGCCAAGGATTTAACGAAAAACTTTGAAATGAGTGCGGTAATTTGTTGTCAGCCTCCATTTGTGTGCGCCACACACGTCTCCTCCTCGTTCAAATTAAAGCTTGTAGTTATAAACAGGTGATAAATATTTAAATAAAATGTACCCAGCTCAGTGTGTGAGATTTGTATATGCGAAAACAAACACAGCCCCCCCAACAACCATAGCATAAACACCTGTAAATTGTGTGCACACAAACTGCGGTCAAGGCGAATACGAAATTCCACACAGAACTCAGTTGCCTCATCATAAGTTTAATGCAAACCCATACTCTTATTTACGCCAGTACCACCCACATCGAAACACGTCAATTGGAAAATGAATGCAATCATTTCATACATGCGGGAGTAAGGGAGGAATGCAACACAAAATGGTGAAAAAAAATTCAAGGCAAAAACAGCACTACAAAAGTGCAACCGTGAGCCATTAACTCAATTAGTTATTGCTCACATAACCGATATCATAATATAGTACAATATATACAGTAAATTAAGTTGTTTTTCCACGCACTTGTGTAATTATGTCCTGCTGCAGTTGCTGTTTTGTATTATATCACCACGATGCCGTTTCAAACTATATTTATTTCCTATTTTTTCCTCGTTCGTAGTGCACTTCAATCCAAAGTATTAGCTTAAAGTTAAAAGTGGTTTAGAAGTGGAATATGGCGTGTCCTTGAGTGTATGTGTATGTGTGTGTGTGTGTGCTTGTGTGTGTGTCCGTTTTTCATGAACGTGTACAACATTTTACAATGTACGTTGAATTTTTATATTGATCGAATAACAGGACACGATGAAAAGCCAGCACTTCGGTCAACTTCATTCAAATAACAACGAGTACCTACACTGACGATTTCGCAAAGTAACGTGGGAATTTGTCACACATGCTGACGTTTTGCGGCGAGAGTGTATTAAAAAATGAAGATGTCTCATGACTGCGAAATAATAGAGCAACGATGGGGAAATAAATCGCATCACTTAAGTTTGAGGGGTTTTGAAATTCGAACAAATGTCTGTCGTGGTCATTGTCTGATGGGTGTGTAAGTTGGTTACAGTGCGGCGATGGCACGCATTGATGCGGTGTTGTTACTTGTAATAATAATATGTTACAGCTCAATAAGAAATGCAGCCAACCTCAAATGATTGCGCGCAAGTGCACTATAGAAATGTACGGCGAGGAGTGCATGTTTAATATAGCCGTGCTCATTGAATATAAAGGATATTACATTATATTATAACGTACATACGTTACTAAATGGATGATGTGGAGCGTAATAAGAGAGTATTTATTTTGCCAGAACAAAAAGTTTATTTTAGTAACGAATGTAAATGGAGTTTTGTCCTCAAATTTTAGCATAACTTTTAGACGCTTTAATTTTATAACTTTAAGAAGCATATTTTATGTTATTTTATCGTCAGTCTTGGGGGAATTCACTAATTTAACATTATCATTTATACCAAAATCGTTGAAACTGAAGGGTTTTACTTTGTAAATAATAAATTCTTTGCTACAATAAGTTAAAAAAAAATTGCATCTTGTTTTGCTAATGGGACTTTAAATTATTCAGCTAATTAAAAGTGTCCTTATTTGGTGATACAAAACGATGTTCTAAAATAAATGCTTACTATCTCCTCAACATATTACCAAAATTTCACATCTCTAAATCCTATTTAAAGTCTTAAGCCGAGGAGGGAAGCCTAATTCCTCTTAATCATAGACAAAATTACGTTTGTATTTTCATTAACATTTAGGCACAGAGTTTAATGATGATTTATATGGGCAGAGGTGAATCTTTGAAACCAGATTTTAGGTTTGCACTGTTTGAAATATAATTTTCGGCTAAGAGGCTTTAAGCCAAAAGTAAAAATCGTTACTTAAATTTAATTCCTTACACTGTTAATGGTCTTACAAATATTTAATACTTTATATCCAAAATGTTTAAACGTGTCTTTATGAATTTTTCCAGCTTAATTAAAATTGTATTTAAATGTTTTCAGAATTTAAATTTAAATTTTAAATAAAGTAAAAAGCAGTACAATCAATAAAATGAACTTTTATCGACAACTTTTATAGTATTGTACAAATGAATGTCCCAATAAAATCGAATTTAAAAAACAATCGTCACAAAACAGTAAACACGAAGTGCCTGTAACCCCCAACAAAACAATTCCCTAAATCCATAAAACAAAAACAGTACGTAGCCACACATCTTTTTTATGTTCTCCCAAACAATGATGGCGATGAGTGTTCATTCCTGATGGCTTATACACTGAGAAATTACCCTCAATTATTGTAGTAACAGCTTTTTCTAACACAGCTATCAGTTGCATCAAATCGTTGTAATTAATTGAGTCACGTGTAGTTAACTCACATAAAAAATAACTTTTACAAAATAACACAGACACTCGAGAACTCCAAACAGCAGCCAGCCAGCCAAGCAGGCAGGCAGCAACATCATCACATCAGCAATCATTTCAACCAAAGAGCACTCTGATGATTTATTTGTATTTGTTGGGCTTAGCATGGGATTAGATCATTTTTCATCGCAATTTCACCGAAAACGCTTCCATCAACGTCCTTTTGGGTGTCATAACGTGCTGATGTGGATTAACTCCATTGGTGTGTGTGTGTGTGTGCGTATTTGTACATATTATAAAGATACATAAATGTTTACCCACCGAAATATACTTTTATTAGTCGACCTGCCACGGCCCAGATACGTCTTTAATGATAGGCGCTAATCCTTTCAACGATTTCGCAGCAATATGCGATGAGGACACACCTCTCAACCCTGGCGCGGCGCGCGCTTTCAGTTTATATATACGGATTATAACGGTAAAAATGATGTGCAACATTAAATATGAGTTGAGTGGTTGCAGAATGTTCATTCCAGGGTGTGAGTTGAAAAATGCCGAAACAACGCTATACAAACAAAATAAAAAGGTGGTTCGTACAGAAAAACGACAAAAATGAGTGCTCACACAAACACGCACACACACACACACAGCAAAAAATGCCGGCAAACTTTTCACTTAGATATTTTCAAATTAAATATTTAGATATAAATCCCTTTTTAATTTACGGTCTGAGAAGGGAATCAATTCGCCATTAAGTTTTAATAAGCGCCGCTGTACGAGAACACACACACACTTAAGCAACAAAAGCGCTCCCGCTTAAAAGCAGCCGAGTGCAGATAATGCTTGGGTGCTAAACGTATCCAGAGACAGGATACAGGCGCTTATGTCGGTGCACAGGTATATTTATGGCTTCAAGTATATGGGCACAATAAATGTTCGCTGCAATTTAACGGATGCTTGAACTTTTTCCACCACCACCACGTTTCACAACCCGAAAATAAAAAACCCCCCACCCCATTCCAGCAGAATCCCCTTTCACCAACTAGTTATACAGCTCTTATGGCAACATGCATTTCGCCTTGTTTTTACAGTTTGTTTAATTATTGCAGCACTTCTCATATAAAAATGAGCTTTATTGCCGTATGATTTTGCAGATAATTGCTCGACTATGCAGATGAAAACGATCCGACGAGCGGGAGAGAGAGTGAGTGAGTGTTAAAAAGCTTTAATGCGTTTGAATGCGCCTGATTGTTAAAGTCAAAAGTTTGATCACAGGGAATGTGCGCCTTAATGATAATTTAATTCCTGTTCAGTCTTTGCATGATAACTGCTCTTTGGTGCAGAGTGCTGTATTAATATAAATATAAGTATCTAGAGTCTATCTATTCCTATTTCATTGGCGAGCATATTTTCTTGATTTTCAAGATGATGGTAATAATGAAAACTTAAAAATTGTTTACGATATTATTATTCAAAAACTTTTGCAATATCAAGTGTTATGCTCACTTTTTATGGAATTGTTATGTATTGCTGTGGTCATTATGTAAGCTCCGTGTTAAGAGGAAGTTCAAAATTTGATAAAAAAGTTTCGGGTTCATTTGGTTTTCTCTCTGTTTTTATTCTTTTTCCTTTTTTTCTTTTTTTTTTGTGTGTGTGTTCTTTTATGTATATTTCAGCTTGAACAGATCTGTCGGTGCTTTTTTTTTCTTCTTTCAGTTGAATACATTTTAATGGAAATTGGAATGGACTATGTGAGGGCATCGTCATCATTGAGCAGCGTTATTTTTTAGCAAATAAATCATGCGGCTATAATATACGATGCCTTCCACGCTCCCCCCGCTATCCATCCACTCCTCGTATTGTCAAACGATCTAAAAGTGTAGAGAAAAAAAGTAATTTGAATTCTCCAGTGTCTCGCCGATGCCTGATGGTGTATCCGCCCTCCTGTGTATCCTATTTATACTCATATTCCTTTAATGCGGAATTGATAAATTCCGAGCTACCGCTTATTCGATTATACGTATACGCATCCACTCAAGACGTTTGTTATTGTTGATGCGGCAAAAGTATGTTGCTTAACATTTCACAAGAATGCAATGCATATAACCATAAGCATACAGGATACTGTTTGTCGACCATCCAAGCCATTGTATGCGATTGAATATATTTCCCATTATATGCATAAATGCAGACGAATTAGTGTGCTGACGTATATTTTTGTGTGTGTGGTTTTTATACAGCAAATAAATGGCGGCTGCGGGATGGCATTAATTTTAGCTCTAAGTACTTAAGTGGTTTATTGTGTTTCCTATTATGCTGTGCTCCTTAATGGATATCAGACGAAAGGTATATGCATTGTGGTTGTATTATGTCTTGGACTTAAGAAATCGCGTGCATTTTTATGAGTGTTATAAAAGTGGCAAGGAATTAACCGTTTAGTTATCTTAAATCATAAGTAGATTTAAAACGAATTAATCATTGAAATTGGAAGTCTTTAAAAAAGATTTGGATCAGAAATATAATTTGAAATATTTATCTTCTTTAAATCCTGCCCACTCCTGTGTTTTCTTTATTAATGGTTTCAATATTTTGTTTTATTTCTAAAAAGCATTGTTGAGTTATTGCTTTTTCATTTGGTTTTCATTATTGTACCGACTGTAACGGTTTAAGAAGATTCACTTTAATTTTAATAGAGGATTAAATGCAATGTGACGTTTGTGGGACACAATTTATATACGCAACTTAAACGAAATGCCAATTTTACATAAAAATTGCTGTCATTATGACGACTAAAGATTTTTTTTTTTCACTTCTTACAATTTAATGAAAATACCCATCAAATTTTATTTAAGTCCATTTCCCAGGCTCCTAATAAAAAAATGAGAATTCAAAACTTTTTATATAACATCCCATCTGCATAAAAGACAATCATCCTCATAAGAATTGCTCGTGTTACCGTCAATTCATAAACCAACATGCAATGAGTCAACAAAAAAGATGACACAACACCGTCATATTCCACCAGTAATTATTCCCGACTTCACAATTGCAATAAAAGGCATCAGCCATCACACAGAAATGTCGCTTGTCAACTTCTTTTATACACACCTCCAGCACATACATTTTATACTTGAAGGAAGTTTGAAATTAAATTGCGAGAATAAACCCAGGCAATCTTGCTTTCCAGTAATACACACACACACACACACACATTTTGATTTAATGGAGCGTACAAGTAATTTCCCTCGAGACCACCCACCACGTTGCACCCCGCCCCAGATGAATTGTGCATCTAAGAAAAAAAAATTCTTAATGAATTCATAAAGCGATGCAAATGTGAAGTTACTGTGTGAAACCGCACACACAACCATAATCAGGCGCATAATATTTGTGCTGTCGAACTCAACACAATAATGTAATCCAGCAGTGCACACACAATGGTGAATGGATGCGTGTGATATAGGCGGCGAAATGGCCGCCCTGTTGAAAGCCACAAAGCTTTTATCCATCCCTTCATATATTTTGGAACGGAATACATGTCGCTTGCAAAGATCCAGTGCATTGCACAACACATATCGGGATAAGCTCACCATGCTGCTATTAATGGGTCATAAAATTGGTGTCCTTAGATTTTATTATTTTTTGATCAACCTTCATTCTTAAATCAATATACGATATGTTATACGTGTAACTGTGTAAGTTTTAACTGTATTATATGACCAACCCTCTACATAGCCCTTTTCCACTCAATAGATTTCACTCACATTACATCAGCAATGTATGTACAGCCGATAAGAAACGTAGGCAAAATACAATGTAGCGTCCTTCTCTCGCATCTGACAGGATCTCATATCCAAAGACAAATTATGCCATTATGATAACAAAGACAATAGGTAATGTGATTTGAAGGGATGCTTTATGTTAAACGTGTACATATGTAAGAAGTAAAAATTGCTTCAAGGGCTGCTGTTTGATTATATTATAACATAATTAGTGAAACAAGTATGCTATTTGTATTACGGAAGGGAAAAACCAACACATGTCTGCTATTTTCAGAACAACGCAACGTGCTGTTTATCGCAAAAGTGTAAAGATTGTAGAATGAGTAGTCGTACCCAATATAGCGAGAAAAACAACGTATCTTATAACGCGATCAAAAAAAAAAAAAGGGGTGAAATGATTTCTCATTGATTATTATTAGCTGTATAAGTGTCTGCTTTCTTGTTGATTCCACAGCGTTAATTGGATGCTATACATAAAATGCTGAAGGGAATTATTATTCTGCATGTAATCAATTTTGCAAACAATTATTGGCCCCACAACCATGGTTTAATATCAATTTGCTTTTTCATTGTACACCTGGTTATGTAAGACGCGCAAATAAATTGACGGAATAAGCATCAGTACACTGCAACGTAATAAAATTTCGCCTCGCAGGGAAACGTTTTCTATATATTTTGTATTATCTTGACTATGTGTACGAGATTGTACAAAGTTTGTTCTATATAGTGGCAGTAGTGCACTTGTTTATCTTCAATGAAAGTTTTTCTAAAGAATACCCACTTTTAACCCCCGCCGCTCACTGCTCACCCCATCCCCGTCGTCAATCTGTTTCAATTTAACCCTTTTGCAAATTTATTTGTGACACTCTTCACAGGCGGCATGGCACTGCCATGCCTTCGTGTTCACGAGAGGTTTGCTTTATTTAGCTTAAATGTGATGTTGCTTTCATCCGGCGTAATATTCTTTGAAGTATGACGCAAATGTATAAAGTCAACCACATTTTTGTCTTTGAAACACTAACAATGCCACTTGAAGGCAAGAAATAACGGATTATGCTTTTATGTGTCAGTTAATTATATCTGAGATTCTGACATAAATATTGGGGTTCACAGCAATCATTGTCTCCCATTGCTAGCAATTTACAATTTATATTATATTTAATATTTCTACATTATGTGTTTTTACACCATAGCTATACATAACCTCGTACATAATAGCACACATTACTTATAAAGTGGAAAATAATATCAACAGTTGCATTTCTCATACAGACAGAGTAATAAGCAAAAGATAAGCTCAAAATAAAATTGTCTCTTTGCCATAATTGGCTGTAACACATAATAATATAAGCCCTTTCATGTTGTGAGAAAAACAACGCACCCAATTATTTGCTAAAGCACACCTGTATAGTGCACTCGTATAAATAGCAGCCATTGAATTGCTTTGTTACATTTATTATGTGTGGAAAGTATTTGTTGCGGGATAAATCTCTGTAAATTCTCCGGAAAACTGTTCCTTGTGGTATTTTCCTTGACATATTGTGATGCATATAATACTGCCATTTAGTAAACAATGCAATGAATATCTCCACATGAAAACTGATATGAAATTGTGTATTGTGATTATACCGTAAATCCAGGAAGAATAATTGAATAAGCTGTCATTTTTTTTGTCCACTTCAAAATTGGTTTCGCTGAAACATGTGATATTATTTTCAGTTTTAAGGTTGGAATCGCTTTATTATGATGTGATGTCTATTTCAAGGTCAGATATTTTTCTTAATTGTTACAAAAAGTTAGTTTTTAATAATTTGACCTTAGAAAGAATATATATAATTTATTTTGTTCTTTTACGAATTTGGTGAAAGCTCGTCAAGCCGGTTTCTTAAGTTATGAAAAAGTCATTAGACAATACTTTTGATTCAAATCAGTTTCTACAGTATAAGATTTTTTATTTCAAGACAAACAATAAAGTATAATGCTTTAAGTGAAGGCAACATTGTTTTAAAATAATTTGAATTTTGATTCAGCTTTACTAAAAAAAAGATTCACTTTATCGTTTTTAAAGTTGATGTGTATCGTAAATTTAAATTTGTAATGTCGACGTTTTTTTTTAAATTACAGATTTTTATTAATTTTGATCAAATGAAATTGAATATCATTACATTTAGTTCCATTGCGAAATACGAGCCATCGAATAGTATTCTTATAAAGTGAACAAGTGAAATTTAGTCTTTTTTAATTTTATTTCGTTCTAACAGTTGAACTTTTGAATTTATGCATTTTAATGAGCTTCTATCTTTATGAAGTTTCATATTTCAACGACAAACTATTCGTTGCATATGTGTGAGCAAAGTTTTAGTGTGAAATCAATTTTCAAATTGAAAATTTGAAGCTTTTATGCACACGTTGGTTGTGATTAAAACTTTTTCACTTCATTGAAAATGTATAATTTTACGATTTTAATAATTCCTTATATTGCCTTCTGATGTTCGACTTTTTTTACAATATATAATAGTCTTATAAAGTCGATTTTAATTTTTATGCTTAACAATTAAACTTTAAGAACTGTTTTATTAATTTCAATATTCCATTTAGGAGGTTTGTTTTTTTTTGAGCTAAAAATTTGTTTAGTTATAATTAAAGCAAATATTTTAAAAATAAACCATAAATACGTTGAAAGGACAATGAAAAATATTATTAACAAAAGTTTTTAAGTGTAATAAATAAACAATTAGGGTACAATTTTTCATTTAAATGTATTACAAAATCGTGAAGAAATTTTTTATCAATATTAGTGCTCACTTACTTTAATAAAACTTTTGTTAAAATATACAAACCGCCAGGTAGGTAAATTGCATTTTCAGTTTTCACCAAGATACCTTCATACAGAATACAATGGAAAATGGATAAAATTTTTTGAAAACAACTATGAAATTAAATGAAAAGAATAAAGTTCAGAAACAGTCAGTAACTGAACGTGGAACACCTGTTCTGCTTTCCAATGCAGGCAACCGCATCACTATTGTCGACTCGTCGCCCGAAATTATCATTGAACCAAAAATCTAATCAGTGTAAAAAATAATTGTCTATTTGAAATTATTGGGATTTGGGAGAATGTGGTAAAATTTCCTTGCGAATAATTCTATCAAGTTTTAAATTTAAGGTGTTCATGGAACACTCATAAGTCATAACCAAAACTAAATATGTTTCGAATATTGAGATTATTTTTTTGTTCTGTAAAGTAAAGTATTGTTTATTAGTTATCACACAGTTTATTGTTAATTTAAAATGCGCCATGCCAAAAAAATACAATGCCCGCTTAACTATTGTCTTAATTGTCAGGAAATTTTGGAAGTTCAAATGAATGAATTCATCATGGATTTATGTGTAGTTGGATGTTGTATCGGCTATTTAGTTGAACTAATTTAGCTGCGATAAAAGATGGAAAATATTTTAAGGTTTTTTTTTAACAATTATGGTCTTGTGACTCCATAAGAAGTTAATTTTTTCGGAAAATTTTGTTAATCTATTCGTTTATAATTTCAACCCAAAGGCTTCCTTTTATTTATACTTGTAGCTGGAAAAGGTTGTCATTAAAGTACTTTCACTATAAAAGCAACGAGACTACTCGGATAGATCTGCACGATTAAACCTGGAAGAAAGCAATCAAAAGTCTCCAAATTTAACTTCTTTTCAAACCAAGCAGGTCCGTTGTTTTTGCAGAACTATAAATAGAGTGGAGGAAAAATAAAACGCATATACTCGTAATCAGTTTTATTTTTAGAACATACTTTTATTTACGTTTTAAATTTATGTATACTGATTTTTGGGTTTCTCACATTATTTCGTTTATGAATTTCACAATAATATTTCGTGTCTTCCTTAATAGTGATTTGTTTCAAATATTACTTCCATATATTATGATAACAATTAAATGATGTAATTTAATAATAAATAATGCATTTATTTATAGTATACAATAATATAGTTTATAAGAAATTATAAATTAGTTTAATTCATGTAATAACAATAATCCACTTATTTAGTATGTGTGTATTTTTTTATTTCATTTTTTGTTTTTTTTTTGTTTCCTCAACTACATTTAACTACAATTTGTTACAACAATTTGTCCCATTGAATTGTTAGTGATCCTGTCAACTGAACAATATTACATAAATACAATATAATTTGTAACTAATTTTTTCAATCGCTTTTATGCAAATTTTTTATATAGATATATTCATTAACAAGCAAGACTACAGTTCTTTTGTAACCAAAAGGGGTTGGACTTACAACTTAACAAGTATAGTGTGGTGTAAAAATCATGAGAGCCAAAAGAAAAGTTAAAAGGAAAATTAGGCATTTAAATGAGTAAATTATTTTATTTTTGCATTAGTTATATCAAGATGGTAATATTAATTTTGTAGCAATGTTTGGCTTTTTCTCATTATTGGGGCTTGTCTGGTAATTGTACACAATACACAAAGTGTTTAATAGTTTTACCAGTAAACTTACCAAATTCCACAGCATCATAATTATGGGAACTTTGAGTAACTGTACATATTTAATATAACTGGATGACGCCTACGCAAAGAGGTTAAAATCGCAATTGCAGAAGAGAATTAAATGTCTTTTTGTTCAATGCTACCCACTTTTTTTATGATTTCATAATGTTGTCCAAACAATCTCTGGAAGCCCTTAAAAGCCACATTGAGCCCTTTTTTGTAGAAATTAAACCATCGGAAAACAACAATACTAATAAAATGACTCGTGTTTTCGTTTATTATAATTATTACTGCCGTGTTTTTTGTTAATTTTTGTAGGAGGCACGTGTAATGAGTTTTATTCTTAATTAATTGTAATTAATACGTAAATATGATTAATTCACTTTTAAAGTCGATATATTCGCGAAATGATATTGATGCCTTTTATTTAAAGCTCATTTAGTTGTTTTTTAATATATAGCAAAGATTTTACACATTTTGTGCTGAATGTTTTTTTTAAATGAAATAAATAAATTTAAAAAGATTTGCATATTAAAAAAAAATAAAGTAAAATTGTGTGCGCTCATACTAGTATAGTTTATATTATTTATTTTATAACATATTACGTTTTCATTTGAATAAATTATATTTACTCTAGTTAGATAGACCTAAAGGCAAAAAATACATAAAACATTAACTTTTGTAATAATTATTTTAATTTTGCTTCCTACTCTTTATATTTACATTTTTTTCCCTCATCATAATATGTATTTATCTTATTTCTGGACTTTTCTGATCCTTGACTCAATTGTGATTTGTGTTTAACCAAAAAAAAAACTCTTTTTTTTATGCATTTTGTGTTTTTGTTTATAAAAACAAACTTTATTGCACAAATGAAACGAAAAATAAAAGCATTTAGAATTTGCATGCGCTTTTTAAGCTATATGATGATATTCAGACAATATTTCATAAATGTTTTCCACAGTTTTTTTTTTTTTAATTTGGAATAAAATGAATTTCATAAAAAAGTTCCAGTCAAAGTGAGTTTTGAATTCTGAAAAGCGTTCACATCATTCTGAAACTGGGCCAAATCGCCTCATGCGAATCCGGGAAATATCTCAAAATGTGTACATTGTCTACTATAGTTTAATATTGTTGTCATGCCTTAATGCAGATGAGTGTTGGAAAACGTATTGCCACTAAAGTTTATGTAAACTTTCAAATTCAAGACAAAGAGTTAGTGTACAGAAGACTATACAAATCGTAAAGACGATGAAGATAAGAACACAATATACGTACACTCGTATAGTTTGTACTTCCTTTTGACTTGATAAGTTTGGTAGGAAGGCGACTTTGTAAGCTTCCTTCGCACAAAAAGTATAATGCTGTTTGTCAGTACAAAATCTAATTTGTTCTTAAACAGTCCTAAGCTGAGCTGTATGTTTGCGCAATTATTTAACAGCCGCGGGTGTTGCTAAACTCACTGCCATTCGCAGCAAAAACCTTTTATTTTGCTGCTTGTGACGCATGTCATAGATTGCAATTACCGTAATGAAATGTGACTGCATTCATTTCGTAAGAACTACGAGAGTTTCTATGAGCGTGCTGCTTAAAATAAAATTGAAACAAATGATGGAAACATTGTTTGCCAATGTTGCACGAAGGAAAGTACATTTTTCCTCTCATTTCGTTAATATGTAATAAGAAAACCGTAACTTTTTATTTGTTCATTAACATTTTTCAATTGATTCAAATTTTCATTATTAGAAATTCACAGCAATCATGAATGCTTCGATAGACTACATTAAGGTCGTTCAATTGCCACCTACAGCAATATATTTAAAACGCCAGAATGCATGCAAGGTTTCTTTTCGTGAAAGTTGCAACATAATATAATATTATTCCAAACATTATAAAGCTACAAGCACATAATCACATGAAACTTGAGTCCAAATTAAGTTTGAAACCTAGAAAGTCCTCAAAATTTAATGCTTCACATAAAATTAAAATACACTTTTGGGAATCAATCGTAAACTTAAAATCATATTATCAAACAAACACTCAGAAACCTAAAGTTACA
The DNA here is from genome assembly GCA_963854165.1 of Sylvicola cinctus. Taxonomy (NCBI): domain Eukaryota; kingdom Metazoa; phylum Arthropoda; class Insecta; order Diptera; family Anisopodidae; genus Sylvicola; species Sylvicola cinctus. Next base: position 46,896,982 of record OY974082.1, read on the forward strand.
TTGTCTTTGGGGTACAAAGCTCTGGGTTACGCATTACAAATTTGAAGAAAGTGATCATCCCCAGAAACACAAACACACACACACACACACATATTTTAACATCGGTAATTCGATGAAGGGTAGGAGAGGACTCAATTTGTTTACACAGTGAAAGTGCTATTACCGATGGGCGATGAGGATAAAGGCAGTCCATTTGGATTGAATGTTTTGGGAATGGCATAAAATATAGACGTGACTTTTGTGAGTTGCCGCAGTGAGTAGGAAATGAAGCGGTTAGACAGAATTTGAATAATCGACTTGATTTATGCAATGCATCAATTTAATGCTTTGTATTGAAAGTTTCGATTCGATTAAATGTAATTAATGAACAACGCAAATTGTGTGCATGCGTCTCAATGTGTACAGCAGATAACTTTGGCATGTTTTAGCAGCTAGTGCTCGCAGAAGTCATCAGACGAAATTTGGTGATGTATCATATAATACATAAATTTAAACTCAGTTTGACTTTGGAAATTAAAAATAATTTAAGTTCAAAAATTATTATAAAAATTGATGCAAATTTGACACGACTTTTTGTTCCAAAAACTGATTAAATTTAAACACAGACATCAATTCAAAACTACACTCAATCAATATGGTGCTCATATTTATTTGGAATAATTAGGTTTTACGTTTTTTAATTGTTTCATTACATTGGTTTTATTTATGACATTAATTTCTTTTCATTAATTAAGTGGGCTCATCATTAAGTAATTATTTACAAGTTTTATACATTTATAATATATAATATATGTTTTTTTTTGGTTTTAATATTATTTAATAATTAGTATTTATTATAGGTGACGTAAATTGATTTATTTTTTATTCATTATTTTTAATTTAGGGCTTTTATTTCAAATGCATTTTTAAATATATTTTTCCAGGTTACTTTTACAATAAAGTAATTAGAAGATCTGATGTGTTTGTCAAAAAGATTTATAAATTGTAATAAAAAACATTGTTTTGCTCTTGATATAATTTAAGTATTTAGAAGGTTCGGTTTCAATAGAAATTTCAGCTATTAATTTCAATTAATATTGAATTGATTTGTTGTTCAAATTAAATGCGCTAATACTGCAGTGTAATGAGTGTTTACTTCCTGTATTATATTTTGAATTTTAGTTGTTCTCAAATTATTCTTGATAAATTGACCATTCTCTTTTGCCCAAACCAAACATACTTTCAATTACTTTATTGTCTACTTATTTTACTCGAATTATCCTCCCACAAATTTATGCTATACACTCAGGATAACACACAATCTCAATGTCAATAAATCAAACATATTTACTATTTCTTAATGTTATTAAAATTAAATAACACAATTTAACATAATTGTTTCTGAAATGCTCTAAATAAATGTAAACGACTTTTTATAAGGAACAGGAAATTATTGTTGATAGAAACGATAATTAGAATTGAATAAGTGTGATTTTGTAGAAAATGAATAAATAAATTTTTTAACAGTTACAATTTGCATTTGACGCCCCCTGTGGTGTTTCCGTAAGCCGTTGGCCTTTGGGTCCGCCCGCCACCAATGTGGGATCGGAGTCTAAACTCTCAGACATTTTGTCACAAATGATGTCGACCAGTCGCTCAAACACCGCCTAAATGCGAGGAAATAAAGTTTTGATAAACCACAACAGAAAAAATTAAAGTCACACACACACACACACACACACACACACACACACACACACACACACACACACACACACACACACACACACACACACACGCCCTTACCACTATTACGTGAAAATCATTCAAAACAAAAAGAAAATTACACTATAAAACAACAAAACAATCAAATTGAATTTGATGTTGGGTGAAAAAGCATGCTTTTATTACCTTGACATTGACATTCTCCTTTGCGGATGTCTCGAAAAACTCCACACCCAATTGGTCTGCCAGCTGTTTGCCACGCTCAAACGAAATCACCCGCTCATCCTCCATGTCACACTTATTACCGACCAGAATCACCTGCGCATTATCCCAGGAGTACGTTTTTATTTGTGTCACCCTGTTATTATAGTGGTGTTCGTTTCGTAAGCATGAAATGAAAATAATTTAGTTTTGTTTTACGTGTTTCAATAATAAAATGTTGGCGCCTGCAGAAAAAGCGATAAAATTTGTTGCGTACCAATCTTGCACCGAATTAAAGCTCTCCTCATTTGTGATGTCGTACATCAGGATGAATCCCATTGCACCTCGGTAGTAGGCGGTCGTGATGGTGCGGTATCGCTCTTGACCAGCTGTATCCTGTTAAATTAATTAAAGAATATGGTTTTATTAGGACTGTGTTGTTGTAAAAAATTTTTTTTTAAATAATCGAAGAAAATGTGTGCCATTTTGAATTTCATTGTATATTTTTTACAACTGTTATTAAGTTGTTATGAAACTTGGGATTGAATTTGTAAAATTATTGTAAGGACACATGATTTAAAACAAATCGATTTAGGTAATTTATTAAGGTATTAATTAATTAATACTAAATTATTTGTTTGTTAAATTTTGTTAATTTATTAAATTTTTGAATTTAGTTGTAATGCGATCTCGTTTTCTAAGAATTTTTAAAACATCATTTAATATTACCTTACTCATGTAATTTCCTTTTCGTGAAAATTCTACGTAGGTAATTATACTGAAAATTAATTGGCTCACATCAATAATTTATCTGCCACTCAATTAGCGATGACATAATGGAATGCTTTAATCCGCAGACAATTGGTTACGACGGAAACAATTAAGACAAATCGCTATTCAATTTAATCCAATCCGCATAAATTATGATCAACATTTGATACACAAGCATATATCCTCCCTCACGAAAGAATTATGCCATTATTATTTAAAACCATAAAAAAAGCATAACTTGAAAATGATCGAGTGATAATAAATGTCCGGATATCAAATTATATTAAACCCAGACCCCCTTAACAAAGCGAAATCCATTCAACTAAATTAAAGCCAGATGTGCGCGCATTCAATGTTTTGCAAAATCCACAGGCCACAGCACACACAAATTGAATTTATTGATTCAATTTTTTGCCCCCACCACCCACATAAAATAAGGAATAAACGCTTCATCTTTCTGAAATTGTAGTGAAAGCAATTTTACTTAAATTTATTGCAATTTGTGCCATGACCTAGTGCACTGTGGAACCGACATGCGACTGTCCCATATTTAACCAACGAGAGGCGTTAATTAAATTGCGTAATAAAATTGCAACTATCACACACACGTACATACACACACACACACAAACACTTACTGCGATGATGGCATTTCATACAGTGACAATGAATAAATGTATGTAACTAAGTGTGCAGTGTGCACTCCAATTGCAATTAATTGAACTGAATGGTTCGGCCACAAGTTGCAATTTGACCACACAATCAAGGAGCGTGTAATCAATAGTCTTTTCAAGTGCCATCAACTATATAGCGGTGAATTCTGCATTACGTTCTGGTGCAGTGCAGTTCGGGGGGGGGGGGGGAAAGGACTCCAGGATTGCGCTGCGTATAGAGGAACAACGTGCATTCCCTTCGCAGTGTATGCATCCGACTAATGGTGTAATTGGTTGTAGAGATTTAAACTCAATAACATTGTGGCAATTTGTGTAGGCATGAGTATGAAAACTGCAACAGTCCAGCATCGTATAAGGACACTATGTACGATGAGTTCTACAAAAAAAATCTCTGAAGCGACCAATGTCAAATTGTCATGATGGCGAATAATTTTCAAGCAGCACCCATTGATGGGGTGAATCCTTTTAGTCAGTTTAGTTTTGTACCAAAATAATCTGGTGAAATTGGTTGCCAACAAAAATGGCATCCTTTACCTAGATAGACAAACCACTCATAACCACAATGTATATGTATTATTTACACATCAAACAACCTGTGCATTTCAACAACAATTCATGTCACTCCGTCCAATATCATCACATCAACCTGTAATTTAATCATGTTTCATTAAAGCATGGAATTTAGTTTCGATGATTTGTGGAATGGGGATTTACCATTTTTCATTGGCACCAATTATTTTTTTTGTATTCCCCACGCCCACATACTAAAGCGCGCAGCGAATGTGGCTTACTTTAAATCCTTTGTGTTTTTGGCCAGATTTTGCACCTGAATTGTATACATAGACAACATGCGTCACACTATAATAACTATTTACATATATTATACAGGGTAGGGTAACGCGCGAGGTTGGGTTAAATGCTAAAATTTTTGTAATATGACATTTGGGAAAAAACGCGCACAAATACCCATTAACGTCTAGTTGTCCCCGATGTGCAGCAAGCACATAACGTGAAACTGCTTTAATCAGTATTTCCAAGCACGAAGTGTTGTTTCACAAAAAGTTTTGCACACGGGCGTGATTTCCACTTGAGTTTTCATGCCCACAATTGCGTACAACACACAACAACAGTAAGTGCCGGCACGAATGAGTGCGGTTTAACTTAAGTTATACGGCGTTTTGCGCCCCCTATAAAACGTTGATCACAACTCCTGTAAGTGTTTATATTATAGAAACTTTGCATTTTCATCTTAAAGTTTAATATCCTGTCATTATCTGTGTGTGTGCGTGTTTAAAAGGCACACAGGAAACACATTTCACTATATTAAATAAGTGTACACATCCTATTTCTGGTTACTCGTGTTGTGCATAAATTTATTATTTATCAAAGGTTCGATAAGGGTGGAAACGCATAAGTGATTATTTTAAGGGTTTCATTTATCATTCCCTATATAAATGTATTACTCGGGATGTTTGGCAGGAATGTTGGTATGTAAGAAAAAAAAATGTTAAAATAAGGTTAAAATTTTTGAGAATAAAAACAGAAGCCTGAAGAGAAGAAGAGTGTTGCCTGCAAAATAACTAAAACAGTCTTGTTTGTGCGATCATACAGTAAATATCACGTTCACGACACAATTTACGATAAGTGGGTGTTGCTGCTGCAGCCTCCAAATAGGATCAGTTTTGTTGATCATTGTGCAATGCAGTTTTGTTTTAATTAAAACCAAACTTATTTTAGTTTTATTTTAATTGGTTCATTTAAGACAAGGTCAAATTTTTCAATAATTGTAAAACTTTTTTAACAAAGAGAAATAATAATGGAAGCAAAATTGTAAGTAATTCTTAATTCAATTCTTTAAAATTCAATATTTTATTGTAATTGTAGTAGTAAAGTAGTGTAAACATTTAACGTGTCTGACAAAATTCTGTATAAATAACTCATCTTTAGAATTTTTTGTTGAAATAAGAATATGAACACAAATTCATCCCCAAAGATTTAACTCTATTTATTATCAACTTCAACAGAAGGAATAATTTGAATAAAATACCAAACGCTATAAATAGAGAACCACATGTTCAATACTGAGTGAAAGCTTTACAGCCCGTATACATAATGCACCCTTTGTAAGTTGAAAAACAAACTCCATTGCTGTTATTCCAAGAGGCTTTCAACACAATATGAACAATGAATAACAATGTGCGAGAATTGACAACACTGCAAACCCCCAGAGACATGACGACGCCGCTGTGCACCACCAAATATTGTCATTCCCCATTGCTTACATAACGTACAACAGACAGACAACAAGACGTCGGTAATAAACATAAACATCGCAAGCAGCCTAGTTAAATTTGCCTTCGTTGTCAGGCCCAACCATTACACATAATATTATATTTTTGTACAAGAATATCGAATTTCATTCGCGTAAAGCCACTTACTCAAACATGTCGCTTTGAATTGCGAAGCCAAAATGATGTGACTGAGTTTCACAATGCGGGAATTACACTTCAGGGGTCAGAGGATGCCACATTTGAATGTGGTCACACTTTTCCACAATTTTCACGCTGTTACAAAAACACAAAAATTAATGTTCCGCATTATTGATCTGCAACCGGACTTTATTTCTTCAAAAATATGACTTATCTGTATATCATCTGCCAAGAGAAGATATCGCACTTTGTCATCAATAATTCAACTGGTGGGGTGGGGTGAATGCATTTTTTTATAGCGAACTGTGATTGATGTTATGTGGGGAATTAAGGAAAGATTACAGGACACTTAACTGGGTGATCGCATGGTCACATTTTTTGTTGGAATCCGCAATGACAATTCAGTTAGAAAATATTGTGTGGGAGTAAAATAAAAAAATTATTTATGGTTGAAACACACAAAAAAAACACACAAAATTTTTCTGTTAAAGTTGTTACAATTATCATCAATTTTTTTTTGCAATTTTTATTTTATACATCATTATTAATTTGTTTGCTATACTCACGCATGTCATTTCGTGAACGAACAATTTTCAATATTTTTACATCGTTTTAGAATAAATTATGCACGCCGTGGTACACATATTATGTAGATGAAGTTGTGTGATTTCAATAATATGTTAATTAATGTTTACAAATACATATCCGTGTTTTGTTTTATTTAAAATGTTATGGTGAATATTGAATAATAATGAAAATCAAATTTCATATTTTAATGTCATGGCAAGTTAAATAAATAGATATTGCACTGTTCATGTCACATAATATGTAATAAATCAAGGATAATATTTGCAGAAATGAATTAAATAAATTTTATTAATTCTTCATTTACATAATTACACCAGAGTGCATTCTATTTAGTTATAAATAATAACATGCCTAATTCATCACAAAAGTATTCATCAAAAATGCATTTAGGCAATATTTTTTCAATAACTATGAATTCACTTAATATTTACTTATTACACCCGGAGAAAATAAATGACTATAAAAACGGATTTTTTTACTTATATCAATCGAAATATTTTAATTATATGAATGGAAAGACTCTTTATCGGAATTGAAAGTAAAGGAAGGGACTCGTAATCTATCCTTTGAACGTATCTTGAAATAATATCGAGGAAGGAATAACAAAACGTTACCGTTTAGAAAGAGATAGTAAACCGTAAAATTTCTCGTGAGTACAATTTGGACATTAAAATTTTGATTCCCGGAATAATTTTTAGAATTAATAAAGTGTTTCGAAAACCGCGATTTTTTTAAGATTTTCGTGGTTAACTTTCGAGTTTTAAATATACAAATACATATGTAAAATTTCGTAGCGATCCCGATTACAGTTCTAGCGTGATTTAATCCCATCCGGGATTTTCTAATGTGACAATATTTATAGTTTCTTTGGTTTATTAAGATTAAATAAAACAATGCCTTTGTAACTTATTTCTTTGACAAATTATCCCGTAATTTATCGAATTTTAAACTCATTGAAAGTTTAAAACAGTTATTATACAAATAATTAAAAAAAAATTCTTCCTTCTGCATGAAGATAGGAAAACACTAAATTGTGTTGAATATTGAGCACAATCAAAGGCAATACGAGAATGTTACAATTTACATTTAATTACTACAATATACATGCATGGCAGATAAATTGTGAAAACACAAGGCAGCTTCTACTTATCACTGTCACTCCCTACTGGAACACAGATCAATATCAATTAGGCCTAATATTGAGACTTCCCCTTCTTGCCCAATTATTTATTATTTGCTGGTCCAAATTATTCAATTAACATCCCTACACCAGTAATTGGAACAAATCATTATCAGTTTAGTAAACTCATAAAATTTTTGGGTCGTTTGTAACTTTTGTGTGCGTGGTTGTATCACATGATGTTTTGTGCGGACATTTTTACTTTTCAAGTAAAATAAATAAATACATTAACATTAACAAGGATACATTTGTTTGTGCTTCTTTTTTTTATTTGTTTGTGGAATATTTTGTTATTATGCATCTACAATGTTTAATGAAATTGCGTTGGACGATTTTGTAAGACGTTCCAAATGTACGCGTCGTTTGGTTGTCGCCCCTTTGTCGCCACTATATGGCGAGGTTTAAGTGAAACTCATTAATTTGTTTGCCTTTATGTCGAAATCGTCTTGCGCGTCATTTTGTAAAAGGGGTTTTAATTAATCTGAACGGATGGCTATACAATTATCCATTAACTCGAAGGGATGGGATCATGGTCAGTGGTGTGTAAAATAATGAAAATGATGATGCTTAATTACGAAAAACTTTTCCGCTTTGCCCATTTCGCATTCAACGTTGTTTTAACGTAAAAAAATGTTAAACTTTGTGAAGAAATTACATACCGATTACTGCAGCAATAAACGTACTGGCGTATAAAAATAATTCACACAGGAAATATAAAATGATAAAATGCAGAGAACAGCTTCACGTAACAAAAAACTGTTCCATCTTTTTCCTGGGGGAAAAATTGCAACAGATAAGGCAGATGGCTTGTCAAAAATGCAAATTAAGTTCAACTTTCATTATAATAATGTGCCATACATATTATGTGCACACATACATGATTACCCTTGTAAAGGGGGAGGTTATGGTGGTGGGTATAGGATTGTAACGGCGCGGCGCGTCGATAAGAATTTGCTGTGACATTAAGTTTCATAAAAATCGATTGTCTATAATCGTCAATGAATTTAAGAAGTGTCTGTTTTGGAGTGTTATCGATGCTTGGGGTGAGTTGAGCAGTGAAATTTTATTGGCACTTCAATTTTATGGGTGGTAACAGTGCACGGGTGTATGTGTATTGTTTTTGTGAAGGGCCTTTGCAAAGAGACACGAGCATAAGGTGAGCACCAACATAATTTTTTTATGATTATAATATTGTTTAAGAACATTTATGAAGTTTTATGGTGTTGTTCAGAAAGGGATCAGTTAAAAATATATGTGCACGATATGCTTGTGGGACAAAAAGCCATTTCGGAGATAATAATTTATTTAGAAGCTTTATCTATTTATGTGTAAGAGTAGGATTATTGTAAAGCAACGCGATAAATTTATATTTGCTGATCCCAGTGTGTGGTGAACAACAGATGTCGCGGTCATGTTAGCACATTGTACAGGCTATCATTTGAAATTTGAAGATATTGAAAACATGTGCTGTAACAAAAACCAACAAATCGGACATTTTGTTTTCACAGGAGAAACTCAATGTTAAAGTAATAAGTGAAATAGAATTTATTTAAATATTTTTATTAATGTTTTGTGTAAATAAAATCATATTATTTTAAATACTCAAATTTTTTCAAAAATGCGGCTTAATTGGCTGCATTTAGCAGTTCTATTGATGTTTCACAAAGCTTACTCTTTTGAATGTCATACTTTTTACTTACAAAGGGTCTGAAATCTGAGAGGAATTCAATGCTTGATACAGTGATTAAACGAAGTACAAAAAGTTCAACTTATTTGACTTTTAATTCAAAGGAATATTGATTTGAATAATCTGCAAAAGATGAGTGCAGCAGAATCAATTGAAACTTGTACTGCAGAGTGCAGAGTTTAACTTTATCTGTTGAATTAATTGATAAAAAGTTAAATAACACTTATCATATGATATTCATGGAAGAGCTTATATCAATTTGTAGTTTCATTGTTTTATATTCGTTTGTTTTAGGAGAATGAATTTTCAGTTTTAACTATAATAATATTTTATTATTTGTATTTTATCTAAAAACAATAGCACCGTGCTATTGATATCTCAATTAGCTTATTACAGTAAAATTATATTTGCTTTATATCTTAAACAGAGATATTTTAGCTTATCGGCAATAGATGGCGCCGTTTTTAATGAACAAAGTGTGTAGATTGCATAGCTTTCAATATTATTTTGCAGCGCCATCATGCGGCAAATAGATTAAAAAATAAACCGAATAAGATAACAACCGTAAAAATTTTATTAAATAATTTAAATTTTTTTATTTTTGCAAAATATCAAAATAAACTAAATAGAGATACCAATAGAACGCGCCTTATATTGTATTTCCAAAAACTGTTAATTATAAAATTTACATGCGATGTTAAGCATCCAGTCACTGCATACTTCACACTTCTACACAGCAATAACTGAGGAGTTTCTTAATTAAAATTTAAATTTGTTCAAGGTTTGTTATGCACTCTTAAATCAAATTAGTATAAGAATAATTTTCATGTATACCTAAACATAATCTGTATTAAACAACAAATATATACTGATGGCGCAGTGAAGCATATTGAGTGTACCAAAACAAACGCATACACATCATGTTAATTGTAACAACAAAACATGTTTGCTCAGCACATAATTAAAGCAACATTAGGCAAATTGCTTCTCAGTAAATCTTGCCACGTATTGTTTAACATCTAATTATGTAGAACCCATACACGAGAGCATACGTTACGCTTTACACACACACACACACACACACACACACATGTGTTCATTATTAATTAATTACATAATTCTTAACATAATATTATACTTCAAAGGGGTAACGAAATTTCAACAGAGCTTTTAAGACAATTGTTTGAACATTTCATTAGTTGAAAACAGTTTAGTCCTCGCATATTCGTGTCATTGTGCGAGAGAGAAATTTGTTTGCGGAAAATTTGCAAGGAGCTGTAATTTGGAAGTGTTCAACATTTGTTAATGTATAGTTATAACAAAAGGGGCATTTTGGCGCAATGTATTCTTATTTTCACATTAAAAAGAAAATCTCAGTGCAGCAGCATAACTTTTTATTTGTTATGCAATTTTTTTATGAAACCTTTTGTTTCACGATCAAGGAGTGAAACAAAAAAAGTTTTATTACGGGTCAAATTGCTTAGAAAGGGATTTTATCTTTACAATTTAAAAACTGTTTCAGTATTCCGATTAATTAGTGTTTTAAAACTTAATTATCCTTTATAGTCTTATCTAGTAAAGAATATTGGAAACATGACGATAAATAAGTTAATTTTTTTTTTAGAATTAATAATGGGGATCAACCGTGTTCGATGCAATATTTTTTGTACTGCAATATGAAGTGCAACACGAGAAGAATTTAACAAAGGGAGAGATCAAATTTTTTCAGTATTTTTTATGATGGAAAATTAATCATCCCTTAAAGCCATCCTTTTTTTAAATTTTAATTTTTTTACATGCAGCTACAAAAATGATTAAAAGTGAGCAAAAAAATACGAACATTATTAATTATTAACCCATTTTCCCTAAATTAAAAAAACAATTTCAGTACTTTCACCCTATTTGCGAATATTTTTTTGCACATTGTCTAGTCAGTAGTCAAATTATTAGACAAATGCAAAAGCAACCCTCTAGCATCATGACGCGAAGTAGACGTACAGCAACACGAGTACCCGCATAGTTATAAATAAATGTCTGTGCCACATGCTTAATGTCATGAATTACATGCCATTCGTAAATACCAAGCACTTTAATTACAAATTAAAAGAGGCAACTTGTTGCTTCACACAGCGCAGAGTCTGCAGCGGTCCCATGTTGTTGTTTTTTTTTTTTAATGGTGCAAAATTATGTTCTGAACTCTGCAACATTAAAGTGGAATAAATGGCAGAACCAGTTCATATTACATAAATCGTATTGCTCCCGCCAGACAACGCATCTTGTGACATACGATTTTTATTATTAAAAATGCTCCGTATATGCTTACTTATTTAAGCACGAAACCACGCCATTGTCGACTAGACGACACCGAGCACTTCTATCACATTCATGTAGGGCTTGTTGTTTATACAGCGATGCTGCATGTTTTTAATTTACGTCACGCAGGCATTTCGAAACTGTTTCCGGGAGGAGTAGCAAATAAGCTCCTATTGTTTTCTTTCAATTATGCTCAATTCGTTCGTGCTCCTCCGGTTGTGAGTTATTTGATTTTGTTTACTCGCGTGTCGTTGTCCCCTACATTATTTTATTGTCATCCCCCTCAGTATCTAGTAAAACGTACGAGCAGACACGCACATTTCGCACAATGCACAATGTGGATGGAGGAAGTAGACGCGTTGATTGGTTTCAAATGCGAGCGACTTCAAATAAAAATTTACATATCCGATAAAGATTTTATATTTTTGGATGATCTTTGTGTGCATGTCAGCGGAATTGAAATGCAAATTTGAACGAATTGGAAAACATGACACATATTCGTCGACTAATTTGAATACATTAGGGGATGTTATAGATTGTGTTTTATGATTTGTGATAATACGAGTATATAGAAAGTGTGTCTACCTTCGTCAATACGCCAGCTCTTGTTGTTCATACTTATACTTGAAGTTGACGCACAAAGAAAAGGCATTTGTCGTTCATGTGTTTAAATGCCAATTCAGGAGCCAAATTGAAATTGATGGAGTTTAATAGATGGGATTGGTAAGAAGAGTTTGTTATGAATAATTTATGGCGCAGACGCTATTTCTGCGCAACATTTCTGATTGTAATTGATGGGAAATTTGTTTTTACCAATGATCCCAAAGGAATTAATATTCAGAAAGTTAGGCGTTAGGACCCTTCTCAATACGAATTCAATGTTAAAGAAACTTTTTTGTCTTTTCCACTGAGAAATAGGTTCATTGTTCATACAGAGTTATAAAATCTACGGTTTTGTTCTTGATAATCCCTTAAAAGTACAACTTGAATTGTGTTTTTTTGGGAACTTTATTAAATTATTTATTGTTCTCATTCTTATAATTAATATTTTTTAAATTTTACTCACTATTATCAAAAGGATCACAATAAAAAATGCACTTACCCAAATTTGTAATTTCACTCGCTTATCATGGCGAAAAACAGTTTTCACTTTGAAGTCAATCCCCACAGTTGACACAAATGCCGATGTAAAGGAGTCATCTGCATATCGAAAAAGGAAGCTGGTCTTGCCCACACTGGAATTGCCAATAATCAATAATTTGAACATGTAATCGAAGTTCTGATCAGCCGCATCCTTTTGCCATTTGGGATCACCGCCTCCAGCCATCTGCAAAATCAAATAAAAATAATTAGCACACACATGTCGCTGAAAATTCGGCTTTTCGGGCAGAAAAATGGCGTCGATTTCAATGCAGCAGCATACGCATAAATAAAGCAAACATCAGCATAAAGCTCGTCGTCCGCATCACATCGACACACCACAGAACCCAGTGCCCCATGGGCATCGCTATATATGGGTGCTACACGATTTATTGCACTCCCATACCGCACAGGACATTTAAATGCATTTCTCGCAAATAGTTTTATCAGTCCATTTGCCACGTCAATTTGTCTGTATACTTGTTCAACGATGTTCGTGTATATTGCGAGCACAAGTCCGGGCGTACAAACAACACAAATTCGCCTTGCTTGATGCTTCGATCGCCCCATATTAACCGTTAAATGTACGTGACAAATATACCCCTATATTGTTTCAGTGTGTATTGCACAATTCGCCTTTATGGTTGTCAGCATAATATGTCGGTAGACATACTCGTACACATCCGATTGCTGAAACAAACCGCACCACGCAGTGCGAGAAAATGGTGTGAGCTTTCACTTTTCCTCCCCACATATCAATTTATTTTGAACTCACACTGCGGTTGTTTGTTGTAATTGCTTACATTGGGTGGGATTGTATCGTGTCTATTTTTGGTGAGAATAATGAACTTTAATTTTATTGCGTGCGAATAAAGGAGAACGCGTTAAATAAGAATACAGTCGAAGCACACCCACAGTGGCGCGTTGCTTTAATTGAAGGTCGTGCCAAGAATATTGGGGACTAAATTAAATAAGAGAGGTGGTGGACAAAGTGAAAAAGAAGAAACCAAAAAAAAAAAACAAATCGGAAATGTGACAAGCAAACTGAATTCACAGTAATTGAGTAAATGTGTTTAAATGCGGGTGGGAAGGGGATTCGCTTTGTTTGTTGTTGGGATTTATAGTACAAGGGCGAGCAGTATCGATTTAATCGTATAATTAAATCGAGCTTGGTGTGTTGAATCCGTCCTTTTTTATTGGTCAATTTATTTGTAGGGAAACTTTTCGAAGTCGAATTTGTATTTTACCATAAGTTTAACTTATAGAGTTCGGAAATAAGCTTTTGGATCAATTAATATTGTGGAGTTTGTTTGACTATAAACTTAAATCAAAGTTTATCAACATATTTTTATTAGTTTTGGTATATAAGCACTTAATATTGTGGTACAACATGTAAAGTTTTTTTTATACTTCATAGGATTCTCCGGTCTATATTATTGAAAGAAGTTTAAGCTGTTTATTTGTGCCAAACTTTGCTTCTCAATATATATTCAAGGACAATATAAATATAAATAATTATAGATATTTTCGAATTGCTTCATATCATTTTAGCGTATTTAAGTTTTTAAAATTATAGTTCATCATTTGTGGCGCTACAACACGATCCGACACAAATGTTTGCTCCAGAACGGGCGGTTTTGCATTATTGTCCACCGGTTTGACTCTTTCCTCTCATCTGAGATGATTTCCCTTGTCTTACTATTTATACAAGTCTATCATCAAAGACAGCTGGATTATCGTCATGCATGACTCTTGTTTTGACTAAAGGCCACTGCGAAATCTATTGAGCTGAATGGTTTTAACATGGTTTTAACAATATCGATAATTCTTCACATTTTGGGCTGACAATCCTCTGCAGAATTTGCCTTTTAAATGCAGCAATAAAGAAAAAGTCTGTTCTATTCAGTGTCAACGCCTTGGAGGCATATGTGAGAACTGGCAGAATTATATTAATGTACAGTAGTACAGTCAAGCTTGCATTTAAAATGTTGTACAGGAGGAGGTTTGATAGGCTAAAAAGTGCACCCCAGCATTTCAAATTAATCATGTCAATTATGAAGCTGTCTTTTTTAGTGTGTGTGATTTAAAAAATGCTAAATCAATTAAATTTTTCTTCTTTTCTGTTCCACACCAATTGATTAAAAATGTCAAAAACCATTTAAAAACATAAATTCACGCAATCCCAAAATAACGACTAAACTGTGACTTTAACACATTTCGCCAGATGAGGCCACAATACCTATACGGGGACATGAACCACACAAAACACAAATCATACAATGCATTTGCTTGCACTTTTTGTGCTTGAGTTTGATAGCCAAAGTGTTATAAATTCTTGAAAGTATCTTCAGCAAAATCAAGACACAACTTTACCCATGCGATGACTCATCCCCATGGAAATATGATACAATAACCTAACAACCCTTCGCACAAATTCAACATCACAATGTACAAATTGAGAGCATCGTGGGAAAAGTTTGTATTTTAACTTCACTGCATATTTTGCAATGAAGCTCAGGTGCTGCAGCATCGCTTTTTGTTTTATACTGAATACATTGTCACGATATTGTGGTTTTGAGATGAAAATTTTATGTAGGTAGATTCGAAAGTGCAATTTTCATTATTATCAAATAATTTGTGTTACTCAAATTTTCATTCCAAATTTTAATGATTCCCCGAATAATAAGACAAAATGAATCGATTTTAATCATGAAAATAAGTCACGAACTAAATATACCATCTGTAACGTGACGTAACTCTTTACGCTGCAATGAAAACGGATAGCGAAACCCTTCTGTCATTCATTAATCACGTTTGTATTACGTAATCGCTGCAGGTAGTAGGAAACCTATTTGAATGGTAACATTTGTTCGTATTGATCCCGCACATTTTTCATTGTATGTTACATAGAAAACATTAATTGCAATAAAATGGCGCTTTTATTAAAACACATAAATAAACAACGGCAACATATTATGACCAATGTTAAACATTTTATTCAGCTTAAAATGTATTTTATACACGGAGTTCAATGAGACAAAGAGTGGAATTAAAATTCCACTCACAGCGCATAAGTACTACGTACGACGCATGCCCGTTGAAAATGCATCTTCACATCCACCTAAATGAATTCAGAACATTGTTTTATACGATGCGATTGTTGGTGGAAAAGGCGCACTTGTATATCCATGTAGACTGTAGAGTGCAGCATGCGAGCTCTGGTGCAATATAAGGGAGGAATGATTATGTTCACGGGCGCAACATTAAAATATAATGCAGCCACGTTTTCTTCCATTTATAAGGGCATAAAATGTTGCATTCCAATATTAAACATCATGGGGAAACAAGAAAGCTTTGCAGCACCTGGTTGAGTTTTTTATTGATGGATGTTGTTGGTTTATAAATGAAGCAAAAACCATCAGCAAAACAATTCAAGGAAATGTGGGATTTAAGAGGAACTGTTTTCGACAATGTATATCGATATGAGTGTACGAGTTTTAGTATGAATTTTTGTGAAAAAAATGTCCCTTTGAAACTTACAATACTTAACTTATTTTTACCTTTAAGTATTCAGGATAATTTTTCACCCTTTTTTTGTACACATTACTAGTATTATGAATTACTTTCTAAAGGGGCCGCTTTCCGAGATACATAGCAATTAAATTTTTTAATATTATATTTTTACTATTCACCGTTAGAAATAAAATTCGATATAACGGTAAATGCCATTTTAGTTAAAATTAAAAAAAAACATAACCGTTGAAGTTGTGTGTTCGCTCCGTCCTTTCCTGCCTCTTTCTCTATTTTTATTTTGCTTCAAAAAAATGCTAAGTATAATTTAACCTTGAATAATATATAAGTAAAACGTGGCACTTACAAATATTTTGGGTAAAATGTTGGGACCATTAGAATCTGTCAAAAAATTACAAAAAGGAAATTCAGTTAACCACTAAAAGGCATTTTAAAAGCGTTGACAGATTCTTCGTTATTTTTGTGCAACACACTCAGTGTCATATTAACATATTTATAAGAATGCTAGTAAATAAAAGCTAATAAAATAAGGTAAAAATGCAAATAAAATGACATTAACTGTTCATAACGCAAAAAAGAGGGTTCAACGAAATAAAATCAATTTTAAGATTTTTGTGATCAATGATCCTCACAATAAAATATTCATCATTATAGTTTAAAGAATTATTCCATAATGGATAATTGGCAATTGCAATAAAGATGCGCTGTTTGAAAAGCAGCTGCTATGGATGTAATAAAGCCATAGAAAAACAAAATTAAACAACATGGTCCTTACATGATCCCATCTATACAGTTAAAAAGCTCAGCACCAACATTAAAAAATTGTTATGTTAAGGTATTAAGTTCGCAGATTTTACTACATCCAATTTTTGCTATTAAACACACACGCATCCTTGCAATTTTGAGAAAATTGCCTCTTTTTTTGCCAAACATTTAAAGAATTTACAGTTTACAGCACATTTTTTGTGTTATTGCCATAATATGCATATTAAAAAAGCGGAAAAATTTCGTTATGATCCACGAAGCTTTTATGGCGCAATCTGAAGCGTATTACGTGAATAGCTTGAAGCTTCAAGATAATGCAGAGAAATCGTTGAAAATTGTTTCCGATTTACATAACAAATGAGTTGTATTATCTAACCGGGAAAAGTTTGTGCATAAAACATTCTATGGGAAAAAGGTGCTCATAAAGGGACTATGTCTTAGGAGTTGGAAAAAAAAGTTTCACATAAACGATGTAATATCAGGGTGAGTGTAGAGGATGCATGTTGCATGTACAATGTACGTGCGAGTTATTGTACTTTGTGTTCTTCTATAGCTTAAACTATTATAGTCTGTAATACGATTTAAGGTTTGTCACAAGTTTCATTGTCTGTGTACAGTAATATGTAGGTCATTGCTTGACCTACATTCATCCTTTGTTGTTGGTAGGAAATGTAATCGTTCGTTTTTGTAGGTGGTGATTTGTTAAAATATGAAAGGGGAAAAATTTTAGATTCATGATGAATAAAAACAATTGCTGTGATTAAATGTCAAAAAAAATAAAAAATAAAGTCACTACCAATAAAAATCTTTGAAATAGGGATTAAACTGAAACAAGGAAATAGATTTTAGTTAATTTATTTTTAATAAAACTTTAAAACTTCAACACCTCTCTTAATATTCCATTGAATTTAAGGATTACGTTCTATTTAAATTAATCAATGAATGACTTCATTCGTTTTTAATGAGATTGTGGGGTTTTAAAACATCCGCAGTCCGCTTCATAATGACGATTATTAAGTACGAATACGTAATTAATGACTTAGAAAATCTGTAATTCGATGTTTGACTTACCAGCGATTTAAGTAAATCAATTCTCAGCATAAATCAATTATGCACATATCAACAATCTTAATCAATTATGCACTTGAGTAAGTCCTTTACAATTAATTATCAATTACTGTACTTAACAAACAATCTCAATTCCAAAGTACACTATTCATTGAAATAAGCAACTGACAAAGAATTGCGGAGCATTTTCTAAAAACAAAACAAAAAACACCTCAACACCAATTCGTTTAATTAAAATGAAAATACCAACAACGCCACCATCAATGAACAACCACACTGAATTGAAACTTGAACTCCTGAATGCACTGAAATTGAATTTTCTGGCAAGCGAAAGACGGTTGCGGTTTTGCAAACGTAGGTACGAGTATATTGTGTACATTTGGCCATCTCAACAAAACCCTATCGTACGTTAACGATAACTCGTACATGTTATTGCGATTCACATGTGCTTGTGCCAGTGTGCACCTTTTATCGCTCCAAAAACAAGTGAGCACCGCATCCGGTAGACGAGCGTAACTACGAGTATTATAATTTCTGTAGTTTTAATTAATTTAAATGAAGCACAAAAGTGGTGGCACTGAGCCTGATAACAAACCCGATATTTACATTTTAAGTTGTGTATAGACTTAATTAGACCGTGGCGATATTAGACTATGGTGTGTGTGTGTGTGAACTACATATATGAAGGCATATTAAGTGGAAGGTGCTGATATGCGGTGAGGGCTGAGGCTCGACTGCATCATATTGTTTTGCATAGTTAGTTATATACGGGTTTGTTGTTTTTGGCAAGGCGCATCAATTTACATATCACAAGACGAATAGGGGTGAGACGAGTACTTTAAATTCTCAGACAGCTCGTTCATTGTTGAGGCAAATTATATACCTGCGAGAACTTTCAAAACTTTATGAACCAAAATGTTTGGTTTAGTGCGAAATGCTTCTTTAATTGATAATAAATTGTTCCCTATGTTTTCGGAAAAGTTTGAATACAAAAGTTTTCTTTATAAAACCCCCATTTTTTTTTAGAATTTATAGTAAAACATCAAGCGTTGTTCAACTATAATATGCGTTTTCAATATGATGGCAAATTGATATTTTAAGTTCGTTTGTAAAGCTTTAAAGTTCATTATAAAGCTTTAAAAGCTGCAGATTTAAATACACATAAGAGGTGCTCATTTCTGTCACGTATTAAATCTCTCTTCTGAATTAAAATATGTAAGGTTTGATTTAATTTATAACTATAATACTGTTTTAAAAAATATTAAAGTACTATTTTTTATAAAGTATGAATCGTTTTTAGTCAAAAGGATGCAATACTATTGAAAGTGTGATTAAATAAAGTTTCAAACTTGATTTCGCTGCGTCTCGTCATTTTTATTTACAACGCTCCACAATAAGACAAAACTTTCTCAATTTATTAGCGTGGTGGATTTATTGCATGGTGTCTCTCTCACCATGTTGTTCTGCAACAAAATGGTGTTATTGTCAACAAAAGAGTGTGTAAATGGATGTAAGTCAATAAAATAAAACACCCTCGCCTCGCATTAAAAGTCATTTTAACAACGCAACAAATAAAACACTCTGCACTCATCAACATTTCACTTAATTTAAATTAAGTCAACCCCTACAACTATCATTTATAATGTGTGATGTGTCTACCAAATTCACAAAAAAAATCACACTCGGAAACACAAACACGCTCATAAAGCCTATTCACTATTCAGTGTGTTAAGTAAATACTCGCCCCCGACATTCAGATGAGCATCTCAGACACGACGACTTTGAATACCATCACAAGGGATTTATGAATTGTTAACGCGGGAGTTGAACCAAATGATGGGACGGCCCAGAATTTGGAAAACAAAGCGGACACATAATGTTTGATTTGTCAGTGCGTAAAAATAAACATAATACGAAAATAATAAGCAACACAAATGGTGAAGTGAATATTTGTAGAAGAATTACCATTTCCTTGCTATGTTTTCCTTCTTTTTTTAAACGTCTTTCTGATAATCTGAGATTTGTATCGCTCACTAGGTACGAGTTGCGTTGCCTTTGTCTGAAATCTGTGCAATTATTTGTCTCAAAATACGGTAAAATGGAACGGGTGCACAAGTACATAAACGAAAATGCCCAGAAGGTGAACAAAAATAGATGAAACATTATTAAACAGGGTCGAACGCAAAAAGGTATTAGCTACGCATTATACCTTTTGAAGTTGGAAGAAAAGCAAATTATCTGGCACAAAATTGGCACATTGGGTAAATTGAGTTACGTTGATGTGCCTCGCAAAGTCCTCAAGTGAAATAATCATCATAGTATCATGGGGCAACCAAATGAATTACTTAAATTTACTTTCATCGGTCTGAAAGCGACAAAATGCCAAGGAATGTGTATGCGGTGTGCTTCAATCGACTTGTGACAACAAACATAGGCAGCGTAACCTCCACGAATAAGCAGCCAGCAAATATGCAGTGAAATCGATTGTTGACCTCTCCACTTGATGATGTCAAAATTACGCACGCACATGCATACACTCGAGTGGTGGAAACTTGGGGCGCATTAAATTGGCCAGGGGATGGTTTATGCACTTGAGTCTTGAGTCGTATGGTGATTCCACGCTATCACCATTCCCGCATGTACCCGTGTGATCAGTGAGATGTGCATAAATGCACAGAGACTATACACCCGTAGTGCAGGGGCTACTCTTGTTTTTTATGCAAATCGGTTGTGACTTGTGTTTACTGTAGGGGGTAAATTGCATTCGACGCTTTCGACATTAGCTTATGTATTTTTATGGTAAGCGTCTCGTGCAATATCATTGAAACGTTGTGATGTTGCAGAATGCTTTTGGTGAAGCTCTCAGTATGCTCCACTTACAAAATGAACACACTTTTTCTATAAAGCTCAATTTTGAATGCAGCTGATAAAAAACATCACATAAAGATGTAGTACTACTTGACGCGCGAGGGGGTGTAAGCAAAGTATGTTTTATGGATGCTCTGTTGGATTTAAAGTGACACTTATTCAGATGTATGAGCTTAAAATGTATCGCGTGGATATAAAGTGGCTCACTTTTTCATTTTCGGAAAAATATGTTCTCATGGTGATAACATTTTATGGGTGGTTTAAATTGTTGTTGCAAATATGTAATATAGTTTGAAATGCGTTGTGCACAATGAGAATTGTTTAAATTAAGGGTATGAAAAAATAAACAAATTTTCAACAAATCTCAATAGTTGCGTTCTATTTAGATCTAATTTTGTTTATTTCAAAAGAGCGATATTTGGTATTAACTTATTATTAGAGATAGTTTCTCGAATCGATCTCTTTGAGGAATAAATTCAGAAGGCTGCATCACTTGATAGAAAGATAAATAAATTATAAATAGTCGTTAATTAAGGAAATGAGATCTCAATAGAACGTAAATTATAATAATTTAAATCACCATTGCAGTAAAATATTTTGATGTGATTAAAGAACTGATAGTAAGTCGTTATTCTCATTTATAGAGTTCCTGAATGATGATATTGGGGAAACTTCATTATGATATAAAGAGATTTATCTTCAATCTTAATTAAACATCCATAATGCGTTTGATGGAATTTCACATCAAAATTTAATGTCAATTATTTGTGTATTAGCTCCAGATATATTTTACATTAATTCCACCCCTTGCATTCATTCGTGCATTCGCAAAATTATAAAACTAGACATTTGCGAATATTGATAGGGTGTTTGTGAATATTGCAATCTATAACTAGGCGAATAGCAATTACCAAACGCATAGTAAATTGACACAACATCGCTATCTGATGTGTGTTATTTATTACAGTGGAATGACATAATACTGAAGATTATAGTTATATATTATGATTAATGAATTGACTGATAAGTGGTAACAAGTAAATTCAAAAAATTTCAATAATTAGACAAAAGGCTGAAGCGTGAAAATATGTAATTTGTTTTGTGATACTGAATGTAAATGTGAGTCTGTTAAAATAAATCTAAATGTGCTTGACCTTGGCCTATATTTTGGAATAATATTTTCTCCCTTTTCGAATGTTAACATTACACAATTGGTATTTAGTCTACAATTGTAAATCAACGCATTTATTCAAGCTTAATTATTTATAAATTGCATCACGAAAAAATCTTTAAATTCTTCCATCCTTCACCTAATTTGATTACTTTAAATATTAAATTGAATAACCGTCGAATAATTGGCTGACACCCAACTTATCTAACATAATATGCTGTATTTAAAACAATTCAAATAGATTTATGAAACCATATTTTGATGCACTTAACTTAATTAAAAACTTTTATTTTACAAGCAATTTTTTTTCCGAATGTAGTTTTATAAGTCTGTGAATTTTTAATTTTCCAAATAGTTATTTGAAAGATGAAATGCAACATTGCTCCTGTCAACTATCATTGAAGTACTACAGACTACTGTCAAATTTTGAGTAACCTATTACTGTAGTTTGTGTTTGAATTGAAAGCAGCTGTAACCACGTGAAGTTTGAAAAAAAATAAAAAAGTGAATTTCGTGTTGAAGCAAAAGCGAGCCTCTGTCGAAGATACATCAAGAGAATGCAGGGGTGCAGACATGTGTAGAAAAAATCAATCAATTGGGCTACGAATGCTACTCCATCCAGCATAATATTTACTAGATAGACAGGTATTTCTAGACCCCCTGCGACTATTTCCTATTTCCAGACCTGAAGAAAAGGAAATGGCTCTGCGGTAAGAAATTTTGTAATAAAGAGGTTATCGATGAAACAAATGCCAATTTTTCAGGCTTCGTAAAATCAAATTGTTCGAAAAAACGCTGAAAGAAACGTATCGACTAAAAGGCGACTATGTTGAGATATAAAAACCATTTTTTATAAAACGCAAATCTTTCGTTCAAACACTCACTGACTTATTAAACTGCCCTCGTTTATTTTTATTTCTATTTGAATCCAAGATTCAAAACGAATCACAATCAAGACCTCTTCACCTACCTTAAACCTCTTATGCTTTAAATGCATAAAAAATGCAAACCAAAATAACGTCGAGCTGTCTCAAAAATAACACTTAAGCTTATCCCCATAATATGGCAAATCTTCGCGTTTGTATGGTGTGTTTATTTAAAAGCACATCAATTATGTAATGCATTTCCTTATACGTTTGAAACTCTCACATTATTCCCAAAAGGCGCAAAAGTGAAGAAACAACAAATAAATTGACCATTTTAGAAATAAAGGAAACGAGGCCATAAACATAAAACATAATATAAATAATAGCTAACTCATAAGTCGTAATGCACATCACGACGAAGAGTTGCGTGATGTTAATGGGTTAGAAGAAATTGCATGCAAGCCACCTTCGAATGATTAAGTAATCGGAAATATTTGCTTGGCGTAAATACGTAGACCATGTCAACCTACATTGTCTCAACCCACATTCATTATTATGCCCAGCGTATTATCAATATGAACCACATACAGGGTATTTATGGCTGGTGTGTGATGTGCTTATACACACATAATATTAATGTGCAACACATATGTTCGCCGACAAATTGCTCCTTCAGCCCATATACGCGAACGTATATGAAGTTAGGCGAGCAATCAATAAAGAACATGATTGCTTTTTTTGTTGTCCTTCCTCATACTGATTTTTCTTGGCGTTTCATTTCTGTTCGATGTGGATAAATTTCGAGAAATGTATCTCTCACCAAATTAATGTATTATGTGTTCCAATTTTACAATTCAATGAAAAACAGGACAAATCAAAGCAAATACGAGTAGTATCAAGTACATGGGAAATAAGGTAGGTGGTGGTGTGATTGACTAAAATCGACATAGAAAATTGTGTGTGTTTATCTGGGAAACGACAGGGATGGATAGATGTGCCTACGTGCGTTGTATTTCGATCGATTTTTCCGTCCTGCGCCTTGTCCAACACTTCTGCTCTTACACATTTTGTACTCTTATGTCATCGTGGAAATGAATTTAATTCAAAATTGCGATACCTTGAAATGAGTGGTTGTATCTCGTTTCACTTACTACCTATAGTACCTTCAGTCTATGTCGCATATCATTCATTTTAGTCATTTAACTGCCTTGCCAGTTCAAGTTTTACTCATGTGTGTATGAGGAAATTTAAAGGCAGAGTGGGTACTGGGGAGTATCAATTTATATGGATACAGTGCCAGAAAAGCGTCGCTTTAACGCAAATATTGACACTGGAGAAAATGTGCGATGGTGTGCAAAAGGGGTGGTTGTAACCAGCAATCGTAATGAAATCAAATTGACGGCACGTTATCGATTATTTCCATGAATATGTGCCCCTGTGGGCTGTGCGTGAGCTTTTCAATGTGTTGATGTTGTTTTTCTTTATTCAATATTGAGTTGATTAGTATGTGTTTACAACAACAGAGTATGAGCATTCAGTGCGAAATATTTTATATTTAGAGGTTATGCTTGCATTTCTTTGCATATCTTTTAAGAACCAGCCCCTTGGATTTAAATTCATTTAAATAGACGTCATACTTTGTAAAAGCTTTAGATCTTTTTACGATAATGTTTCCAAGAAACAAATAAATGGAAAAAGGAGCATTGAAATTTTTGTATAAAACAAAGAATTGATTTTTTCACTTCATTACTTTCCACAAAAAAAAGTCCTGATAAAATATGTTCGTTTATGTATTGGCTTTTAATAATACAATCATGTTTTAAGTCCCAGTCTTTGCCGCACTCCTGTTAATTTTTCTTTAGTTCAATTTTTAAATAAACAAAGTAAATAAACTTACATTTGATTGCTGAAAAGTTTACAGGTCACAAATAATCCAATAAGAGAAAAAATAGAAACTCCTTGAATGGAAAAGGTGCTCACTCTCACTGCGTTTACCTATATGTTTGGTATTATTGGCAATTTCAACTGTTTTTCTTTCTTTTTTTGCTGTTCTTTTTTTTCTTTTTGCTTTAAAACTTCCTTCTACACAACTATGCCACACTATATGGGTGATAATTTGAATTGGTTACACAATTAGGGTTGGATTGTTCCTTATCAGTTCTCACTTGTATGTTCACAATACTTGGCAGTGACACGTTAACAGTTATTAATTATGATGTCTCCAATGAATTCAACACAAATTTCAATGGAATTAAATTGCTACGAACGATTTTTTCTCGTTTTCACGAAAATCAATGGACAAAAGTCTTTCATGAACTAAAAAGTCCCTAAATTCAACACAACTCGTAGCAGAGAATCAAGATGGAAAAGGACGGACGATGAAGTGTGAATGCGACAACAGATGTGTGCGGGTGCTTTTTTGCGACGTGCAATGGGGAAATTCAAAATGGCGAAGTTATCACCCACCGTGGTGAAACGTATTAACTACACAGTGCGTTGAGCGTTACACTTTCGGGGAGTGTGGGTTGAATTTTGGTGGATTTTGCAATATTGCTGATGATGAAGTCAATACTGTAAATTGAATCATAATTTTGCTAAATTTTGTTTTCATGACGTAATTGTAAATTGTAATCATTTTCGAGTGTAATGGAAAATGTGTTGTTGTCATAATATCATGCACTCATATCACATATGTCATATGTGATGTGGCCAGCGCTTAGTTTATTTAACATATTATGTATTGATAAATATGTTTACGAATCAGCTGTGTTGAAAATACACATATCTGTAAAATGACAACATAATGTTGTAAAGCTAACAGGCCGGATGAAAAGTCCCCGGTCTACCATGGTAAAAAACATTTTTTTGCAAAATTCAATTTTATTATTCAACATAGTTGCCTTCGAAGGCGATACAGCGATTATAGCGATTTTCCAACTTTTCGATGCCACTTCTGTAGTACTCTTTCGGTTTATCCTCAAAATAGGCCTCAGTTTCAGCAATCACTTCATCATCGGTCTTAAATTTCTTGCCAGCGAGCATTCTTTTAAGGTCCGCAAACAGGAAATAGTCGCTGGGGGCCAGATCTGGAGAATACGGTGGATGAGGAAGCAATTCGTAGCCCAATTCATAAATTTTAGCCATCGTTTTTCCAGACTTGTGACACGGTGCATTGTCTTGGTGGAACAGCACTTTTTTCTTCTTCAAATGCGGCCGTTTCTTTGCGATTTCGGCTTTCAACCGCTCCAATAGAGCAATGTAATAGTCGCTGTTGATTGTCTGTCCCTTTTGGAGATAGTCGATGAATATTATTCCATGCGCATCCCAAAAAACAGACGCCATAACCTTTCCAGCCGACTGTTGCGTTTTTCCACGCTTCGGTTTGGGTTCATCGCTTGCTGTCCATTCAGATGATTGCCGATTGGACTCTGGAGTATAGTGATGGAGCCATGTTTCATCCATTGTCACATATCGACGGAAAAATTCGGCTTTATTGCGCTTAAACAGCTTCAAACACTGCTCCGAATCATCAACTCGTTGTTGTTTTTGATCGCTTGTGAGCTCGCGCGGCACCCACTTTGCACAGAGCTTTCGCATGCCCAAATATTCGCGAATGATATGATGTATACGTTCCTTTGATATCTTTACAATGTCTGCTATCTCGCTCAACTTCATTTTACGATCATTCAAAATTATTTTATGGATTTTTTTGATGTTTTCGTCGGTAACAGCCTCTTTTGGGCGTCCACTGCGTTCACCGTCTTCAGTGCTCATTTCACCACGTTTAAACTTAGCATACCAATCAATGATGGTGGATTTTCCCGGTGCAGACCCCGGAAACTCTTCATCAAGCCATGCTTTCGCTTCAACTGTATTTTTTCCCTTCAAGAAGCAATACTTTATTAACACACGAAATTCTTTTTTTTCCATCTTTTCAACAATAACAAAAGTAGCTTCACTCAAATCGCTATAACTCACGAACTAATTGTCCGATTGCTGTCAAATTTTTACACGTATCGTTTGAAGGTTGGTACTAAATGAAAATCATATGGAAAAAATTCTGGTAACGCCATCTATGGGTCAGACCGGGGACTTTTCATCCAGCCTAATATATATAAAACTATAAGAACTATAAGAGTTTCAATGCGCTACCTTTTGTCTAATAGTTGAAGTTGAAGTTGCTTTTATTGTGGCGGAAGTTGATTTGTTTGTAAATAACCCCACTATAAAGCTTTGTTAACATTTCGGCAAGTTACGTTGAATTTTGCGGGTTTCGGTATTGAAAGCTTTTATGCTTATATGATGCTCATGAGCCAAGAACGTATAAATAGAGAATATCCTATTTAAAATAAATTTAGAATTTATTTAGATAGAATAAGACCTTATATCATGAAAAATGTCATCGTTTTCAGAAATTCAACTAAATTGATCATTTACTTTATATATAAAATAATTTGGTGATAATAATATAACAACCTTTGGGTTGAACAAAATAAAGTATACTTTTTCTTTCTGTTTTTTTTATGTTTGTAATAAAATGTTTCATAGTAATATAATTTTACACAATACTTGTGCTTTTGTATAGATTTTGAATTTTTTCGAGATTTCTTAACTCAATACAAATCGTCGGAAATTTGTCGTCTTTAAAATAACGATTATAAATAACTAAGTAACTTTAAATGTTATAAGTGAAATGGACATTTTATACATTCAATATTTAAATTTATAAAAATAAATATGTAATTTAAAAATTAAAATGGGATCCTTGTATACAATTACATATTTTGATTAAAATTTAGAAATTTGTTTTCTTATTCATATTTTGTTACTGTAATAAATTATATACCCAGAACTTGACATCATTTATACTTTTTGTCAATTGTTTTCTAAGTAAAAAAATGTGTTCAGTGTTGAAACAAACCTAATTCGAAATTGATGCATAAAGTTAGGATTTTTTTACAAAATACCTAATATCGTCGAAAGTTTATATTGAAACTTTAGAAAGCACCACAAAGAAAAGTAAGTAATACTTATATGTAATCAATGTTCTAGCTTGCTTGCATTTAGTCGAAAAACATTTGATTTAAAACTAAACTATTGGAAAAGCAATTAACTTTGGTCAACATACCTTTTTTGAGTTTATCAGGTATTCACTCAAAAACCACATTAAGGACACAGCAGGATCATTTCACCCAGAAGCCACAAAAACTATTCAACAATTCCTGAGATAACCGCAAATTAACATATCAAAGTGATTGTCGGTGGCTTGCAGGTTGATTACATTTTGTTGATTCAAATTGGTAAAGTTTTGGTTATCGCAAATTTGTAACATTAAATGTGTTGGAGTATTAAGTCTAATGTATCGTTCAATGTGTTTATAAATAATAGTACAACAGGTGAGTTGGGGTGGTTTTCATTCGTTTCACTTTAAAAAATTTACTATAATTGAAGTGTTGTTTAGAATACCTTTTATGTATACATATTTATTAAATGATCAAACTCTCTTCTATATCGAGTATATCGAGCGTCGCTTTAACGCAAATATTGACACTGGAGAAAATGTGCGATGGTGTGCAAAAGGGGTGGTTCATGAATGGAAAAATTATACAATAGTATTTAAATACTCACCAAAAGATGTCAGTGTTCTGAAGCTTTTTCCTGTGAAAAGTTCTTATTTTTCATAGGTGTCCTATAATATATCTCCGAGTCCATCTTATTAATACCGTAATATTTGTTTCCATGATAATTGTTAACAAAATAATTAATATTTATAAATAATTAAAATTGCTATTAAGAAAAGTGCTAAAGTTTAACAAAACGTAAACACACTTTCCTTTAAGAGTTCTAACACTTAAATTAAACTTAAAAAATAATAGTAAGTGAATTAAATTTTCATTCAGACAACAAAGTGTATTTTTATTCATTTAAAGTATTTCTTTTACAATCAATTTTTATTCATAATACATATTTAAATATACATTCCTCCATATTAAATTGATAATAGGGTTTTTTTTTTGCAAAAATCACGCACAGCACATTATGTGAAAAGGTTAACTTTAACAGCGTCTTTCGTCTAAAATATTTTGTCATAATTTTTTAATATTACATTATTTTATGTTACGGGGAAAGGGGCGGGGGAGAGGAGAATGAAAAATTGTATTCATTTTGCCTTTTTTTCTTTTTGTATATTTTTCTAAAAAGGGATATTTTATTATTTAAATTTAAAACGTTCAGTGTTTATACATATTGACAAAATTATCCACATTATGATCAATAATAATATTATAGCTCGTTATGTTCAGTTGGTATCAAGAACATTTTGTTTATTCTTTTTTTTTAATGAGATTTATATGTACTTTGTAGTTTTATGAAATTAGAAAATTAATCTTTAATGGAGTAATCTATGTTTTAAGAAGTATTTATAGAAGAGAGTTATGCGATAAATGTAATTTATATTTATTTATATTATTTTACGTTGATTATTTTATCAAAATTATTTAGTTCCATGATTAAAATATTAGTTAGATAATAATGTATCCAAACAGAATCAAAGCGGCACATTTAATGCCACGTGTATAATCCTATTGTGTGTGTGAATATTGGGATGATGTGGAGATTACATGCAGACACGTCATTTCAAAAACCAAAACTACATTCCAATTGTTTATTTACCTTACATGGTCTCAGAATAATTTTTGGAATGGTGCGACATCAACACTATATTAGGAGCAAAGATACATTTACTATATATTACCGCATAAATTTATGTTAATGTTGGTTTGAAACGTGTTTATGTGGTAGGTATTATTCTGTATAACAGTCTAAAGATGTACATTAAGGTTAAGGAAGATTTAGATTAATGTGGTGCACAATGTTTGCTCATATTTGACTGATAATTTATTACATTATGCAAATGCATATTTTATGTGTTTAAGGTCGGTAAGGTCAATGCCTTCATTCATTTTTACTTTACAATTTTAGCACATGGTTTTTTTCAGCTTGTTATTATTTATATTATCCGTTTTATTGAACTCTGTGCCTAGGTTTATAATTAATGTTGGTTGAAGCTTTTAGTTACACAATATTTACATTTTGTAGTTTGCTTGTTATCCACACGTTATACTTTAGAATATTTTTTTTATTTTTTCCACATTATATTTTTCAATGTACACTTCTGTTAATATATTTTTTTAAATGCATTCCAGTAATTTTATTGTTGGTCATTGCGACATCTTTGCCGCAATTAGGTACTTAAATAGACATTCCACATTACATTAAACATTTTCATATCAATTTTAGGGTAGCTATTGTTAAAAACATTTATTAAAATTTAATGATATTTTTACAAAAAGGCGTGCTCCGTTACATTAATTACAATAATTAAAAATCGGTGTAAATGTACACAATCATTTAATATTATAATACGCTTTTGTTTATTTTGTGTGATAACGAACATTTACATACACATAATATTATACTATTTATTTAAAAACGTGGTGTAATTAAAACCAATAACGAAGCAAGAAGCGGTAAAAAGTAATAAAAAAAAGCTCATGAAAATTGGTCTTGATGTAAATGCATTTCCAATGTTTGACGTGATGAAACACTCTTGCTTTCAATGCATGCAACAAATTGTTAAAAAATTGTTTCCGTGTGTTTATTTCGTTTCATTAAATATAAACAGGTAGGTATAAGTAGTACGAAACAATGTCTAGGTATTTTTATTAATTTATATACTTTTTGTTATAAATATAATAACAAGTTTTATTTATATATTATTATATATTTTATGTTCTGATAAATTATTTTTAATGCAGATTAATTGAGTTCAATAGAAGGGAAACATTTTTCTCAAACTTTTTTTATTTTTCTATATTTTTAAGGGGAGGGGAGAATAAAATAGTTGTACAAATTCTAATAGATTTCAATGCACAATGAATAAAGTTATTAGATGGAAAATAGATATTCTTAAAAATAAATTTATGAAAAACCTTATTGATTACAAGTCATAAGAAAGCGGCTGTTTGTCTTTATGTAAAACATTTTTTTAAATCAATTAATCTGCATTTTCAAAGCTTAATTTGTTAATGTGTGTTTTATTTATTTTATACATACTTTTTAAGTCAGTTGCATTCCAGAAAAAACCTAATTTAAAATCACTTTAAAAAATGGAAAGTATTAAATTATTATATTTTAAATAAATGAACAAGTAATAAACTGCTCGGGAAATATTGGGAATTGTTTTTTTTTTATTAACAACTCGCATAGAACGATTCACCAATTCAATGCATTTTCCCAAAAATCAAATATGTTAAACATTCTTCAATTTGACAAATTAAATTCCTCACTCATTTGAATGCGTCACAAAAAAAATCACAAGTGCATTACATTTTTATGTGGCTGCCAATCATTTCAATTTTGATTTATTTCTATGAAAGTTTTCCTTGTCAAATAAAGCTTTCCAATTTGATATTCATATTATCTCATAAAATGGATTACATTTCCATAACCGATTAAACAATGACAATAAAATACAATTCCGTACAAAATTAATTAAGGTAAAATCGCAATCAATTACATTAGCTGAACTTAAGCCAAATTAAGCACACAAATATTTAATATTGGTACAAAATTACAGCCTGACATTTGAAATGCTGTGTGCAATTTTAAGCAGCAATGTGCCCGTCATTGTTTAAATCAAGTGCCAAACATTTGGTGGGAATGCAATGTATGCCTATATACATACTAAGTATGAATAATTAAGTGCGGCTAAAAAGCTTTTCCACAACGCAAGTCAAAACAAAGTGACAATTCAACATCACATATTAATACAATGTACAATACATTTCCAAATGAATATGCAATACAATTCTTGTCGGACGGTTAAATGTGTGATCCGAAAAATACGTTTTAATTTAATTCATAAGATTCGGCCGTTTTTCCTCTTTATTTTCATCTTCAATTATTTTATGTGAACTTTTTTAACATTATAATGAATTCTTTTTATACGTTATATGTTACTATTTAGCTTTGCAATTTACTTGTATGGAAAAAAAGAAAAAAGATTTTTGTTTTGTGATTTTGCAGTGCCATATAAAGACTTTTTATATTATATGTTATTTATATTTATCAATATTCTTTAAAATTTTCTTTGCTTTCATTTTATATAACAATTTATGTTTTTTATTTTCTTATTTTAATTATAATTTATGTAATTATATTAATATTTATGTATTGAGCACAGTGGCCACATTAGATTAGTGTTAAATTCATTAGAAATACGTAGAGCTAAGCATATTATATCAATTTAAAGTCACATTTGACTGTATTTTATATTATCTACATAATTTGTAGTTAAATTTAATCGATAACGATTGTGCCCAGAAATTTATTCTATTTAAATTTATATTAATTTATTTTATGGATTTCTTAAAGTTTGAATTCAATAAAAATCACATTTTTATGGGTTAGCAGTAAAACAAAAATCACATTTTGGACATGCTTCATTAAATTATCTTCGAAATATGGGAAAGGCAAACTATTCCAGACAGGTCAATAAGGAGTGCATTTAGGCTAACATAACAAGACTCGCGAATTCATCCTCATCCACAAGGCAACAAGTAAATACATTTGAAGATTACAAGCATTTATCTCCCAACAAAAGAGCAACTTTAACCTTTGTATATCGATATGTATTAGGCTGGATGAAAAGTCCCCGGTCTGACCCATAGATGGCGTTACCAGAATTTTTTCCATATGATTTTCATTTAGTACCAACCTTCAAACGATACGTGTAAAAATTTGACAGCAATCGGACAATTAGTTCGTGAGTTATAGCGATTTGAGTGAAGCTACTTTTGTTATTGTTGAAAAGATGGAAAAAAAAGAATTTCGTGTGTTAATAAAGTATTGCTTCTTGAAGGGAAAAAATACAGTTGAAGCGAAAGCATGGCTTGATGAAGAGTTTCCGGGGTCTGCACCGGGAAAATCCACCATCATTGATTGGTATGCTAAGTTTAAACGTGGTGAAATGAGCACTGAAGACGGTGAACGCAGTGGACGCCCAAAAGAGGCTGTTACCGACGAAAACATCAAAAAAATCCATAAAATAATTTTGAATGATCGTAAAATGAAGTTGAGCGAGATAGCAGACATTGTAAAGATATCAAAGGAACGTATACATCATATCATTCGCGAATATTTGGGCATGCGAAAGCTCTGTGCAAAGTGGGTGCCGCGCGAGCTCACAAGCGATCAAAAACAACAACGAGTTGATGATTCGGAGCAGTGTTTGAAGCTGTTTAAGCGCAATAAAGCCGAATTTTTCCGTCGATATGTGACAATGGATGAAACATGGCTCCATCACTATACTCCAGAGTCCAATCGGCAATCATCTGAATGGACAGCAAGCGATGAACCCAAACCGAAGCGTGGAAAAACGCAACAGTCGGCTGGAAAGGTTATGGCGTCTGTTTTTTGGGATGCGCATGGAATAATATTCATCGACTATCTCCAAAAGGGACAGACAATCAACAGCGACTATTACATTGCTCTATTGGAGCGGTTGAAAGCCGAAATCGCAAAGAAACGGCCGCATTTGAAGAAGAAAAAAGTGCTGTTCCACCAAGACAATGCACCGTGTCACAAGTCTGGAAAAACGATGGCTAAAATTTATGAATTGGGCTACGAATTGCTTCCTCATCCACCGTATTCTCCAGATCTGGCCCCCAGCGACTATTTCCTGTTTGCGGACCTTAAAAGAATGCTCGCTGGCAAGAAATTTAAGACCGATGATGAAGTGATTGCTGAAACTGAGGCCTATTTTGAGGATAAACCGAAAGAGTACTACAGAAGTGGCATCGAAAAGTTGGAAAATCGCTATAATCGCTGTATCGCCTTCGAAGGCAACTATGTTGAATAATAAAATTGAATTTTGCAAAAAAATGTTTTTTACCATGGTAGACCGGGGACTTTTCATCCGGCCTGTTATTCTACAAACAGGTGTGCCACTTAACATATTATGTAGCATGCATGTATAATGTGTATGTTAAGAAATGGCAATCGCCGCTGATGGGAAGAGGATTATCGATCAACTCGACAATGATAGGCAACAACAAAAGCAACAAAGCAAGTCTTTCAGCAACTGCTAGTGCGGAAACAAAAGGGGGCGCGCCGTACTCTTCAACTTAATTTTGCATTTATCACCACCAAAGTCGAATCGATAGAGTGGTGAAATTTTAAGTCCCGTCTTGCCCGGTATTATCTTGAAGCGTGGCTGATCGGGTGGCGGCGTCACCAGTAGTGGCCGTTTCAGGGAATGCATGAAATTGTTCTCGGGTGCGCCCAATGGTCGCACTGTGCTGGGCACATTCATCTTCTTGCAGGGCTCCGGCTTAAGGCCAATGTGGTGAGTGTGGCAGTTTAACGGAGAGTATTTGTTCGGCTTGTAGATGGAGAAGATATTATTAATCAGACTGATTGCATGATTGTTGTGATGATGGGGATGGGGATGTGGTACAATAGGTGCACCGCCTTGCTGATAGCAATTGTTGTACTTGCAAATTTCTGGTTGCGGATGAATTTTGCGACTGAAGCGATTCAGTATGGGCGAACCAGAGGCGGTGGCATGAGGGCCACAAGGATTGTGTATTAAATTGTTGTCAATGTAACCAATGTTGTTGATGTGATTGGGCGATGGTAGGTCATCGCAAATGTTATTCTTTAAATTGTGCATATAATATCTATGGTGATTGGTCCTCTCATTGAATTCATCTATAAACATACCATTGTTATATCTACCAATATTAATATTTTTAATTTTTGCACTCTGATTCAAGTTATTATACGTATTCTTATTTTGCATATCTAGGTCCAGTGGACTTGGCGCTTTATCTAGTTCCTCCCAGTATTTCTCAAAATCAAAATTAAAATCATCGAGATCCAGATCTGTAGAGTCGGATGACGTGTCATCATATTTATTGGGCGGCTTAACCTCAAGCATCGTCTTATTGCGTATGGCTGCTGCCGGATGTGTGTAACTCAAATCACTGATGATATAATCATCGATATCATCACTGAACTTATCCTGCAACAACAACTTGGAACGTTCCTCGCGTATAAATTGGTCCAATTCCGTGTCAAATGAGCTGCGACGATTAAATCGTTCTCCACTGCACGGTGCCGCATGATGATGGCGAAAGAAATGTGAGGGTGGTGGTGGCGGATGCTGTTGCGGCTCATCGTACACACTGGAATTATCATCGATGGATTTTATGAATGCCTCGTATTCTCTGCGCAAACAATTAGCCTGTGATTGCTGCTTACGACTTCGTCGCATACCCCCATCGTGGTCACAACCACCATCACCAACACCACCGCTGCATTCGTAGTGCGCAGATGGTCGATAGAAGTCCTCGAAATTGCTCTTTTTATCGCCAGCATATTTATTCGAGCATTTTGTCGTACAGTCAACCCATTCATCCTCGTCCTCCTCGGCTTCCATCATTTCTATGTGCGGTGGCAACATGCGTTGGTCGGCAGCGGCAGCGGCGGCAGCAGCAGCAACACAGCATGGCGGCACCTCCTCTAGCATGTCACGACAATGAGGATGAGTGCATGTCACTCGACTTGGTATTCGCTTAAAATGATGTTTCTCAAAGTCCCTTGTTGCCGCTGCTGCTGCTGCTACTGCGGGTGTCCGCTCGGGAAATACAAATTCATCGCGATAGGGGTGGTCCTCGTCAACACAGTACCGCTTACAACGACTCCAGTTCGCCTCATCGGCATAATGCTGTTGCTGCTGTGGTGGATGATGGTGGTGGTATTTGGCAATTTCCGCTGCTCTACTCAACTCGTACGAGTGTTTGATTTCACGAATGCGCGCCAAATTGCTGGCCCCACGAGTCGTACTGAATGAATGTGATTTCGGTACTGGTGGTGGTTTGGGCTTGATGTCGTACCCACCGCCAAAGCAACAACTCTTCGATTTTGGATACTTAAAATCGCCACGATGCATGCTGATGGACGAAGCTTTTGGTCTGGGATGGAAACTGAAAATGTCATCCGGCTCAAAGGAGTCATCATTACCGTTCACGTCACGTAACCCACCCATTCGATCATAACGCTGAACACACTCGGGCACGTATTCCTCGTCCAAATCAATCGATTGAT
This sequence comes from Sylvicola cinctus, assembly GCA_963854165.1. Taxonomy (NCBI): domain Eukaryota; kingdom Metazoa; phylum Arthropoda; class Insecta; order Diptera; family Anisopodidae; genus Sylvicola; species Sylvicola cinctus. Next base: position 46,933,108 of record OY974082.1, read on the forward strand.
TTGAGTAGATGTTGTCAGTGTACCACGACGGGTCCAATGCTTCTTGTCGCGAAAATCGCTTCAATTTATCTCTCCTGTTTGACCAATATCCCTTGTCGTCCATGTTTTCGCATCGCATACGACGCTCGACATTGTGTTTGTGCATTCGCATTTTTTCCAGCTTACTTTCACGGAAACGCTCCCACTTCTCCCAGTACTTGTCTGTGGTTTTGCTCTTACGTGGTACAGTTTGCTCTTTACCACCCGATGTACATCCGATGTCATGTTTGTGGCTCAAACAGCTACGCTGTTTTTGCTGCTGCTGCTGCTGTTGTTGTTGTAGTTTCATTCCTTTATCAATGCCGCCTGTTTTATGCTTATCACGATCTCGCTCTAATTTATTATCATCTTTTGGATGTCACACCTCCTGTAAATACTTGACAGGACAAACACCTTGCCGATTGTCGGCGGAGCGCACCATAACCATTCCGCCCACTTCTTCGCCAACCTGGAAAATACGTGTTCGTAGAAAATCGTATTAACTATAACATGGATAAGGGTGAAAAATATATCCAGCGTCATGCATTCAAGAAATTTAAAGTGAAGCCATAATATTGCACATACATTGTGAATTTAATATCTACATAGACGTGCAGCTTTAATCATCTATTCAGCATAGATTTTCTGCATATTCTCTGACACATACCTGAATTACAATCTGATCTCGCAACAAGGTGAGCGTCCCGTCGCCCCGTTCATCTGACACTTGCAAATTGTGTGTCACTTGCAGTGGCTTTTCACCGGCTGCCAATCGGGTGCAATATTTCGATGGAAAATAGCCGATACGACCCAGGCACTTGCCCTTCCACCAGTCAGCATCAGATGTCTCAATTACTGTCACCTGTGATGTTAACCACGCATTTAAATTGTGGGTGTACATAAATTTGTGTGTTTAAATAAAAGAGACAAGCGACACGATTATTATCTGGTTTATTCATGCCACAAAATTGTACATTAAACGAGGGGTGGTGCGAAAAGCATCGAGCATGATGAAAATTGTATACTGCATTACTTGAAATGACGCTCGTGTTCATTATATTATACGTAAGGACCCTTTTTTATTTGTTTTCCCCTTGTTAAGTTGTGCCCCAATAATGCGCGTGCTCTACTCCCATTTAGTGCACCTTTTTGTGTGGAGGCTTTTTATGTCAATCATTAATATATTGTGTGCACATATTTTTGGTGCTACCGCAATAATTTCAGATATGCGAGGTTGGGAGAGGATTCATTTGTGCGTGAATGAATGCGATATTAAAGATTGCAGCATTAATGTGGCACAAGTGCACAATTTGAATTTATGGCCCATTGATTTTATGAGCTTTTCCTATCATGTGTATATTTTAAGGTTTGTATCTGTTTACTGATTGAATTGGGGCATGATTTCAAGTGGTATTAAATAGTTGGTTCAAAAATTAGTTGCGTTTAAAGCCACGTAATGTAAACAATTTAAAAGAAGAGAATAAATTCCGATATTTAAAAAAGAACGTCCTCAATTGTTCGACCCAATGAATATTTCACTAAACAGGAAACTTGAATTTACAAGACATTCAAAAAGTGAATCAATTACATAAATTTGAAAATTGGCCTATACATCTGCAGACTCCAAGCCCAATTGCATGCTTCTAACAGATAAGCGATCTCCGATTCCATTGTACAATTTATGGCATATCAACCCGAAACAAAGAATCAGCACAGCATTCCCTGTTTTAAATGAAATTTATGTGTGCATCAAGGCACTACAATTCCGTCTGTAAATAAACAATCGTGATGTTGCGAGAAACTGGGTCAACAAAAGGAGACGAAGAAAAATATTGTACTTCTCCCGTGGTTATAAAGCACATAATAATATTGCAAATAATGTACGAAACGATCAACTGAGGCGAAAAAAAAACTCGCAAGTATGTACTAACGTGATGTCGTAGAACGCGCACAAAACGATAAATATAAATTTTAATAAAGTCTAAAGGCAACAAATATTAAACAGTTAAAGATAAATAAAAAAAAAATGTTACCTTGTATCCTGCTTTTAAATCCAACTCGTCGGCATGTCGAGCCTTAAAATGATATAGAACAACGTACAAATTTGTTGGCAACAGTCGATGGTGTTTTTGCTACAAAAACGAAATAACGAAAATCAACATGAGAAATTATAAGGAGAAACCAATTTTTTCAGTGTGCATATATGAGCTGCAATTTTTATTATTTTTTTAATTTTGGGGTTAAAAGGGTTGTGTGTTGTATCGGTATCATGAAATTTCTAAGAAATTGCGCCATTTATTTTGTTTCGAGTGTCAGAGAGGGAGTGGAATAAAATCAAAATGAGCTTGGATGCAATAATTGGCTTAAATATATAGAACTGAAATTGAGGCAACTGCAATGCGTTTATTTTATACAAAAAGCACCACAAATGAAAAACACTGTGTCACCAAATAGTGTCGTTTATATTTTACTATTCATGCAAATTTCTCTATAATTTATTTCGAATTAAAAAATTAAACTTTTAAAATTTAGTTAATGTAAATTTTCATTTAGGAAACAATCTGTATCATCTTGGTTTGTAAGTCACTCAGTCATTAATCATTATCCTTATTGTTAATTGTTTTGATTCTTGATTAAAGCTTTTAAGTTTAACTTTTTGACACAATAATTTTTAAAAACAACTTCACAGGGTGTGATTTTATACGAAATGGTACAAGTATACCTTGAATTAGTATGACCTTGAATTGTCACATTTTGACATTGAAATATTTAGCAAAGTTTTTTTCACATATTGAAAGCAACAATAATGTGAAAAAAAATTTAAATTAATAGATATAAGGAGTGTGACCTTGAATTTTTATATTTTTACAGGATCCTAATAAATTAAATTGACACACTTGCAGTACTACATTGATGCGTTATCATTAAATTTTATCAAATAGTACTCCTAAAATGTTCCCGCTTACAGCAAAATAAGTCCCAACAATTTACATTCATAATAATCAGTGTAATTTAAACCTCATCTCTCTGCCAAACTTTTTTCAGTTGTAGCAAAAGTGACACTAGTTTGGTTAAATCATTAAATATGTTTGAATATGATTTTAGTCTGCAGTGGTAAATGGTTACTTATCATGAGAGATCAAATTGTCTGATATATCGTGGTACGTGCTAGATAGTTTAAAATATGGCTTTTGACATGAATTTCCGCATATTGCTTGGATCTGTATTTGTGGTGGTAAGAAATATTTGTCGGTGTGGTGTTAAAATAAAATAGTAAGGCAACAAAATTTAATTGGGGTCTAATTAATTTAATATAATATTTTGTGAACGTTGAGTTTAGAAAGTAAAATTTATTAATGGACAAATGTGACGTTTGTTTTTAATTTACGTGCTAATCGAAATGTAACCAGCAAAATGGTGACTTTAATGTATTTAAAAAAAAAGTTATGTTAATTGGTTTAGTAATCAATGAAATAAATTCATGAGCAATTAAACCAAATTTCCTGTAACTTAAAATAAAATGAAATACTAAAATGATGTCTATTTGCCATTTAGGTACAGTTTCAATTGAAAACAACTTAATTTAATTCTAAATAATTTTGGGAAGAAAATAAAATTGTAATAATGACTGCTTCTGAAAGCTTACGTAAAAAAAATTGACAAAGCACTAAAAAGCATTGCAAAAAAGCACCTGATTCTGTCTTACGGGAGATGGACAAGGGGAAGTGCTTGCCGATGATTGACTTTTCTCCATATCGTCGGGAAGATCAACGGAGCCAGTACGAAGGCCGCGATTGGCATACAACAATTTCCTTTGCGTTGACGGACTTGATGGTGCTGCAATTACCGTAATATTTAATATATCGATTAATAATTTGGCTATAAAATACAAGACAAGCCATAAAGATGAAATTCATAAAATGTTGTAAAAAAATTTTGAGGAATAAATACCGAATAGGGGTGGTGGAAAAATATTTTATTGATTACACACATAATTCTAACCAATTTAACATTCACAATGCCTTAATTAATTTTGATACACATTTAAATAATTTTATTATGTTAAAACTAAACAAATTACGTAAAAAGTTGTTTTAAAAATAATAAACAAAACCAATTATATTGTAATTTGCAACGAACAATTTAATTGAATGTAGCCTAATTCCAACTTACAGTGCAATCGACTATTATTTGATGGGGGTGTTCTATGCTCCAATTCGCCACCCGATCCACCACCATGATACATTGAAGTGGATGGCCCACCGGCAGCCGGATGACGTCTGCGTGTCTGACCGTGCAATTCGGTCGACTCGGGCGAGTCAAGACTAAGCGATTTCATACGCAGATTAAGCTTATGGCGGCGGGGTGAATGGGGTGCTGATCATGTTATTTGGGGAAGAAAATTTCAATGTTAAATTGTGTCGAGACCGGCAAAGTGTGCGTGTCTGTTTTGGTAAAACATGTTTGGTGTGGTGTAAATGCGTGTGGTTGCTTTTATGTGGAATTATTTTGTGCAACAGGTGTCAATTTGTACATGTTTACGTGTATAATGCATAATTCAAATAACATGTTGATGTGGCAGACGTTTATATTTGTACAAAGGTAGATTTGGTGTTATGTTTCAATGGCTTTTCTGAGCAAATGTAATCATTGGTTGGATAGTCAGCTTTAATATTGTAGTCTTTGAGTGATGTGTTGTTTGTAATATCAAATAAAGTGGTTTTTAAAATTATTTTTTGAGATGAAAAGCGGTTTAATGTTTACACAGTTCAATACTAATTATTTATTAAAAACAAATATTGAGAGCCACAATAAAGTGTAAATCGTTACAACGCTTTTCTTTTTCGCCAAATGGTTTTATTGTTAAAGGAGGAAAAAATATTATTCGTGTGATACTTAGCTGCATGATATAAAATGCATGTGAACAGTGAATGGGGTTTTAATGCACTGCATACATTGAAAGCATATTTATATTATGTACAATTAAACAACAATAACAACAACAACATTTTTACAACATTTACATTCGATAACACTATTTTTACGACAACATCTATAAATCGCTGTTAAGGTCTATATATAATAACTATTTAAGAATAAATTGCTTTGAAATGAAATGAAAACAAAATAAAATAAATACAAATTTCAGCAAAATAAAGCTTCTTTTAATAAATACGACAAATAGTTTGTAAAGTTGAAAGGTCACACTGCGTGTGTATCGAAAAACCATACACGGTTTTCATCAGTCGATCAATTGGTTCAAGGGTTCAAAGTTCCAATCGATGCTCAGCTCGTGCAATGTTTTGAACAAGATCTAAACACTACTGTGAAATGTGTTGAATTGTTTGAATCAATTTAAACACAACGATATAGTAACAGAAGTATGTGCATACTTTAACTTGTGGAAAATGTTGTTTCCTTTTCGCTTAGTATACGTGTACGTATCATCGTCTATTTCACTTGAATACAGTACGTATAGTTTAAACAATGTTTGCATGGATTTAAGCAACAATTTGCAACTTTCAAATTCGTTACTTCCTAAACTCTCTAGAGTGTAGCAGCTAATCTGGTGTACGATAACATAGAGTAATCTAATTCCATGTTGTTCAAACACCTTATTTGGCACAGAATTTTAAAGTGAGAAGTTGTTATCTGCTTTATAGTTAGTTAAAACTAATTCCTACATAAATTTGTGTCTGGTCCTTTTGCTACCAGCTTTAGAAATATTTAAATTGATTTAAGCATTGTTATTTTTTCTTTCAATATAATTATTTTTATAACATACTTGCACTATGACCTTAAACATAAAGTGTTGCTTTTTTTTAATTGTTTAGAACTAAAGCCAAATTTCATTAGGGTAGAAGAGGAAAATAAAGGGTTAACTGGTATAAATCCTATTTAAACTCTCTTGACCTTAAATTTATGAAAATACTCAGAAACAGTCAGACTATGAATAATCCTTCTTCCGTAATTGGTTTTACTTTAGTTTTTAGAATCAGTCCTTAAACCATTTTTGTTGTAGACTTTTTCATCTCTGCCATGTAAGTGCAGTAAATCTCAGAAATTCAATTTGTTAGATAAGATTCAATGCCAAAGATAGGTTTTCTGCATAATTTTTTTTCAGTTGTAATTTAATTGCAAAATGAATATGGAAAGAGCGTTTCTGAAAATTTGTAGTACATATTCAATTTAATGCATTTTGAGGCAAAGCCGTTAAACATAAACTAAGAATCTGATATATATTTCAATGTTTATTTTATTGAGAACCGATCGATCACACTAGCCGATATGTAACACTCCCGCTGCCCTGCATATTTTCTAATTTATTTTGTATTTAACTAAAATTGTATTCCTGAAATAAATGCAATCACATAAAAAACATCAACCTCTTTTTTTTTATAGTACATTTTGAAACAATTGTTTTTGCTGTTTCAGTCATATTTGTCATTACTAAATTAAACATGAATAAAATAAGCAACCTCCAAAACTAATACCGAAAGTGGGAAGTCAAATTAGTTGGAAGTTTCCATGCTCAACACTCACCGAAATGATCTGTAACTCCAAAATTTTCTCGGAAATGTAAAATACATTGACTTTACTTCCAACCATTTCACACCCACACCTACAATTTTATTTATTCTGATGCAGCTGACATTGGAAATACATTTGAAATGTATAAGGTACGCTGGTAAATTGTTAATAGCATTACAAATAATTGATGGATGGGATTTACTCACATAAGTGATGTTGATGCGGGCTGTGGCACAAAATTCGTTCATTTTGTTTTAACACAAAATTGAAACATTCGTCTAATGGAAATTGATTTAACATCGAATGCAAATGGATGTGCTAATTGAGAAGGCTGTGTAGATGCAGATGATTGTTTTTATTCTCAATACCCATTGATTGTTTTTTTACAAATTTGGAATGATAATGTTGCTGATGCGAGAATCTAATATTTTCTCTCCATTTAAATATGGTAAATACGTGGTCTTGCAAATTGCAAGAGTTGCATAATCCAACAAATTAAACGCATCGATGGCTATGTAAAATGTAAACGTTTGCATAGTTATAAGCTTTATACATAAATTACGAATTATATTCAGTGTTGCAACATAAGTCACATATTTAATTAATTATTAATTAAGAAATTGAGTAAATATTAAAACTAAGTGCCTCAGGGCATAACATCTACATGACATTCTGACACAACTGCAAACATTAGCGTTATTGCAATAAAGTGATAATTTCATTAAAACTGAGCTTCCGGCCAATTCGTCGACTATTTCTTTCCCCTCCATAATTACACCAGTGGCAGCGTGTGAATTTAATCTTTCCGCTCACCCGCGCCCGTCTAGCACAAATAAATCATCTCAGTGCTGCACAGCGTGAACATTTTATGCATCAACGAGCATTTTCGATGTACGTGGGGTGAAACCGCACTATCGGTGTTACACATGCATAGGGGGTGGAATGTGAACTCACTCGTAAACACTGCTGGTGGCTAGTAACATAACTGTGAAATTGTATTTTTTTGGCAGCAATAAAAGGAAATGTTACAGAAAATGTGAAAATATGTTCATACACCGATTTTAGGAGAAATAAAAATTCAATGAAAAATTGATTGCTAGAGAACTGCGTTCGACTATCTAGAATCTAGATTGATTTTACATTTTCATTGCCTAAATAAAAAGAATTTTGCTCTGAAGCAATTTAAATGTTTGCGATTAATTCGCACATATTTTAGTTTGCTGTAACAAAATGAAAATAAAATTGATCATCAATATAAAACAAATTTGATGCTGAATTTTTTTTTTTGAAATTCTAAAATCAGAATTCTAGCTAGCCACCACATTATATAATTCCTAAATATTCAGCTCTTAGAAAAACAATGCAAAAATTATTTTTATCTATAATTTTCATTATTTAATATCTATAAAAATATGAACCCCTCAGACTATTCCATTATTTTCTTTGAAGGATAATTTAATAGTTCTAAAGTTTAAAAGCGTTTTCCTTTAAGAATTTTTGTTCAAGCACTATGTTTTGCATTTATTAGATAATTTCTCCAACTATGTGCAGCAGCTACAAAAACGAACGCAATCCCTGATATTTAAACAAATTATGAACTCCTTTTCAATTTTCTATTTGGCTGAAGCACATGAACCTGCATCTATATGACTAACCTATGGCATATTGAACTTACTATTTTTCACTACTAGAAGCAGATACGTATTCTATTACGCTTACAGCTGTATATTAATAAAACAGTTTCTAATAAACTTATGTGATGAAATTTTATCAAAAAGGTAAAATACCTTCTAGAAAATATTTATGAGATAATAATTTTAATAATGATATTATTGTTGATGAAAAATGACGAAAATAAAACAAAATAAAAACAAATAATATTATATTAAAAATAAATTATTTAATTGATAGAATTAAAAAAATAAGATTTAAACAGAAATTTACACAGCTTTTGAATACATATAATTAAAATCGAATTCAAAATAAACACTAAATAATCGACAATAAGCTCATGACAGAGCTGTAAATTAAAACACAATAATATTAACCTAAATAATAAATAACCCATACAATTTGTTTGTGAATTATTCATAAACGATAAGGTAACAATTAAATAAATTAAAAATATAAAGTTGACAGTTGGGTATTCGTGTTTGACGAATTATTTTTACGTATTTTATTTGAATCATATTTTTATTTCACTTTAATGTGAAGGTAATTGAAAATCAATATTTTTGTCAATTTTACTGAAAATTTGCAAATAAATTAATTGGCTTAAAAGTTTAATTTAAATTTTTTCCATGAAAAATTATTATTGTTAATTTTTATTGAAATGGTAATTTTTCACAAAATTTTTCTAAAAGTGAATTATTTAACTTTTTCCTGTTTATTTCAAATAAACGGTTTAACGTTTGCATTTTAAAATTAAATCCATTTAATGCAAATAATAATTTGAAAAAGCAAAAATTTACTTAAAACAAATTAAAAGAAAACTCATAAAATATAAAATTAAAATTATTAATTTAATAAAACCAAATCATGGCAGTTGAGATGATTACAACAGTAAAATGAGTTCAAATGATGAAATATAAGCTAATTAATTAGATAAAATAAATCTAATTTAGGACTAGCGTCTGAATTGAAATTTCATCACAAAAATTTAACAGCATACAAATTTAAGGAAACAGTAACACTTTCTTTTCAACGTTGTCATAATCATCATCATCTTCATCTTTGTGGCATCCCAGCTGGATAAACATAATATAGAGTTGAATTTTGAAATAACTAATCTGATTCTGATTGTATTATCAATTATCAACAATGGGTACAGGGGAAAGTGTCTTTTATATTCTCGTTAGTATATAACAGTTCAATTATTGTAAGTAAAAGTAAATTTACAATCCACATTTGGTGGACATTTAACGCGCGCATTTATATAGGTATTATGCCTTTTTACTTTTTCTTGCGTACTCCTCTTTTCGGTGAGCGACTATCGTCGTTTGGTTGATCATCAGCCACTAAGCACAAGGGCTGACCGAATGGTCTGGTTTGGTGGGTTGCATCTTCTGTAAATTCATTCAAATAGGTTTCAGTGACGAAATTTAATACAACAAATATACGTGATTGTGAAAGCGTTTGTTCTGAATTTTTGAACAACGACTAAACTCAAATCAGTTGATGAATTTAATGGAATTAGTGGCAAACGTGCTAAATTTTGTGCAGGTCCTTGTTAGTTAATTATGCACAACATTTTATTATTTTCAAAGCTTCTGAAGGAAAAACTTTTAGGTTAATAAAAGTAATTACTTATTAGATTTGTCACTAGAATGTTAAATTAACAAATCTACTCGTATTAGTTGTATTTTAATATTTTTAAATGTTCAACAGATAAATTTATTGCATTTCTTATTTTTAAGATTAATTTATGTATATATTTTTTACAAAATTAATTCGAAAAGAATTAAATGCTCAGTAATGATTTTAAATTATTGTGCATTAACAGCGATCGTTAGATGTTAATTTTTAAGCACATTTAAGCACTGGGAATACTCCAACTCTAAGAATAATTTAAAATGAAAACTTAATAATCCTATTCAAGTTTTTAATGTTGGCACTAATTTGCACGTCCTGTTTTGCATAAAATTTACATATTTGATTCATTTTCGGGAAACTGTCATAACTTTATGGTTCACAGCTCTACCTCACACATGCACAAATTGCAAGACAAATTTCCATGAAGTATTATATGGACTAAGTCATTCACTAGGAAATAGAAAATTGGTGTTTTTTTCTAGGAACATCATAATTTGAATTCTCGTAACGATATTGATTATTTATAAGCTGTTGAAAATAGAAAATCAATATAAACGCGGAGTACAAAATATGAATTTTTCTCGCTATGTTAGTGGAATATTATTTTTAATTTGAAAATTTGGTTTTCCGAAAAATATCGATTTCAGACTATTTGTGCAAAATTTATTAGTAATTATGAAACAAATAATTAAAACTCTAGTTTAGGTTCACAGAAAACCAAATATTTACTCTAACTTATTTAATTTGTAGCAAAAGTTTATTAAAAATATGTAAATAGCGCAAAAAAATTGTTAAACAAATATTACGTATTCAAATCTTCTCATTTATCAAAATATTCTGCAATAATAAAAATAGTTATCCCCAAAAGCACATTGCATAATTTCCTGAAACCAAAACGGGAATCATTTCATCGCATAAATACGCACAAAGCTTATATGCACGCACACTCGAAAAGCTCTGAGGCACAATTGCCATAGCTTCATTTAGCGGAATATATGCGGCGCGTTGTGTCCTTAATGCCACAATCCCCCATTGTATATAATATGTTGAAGTATAAATTGTGAGAATAATATTAAACGCTATCAAAACCATGCCACATATCAGTCGCTAATTCATATTACGCTTATGCCCACAATATGCGTGTATCACAACATACATCCACAACGCAACGCGGTTATACACAATCTCAATGCCATAATATTATATTATTATCAGAATAATGCCGGAATCTAAATTACATGCTCGTTACTCCATCGAGGCGATGACATTGGAATAAATTAGGAGTCCTTGGAGTGAGTGAATTGTCATTGCACACACAAACTCACACACACACACATACACACACATATCAATACATATGTTTTAACAAAAATAAATAAAAATAAGAAAAGAAAAACACATAGAACTCCAATGGAAAAGATTTAATAACACACATATGGAGGGGGTGGCGATGCGAAGGGATTTTTCATTCCACAGGGGGATTATACTCAATATTATCGATCAACTTGTTACTACAATCAATTGGGTGAACAAAGAACACATTAAGATAACATCAATAGTTTAGTAAAATATTAAAAATTATTTGTGTTTGTTGTACATTATGTCGAAAAAAACACATACATAAAATGCATTTACCAGTTTCTTTCAAATTACAACATCCATTGTGCGCAAAATTTGTCACATGTAACTGATTTTTTGGTTTATAAATCAAGAGTAGTGGGAATTAACTATAAAATTTCAGTGCGGGGGTAGAAATATTATTGTTGGTTCAACAAATAAATAAAAAACTGTGAACATCGAGTGAACAAAATCAAATACAATAATGTATATTTTAGTTTTTAGATAGTGTTGTGTCGCTAATTTAGTGTTTACTTTCTGGCAGTGAAATCGATCGATGCTGGGGCGGTCGTAAGCGTCCCCTTGTTATCACGGACAATGGCCTAAATCCGGCAAAGAGACGCCGTCGTATGCCTGGATCTATGGTGCCCGGTTGCTGCCCAGACGGACACATATTCGCGCGTTGATCTGTCCGCAATGCACAAAGAATTTTGTTTTGTTTTTGATAAATAATTTTGTTTACTTTGATATAAAATAAAAGCGCAACTTTGTTGCTGTAAAACTGCTTATTATTTTGAAATTAAATTAAAATTGTACTGAATTCCACGTAAATTTGAATTAAGCGTTTACATCCCTGCTGCATCAATAACAACTATCAACTTCAAATTTATCTGGCACAGGGTTGCTTTTCACGTTCATCGATTTAAGTGAAAATGATGTTAAAGCACCTTTTCTAAATCCATTATCAAAATGTAGTTACTGAAGTTTTCATTCATATATTAAGATGTCGAGTGGCGTTGCGTGTATTTAATAATAATAGTTAGGCCAATCGATGAACGAAATTTAATTATAATCTTTGTTCCCTCCGGGAAAAATGAAACAACTAAGTTATGAGGATTAAATCTGGATTTAATATGAAAAGAAAATTGCTTCGTATACCCATTTGGGGTAGATCCCGACTACTGTGTGAAAAATGCAATCAGAATTCTCTAAGTGGCAATTTTCTTGTCCGTGAACTCATCCGAAACTCCATGCAGGCACAGAAAAATAATAATATTATGATGTTCGTGACAAAATGCTAGGGAAATTGGCGATAAATTTGTAAGTGTGTCGCACTCAAATTGCAGAGGTGACAGAGACTAGAGAGAGTTGAATTGGATTTGCACGTTTTCATGTAATAGCAAATAACACCAACCGAAATGTGTTTTAGATCCAGTTTTTATGGGGATGTTTTATTGGACCAATTGAATTCCGTTTTAATGGTCAAGGTTTGAATGCGGAATTGACATTTTTTCAATTTTTGGGCACGTTTAATTTCATTTGAAAATACCATTTTAATTAATATCAATAAAATTTCAAATGGATTTAACTGTGTCTATGCATATTACAAAAAAATTATAAAACAATTATAGAATTTAAAAATAAATGTCCTTTGTCTTTTACGATCCGTAATTATCCTAATTTTCGTAGTATTCTACCTAACCTATTCAAGAGCTAAAAATAATTGCCAATACAACTTTAAAATTAGACTAAGAACTCCAATTACATTTAACCGTAGCATTCTTAAACCATCGTTAAACATTGTTCTTCACACACGCAACCTACATTATTGATTAAGATCGATTTCGTGTATCTACCTACACGACCGTAATGCACATAACGGCTTCACTAAAGTTCATTATAAATGTAGGTACTTGTCAAATAAATTGGACAGTCGATATTCAATGCGATGTACTACATACTTCAAGTGACGCGCATCGCTTTCGTTGTGCAGCTCCCGCCTCCCGCATGCCACAACACATTTATATTATTTGAATGAAACTGAGTGTCCCTCCCACAAAACCATACCCTGCACTTCAGGCTCCAAGCACATATTATTTGACAGCCTCACATAATTGAAATGACATTTAACACGATCGTGCGATGGGCAATAATTTTTGGGGGATGTATTTTAAAGGGCCATTCAACCATCCCTTCGACTCCAAACGTGTAAATGGTTGCTGCACGCTGTTACATAACTTGCTTGCGAGGGGAATAAAGCATTTCAATTAAGTGTGAATTTGTAGTGAAAATTGCATAAAACGTAAGTGGTTACTGGTTATGCCGCATTGACAGAGTCACTGAATGGGGTTTATTGAAAATATTATTTTGTGATGAAAATCTGATTGCAGTACATTAAATGAGTGCCCCTTTTTTCATGTGTTGATGGATCGAACTCTGTTACGTTCGATTGGTAAAAACACGAAAACCCTTTTAACAATAAAAATTGTTTTAATAATTATACATAAATAGAGATAGGTACCAGTTTAGGCATTAATGAAAATTTAAACGCATTATTTTAGAATATTTAAAATTTAACTTGCTCGATTCAAGATAATTTTTTTAGCCTTTTCATCGTAAAAATAATTCTTCAAAAAATCACGTAAAACAACCAAAATATTAAAACTGCGCTGTTATTATTAATTCGCAGTTTTATTGAAGTCAACGAAGGAATGTCAAGACAAAAAATTAACCAAAATCAAGCCAAATAAATATTTGAAAGGAAAGTAATAATTAAAAAAAAAATTTCAACCAATTTGAAACAAAAATTTTGAGACTATTAACAAATTTTGACAGAATGTTTTTGTAGAGAAATCGCTACGATGTTTTTAATGATTTCCAATTCAACGATGCTTCATCCTTTTCATTATTACGAGAGTGCCTATTAAGATCTCATTTGAGTTTTTCCTTTGCAACTTAACTTAAAAGTTTGTTATTTTCAATGAAAAAAAAAACGTTTTTTCTTTAAAATTATAATTAATTTTTTGTCCAAAGTTGAAAGCAGCGAAGCAAAATATTTAAATTTAAAAATGTGTACTGAATATAGGCGAGAATGATTAAATGATAATAAACGAACACAAACTCAGGAGAATAAATCTAACAATGAACGATTGGACCTCTCATTAATTACTATACAGTACAAATTACAAAAAAGAGACAAGAAGAATAACGTGTGTCTGATGTTAACAACTATTAGCACAAAAAAAAAAAACAAAGACGTGTTGAATTCAAAAATAATGTTTTCATCTAAAAGAGTATAATAACTAATTATAGGGATACAAAAGTAAATACAAAAGATGGGGTTGAAGTATTTATAAGTCTTCCAAAGCCCAAAATATAGATGTAACAAGTCTAAGAGGACATGCTTCAGATTTTTCATCTCACCATTTTTTTTACTTATTTAATTTAACTGTAGTAGGTATATTATGTAAATTAAACAATTCTCTAAATGTATACGAGTACAAGTATATAAATGTAGATATATGTAATAAATATGGATAAAATACACGACTTCTGTGCAGTTTTTTTGTAGCGTTTTGTGTTTTGAAAGGGTATAATTTGCTTGGAAATAATTGTTGTTGACAATTGTAGTTGCCATAATTATAGTTTTGTGCACACCTGAGCTCGACATATCAGTGACGATTGGGGCAGTGAGACCTTGTCGCGACTGTACCCCACCAGTTAGACCGGGCAACTTAACAATTCCGCGACGTGGCGTCCGATCCGGACATTCAGGCACCTTAACGATTGGTATTTCTTGTGTCATTGGTGCGACGACTTGCATTGATTGTCCAATGGATATGGATGATGGCGGTTGTTGTTGCAGTGTGTTGCCACCACCACCACCAACGCTACCAATGCCACCGCTAACACCGCCATTCGTCGGTTTTTCTGAACCTTTGTTGGAGGAGATTTCACCAGCTTGTTTCAGAACTTGATAGATTTGATCGATATCGTTGGGTTCTACATATTATGTGTATGTTTGATATGGTATTTATAATTTATCCAATATTTAATGTATTTTTAAAATTTTGAATACGATTTTGGTGAAAGGTTTTGATTTTTTTTTTAATGATTTAAATAATTTATTTGTTATGAAAAATTAGTTCACACAAAAAAGCTATTTTAAATTAATTGCTTTTTATTAGGTTGGTTCAAACTCAAAGGAATAATTGATATTAAAATGATATATAAAAAAAAATGATAAAAAAAAGACCATACTCTTGACACCTAATCGAGAACTTCTGGGTGGACGTGATACAACACTTTTTCCTATAAGGGATTAGGGGAATAAATTGATTTTGTAAAAAAAAATTAAAAGTGTAAATAAAAAAAATTGTTAAGGGGTTTGGTTTCGTTCAGTTCATTAATTCAATTGCATGAGATTATAATAAAGGGGCTGCAAAAATCCTTAATTCAATGAACGCAATTCATTTAACTCAAAACCGCAATACAAACGATTTATAAATAAAAAACAACAACAAAAGAAAATTCCTTGAGGAATTATTTCATGATAAATTCAATGAGATTAATTTATATTTTTCGTAATTTCAATTAAATGGGGATGCAATAATGTTCTGAATTACTCACTTTCTTCTTCAGCATCCGCTCGATTTTCAATCTCAGACGTACTCTTCTGACGTCGAAGTAGCTTCTGCTTCACCTGGCATTTCGGAAGTTGTGATGCACAATCGGCGTGCGCGTTTAACTTACATATTCTACATCGCAGTCCCTGTCTTGTGTGTCCTTTTTAAAATATAAATGCATCAATGTAATTTAGGTTAAACAATAAAAACGAATTTGACTATACCTCTTAATATTTGGGAGCAGACATCACATGGTGTTATCTTTTTATATGTATATTCTTGTAAATTGTGACTATCATTGTCTCCAGCTCTAATCTGAACACCTCCAGCTGATGCTCCATTGCGCCTTTAGTAAAACGATGGAGATGGGGTGGGGAAAAAGAAAACCAACAATCAATAACAATGCATAATAGATATGTACAACGGGAACATTTTCGATTCAGAAATAAAGTGAAATTGACGCCCACGGGGTATTTGGGGCGATATGTTTTTTAAGGAAACATTTCCTTTGTATTCCCTACCGTATTACTATGAGGCATGTGCTCTATAAAGATATATTACATAAGGCAACCAAACAGAAGGACCAACGCCTCTGTTAAATTATTGCTATGTTTACAGATATTTTACACCCCTATAAAGTCTTCGCTTATAACAAATATTTGTGTGTGGGTGAACATCGTTTGTATTTTTTGCTCCTCTTGTCTTTAACTTTCATACAACAAATACTTTCCGTTGAAAAAACATAATATCTGATAAAACGTTCCAATTTTTGTTTGTAAATTCACAATAGATATTTTTGGGTAATTTCAGTGAACCACAAAATTATTGCAAGAATTTCCGTTGACTTGAAAGATTTCGACACATATCTTGGGGTTTTAGTTCAATTGGAAAACGATTTGTCAATGCGACAGAAAAAACACATAATCTAATGTTTATTGGCAAAATACGTATTAACGCGTCTTCGTCGTCGACGTTGTCGTCGTGACGTCGTTTTTTTTAAGATAAACGATTTATGTTCGTCTTAGGAAAAGACGTATCAAAGATAATTAAATGTTACACTCGACATTTTGTAGTGGAATTTAATTGCCGTGTAATTTATGTGCATACATAATAAATTATGTATTGAAAAGTATTAACTAGATGGAATTCTCTTTGATGGCAACTAATAGAGCACTTAAGTGGTGTATTCATGAAAGGGCTGTTGCGAAGATTTGTAAACCGCTATAACTATAGGTGTACCTACGGTAAAGCCGAAGTGCTTTCGAAATATTTGTAAAATAACTTCTTCTGAGTCAGTTCTACTCTAAGGTTTTTTTTTAAATTGTGGGCATCAATTTCAAGATTTAAAAACAAACTTAAAAGAACTTGGAAGATCTTTACAAGAACTGCATTTAATTAAATGTAATTTCATTTTTATTTTCAATTATTATGTTAAAAATATTTGATAATTTTTAACATTAATTCATAATTATTAATTTAATAAGAAAGGAAGCATTTCTACAATTCTAATTAATTACTATTATTCACTAAAATAAAAGTGGATGAGCATCAAAAGCTTTGAGGATGTTAAATTTTTATCTCTAAATTACAGAAATGAGCTGACCTAAAAACATGAAGTGCCTACCCACCATAGTTGCAAGCAAATTTCGGTTAAGATAACTCAAAAAAGGCGCACGCCGTTTTTTTACTCACTTGTGGGAGGTTTAAAAATTAAACTTGAAAGAGCCTCATTATTTTAATTTATATGTTGGTAGATATAAGTTATAATCACTATATAAACCATTGCACATGTTTAAACTTTAAGTAGCTGGCAAAAGTTTACGTAATTAGTTTAGTGTAGGTTGTGTGCAATGCATACGAGTATAATGGTGTCGATTAGACATGCTTGCGCAAAACTTTTGCAAAAGTACCTGAAGCCAAATTTAATGCCGCGTGATTCAGAGCCATAAAGCATGCATCGTACGAATATATAAAATATACTCATTATGTGGGCGGTAACAATGCAGTAATGAGCTTTAACAATGCTGTTACGGTGAAATTGTTTGGTATTTAGGGTTTCAAGCATTTATGATGAACGGTTAAATGTAATATGTATAAGTTTAAGTTTGTATTTAACGTACGAGTGCCCCGGTTGACTTCGATATGAGGATATTCGTTAGTGTGGTTGTGTTGTGCATCGTTAGAATGGAAACGTGTAAATAATTGTAATAAAATGTTAATTATAACTGGAAATGGTGTTAGGAAATGGTTTTAAATTTTATTTCAAGTTTAAAATTTTAATTGAATATTTAGTTTGAATTTGAGCAATTTGTCTAAATTTGGAATGAGTCAATAGAATATTTGCTTATAAGTAAGATTAATGCTTAAAAAAAGCAGTAAATAAATTTATATTCCGTTGACACTTAAAGTTTTAAAATATTAAGCTTGACTACAGCGACATCACGAACATATTTGCATACTAACCATACTAGGCACGAAAATGTTATAAATAATATTTTTGGCTTTTATCTGTAATCCTTTTATTAAAATGTAATTATAATTGTTATCGTGTATTTGTGTCAATAAATCAACCATGTTTATTAAAACAATTCTTCATTTACAATGAAAAATTACCCAATTTTACGGAATGTGCTTAAAGCTCATAATTTCCAATTTTCGAAGAAAAAAATTAATTTTTTGAATGATGTATTTGAAAAGATAAGTAAAAACTAAAAGAAATTTTGCAATTACTTTTAATTATTCAAATAAAGAAAAATATAAAAACAATTCAATTTGTAAAGAAACAACATCTGATACAATTGCAAATAAACTACCCTTAAATAGTGTTAAAACAGTAGGTAAATATGCAGTCATAATGACTAAAGTTACAATTAATAATCGTGTTATTCGTGCATCAATGCTCAGTTTAAAAAAAAAAGTAATACAATTTACCAAATTATCGCCAAATATTAAAAAAATCAATATAATCACAAATTTATGTAACTGTAATTTAAAGACACTGACAAATTTTGGTGTTAAAATTGTTTACCTCAATGTTAGTACGGTTGAAACAGCGTGATACATTTGATTAGTCGATCTGCTATGAAATGCATTAAATAAATTTATAAATAAATGAAGCCAATATGCAATAACTGCACAATGCAGTTATCGTAATACTATAATTATAAATTAATTAATTGTTATGTGCATGTAACATAAAATCGCTATAAAATTGTTCGTGATTTGCGCGGCGCAGTGCGGCTGCATGTAAATCGGCCGGTACAATTAAACATTTTAAGTAAACGCTGCACAGCGGCTGTATTGCATTAAGCAGAATATAACTTAACTAGTTAATAAATAATGAATTATTAATTATTAAATTTGTTTAAAAAAATTGTTGGTGTGACTTTAATGATGTTTAATTGCATTTTGTTAATTTAAGCGGAATAAAATCAAATTATGTCAACCTGTACTGTTAGGCGTACACTTAGGCGTACAGTGCATGAAAATATAAAATACAATAATTCGATATAATTCGCTTTTCACCACCCACCCTCAGACACACATAACGCCATTTTGTTCACACCGCAGCGGATATTTCTGTGTGGTTTATCGTTCCATTAACATGTAGCTGTGCAAAAAAAAAAAATTCACCATTCGCATTTAGCAAAAGCACAACATTTCTCAAAGAGCATAAATTATCACTTTCTCCGGAATTTCATTGGTTATTCCATATACAATATATGTCTTTGTGTAAGTAGACAAAACTTGGTGTATAAAGTATGAGCAAAGCATTTGCGGGCATAAAGACGCAGCGAATAAACTTTCACGCTGACGCTTTAAAGATTAGGCGAATTCATTTTTGCATGGCCTGTGAAAGCATGCTTTTGTGTACAACGGCATGCTCGCATACAGTCTATGTAATGGACCGGGAATCTTAACAAAACATAAAACACATAACTCGGATGTCTGAAGTTTATAAATAATGGAATTTTTATTTTTATATGCGGGGATGAGAGCAAAAAAATGCTAGAAGCTTTTTTTCTTTCTCTTAAAATGTTATATTCTGTGAAAAAGATGAATTCCAACTCTGCGACATATTTCTCGTGTTGTTGGAAAAGTGCATTTGAGGCATCTGCCTTTGATCTACGTTTCATTCAATGACCTTTTGCTCTGTACTTTTTTCTCTGAGTATAAAGAAAACGTCAAAAATTTGAAAATGCATCAACTCATGATTTTGACACCCCCTGATCTTGAAGAAATAAAAAATTATATTTGACTTTTGGTGTTTGCCCGACTTTTCGTCTTCTTTTGCTGATTTACGTCAAAAAAAGGTAACTTACGAATTCACTATTTTGTTTCAAACAATTACCCACTTAAGCTTGGAGAAGTTTGTTTTAAAAATAGTTATTTGTCGGATCTACAAATTTGACATTAGAAAGTGAACATTCATGAAAATTTTCTGAAACTTTTAGACTTTCATTCAAATGTAAAACATAGAAATATACGACATTTATTTAAATAAATTATTAATTATCAAAGCATCTGGATTCCAAATGTGTTTAGTTTACTTAAAATTTGGGTATCTTTTAATTTAAAAATGCATGCCAATTTATTCTATTGTCCAGCCACATTTCACTGCATTGTAATAAACGTGTAAATTAAATGCCACATATAAAACTGCTCGCAGAATGAGAATACACAAGTATTTTGCAATTCAAATTAAAACGAATGCTGGATTTGAAGCAATTTAAAGTTCAACCCACTCCAACATAATATATGAATCCTTGCATACATTTCCCACCAAAATATTTTGCACGGACAAGCCAGAAAAGCTTTCGCAATTAATTTAAATTCTCCAAATAATTCATCAGAAATCCACACATATTATGCATACTTAATGTATATTATAGTTTTATCACCACAATTTCACACCGTCACATTCATCCCAGTGTGGCATTATATTTTGTTGAATAACAATAAAATGATAAATATTTTGATTTCGCGCACGAATTACCAATTACCATTCGACATTTTCCAGTGAGAATTAGGGTTAATTTGCGAGGTATTAAGACAGACATAAACGTGTTGGTTTGTTATTACTGATATAAATGCGCGTGTTCACTTGAAACACTTTATGCAGCTTCGCCGGATTACAATTCAGGATATCTAACACACAGGGTGTTGTAGTGACTCGAATGATTGCTGCGGGGTGATTCACAATGTGTACGTTATACATATAAGGAAGACGTAACTCGCTTTTTTATTCATTTTGTTAAATGTGATTTAGAGATTCGCAGTATTCGCCTTGTTGTTTTGACAAAACAGCGTGAGAGTGGAAAATTTGCATTCAAAGAATGAAACTCTTGCCAAACGCACATAAAAACATGAATGTTTTTGACATTTAAACAAGTTTAATGGACTCATGCGTTAAATTGAAAACAGGATACAAGGTATTTCGTACTCGTCGTTTTATTATGTTGCTTTAGTGTAAACGTGCGCTATTTATGGTTGATTATAATACATCTGAATTTATTTTTGTGGTAAAATGTAAATTACAATTTTATTCTCAACAGAAAAAATCTACTTAATACTTTTTATATTTTTCAGAATATTAATTATAGGCTTAAGGATTCTTTGTGGAAAATATTTATTTCAATATATTCGACAAATGCAATTTAGTTTCGCATTTCAATGGAATGATGTTCGTATAGAGGACACTCCTTTTTTGAGGACAATTTCGTTATACTGCCCATTGTCAAATCAAATAATCAAATATTGCATTAGAGTAAGTCAATCTTGAATCCCATTTTCTGTGCAGCCTATACATTTGAAATATGTTTTATCCACATTTTTTGAATTTTCGTACTAAAATATGAATATGAACAAAAATTTCATATTTCCCAAGACGACTCAATTCTCGCATTCTTTTCCCCTAAAGACGGTTCAACCATTTTCCTTGTCTCATAAATTCCAGATATCTCGTGATATTTCTCCATTTGAAAAGGAGATTTACAAACATACCCATATTATTGAAATATTTTGGGTCAGGCTTCAAATGACAAAACATCGCTGACAATCCTGATGCTATGACTTTTCAGAATTCACATGCTGCATCACAGAAATATAATCTACATTAATCCATAATCCGCATGAAAGGATAAAAATTGTATTCCCATAAAAACATAAACTTACGAGGTTAAGTTGGAGAGAAAAAAAACCCAAGCACAATAATTATTATACTAAAAAATATTTGAAACGCAACTTCATGCCGCGCGGGAAAATCCGGTCTGATACAAAGTACATCAAGTTTGCATAGATACAGAACGGGTACAACAACTAGGCAGAGCTTTTCGTTCATTCACTGAATCTTGTAATTGAATTGGGTGCTTACATTTTATTACGGTAAAAATTCTATTCACACAGATAGAGACCGAACCGTAGATGAGAATGTGGGTGCTGACAAAAAACGACGAATTCTTTTTCCTTGCGCATTGTAATGTCATGGAGATGACAAATAATTTCGCTGAGATGCGATTTGTGTATGAAACGTGAACTCAACTACTGTGTGGGTATGCTGACAACTGAAAATGAACACAATTTTATGAAGTGCAATGCAATTAGGGGCGTTCCATCAGTGTATACCGTATGAAATTGTGGACTAAAATGTACAGCTCAGGTAAATTGATGAAAAGGCGATCGTACACAAAGTTTTGATGTCAATTGAGGGCGGGATTGGGGTTGGAGAGTGCAATTGCATTTTGCAATGGGGCAATGACTTTGGACGATATTAATTCAGTGGTGCAGGAAGTAAGGATTCTGACCCACACTTTATTTTTGTAATACTAAAATAAACATTTGCCACATCTTGGACATTAAAAAAATAGTTTTCTGTCTAGCATTTTCTGCAAAGTCATGAAATGTATCAATTACTAGATATGTAGTTTAAAATTGACGTGAAAATAAATAAAACGGTTTATCACCATGCAAAACCCACCATCCTCTATTTTCCAAAATACTTTTTTGTCAATAAAGCCCAATTTAGATGTTTAAAACAATGCTTTGTTTTTCTCCACAGCCACTTTAAAGACATATCTAGAACATTCTGAGTATGTTTGCATTGAATTTTTTTTTTAATTCAACGCGTTTAGTTTAGAAGGGAAGGTTCAACTCGTTTAAACTGCATTTCAAAGAAAAATATGAATTTCGACATTTAGCAAAGTCTTAAAAAATTAGTAAAAAAACATAAAAAAACGTGAAAAAAAATTTAAAGAAGAGAATCTTGAAACGGAGCATATCTGGCATGCTGGATTACAATAAAAGAGAGCAAATGGTATGTTTTAAAAATTAAAGAAATGCATATTCTATCTTCGTAACTTACACTTAACACTTGAGGCAATTACGCTTCATTTTTGCCATCGAAACTTGCAAACATGTTCCTATTTAAAACATAATACTAAATGCTGAACAAAGTAATCGCAGCGAACACTGAATAAGGGCCATGAAGCGTTGAGAATGGATGAAGAAGAATTTGCAATTCTTCTTCTTGTCTGTTATCTTGTCACGATAGTAAAATAAAGAAAAATGAAACAAGGAGTGGAAAAAAATTTGCAAAGAAAAGACCAGTTTTTTGTCATTTCACTCATATTTCTGAGTGAAAATACTTTCCTTTTTTTTATTCTTTCAATTATGTGATGATGACGATAAAATATTATCAAAAGAAGGAAATTTACCGATCATAAATCATATCTGCAGTAATTTATCTTAATTTTTACTACTCATTTAAAACACCATCCATTGCTTTCATCGCTCAAGGTCCATAATGCAGAGACACTATTAAAGTATTTCAGACTCAGTTAATATTTAAATACACAGTCAGACCACAGTCCACACCACATGAATGAATTAAAATACAATCAGGCTTCAAGACATTATATGTTGACATAATTTGATTTTTCCAAAATGCAATTCGTAAAATATTTCAATGAATTTATTATTATTATATGAATAAAAGGAACAGAAAAATATTTTTATATTTATGCACATTAAAAGAACATGAGAAAAATTATGTTAAATATTTAAATTTTGGCAAAATTAATAAAGAAATTCGTATAAGTAGAATCACGACAATTTAAAGCAAAATGTATCTGTTGTATTAAGTTTCATTAAATAAACTTACTTGTCACTTGGCGCTGAGCCGGAGGCTGGCTTAAGACTTTTGAAGGCTTTCAACCACTTGGTCTTCATTGAGGATGAGCTGGATGCTGAAAGTTTTCTCTCGCTGCGCGGTGAGCCGGGATCCGATTTACCCAAAAAAAGTTCTCTCTGCAATAGAAATGCACGATCGTTGTTATTAAAGTTACAATTTGAAATAAAAGAATTTGGTAAAAAAATTTAACTTCTAGCTTTGTTATAAAAATTTGTTAAATTTAATTTTCTCTATATTGAATTAAAATAATTGACAGTAAAATAATCGGAGAGTGAAATTTAAAACAATTTGCTTGTTGTATTTGAATATAATATAAGCATGAATCTGCTTTGCATTACAAGTAGCTATTATGCAGAATTTTAACTTTTATCAGACAAAGACCTTATGTTGTTTAAAGCTTTATAAAAGCTTTTATTACACGCTCCAAATCGTGTTTTCAACCCCCACAAAAGTTGCACAACTTTTAAAACAATCGAGAGTGGTTTCTTTAAGTCGCCCCTAAATTATTCAAACGATATATACATTTCTATGCACCCTTTAAGCGGAAAACCCTTGCACTGCCCACACATTCTACCCGCAACCACTCACCCCACTTTACACATATGAATTTCATTTACCCCATATCCAACTGTCATGCACACCCACCCACATTCACATCTGGTGCCTTGGTGCAAAAACGAAAAATTCTTTTTCACATATATGTAGTGTCATTTAAGGACTGCCGCCCGATTTCCACAACTGAAGTGTCGAAATTCCATTGCCACAAACGCCTTTAAATGGTCAAATCGTAGAAAATTTGTGCTGAAATCGTCTTTATTTGATTTGCCATTTAGGATATTTGCCATTAAGTTAAAGCACAAACACTATTTCCCACAACACCATTAACTAGCACACATTGATACAGTGTTAAATGGCAAAAGCTCTTTCAGTGCTGCACAGTGGGCAATATGCTAGGAAATAGCGTGTATGTATGTTATGTGAGTTAAGGAAAAATCGTTTAAAGAAATATTATCGAAGAGGGACTGGCCCAATTGGATGTATGTGCGAAACGTGACCTTTTGCAAAAGCATTAGTTGACCGATTTGAAAAACTATGTATACCGAGGAATAATAAAACGGAATATGAATACTGCTATAACACGCATACGTCATGTGCGATACGGACTAAGCGTTACGTGTATAATATGTGCATTGGGATTGGGGATGTATGAAATTGGATTGAGCAAACTTCAACAAATTATAATTGATTGGTTTGATAGAATCACTGGAGTTACGCCTCAGTCGCTCACCGTTTCAGTTTCAGTTTGATACGATCATTCGAAAATACAATAAATTTATTATCTGGTGATTGAAATTTAACTGAATTCAGTGCTCGCTAAATATATTTTTTTAAATAGTATTTTATTCGAATGGTGATGAGTTGGTTTTATTAACACTGCATCTAAAATACTCATCATTACAAATGGCCTTAGTGCCAAATAAATATCGTTTCAAACTGAATTAATGAACGTACTCATGATTCAACTTTTTGAGAATCAAAAAAAACATAAAAATTAAATCAACTTACAGGTAAACAGTATTTTAGTTATATTCAAGTTACGGCAAAAAATAAACTTGTTATTTTGTTGAAAAGTACATTAATGCATGAACGCCCCTGAATAGACGACAACCCCTGTGGCAAAAACACAATTTGGTTTATCTCTTTTTATTGCGTGTATAAAACGGGAAACCAGAATAATTGTGGACTCGTGTAGTTGCAATACTGATACCTTTTGACCTGATTCGAATTTCCGGTGTACCATCAAATTTTAAAAGCTTTACCACATATTTTAACAAGATTACCTACGATTTTTTCTCCCATTGGCTGGAGAAAAGTTTCAGTGCGTAATATAATATATAAATATATTGATGATACGAGTGCGGATTCTTAAATATTTAATAGGCCCACTCAAACCCGTGGGGTTTTTAATGGGCCACACAGTCCTTTTATACGCTCATACTTTAAGAAGCTTTGCTAGAATGTAGGCACTGAGTTGATAAGCTTGTGAGTGCAAATGCATATTGTATTATATTGCGATTGTATATATGCAGAGAGTCTAAACAAAACCGGGATCTAAAATATTCATGTAGAAAATATTTTATTTTTACGATTAATAATAGTTTTAAAAATTTTTAGTATTGAAAGTGTTTTATTATTAAATGATTGAAAACCAAATCTTTAAATTTTAAAAAACAACTGAGGTTATGATGGATAATGGGTCAAAATATTAGAATAACAAAAGAAATATAAAAATTTTCAAATTATAAACAACTTTAAGTCTTAACCCACTTAATACCAGACGGTAGAGATTAATCATTAAACATTGAACTTTAACTCTCACGTTTCAGTAAAATCGTGAACGTCTTTGTTTACCATTTAAAGCTAAAACAACACCCCAATCCTAAAACCATCACCATTAAAGGATTAATTTGTTTCATTTGCCCCATTTCGTAAATAACCGCAAATAACAGCCAACAATTATTACAAATGATTAATTTCTGCCAAACCAACATTCCAGAATCAACGCCTTATGCCCAAACCACCCCCTCATCCATAACATCTCATCTAGCAGCATGTCATTTAAAAACGCTTACCGAATGAATGAATTTAATAAAGCTGCAAAAATGCCATCACCCACACTTGTTCAAACTATGTTGTTCAATATATCAATGTACACATTATACAAAATAGTACACGTACAGTGTACACCCACAACAAAAGGATGATTAACATTTAAAAATTAATAACGAGCTTTTTTGCACCCATGTTCTCTCAAATGGCATTCACTGCCCACGCCCCTAGGTAATAATATGCATGCAAGAAATGCAACAAATACACACTGCATGACAGGATTTAAGCAAAAAGCTTGCATCCCAGTGTACAATGTACATTTATTTTATGTATTTATGCAGATAATGTTTCTCCATTCTTCTTGTACAGCAGCATACACAATTATGAATGAATGACTGTTCATTAAATGTACGAAGAGAGAAGAAATTTTATACACTGTACTCTACCCCCATCAAGGACTATAAGGACGAAAGGGAAAATTTATATATACCCAAAACATATTTAGCAACAGATGCAACGAATCATAATCACAGTTCTGAATGTCGGCTAAATTAACACACTATGTGGTCAGTATAGCTTTGTTGTTGCGCCCCATTTAAAAGCTTACACACACTATGGGTATGAGGGAGGTTGCAAGTAAAATGGGGCAGAGAGTGTGAGGGTGCAATTTCTACAATAGGGCAGACATCTGTTTAAGGACGATGAAGGGGTGGAATTTAGTGCCAAAGTGATTTTTGTTTGTCTCCCTTTAGTTATGTAAAGAGAAGAACTTTATATTGTGGATCAAAGTGGAACCCTCTTGCTTAACCATTTATATTGCACTTTAAATTGGTTGCTTATACACTGAACATGCAAAAAGTCGAGTTGAGACTTTTTCCGATAATTTAGAAAAAAAATCATGTTTGCCTGATCATGTAATGAGCTACTTATGTTTTATGTTTTTCAGTTAGGCGAATGCTTTGTGACATCCATTTGGGATTTTTTCACATTTTGTTTAAAGATTGTTATTGTAAAAAAACTATAAAGCATCCTCAGCTGTAAGTACTTAATCCACTTGAGAGATTATATGCGCCATTGATAAACAAACAAATTTTACATAAACACTTTAGGGGGAAAAGCTTCACATCAGTACAGTTGTCACTTCCAAAGTGACAATTATTGATTATTGCAGTACAATTTATTCATTTCACGCGAAAAATATTCATCCCTCATTCGATGTGCTTTTTGTTTAAATGTGTCAATTTCGTTTTTATTCATTCCTCCCATTTTGTTCTTGATTCCTGAAGCTGCGTTGTTTGTGTTGCCTAATTTATCAATGCAAAGCGCATAAACTTTTAGTATAAAACAAAAAAAAACGTGTTTTGGTTTAGTAAATTGTATGTGGGAGATCCCCATTGTATTATATGTATTTCGGTCACTTAGAAAGCGTTTTATTTCGAGCAGCATATTTGAATAACAAATGTAATTGAACGTTTTTTTTTAAATATTTTCAAATGATAGTTACGTCTCTCTTTAATCCGGTACATGTTGTCCCGAAAAGAACAAAGGCTTTCGTTTCAAAAAATTACTTGAATTGATGGGGACGATATTATTTTAATATTGCTTTTTCTATACAATACGCCTTTTTGTTCCTTACTTCGACGCATATGTTGGATTTTTTTATCCTTTCCACAAATACATAAAGAAAGAGATTGAGTGTTGGCGCACAATGCACGCACACACATTGAAAACGAAAAAGTATTATAAAAATAATGGCAATAATGATATAATAACGAAAAGAGCATTAGCAGTGGCACAGTGGGGTAGACAGCACCACAACGTTATCATGCTGTGTGCATTATGTGAGCGAAAATGCTCAAGGGGCATTAGCGACACACCACGTCGCACCACCCCTTCTACCTTTGTTGTTGCTTAGCTGGCAACCCACTTTATGACAAGTGATTCCAATATATATTTTTTGTTCATTGTTTTTCGCCTGACATGTTTCGGGCATTCGCCCGCTCAATGCAAAATAGTTGAGGAAGTTGTGTCCGGGTATGGAGAAATTTATGTATGTAGTTTTATTCCGGTTACTCCACTTTCATGTTTTGTTGTGACTCGCATTTATATTGGGATAGTCCAACTAGAAATATGTTTTTCATGCATGTTTGCTTCCACTCCATACTATATAGTTTTGACAACTAAAAGTTTAGTCATTTGAACAAAAATGTTTTACAAAATGTGAATGTGCGGTTTGTGCAGCTCCAAGCGTTAGCCACATCCCGACAAATACGTTATGGCTGAATGGAGGCCGTATAGGGATCACATTCACCCATTCATCAAATTATCATTTTATGTCATTTCAGTGTCAATCAAAATGATGTGGCATCGTTTTTCCCATGATGCGAGTATTTTTTCAAGTTCTTCTACATATTTTGCAAAAAGAAATGTTGCTAAATAAATTGTATTTATTATCTCGTTTATGACGTGTCGCTACATTTTGTAAAATAAAAACCAATATTTTAATATTATTTAATGCGTGTAGAGGAAAAAATGTCTCATGTGCTCCCTTCACTAATTTAAAAAGCTTTTAAATAATATATTTACCACATCAAAGTTCTCTTCCGTTTAGATAAAAACAATAGCTTCTCTACTTCACTTTTTGTAACTAAAGTAAAATTAAATTGAAAGCATTAAAATTATAAAATTTAAAAAAAAATACTTAAAGTAACATAATACATTTTATTGTAATGTACTCGAAAGCGATTACAACATGTGTAGTAAACGAGCTGTGACTAACGCTTTAGAGCGTTCCAGTAATTTTCTTGAGTGCTTGTGAATGCATAATGTGCATGCAGCCATTGTTGAGCATCTTAAATGAATGCGCGATTTATGTATGCAATGTGCATTATCATTTTAAAGCGATAAAACGTCTTGTTACATATTACATTGCAATCAAATTGTGATTAATGTCAATTGTAAAAATGAAACGATAAATTTCAACATCGCAGAAAAACTACATCATATAAAACTTAGACATCGTCTATGAAAAAATTGACCGAAAAATTAATTATACCTTGAAATTTTCATGAAAAAAAGGTAGTGAAAGAAAAAAAATTAATTTGACTTTTATATAGACCTTGAAATAATTTCCAAAACAAAATCACTTCTGTAGAAGTAAAATTATGCCCTATTGATTCTTTTTGGCTTCAGGAAAGGTTTTTGTATCAACAGAATTGTTATATTCTGATATCAAAGAAAAAAGACAGTGAAAACAGCCTGCAATTTCTATAAATGCGATAAAAGTGCCTATTAAAGCTGATTAATATTCCGCACTTAACATTACGTATTCATTGATGTATACTTTGTACCACAGAAGTGGGTGGTTTCCGATGAATAATTTTTATGCAAACATTGTGAGCGATTGGTTATGTTTGAAAACGGGTTTAAATTGAGTTTTAACACAAATTTGTCAAATTGTTTTAATTAAGTATAACAAACTTTGGAAATCCGAAGCATTTTTTAAAATCTTCTGTATGTTCTATATTTTTAAAGTTATTCATTATAACGATTAGGGGATGAGACATGTGAAAGTTACTAAACTTCAATATTTTTTTATCTATTACATTAAATCAAAAATACATTCATGAATTATTTTATAAAAGCAGATTATTCCGAACGGATGACGAGTAACGATACAAATATTTTACAAAATAATTAATTAACGACAATGTTAAAATTGTGTAAAAGCCATTAAATTTACCAATGATTGTGAAATTAAAAACACACCACAAAATTAAAAACCACAAAACTATTTTCAGTAATATTTTCTTTGTTTTATCATTTAAATTTGTACATGAATGAGTATAATGTGAGGTTATCGTGCATTCGGGAATTATTCTGTAATTAATATGCATTACCATTATTATGGTGGAGCTTTTAAAATTGTTGGACATTCGTTGCATCAATTTAAATATTATGGGCGAAATTGTACGAAATTTCCTGTTTTCAAAAAGTTAGTTTTTTAAATATTTTGTAAAACTTTTTTTTCTAGCGCGAAGTGATTGAATTGAGGTAATGGAGATGATTGTTTAAGTAATGAATGGTCATTGGAAAATATGTAACAATGTATTCGTTCTAGGTTTTTATATTATAAAGCAATACTTTAGTAAAAAAACATTTATAAAAATTTAAAAGCTAAATTTAGCTTTTAAATTTTTATAAATGTTTTTTTGTAAGTGGTTTTTTGTACTAGCTGAGCTTAAGATAAGTTTACCATTAAATATTTGTAATATACTTAATACAAAATGTGTAATGAAGATTAAATTTTGAAAATATGCCAAAAAATTGTTTAAAAAACGTATGCAAAACTGAAAGATATCCTCAACTCCGGGTACTACTTTTCAGAACATCAAAACGTTAAATCCTTAATTAATAACTGTTAAATAACTTCACACCTCAAAATAACAAATAATTAAGAATAAATTCAGCAACAATTTGTCACATTTCATAAACATTTAATGAGGCATTGCTCGATAATATTTTCCAATATAAATTCCTAAAATAAAAACATTCCAAACTGAACTGAACTTTTGAAAACCCATAAACTGTTGTGTGGTATTGTTCAACAAAACAAATGTGCCACAATGTACTGATTTGTTTTTTCTTACATCCTTATGCATCCAAAAGCTCCACGAATATACAGTGTAATTTATTCACGCGAAAACAAATTCATTCCCAAGAAGTTTCAATCTTGACAAAAATAGAATGTAAGTAAATGAAGAAATTTCCCTCAAAACTTTGTACGTACACACAAAAAGATTGGAATCGACACCAAAAGTGTTCATACAATGAACGTACAATATTATACAAGTGTTGTCTTAAGAAATGCGATGCTAGATCTTCCAGCACAGATCAAAAATGTGTGCGCGCGATTTAAATAACTAAAACGCAATGTCTCGCATTCAAGTCAAAACATGATAATAATCGCTGTATGGCAACGTATACCAATTTAGCAGAATGTGTGGATGGTGCACACATCTAGTGTGGTAACGCCTATGGGGAAAACAAGATTAGTCGGTCACGTTCACTTTCTAAACGGAAATATGCACCCCAAAGGGATTCTCTCCCAGGAACTTATATTACAAGCTCTATTTAATGGAAAATGTTCCAACATCATTTAACAAGGATGAGACGTTTCGCGCTGCATCTTCAATTAAATGTTTTCCTTTTATGCGTCAATTTTCATTTAATGAGAATGGGTTGGTTAATAAAATATTACTGTAATTATTATCAAACCATAAATATTACAGATTGATGTTATATCAATGAGCAAGTAACGCACATGGACAATATTATCTCTACTTACGTGGCTCAGAAACATACTTGAATTTTCCAAACAACTGTATTAGCTTAAATTCTTATGCTGAGAAAACGGAAAGTAATTAAATGTGAAAAGATTAAATAGTACAAGGGAAACAGAACAGCATGCTGTGACAAAGTCAAGTGTAGAACGGAAAGAAGTGCGCGACTTGAGACTAAATGCGGCTAAACAGGTCGTTATGAATTCACAGTCGCTGTATTTCCCACTTGAAACAACAACGAACGGAATTATGCAAGGGGGTGTTTAGCTATTCTGATGGGTACTCAGCGCATGAAAAGAATTTCAATTGGGGGTTAAGTGTAATTAAGTAATGTGTTATAAAAAAATTTTCCCTATAAATATTATTTTCAACAACTAAAACTCTGAATGCTTATTATTATGAGAAATCACTGCTGAACAAGGAAGAATGGACGATAACAAAAACTGGTGCTCATCATTAACACTTTTGAACTAAGGAGTAATATTCTGGAGTAATAAGTTCTTACAATTGTAACTTTTTTCGAAGAAATGCGTGAATATACTTGAAAACTTCTCGACTTAGTACATAACATTTTAATATCTTTTATTAAAATTTACCAAACGTATAAAAATCTTTAAAAAAGCTCACAGAAGATTCTTTAAAATAGTTATATTATTGTACCCACGTGTATAATAACGTCATGTTAACACGCGAACGCTTTTTTCCTCATATTACTACACAATGACTAACGTTTATGAGAATAGTCATTGAGTTATGTTTGCCTGGTCCATGATGTATGCGTTCGATGCAGCAAGGCAACTGAATATACGTTTTAGGGTAGACAGGATGTGTATATTGGATTCACCCCATCGTAAATAAAATAGGATTTGTTCGTGCTCCGTATATAGAATATATATTATGAAGGTTCCATCGTAATCCACGATGCTCTCCGAATATATGCCATGCAGATTAAAACATATATCTTGATGATGTAGACACTAATAAAGACAACAACATAAATTAAATGCTCTCCCAACATTAATCTCATTGAGGGGAAACTGCAGTGCAAAATCAAAATGTTATATAGCATTTTTCTTTATGTTGTATTCAGTCGACTGAACATATTTTGTGTGTGTGCATGGGAAAATTGAATATTTTGACATTTATTACTGCAGCGGAGCAATGAATATATAACTCCCAAATAGCCAGGGGAATGTTGTTCAATCATGTCGTTTATTTGGAAATATGTTCATTTTCATGTCGAGAGGCTGCGTGCGAATTTGAAGAGATAATCATATTATATTCGAAAATGTTTCAGACAAACGAAATGTATATGTCCTGCAGGCGGAATGAGATGATGAGTGGCAACATAATATGAAATGTGTCCGCTTTTGGGAAAGTTTCTGTCACAGTTTGGGAGCTTTAATGGATTGTTTGGGATTTTGACAGTTTCTTATTGAATGACAATGAAAGGATATGATATTTCAATAATTTTTCTAATGGAAAAGCTAATATGAAAGGGAAAAGTAAATCGTCTGCTTGAAATAAAAATAAGTTCTTCTTTTTTTTTGGTTATTGCCCGAAAAGCTATTACGTTGACTATTTTAAGTGCATTTCGTTTTTGAAAGACAATAAAATGTGATATCTATCTCTAGAATAGATAATGGGTTTTCTGGTGGATTTTAAAAGTTTTATTAAATTTTTTTAAATGTCTAGAAAAAGTTTTTTTTTTATTGGAAACATTTTAACCTTTTAAAATGGACATTTTCTGTGTCTTCGCTGTTTGTTTCTTTTATAAATACGAGTAAACGAATAATCAAAGTAGACACTAATTCAAATCAAAAATTAAAAGAGCTTTTACAAATTTTCCATTAAATTGTGATAATTATTCTAATTACGTTATAGTCCTTTGATGAATTTTCAGTAATTGGAATTTTAAATTATAAAAAATACTTATACAAAAATCGTGCGCATATAATAACGATTCATGTTTTTGTTTAGTATAATCACTTAAAACGCTATGTATTCCATTCAAAATCATCATTATAGCAAAATAATGAAAGCAAATTAAAACATCCCGCGCTTCTCATTATGAGCGAAAGCTTTTGTGTAGGCGTGAGACGTATAATCACGTTGATTTACATGAGAAAGCTTCAATCAATTTCTTTCCGTAATTATGATAAATTATCGACGTTTAACACAATTTCCTCTCGTCCCATTCAACACACCTAATTCAAAAATTGTTTTATGCACTGAGGCATAGACTCGGATATAGAAAACTGGCATGGCACTGCTAAAAAATAAATCTCTGTACAACAACAATTAATTTTAATGACATATTATAGCTCAATTAAGAAAATAACTTAACAAGACCATTGTACTAACAATAGTTCATCACTCCACTGAATGAACACTGAAAAGTATGAGTGGGAGAAAAAAAGACAACAGGGACAGCCAAGGCGTAGTGTTTGGCCTTTGTATTACACACATACCCTCGCAAATACGCGTTATATCTCGCAAGCGCGGCGCGGCGGATCAAACGGGTATTAAGCTTGTGGATGTACTGTGAATGGGGAGAGCTCATGCAAGAGCCTTTATAACGCGTACATTTTCTTTTTGAACTCAATTTATTTCTTGAGCTTTTGATTATGTTATTTTATCAGCAAACATTCCTCACTCAACTGGATTTACGCAGCCGTGCACATAATAAAATCGGAAATAAAAATTGGCTTGGGGTCTCATCATCACACACGTTCATGCACTCACATCTTAATACAGGTTATTGTGAGTACCCACATCAAAAAAAATCAAAGACCTAATTGGAAGGAAACGGATGATAAGAACTCATCGAATTATTGGTTTTCCTTCCGGCACACACCACGCAATCATATCATATTTTAATATTCTTTCATACATCCTTTATACAACACATTTAGCAACAACAATTTTCTTAAAGAAAAGCGTCCTTGATGTTTTAACAAATAAAGCATTTTATTTTTAATTTCTTTTTTT
This sequence comes from Sylvicola cinctus, assembly GCA_963854165.1. Lineage (NCBI taxonomy): Eukaryota > Metazoa > Arthropoda > Insecta > Diptera > Anisopodidae > Sylvicola > Sylvicola cinctus. The sequence continues at coordinate 46,968,063 of OY974082.1, forward strand.
TTTAAAGTGGCATTTGATTGATGCTAACAAGAGCGCCATATTCTCCATGAGTATATTTATACACGCCAGTTCCATGTTAAACACACCGCCCGGATAACTCATAACGTTTTATCATAGTATAAAGACGCCACTTTTCAAAAAAATCAAACTTTTCCAGACTAAATGAAGCCATTTTTTCACCCATCTTCCATCGTGCACCGATAAGTGTGTGAGTTCTATTAGTACGGTTGAGTGCTTCGCATTCGTGCGGTTAATTGAGGGTGAATTTTGGCACCCTCATATTCATTATACAAGCATACACCATCTTTTAACAAGGAAATTTATCCTAATCATTTCCCGATAGCGTATGCTTTCGTTTACACAAATTCATGTGGTTAAAAGCACAAGGTCTTCTTTTTTTACCACTCGTTTTGTGTGTGCGTGGTAACTAATCAGGGTTTAACATGCGTTCCGGGGTGACGGAGTGTTGGTAATGTATTTTGTTATACGAAACATCCATTATTTGATGGAGTTGAAACTTTCAGATGGAAAATGGGTTCGTGCAAAAAAAAATTCTTTAATAAAGTCTGGAGTTTTGTTTTGCAGGTAACTTTTGCAATGTTTTTTTTTTTGTTAAAACTCAATGAAGCTTTTTGCAAAATTGCTTCCAAATAAAGTGGGGGGAGGGGAAAGGCTTTAGTGAAACTTTTCTCATTGAAATATCTTGTAGGAAGTTTTTGCTGATGTGTATGGCCGTGTAATGGTAAAATATTTAGTACGTATTGAGTAAATAAACAAATTGGCAAAAGAGTTGGAAAGTTTTTGAATTGTTGCTGATAAATTAAATTATTGAAAAATAATAAATAACTGCAAATATTTTGTTCGACTCCATGAAGATATTGGTGAAATAAACGGTTATTATAAAACAAATAGAGCAATTATTTAATTCTACGAACAAAAATACAAAAGCGCTTTGTAAATTATTATAAGTAAAAATTTTTGGTAATTGCAAAATGCTTGGAAAAAATAAATCAAGTTTTCAGACAAAAATTTACACAATTTAAATTATGGGGTCAAAGTTCATTTGCTTAATCTTTGCAAAAAAAAAGTGCAGAAAAAACATAAAAATCCCTTTTTTTAAATACAGCAAAAAAGAAAAAGAAATCCCATCTTCAATCTGCACATTTTCTTGTCCCACAATCTATCTTTGAATCACGCACCAATTTCCTTTCAAATTACTTTCATTCATCTTCAAGATTGATTACATTTATACTAAAGTACATAATATCCTTTTCTCTATTTACTTGTGCACCCACAAAAAAAAAGGAGCCAGCCAAATTCCATGTGATTGAACGCATATGAACTTTTTTTTTCACATAAATCCTTCTCAACAAATGACTCATATCATAATCGCATTTAAATTAGACAAACCAAATAAACCACATCCCTTTGCAGTAAACTAAAAGTTGGAACATTAATCGAGAATTTCATGTTAAAATGGGATGCATTGCAGCACGTATGGCATTTATATGCACACAAATATAACGACTTCAAAATACTACACTAATCCACATGAAAGTTTGATTGCGGTAAGCCCAAACATGACAAGAACTTTGACTTCAATTAAAACAGTTAGTGCAAATGTTTAAAAACTATTACATAACTGTTTTTGCAGTTATAAAATGTCTACAAGTGCATGCATGAGCTGCGTTATAGTAAATGAATCAAGAGTATAAAATTAATTTAATTGTTTGCAGTTTGTATGTTTGTGCCCACTCAGGCTTTACAATAATAAAATAAATGTCGCATTATGTAGAAATCTCCCCCAGCGCGACAACATCTTGTACAAAACACTGCGTCTCTAATAAATGCATGTAGTTTGAGGTACATATTTTAATTAAAACATGCTGTCCAATTCAAAATATGTACTTGTATATTATTGCACGAGTATCATAGGGGAGAGTATATGGTATACACAAGTATTGCAGTCACTTATAGTTACATGCTTTTATGGTTGAGGTAAATTTCAAATAATTTACCGAAAATGTTTGCAGTTGTGTATTAGAATGATTTATAACCCTGCATACGAATATTATGCAAGCAGCGAGGAGTGCAGAATGCAAGCTCATTTATTATTGTTGTGGTTTAATAATAAAGATTACATGAAAATACAATTTAAACAAAACTCTGCATAGCTTGCTGTTCTTTTTGCAACTGTTCTATTTTATGATAAATAATTGAACGAAAATTAAATAAATTATTAATTTTAATCAAAGTTTTTTAAATTATAAAACCTCCAATAATGAAAACTAGTTAAATTTCCAAGGGCTTTTAAAAAAGACAATGCACGTTTCCGACACAAATTGTTTTAGATTTATGATTCCACAAGACACTTGAAGGTTGTAACAATTTGATGTTCATTAATGTTGTAAATTTTCTAACCTTAGCAACGCAACAGCTGCCACCTAGCCCTTTTTTTAATATAATTCCTTAATTAAAAATGCCATCTGCCTCAAAGTGTTACTGTATTTAATATATTAAAATTTAATTTATACAGAAAATAAAACGCCAACAATTATGTTAGATGACAAGGGCGGAATTTGTATTTATGAATTGTGAGAAATTAGTTCTCCGCATCCAATGATAATAATTATTAGCCCTGATGCACCCGTAACATAAAGGATCAGGCTTCCAAATGATTTCTTAGACAATGCGCTCATCATCAGCATTGTGCAGTCAAACAATATTCTTCAAACAAAAGCAATACAGTGCACTCGTATTGTTGCAAAAAATAATTATTTGTGTGCGAGTATCTTTGATTAAAAATTGCGCAAATTGCGGGAAAATAATAATTTTGTGTAACTAAATATAAAGGGAAAATGCTGTAGTTGATGTTATATGGCTTTTTCACGTTATATTTGGAGTATTTATTGGGGAAAACCTGGACGAGTCCATTTGTGGGTTTAACCAAGGCACATAAATAATAATTTTTGAATGAACTTTTGGGGCGGCAGCAAAACTTTATACATACATTGGTACCGTTTGGAGCGCGTGATTAAATGAAAGTCACTAAACAAACATAACTAGCTAGTTCAAAATCTGATCAATTTATCGATATTCAATATTTGTTATGAAAGCGTTCTTAAATTTTATTAAAAAAAAATTTTTTGTAGAATTTTTGAAGACTTTTTTTAAAAAACCTACCTAAATGTTGTATATTTGAAATTGTCAAAAATGTCCTTGTAGAATCCAAAAACTACTAATGTAATTCGGATATGTAAACCACGTGTTAACAATATTGTAACAGTAAACGTCTTATTTAACAATAATAATCTTAAGATTAACTTGTGCGGTTTTTCACAGATTGATAAAGCACGACACCAAATTGTCGCCCTTGAAGGCAATCTTTATTATTTAAAAAAAAAATTAATTATATAAATAACAGCTGGTTCATTTACGGTCTTAACACGCTTCCTTTTTTCTCTCTTCTTTTTATAAATTTATCACAAACCGAAAAAAAAATACACGACAATAATTACTGTTAACTGCAACAGAGCACAAAACACCTTGGAAACAACACGAAGTGGGTTAACCTAGTCAGCCAGCCAAACAGCACACGTTAGCCTTCTTCCTCGACGAGCTTGGTTTACATCAGAATATATACACACCAAAAAGCGTTGCCATTAGCAGTGCTACCCCTTCGAGTTTGACACAAGGCGCCCAGTACGCATACGCATGAATATAAATAAAATTGGCTGCTGGATTTTCCTGATGATGAATTTCAATGAAAGGAAATCACTGCGGCACGTACTCAACTATGCTACATGTAAAATGTTACGCAAATTTTCACTACTGCACACTGTAGTCACAATCACAAATTTCAAATTTGATTACACAGTTTTAATTGTGATGCAATGCTTGTACGTTTAAGCACGTTTCATTTCAAACACAAGAACACAAATAAACTTTGGTAACTAATAATGCAATTGTAATGCCAAACTGCTGGACGCTTTTGTACTAAAACTTGGCAAATCGCGACGGTATTCACGTTTGGCGGCTGCTTTGACCGCGTTACCACTCTATTCGGCAGACAGTTGGAAAATCTGAGGCAAATGCCGAAATATTGAACTGTGAGAACTTTCACTGCTGATTGTGTTGAGGGATGCAGCTGGAGCTGTGTGTGCATACGAAATGTGTGGGTGAGTGTGTGTGCCTCTGTTGAGTGGGGATTTTGAAACGCATGCGCTTTTAACATGATATTGCAGGAACATCGGGTTGTTCGGGAAATTGGGGCAAAATGGATACGTGTAGTTGTATGAGATATATGAATAATAATGGTCTGGTCGTCTCTTCTGCTTATGTATTAAAGAGGATACATATTATGAGGCCATGTATCATTGAGGACGATTCCAAATACATAATCATCTAGAGCGCATATATTCATGACGTTTCTATAATACAATATTTATTTGAATAAAATAACAAAATTTTCTATCTTTAGTATTTGCTGGTATTTTTTTCTTCTCAAAAAAAAAAGGATAAGAAAGAGTTGCTATAATAATGGCAAACACGCGCCCTTTTTAAATTTATTGTATGTTTTTTTCAATTCCACTTCAATATAATAAGGATGGCTCTGATTGTGTGTGGAAATTAATCTCTGGAGCAGAAGATTTTATTTTTATTCGGGCGAAAGTTGCACACAGACAATATTTTTATTGTTGGTCCGTTGTCTGGCACCTGTCAAACAGTGTTTTCTTTCACATAACTATGTGTAAACTGTTTTTGTTGTTCGTTTTCTCTCAGTTTTTATCGCCTAAAATGGCTATATGGCTCGTGAATGTAGGGCAATAAGGGGAATTCGTCGTAGGATGAGCAATGAGCATTAAATGCCACTAAAATGGAAAGTCATGTATACTTTTTTGGATTTAAACGAGAGCACTCGAATGCAACCATGTTATTCAATTATTGCAACTTTCTGAATCTGAAAAGTCTATAGGGTTTAGTTCGAAAATAAGTTGTCATTGCTACCCATTTTGTCCAATTTTTCGCAAAAGAATTCCAAGCTTGACCAATACTTTTAATAAGAAATTTAATAAATAAAAAATGATTTCCCTCAATTAAATCTCACAGCCATATTCGTCGCATTTAGTGGTTAACAAGTGATTCTAATCACACGATGAGGGGAAATGTCATTATTGGGGTAGTTCACATCACATGTATACGTATATTGTACACCCATTGTTGTTAACAATGCGATGGTGGTGGTACAATAGATGATGTGTTACACGAGCCGATAACAAAAAAAAAGAGATGAGCACAAAAAAAGCAACCCCCCACAATGATGAATGAAAATTGAACAGAAGCAATCAATTTGATTGCAATTTTAAGAGTGCATAAATAGCTACTTTTGTGCTACTTCACGGTACGATAATGATATTGTATGATATGTACTCGGGATAGACGATAAATATATGGTTTTTTGATGCAAATATCAAGTGAGGCAAACAAAGGGGTTTAAGGGTGTGATGTGTGGTGGGAGCGTGGGTTTTAAAACGACACATACGGTGTTTTTTTTTATAGTTCAACGACTCTTCATAAATGTTGCATATGCGCTGGGGAATGTTAAATTTATAACGCTGTCGCAGTGTGTATGCAAAATGACGATGTGTTCTGTGAAATGTATTTAAAATTGCATTCACAATTCTCATGTTGTTTGGCAGTTGGGGTAGTGAAAAAATATTCAATTTGAAGAAATGTTTTCATTTTTGCTTCGAGTTTTTGATGATGGCGTTATCTCACCATGTGGGATGTTTTATGGGGTAGAAATTTTAAATCGAGACTTTAGTGTTGCATCCGGAAAAATTTCGTTGTTCAGTTTTTTTTTTGTTATGCTGTTTATCGATGAAATTTTGGATTATTGCAATTCGTTGGTTTATACCAAAAACATTCGTTTTGCATCCAAAGAAATTTTAAAACTTTATTGGAAACATAATTTTATTTAAATTTACAATTGTTTCAATTGTTAAGCAATTTTTAAGATGAAAAAAAAAGATATTAATTATTTTAAATAACTATTAACATATAATATTTTAAGGAATAGAAGTATTGAATGCTTTTTAATTAATTTATCAGATTGCAAAATCCAAATCTTTGTAAATGTTCATTTCGTAATTTCTTGAATTTTTAACAAGAACTGCAAATAAAAGGATTACATGTTAAATGTAGCACAGATAAAATAAATTAAAAAAATTGTTGATTGCTCTTTAAAAATAATCTTAATCCTTTCAAAACGAAAACAAAACTCTTTTAAATTCTGTAAATTCCACTCCGTCCGTTTGCCACTTATAAAGCTCAATTTTCCGTTGCGAAGTTTATTAAATTGAGTTCCCTCAAATGCTGGATACACATCCCTCACTCGCAATCATGACATTAAACAACGTTGAGGTACAAAATGCTAAATGCAGTATTTATCTGCACACCATAAACGAATAATACCAAGTTACATAATACCGACGACGAGTACATAATACATTTCCATACCCCGCGTTGCTTGTGATTTAAATTGAAATTTTCCACGCCGTTTCCAGTTTTACTGTTTTTCATCCAGTCGCTCTGCAAACCTTTTTTTTTTTGCGATTCGATGAATTTCCTCGTCGAGCGCATCCCCACCGGTGGCAGGCGGCGTACACACAAGAACTTTATCTGATTTCGGCAATGTAATTTGGCGACAAATTTACCTCGAAAATAAATTGAGTCTGCGAAAGATGTTTCGACGTAGACACAAATAAAGCCAGTGACAGTGGTGATCTTGTATGTATGTATTTTGTAAGTCAAAGTATACCCAAAGAACAGGACGTAATGAATGTTGTATATTGAAACGAAGCTATTGCTAAACATAATATATGTAGCATGATTTCCCGGATGTGTCGGTTGTCGCGTACCAGACCATAATATAAATAAATATAAGCCACAACGGAAATTGTCTTTTCATTAAAATTCAAATCACTTAGGGCAAACACTCAGACGCTCGCACTTCTATATGCATCCCGGGTTAAATGCGGCACCCGCTTTATATGGCGTAGCGTGGGCATGAGGTCCTTTGCAATATCAATATTAGAGTGTAAATATTACTGTTTTTCTTTTGCACAAACACACACACAGGACACATGAAACATGTATAATGGATATTTATGAGCCTTTTCAAACAAAGCGCCAGCATTCATACATTTCACACCAAAACACAACAACACAGACGACTTCTTTTTTGCACAATTTTTGTATGACAAAACTTTAAGCGATGTTGCTTATTTCTGCATTCTTATAATAATAATTTTCCCGCTGTACTCCCAACCCACCCTCCCTCCCCCAATTCCACTGTTTTTTGCTAAACTTTAGCCGTACTTTTACTCGCACATTTATTGTATTTGTTGTTGCTGCTGCTGTACTTGAATTGTTATTATATGTTTATGTTGTTTTGCTGAATGCTTATACTTACAGTAGTTTTATTCTCACTTGAGATTCATTCGTTGAACAATTTTCCAGTTTATTTCTCACAAATAGCCATCTCGTTGGCACTGCAATCTGATGTGAGATTTGCTAGAAAGCGCCCCCTTACAAAAACTCGCAAAAAAAAAAATTCTTTTGGTTCAAGTTTGTTTTGTGTCACAGCACAATATTCATTTCAGTCAAAACTGTGTTTCTTTTTCAAAAAAAAGTGTTATTCTGTTTATTCTGCATGTTGCTATAAAAGAGTGTTTAACTTCACAGCATATTATATATTTTTTTGCATGTGTGAGCAGGAGAATCGTTTTTTAGTGCAGTCGTTCTATGTGCTTCCGTTTCGCTTTCATCATTGTGTAAAAAAATGCAGCAAAGCTTTTTACAGCACACGTACCAGCAGTGTTTTATGAAAGCCCTTTATGACGAGGGTGAGTCAAAGGGACAGACTTTATCACACCTGTAGCTTTGAAACATGGAATTTAGACGGAATGAATGCACGAATTAAAGGCACCATGTAACAAGCACACATACATGTTTAAAGTGTACTTTAATGGGGGGGGGGGGTGGCTGTTTGTCAAGATAGCTTTAGCAAATTGACAAACTGTTAAGTTCATAATTGCTATTCGGTGACATGTATTTCATTTAGTGAAGCTAATGTCATCATTAGTTACTTAAATAATTGTAATTTAATTAATTCATGTTATTTAACTATTTTAATAGTTTTACTATGTTCGTATTTTTTAGTATTTTCTGCATTTTGAGGTGCAGACTGTAGTGCCAAAAACGTGAGCAAGAACTTTTTTGAATTAAAATCCCCAAAGCATAAATAAATAATGTAGGTTTTTGGGACATATTGGACAAGGTTTTTTTCATGTCACATAATAGCAATTTTTCAATGTAGCGTGTTTTAATTTGGGTCAATATTTTCAATATTCGTGTCGTCATAAAATTAAGTTACGAGCATCCGCAGTTATTTAATAATATAAAAAAAAATTTATGATACGCTTGCGTTCTTAATTAAAGAGATTGTGTTTTTGAAGTTTATAATTTAAATTAAATTTTTTTGTTAACTTAAATCAAGCCAATAATTTGTATTTTTTTGAAAAAATTATTTCCTTTTAGGTCGATTTTTAAATTTCCACCAAAATGGTAACAATTATTAAAACAATAGTTGTGAAAACGCCTTAAAGTCAAAACATAAACATCCTTGCACAAAACTAATTTAAATCATCATTTAAATCTATTAAATTAAATTGATGGCAACAATCACCAGCTGTTTTTCAAATTGTAAGTAAAGTGTATTGGATGAAGTTTCCTAAGAGATCCGTTGTATGTCTCAGCAACCGGTAATTAAAAAGAGCTTAGCGAAACATTTAGCACGTTACTGTATATATGCCGTAACACTTATATGACATCGACTTTCCTATCTATCATTATGAGAACATCTAGTGCAGCCAAATAAATTGATAAAGCAGCAAAGGAGATGAAATTCAAAATATCAAACTAATCGATTATGCGACCTTATTTTAAAATATCATTGATGAGACGTAGATCGCAGTGTCAAAAAATAATGAAAATTTTTTTTTTAAAAAAAGCTTCTTCGATGGAAACAACTAATTAATATTGATGATAATACTGGTGGATGATGAACCGAGGATAATAGCATCAACAATGTAAACTTTTAAAAACCATTATCCATCATAATTGCCATTTTCTAATAGGATGCATAAACAGTTTTTAAAATAAAGTAAGATTATAATATGGACAAAATCCATAAATAAATTTATCGTGTACAGTTAAGCTTTTGAAAATTAGTTCACGAATCCACCGCAATAGAAAAAATGGCGCTTTAAGCTTCCCGTACATTTTTATTTCAATACACAAACCGCGCGCTTAACCGAAAGCTTCTCACAGCTTTTTGTGGTTTTTTACTTAGCTGTTTGTACGTGCAGCCATTTTCATGTTGCAACGTTTATTTGATATCACATTTTTTTCGGATGTAGAGAAAGTCGTTGAAATTTTTTATTAAACACATTAAAAAATTATTGTTTAATACATTAAAACCTAAATAACATTAAAATGAAATTAATTTTATTGCATTAAAAATCATCAACTTTAAATTACGACTCATTCAATAACGCCCTAACTACGTTTGTTGTTATTTAAGATAAATAAATAAATAATCCACAAACGTGTGGCTACTGTTTAAAATTACGAAAACGTAAAAATTGTGTCACGTCAGAAATTTAATAATGCTTTTTTAACAATTTACCATTTTTCATATTTTATGTAAAGTAAAGAAAATATATGTAAAATAAATGCAAACAACATGCAACACATACCTGAGCTTTCACAGCAGAAAAATGAATCTGCTTTGCTCTCAGATCAAACTTCTTCATGGATATATCTTCTGTGATTTCGTTGACCTTAGTGTAGAGCTGTGACTCAACACCACGAGTTTGTGTACGAGCAAGTGCATCTATTGAATCCTATATGGAAATAGTTGGAGCAGAACAGAAACAAAAGAGAAAAACTAGAATAACTCACAATACAACAAAACATCAAGAGCTATGACTAAATTGAACGAGTCAACAACATTCAATAACATGACATAAAAATGTATAAAAAATGAAAAATATCCGAGACATCTTCCATATAGTCATCAGTATATATTGCTATAACATAAATCCTCCGTAATAGCCTACATGAACTTTGAAATGCAAATCTAAATATGAATTTAAATAATGAAATAGACAAAGATAGGATTCCCGATCCACAATGTTTTCAAGTACATTCATGTTGCAATATATACGTGTGTGTGACGTGAGTGCATCAGATGTATTTGCTGCATCCTTAAGGAACGGTAACATTCTGTAATAATAATTTATATTTTTCTTTTGAAATAAAGTATTTTCATTCTTTGAACATCCATCGTCTTGAGCTGCACCAGATAACAAGTGGCACAGTTAAGCTATTGAATGCACAACATCTTGCACATCCGTCGGGCATACATATACCGTTTGTTTTGTTCATTCAGCATTGAGGAATATACAAAATCCCCAAGTGGATAAAGTGAAAAAGCAAACACAACTCCACGTAACTGTAACGAAGATTCATTTTGCATTTCTGTATATTATTATAGTACCTGCAGCTGACGAATCTGTGCATCAAGATCCATGGCTTCACGTTTTAACGCTTCTAGCGCGGGTCTGACTTGCAGCGACGCAGGTCTCTCCAGCACCAACTCATTTTTCAGTATGGGTGTATCCTGTGCAAACATGTAATCATATTCATAAAGTTAAATTGTTTATGCATCGTGTTGCATTCGAATTTAATTACATTGTATTCAGCTGCTTCGTCGAGTTCACCGGGCGCCGCTTGGGGTGGGGCGAACGCTTTTTTAGGAACTTTCTGCGATGTCACCGCCTGTTGGGGTAGGAAACGTACAAAACTGTTGAGATCCTGTTGTCCCGATATTAATCGACATTGCGTGGCCAATCCTTCATAGCGCTTCGACTGTTCGTTCGCCTGTCAGTCAACAAAAAATAAATAAATTATATTTTTATTATGTACAAAAATGTTTTCAATATAAGGTTAGGCTTTTCTATGAAATTATTGTACCACCAGTATGTTTAAAAAAGGGTACGGTCCCCAAATTGTATAGTTCATGTCTGTGCGTGTTTGATTTAATTGCCACATGTTGGTACACCCATCCCCAGTGTGCCCAGACAAATTGAGTTTTGGTAATTAAGAAGACTTTCAAAGCAAGTTTGAAGTTCAAAAGCTTTTCATCAATATTGATTAGGCGATTCCTTTCACACTGTGTCAGTGGTTTTACTCACTTAATTTTGGTTTTCGATTAATGTTCGATACTATCAAACAATATAAGTGGATTTTGTTGGGCCCATAGACATGACACGATGATCAAATCATGATTCACACACAAAAGTCTCTGACATTTTTGTAACAAAAGTAACAGGATGAATATAACATGACGTGTGCGCTCCAAACAATATATTTTGAGGGAAGAGGGTGCACGTACATCAACGTAAATGCGGGAGATCAAACTCGAATGGGCTGAAATTGAGAAGGTTGTGGCGGAAATGGGAACTTTTATTCTCGGATTTCCGACTGACGTGATACTGCATACGAGGGTAGGTTGGCATCCGTTTGTGTCAATCAATCTCACTCGGATTTAACTTTTTTGCAGAAATACCTTTAGAAGCTGTTTTATATGTCATGGTGTACATTTCTATAAATATCACACGTTTATAGTATTTATTTAAAGGGCCACTGAACCTGAATATAAAATTTTGATTTGTGTACGTACAGGGGAATAGCTAAATATACGAATCCTTTGAAATTTAACAATGTTTTCTGCAGTGTTGTATTTGATATACGCATAAATATATCAATTCTGGAAATAGTTCAGGATCAAATAATGTCAAAGGTATTTTCTGCGTTTCAATCGTTCTAAGAAAAATCTTGTGAGCAAATTTTAGAATCCTTTTCTCAGTGTTCCTTCTCTATCCTTTATCATTACTGTATAAAGTTCAACCAAAAATGTCAAATATTGGGGAAGCGTTATTATTTAAAATTAAAGTTCATAACTTTTAAGTTGATAAGTTGAAAACCAATTTTCCAACACAAATAAATGCAACTTTATAATACAATTTAATAAATATTGAACAAACTGGCATTAAATTACAAAATCGCATGTTCCATTAAAACAATTTAAATCAACAATTGATTCATAACAATTTATAAAAGCTGTCAAAGATTTGAACTTGCCTTTCTTATTTCTGCATAATGCAATAATTCCCATTATTCAATTACACAAAATGTTTCGTTGCACGTAATCAAAATGTCCTTCTTTATTCACGAAACATGTCCCAAAAGCACAACGTGTAGCAGCAAATGTGCAAAAGCACTTAAGGATCGTGCTTTCTTATGAATAATTTTCAATGTAATAATTTCTTCCTTCGTCAAAAAGGAAAAACTATGTTATCGATTCACCCATCAACTCAATTGTGTGGAACATTATTGTCTTGTAATTCGATTTTGTGTACCAAAATATGACAAAACTTGTGAGAAATTGTTCGCCTCGGTATTTTGTCACTTAAATATACATCAGATAAATTAAGTCACAAGCTTTCAAGTGTAAATTACATTTTAAAAATGTGTGTTCCACAATGATGATGAAAATAAAAACAAAAAGTTATAATCAATTCAAGTCGTTTGAATTTTAAAGTTTGGGGTTCGATTTGCCATTTGACGATGAACATTGTCTAAAGGTATCATCGATTAGATGTCAAACCTGTGTCACGTCTTAATGTTAAAGTCATGTAATTGGGGTGGGAGCATGAAATTGATGCGACCATAGTCATTTTAAGGTGGTAAATTGAGTTCAATTTAATATAGACGAATTGCAATGGTACGTATTGTACACATTAGGTAGCTGTTGTTAAATGTACTTTTGTATTTTAAAGAATATATTATGTTATTAAAGTGTGCAACTCTCCCGTTAAATAAATACATGGAATAGCAAAAGTCTTTAAAAAATGTATTGTGAAAAAATAATGAAATATTTGACAATATAAAATTAACACTTTGGAGTACTGATAGAATTTTTAGTGTAACGAAAAGTTTTTGTAATTACAATTTCAGAACTACATTTAATTATTCGGGAAACTTTGTTTCAAAATGCTGCAAATAATATTGAAATATTATAACAAATCGACTCTCTTTAATATTGCCTCATTAGCCTGTTTAATTATCAGAATAATTGCTTAAATAAACCTTTTGCAATCAATTCATGAATTTATAACAGAATCAAGTTAACGCTTCCAATCTCAACTTATTGTTCTTAATTTCCAAATTCAAAATTTCGCTTTGAAATAAATTTCAATTCAATTTTTAAAGAAAATGAATGCGAATGTTTCAAAGCAATAATATCGATATTTAAGCATTATGCAAAAAGCTTTTATGTTCTGTCAACAATCGACATCCCGAAATAATAATAATTTCAATAAGCTCTTAAACTTTTTTTCCCCCAATTACAATCAAATTCTACCCAATTACAAAATGCAAAGACCAGCAGAAAATAATTTTGGTTAAAATCAAATAATTTATTTTTATTTGATGTAAATTCATTTTTTTTTAGATTATTTACAATTAGGTCTCTTATTTTATGTTAGCTATTCAATCACGTATAACTTTTGAACACATTAATAATTATTCGAATTTAGTTTAGTTCATTAAGAGCATCAATCAATTTTAACAAAATCATCATGCGGGTGACTAATTAACGAAACTTGCTGTACTTATTTAAATTTAAATTTCTCCATTTAAAAACTTTATTCACATTTCTGTGAAGGGAAACTCCTGCAAAATAGTGAAAAACACGACAACTAATGCTTTAAATAAAGTTTATTTACATAATTGGGAAATAGCAAAACTTTTTCCTCTCAAATTTAAACTCCAAATAAGACCAATGAAGCATTAATTTAAAACAACAGGGTGGTTTTGCTTAAACCAAATGTGCATCTACATAAATAGTTATGTGTATTCTTATGTAGGACTTAGCCAATGTTCAATTTAAATCCCAACTAACTGAACATTGAGAGAAATGTTAGCACATTTTGCCACAGCACCTACTCTTATATAAAAAAATACGCTTTTAACATAATGGCATCCTTGATCCTGTAAGCTTTATCTGTTTTACCACATCCTTTAATCCCGAATTGCTCGTAAATTTGATCAGATAGGTTGAAACCCAACATGACATTGCTGGAAACCCTCAGCACAACACATCCTATTCGCACATAATGCTAATGTATCTACTACAAATAACAGTTTCGTTTGCATTACCTGCAGTAGTCATGAATAAACAATAAACATAGAAATTTGTGTGTGCACCTATTGAATAGTACGAGTAGTTGTGCTGCAACATGAATGTGCTGTGAGTAACATGATGCGTTTTAAATCGATTTGTAATTAATGTAATTGAACGCAGGACAAAGCTTAATTTTATGGATAGAATAAATGTCGCAAATTCATGTTGTAAAGGTTTATTAATTTTATTTTATTTTCCACACAAATCGAAACATTTATTTCACGCTATGACCGCAAACTTTTCCAAAAATCAATTTTACCGCATCATGAACTACAACGCGGCTTATCGATCAAACACACACACGCATGACACACTCACACACAATCCATGCCAAATTCAATATTACTAACATAGAGTGCACCTCAATTAGACTTACCTTTGTCGAAATAACATCGGCTCCATGTACCACCGATTCAGCCAAAATACTGCACAGGTCATTGTAAACCTCCTCAAGCTCCTGCATCAATTGCGGTATTGTGTCGCAATGATAAAACTCGAGCATCGCGTTCGTTGCATGCAATTGTTGCACGTACGCATTGTGAGAGTCGACATATTGGGACAGTGACAGCTGAGTGGGGTTCTGGCGATGAGCAACATAGCATTGCTTGTAATCCAAGCGACACTGTAAAAGAGAAGGAGGAAGGCACACGTTTTCATTGTTAGAAAATGTTGCATCGAACCACATGGACACATTGTGAGGGGGCGAAGTGCTTTTTAAGTAGACAAGGACACTTACCTTTGACAGTTTTTCTTCAGTCTTTGCAATAATTGTATCAAATGATTCGCGATGTGTGAATATTTTCCGGCTCTGCACTTTTCGGTGTAGCGTACGCTCTAGCAGTGGCCGGGAAACCTGTAAAAAACAGAAAATGGAATTGTTTTAATTACAATTTTTTTTTAAATCGTTGGAATGGTTGGAAATTTGTAATTGAATTGTATCAGGACATGGTGATAAATTATTAGCATTGATTAATATGATATTAATATGGGGAAATAGATAATTGAATTAATTGGATGCTAATAGAACTCGCAACGCCTGTCAATTTGATATAATGTCATATTATGGGTGCTGTAATCCAATTGCATAAATGCATGTCCGACAAATGACAAGTACACGTAACCTTATTCGCAGTCGGAATCGATTTTTCATTATGATTAAGTAGATTACAAATTACAAGCACAATTATATTTAATTTTCAAATGGGTTTGGACAGGTTGTTTAGTTTTGTAGCAATTACGGATGGAAATTGAATTAAAATAGTTAGGCGATAATTCCAAGCGATTTTACTTTACAAAATAAATCCACTATCTTGTATTTATAGTCGTCAATCGACTATCAATCAAATTTTAACAGATCACAACAAAACTAAAAATATTTCATTCGTCTACCTAGCAAATTTAAAGATTGCATTTGATCTACAAAGTAAAATTAATTCAAAGAAAGAATTTTACCACAAAGTGACAAAAGAGATAAAACATTTTATTTCAAGTGCATATTGCAAATTGGTTTTCTGGGTTCAACAGCTTTCCGAGTTTTCGTACCCAATTTAAAATTTAAATTGTAAAATGCTTCAAAACATAAAATCTCTTCGCGATATTACGAGTTTGTACTTACAATGTAAAGCTTTTACAGAGAGACTTTACAAAATGAAAGCTCTACCTTTGCTAAACCTTTCATTAACCGCATTATTAAGTTTAATACCGCAAAGCGACAACAACAATGATCATTAAATGTAGTTAAATGCAGCCAAACAACAATGAGTTGAAGTAAAACATTTACTGTTTGCACTTTACATCTTTCTCATAAAATGACTGCACAATAATTAAGGGTTGTACATTTTTCAGAACACTACTTAAGTTCATAATTTAGTCAACGTTATTTTAAGATTGCAGCCATTGTAGAAGGGCTTCCAACGTGGTTGATGGAAGAACAATGAACAGGGAGTTTAAAAAGGCTACAGCTTAAGTCAATAAGTCATCATAATAAAGCCCCGTCGTAGAGGGAGCAATAAAAATTAATGTCGGCACATTATCGTAATCTGGGACAAATTGCATTTGCAAGTGTATGCGGGTTCCACAATCTTCAAGGGATTATGCTTATATACAGTTCTGTATCAAAGAGGAATTTAAGTTGCGGTGCTTTAGAAGCTGTTACAGAAGGTATATCGTATATGGAGAAGGAAGGGATCGAAGAAGTTATCACGAGTCATCAATCTAATAGACGACATTCATTAGCTGGAAAGTGTACAGCATATGTGTTGTCGCCTCTGTTGACACATTTTGTGGATGGAAACGTATATGAGAGTGTTGTGATTAATGTACCTGACGCGACAGTGTGCCGGCAACATCGCCGGCTGATTGTGAGTCCGCTTCAATCTCCTGCAGGAAGCTCTCCCATGCTTGGAACAACGATGAATGGCAGGCTGGTCTGAAATTTGTTATTTTTTTATATAAAACGAAACATTAGTAAATGTTGCACATTGAAATGAACACAATTAAATGTAACTCACCTTTCCCTTCGGAGATCACCGTTTCGCTTGCGAAAGCTCGACACCAACACTTGTAGCGCTTCGGCATGTTGCTGATAAAGCTGCGACAGTGCTTCGCTGAAATCCGAAACTGGAACAATACAAAAAAAGCAATTGTTATACATAATTTTAATTATAATAATTATTTTTAATTTAGGTCACCCATTTTAATTTATGTTTCGTTGTGCTTTGTAATTTCCCTTTTAATTGTGCACGATGCATAGCGTGATTCAGCTACTTTTTTTTGTACGTATTTAATTATTATTGCCTCATTCCATTCATTAAATTATTGCGTTTCTTTCCAACATTAATAATTGTTGAAGTCATCAAAATTATAACGATCCTTTCTTTGTCAGAAGTCATTAAATAAAATGTATCAACGTACAACGCTTTCTAATTAATAACGATGTTCAAATTAAAATTCCAAACGTAATGAACTAATGTAACAGGTGGTCATTGGAACTATCAATTATATGAACGTGCATTAATTTTAAATCAGCACAATTTTTTATCCGTTTCATTTGCGCTGAATTTATGTAAATACTCACAAAACTTGATGACACAACGTATTTGAGTAATATTGTTATTGCCAAAACAACAACTTCTATTATACATTAATCACCATCATCCGACGGGATAACCATGCAAAACGACACTCATCCTTTATCGTGCACTTCAATTTTTTTTTGGCAAATGTTTACAGCATTTTTCTGACGATTGATTGACTCAGAAACACTCATGTTTGATTTATTGCGCCATTAAATCTTGTTAAACATAATTGTTTATCACACGAATATCAAGAATTTATCGGTTATCATCCACTTCTTGTGGTTTCCCCAATTTAACAAGGGAACAAAATGTAATACTATTATTTAAGTCAACCATCCATTTTGTTATATTAAGCCAATTCAAATAAATATTCACTACAATTATTTAAGGAACCGCATTCTTATTTCTTAAACAAGCGTGTAATCGTATGCAATGGGATGCATAAAATAAACTTAATGCACAAAAATAACTTGTTTCAACTAAATACAACATTTTCCGCAAAACTTTTGCATCCAGATGTGTCTGTGCATTTGTTAATTGCAGTTTATTTTTAGTTTCTTACAAGCATACGAGGAGGCGATCAATAGCTTTATCATTGCCGCCTTTTGCCACAAATGAGATACGAATACGGCTACGCGTTTTACAAAAAATTGTAAACAAACAAATTTCAATTGATGTTGCATACACAAATTAAAAGCCACAATTTGCAATGCACTTCAAAAGCATTTCATTTAAACTTGAGTGTAATAACGTTTGTATTGCAAGTTTTGTTAAATTATAGTAGAATGCACAAACAAATGGGGCTTACAGTTGTTGCAGCGCTCTGCCATTTATCAGGCAATACCCCAGATGGCAGAAATATATAAGGAGAGTTTCATTAATTAAATTAATGAATTTGTTAGGGTGAGCTTTCAATTTATCTTTGTTACACATTGATGGGAAACACATTTGTTATCAACTATTTTATACTATTTATTTAATTGTATAAATTATTAATTTATTTCGCATTCTGAAACTGGTTTTATATTTTCTGAATGAATTAAAACAAATTAAAATTGTAATGTTATGCACATTTTAATTTCATGAAAACTTTAATAGCGGATTTTCTGAGAATATGGTGAAAATATCACAAACAGTTAAAATATGTACTCAGTAATTCAAAGTTTGTTGAATGGTGTCAATTATAAATTACTGTTAAGGGATTAAGTGCGGCGTACTTATTAGTGGCCCATAAAAAGTGTGAGAGGAAAAGTGAAATGTGTTCAAAAGCTTTGGTGTTATAAAAACTATGTTAAATAAATCTGTGGTGGCATTAAAACGGATTTATTTCAGAAGTTGAAGTTTGTTTGCACTTTGGATAAAAAAAGGATCAAGCGAGAGCTTTTCTTAATCATGTTTAGGCGTTTTGCAAAATGCGTTTCCTACTTTAATATTAAATGCAAACATAAACGTGAAACAGAAATGGTTTATTTTAATGCTATTAGCTTTTAATTAACTTAAATATTCCATTCAACTTTTTTGCTTTGTTTCCAACGCATTTTTGAAAACGTTCATTTTGGAAATTTTAAGTTCGAAATTATTGATTAATTTATAAAATATTCAGCAAAATTTTATATTATTAGGTAGAAGGTTGAGCTTTGTTAGGATTTAAATGTACGGCTGAAGGTTACACAAAGGAAACTTTAGCTTCAATCATTCATTTCAGGCACGTGCAATAAAATAAGCACATGATTGAAGGACTTTGAAATTGAAGACGACGCAGGTACAATTTTCAAGAATATGGAAGGTCATAGGACAAATTTAAATTAATGGCACCCTCAAATGCTTTTTGTTAAAAAGAAGCTTGAAGTACCTTACAGTTTTGTTTGTAAATTATACAGAATTGAGATTTTTTAAGGATTCTAAAAAATATAAGAGAGTGGTATGTGAGATATTTAAAATCTATTCCATTAACTTTTTAAAATGAATTCAAATTCTATACAAATTTGCGAAAGAATGTTGATATCACAAACGGAAATTCAAAATATGTAGGTATAAGAATAATTTTAAGTACTATTTTCTAACTAACTCTAAACTGTTAAATTAAAGTTCAGTGCAACTTGTAAAATTGAAAACGTATTGACGGTCAATTTGAAATTCCAAAGTCCACATGTTGTACTTGATGAAAAGTTGGGAAAAAGTCGATGAGAAACTCTTGCATGCATTTTTCAGCATATTTACATGAACTCATTTTTATGCGAAACATAATTAACAAAAGAATTTAAAAGTAGAAACGAAAACTGCAAAAAAGTCGTACAATGTGGACATTGATTTGATTCAAAATTGATGCATTTCAAAATAAAAACGTGAAATATTTCAAACGCTTGCTCCGATGCTTTACACTTTATGAGTGTATGTTGTGTGCAGTATGATACAGCTTGAAAATAATTAAAATTCCCAATAATATTTGACAGTGTTGCATTTTACCACAATCTATTTAATTTTAATTAATAATTATTATTTTATTTAATAATTATTCATAATTTAATAGCAATAAAAAAATTTATAGGTAAAAAAGAAATATCGACCTAATTAATTCCTCATAAATTTACATTCCTGCTTGACATTTATGACAAAAAAAAAACAAAAATCCTTGCCATTACTTATAAAGATTATCGCATTATTCATATTACCATTTTTTTGCCAGAAACATTTTGACAAACTTGGGACAGGACGTTGGCACGCATGTCGACAAAAACACAATCCCCATTCGAGATTTATTAGTCTGCAGCCGACCACTACACGTGGCACACACTCCTGCCACAACATATTTCTGCGAAATGGGTGCATAAAAATCATGCACCGTATTTGTCAATCCAAGAACAATGTACTCACATGTTAAAGTCGGAAAGCTACTTTGCATTATTTATGAGACGGTTCAACACGCGTATGTAAATAAATGTACATAAATATATTGTGAGCTAACTTACACTAGAGTATGCATACGAGTTCATATATCGTACAAGAATATTATAAAAAATGGCGTACATGTCAGTTGAAAATTGAACTCCATTTAGAATAATTTAATACGAATACATACATCTGCATTTATTCCTTTTGCTGGAAGTAATCCCGAATGTATGCACGCATGAATATGCATTATTTATAAAGGATACAATAATTTATATAAAATATTAATTTGCGTGTTTGAGTTGATAAAGGTGATTGCGATATTATTGGAAAAATGAGAAGTGAAAGAAATATCTGCAGAACGATAAAATATACATTTTTGAAATGCTTATAGAGAATACACTTTTTGAGAAAGCTATTTCATTTTAAACTTATATTCGAGTTTAAAATATTTATAGACTGCGGTTGATTTTTCATTAAAACAAATTGAATTAAGTTAAATGAATTGAACAATGTCATTAGAGAAAAAACTGTTATTAAAAAACGAAGGTAAGGTATAGATTTTATCTACATATTTAATTATCATAAAAATGAAAGTTAAGTTTCCATTTTTTATCGTTGATAGACACACTATACAGATAGAAGTCGCGTGCTATTGCACAACAAATTTGTGTTCGATTTTTATTTCCAACAAGTGCACTTTTTACGTTCAGTAGTCAATTTCAATCAAACAATTTATTTAAGTGATAAATTTACTGCGTTGTTCTGTTTCCAGTAATTTTTTTCTAATCTAGAAATGTAGGCCATAATAAAATTGTGCCGAAATTTTTCGCTTTTTGTTTAGAATTTTTTTTAGAAAAAGTTTGTGAATGTAAGTATCTATTACAACCCAGTACGTCATAAATTTAAAAGCAAATTTTTTACCAAATTTTTTAATTAGAGCTTTTATCAATAATTCACATCTCATTATTCATTCACAAAACATTTCCTACAAATTTCAAATTGGAAGCGAATATTTTAAGTGGCACGAGTAGCTTTTGAATTGAAATGATCAAAAGTGTACTCTCAGTAATTAAACCCCAAAACGTGAATTGACTTTTAAAAACTACCTCCCAAAAAGTTTCAACGTAAAATTTCTCTGGTTGCAATCCCTAATCATGAAAATACAAATCAACCCTTCAAATCAATTCGCAACACAATCCATTGAAATGTCTGTCTACCATCAGTTTGATGAACCTATGCTAAAGGTATATGTAGCTAACTAGATCCGAGCGTTTGCCATTCAATGCGATTAGTTCAAAAGTCAATTAGCCCCATATATTCCCGCATCCACAAATAATATCAATCAACATTTGACAGCAATATTGATTGTACCTCTCCAGCAATACACTTGAATGTGTTTACTTGCAAGATCAGTTTTACGGCCACAAACTTTTAACACAATACAATAATATGTGTACAACATGAATTGGTGTTGTGATGAAACTGCTACGCACAAATGAAAGGAAATTGTTATCAAAACTTAAAGTAATTACTGTCTGAAACATTATGCACATTAAATGTTGGGAATTGTAATTAGTCTGAAAGCTTTTATGATGTCTTAGAAAGTTGTAGAATGCAATTGTGTTGATGGGAAGTGCAATTGATTAAATTAAATGCAATTTCTAAGTGCAGCAGCAGTTGAAGGTAAACACTAAGAACACAATAACGTAGCTGCATTTTATATTAAGTGACATGGTATTTTGTCAGTTGCCAGTAACTACCAATGGCGCGATAACACACACTAAGTAGTAGATGACGTTAAATATTAATTATTATATTAAAAATAATGATCGAATTGTTGTGAGTGTTAAAGGCACTTTCCTCCCATTATTTATTTTATTCGTGTTTGGAGTTATCTCAAGCATTCTCAAAATTAGTAAAATTTATAATTAAATTCCTACAAAGTGATAAAGGCAATTTAGTCAATGGTAAAATTTCATTGAAAAATCAATTTAAAATTTCTTCATTTATTTATTTATTTATAATAAACTCAATATTTAATTCAATATTTATATTTTCATTGGAAACAAATTCGGTTTAAAAAATTTGGTGGATTTTTATTCGTTGTTCAAAGAAAAGAATACATTTACTAATTTAAATACATGTAACAAAATACATAGAAAAATAGATTGAAACTTTTTTAAATACTTTGTGGACACATTTCATAAAGCTACGATAATTTCCGATGAAAATGTGGTTGTTTAAAAAATATAATTAAAAATAAACTGCTTTTACTGTTAACCCCCGCAGGGAATTCCACGACATCAAAATAAAATAGATTTTGGTTATACACATTGAATGTTTTTACTTCCTGTTATTATGCTGTTGTTTATGATACCAAATTTACTGCACTAAAATGACAACATTTCCTGTCAATAATAAACATCACAATTTGAACTGATGCAAACAATAAATCAACTTTGTGCTATTCTCGTAATGAGAAAACACGAGTAACATATGCAACATACATACCAAAAAATATAAAACAATTCATATTTATTTATTGCAATTTAATTGCGTTTAATTTTACGCAATATTTGTTTGTAACGGAAATCGGTTTAATTTTAAACCACGATTCTAGTTACCACACCTATCGAAATATATGAAACTGTAACTACAGATTACACTCTTAAGCATCCATAAATTAAGTCCTAAAATGACGTCAGTCTTTCAATGGAAAACTTCTGACAGGGAATAATTATATTAGATGAATAACGTGTAATAATTTATGTAAGGGCAAAAAAAGCCACAGGAAATCATGTGGTTACTTCCTTAAATTGACGACCAAAAGAAATGGACAACAAACAAATAAGAAACCACTTCACACATTAATTTGTTTCGTATATATGATAGAACGATATGAAGTTAACAAAATGTCCAAAGAATTACCTTGAGCACGTATCAGTTTCAGTCCCTACGGATATACTCCAGTTTCTTATGCTTTCTTATTTTACTTCTATTATTTATTTATAACAAAAAAGTTTCCTTTTTCTGGGAATTATTGATTTATTGTTGGCCATAGAACTGGAAAGCAACAAACAACAATTGGCAGTAAGTCTATATTTGTGTAACATGATGTGTAATACCGAAATAATTGTAAGGAATCATCATTATCATGCTTTTATTGGCAATTATGACGCATTAGTAAAATATATTAAAATACATGATAAAAGTTACTTCAATTTGTTGTTATTTAAATTTGAA
Source organism: Sylvicola cinctus (assembly GCA_963854165.1). Classification (NCBI taxonomy): domain Eukaryota; kingdom Metazoa; phylum Arthropoda; class Insecta; order Diptera; family Anisopodidae; genus Sylvicola; species Sylvicola cinctus. Next base: position 46,991,649 of record OY974082.1, read on the forward strand.
ATTTTATGACTTTTTGGAAATTATTCCAAAGGATGATTTTACCACAAATCCTTCAATCTTAATATGAACTCCCTTCATCAAGAATCCCCTTGATGCCATAATTACGAATTAATTAAAAGCCTCACCCAACGGAAAAAGCTTATAGCACAAACATCCAGTTAAAATTCATAATGCGGAAGCTACGAAATTACAAAACTTGGAAGCCTCTGCACATACTGAAAGGAAAAAACTAATTTACTATTCAGCGTCAAACAACTACAAGCCAACGATGTATGCAAACTGTGAATAATTGGATGAGCACAACAAGCTGAATTTCATTTCCAACATTACGTATAGTGATGTTTTATTAATAGACTCCAGTCTCACAACCCTTGACGCTGTTGTTTTAAAACTTTACAAACTTTAACCCCTTACAGGTTTCAAATTAAGGATGTGGGCGGGTTTTTTATTCCGACATTCCTTTTCGTTTATAGATTTTAAAATACCGTTGAGGGTAGATTTCCGTGTATACGAGAACTTCAAATTAAAGTCCTATAAAAATATCAATTTCTATTTTCATTTCAATACGAATCCCTACAAGCTGGTACCTGTACCTTTACTTTTGTTGAGAATACATTTCCATTCTTCCCATTATGTTTCCGTAATTGGGCTACCATATATATTGGGCATAGGATAAATAATTTAAATATAGGAAACTTCACGCAGCAAAGCTTTTGTAATTTTGGCTATGTTTCTTTTATTACAAGAAGATCGACCCCTTAAATCCTGGCCTTTTGTAAATCTAATAAAAATATCATATTGTTGCCTTGATCCTGCATAAATTGTTAACAGAACCAACTCGCCTTGCGATTTATGTTGGCCTCTCACGCTTTGGCTGATGCAAAGGCGGAACATTTTATACAATATACATTAGCCAGTAATACACAACTAATCCGTTTTGTCGGTGTACGTTTTACGGTGAAAGTCGCGTGGGTAATGCTGCAAGACAATGGCTCACAGCTTTTCACAATATCAATGCAAAGGGTGTGGGGAAACAATAAAAATTATAGCGTTTCATGTACACAAGAGTCACATAGCGTGGAAATTTGAAATTTGGCAAACCAATTAGCTCGTGGATAGCGAAGGGTGAGGTTTTGGCCAACCGCAATTAGCGTGAAAACCATAAAATCGTAAAATGAGTACGTAGTACAGCGAAAAATATGTACGAACAGTGGCAGCGGTTGAGGTTGTCTCGCGACCCCAAACAAGATTTTACGCAAAATATTTGGCGCTTACTTATATGTATTGTGTGTTCAGTACATATTGTGAATTGAGAGCATTGTTGTAAGAAAAATCTGGGAAGCAATGAAAGTTATCGGCATCATCCCAAAATAAAGTTTTTTTTATTGTTCTTATAGGATAATGTAATTAACGTGCGTGTTCTAAAAATATAGCAACCAACGTTTAAATTTTCTGCACGCATTCTTTGACGAGGTTTTAGGAAATGTAAGAAGAACAATTATTAATGTAGTATGAGTATAACCAGTTAAATATAATTTGTTCTTTTCATTTGTGCATCTTGTTCACTCATTTCGATGCACTTGGCATTCCTTGATAGTGACCCAAATATTTTTGTTATTGTCTTTTTGTGTGATTCATTCAAATTAATTAAATTACCTAAGTGCATTGTTTTGAAGGTGACGCCCGACATTTCGCTTTTGTTATACCCATTACCATACTTTTTGTTGCATTGTCTTTTTTAAAACATGAATACTTTCAAGTCAATGTAAAGGGCAGCTGTAAATACATAGTCATGAGGTCATTTTTTCTAATTTAATTTATTACTATGATATATACTAAAAAAGGTCAACGCTTTGTGAACATCAAAAACGTAACGTATTGAAAATAAAAATGTTAATTAAAACGACAAAAGCTTAATTTCAATGACTATTAATCAGCTCCCTCATTCATATTTACTAATGAGTAACAAAAAATGAAATACGACTCATCCCTGGGGCATGCTGATCTACGTGGGAATATTTAATTAACGCCGACACGTGTTATGATTAAATACACTTGAGTCTAAACTCTAAGTTCATCACTACACCAATTTATTTCGCGAGCTTCACATTTAATTAGCATTATAATTCCCTACCAAGGGGAAAGGAATTGCCATAATTTTTCAAGAACAACTAACGCAAACTATAACTAAACAAATTTAAATTTATTCATTTAATTATTAGGTCATGATTTTATTTTCAATGTTGGTGGAAAAACGTTTTTCCAGACATAATTGTTATTTAAGGGTGTTAGAAACTAATAAATGTTCTTCTTAACGATAACAGATTTGTAAAAAATGAGCTTCAGCGAACAAAATTGAGATAAATAACCCGACGCCAATGATTACGTTCATTCTTACTGTAGTCAAAAGAACAACACCAACATTGTGCAGAAAGTACATATTTATCTTTACAAAAGTCTTAAATTGTAATCTCACCTGTTTTAACCAGTTTGAAAGTGACGTTGTTATGCGTCTTCAACGATTCATTCAAATTAGGATGGCCATAATCCTTAAGGACTCCAGTTGCGGTAGCCATGGCGCTACCTGGGCTTAGGGAACCACGTTGTGGTCCCCTCCACCCAAATATACTACGATGTGTAGTTGGTTTTGATAATTCTGCAAACAAAATGGAGTACAAACAACATTAGATTCAATTATACACTAAGTATTTAAGTTTTTGTACAATAATAATTGTTTTGTCCAAAATGTAATGTCCTCTTCAAAATAAAATGAAAACAAACTCGAAAAAAAAAACAAAACGCAGCGTTGATGGTGAATATAGGTCAAATTTAGTTGTAAAATGTTAAGTGTCTATATTTAATGGGGGAGTAAAAGCTCTCAACAAGCAATAAATGCTAGATTTTTAGTTTGTGTCTATGAAAATGTTATGTGAATTTAATGTTTGCAGTTCATATTGACAGACTTCAAATCCCAGTTTTACCCATATTCAGTACTCCATTGCTTTGTGTCATTCAGATAAGCTCCAAAAGTGCAATAAAATTCAGTTGAGCGATATGAATCCATCTAAAATCCTATTCATCCCTTATTTTTTGCACTTTGTGCTGCACTAAAGCTTTCGATTTTACATAACTGCTTAAATTTATACTGGGAATTCGTTTCAATTTTGTACATAATACTCGTTTGTTTGTGTTTTGTGAGTTGTCTGTTGATCCTTTTGTCAGTGCAGTGGTTAGAATTGTTTAGGCAAAGTAACTCCACTTCAATCTACAAACAAAATATTAAAATAAAATAAATTCCAAATCAAAAATCCAAAACAAACATAACAATAAAACAAAAATTTAGTTTTTTGTGAGCGGAGCAATAATTAGTGGCGGGAGTCCTTGAAATGAATTTACAATCAAAACGTAAATTTTTCCAATGTTAATAAAAATGTTGTCACAATAAAATAATAAAAAAGGGCACACACACACGCAGGCCACCATCACAAAACCGCAACACCACGCAATTGAAAAACGTTTGGGGGGCACCTGTCACCTTTCTGTGGCACATCGAGCGAATTATTATGGATCTCAGCACTTTTCGAGCGAAACGAAATCGGTGATTTGGGTTTACTGAAAAACCCCGATGATTGTGGTCGACTTAGGAAATTTTCCTGTTGCTCGAAGAGCAACGCATCTGGGTCTGGTGTTGGCTGGGCGCGACGCTCCAGCGAGTACACCGGCTCGCCAGATTCAAAGAATGCATCGAAATTTCGTTGGTACAAATGGTCCCGCGTAAATATTGGATTCGCGACCTTTATTTCGTGATCTTCGCGCAACCGCGCCGACTCAGGTTTTTCCTGGGGTCGCGGTCGGCCCAGCCGTCCCAGACTGAGGTGCAGCTTTGGCTTTGATTTCTCCGTGATTTTGGCTTTACCCGGCACCGGTCGGGGTAGGGCAGGTGTTGCCGTTGGACTGGGTGGTTCAAGGTAAATACTGGGGCTGCGTTCACGCATTAACTGGCTGTCGTCGTACGCGTTGGCAAGGTAATCGTCATCATATAAATTGTCTTGATTGGCACTGGCACGACTGGGACTATGGGAATCGCGAGGGCTGAAGGTGATTGTGTTTGAGTGCACTGTTGGCGGGGCCGGCAGCGGTTGGGGGGAGGGGGAGTAGGAGTTTGGGAGTGGGGTGGTGGTGGGTCGGGTGGAGTTGTCTACGGCTGCGCTGCCGTAGGGATTAAAATCGTGTGAACTATTCAAGGCAACTCTAGAGGATGACGGCCTAGTGCCAATTGGGACAAGTGGTTCACGCAGGTTGTCCAGAGTGGGTCGTTGGAAATGTTTAGGTGGTGCGGCACCGTATGTCATAAATATCAGTTCTTCGGCTGGAAATATTACGTACATTCCTGGCCCCCACGAAACATGGCGATGGGTTCCAGGTTGTACTGGTGTACGCTGTTACAAAGGTAAACTCCTCTCGTTTGGCGTATGTACGTTTTTATTTTTGTCGCTTTATAACTTTGTCACTTTTTTTTTTAAATATTGTCACTTAAAGAATAAATTAAAACAATTACAAAAAGGAAATTATATTCTCTGCTCTTTTTAATTGTTGTTGTTGTTTACGTCGTGAATCCGATCAATTCTTTCATTCTGTTTCTTTTTTTGTCATCTAATTATTATTAATAATTTTCTTTTTCTAACGTACATTTTTTCTGAATTGAAGTTCTTTTCCTCTGACGACATCCTCTTTGCAACGTCGCAACGGTGTCAGTCCAGCTCAAATAAGCTGGACGCCCTGAAACAAATAATGAAAACAAATCGATTAATGAGAAGTTCAACAGACACTTAAATATTTTTATGCTTTTGAAGACTTTTTTCCAAAGCCTAAGTTTTACTAAGCACGCACGATCTTATACTGTTGGTCACGTGCCACAATTATCGCGCTAACTTCACCAACAATTGTTTTATTATGGACTCAATGAATTTCTTATCATCCATTCCTTAGACTCTTTGTTATACGTGCACATTCAATCTAACGAACAATAGTAAAATCGACGTCTCATAGCAGAATCTGAAGTTTATGCAAAAGAAATACTAAATATGCAAGAGAGAGTTGGTTATCGATAAATATTTTTAATATCCTGCAGCTGTTTGTAATAGATATGAAAAACTTGGTTATTTCAGTTCACAATTTTCTAAAAAATATCATTAAAGAATAATAAATTTTAAAAACACAGACAAAATAATTCTCAAATTAAATTTCTCTCTTAATGTAAACATCTGCACAAATTATATCAATTCAATGAACATTACAGAAAAACTCAAGCCGTTATTATTAAAATAATTTGTCCAACTCATGAAAATGTATTTGAACGTGTCTCAACAAATCATTATAAATCCAACGCAACGGTCCAAAGCATCTTTGCGAATACTATATTGTGAGATATTCACGATAAGTATTGGTCTTTGTGGCTGAGCAAACAATCACAACAGTAAACAATTTTTCTCTACTTTCAGTATTTTCTTAAATCCCTTCTAAGAAAATCGCCATCATACTCTTAGATGGACGTAAAAAAAAAACAAGCTTTGCAAATACATATTAGGACATACTTGTGCATCGAAGCTTTCTCAATTGAATGTGCACTCTAGCATGAGCTTTAATCGGTGTATACAGCGGAAAGTGGAAACGTAGAAAACGATTGTCTGCTCAGACTCAACAAGTCGCTTAGACGTTTAAAATATATATTGATTGAATTAGCTATTAATTCACCTCACATTTGTGACCAATAAAATGAATTGCTTTGAAAGGACATTTATGGTTTCGTTGTTTAAAGGAATGATGATTAAGTAAGTCAACAGTATTTTCAATAAAAATAACTAATTGTTTTAAATACAACTTTGTGACCTAATAAAATAAAATTAGCTTTGAGTAAGTGCAGTCTATGATTGCTTTCAATTATACTCCCATAGTCACATCTTTTTATATTACTGGCAATTGGATTGTGGTAATAAATTCGATTAGATTGTAAAAGCAATCACCCAAGACAATCTTTTTCGTATATAATAAACCGATTTTTCACGTTCGGTTACAAACTAATGGTTCGTTAAATCTTAAATGCTTTTCTGAAATAGTGCTCAGTGGAGTGAACCCTAATTAAAATTGATCCGACATTGTGTTAAAAGGTTTTAAATTCATTATTCTAACGATAATAGTTTTTCGACGTGCTCCGGAAGGAAGTTTTATAAAATGTTCATGTTATTTGTTTGCAAACTGAAGGTTTTATACATTTAGTCTGAATGGTTGATAAATGATGATTAGTTGCTTGTCCTTGTGAAGGACATCATTGGGGACAACAACTGAGATCCATTATTTCAACAAAGTTCAAATTTTATTTGCTGCAAATAATCACTTACCAAAATTTGATTTGGAGCTTATTTTGTTTAATTTGTATGATTGGCAACAAAATCTGAATAATTCAAAAATCCAATTCGGTTATACAGTTCAATTAAATTGCATATGCCCAGGCACATTATGCCAATAGAATTAGTGCCACTTCAATAAATACAATGTTTCGTGGAATAGAACAGATATTTATCATATTAATTAAATTCCAATCATTGCGGAGATTATGCGGCTGGATTAGAACTGTGCGTACAATTTTTGTAACGATTATAATTATTATTATTATGTTAAATGTTAGCTTTACTAAAGCAGAATAAGGTTTAACGTTGAACAATAAGTGTCATTACTTAAAATACGTTTTTGAAAAATTTGCAACCCTTTTTTTCTGTTTCCATTACAAAGGTAACGCAGCACGTGAAAAAAAAGCATTTATTTTGCATTTCAAATTAAGCTGTTGTGCAATTCTTTACAACCCCATCACAATAAATGGGATTTCCATACATTAAACAATATGCAAATTTTTTATGCTAAATTGAATACAACGTTATTGTGATTGTGCAAAGCATAATAATTCTTTTTGAACTCACTAACCGCATAATCACGTGTTCCCTCGTTACACACGACAATAAAAATTTCTTGTGCACATTTAAGCACACTCATTGAACACAGTAACAGCCACATACCCACAATTCTTGGTATGCTTAAAAAAATGTGGTTAAGTACACTCGCATTATGGCAAGAAAGAAAAGTGAAAACTTAAAAAGGGAATATTAATTCCTTCAGTTGACGCCCTTCCATATGTTAAATAATGTTGAGCAAGAAAACGTGAGTGATAAGTTAACAAAGGGCATATGAAAAGAATACCACTCGTATATGAATAATTGTGGTGATGTATAATTATTGAGGAGCACTGTAAGCACAATGCACACATCCTGTATCTGAAATTCTCAAATATGCATATTTGTTGCAATAAAGTGCATTCGGTTTACCGCTATTATGTCGCGGAGCGGGCGGCGCAACGTCTCCTGTCAATGGCACTTCCGCCTTTGCATTCATCCCATTGGAATTGAAAAGCACTTGCGGTACACGGCGATGTGATAATTTGCATCATTCCAAATACATGTCTTTTTATTTATGTGCGGCGTGGTAGTGTAGAACATCATTTTTTAAAGTATAAAATTATTTTGTTAAATTTTAGTGAAGTAAGGTAACTACGAGTATTAGGTAAAATAACTAAAGCTTAAAAAATGTGAAGTAAAAATAAAAATTTAATAACTCGATTCCTCATTTCAGTAACTTTAAATGGAAAACAAAAATCTAAATATATTTTTCACGAATTTTTTCAATTAAACTTAAAAAAAAATTATTGTGTTTATTTTAAATATTTGCAACAAGAAAATAACAACATTAAGTGAGGGAATTTCTATTTAATGTTGTTGATTTCTTGTTGCAAATATTTAAAATAAACACAATAATTCGTTTTTATGTTCAATTGAAAAAAAAAAAAAAAAAAAAAAATTATTTCGATTACAAAAAACTGACTTGTAACAAATACAAAACTTTATTTAGTTCATTAGATTTTTTAAAGTTTTGTATGAAAATTTATATAACTCAAATGGCGACACACAGATTTGTGTTCTTTTAACAACATTTTGAAATTTTGCAAAAATTTGAGCGGTATCAAGTTTATCTCCTGCAGAATATTGTTTTTTAATTGTTGTGGGGTTTGTATCAATATACTTCTTCTTTTTAGTCAAAATATGCTTTTCATTTTGAATAACCACAGGAAAAGTAATCAAAGGCGGTCAAAATAAAAAACGTCAAAAAAAAATTCTAAATTTTCGTTGCGTGTTACGATTTTGCGCTGTGGGGAAAAGGTAACGGTTTTGAAGCGCGTTTTGAATGAGGGTGTATTGGTCCATAAATTAAACTATGATATTCAATTATTCAAAAACAAAGAAACAATAATAATAAAAATTATTTATTATTTATAATAATTGAGTAATGTATTTTCAATGTCGGTAACAAAATTATGCGCCACCCTGCACAAATATGAATTCAGCACGAAAGAATAAAAATATTTATTAAATTTCTGCTAATCATCGTGCAATGAATGAAAATTCCAAATTTTTACTACAATAATTGTCTGCAGTTTTTTACAAAACATAAATTTGCATAGAAATCATTTCACTATACAATTCAAAAGCAAATGTAGGTAAACCAAATCGTATATCTTGCAGCCTGCAGTTCTGGAGCATTCATAAGTATCTAAATGCATAAGCAGCTTATGAACTCGCAATAATAATTAAGTAATGCTGAATGGAATCAAAATGCCATTCATAATTAATTTAAAATCAACAGAATACACATTTCAATATTGTACAGCAATTCAGAAGCAATATTTCATTATTGAGTACTTTTCTTACTACACATTTTGAAAGCTTATTAGTTATTACGCTACGATTTATTATTATTATTCCATTTTCTTACGATTATAGTTCAAGTTTTCATTATTATCGCATTTCAATTAGAAGCAAAGTATAATTGATTGCCGTTTTATTGATCGATGTTTTCATTAAATTCTTCTCACGCGCCAGTATCGTGTAAATTGACGTCATTATTAGCTTTAATAACATTATCGTTAGAATACATTTTCATACGATCGTATTAATCAATAAACTGTTATCAAGCGAATTTAGTTTATTAGATATACGTTATTACGTAGGTAAATACCCAAAATTCCAATGCGGATTGGAATGTTTAAGTCAAGCAAATCTGAATCAGAAATACTTTATCAGTCAAAAAAGTAGAAAAAAAAAATAGGTACATTTTTCGGGGCATAAAATAGTAAACTTAGCGCAGTTATTTTCAAACGTTTTGTGTATTTTGGTGTGTGTACACTTTTCCCCAAACGTCATGAGAAAATCGAGGTTTCATTTTCACTTTTCGCTCATTGTTTATTTCATTTCCACCCGGCGCGTTTCGCGTACGTTTTGTGGCCATTCCGTTTCGATTTTGTATTTTTTTCTTTTTTGAAGCGACATGAAAAAATAAATAAAAGTTTCAAGAAATGGAGCCAAATGGGAATCGCAATGAAATCACTTAATTAACAGAAAGTGACGACGCATGCTTCCTCGAATTTAGCATTCCTTTTGAACTTAATTTTGAAATTAATTACATGCAATATTATTGCTATTATGTAAGTTTCTTTATTATACTGCTGGCCAAATAAAAATGTTCAGAAACAGAACTATTACCACTCATCAACGGACTACACTGAATATTATGCAGATTGAGATGTAATCAAATTGTTTTTCTTTTTTATTTTCTATAATGGCGCCCTTTCGGCTTTCTCATGAAATATCAGCCGTTTGCAATTACATAACTTCCCGATAATGTTGCCAAATAAATGAGAGATCGGCGCCTAACTGCTACTATATATTTCTAATACGTAAAACTATTTCATTTTATTATTAGGGGTGGAGAATGCAGAACGCAGATTGTCAACAATTCGAATGCTGGCATGAAAATGGTTATTACAAGAAAAGAAAGCAATTTAAAATTAAGCTCCTCGCGTCAACCGGTTTTAGTTTTCATAATGTTAGATGAAACAAATGTCCCTATTCTGCGCTGCAGTCTGCAATATGCAATTACATAAATTATTTAATTGGACGCATTAAAATGTAAAAGCAATATATTGTATTACCTTTGGCACAGTTTCGCAATTTGCAGTTTGAAAACATTTCGACTTACAAAAGATAAAAGGTTAAATACATGAAAGAAGGGAAATTTTTAAGTGTAATGTGAGATTGTGAATTGTTTGTGAATCTCATTAAGTTGTTGACATTAATTTCAAATGAAGTATGAGAAATGAGTTTCTGGTTTTACAATTGAGAGGGTTGCAATTAACTATTCTTTTGAAACGTTTGCAATTTTGTTTCATTTACAGTTGGAAAGTACTACGTAAAGCATTTTTTTATTAAATACCTCTACAAGAATCATTTTGCGTCGCTTTTTGCATTTGTAAGTATCTCATTGAGTTATACAAGTGCATAAATTTCATGATCATAAAAGCTTTAAAGCGTTATTTCTTTAAATGAAATATTAATTTTTGTTTCCTGATCTAAACTGACTTATACCTGCAATTTTAAATGTGACGTCTAACTTCAACATAAAATAGTCATTCCAAGAATCAAGAACACGTTGTTCTATGCTAACAATTTGAGAAAAAATGTATATAAGAATTTAAATTAAATGGAATAAAACATTTTCTGACAATTGAATCCCTACATAGAATTTCCTACATGCAAATCACAACAACTACGTTGATGCAGGATATGTACACAATGCAAGCATGTTCCACAAGCAATACATCACATATGTGAAAAAGAGTGATTTCAACGTCATTTGAAGCTCACCTGACACAAAATATACGCAAACATGTATTATTATATTCAACCCAGAGCATCCATCATGTGGTGTTTAGGTTCTATCCTCACTTGACCTGACGGGATTAGTGTAGGGATATATTTTAAAACAGGACGTGTTTTTGTCAGATAACAGAGTAATTTGTCTAAATAATATATGATATGTTTGGTCATAAAATATTTTCGAGAGAAAATGTGAAGGATTGTTTATCTAAACTTGAAAAGGCATTGTTGCATTAAAAGTATTCAACTGCAATAAATGTTGACATAAAAATATGTAGAAAATTACAATATACTATGATAGACATCAAAGAATAATATTTTTTAAATAGTTTGTAAAGTTGCAGCCCTTAAATTGTAATCTTGTAAATTTGATGCATCTCTAAAAAAATTAGGACTAAGGTCTAAAAATTTTAAATATTTCCTAGCATTAATGTATCTCTTGCTTAAATTCTATAGGATTGCAAAACAGGAAGACTGTCATTGGCATTTTGCAATTGCTTAATTTGACATTTAAATGCAATACAAAAAGGAACAATCTGTTGTGTAAGGGCAGGTATTCAATTAATAAGCCTGCGGGTGGTTATTTTGTACATAGAAACAGAAGATAATGCTTACAATGTTACATATTTGTATTATGAACATCTGCATTCTATTGATTTTTATCATGAGAGATGCACCGCTTGATAATATCATGAAAGTTCCAAACCTGAATAGTTTAGTTGAAGAAAAATGTTTAACTTTTCACAAGAATATTAAAACTATAAAACAAGCATATGGGAAGGAACTAAACTACACGTCATGTTTTTACAGAGAGGTAAATGCACTGTAAAGACGAAGAATTTTCGAAACTGTAATAAATTTTCACAGAAAATGTACCAAAATATTAGAATTAAGTCATGTTTCATCGTCATGCATTTAAAAATAGAATGAAAACATTTATTAAATAAATAAACAACATCACATTATGACATCAAGATAATACATGCGCGAAAATTAGAAATTCTCGAAAAACGCGTTTTCCTAATTACTAATTTCTTGTATATTTTATTTGAGAGCACACTAGTGTCCTGTGAGTTTACCCGGCACAGCGCACATACCCAATTAATGTGACAGATTCTTTCGCTGTTGTCGACAAACGGGAAATTGCAAAGTAAACACAACCAGTAGCTAAGTAGCCAAGTGATCTTCATTTTTCGCCGCGCTGTCCCCATCACTGGCACACGCAATTTAGTAAGAGGAGTTGTGCGGTAAAAATTTCTCAGCGACCAAAATTAAAATGAGGAAAAGCTCTATCGCTGAATCTTAATTCATTCACGTACACATACGCACACCTCACGTATCCCAAATATACGTCTATCACGATCTAAAATTAATTGACCGCGATTTTTTCCCCGCGTCAACGGCTTATTTTAAGTGCGATATACTCGCTAACATTTATTATATTGAATATACGTGTTGGGCGACGTCGCTTCCCTGAATTGTGCCTTAATGCTCGCATACAGTTCTAGTGTTTAGACGCATATTATTATGATGTCGCCCATTTATACACATTCCCACGAATAACCCAGTGATTTTGACATCATTTCAATGGCAGTGTACTTGAAACTCAGAAGTGATCTATATAATGTGTATGTTACCTACATATCAACGTTGTTCCCTGTTCGAGAGTTCGTGTGTGCCAAAGATGCAAGGGCAAGAACGCTAAAAATAGCCCAAACGTACAATTTTAAAGTTTTTTTTGTGTTTTTTTTTTTTTTTTTGTGGGATTTATAGATGCTATTATTTAAGTTAGTCATATGTTGGGAGCTGATGCAGTCTCAACAAAATAGGTGGGTTGCTGAAGCTTGATTGTTTATGTAGGAATTTACTTGATCGGTGACTAATTGTTGTATTTCAGTTGAATCAGCTTAATTGGGGATAAACAACAACAATAACTATCATAAAGAATGGACACCCTAGGGGTAAAAACAACAATTTATTGGAATGACAATAAACATTAACCTTGTTGACATAGAAGACATTAGTTACCAAAAATCAGACACACATATCACTGGTCGAACGTGGCTAAAAAGCAATTATCTTGAGCCTAAATTACGAAATGAGATTGCAATGTTTCTTGTCTTTGGTATACCAAAATCAATCTAACGTTGGCCACTGTACAACATTTAGCCGCGAGAAAAATATATTTCAATTTATTTCCACCCCAACACATTTCACAACAGTATAGACAAAGCAAATTGATTTTGTCCACTTTGTCCATTTTGCTATATCTTCATTTCTTTACCCATGGTTCTTCTGTACACCGGATGCTTCTTGGCAGGATAGACATTAAACGATATATACAATAAATCACTGAAAAATGTAGTGAACCATGAAGAATATTGAAAAACAGCTTTTGAATTATTTTTTCAATTAAATACTACCAAAATTGTGGTGGGAAAATCCGATTAAAAGTTGAACTTAAAGACAACAGGAACTGACTTAAATTTAAGCCCTAAAATTATGGCATTCTCCTTAAAAGTCCTTATTATAAATTATAATTTTACTCTTTCCAGAAGATGGGGGACAATTTACATTATTATTTGGGACGTCAATTTGCTCCTTCTTGTATGATAAATATTTATGTTGCATTTACGTTGTTTATGTTTTGATGTTAACGTTGTAACGGTAAACGGAATAACAGCATTTAAGCCCAATTTACAGAAATAGGTACTCTCAAGTCCATATATTTTGTATACAAATCCTTGAAGACCAAAGTAATTTCGCACCGTTCTGCCCATATAGCTAAAGATTTACTGCTGATACAGTAGAGTTTGTTTATAGATTCCTTTTAGTCCCTATAGTTACAGCAACACCTACATATTTTGGCGAAGCCCCATAAACTGAGTATGCGAAATATTTCGCCCGTACTCGTGTGTAAATAGTAAAACCTTAAGCAAATACCTTTGCAGTTGCATTCCATAGCATTTGTGCCACGCCATCCGAATATGGGCAAATTTAAGGATCCTTTATTATTGTGCGATGTTATCTGTTACGTGTGTTTAAGTTACAATGGAAAAAAAGGGCAAGGCTACAAACACTTCAATTGTATTGAAATACAAAAGTCTAAGTGCTGCGGGCGTTTACGTTAAATAAATAAATACGATAGAGGTGGTGACTGGATGACAATTGCAATAATCTTTATGATACAGAAACGATGCTGACTTGAGGGTGGTGGTTCATAGCTCAAAAGGAAACACACATCTTAATAAAGAGTGTTATTTGAAGGGTGCATAAAAACCGTTGTAAAATGTTTTGGACTTATGCAATCAACGACTTTTATTGTAACTCCATTTTGATACCGTGAACATCTGCCATGCAATGTGTGACCGGTGTTTAAGGCATAAAAATACACATGTAATAAGGGGGGAAGTATAAACCTTATAAAGACAATTGCGTCCATAAAGCTGCATTGCAAAAGCACAATCACGTGAAAACAAATGAACACATATTGGAGAAATTTGATGCAAACAGAGCCGTTTAAAGTTAATGCTTGTTGTTGAAAACAATAATCTTGTTAGTGAGTATTCTATTGATGTGTGGACAATTGCATATGCCAGACATTAAAAAAGTACAACGTGTGAACTCGTATAAGTCATCGCCCAACGCGATGGCCACTGGTTGTTGATAAGCTCTGTGGTAACTGTGTTTGTGGTACATGGTTATATTTGTACAGCTGCAGTCTGTGTCAAATAACTTGAAGGTCATTAGTTTTCATTTCATTTTGTTTCAGCGTTTTACATTTCTTTTACTTTCTCATAACTGACTTATAATTGGTTCAGTAAGCTTGAAAACTTGTTTGAGTTATTTCTTTTGTTAGATTTTGCAATATTGACTTATAATCACTTAAGCAGGATTCATAAATAAACGTCCTTGAACATTTTAATAAATTGTGTTTTCTACCCTTGTATTATAAAACATTTGGTCAATTTTACATTGCCTTGTATGCACAGATGCCGCATCCCCATCAATCCAACACACTTTTACACATTACGGAATAGTAATACACAAAAAGCTGTGTAAAATAACAAACGAATTCAAACACTAATGGAATTTCTTTTTATATAATTTCATTTTTGGTATTTGTGAATTGCGTGTATATAAAATATCGCATGTTTTATGAAAATAATAACTTAAATGTTATATAAAAAACAAAAATATAAACCTCAATTTTCTTTTGTGTTTTTGTAGTATTTAATTCTATATTATAACGTTTAATCAAGGAAAAGGATTGCGTTTCCTAGAAATATTTTTATTGTATGTTTTATGTTAATTCGATTTTTTTATTGTTTACATTTAAATTCATTTCAAAGCAATCGTTATTAAATTAAAATAATTTTAAAATTTCTTTTCTAATGACAGTGGTGGCAAATATCTGAAAATAAACTATTTTCTATTTTTATGTATGCACGAGAAAAGAGTGATTTATTAAAAACAACTAAACTAAACTTTTTTTAACTTTAATTTTAAGATACAGTATATTTTTGGTTTAAGAGAAATAGCAGCAATATTAGTTTAAAAAAATATTGAAATTATTTCATCGAAGTCGTGACTCGTGAATAATTAAAAAAAATTTGATGAGTGTTTTGTACGTCCCTAATCCTCAAATTTAATTGAAATCATCCAATACATGTTTTTTGTCTTCAATATTTATTTATTGCAACAATTTCAAATTATCTCAGACCATTGAACAAATGGAAAATGTAGCAATTTTTCACTCCCTTTCCAATTTCACTTCACATTGAACCTCGCTTAATTTTTAAACGAATGAAAGAAAATGTCAGAGTCATTTATTAAATCCAATTATCATATTATGCTATCAATATCGATGAATTCAATTCAAATACATATACACGAATAATTTAAATCACTTAAAAGACTCATTATTATTGTTTAACAAATAACAGTGGCAAAAGTATTTTGTGCAATTTTTTTTTAAATATTATAGACGCAGGTGTATTTTCAAATAATGTCGGACAAACTATTACATGGAAACTAATAAAAAAGTCACAAAATTTACCCAAGTAAACGCAGACTAAGTTTTTGTTACATCAAGTACTCCCACCTGGCAAAATTGGCATGACGTAAGCATTCAGCATTCACATTTCACAGGTGGATTCCTGTGGAACGTGCGAATTCGGTCGTTAAGGCACATGTGGTACTTTTCTTGTACAATTTGTCTTCAATGCTTGATTTACATCTTTTTTGTGATAATTTATTGAAGACGTACAAAATGAAATTAAACACACATTGTGAACTCTATACAACAAGATATTAAAGATAATATTGAAAGGAACATTGGTAGAAGTTATAAATCATAACGTTTGAAAATTGGAAGAACAAAACTTACATAAATATTGTAAGGATTCCCAAATTCAATATATTTTCTACAACGCATTTTTGTTTTTAAAAAAATTTAGAGTTCTCTCAAAATATTTTTTTTATGGTTTTATTTATTTATTTATGTATTTTCAAAAAAAAATCTATCATCATTTAAAACAAACACTTAACCAAAACACTCACCCGTTAAAACTGAAACCCTCATTAAAAGTCATATTCCTTTTTTGCAGTTCATGAATTTCAATGAAAATCACTAAACAATTTTTAACGATTTCTTTTCTTTATTTAATTGAACTAAATACAAACTACAAATCATTTTTTACTACTTTGAAAAAACTTCACATTGAAATTAAAACGCACTCACACGTACACCACAACAGTTTTTTGTCACATTTTTTAAATGTTGCATCAAATACAGTTCCTAAGACGATTAATCCTCTGCGAACATCCCAAAGGCAACACTGCTCACACAAAAGCCCGCGACAAAATGAAAATGACTGGAATGAAAAATATGTGTGTTTCGTTGAAAGACAGCTACAAGTTGATAAGCTCACTTGTTTTGTTTTTTTTTTTTTGCACACACTTAACAAACTAAGTACATAAAACTTGAAATAAATTTTCACTTTTTATACATTTCTCACACTTTTCCGTTGGTTTGCTATTTTTCTACAATACTGCCATCGTCAATCAAAGTAAATTCATTGTAAAATTTGTTTTGTTTTCAATCTATCTGTTTAATTGCATTTATGGTGCCGCAACCACCAAAATGCAATTATTTTAAAGCACAATAAAATACAACCCAGTCAGGAATAACAATAAAAGAATTATTCATCAAAAACACTGATGTGGCAGTGAGCGTGAACACGAAAAACAATTCAATAGCGAGCTACCAGACAAAAGCTTTAAAGTTCAAACGGAACGGGAGCGAATTGATCTACCCCCAGCCACAGTGACCGCAATGTAGAGACGACTGAACATGCAGTTGCAATGTTGAGTGCAAGCTGCATATTATACTGTGTACGTGCATTGTGTAAGGTGTGTGCTGATGATTTTGTGTGTGTGTGTTTGTTCGTATTTTATGGGAGTGCGTCCTATAAAATAAAATCGAGGGGATATGCAGTGAAATTTGCAATAAATTAAATGAACCTTCAACGAATAAAATAAGAAATGCATGTGAACGAATTTTTGCCGAGACATTTTTCGTGAATTCACGAGGTGTAATTGAAGGTGGGTGAGGGTTGCGTGAAAGATTACACATTTTACACAAATGCTAATGCACCGTTTTTACATGTAACGGCTATTTAATAAGAAATAGGAAAAATATTGTGGCGCACACAATGAAAAAAATTGCAAATTAAACACACATAAATATTCTAAAATATTGTAAAAGACCTTGCCAACATACTATTAAAGGCGTATGCAACACTTTCTTACATTATCAGCCACAATAATAACAACAAATTGTATTATTATTAGAACTGTGACGCCAATAGCACTGGGAGTTCGCTAACTCGTCCCATATTTTGTTCCGTTTACAAATACGAGGGCACAATATCGTTAAGCGGAAAACGCGAAATGACCACTTGCGAAAATTGTATTCAATGTTTCTCAAACAACAGGCAAGTAACTACTGTGCTAAAAGTAAATTCCAATTGAGTTCTTTGCAAGTATTCACCTCCTGTTATCGCCCTGGGTAAATGGACAGTGTAAACGCCCGGCCCCCTGATCACACAAACCCATACTACAAATTACAAAGTTATATACGCTTTGGACATACAAGTTTCATTTTTCATATAAGACAATGAATGCGGCTCTAAATTTCTTTTTTTTCTATTTTCATTTTGGTATACAAGTTGACATTTCAGTCCAACTTATTATTTTGTGTATTTCTGGAGCGAGTTTCATTAGGACGACACGTCCAAGGACACCGCTGTCATACACTGATGACAGGTGGCCCCAAAAATGAAACGATATTCCGATACTATTTTGACAATTTTTGGCTTCTATGTTGTCGGGTCGAGGGAGAGAGCACCGCAGCTCAAATCAAAAATATAATATATGTAAAGGCAATTACGTCAAAAGACGCGGTAAGCATGAGCATTGAGCACCACGCGCGAATCAAGGCAGTTTAATATACTGACAGTTGTTAACATGAAATAATGATCAATTATGTTGCTATTTATGAAACGATAAATCACAAATAGAGATGTGTGATTGCTTCTTCCTTCAAGTTTTTTTTTCGGTTTATTTGTGTAGGCGTTGATTGCTTTTTATTTATTTTATGTACGTCGGTGAAATTTATACAATTGGGTTGTAATGTTGCGGTCATTAAAAACGTTGAAGCTTTAAGCATACTTTTATGCGAAAAGTTGTTTGTGAGGGTTATTGCTATCATGCGATTTTAATTGAAATGAATGTGTGGGGTTGGTGTAAATAGTTGCAAGCGTCTGGAAAGTTCATTAGTTTATGAAATAAATTGCAAATGATACATAGGGAAATTTTTTCTGCTAAATTTTCAACTAACTTTTTTTTATTTAGTGATGTTGATATTTTCAATTTATAATATTTTCTATAAAGTTTTTATTAATTTTGTTTGAGTTGAACGGGATGTTTCAGATGCTTAGATTGAAATCATATTTCCAGAAATATGTCAATTAAAAAGTTGCATTATAAAGAAAATTTATCTAGTGCTGAATTAAATTTGATTACAATTATTTCATAATTTAATCTAATAGACATTTAAAAACTGTAATTTTTTCCGGTTGTAATAATACTGTTATTCAAAACCAATATATTAAATTAACTTTAAAGAAGTATTTTGTTTTTTTTTAATGAGCTGAATTCGTAATAATTATCTTTACGAAATTTTATGAAAAAAAAACTACGCCAGATGGCAATGTTAAATAAGATTTCTAAATTGTTTTATTACTTAGTAATATTTTTATATTTGATTAGCTGTGAAAAGTTCATGATAAAATTTTACCCTTGGAAGGGATATTTGATCGGCTTCTTCACGAACGCTTTTAAAAAAGGCTATATTTAAGTTGTAATTGTGACAAAAACGTTTACAAAATTTCGTGATTATTAAATTTTCGCTTTGCACGTGGCTAGAGATAAAACATTACTAATTTAAAGCTAAAAAATCGATTTTCGCAATAACTTTTAAAATTACTCAATTTTTTTACAAACCGCGATTTTTTTTGTGGTTTTAGTATTTAAACTAATCCGATTTCGAAAATTAATGTACTCATAGAAATTTGAATATTGTTTATTTAGAAAATTAATCAAAAAGTTAGTTTGAATGCAAAAAAAAATGTGTAAAAGATTAACGATGCTGTTTTTCCTTAATCTATATTTGATACTTGATAACCCGAGATTTTAATTTATTTACAATAATTTAAAATTCAAGCAACAAAAATTTCTCCACGTCTTATATGAAACAACTCGTATTATAAATTAAGATTAATCTAACTACTGCGAAACTTTTGAAAAAAAAAAAATTCCTCAGAACAATTTCTGTATAAATTAACTACTTTTGGTAACAAAATTAGGAAACCCCAAAAACGAAAAATGGAACTCTAATGCAAAATTGCAGCAACGTTCTTCTTAAACATCAAAGTGTACGATTAACTTTTCCAGTTGCCGCCCAAGTATTCGTATCTATATAGATATTTGACAAAGGACTTTTTATAATTAGCAATTACATGCATTTCCCTGCAGACAGGAAGCTCCCATTTCGCATAAAATATTCCTCAGAAGGCATTCACCTGCCATTATGTGACTCTTAAATTATTTACGCACTTATGGAACAAGCGCAGAAAGCGCGTTCCCGCTTTACTGTTCAGTTCAGTGTGGGGACTAGGTCCCCCTCGCAGCCTGAACCACATAGCATAGAACGTGACACGACGTCATGAATGTGTATGGCATAATTAACCGTGTATGTACACTCGGTGCACTTAGCACACACTAACTAGTTATATATGCACATTATCGTTGACATGGCGCGTTGTGACGCGACACTTTATGGCTTCCAAAAGCATCGTTTAGCTTTTGAAAATTTTAGTGGGTGGAGGCAAAAATAGTGGTCGCAAATGCACAACCATATAACAACGTGTATAAATGTAATGTAAAGGTATACGTTTCAAAACGCAAACATGAATGCCAGTGTTCGTGTGGTGTGCACTTTTTGATGGAACAATGCTCGTGTGTGAAAGCTTTGGCGTACTATCTTTTTGCGGCAAACATAAAACGATGTCCCGCACAAAACAACTCTCCCGAGAACAACATTGACGAATGAACATGCCATACTAAAAGCCATAATCAGTCATCATTTATGGTGTATGCGATCTGGCGTATTTTATGCCAAAACGTAACGGTAAATGTACGTAATCAACAAGTGCGAAATTATTTCATTTAGAGCTTTGCAAGGAGGAAAAATGTCTATCTCAATTCTCATTTTGGGCGGTGCAAGAATATGTTGCGGATGAAAAAAGTGTTTGCATCAGTTTCTTTCGGTTATTTTTTATTTTTTGTTGCGGTAAATGTATATACTTTGATGATTGTTGCCATGGTAAGTGAACTTTTGCTAAATGCTGCGGGATGTGTCTCCATTAAGATAGTAGCGTTCAGTGAATAGCTATGCGAGTTATGTAGTGGGGAATGGAAGCAAAACAGAAAATAAAGCTCAATGTTTACGATAACAGCAAGCATCAAATGTCGGTGATGCAAATTGCCCCATACATTTTAAAGAGCTTTTTAGGGGGAAGGACGAACTGTCACACTAATGATTCTCCGAAGCTTTCAACTGAATAAAATATATGCGTTGCGGAATGTCCATCATTAAAAGCCTTGTAAATGTAAAATGTTATGCAGGATGAAACAGCGGCGTCATTTTACGACAACCGGAAAAATCCGCATTTCTTATAATGTTTTATTAAATTATTATGTAAACTTGTGATTCACAGAAGGCGAAAGAAATCTTGTTTTTTTTTTTTTTTTGTATATGGAATATTGTTGATAAATTACACAACTCGGGCGGCTGTGCGAGGAAAGGTTCAATGTCTCATCCGCTGAATTCGTTATCCCACATAAAAGGCGCAACTAACTAAAATAAACAGAAGTTAACACATTGAGTTATGATTTATAATATTTTATTTTCAAAATGAGGCATCATTAAGCGCGAAAAATTTCTTTTTTCAATATCACAAATGTACGATGTGAGATTCATGGGCCCTGGTGCGTGCCTGTATGTACTCGTATATGTGTCTCGATGCCATTGGCGACTCAAAATAGTCTTTGAACGATTTGACGTTGGCGATCAGTTGTTTTTTCTATATTTTATTTTTTTATATTTTCGCACAACACCACGACTTTTTGAATCTTGAGTAATCATAATTCATCTTTGAAATTTAATTTAATTTGCAAATGTAATCATTAGCTTATATATTATTCTTTTTCAACTCATTTAAGCCCATTTTGTTGCGTGCTTCCGTTTTGATTCAGCATATAACATAAGAACCGTTTAATGTTTGAAAGAAAATAAACAGCAAAAGTGATTTTTCTCATTGAATGACCAGCGAAAGTATTTATAGCTCAACCGTGCGGAAAAGTGTCCACGGTATAGTCAAGTTTTTTTAGCAAAATGACACAGAAATAAGTCGCGATTGTCACACCGCAAAATCTCGTCTTTTTGAAGACGCTGCCATCCCAATCACTTTAATAGTAGCAATTTAATGGGGGCTTTATTTTTTATTTTCCCACACAACACGTAATCGTCATCGTACAGATCACATACGAGCGCCGATTTCAGCCAGGAACTTTTTTCTTTTCATTTTCTTTTCAATACACGAAATTTGTTTTCTTTTTTTATTACATTTTTAGTCGATTTTTTTTTATAATTTTTTTTTTTTTTGAACTCTTATTTCAAGTGCAACACAACACACAGACCTCGAACGGTGCGCTATTTATGTATGAGGGAAGCGATAAATACCGATGATGTTTATCGTTTTGTCGGGAATCGAGGATTTGCACTATGCACGTCTGTGCAGCGTCGCGATGTCAGTTGAACTGATGTTGAAATATTTGCAGTGAACAGAACGAGAATATTTGGAGGTGTTTTTGTTTTGGTGGCAGTGAAAATGAAGCTTTTTGAGAGCGACAGTGTTTTCTCTTCATTTTAATATTGCGTTATGTGGGGAAACGTTTTGTGGAGACTGCTCAACGTTTCCCCTTACAGTATATATTTCTTTTCATGGAGGATGAATTGGTTTGAAAACTGTTCGAATTTTTTTTTCAATCAGCTGATTATTGAAATATTTATTATTAAAAAATTTAAGCTCAACATTGTATTTAAATAAATTACTTAATAAAAATTTATTTTAATTAAAAAAGAAAATTATATTAACGGAAGCAAAGTATTGTATTATTTAGAACAAACAGATTTTTTGCATTAATAAATTTATTACTATCCATAATATCGTCCTTCAAGGACTCTCAATTTGAAAAAAAAATTCTTATTCCTTTGAAGCAACAGTTGATAGCAGTTTTATAAACTTAACCTTTTTTATTAAAATGGTTTTATTTTATCTTAATAAAATTAAGTCATCAACTGTACTAGCCTCATTAGTTATTAATTATTATTAACTTTGAAACCGAACAACAGGTAAAAAATTATTTTATTTTAATGAAATTTAATTCTAGCTTATTATTTTGAAAATTTTATTTTGTTGTTTTTTGAGAATTCAGATAGTCATTTCAATATGTATTCATTCCTCCAATTAAAATAAAACCTTTAAGGCTATATTTACCATTTCCCCCCAAAGAAAACCATTTTATGTGAAAACATAACGCTCTTGTAAGTTGTCAAGATATAGCTATGAAATTTCACATACATCCCCATTAAAAGTCAACGTCATATGTCTCCTTATAGTCCGTGCGAACATCAAAAAAATTCCACCCTCTTAAAGTGCCGAGACTAAAAAAGCTTCATAGCTAAAAGAAAACACACATCATATTATTGTAGTCGTACTCATACAATAGACATCACTATAATAAACGTAAAGTGTTTACTTGCGAAAAGTTCTCTTGATTGTTGTATGCTTCGCCTTGGTAACGTAGCCCAAATAAATTAAATACAAAAACAAGAAACACGGCGAATATATGGGAAAAGGCACTCGAGCACGAGGTGAGTTCACCATGAACCGTAGTTCCCGCCGTATATATAAATTTGGGTTTCCCAATGTACACATACACACATAGCCATCCAACCCCTCGCGTTCAGAAAGGGTTCTGTTCTGCACACCGAGGGGTGAGCCTCGTATACTTCCACTGCTGTACATATGCATCAGTCGCATAAGTATATATTGGAACGTTTCTTGCGTCTGAAGTTATATTATGGCCAAAGTGTGTGTGGTGGCATGCTGAAATGTTAAGGTGAAACGTAAAAACGATGTCAGTACCAACGAAAGTGGATATGGATATGAGAAAAAGAAAGCGAAGCCCGTGTCAGACACAAGTTGAAGTGAGGCACACCGGAAGGTGTGCTTTTTGCACAGGAGGGTGGCCGATGACTTAAATGTGTGGAAACAAAAGACTTTATAGCTTTAAGGGAGACTTAAACTTATATATATTGTCTGTTTAATTAGGCGCGCATACGTTTTGTGTGTCAATTTTCAAAGTTTCCTAATTATTTTGTCGTTCTCTGAATTTTTGTCGTCTCCTTTGGATATGTTTGCTGTTACACCGACTGGGTGGGGGGGGGGCAATTTTCAAGGATATTTATGAGTGTAGTCATATAGCCGTGTGTATATTAACGTGTATATTTTATTATAACAATGAATCACTAATGAGCTTTATGACCGTGAGGTTTCGTTTTATTCGGTACTGAATAATAATTCACATTGTGTTAAAGTATTTTATATGCGCAAAATGCTATTCTTGTAAAATGTTATTTGTATTAATGATCATCTTTAAACCAAACCAGAGAGATGTTCGTTTACATGTACACTTTAATTTTTGCTCCCTAATTAAAACACACGTAGATTAAAAGGAATTTCGAAAGCATTTTCTTGCTGTTAGAAAAACACATCCCCATTAAATCTATTCTCTGGAGATTGAAGATGATGTACAAGCTGTGTATGCTACATTGTGATTTTTGTGAGCTGTTTGTGATTTACAAAGTGGTTAAAATTGTTGAACCTTCAAAATATTTTTGTTAAAATAAATTGCATCGCAGGGAGAATGATGTGTGAATTAGTATACCACTGCAGCAAAACTATTATACAATTTAATAAGCTTTTCTGAGATATTTAAGATGTGACTATGGTATAAATTTTTGACCTTGAATTAATTTACAAAAATGTTCTTTTTAAGCAATAATGTAATGTTTAATTTTTGACCTTAAAATCTATTTTATCAAAAGCTACAATAATGTTAAAGAAAATATTCTAAAATATGTAACATTTCGGAGATGTAAATAGTTTGAAATTTAATTAGTTTCAGCCCGTGGGGTCGTATATTAATTTGTTTAAACTTTACAATATAAAATTCAAAGCATTTAATAAACAAGTTTGAACTAAAAGTACATAAAACCTGTTGTTAAAGACGTATACAGCCATATTTAGTTTAAAACCAAAATGCAGCTAAAAAAATTAAATAAAAATATACCGTACTGATTGCTTTCCATCCACATCAAAATCGGCACCTTTGACTTGAACTTTTTATTCCGTTTATGAGAAAGTTTTAACGAACTTTCACCTATCACCGTAACATAATTCTGACTTTATGCAAAATCAAAATATATTGATTACGGAAAGGGTTTTGACTTTAAAATCTAATATTCAGTTTTTACCCTTTCAATGTATAGAATTTAATATATACGATTCCCCGATATCAAAAGGATCAATCACCTTATAACATCATTGACAGTTCAATTTTACAACTCAATTTTAAGGTACACAAAAAACGATCCAGTATTATGGCACAATTTTCCCTTGAAAATGCCTACTTGCGATGATATTATGTACTTTGACATGCAAATGATCACACGTTGCTGACATCATCCCAAAAGCATCCAACAGCGCTCAATTTAATTTCGCCAGACATGCCCTCGTAAAGGAGAAATGTTTACCAAAAGAGGATAAAAACATACAGCCGACACAGAATCAATCACACGGCAGAGTTTCATTTATTGACACTTCCATAAAAATCTATTTCAATGCTTTATACTTTTGCTTTTATTTACACACAGTGTGTGACAAAAAAAATCAACTAAACATAATAAAATTTATATATTCGTGTTCCTATTTCATGTTAAGAATTATTAAAAACAATTCCACCCTCCTCTGCACAATTTGCTTACTCGTATTGTTTGTTTCGAAATCATTGAACTCCTTTATTTGAACGTAATTCATTTTACGTTGTTTCATGTTTTTTGATGTCATTGAAATGAATGTGCATACATGAAGTGTCGACACCTCGTCATTTCCATAAATATTGATGACATTACGTAGTGTAAGGGGAACAAACATTTTGTGTTGACTCCTTCGACAAAAAGGAAGTTCGTATAGTTGTGTTAGGTGAGTATAACATATGAAAAATCTTTATAAAGAGATATTATATGTCTTTGTTCCCATTTGAATGCAAGAAGCAAACGAAATTCTTGTTTAACAAATTACGGTGCTATATAGTTTTGACTTATAACAAAGTGCCGAAAGCATAGGGGGACGACACACACAACCGAGTCGCATTTATGAAAACTGAAAACGCACAAAGTATAATATAAGACAATAATATGTGAAATGCACACTTGCGGCGGAACAGAACTTTGGTTGTGTTTTTATTTCCCTGCGGGTAGCAAGGTGTCATGAGAAAACTACCCCAAGAATGTAATGAATTTAATAAACTTTTTGTTTGAGTTTGATGGTAAATAATAATAAAAATTGCTTCATGTTTGTATTGTGAATTTGTTTCTATAGCGGAAGGCCAAACAAGTCATATTCTATACGGTGTTTGTGGATTTTTTTTTTTTTCGGAAAAAAAGTTGATGATGCAGAAACTCGTTTTGACACCCCCTGATTCCACAAAAGTTGTCTAGAAAAAATGTGCAAAAGTACGTCCGTACGCCGTACGGTGTACGGTGTACGCCGTACTATAGAAAAATGGTTGGAAAAAAACTCCTCCTACTGGACCGATTTGTATGAAATTTTTTTGTAAAGTATTAGACAAAAATATAAGAATTGTGTCTTCGATTTTTCAAGGTCAGATCATTCAAGGTCAAGTTATTGCCAAAAGAATTTTTTTTCGTATAGGGGCTCAAAAATGCGTTCTACGATTTTTTTCATTTCCACAACAATTAATCTTCAAGGTATCTTAAACAAAACTGCATATATCCTATATCCCGCTAGATGCTCCTTCTGGCGAAAAATGGGGTGGACAAGGACAAATCCCACTTTTCTATCTCAGCCACCTTGCACAATATCAAAAAAATTCTTGCAGATTATTGTAGGATAAAATCAGATAAGAAAATTTGCGAAACATTTCAAGGTCAAAATCGAAAAATTCAAGGTCAAATTTTTTATATCTCAGAAACTTATAATATTTTTTTTTTTTTTCACATTACCGTAGGCTTAAATGAGACAAAATAACTTGCTGAATATTTTAAGGTCGAAATCGGAAATTTCAAGGTTCGACGTACGGCGTACGCCGCACGTATCTCAGAAACCCTAAATATTTTTGAAATTTTTTTTGCACATTATGGTAGGAATAAATAAAATAAGATATGTT
Organism: Sylvicola cinctus; assembly: GCA_963854165.1. NCBI lineage: Eukaryota > Metazoa > Arthropoda > Insecta > Diptera > Anisopodidae > Sylvicola > Sylvicola cinctus. The sequence goes on from OY974082.1 coordinate 47,018,627, forward strand.
GCTGAACATTCAAAGGTCAAATTTTAAAAACTCAAGGTCATATTTTTACATTGAAAATGTTTAATTCAAATACTGTGTGTTTTAGGGTACTATGATGTTCTACATTATTGATAATCTCAATAAAAGTACCAATTTTGGACAAAAAGCAAGGTCAAAATTAAGAAATTTTAAGGTCAAATTTTTAATATCTCTGAAAAGCTTTATTAAAATGTAGTTAAGCAACAGTCGTATATAAATTCACACCTCGCTCTCCCTGCGATGTAGTTTTTTAATAATATTTAATACCTAAACTATTCACATATTCGTTCATTGTGGAATTTTTAGAGAATTAAAATATAATTGTCACTTCAGAGCTGAACAACTTGTCGACCCTTTAATAAAAAAAATTTCAAAAAATTTCAGTTCATACAATAATACTAATTTGATGCTGAAAATACAAATAAATTCATATCATTCTCTTCCGCCTAAAATTGTTTCAGACCTCTGCAATTTTCATTAATTGTTAACATTAACAAGTGCACAATAAAATGCTACGCACACGCACTGATCACGTGATCCCTGGCTGACAATTTTATTTAATCCGTGCTTTCTCACCTACACATATAATATGTTCTTTATTAATTGTTTCCCTGAAAATATGAAATAAAAGTAATAGCATTCCTGTAAAAACCGCCAATGTATTTTACAAAATATATAATTACATCTAAATAGTATGCGTGAGGATTTTTTAACAGTTGCGTAATAGATTCATATTCCAGGCTAAATATTGGTGCGGTCCACAAAGCACACACACCCAAACCAAAACAAGAGGAAAGAGACAATTATATGAATTCACGATGATTTATTGATGTGTTGTACCAGGTGGTATCATTTTTTTACTTTTTAACAGCATTTTTACTAAAAATCATTAAAAAAAAATTAATCACCAAAATACCAAAAATAGTTGTAGTTTAATTAGTAAAACATTTTGTATGTGTTCCTAAAAAAAAATTGTTTTTTTTGCCACAGAATTGTCCAAATTCTGAGTAGAAATCACTAGTGAAATCTCCTCAGATTTTGGCAATTTGAGTGTAAAAAATTTTAATTTCTCAAAATATTTAAAATGCGTATATATCTTAAACGGCTTTATTGAAATGCATCAAATTTTGATATAATATGTAAGTCCTAGAATCCAAGAGTTACATGAAGTTTCAAGGTCGAAATCACTCTTACGGTCAAGATATTGCCAAAAAACTGCGGTTTTGCAAAATTTTCCTTTAAGATGATATTTAAATTCGCCAAGTTTTTCAAATATGATCTACGAAATCATTCTCCACATAATTGTGGTACATTGCAATAACACAGTCAATCGGGTTTTTGAATTAAAAAATAAAAACTAAAAAGGATAAAACCGGAAATATCTAATATCTCGTGCGTTTTACACTTTATCAACATATAATGTACTACAGATTTGTAGATTTTAAAAGAATTTATATTTTTGCTGAACATTCCAAGGTCATACAACCTATATTATTATGATTATTGTTGTTTTCTTACAATTCCTTGTGAAATAATACTAATTTCTTGAAAAATCAGTTTAATTTTAAATCTATTAAGGCATTAATATCGTTAAATTTTTCAAGGTCTATATGAAAATATTTTCTATCCAAATAAAATAAATTTTAAATTTAATTTGGAACAAAAAAGCTATTATAAGAATATTAAAAGAATTTTCTCATCAAAATTGGTACATAAAAATGTTGTTGAGCGTCAAAAGAATTTTACATTCGGATTTTTTCCGGTCAAAAGTGAACAAAATATTTATTAAAATCATAAGATGTTGGTTTTGAACATTGCATGCAGGAATCCTTAAAATTTTCATGAGGTTTTCAATTTAAAATGAAAACATTGTAATGCTAATTATTTTCTGTACAAAAACTTTTCATTTTCGAGTGCGGTGTTACACAATTAACGGTAATTTCTCATCCCGCTTTGTCATTTCATCTCTCCCATTTAATATCAGGTGCAATTGCCGTGCTGGATGGAAAGGGAGAAAAGAAATTAATAGTGGTCAGCTATTTTACTAACACTATTACGTGTAACAAAATAATTTTTTTAGGAGAATGCTTGATCACCGATCACGTGATCTCATATCATTTTCTATAGGTATTATTACATTTTTGACCACCACTACATTGATGCGTACAGTGCAGGTGGCCGCAATTAATGTAAAATTATTACGCCTCGTTGACAATTTTATAAAATCTCTGTGCTAGGATAAATGCGAGTGCGTTAGAAAGAGATCAATTTTTTTGCAAATTATTAAAATATATGTTAATATGATAGATAAAATAAGTGCCAAATTTCTTCTGCATTAAAATGTTTCCATCAGTTTCATTTGAACTTTTGTCCGGGCGGTAATAATTAAAATCGGGTGCGAACAGTAAGTCGGGTAGTTTAAAGGCACCTTTTCTAATTTTCTTTTGGATGTCGTTGTGTTATTTAATTTTGTCGTCGTTGCTTATTTTTAATCTCTATTAATTTTCCTTTGGGTACTTTGTAAGTGTGACGAAGAAATGTGGTTATAATGGCATTTATTTATAATGGATTTTAAAAGTGAAAAATTGATGAAAATTCATTCATATGGCCTTTTTTTACGTATTAAAAAGATTGTGATGATTTTGAATACCACAAAGAGTTTTATAACAAGTGCTTTCAAGTGTTAGTTGTTAAGGTATTTTTAAGTTGAAAAAAATCTTTCAAAGGCATAAAGTGATTTGGAAAGTGAAAATTTGATGAAAAATCATCAATATATGGCCTTTTATTATGAAAATAGTGATAATTTTTTGAAATATTATGAAAAATAAATTAATTCATTAGAATAAAGTGTTAATTAAGTGTTCATCTATGTGTTCAATCGAATAAAGGATCGAAATTTTAATGTAAGTAAATTCATATTTTGTTTTAAAATGTATATTTTTTGATATAGTGCCCTTAAAATATAAGATTTATTCATTTTCAATCGCTGTAACAATTTTCATCATTAGAAGAAAAATTTGTTTCATAGAACTATTCGATTTTTGAACGAAATGTACCAAAACGTGGCACTTGTTCGTGCGACGTGGTATTTTAATTGTAGCACAATTTTTTTATGATCCACAATTAATCAAATACACAATTTAATTAAGTTCGCTGAGGTAGAATCAATGTTGTATAACAGTTTTGTTTATCGCAGCTTTTGAGGATATTTGATTCGGGGTATACTTATTTATTGAAATAATTACCGGTCATTTCGGGATTTTTTATTTCCAATTGAATAGTCAATTATCCCGTGGGATTTTTTTAAAGGTCTTTAAATTCGAAATCAATTACATATATATAATATGTATCTGATGTGTAATTAGATTTATTAAAGCGAGTATATAATATATGTAAATAACAAAACTTAATTTTGTGAAGCAGTTATTTTCAAGGACAATGGATTTTGAAATTAAATGTCTAGTTTTTCAGTTTTATTAAAATATGTGCGACAATATTTAAAAAATAATTTTTGGTTTATAGAATCATTCTTCCAAATTCGACTTAAGTTAAGTCACATTAATTAACTAATAACAAAGCATACAAGAAAAATCTTAATTCCAAAATCACTTGAATTTGCTTTTTAATTTCCATAACACTTAATTAATTACTACAAAATAAAACGAGAAATTAAAAACTTACACAAAAAGCGTGCTGCGATTTAATGATGTCATAACAAAAATAAATAAAAACCCTGATCCGATTGCGCATATTAATCATTTTTCATTCACTCCTGACATCACATGCAACACATTAAAAATGTCGTTATAAATTGCATGACATCTTGTAACACGATTGAAACAGGCTAACAAAAGCAAACAACAACAACACACATTGGAGCTAGGGTTGAAAGTGGCAGATATGCGCGCAGATGAGGTCCAGAAAGCAAAAAACAGAAAAAAAACACACAAACACACAAACACACGTACACAAGTCGCTCAACAAAAAAAAAACAAAAAAAAACCTTAAGTCTTATCAATAATATACAAATCATCATATTTGAGGTGTTTTCTTTGTATGGTGTTCTACATTTTTGCTAATCTCAATAAAATTACCAATTTTGGACAAAAATCAAGGTCAAACTCAGAAATTTTAAGGTCAAATCGTCGTATATAAATTCACACCTGCGATGTAGTTTTTTTTTTTACTTCAGATAGAGTTTAATTGAGTTTGAAATCAGGTATCATATTATTTGTGCAAAACTTTACAAACAACTTTTTGCGACTAATCTTCTTAGATTCACACTATGCAATTTATACACGTAATGAATATTGTTTCAAGAATGTGATATGATGGGAAATAACGTGAAACTTTTGGTAATTTGTTAAAGGTGTCCTTAAGTCGATTGAAGTAGTTGAAATTTTATCAAAATTTGGAGAATGTTTCCGAGTGGGGTGTTTAATTAAAAGTAAATTCTGAATGATTTCTTAAATGTTAAAGGGGATGGACAAACAACAAGATTAATTAATTATTTGGTTCATGGGATGAAAGAGTGCTTAATCACTGTGGCTAAATTTTAAATTCACTTAAAATACCATCTGAACGGGATTCCAATAAAGCTCTTGAGATGTTTTTGGAGTTCAGTGACACGAGAAAGTATAAAAGTAATATAGTTTTTTATGAGTTGAGTTAATTTTTTATGGATTAAAATTTTCCCAATAAAGAATTTACAGATAATACATATTGTTAAAAATCTAATGGGGCCTTGTTTGCCTCGAATAGATATTTTTATTCTATTGTAAATTGCATTAAAAAATATTGTTTCTATTCAAATTTTTTGCATTTAAATATCGCGATGTCCAAATACTTTAACAAAAACCTACCCATCAGGGACAGTGAGGTGTGATTTTTCAGCTAAACTAAATTTTAATTAGGGTTTTGTTATACATATATGGAAATATGAACTTGAAGTTTTTGAATTTTTATTTTCAAATATTCAGCAATTTTTTTGATTTTATCGAGGAGTGCCATAATGTAAAAGGGAATTTGATAAAATATTTAATGCCCTGTAGACTTTAATATAACCCCATTGTTATATTGATTTACAATAGCTAAATTTTCATACTTTCGAAATAAATATCAAATAAATGTTTAAATGGAGATTAACCTGAATTGCTTTGTTCTGCTAAGTTAAATAATAAATAATAAAAAATAATAATAAATTTATGTTTATGTGCCAAAAAAAGTGTAAAAGACTATAAAAAATGAATTATTATTTATAACTTATATCACAACATCACAAAATTCACATTTATGTTATCATAAAAACAAATTTTGCACCCGTTGTTTCCAATAATATAATATTTAATACATATTAGGCTGGATGAAAAGTCCCCGGTCTGACCCATAGATGGCGTTACCAGAATTTTTTCCATATGATTTTCATTTAGTACCAACCTTCAAACGATACGTGTAAAAATTTGACAGCAATCGGACAATTAGTTCGTGAGTTATAGCGATTTGAGTGAAGCTACTTTTGTTATTGTTGAAAAGATGGAAAAAAAAGAATTTCGTGTGTTAATAAAGTATTGCTTCTTGAAGGGAAAAAATACAGTTGAAGCGAAAGCATGGCTTGATGAAGAGTTTCCGGGGTCTGCACCGGGAAAATCCACCATCATTGATTGGTATGCTAAGTTTAAACGTGGTGAAATGAGCACTGAAGACGGTGAACGCAGTGGACGCCCAAAAGAGGCTGTTACCGACGAAAACATCAAAAAAATCCATAAAATAATTTTGAATGATCGTAAAATGAAGTTGAGCGAGATAGCAGACATTGTAAAGATATCAAAGGAACGTATACATCATATCATTCGCGAATATTTGGGCATGCGAAAGCTCTGTGCAAAGTGGGTGCCGCGCGAGCTCACAAGCGATCAAAAACAACAACGAGTTGATGATTCGGAGCAGTGTTTGAAGCTGTTTAAGCGCAATAAAGCCGAATTTTTCCGTCGATATGTGACAATGGATGAAACATGGCTCCATCACTATACTCCAGAGTCCAATCGGCAATCATCTGAATGGACAGCAAGCGATGAACCCAAACCGAAGCGTGGAAAAACGCAACAGTCGGCTGGAAAGGTTATGGCGTCTGTTTTTTGGGATGCGCATGGAATAATATTCATCGACTATCTCCAAAAGGGACAGACAATCAACAGCGACTATTACATTGCTCTATTGGAGCGGTTGAAAGCCGAAATCGCAAAGAAACGGCCGCATTTGAAGAAGAAAAAAGTGCTGTTCCACCAAGACAATGCACCGTGTCACAAGTCTGGAAAAACGATGGCTAAAATTTATGAATTGGGCTACGAATTGCTTCCTCATCCACCGTATTCTCCAGATCTGGCCCCCAGCGACTATTTCCTGTTTGCGGACCTTAAAAGAATGCTCGCTGGCAAGAAATTTAAGACCGATGATGAAGTGATTGCTGAAACTGAGGCCTATTTTGAGGATAAACCGAAAGAGTACTACAGAAGTGGCATCGAAAAGTTGGAAAATCGCTATAATCGCTGTATCGCCTTCGAAGGCAACTATGTTGAATAATAAAATTGAATTTTGCAAAAAAATGTTTTTTACCATGGTAGACCGGGGACTTTTCATCCGGCCTGTTAAAGTCACATATGGAACCGCAAAGAAATTTCTATAGCGCCTAACAGAGAGAAGAACTCGACAATGACCAACCATACGATATGAATTATTAAGTCAATTGCTATGTAGTACAACTGTACAAGTCTGTAGCCTGATAAGTTAGGCAACAAAATGACTGGAATTCATAACCTTTGGGTTGCTGAATTAAATACAAACCCCTTGTTTGCAATTACATTTTGATGTGCTGCCACATAAGTCAATAACACGGCCCATGGTTGCACATTGAGCGTGTGTTATTGACGGTTATAATCAATTCAATACAAATGTGCATCCCAGTCAATTTCCCTTCGGTTAGGGAATCTAAGTTTGTAAATGAAATATGTTGCAGTGACACTTGAGATGGTGTACTGCATTGGTGTAGTGCCTTTTTTGGATTGGAAGCGTATCTTATGCAACATATTTTATTTAAATGACAAATTGTGAATTGAATTTGTTTGCTATTTGACACTATAGTTTGGACAATGCACAATGTTGGACACATTTTAAAGTATTTTATTGATTTTAAAGTGTTGAATTTTAAGAATTTATTGTTATTTAGAGATTCTTAGAATGTGACAAATATATCGTTGAATTTAGCAAGTTGATTTCTGATTAAATTTTAAATTCTTTTTTAACTTTTCCATCTTTTCAAAATCAAAACCATTACAAAAGTTTATATTTTATAAAATAGTGCACTGTATGAAATGCAACCATATTGCAATCACAACTGTTTCTTTTCTTCTTATTTTACAAATAAATGCACAAATAAAATTATATGGAAAATATTTATTCAACAAGGTTGTCAAGAAATTCAGTAAGTAACTCAAAACTCCCTAGAGAATTAAGTTATCAAATGTTTGGATTTCAAAAGGCTCACAATGACACTGTGCGATGTTCTACCGTCTACGTCTTTACTTCTTTGGGTCTTTCAACGTTGCTTTTGGTTATATACGTCCCAATAGTATGTTGTCCCTGACACAAAATAAAAAGCTTCACCCCTTTCAAATGAAGTCTGAATAAAGAATTTATTCAGCATGCATTTTTTATTCAATTTCGTATATTCTTTAAGATGATCAGGACTGATGCGAAATTTATCAATTTGTCTCTCTGATGGCAAAATATTGTACATCCAGCTGCTGGGACGAAGCCGCCCTTTAAATAAATAATCATTTTCCATGCGGGACGAGGTAAAAATTTCAGCATGAAACAAACACAAAGACAACAGTCTTACGGCACTGTTTCGCAATGAATAATTCATTTGTTTAGCTTCATCAGACAGAGAACTCACGTTACGTATTTTACGTCTAACAATATGTTTATATATATTATAAATATATACGTTTATGGCTAATTCTTGCAGCAACATAAATTTTGAACGTATTTTTCATGCGGCAAACATTTTATTATTACCCCTTTGAATGTTATTCTTTATGATCTATTGACTTTTACATTTACATCATGTTATTATATTATGCTTGTAGTATTATGATGCACACCAACATAATTATAATTAATGGCAATTTGGGGGTGATTTATTATTCAATTAAATTTTGGTAATAGTATAATATTTCTTAAATTTGTTTTCTTTTATTTGAATGTGGAACAATAATAGAAAAATACCACACACTTAATCCGGATCTAATTGGAGTCTTAAAAGGATATAAGCAAGTACCTGCCTATGTTAAAAAAGGAAACACGTTTCATATCACGTTTCTGATCACGTACTTATTGGACTAAAGACAAGGCAATTTTTATAGAGAACACTCAGAAACAACAATCAAACAATTACGCTTTCTTTGAATCGAATTAATTAATAAAATATTATATTATGGTCGCACCAAATGTTATTGTCATTAATGGAAATGCCCTCACTATGGTTTAATACAATTTTATTTCGCATTGTCCTTTTTATTTTAATTCACCGCAATTTATTGTCCGGATGTTTTAGCCAAGAGTTTCTTCATTAATTTTATTCAATATATTTTTATGAAAGGCGTTTGTTGTTTGTGTATTCTTAATTTTAATAAAAATTGTAAAAATAATTTTAAAACACGTCGTTTTTCAAACAAAAAAATTAATCATCTTTACCAATTATTCATTATTTCATTATAATTATTTGTAATTGATTATCTTAGATATAATTTGACTTATCAATAACATTCATTACGTCTTGCCCGCATAATCAAATAGCTTCCACCGGTAATCTAATATAGGTGCACTTAAATCTCTATCCAAATAATAACAACAACATGTTTTCTCAGAATCCCGGCCCCATAAAGTTCAATCAACATTTATCCACCAATTTCAAATTAATGGTATTTGCTCAACAAATTATTGATTAAATTTCGCAAGAAAAAAAAAGCAGAATATTCACATTAAAAGTCCAAAAAAAGGTCATATAAATCTTTTTCTAACGCTCTTAAGTTTTAATGGAGAACAAATTGGGTCTTCTCGTTTCATTCACCTTTTTGCCAATACGTTTTATGTATTCGTAACTATAAATATGTATTCGAGTATAGTATTGTGCGTGCTCTACATTGGAAAAATATGCTCCACGTCTGCACCGCACATGACTGCGACTTCCATAAAGATGAAAATGACGCTTCAAATTCTTTTGTGATTTTTTTATTGCCTCTTATTCTATTATTATTTAATATTTTTTAGGTCGTATCGATTGCGAATTGAAGCTTCAAGAAGGTTTGTGTATATATAAAAACCCAGTTTAGGATGGTGACATCAGGCATAAGGAGTTCAACATGGAAAAATGTGTTAAATTTTAAATAATAGTGGCGGTAAAAACTAATGCGATGAATAAAATCTGAAAAAAAGTTCAGTTAGTTTTAAAATATATGTATTTTTATTCAACTTTACGTTAAAGGTCTTAATTTTTGAAATTGTAATGTTATCATTGAATTTATACAATTATTTGTGTTTATATTGTTGAATTTATTTAAATGAAATTATTTAAATGAAGGTATTTTGACCTTGGAATAAATCTTTTTTCTTTCATTTAAAATTCCGGGTTCAGTTTTGTTTTAAAATTATGCAATTGTGATGTGCGCCGCAGACTGAAAGTCCTATTAATTTTTACGAGAGAACCTTTCAGCTTCACGTGCAATCCTCTAAATACACCAACGACACGATGTTAAAATCCGACGTGTAAATGACAAGGGCCCTTGCCAATCTCGCACATAGACATTTGCGGATTTACCCTCCCCCATCAAATTCCCACACTCTTTTTAATTTTTATAACGACGCAAAGATTACCATTTCCACACCATTGTGTATAATAATAAAATGCACTGGCAATTGTCGCAATCATCAACGGTAAACTGCGAAATGCTGTAATTCAAAAATAATCCAATTTAAACACACGGCAATATTGCAAATGTTATGAAAATAAAAATACTGAATAATTCATGTAAGTCGACAAATATTATTGTACGCCCATATATATACCGTTTAGAATTTGCATTGACTTTGAAATTGGATTTCCGACGTAACTAGTATGCATATACGATTACATGTGGGGAGGATTGGGAATTTCGACGTTGATGTGGTTGGAGTCATTGATGGTTTCTATTGCACACGTAAAAAAGAAACGCAACCAACGTAACCAAATCAAATGTATCGATTTTTGACTGTAGCACAAAGTCTTTTGATTGTAATCCCTTTCGTTCTTTTTGGGTCATCCAATATTGGCTTTTTGTGTATCCAAGGACGATCATTGGTCAAAAAGTTTGCCGACTCTGACATATTGATGGACATTCATTTGTTTCAATGCATGATGTGCAACATTTTATGTCCAAGAAGTTGGGGCATTATGAGGTGCTTTGAAGTGGTAGAGAGCGAAAAGTTTTGCCACATTCTTAAAATAATATACGCTAACTTTGGCCATTCTATAAACTCCAATAAGTCTTTGATGGCGTGGTGGAGCATTGCTTCGTATATTTTATCACCTATATTGTGGCCTTTACGGTATACCTAATTGTACTTTATGAGCACATTGTGCAATGTAATTTCATCATTTTTACTTAAGTCAAATGAAGTTTCTAGAAATTAATATAAAAATTGTATCTAAACAAAATTAGAAAATTATTACTTTCAAAAAAAAATACATTAAATGATTCAATATCGATCATCGCTTAAAGTAATAGAAAGAAATTTAATTAATTTAAATAATTCGAGCATTAAGTACTTTAATTACTTTTGATAAAAAATTTAAATAAATTAATTTATTATTAAAATTTGTAACGGTTCAAAACGGAATATTTCAAACCGCTATTCAATACGCACATTTTTTTCAAGAGATGGCGCGCACATAACTTTTCCTGCCAGTTCATCTTCTGAAGGTTCTTGGCCATCTTGGATTTTCTCTCTGTCAATTGTCAAATCAACTCAAATTCGGCAAAGTAAAATAAAATTTTTCCTTCAAAGACTTTTTTCACTGTGTCTGTCCGTCAGTGATTTATTTTCAATCTAATAATTACGCAAAGTAATTTATCAATTACTAGTCAAAATGATTGGAACAAAAGTGCTCGCCCCCATCGCCCGGAACGTAGTCCAGAAGCGATCCATTTCCGCTGTTAGTGGCCCACCCACAGTCCATGTCTCCACAGGAGTAAGTGTTTGGTTTTAAATGTTTTGTTAACCTTCCCATAATCCACTTTTTTATCTTTTTTTTAATTTAATGCCAAAAAGGGATAAGCTATGGTCTTTTAAACAGAACCACATTTATGGATTCCCCAATTTCTTGAAAATGTTATCTTTTAAAATAATGTATGAAGAAATTACGTAACGCACATAACCTCAATGCTCTTAAGTCACAGTTCACAATATTTTGAATTCCATGGATCAAAAATATTAATATAAATTTTTTCTTAATTTATAGGAGAAACTTGTCCTTGGGAGTATTATGATTTCATCGATGCTTGCTTTCCCAGCCTACGTCCTTGTCAACATCAAGAACTGGCGCGCACCCAAGTAAATCATCATTTCCAGCTTTCGACTAAGGCTATAGTAATTATGAGGGAGTCTTTGTTCTGTAGTTCAAAATCTTAATACGGGACGGTGTTGATTCAATAAATACATTGTAATTTATGCGCCTTCTTTGGGTTTTTATATATGAATATCAATTTTGATTTTATGTTAAGCTTGAGAAGTTTGTGTTTGGTAAAATCATTGGAATAATTAAATGTCATATTGGTGTTAGGCATGTTAGGTAATCAATAATCAAACATGTGCACTGCGTGATAGTGATTTACGATAAGAAATTGATTTTTGTAGAAACATAAAAATTGATTTAGAGTTTGGCTATTGGCCCGAAATCCAGGATGAAACACATGGAGGCGTCCTACAAAATCATGAGCTCGTAAGTCATTATTTTAAAACAAATAAGTACAGCTTCGTAAAAGAACCAGACTATATTCATGCCAATAAAGCACAGTAATGAAAATCTGCAAAAGGTCCAGGGATGGATTCTTAGAATATTTGCTTAAGAGAATACATACAATTCATTGGGTAAGTGACTGCATAAGTCTATAAAACAAATTACTAGAAGACTAAGCAAATCATAAAAGGTCAACCTTCCAAAACTGAAATAATCGCGGGACAAAAGTTTTAAATTCTTCATTTTTGTATGCTTTTTCGAAAAGAGTCCCAGTTTGAAGAAAATACTTTGTAAGTAAATTAGAATGATGTAATGAAATATGAAAGGTACACCTGTACCTAAAACCCTTTTTCTCCTCAATTTGTGCGAGTAATTTTGAAATCCATTAACAGCATGTATCTTTGTTGCATCCGAAACCTTGATTGAATCACAGGATTTGTTTTAAAACCCATAAAATCCCTAAGATAATCCATTACGGTTCCTTTGAACAAAAAAAGCATTGTGATTCCTTTTGAAATAATGTGGTACACAATATTTCCATTGGAACAAAATATCGATTATATTTCTACCGCGCTGCTTTTTAATACGTACACAATATTTTAATTCCAAAAAGGAACATGTAACAATGAGTGTAGTTAGTGAAGATCGACGTTTTTCTAAAGAACTGATGAAAGCGAAGGACAAAGAACAATTCAATTTCTGTTTCAAGTAATGTAGCTAATAAATGAATGAATTTCTTATTAAGCTTAATAAAGCTTTCCACGAATCAACATTTCTTTCAGATTCGAAAAGTATAAAGTTGAAACCTAATTGGTAAGTGTTTTTGAAATCTGAAATCTCAATTTATTTTATTAATTGGGTGGGTACTGGGTATTGAATTGTTTATAATTTATTTAAGACGAACGGTTGTTCGTAGAAAGACGATAAAACTTTGTTAGCAGTTAAATGGAAAATACGTTCGGTGAGACAGTAATGTTTTCAAAACCCTTAACTTCTCCGGCTAGTACAAAAAGCTGCTGCGCTTTCAAGTTTCACCAAACGTATATAATTTAATGGATTTCATCTATTGTAAACTCGTTTACTTGGACTCCCCCAAACACAAGATTAAGATAAATTAAATTATTCTCTTCACAGACTTCTTCATAGACACGCGCACAAAGGAATTAATAACTAAGTGAAGCATGAAATGTAAATAGTTCATTAGACCGAACAAACTTTGTATGAAAATGTCTGTGATTCGACTCATGGACAAAATCATGTAACTGTAAAAACGTATTAGGATAAAGCGTTTCAATAGCAAATTTTCTGTTCTATACGTCATGTTATGTTATAAGATTTAATATCAGCGTAAAGTCTTCTTGAAAGGAGCATTTTCTTCATACTTTCTATAACAGTACAAAAGATTTTTTTAAACTTAAAATCATCCTTATATTGCTGCAATAATCCCTTATTAATAATTAAATCTATATTATCCTCATATTCACTGTTTTAAAAATTATGCAAACATAAAGTTTTATAATGTTCATTGATTTATTTGTTCGACTCACTTAAAGATAAGAAGTCACCCACGTTAGTACTTCGGGATATTAAGGACGGATGCTTAACGCCATACCGAATATTGATTATATTTTGACGGTATTTTGCATCTCTTTAAGAGCAGCACAACAAATGGGCACTTGTGTGAACTTAAAAGCAGTCGGTTGAGTTTAATTAGTACCATGACCTTGACAAAAGTTGTTTCATTAAATTTAATGATCACTTCAAAGTTTTGAACCTGACAGCGGTTGTTCATGTTGACATGTTTTATTCGATTGTGATACTAAATAAAATTGTAATGAAGTAAATCAGAATTGATAATTAATTCTGTTTTAATAGCTTGATAATGTTCTTTTAAACATTCACAGCAATGTCCTGAATGCGCAATTACAGTAAAGAACCACCAAAGTATGCCACCATCATTCTCACTGCTAATTTTGTAATTTAATTATCTACGATTTAATTAAGACTGTTCACAACATTTAATTTACAGTTAAAGAATTTGGCACGCATACCATTTGGAAGGAGTTTGTTATCGCCGCTTTCCTGCAAAGTTTAATTTATGCAAGTACTTCTCGCAGACGAATAAAAAAGGATGGAATTTAATAATTTCCTTTGAAAACAAGATCCTCATTGAATTATTAAGGAACTCCTATGTTTTGTCGCAACTCTATTTTCAATGCTTCCAATAAATGCATAAAACAACGTGAAGACAGTGTTAGTCATTCTTCTGTGAAGTCGATCTCAAGATCACAATTTGATTGGTGTTGCAAAGGGATAAGAAGGTGAGATAACACTACTCATGCAATATAGCTAGTCAGTCAAGTGGAACATCTGAAAATATGTGAAATCTTTTAGGTATTATGCCTAAGTGTTTGAGTATTTGCTTTCTAGTTCTAATTCAATTGACAATTGGGACACTCCAGTTACAATTCAATGGGGATCCGATCCGTCTATTCAAATAAGTGATGGATTTCTTTACATATATCAGATTTTTTTTTGTGTATACAATAACCAATTTAAATTTTGTCAAGTTTACTTCAAAATATTTATGTATTTATTTATTAGCTTTTGTAAAGAGCTTTTTAGGGTGTAACAAAATTCTCAAGAGATTTGTATTATGGAAAAGATATGTTGCAGTAATGTGAAATACAAAATTGGGCATGAGTTGAGCGTCCGCACGCACTCGATATTATAATTTATGGCAGTTAAATTATAACTCCTTAACTAAAATGGACTTATTTTACGCATATTTATCAATTTTGCGGATGTTAATCTATTTTGACAATCAATTTTTCGCACCACTTTGCAAACATGTTGAAAAAAAAGTAATTATGAGAAATCACAGGATCTGAATAATACAGGTGAATTTTATTTTAATATTTTTTATTCTTCAAAATCGATCAAAATAATTTTTCAATAAACTATTAAAACAAATGTAACCCTTATTATTTATTGTATCCCTCAAAATAATTTATAATTTTTATAAAGTGTGTTATAAAAAGCAATTACAAAATCCCTTTGAAATGTATTAGTTAACTGATTTTCTTTAAGGACATTACTGAAATTACTGTAGGGTTTACAAATAGTTACTAACTATCCTAACAGGCCTTAGTAGTGACCAGTATAATCCAATTAAATTAAAAACATTTCATAAAATGCGTATCATAATTTAATTGTATCTAAAATAATTTCCCTTAATTTTAGTTAACCCATAATTGACTTTTGCAGTTTGTATTTCATTAATTTGGAAAGCGTTTTCAACATTACTGGGAATTCCTTCTACACCAGCTAAATAATATTTTAATCATTTGCAGTTCCACGAAAAAGTTTTGCAATCGCTTTCACCGTCATGACACTTTAAACATTGATACAGCTTTTCCACATTGTTTACCAATCAAATTCATTTAAATTAGTTTCTCTTGTTGAACGAATACATGGTCAACAGATTTTTTATTTCACAAACCGTTGCGCACATTTTTTTATGCTGGGAACAGACGTAACTACATACGAGCAAAATCTACAGCACACCTACAAAGGTTCACACCCCTGGAATTTGCAATGAACGCTTTTAAGCTCTACAACATGTTGAACGTGATGATATTTCACAGCGAAAAAATTCCCCAGGATTAAATTTTATCTTTGGCGATAAAATGAAAATGTGTCTTATATATCTCATTCTCGTAAAGGTACATGAACACTGAACATATGTTTTATGTATACGTGTTTCATACACTTAGCTGCATAGATATGTACATTTGAAGCATATGCGGGCACATTATTCCCGTCTCCCCCACGAAGACATTTAGATTTTACATATTAAGTACGTTTCTTCTACGCTAACGCATATTATATATTTTTCCTTCAAGAAGATGAACCTTTTTTCCTTCAAGACAATTTTATGAGTATTTGTTTGTGTATCAGAAGCTGTAACCATGGAATCCTATGTTTATTTGATTATAACATTAAAGCTTGTTATTAGTATTCAACAGGACGATGCCGTTTTATCACTCTGTTAAACGGCAAAAAAACCATCATTGTGTATTTATCTATATACACGGAGCATGTGATATAATGTGATAAGACATTGTATTAATGGCCTTAATATGTGAAAACAAATTGTTGTTGAATTTCGTTCTGTGCATATAAAAAATTGAAGTAAAACTTGAAAATGAAATAAATTGAGATATGTTTTTCATTAAAAAAGTAAAATGCGCGATATATTATTCGCTTTATTTAATTTGTAGAATTCAAAAGTCTTGAAATGTGGTGTTTAAAATACGTCCTACACGCTTGGAGATATACCATAAATGTTTTAAATGTTAAACAATGATTCATGACTTTGTGTTGTATAATATATTGTAAAATTAAAAATTGGCATCGAATTAACAAGAATGATATGAATTTTAAGCTTATATTTAGCATTATTCATCATGCAGTTTGAACGAAATTCAATTAAATCCACTCTGTTTTTAGCTTATAACACAACAATTCTTATTTAATTTTTCTATTGGTTTCTCTTTGTTATTTTTTACTAGCAACAAAATTTGTTTCAAATGGGCTCGACAAAAATATGAAAAGGACATAATGGAAAAAGTTTACAGGATGATATAAAAATTAATAGGATACATTTTCATAAATAACTTCTGTTTCAATGATTAAAATTGTGAAAAAAATAAAGTTTTGGAGGATGTTCAAAAATTAACTTTTAACAAAAGTTCTTAAAATAAAATTTATTTAAACGATTTCTTATAGAATTATACTCACCTGTCCATATTATGGTAAGGCTTTGTTATAGGTACGAATCATACAGAGTGGAACTAATTGAATTTCGTTCACTGTATATTGAAAATACGATGTGTTCAAAAATAAACAACAAAATTAAATAAACAATTTAAAAATGACCTGGAAAAGTATATACTTCATTATTTGTTTCTAAAATTAATCGTTTTCTAATCTAATTTTTTTTCTATAGCTCCTGTTTTTTATATTTTATTTTAAATCGATCCCTCTCATTAAAAGATGAGCTCAAGCGACAGTGAAAAATTTATGTAATTCCCATTAAATTTCTGTTAATTTTGTAAAGTCTGCTTGCTCAAACATGTTGTAAATTTTTAAATTTTTAAGATCGTGCTTTAAAATATAAGAAAAATATTAATTTATACATACTCAAAAAATTATATGAGCTTTAAAACTTTTGCAATTTTACAGCTTTTTCAATACATCAACATTTCCATGAAATGAAAAAAAATACAAAACTCAAGATACACAATCAAAAGCAATGAAATAATTAAAACCTTTCAATAAAAGTTCAATCATAACGACTGATGCACACTCGAAAGGATAAGTGCAAGTTCAATCATCCGTGCATCATACGACTACAATATATAATGAGTATTGTACTCAATCTCTTTACTCCATTATATATTTTGAGAAATTAAAAGCCCCAATTCATTTTACGTTCGTTTTAATAAAATTCAAGTTCTGCATGAATCATTTCAAGTGGATAATCTGTTTAAATGTCCATTGCTTACAACAGAAAGCAATAAAATTAAAGCAAAGGGCTTAAAGCGTAAATCCTTAATGGTACAATATAATAAAGTAAAAACAAGGTGGAATATAGAAATCGGATTGGCATTTAAAAAATCGCATAAATTTCTCGTATGAAGTGTGGAGTTGATTGATTTCGTTTCAATAGATTTGTGTTTCAATTGAAAACAATCCTTATATAGATATTGCCTTGATGTGCAAATCTGTGCCAGGCAGCCTGTCCGGATTACCATTCACATTTGCCTGTCACTGTCAGAATCTATCAATGAATTGCAGTGCGACTGAGTTTTATTTTGTAACTCAATGAGGTGCATTGTGACATATGCACTGAACGATGAACTTATCACTCTAGTATGAGAATTGCATTTTTCATATAGCGTAGTAAAAAGCAGGTACTTTTTTGTGGCTTTTTGTTAAGGACTTTTCAGTCATTTATTAGTTGGAAGTGTAATAAAACTTGTACTGAACTTTTTCTGTTTTTTATAAATTGTTGATTTTGTTCATTCATTTTGGTTAGAACTTTGTTAAATTTTTTTGCTTTTATTGAAGTAAATTGTAACTCAAGAGTATTATAACTGAATTTTGCAGAAAAATAAACAATTACCCAAAACTTATTATGCTGAAAATGTTGTTTAAATTTTTTTTTCATAATATTTTCATAAAACAATCGCTTTTGCGTCCGCTTTAATGACGCAAAAGTGAAAAAACATGCATACACTGAATATGTCACAAAACATCCAACGCTTGTTTTTCCACACGCAAATATCCTTCGTTGTATTTCCACTGCCACATTTTGCATTATGTGCAACTCTAATTTGTATTTTGTGTATAGTTATACGGGCTACATATTTTATGCTGTGGGCTTTTTCAAAATTTCCATGACTTGAGCACGTTTTAGTTTTCTTGCGCAGCACAGAAACCATGAAAAATGTCGGTAAACCAGAACAAGATAAAAAAGAAACATGCACTTTTTTGTTATTCACCTTCAGTTTTGTAGTCTTAAAATTCTAGTACAAAACGTTGCGGTTTCTATATTCAAATGTACGAGTAGACATTGCTAAATAAGTATAGTTTGGGGGAAAAAATCCTTTCAAGTTCGCAATCGTAGATGAGGTCACATCTTACATACGCCTATAATGATTAACATGGGGGCTACGGTTGCATTTTTATTATACAAGATCAGAATGTGTGATGGAATGGATCACATATGCGAGTTTAATATTATGTATGCGAAACACATTTGCGTCATACAATATATTTGTGCGTTGGCATACAATATAGATACCTACGATGTGACACGCAGTTTTTGTTTACCTTGCGGGTCACTGAATAATTGGATCGGAAAGTCTGCAAACAATACAAATAGACGTGCGGTTGCCAAAAGTCAACCTTGCATTGTAATAGGCAATATGGCTAAACAAATTTGGCACACACTGTTTTACACAGTAGTCACATAAACGATTCGGTTGTTAGGAGTGGATAAATTGAAACACAGTATTTTACCTTTAAAATAAGTAAATATTTAACTTCAGTTCAATAGAATTATATATTGAAGAGAGATTGTAATTTCTATAATTAAAAAAAAAGGATATAAATGTGTGTCTTTGAGTTTTGACACCTAAAAAAAAATTTTTTTTAAATTCTTTTTTATATGCTTGGGTGACTGGGAATGATTTTAATTTTAAATCAAATGCTTTATATAAAATTAGAAGAATCTTTTACTTTTAGGCAATTTAAATACTCGTAATTAATAAGATTAGTCCATGTAAATTAAGGTTTAAAGGTTTCATATTCTTAAAGCTAATTAATAAACTCTTTCCACGATAAATTACTTTTCCTACCTGTTTCATGTCAATTTATTTTACAAATTTTTTGTAAATTCTTCTTTGAATAATTATTTTACTCGCAATCATATTATTTTATACTTCCATTCACAAAGGACTTCGCCACATCAAAAATATCAATTTATGTACTCTTGAAACCCATGATGTCTGAAGATGTTGTAGACAACAATCATTTTAAATCATTTATTTAAATATAGATACGCATGAAAATTGTGACGCAAACAGTAGAAGCATCATCGTCAGCACCAACCAGCCAACAATGACGTCAAAAAATCCTAAGTTACCTTTGTTACATTTATGAGATACAAAAATAAGCGTTGAAAAAGGTTTTGTATAATAATTTTAGAATATCATTTCATTTGAATGAATGGAATATGAATTTAAGGATGTGCCGCTATACAATTTCATTTACTGAATCCCTTAAATGTTCCTAATTCCCTTATGTTATTGAATTCACAATTTCCATTCAACCGATTGAAATAACACGCGACTTTAAATAAATATTACCTTTAAATGAAACAAACTTACTGAATAACCCCTCCATTGAATTTCTCCTTTCTTCAAATTTTCCCTTCGACGAAATCGCATTTGCTTTTGTAAGCAGAATGTTTTACACGTGGCATCATGATCTTCAGTAGATACGGAGATATTTTTGTGTGTTTACTTCAAAAATGAAGGAGTATATAATAAAAATAAAAAAACAATGCATATTTTTAAAAGACAATGGATATAAGAAAGTTTAGCATTACAAACTGCAGAGATAACGAATTGTTATTCTGTTTCTCAACACTCTACCACAAATCCATCCAATTATACGAGTATTTACCATGACTTGCACCCCAAATATATATTTCCGGTTGAATTTAAACTTCAAGGAGGCAATAAAGTAGCACACACTTCCTCTAATAAGATTAAATTAGTTTAAGCAATAAAAACAATCCACTTTAGGTTCTCTCTCACAATATTCATCCACATAATACATGAACCGATTTCAATTTGTCGATGCACATAAGAACTAATTACCATGGATTATGGTAAATGGCGTGAAATGAAGTGCTTGGTCATTATGCTGATAAAATGATTATTAATTGCGGATGTGGCCTGCTGTGCTACTAAATAACGGAAATGGGAACAAGGACATAAATTACAGTGCAGAAAATGTTTTACGATTGGCACATATGAGTAAATTTTTAGTAATTATGGTTATATCAAATCCTAAGTTTAGTTTTATGATCAGTCGGCGTTAATCGTATCCCATCAGTCTATCAATTGATTTCGAACCTCGAATTTCGTTGCTCAGCAATTTAAGACCAATACATTACACAGTTTTATTAGGCACCCGCATGGCAGATAAAGCCGCATTAACATATATAGAGAAACTTTTAGAAGTTATTGCCTGTAATCAATTGTGTCCCTTAATTTGCTTTCAGAAAGTTTCGTGTCGCTCGTTAGATTATTTCCATGATTAATCATGATTCCATTTAGTAGAACGCAGACCACAAATTGAAAATAATTATACAAATCATGACTATAATATGTAGGTGAATGTGGAAAGGCACATAAAACAAACTCACAAAATCTCTCACACTCGATATTTTATTGTGTTGAGCTTTTTTGACCGAATAGAAAAAAAATGGTTTCACATGTGGCTTCTGTACTCCCCGTTTCAGGGCGCTGTCAAGTTCATTATAATATGCGTTGCCTGGAAACAAGGAACAGCATAAACACAACGCGTTTTAATGCGTGCGTGCAGAGAGTATGCCAAAATGCGTTCAAGCATTTGATTCCATCCTAAATTTAGCTGGAGGCTTTATCATATCATAACATGCCTGTAACAGACATACGCGTTACATGTATTTGCAATCAATTAAAGGAATGTGTTTGGATTTTATATGAAAGCAAACATAAAATATATAATGTACATGAAAAGTTACTTCGTCTTTCATTATGTAAGTGCTTATAAGAGACATTTATTTGAGATAAAGGAAAAATATGTTTTTGTCTTTGTGTTTGATATCAAAGCTTTGCTTAATTTGTCGTTGTACATTTTACCCCACAAACGAAAACAATTCAAGCCTTTCACTTATTTCTGATTGGTTCAAAATTTCAATTAATTTTTACTGAAATGTCCTTACGAGTGTAAAATAACAAACCAACCCCAAATATAAAAACTACACTGAGAGAAATCGATCCCACCTTTATCAATATATTTAAATATCATTATACAGTAGAAATATTAAGGGTGAAGATTAATTGAAAACATATAAAATGATATTGAATCGTTACACTTATCGTACTATTGCTCCACTTAAAACTGGAAATAAAAGTCCCAGGTTCAAAGTCCGGCCACGGGGGTTTAATAAAATTTGTAGTTTTGTACACAATAAAAAAAATCGATTTAAAAACAAACGAAATAAGAAAAATTTATTCAAGAAAATAAAAATAAATACTTCCCATCCTAAAAATAATAATTTGTATTTATTATTTTATTTGACCGAAAATCGCTACTTATTCACAATGAATAATTCACAAGTGGATTTTACATGGTTAACCCTTTCTCTCAGTGTATACACCCCAAACCATAATGGATTTTTTGTGTAAAGTAATATTGTGCACAATTTATTGTTAATCCCATCAGTGCTCTGTCTACACAAAAACAACTACACAACTTTGCTGTAAAGGCACATTCCCAAACAAAATTTCTAAATTAAAATCAAAAAGCATTATGCTATCTGATTTCACCCCGAAAAAACTTTTAATTGGTCGTAACACAATGAATTCATGAAATATTCATGAAATTGGAGAACTTTTAATCAAATCAAACACCAAGCAATTATGCCTATTAAATACCAGTTACTCTCCCATGTATTGATTTATCAGACTGGCACTATAAGCCATACTATGAAATATGAATGTTACAAAACAGCACAAAATATAAGTTGGTGTCTGTGCATTTATTCATGATAAATTCCATCCCGCTCAAAGCAGGTTAAACCGAATTCCTAATTTAAACAACCCTTGAATTCAAATCTGAATATTGAATCCAATTACATTAGGAAACGCGTGTACATATTTTATATATTTTTCCGCATTGCCAACAGAATCGTTTATTTATTCACACACTTTCTCAGCGCGTAAATTGACATTTAAATTTGTCTTTGACATACTAACTTTTTGCAAGGAAATTGTGTGCAAACATTTAAAGGTGTACGTTTATTTTTAATACGATTCATACAAGTACGTACATTTAATTATAATCAACTTTCGAAACAAACTTTGTTGTATGACAAAATTGTGTGAACTTTAGATATGGGCAAAAAAAAGTTTGCGTAACATTTTCACCCTTGTTCCCGGCGCAACATATCACAAGGCACATGGTAAACATCTGAAAGGTGCAAACCCAATATATTCCTCGTGTGTTTGTGTATCAAAAGAATATGCGAATTCTGTTCCCATATTACATTGCCACACTATATGCCTAGAGTAAAGGTCGACCATCACATGTATACACGGTTTTATGTACATTTATATTCGTTCAGCCCTGTCAGAAGGCATTACCTTTCAAATTTATTATAATGTGGACTAAACTCTAAAGACATGTTTAAGGCAATTCTTTTGAAAAGTGTATATACAAAATATCTTATCCATGCAATCCCCATACCAAGCGAATAATTCGCATAATGAATGAAATTCATTTATGTCTGTGGGGTCGTAAGGAAAATGTCGAAAAAGCAACAAATACGTTGATAGCTTTTGTCATTCAACTTGATAAAAGGCAGAAGAAAACGTACATATTCCGTTATAATAAATTTAATTATGTCATGAGGGGAAATATTTGCAATACCGAAGACGTCTAATCTCATATACCTACGTCCTACACTTTAATTAATAAAGTGTATGATATGCGATGTAGGGAGTTGTTTGGGTTGTGCTGGAATATATGGGGATGAGATCAAATTCTAATGTACGAGTATTGCAGGCTGCAGCTGATGGCATTTTAATCTGAAGTTTGGATATCAGTTGTAGGTTTTTGTTTTTGGGGGAATCTTCGTACTATTAATTTTCTTGACCACGATTTTCTGTTCTACTATTAAGGAAAAAGCTTTTAAATTAAATATAAAATAATTGGGAGCAACTATTTTCACCTGATCTAACAAATCCACTCTCACACATGTTTAATAAATGCTGTTATTTTAATTAATTTTTGTGTTCTATTAAAATTTGCATGAACTAATTAATATTTTGGGTCGAACTTATAGATTTTTCTTGTAACTTTTGCATTAATTTAATCATTGACTCATTTTAATAAACGATAACCCTAAAATCATTTTTAAGTTATACACGGCATATATAGATTTTTGCATTCCGAACTTGTTCGGAAAAAAGTGCACAAAGTAGCCATCGTCATATCTCAGAAACTACTTGACTCTTTTTAATGAAATTTTTAGTCGATTTAATATATTTTAACAGCGTTTATCCTTAAAGGTATTGTAAACATAACTGCATTTAAGTTATATTCCCAAATGTGATCCTTCAGGCAAAAAAGAGGTTGAAACAGATTAACCCAACTTTTTCTATTTCAGTAACCCATACAGTTTACACAATATGAAAAAATTCAAGGTCATATTTTCGTAATGAATATTATTTAAAAATTCTTTGTTCTAGAATCTACGGCCTAGGAGGGTACTATAATATTTTACATCTAGTCTGCTTATCTGAATAAAACAAGAAATTTTGGACAAAAATTCAAGGTCAAAATTAAAAAATTTCAAAGTCACATTTTCTATATTCTAGAAAAGTTTTGTTAAATTGTTCTTTAGCATATAAATTCACACCTCGCTCTCCCTGCGATGTAGCTATTTTTTTTTGCAAACTCACTACACAGAAAAATGCGAATTCAATTGAACACAATCAGCTAATGGCGCAAAAGACCCTCCGGCCTCGCGCAAGGTATGTGAAATGTCAGTTGGACGCTTGGGAAATATCAACAAATGGATTGCGGTTCCCATCAATTTAAGTGAATTTATTAAAAATGCACCAATGGAAGGGATTGTTGTTATATTAAATGTACACGATGTTAACTGTGTTGGCGAATATTATGAATATGAAATTTTGAATAAATATATAGTTGAACGTGTATTCCGTTTAATTAATTTTTATTTATATAAATTTTTTTTTGAAAATTCAAGGGATTTGTTTTAACTCAATATACGTTCAGCGAAATTAATTAATTTGTTGACTATTTTATGTTAAACAATAGTCAAAGCAATACAATTAGTTTTGCTCATTGGTATATTCACATTAAAAAATGATAAAATGGCTGAAATTGGCACGACCATATTATTAAATTTAACCCCATTCCTATATATATATGAGAAGACCATAACATACGAGTATGTCATTAAATTTGCTCCAACGCAACTACAGCAGTTCATTGCTGTTTTATTATTCTGTTTTAAATACAAAATTGAAAATCAATTAATAATATATTTTAAACACAAACTCTGCAACAGAAAAACTTGTTGATAATCCCCATTCAATAAGTACATTGATTACCACACTGATATTGGGTGAAAGTACAGCAGCCAGGTTGACCCAAACAGACACGCATTGCAATTTCATTATTTATCATTTTCAATTCATTTTTCATGACCTGAATTGAATCCCTTTTACATTATTTTTAATGCAAAAAATGAGCAATTAATAATACAAAAGTACATATACAATAATTCTTTAATTTAATTAATTTAATAAATCATTTAACAATGTTTGCTGCATTTTTAATTGATTTCAAATTTTTTTTACAAAAGCATTAAATGCACGCGAAATAATTCACATTAAAAAAAATCTTAAATTTTTATTTTAATCGAAGGATATTCACACATTTTACAATATAAGCCGCATTATAATTGCGATATATATAATAAATGTAATATATTTATTGTTGCCATTTTGCCACATTTTAAAATAATTCACTCTCTTTTTACTTTTGTACATTGAGTGTTGACGTGTGTTGGTTTTAATCAGATGTATTTCCTTTTTTCTTCCTGTCGCCAACGCACGTTTTCACTGATTAATTGAAAACATTTGTAAATAAACATGACGTATAAGTATACATAATATACTCATCAATTGGTAGCAGCAATTGTTTGCACAACCAAAATAAAAATGTAAACGAAAAATCAATCTAAACATTTTTGTAAACATTCCAATTAAAATATACGCGTACAATCGACGACATTGTAACAAAATAATTTGAAAAGAAATTGAAATGAATGAATCCATGGGCTTAATCAGTAAAATTAAAATGATGAATTCAGTTTCATTTTGGAATAATTCTTCTTCTTATTGTCAGAAGGAAAGACTTGTAAGATGATCAATGCTCATGAAACGTAAGTTTTTTGGCAACTCTTTGAAGGTCATAATATTGTCGCATAATAAATCCATTAGATTCCAGAAGAAGTCACTTTAAATTCATTTTTGTCATATTAAATAAATATAAAAATTACATCCAAATAACAAAGCTCTTCTTTGGTTAAAGAAGGTTATAGAAAAACCCTAAAAATTTTACCAAAATTGGTTGAGATTAGAAATAATTTAGAACCTCATAGTTCCCTAGAACAAATAGTTTTTGAATTATTTTCATTAAGAAAATGTGGCCTTGGGTTTTTAAATTTTCAACTTGAAATGTTTTTATCTTCTTAAATATTATAATAATGTGGAAAAAAATCTTAAGTATTTAAGGTTTCTGAGAAAATGGAAACCTTGAATTTCTCATTTTTGACCTTGAAACGTTCATTAAAACCTTTTATCTTAGAAGCTGCAATAATGTGGCAGAAAATTTTATAAAATATTTAACATTTCGAAGATATGACAAGTTTGGCAAATTTTTTTTCTCTATTAACATTACCTTGAAGAAATTAAGAATTGTTTCTATGTTTTCTTAAAATATTATGGATCGGCGGTAAATAAAATTCATAAATAAAACTCACATTAAAGAGTTTCCATTAACTTCCTTGCAAAAATTTACTTTTTAACCTTATTTGGTATATTTCATTCAACTTTCAACCAATCAATTTAAGCCTATAGGCACTTATATATAAATGTTTGTTTACTTAGGATACATGATGTAATTATGCAGGATTGCTTCACGCTTGGTTACGACTCCGAAGCACATATTAAATTGTGGAGCAACGTGTCAGGCACAACCGGCGAAAATTTAATTTAATTTCATACAAAATTAATTGGACTCGTATTTTAGATGTTTTGCACGCATATTATTATTGGTGTACCAGCATAATAATGTGTATATCACTTTACCATACGATTCCGACAGTTAAATATCAAATTGACATGAAAGATTCTAATCAAAATAGTTTGAAGTGGATGTTCGCAATTTTGTAATTAAGTTTGTCATTTTGATGCGAAATTAAACCTTTCGAAATGGAACATATATTCGCCTAAACTTTAAAGTTTATGAAAATTATTTGTTTCTGTTGGTATTTCGCGCTTATCTTTAGTTCATGCTAAATGTTTTTGGTGAAAAGATAATAAGGCACAGTTTTAATTATAATAGTAAGCTAAAAGTTTGTTTCGATAAAGCTTTTATGATCTATATACTATACTTAATGTTGGTAATTATATTATGCTGTATTAAGTTGGATTAAAAATGTATTTAATTAACTATGCGTTCTTGAAAATTTAATCATTTTCTTAACTTTTCATTTCAAATCAATTGTGATTGTAATTATGAGTAATCCTTTTACTGTAAAATACATTTCCAACTGTAGGTACATATTAATTGTACACGAATTTAATTACTGGTTGGTTTAAATATGCATAAAAGCTCTCCAATTAGCATTCAGTTTCACTTCATTAGTGCAACATATTTTTTATTGTTGGCATTGTTTCGTCAATCAAATGCCATACGTTAGGCGCACATAATTACTACAAAGAATAATTGCAGCGAATGCTATTTCCACAAAGTCTGAATATCAATTTCTCGAGCAACTCCCATTTTGTTTTGATTGTTTTGCTGTGTAAATGTATAGGTGTAATGTCAATGTGTATAAGCCTGCCAATATCATGCTAGTTTTGAGAAAAAAAAATCAATGCCATATATAACTTGAAATCAACGCCATTAAAGCTTACATGCATGCAATTTCCATCATTATATTGTTTTTTGTAAGGGAAACCCTTGTGAATTGCACGTCATTGCGTGTGTTTTGTGCTTTCTTTGTGAAACATCGACAATTTTGCGTGCAATTTCAATACTGCTCAAATTGTTTTGTGGCTGCATACTTTGAGCTGCTTTAATTGTTCATTTACGAAATTGTTTGTTTTTGGAGGTTGAAGCAATTAAAACCATATTATGACAGACAATTTTATTAAGCCACAGTACAAAGTTTTTTTGTTTAAAGTTCGGGAGTTTAAACAAATTTTTGTGATTATGCGCAAATATAATTTAATTAATGTAATTTCATACATCAAAAAATAATTTTAGTAATAAATTAAATTAATTTTTTGATCTAATCAATGAATTATTCCGATATTACTGTGGTAATAATTAAAAATACCTTGTCATCTACGCAGTATCAGTGTAACTGTTTTCCCAATTTTCCCTCATCAAAACAAGAGTGATTATTTTACATTTACACGTTTTAAACGTTTCCATTTTCCGGGAGAACAAATTGAAGAGCGCATATAATAATTGAGAGAAACAACATATTTGAAGGGGAAATGAAAAAGCTCATTCACATCGAAAATCTGTTATACTCTTCCCCAGTTTAGTATTTGAATTGCGGGACTTAAATAGAATATTTCTCCAACCTGAGGAGATTTCAAGACCATATTGTAAACAATCCGCTATTTCATCCATTTAATCGAATTCATTGCCTGTGGTTGGAATTTTGTCACATAATTTATAAATGCAGCGGCTTATTTACTCACGTCTTTCATTTAAGGCGATGAATGTGACAACTTAATAGGATCATGTGACTAATAAATAAACATTAATCTTGGGTAATTTTCCGTGATAGTTTATTTGGTTGAGTTTCATTTTAATCCATGTAGAAAATTTTATTCAGCTGCACCGTTAATTTCAATAAATGTTCTATCTCTTTGCAGTTTTAATTATCACAATTATTTAAATGTGACAATCGAACCCTAATCTTTTTCAAAATTAAAATATGATGCCGTTTAATAATTGTATTTTTATTGATAAATAATTAAATAATATCTGCCTTCAGAGTTATGATAAAAACATTTTGGAATGCCTTTACAAATTAATTATTTTTTGTTGTTTGTGGCCTTAAAATTGTATGAGATATTTTTACCCATACAAAACTTTTTTGCAAACATTTCAATCTTCAACAATATGTTCTTTAAATAGAATAATTAATGACAGCGACTTAAGTTGAAAATAATATTTATATATTCTAGGTCAAATCTTGTTTTTATAATTAATTTTTCTTTTGTGATGTCAATTATGCGTCGGATGTGTTCTTAATTACAATGTCCTTTGTTCTAATAAATACATTTTTCGAAATCAATTATGATAAAGAAAAGTAATTAATTCATTTTCAAATAACTTTGAATATTATTCCTAAGTATATTGTAATTATAGAATTCAAATATTTTTTATTTTACTTGAGATAAAAAGAATTTAGAATAGGAAAAACGTTTGTTGAATTAATTGTCGTTCTTATGAATAGAAACCAGTTCAAAGACATCGATGTAAAATTAATTTCAATCTAAATTAAAATAATATCAAGTAATAATCTTAAATCTCATGCACCTATATTTTGTAATTAATAATAATTATGGATATTTGTGGCAATATTTTGCAGTTGCAAGAAAAGCTCCTTTTCAAAATTGAGCTTTAGTGTGTAATCGAACCATTTTCACATTTTATTATAGCTCAGTATTGTGAACTCAGGTTGGTTTGGTAGCTTAATTGTTGTACACATTTATTCGCCGTATAAAAACAAAACTTGTAATTCGAACAACGAGTTATTTCAGTAATACTTACTCTATAGGAAAGTAGGAGTTAAGTATTAAATTTTTAAGCTAATTTTCTGCAAAATGAAACATAAAATTAATCATTAAAGAATGAAGAATCCAAAAAGAAATCATTTAATTGAAATAAAATAATATTTTATTCTCAAAATGTAAAATGCTTTTCCTGCTCCAAAACTAATATGAAATTGCTGATTTGTTTGACCTTTCAGGAAAATTTGTTCCACAACGATTTTACGACGAGTTTAGCGACTTTTTACCCATGAAATATGCTTTTACCCATGAAATATATATATATGATTGTCATCTCCTTTTTAATTTTTAAGTTTTGATAATTGAAATCAAGGGAAAAAAAAAGAAGAAACAATTCGAAAAAAATTGTCAACTGTATTCAATATTAAAATGAATAAAGGCTTGATTGATTGATCTCATGAAATAGTTTCGACAATTTAAATTTTATTTTTAAACCTACAAGAACCAACTGAAAGATATTTATTCTTAAAAACGTTCATGCATAAATCGTTAAGACGCTTTGTTTGAATTACTTTATTATTCGCATGTTTTAAAATTCAAGCGCCGTAACTGAATGAGACAAAGTATATTATAGTCTACCTACAACAATATACTCGTACCTTAAACCACGCTATTCTTTTACTACCGGTTGTCGCGGAAATTTCATGAGATGATTAAAGATTCGGCTACGCAGTTTAAATGGAACAAAAATTTAATGAAATAAAGACTTCTTGTCTCTCAAAAATATGGCTTTAAGTACGTTACGCTTTATGAGCGAGTGAACTTCAGATAAAGCCGTGAGATCGCAAAAGCCTTGGTTGGTGTTATAAGATTGTTCACATTGTGTACACACACAAGATGCATTGTCTTTTGGCAACAACTGTGACATTATGAGTATTCGCCGTTGTAGGTGGTATTGTTCTTAAGTCGTGAGATAATGACGATATTATGTGTGATTTTATTTTGGTTTTCTACTTTCAAGATCACGTTGTGTTTACTTGTGATTGATGAATATAACGATCATTACTGTGCGGTCTTGAATTTTTGTGAAAACATTTTTTATTCTTTTGGAAACATTTAAATTGAGATCAAAGATTCGTTGAATTCTTAACTTATTACATAAACAAAATGAAAAATAAATTAAATATTTAATTAAAGTGTAACTGAACAAACTTACACTGAGAATTATTATTTTTGATTACAAACCCTTTCCGAATAATTTTCAAAGAAAATAAATATATTTTTACCGTTGTTGCAACCTACAATTATAAATAAAAATTACGCAACTTCATACTCCCATAATTTTTGCAAGTACATGGAAGTAACTTCATTAACATTTTTCGTAATTGTTTCATAGTCACGTTCTTCCGCACAATCTAAATATAGTGGCACCTGTTTAACTATAAATCAGTTATATTAAGTTACGAATACATCATGAGAAAAGATCAAACCACAAAGTCATTGACATCATCAATCTTAATGTTGTTCTTTTCTACTTGGCGTTATTTTTGCTTGAATTAAACCGGTTATTTGTAAGTGCTGTACTTCTCGAACTAATTTCTTTGGAATTTAATCAATAAACAATTATTAAATTTTACACCAATTTTTATAAAACATTGTTTGTTTATTTTTAAATATACAATATAAAATAGCATTAAAATATCACATTCACAAATGAAACATTACATTAAAAAAATACTAAAAATTTCAATACGCAATCGTACATCAATAGAAAGACACACAAATATAAACGAATTTTGGCATTATTCACTCCCCTATTACACATAATTCGGCTAAGACTTGCATTAAATTTAACGACAAGAGGCAATCAATTGCATTCAAATGTGTTTATCTCATTTATACACTAAATTAAATCATTGTCAATTTAAATCTTTCAACAAAACAGCATCCTTTTAATTACTAAAAATTAGCGTCATTAATATTTAAATTACAAATTAAATTACGTACAAGTTATATCGTTATCAGTCATTCATTTTAAATGTATTAAACTACGTTGAGGCATTGAGTGTTGGTAGTGTGACGGCGTCGGTGGTGGTGGTGGTGGTGGTGGTGGTGACGCTGATAACTGCATCCTGACTCTGACCCTCATCCTCCACAATATCATTGAATGACTTTTGATTGGGAAACAACACTGAATAAGACGGTGGCGGGTCAATTTCATCATAATTGGGCGGCGACTGTTCAATACTGCTTGGTGTGGACGTTGAGACGGGAGACGATGACGTTGTGTCTGACCCATTCGCTGAACTGTTATCACCGGACTCCAGTGAATTAACGGGCTTTGTGCGTCTGCAACAACATTCCCAGAGACCACAAATCAAAAGAGCACCACCACACAGCAACATGCCGAGCATTAGAAAACCCCATGGACCGTAACGTGATAGACCGCGTGTTAATGTACCGCGCTTCCGTTTCACATCACGTTCATTAATACTATTGTTAATGGAATCTACATCGTGTGTGGGTCGCATCAATTCTTTTTCCATATCTGTCAATTCTGTTTTGGTGTCAACAGCCGGTTTGTGGGCAGGAAAAAGATTTTGATAAACCTCACGTGAGAGCTTTTGCCAAAATGTTAGTGCGAGATCCTAAAAGTATTTCAAATTTTGTTACAATTATATTCAAAAGTGTTTTATAAAATTTAAAATAATTACCTTCTCAAAAAGATGACGCTTACTGCACATTTCAGGATCTTCATCGCTGTCATTGTCATTACCTTCAGGGCAGTGACGCACTCCATCACATGTCAATGCATCAGATATGCATAAAAGTGTCTCCTCCCTAAAGACACAAATAGAAAATGCAATAATTAGTAAAACAATCTTCAACATAAAAAATTGTGTCCAATTTTGGAACATACCCAAATGTTAAGCAGGGATGTTTATCTTCACGTTGACACTGTGCCCCTTTGCCCAGCACGGTGACAATCAACTTGTGCGATGGTTTATTGCCATTGTGAAACCAGACGACTTTCAATTTGCCCGGCTGCATAAGGCGGACCATTTTCTTTGCGGCGCCATGCTCCTCCAATTCACATGGATCGATTTTCCACGATGGCACTAAGGGATCGCTGGCCGAGTACTATGTGAATATAAAACAATGCACGTGGATGATTAATTAAAAAATTCATTTTCTGTAACGGTTGCACTTAAGAGGAGCGGATGGGAAAGCGACGTCTGTGCATAAAATTGTACGGCAAATAATATAAGCGTTTTATTTGATTTATTCATAGCAACAACGCGACCGCGACGCGACGAAGCGCGTGACGCGTGTGAGATAAGAACGCGGCCAGCATTTAAATATTGTGACAAATTCTTTTTGTGTAATTTCTTGTGAGAAATGTCTGGTTTTAGCATTTTACAGTAGTACTGTATAGTTTAATCTTATTTGCATATTCGTTGTCATTAGGTTTTTTAGGTTTCAACTTCCCACATAATTGAACGTCTTATTAATCTGCTTGGAAGAATTATTCTTTAAGAAAGTGATGTAAAAAATAGGATGAATCATCTGTTTTCTTGAGATTTTAAATGGTCTTATAAGGATTAGTTTAATGCAAATGCGGCAACATTTTATTAGAAATACCATTAATTTACAACGTCAGTGTTTGATATTATGGTTATAATCTAATAAGTAATAGTTAATTTTCCTAGAAAATATGCATACTCGTTTGAGTAGTTATTAACACAATAAAACATGATGGCAAAAAAAGGGAATAAATACGTCCATTTGAAACGACGACGTTTGAAGAAATCCCATTCGGAATCAATATTTTAAATTAAAAAAAAAACCGAAGCATTTTCTTGCAAAACATGCAACGAAATACCGGTTTAAAATTGTCGTGCATAAACAATTTTAATAAAATCAAAAATCTCATATTTGTGACTCACTGTGTTTTACACGGGAACTTTATTGCTGTATGATGCAATCCAATTCTTACAAAAACACGAAGATGCATCTTGTGTTAAGTATAATATTAATATGAAACATACAATATACCAATAGTTTCGGTTAAGATTTTGCTTTAATAATAATAATGTGTATCTTAAGTCAGTGTAAATCTGATACAAAGTCTTTTTAATGCCTCAATTCATTGCTAATGTTTGATATTTAAATTCAAACAAAAAATTCACTCAACGACACGTTTCAAGCCACGATTATGTATATGACCTTCAAAAAGCAATGTCGCCCGTAAATTGCCAGTCTTACAAACGATGCTTTGATTTTTGTTATTGTCCCAATTATTTTTTCGCGCATGAATTCAATCAATGGTAACAAATAATTCTATCAAATGATAACCATAAATTTATTGAATTAAAATTGCCGTTGAAAACAAAATAAATCTATTTACAATGAATATTTAGTAACCGCAATGGAACCAAGTTGTATATTTCTGTATAAAGGGTCTTCTCATTTCATTTATCACGTCCCACAACAAACCTTTGTTGTCATCTTTCACTTATGGGTCGAGGAAATAATTAAACAAGTCGTTTAAATTCAAATAAACAATTTTACATTTTGATTTCAAAATATGCATAGCAACCATTTATCCATTTTTAACCAATCTTAAAGACCTTGCTTAACAATTTTCTCATCATTTTGAGTATTTATATTAAATTGATATCGGGCTTTTATGTTAACTAACAAGATTAATTATTGAACGATTTGAAATACTGCAATAAATAATTGTATTTCCTGGTGCACTCTAAATTAAGGATTGTTCCGGAAATGGGCAAAAGATATATTGCTTCACCACCCATACATGTTTCTTATCATGCAAAGAAGTTACTTATTTAATTTCACTATAGAAGTATGTAGTTGTTATGAACTTTGTTCAATTTTTTAAAATTCACAGTATCTAAAAAATAATTGAGTTATTAAAGATACAGCACATTAATTGCGCAATAATGCAATATTTCAGTTGCATACACATGCACAATGCATACTGCAGTTTTATGTTGTTGGTACAGCGTGACTTTGTGTCGCCACAATTTTCATGAAGTGGAAACAAAATATTGCTGCTGACGCGACATTTCGTTCCATTGGGTAATCATCAAATTTCAAAGTTATTATTATTGCTTTAAACATTTCCTTTGAAGTATACCTTGAACCTTCCTTGCGAGCTCTGTGCTTCTTTATATGCGTTCATAAATTTGAGAATTTTGACATTTTGAAAGTACAGCATTAGCATATTTCAATGAATTTCTAATTGATAATCAAAACTCATTAGACTGTAAGCAATTATTTTGAGTAAAACCTTAATTTATATAGAAAGTTTTAGATAAAAATATAAATTTCAACGGCAATTTTAGAGCAAAAAGTTCATGATGTGCATCTCATTTATGCTTATCTCAAAATTATTGCACAGTTTTAAACCACCAACAGTAAGTACTCGGTATAGTTACCGAAAAGCCAATTAAAATTATGCAAAATCATCTGCCCGTGATAATTCTTCTTTCACAGCTGCGCGATTATGAAATCCTCAGCAGAATAAAACACTTTGTGTGCCCTTCGTTGAAATTAGCTTACATGCTAATTAAAACAGCAGTTCCGTTGCGGTCTTTCACTTTTACAGCTGGTCATTCGTTTTCATTTGCAATAAACATAAACATTGGCCTTATAAAGTTTTATACCGAAATGCAAAAATATATGACCGTAATATTATATTTAACATTTTAAATATTGTTATAATACAAAGTGCATTAGTACGCGAGTTTAAAACGGGTAAAGTAATTAATTTTGTATTGTATCATTTTGATATACACGCACGACTGGTGTGAAAGCTTTGGCGATGGATCGCCGGCTTTGTTATGTAATAAATAAACACATGGGTTTGTTAATTTGTGAGAACAGTTGCTAAAAGCTTTATGGTTGGCAATTATGTGGGGCTGTGGATTAATCTAACACATTGGTGCAATAAATGTTTTTAAATTTTGATCGTAGGAATTTGTACACTTTTTATTGAATCCATTTCTGGTTACAATTTAATTGGCTCGATTTTAAGGTCAACTATTTTTATTGAACAGATAATTTTATTTTTAAACCACAATATGGGAAAGTAATTTAATACCTAAATTTAGTAGTCTTAAATTCATATTGTGTTAAATTAACGATCATAGCCTAATTGTTTCAAATGTAAAAATTTATATATTTGAAAAACAGAATTTGAAAGCTTACATTTTGAGTACGTTTACGGTCGAAAATATTTAAAAACAATTATTGAATCAAAATAATTTATAGTAGGTATCAATATTTACAATACATATTGTCAATAATGTCAAAAAAAATTCAATTACAAAAAAAATTGCCTTTTTTAACAAAAATATATTTAATTGCATAAATTCAAACTGTAAATATTCAGAAAAAATAAAAAATGCTCAACAAACTACTGTTAAAAATAAAACAAAAAGCTTTATTTTATGCCCTTCATAAATTACAAACAATACAATGTAATGTTATATACTTTCAAAATAAAAAGTTAACAACACAAAGTAAACCCAAAACTCATTTACTTTAAAATTTATGGTTTCCCCAAAGTTGAGCATTTAAACAAACTTCCCAACAAACTAAAACATTGCATAACTTTCTATGCATGGCACGGTCCACCCAGTGCATCGGAAGTGTTCGTCTTAGTTCAATGCGCTTGTTTGCGTTTATAATTATGCTAATGTCAATGCTGATGCAACTGCGCCAAATGAATATATGCACCACACATACACACACACCGGATTATGCATTCAATTCAACTTTGATATTATTTAACAAAAACACGTTGTACGTGTTTCTCCAATTTTCACATACTGTGTGTGGCGCACCAGTTTGGGTGCCCAATGCCCACTTACAGTTACGACATTTTTGGAAATGCACGAAATGAAAATAAGCAACATAATAATATACAACCGCAGTTGAACAAACAAATACACACACATGTGGCATTGTTTTTCGGCGCTTAAGAAACATGCATATTTGAACAAGTGTTGCAGTCTGAGGCCATCAAACACCGCAGTTCATTAAGAAACTTTCATTAGGTAAACGCCATATGGGTGGGAAATGCCGCACTCAATATAATATATGGCGTTATTCGCTTGACTTTCAATTGTTTCATTGACACACTGCAGAATAATGAGCGCATTTTCCATTTATCTACGTAATGCTTCTTTTTTTTTTGTGAATATTGCGATGCGGCAATTTATTTGCTAGCGATAATTGACATTGATTTTGTGGAGTTTTGTGTGGTGCA
Source organism: Sylvicola cinctus (assembly GCA_963854165.1). Taxonomy (NCBI): domain Eukaryota; kingdom Metazoa; phylum Arthropoda; class Insecta; order Diptera; family Anisopodidae; genus Sylvicola; species Sylvicola cinctus. The sequence continues at coordinate 47,055,414 of OY974082.1, forward strand.
ATAATGCAGGTTTGTTAATATCAAATTTCTGAGAATCATCTACTTATAAGGAAAATAAACGTTTGATTATTCTCAGAACATCAGCGTAAAATTGTTTTATTCAGAATATAATAATTTATTTGTCCTTATTGTGAAAATATTCTTGCAGAAAAATAAAATATTTTGCTTATTTGTATTGACAATATGTAAAAATATCAATGTATTGACGGAATAATTATCAACATTTTTTAATACAATAATTATTATTTCTCTTATCGATGAGTGATTATATTTTAATTGAAGAAAACTTTTTATAAAACAAAAAAAATATTTAAGCCACCATAAAAACGTCTTTATAAATACACCACAAGATCACCTACGCCACTGTCGCAAAAGTCTGCAAACACAACAATCAAAAGTAATTGCAAGCATTCTCCAATTAGATGAAACTGGTTTGAAACATGCAAGTTGCACTTATACACGGCGTGGTGGCTATTTTTAGCGCATCAAGAAAAGTTTCTTTTGATTTGAATGTTGTTTTCCCGTTCGCCTCAAGTAAATTGTACCCAATTTTAAAACTAACATGAAAGACATGATTTGCTACACCTTTCTTATGAGTATAAGTAGTTTAATGTTCAACGACGCGACGTTACATATAATACATAAGAGTCTCCCCTGCAGTCATGAACGCAATCATTTAATTTGCTCTCCCATTATAAATGCATTAAAAAGTAAAAAAAAAAAAACAAAAACTTACAATACTTATTGGGCACGATCCAGTGGCATTGCGTTGCTTAGTGTTAAATCCAATATTCTTACTGGACGCGTGATTTTTCTTCGGCATCGGTCTCACTAAGCTCATGTAAAAGCCATATGATTCCTTGGTGCTAACTGTTCGTCTGCACGAACTATGACTCATCCCTGGATTCAGCTCAAATGTTAGACTAGACTCTTGCCCCTCATCGGGAAGCAGAATGTCGGTGTCATCACTGCATAATGATTGGTGGTTTGTGTCGATGGCTGTAAATGAGGCAACAAACAAAAAATGTATTCTGGTTCGGTTATATGCAGTTGTCATCATAAATAATGATAATAATAATTGCAGTTGACGGAGGGGATAAAAATTGGTTATATGTAGTGTGATGAAAAATGATGTCAATGACAATGGCGCAATTGAATTAGCAGCACACAAGAGACTACATTTTACAGTACATTTGAAAAAATGTGTTTTATAAAATCACGCATTTTTATTGTGACTTTAATTTAGATCAAATTGAAACGAATAAAAACTGGATGGAAAAAAATCACGCGTATAATGAGAACAGACGCATCTATTTAGAATCAATTAGAGGTCATTCACACTTTTGAGTCATTTTTTCTAACCCTCTAATTATTGTTAAAATTATTCCAAATTTGTGTGCGAATTTTAAGTACCAACATTTCACATAAAAATATCAAAATTTATATTTAAATTTAACAAATAATCATTTTTCTAAATAAAGAAGAAAACCATGATTCATTCTTTTGCGTATTTTTGTAAAAAAAAAAAATTAAACTCCATTTTTTCACATTTAAATGCTAATGAAACTCGACACACCAATTTTCAAGGTGTTTCCAATAAATCGAGCAACAATTAATAATTGCAATTCAAGATCATATAACCCACCATAAAGTATTATGTTTCTCCTGCATTGATCTTGATGCATATGAGGCTCACGAGTTTATGACATAAATAAAAAAGAACTTACAGCGTTATAATTAAAAACGCATGACAATTACTTGACCCTATTTATCACCTCACTATTCATAATTTCATTTGTTTTCGTGTTCTCAACATTTCGTGGATTGACACAATACACTAACAGCACGACACGACATATCCAAAGCAATTTGTGACACTGAAACGCAATCAATTCAGCCAGTTAAAATTTTTAACCATCACTGTAAAGGTTAGCTGGACTCTGTGACCTCTTCAAATTGGCTTCGTGTCGCTAGTCCGCTACACAAGTATTATTACGTGTATACACTATGGCACCGATGCATAATTTATACAATAACTCAAACTACAGTGTATAACGGTTTTAATGGTATAAATTGTATGCGATAATACTTGCGTGATGATTCAAATTACAATATGGTAATTTTATTGATTTAATTTATTTTACTGTAATTACTAATTGGCAATTAGCTTATCGGTAATTAGGATTATTATGTAACAGTGAAGTAGAACGCAATGGCGTGAACATTGTTTTTGCTTCAGAAGGACGAATATGTGGTCAAAACAATTGGGGGCTCATTCTATAGTATTATTATAATTAAATCTTTTGCGAATGGGAGTTAATAGAAGAGTAGACTGGTAATGAGGCTTAAAATGAGACCGGAAAAGGGGTCCATTAGAACAATAATTCTAATAAATCCTAAATATATAAAAAGTTTTTTGAAGCTTAGTTTGTTGCTGTTTTTATTGTTGTAGCGGTTTCTTCTAATCGCGGTTTTAATTTAACCTTTAATTTCGCTTCATTTTACATCTTTTTTACAGTCTTTTGTACAACAATAATAACAAAAATATTTATTCATCGACCACTGTAGTTTATTACCAGGTAAATTTTACTAAAAATACTTATAACTTAATACGCAACCTGTCCACACCACACTAATCTGATGAATCAAATTCTTTCACGCCCAATAAACGAACGTGCCCAAATTATCAACAAAAATTCTCGCGTGTGTGAATCCAAAATCGATTAATATTGCAGGTAACAACCAATTTATTGTTTAGTATTGCTTACTTGCCAAAACTTTCATAACATAAATGTAACATTTGTTGTAACAACAACTGATAAACCATGCGTTTCAAGTTTCTATAATCTATAGCATGTGGCAACTGAACTGGCATATGGATTGTGGCCTCCCGTATGAAACAAAACCCAGAGATATTTAGTTACAAACAAATTAGCAAGGCATACACGTGGATACTCGTCATTTGTTATTTATTCAATCTGATAATCTGCCAAGCTCAGTTAAAAACACGCAAATATTGAAACGTTTGTTGTTATAAAATATCTTTTGTGCCAAAAATGAATTTTTGTTATTATGAAATAATTCATAATTCATTTTTTATTATTAGAAAACATTTTTGATGCGACATATTTTATTCAGAAGCAATTCAACGTTTCACTTTATTGCATTTAATTTGAATTTGATGTTTTGAAAATTGAATGCTTTTACTAAATAAATTCAACATGCGAAAATATTGAAACGAACCGTTGCTTGAGTAATTTTCAGAATTAAATATGTTGGTGAAAGGTAAAAGTAAAATAGGACTCATTTCAGAATAATCCAGTGTTTTGGTATTTTTATTTTGTTTCTGTATGAACATTTCTCATAAAATAAAAGTGAAATCTATCAAATTTAATTGGAATGGAACTTCACAATAACTCAGACTTATAAGGTTATTGTTTATGCATCAAGTTCAATTAATTTAGCAATTGAATACATCAAACTAGAAGAAGCATTGTAACAATTTTAATTACATATGACGAAGCATTTTGTCACCTAATTGCCACTGATTTAAGAGAAAATGATTTGGCACAGTGAGTTGCAATTTTCATGGGATTAAGCCTTGATGATATGTGGTAAAATAGATTGACAACATATTTATTATTTCGTGTCAAGAATGAGAATTGTTCAAGTATGTCATTGCCTCCAATACAAGCGAAATTAGGACAGGATTTTATGAAGAGGTCAATCTAAGGGGGGAATACATTTTTAGATGACAACAAGAGCTTTTTATTTTTCATTTAAATGCTATTTTTAAATCTAATTAGTATTCTTTCATAAACAGCTTTAAAGAATCTGGTGCTTTGACACTATGAAGCTTTAAATGTTTAATACTCAAGTTATTTCATGAATAAACTATACTAAGAATTTACAATTGAGCTAGATACTTTTGAATACTTTTGATTATGCAATCTACACTTTCTTTATTTTAAAAAATGCGCCACTCTTGCCGAATACAAATACAGTTCTATTTAAATAAAATAAATCCAAAAAGAATGCAATGTTTTTTTATCTATTTTAATAATTAAGAAAAAATCAATGTTAAATCAAATATGAGCTAAAAATAAATATTCATTTACATTTATTCATTTAGTCCTTTATATTACACGACAAACTCAAGTCGATAAAGCCCCCAGCAAACCCTTACCTACCGCAACAAAACAATTTCAATATTCATTCAACGCATATTGTGTATTAAGCTTTCACTTACATGGTTTCATTGCAAAATGCATCATGCATCATTAAAGCTACTTAAATTGGTTCTCTATCCTCGGGTATACAAACATATTGTAGGATAACATACATATATAGCTGAACGCTGTACGTATGATATTTTCACTCGAATGCTTAGGGTGCAATAAATCAGTGTAAACAATCACAGCTACCGCATATATCAAAATTCGCATGAATAAATTTAATCAGCAACAATATTCTTCGATTTATTGCTAAAAGGAAATCATTAATTTCCGCCCCTTTGTTTTGAGCTCAATTTCAACGGAGAATCATGAATAAATTATATGTGAAAAAGACGCTCACTTTTTTGTGATTTCATTTTTTCTTACCACTACATATTTACTTTCTTTACCATATTGCATAACGGCTATAACTTAGTCGTGTTGTGCCGATGAGATCGAGTGTAGATAATATTTGGTGATTTTCTGATCAATATTTCATTTTGTAAATTACCTTTCTCATTATTACGACGTATTTGTGTACCGACAGTGGGGAAGAATGAAAATAAAACGGGAAACCTTTTGAAAAAATGTGTCGGTCTCAATGTCAACTAAAAATATGATGACGTATTTCAAATTATTTCATTATGCTAATGACATAATTACCCAACAAGAAGTCATTAAAATAAGTCACCAAATGTTTAAGCTGAATTTATTGACACACAATATGCGGTGTAACCATTTTTTTAAGTTCTGAATTAATTAATACTTAGTATGCTGTCATTTTTATGTAAAAAATATGTTGCTTTAAAATAAAAATAAAATGTATTTTTTTATTTTGTTTCAGTTTTGTTATTACACATAATATGACATAACCAACATATGATTATTGACAATGAAAACCATTGTGCACATAATACGAGTCATTATCAATTAATGTTCCTGAACCACCAACTGCATTCATGTTATTTTCATGCATCATCATTCATCACGCACATCATCAATTTAAACTACATTCCCATAAGTGCTGAATCATAAAGCGTCTTAATATTGTGTAACAATACTGAAGATGAGCGCTGGCGCATGCGTGGCCACGAAATGCATTGCAATTGCTAATATTACTTAAATTATTGCATTGGAAACAAGCTCGATTGCACGGCAACATGGGACATCTCAATTCTCGAGTGGCATAATAAAATATGTATCAGTGAAATTCAGTTTCAATTGCGTTGACTTTCTACATCTTCAAAATTTTTTGTCGACAAAAACTTGGAGTAAATAAACCACAATGCATTTATTTAAAATACAAGGCATTCAAGTGATTGACAAACAAAATTGTTCATATTTCAATTGTTATTGCATTTGATTTGTGGACATTTTCATCACACGGTAGTTTAAAATGTACTTTTAATTAGTGCTTCTGGAGTGTTGGTTGGAAATGGGAATATTTGTAAGTGGGTGGATTAAGAATTGCTTGGTTATAATTCACGTGAAAAGAAGATGCGTTACGAATAATATTCGTATTAATTATGAGTCATATTATATAAACATTTTTACTGAAGACATAAATTAAAAATTTACCTCATTTTAGGCAACCACTTAAAGGGTCTCGTTTTTCTTATTTTGTGTCAAGAAATTGACTTGAATTATGTAAATGCATGTAACTAAAAAAAAAGTATTAGTATTTTTTAACCATTCTGAAGACAAACCATTTTAGTAATTTAAAAATCATAAAAATATTTAATTTAATTTTTGACATTGAAATGGTTTGTCTCTAAAATATGAGGAAAAGTGATAAATGCATAAAACATGTTTTTTGTTTGCCCCTTAGATATATAGGAAGCAAGCACACAAAAGAAACAGACTTGACATTGAAAAAGGTTTGGTAATTTCATTGTTGTTTTCACTTCACATTTCGGAGTTAAATTGTTTGAAAATTTTACAAGACAAGTATAATAAACTAACATAAAATATCATAATTCATAAAATTTCACTCTAATTTTACTTCGTGAAGTTGAACTCTCAACCCACAGCATACTGCATTGCAGGAGATCATTTCCTATATATCCAGATACGGGATACCCGTTTGTAAGAACAAGAAAACCTTACTAACTCAACTCTTTGTGTACAAAATTAATATGTGCAAATTTTATTATACAACTCTCATTTGTGTGAATGTTGTTTCGATTTCCTCCATACAAGTGTAAACCAGACGCAAACACTATAAGAACATGCATGTGCAAAATTAAATTTACTGAAGTAATCAAATATGGGCGATTCAAGGTAAACCAAAAGTCAGCACTAAATGCGGCAACCCCCGCGTATTGCTGGTTGACGAAAAGCATCTGCGCTATCTGCTGCTTTTAAAATTAAAACAAACAGGCAAGCTCTGAGATTTGTTTAAATATAGAATAAGAATATGCATATAAATTCAAATTCAAAGCAAATAACACGGAAGGTGACAGTATACTGACAGCATAACAAGTATGCATATAATATATAGGTATAAATAGTCAAAGTGACAAAGTCGCATCATTTGGTAGAGATCTAAACAATTCATAATGACTTGTGATGTTTTTTGTCTGCGCTTTTAACGATTAAAGTTTAAACAAAGGAGTTCCATTCTATGTTTATGGGCACATAACACTGAAAAGAATGTGTTTATTTTTGCAGTGTGGCTTCAGAACTTGGAATTAATGCACAATCATTTGTGATGGTGGGATTCTGCAGTAATCAATAATTGTGCATTGTGGTGCAGAATTAATGATTAATTCGGGTGAAATAAATACTATGAATAATTAACTTTCGTTAAATGATCATGTAACTCATGGAATAAAAATATTTAAATACCAATAATAATAATAATCACTAACCAGAAACTCGTCAAAATAATTATTGTGTGAGAGTTTTTGTTCTGCTTTTTAAAATTAAAGAGTTTTACAATATTTGTGATACGTTTATTAACACAAAATAGTGTAATTTTCTTTTTAATTTATAATATATTGAAAATTAATACACTGAAGCTCTTTGTTTGGTAAATCAGCAAAGTGCTAATTCGCCATAAAATGTTCTACCGCTTGTAACTTGCATTACTGTAAACAAACTATACGAGAACAACTATCATCATCAGTGGGTAAAGCTTCATTCAAAGCCGGAAGATGCATGTAAACACTAAACAATAAAAGCAACTTCTGCTTGAAGGTTTGATAGCAGTTAACAAGATAAACGGTAAATATTCGTTTGCAAAACAATTCACAGTTCTTGTTGTTTTTTGTGCTGTGATTTCTATGGAACTTGTTTTGCAGGAACTTTATATACAATTAAAATTGAATTGGTACTATGGAATTTCCCAAGAATAATAAATAAAGCATGATCATTTATCGATTTAAAAGTGTGCATAATTGATTCGTAAATAATATTCAATTAAATTACTTTGTAATTATAAGAATTCGTGCATTTAGTTTATGAAGTGTCTCTATTTATTTTTAATCCAAAGATTAATTGTAAAACGGTTTTCTATATATAAAGGGAAAAAATGGGAAAGCATCAAACTATTTTAAAATAATTAAGTCGGTTAGTGGCATTTGACTGGCATCAAAGAGAAAATGTAAAATAACAGCAATTTATTTAACATAAAACCCAACTCCTAAGTTTTCACTCTTCAACATAATTCCTTGCTTATGTACATTTGGATTCATAACCACGTCAAAACAAAAGCTTACAATCTCCAGACAAATCAACACGTCACATTACACATACATAAATAAATGATTTGTGGTCTACATAGTCACCTACTCGCTCGTATCATTTATGCACGAACATTTCACAAGAGAATTATGCAATTTCACTGCAGTAAAACTGTACGCAGACTGCACAGAGCCAACAGTTAATGCGAACAAACTTTATGACCGCAATGTTTCAATCGATTTGGAAGAGGTTGAATTTATTGATGCTATTGCCAAAAAGGCAGACCATTTTGATAATGTGGCAAGCAAAGCATATGTAATGTTGGCGAATTTGTGCCAGCCAATAATACGTTTGGCCCGCTCATTGTCGCATAAAATCGATTTGCGTTATAGGGCAAACTTATGTCTTAGATTGGACAATGAGAATTCGGATATTGAATTGTGCAATAAATTCATCAGCTTCCTTCCACTCGATTAGTCACCATGTCTGCATAAAAATAATGTTGCCGACAGCAGTCAGCAGTGGCAAAACAAAATGACGATTTTCTCAGGAAACAAATTTTAAATTCCACGAAAAATTTCGTAATAATTTTTGGGTGCTTTTTTAATTTGTGAATTTTGTTCAGTACGTTTATTTCAATTATAAAATTTCCATCTCGATTGAATGTGGGCTGATGTCTGATGGAATATTGCATATTGAGATTCGCCGGTTGCTTGTGAGAGATAATATAATTTATAATATGTCAAGCTTAAGGTCAAGGGTACATGAGCTCGCATAAGAGAAGAAGCATACATTTTTCTTTGTTGTTTTATTGAGAAAATTCACAATTCATTACGCTTAATAAACAATGGAATATTTATTATGGGAACCGATTGATTGAAATTGGTTTAAATTTAATAAATTTATATTGAGATGAAATTGTATTTGCAATTTGCAAATAAATACATAAAGCATTTAATTAGAAATTATTATTAACAACGTGAAATTTTTAATTAATTAAGTAAATACTGTGTTAAAAGAAAGGTCACTCCTACTCAATTTGTTGGAGCCCCCCAATGCAGTTGATTATAATAATTTATTTTGTCTATTTGGCAGCCACAACTAGGAATGCTAAATGCACATTCCTACAGTGCACAGAAAAATTAATTAAGTTGCTTATTGAATGATAAAAATATTCCAGCGACAGTGAATAAATTAAAATCGAGCTCGCATAAAAGACTTCCTGTTGGAGTAATAAATAACACCATGAGGGTGGAATTCGACTTTTAAAATGCAAAAAAAATATTGTCATGTACACACGGATTTACGTGCATGCACTTTCGTAACCATCGTGTAATTGGAACAATGTGCAAATTTATAACCCTGATGCAGCTGGCAAACAATTGAATAAAATAATTTATTATCGTATTTAAAAAACTGCAAGGAACACAGTAATTTGTAACCAATGAAGATAATGGAATTTTTTGTTAAATTAGAGGACAAAAAGGTTTTCTGATGCATCTAAACTTTGTATGTATGTTTTATTTAGCAAGAATACAGAATTTAAAAAAATCTAAAACAACTGAAAATCATAATGGAATAAAGGATCCAATTTCTGGTAGGTAAAACTGGGTCACATATTTAAAAAGGAAACTAGTAGATCCTTTTTATAAAGTCGAAAATATCGGCAACCCAATTCCACTATTTCATAGCAAAACCGTCTGTCTGATGTCTATTAAATAATGCAAATTCTACCTGTTTTTGTTAGTAAAAGTTGTCCTACATTGTGAACCCAAATATTGATCCCAGATAGCAGGTGTGTTATTTCAAGATTTATTACAATTTCATTTTTTCGTTAACTCCACTGCATCTTACAAAATTAATAATAGAAATGCGGTTAATTTTTATGGGTTTTTGATGACACAGTCGTCTTTTTAGACATATCGTGACTGTACCCAATTTCCCCGACAATACGGTCAGACTCATTTTATTTATAATCATTAATGTACGTCTTAAAGATGCTTGGCACTATACCGTTACTCCTATGTACAGTTACATTTGTATGGACTCCAAAAAAAAGAGCAAATTATTTATTGGCATGAAATAAATCTTTCCACACAAATTATTATTGTTACGTGAAAGAAAAAATACACCAAACATGTAATTCAAGTTGTAATTGGTTTCAATTTATTTTTATAGACTCTTTTTAAAATGTAAGTGTACAAGTAGCATTACTTTCAAGTGATTGGACTCACTTAATGTATAGTGCTTCGCTTCAAACGCTGTAAATAACAAATTAAAAACCAACTCACTTGTGTAAACTGATGCACAATAAATCAGCTGCAATGATAGTGTAAAAATAGACCAATGCACGACCATCAACTTGTAGGTATCCATGCTGTGGAATAAACTGGACGATTCCTATCTTTTTCACTCTCAGTATTTAATTGTGAATTTTTGTTTTTTTTTTTGAAATTTTCAATATTTTGTTTTTCTCAATGTCACAATTTTTTCACATTTTTTTATGTATTTTACTTTGGTTATTTAAACGATTCTAAACAATTAAAAAAAAAAAATTATTCACTTATTCAAATTAACGCCGGTATTTAATTATTTAATAAGTTTTTTTTTGCACCATTTATTTAAATTGCATTTTCCGACAATAGATTTTTTATTGTATTCGTAGTCGAATATAGCAATCGAATTACAATATATCAAGAATATAATTGAATTTCATGCACAAAACCTAATATTACTCCAAATGGCTATAAAATGTAATTGTTTTTTTACACTCACAAACACTCAAAACAATTGGTTTTACTTTTTTAATGAAAGAGGTTTTATTTCTATTTCTTTAGACTGAAATCTCTTAAAGTACCACACAATAACTGAACACTGCAGTCTGCACCATCCGCCAGACCAATCGAAAATGAAATGAAAACGCGACGCTAAGCTCAGCAATCAGCATTCAGCACTCAGCTGTAAAGTAATTTAAAAGAACGAGAGTTAAGGTGAGAGCAGCAAGCGTTGTAGTCGGCGCCATGCTTGACGTCCATTCATGACGATCACAGTTTAGAGCGTTTTCAGTTTTCACACATCAACGTACGTTATTTTTCACAATCATTTTATTTTATTTTTAAACACAATTTAAACCATATGTGATGATATGACCCACCACTATGACGATGAAATTAACTTGCGCTAGCTATCGTGCTATATGATCATATCAATATTTCCACACCATACAGCCATACATATTTAAAATCAATAATATAAGTTGACACGACTTCAGAAGAATTTGTCGATGTTGAGTCGAGTCAAGACGTTTATACACTTTTAATTGTTGTGTCGTCATCATTAACGCTTTTCGAAATTAATTATTAACGGTACGAGGCGCGGCCAAAGCGCGCGTTTAATTTGTTTTCGTCATCGATATACTCAGTTGTTTACACTATTATTTATCTTAAAATGTGCGCCTTTATTTGTGTTGAATGGGAGCTTCTTAAGTAAATATACATGTAAATGTAACTGCAGGTAATAGATAAGACTTGTTTTGTTGTCTGTGGTTACAAAATCTTGATATTCATACAATACTACGAGTATAACGTAACCATAATATAAAAAAATTTAGACTTTAATGTGGTTAACCAGACTTGGTTGCAAATTCATTTTTTTACCGTTGATTATAGTTTTTAATTACATATTTTCATAAAGTCATATTTTAAATAAATTTTGAACCTTGCAACATTTAATATTAATAATTAAAAATTGTTTTTAAACAATTCAGTTCTATTTACAATTGAAATAAAATCAGTTTGATTACATTAGGTACAGTTACCGCAATTCCAAATGATATCGTACACAAGATTGTGTAGTATGTATGAGAAACAACATTTTTATCCATATATTATATTTGTGCCCGGCGTTGCAGTCACATTGTGATCAAACCCTTATTCTATGAAAGAGCAATGCACAGGGTACCCTATATCGCTGTTTATTTACATTGAATATATGAATAAAAAAACGCATTGTTATACTCTGCGCACACTGTGTGACTCATGATGCACTCTGCAGTTTTACTCCTGCGATTTTAATTCTTTTCTTGATATTATATGTACTGCACGTAAATAATATATTTACTTATACGGGTGCATCCACAATTTATTTTTAGGGGAGGATGTAAATATGTTTCTGCGTTCACTTATATGCTACATAATATAGTATATTACATTACTGCAGTGCGTGCACGTGTTCTCGTTATTTACTTTAATATTAAATACAGGGTGCAGTTACATTAGAAAAATTCTTAAGTTTGATTTATGGGCCATATAATTTTTAACGTTTTTGCAAGGGTCTTTAACAAAGGGTAGAAATGCTTGCATATTGTCCGCTTTTTTATATGAAGTGTTAAATGAGGACAAAAACCTCGGCGTGTCCGTTATGTATAATGCAGTGTGTTAACTGGAACTGGACCTTTTTTAAGCGGTTATTCACTAGAAAGATAAAATAGGAATTTGTTAAATTGTTTATAACAACTGCATATCAAATATGATTTTTAGGAAATCCTTTAATATGTTCTTAGACAAATAATGAACTGTTCTGTTTACTTTTTACTTATATTTGATAAAATACAAATTAAAATCCTATTCTATCACCATAATATTGTTTACATAAAATATTGTGTTTACTGTTTACAAGACATCAACAGAATTCTCAGAAAATAGTAAATACCCACAATATGTTTAAATGTCAATAAAAAATTACAATTGCACACTTAATTAATATTACACGAAATTATTGTTCGAACTCACAACATCTTATACCAGTATATTAAAGAAACAAAAATTTGTTTTCAGCAAAATTAAAATGTAAACAAACAAGCAACATTCTTGATAAACAATTTTAATTTTATACGATCAATTTATCAATATATAATTGTATAGTAATTGCTTCACTATGTTATTGCGTATTAAATACACAAATAGGATCTATAAACAAAGCATCCAAGTTATAATTTTTCAAGGAAATTGCATTTTAATGTAAAAATAAACCGAGACTGTTAACCTAGTTATTGTTCAGAACACATTATTGATTAAAGTTTATGTGTTACACCACCCACAGTGGCCGAAGCAGCAATTAATTACTTATTACAAAATATTATTTAATAATGTGTATTGCATTTTGACTTTATATAATAATTTAAAGAACTCAAAAAACGTGCGTGTAATGAAATGATTAAACGCTGACTGAACATGAACTATAAAGTTCCATTAGCGGACTTTGGTCTCGTGCCAAGCCTTCTACTAATGTAAACAACTAAACAACAAATATGTTTAAGTTGAATAAATCTTGTGGTGTTAAATTTTTAACTCATACCATTGAATCACATTTTTTAGCTGTGGCCTGTGTCTTGCCGCAACGGCCGTTTCGCATGAGAGTCTTAAACAATCTCGAACAGTTGAGAAAATTGATTACATCATTGATTTGTATTTATTTAGCGTTAATTATTTTCTGCTCATATTTCCGATACTCCGAACTTGCATATTTTGAAAACTGAAAATCTGAAAATGAAACTGCATTCATTTGGAAATGCTCTTATCCATGAAAATTCAGATCTTGAAGTCAAATAATAGACCAAATACTCGTACATCGCTGGAAGCATTTACTTACTAGCAGACCCGGCGAACTTTGTTCCGTTACAGTCTTCAGACCTCGCTAATAAATTATATTTTTTGAAATAAAATCTCAGCACACTATGTAGAAGAACTGAACAAAATTAATAAGTTTGGATCTCTTCAATCTAATGAAAAACACTCAAATTATCGTAGTAGGCTAATTTTCTGTATAAAAATTCTTCTTTCCGCAACAATGTATTACCACCAATAACCGGGTTGACACCCTTAAATGCACATACCTTCAGTTTTTCAGTCGTTGTGTTCCATATAGAATATAGTCAAGATAGGCACCAAAACAAATTTTTTATTGAAATATCAAATATTGTGAGGTGTTGCGAAGCAGAAAATTTTTGATTGAATGTTGAAAAAATCTGAAAAAAATTATATTTTGAAAAATTTGATCGAATATACCAGAATTTAAAAAAGAAATTCTATTGGGAAAAAATTAAACCTTAAAATTTCTACGTCTTCTGATGTAACGGAGATTATATGAGACTTTTTCATTTCTATCATTGAACATATTTCTAAATTGATGTTTTATTCGATTTTATTAGTTGTGACTTTTGATTCTAAACTGATAGAATGCAATTATATTTATCTATTTTCACAAATTAAAATTTGGTTTGAAGTGTAATTTTGCTTATCATCGAATGAGAAATCACATTTTATACACAAAATATTTAAATGAATCTGATTGGAATTATAAAAAGGCAAAAGGGATAAAACCTTTGTTCACTAAAAAGTTGATACTTGAAAAATACTAACAGTCACAACTTCGTGAAATTGCAATTCACATATAAGAAAAATTAACAATGATTCTGATTACTCACTTAACTAGATTATTGCCAATTGCTGCTCTAAGTGTGGAAATTGTTAAAAACTGCAAACCCCAGTTAGTGTAAATTTTTTACGAACCATCTTCAAGGGATGTTGTGCCATTTTTGGTCGACGGTCTTTCAAGAGCTTACCAACCATACGTCACAATCAATTTGAACTCAGTGCATTTGAATTGTGTTGACATCGACGTCGATGGTGCTCATGACTTCATTTTCCATTTATTTATTCTGGAAAGCATTGCTTCTTTACCATTTCGGAACCAGACAGTATCATGCCGTGGGTGAAATTTGCATCATAAAAAATTGTTTTTCACCATCCAAATATGAACGTAAACGTTAAAGATGCATTTCAGTATTTGTGGCAATTTAAAATACTTCACAGTGCTGTTGTGGTGAATTCTGATAATGTTGTGCATTTTCTGAATTACCTACCATTTCTGAATGATTTTGGGAAACTGTTAAATATTACTAAGGAATGTAAATTTTGCTGTGACACAGTTTTTCCAAAAATAAAGGATCTCAATCAGTCACCAATCAGTGTCTATGCTACTAAGTATTTATCAAAAATATTTCCTACGTAGTATTTTACAGATCCAACCAATGAAAACAGTCTGGCAGGGGATTACGCATTTTTCAATGATATTTTAATGTCAAAATTAAATGCATTTCGTATTATTTACCCGTACCGATATGTTATGTCACTGGGAGAAAAAAATGTGTCTGACTTTATAATTAAAAAAAAGAATGTAATCGTACACATTAACGAAACGATAAATCAGATTATCAATTCCAATTTAAAGTAAAAAAAAATATTTGCAATAAAAATGTATATTTTTTAACAATACGGAACTTATAGACTATTTGCAGCAATCCTCAAATGAATATGATTACTTTATGGAAGAATCAACTGCCAACTTTTTCCTTCGCAATTCAGGAGTAGTGCCGATAAATATCCTTTTCATATTATTCCTGGGAGCTTATGTAAGTTTTGGATAATTGGAAATAAAAATATTTGTGCTGTATGTAAAAAGACAGCACAAATAAAAATAAGACTTTGTGCAATCAATTAATTTAAATTTTCGTTTACAATTAATTATTATTCCCCCGTCACAGTGAACTGTCTGAGTTCGGCACACACGCATGCATAAAAACCAAGATTTTACACCGTCAACATAAATTAAAAAAATTGCGTGAATAAATGTTGCAAGATGTTTTTAATTTATCGAAGGATTCACTTGATTGTTAAGCACATCGCACTGCATGAATTCATGTATTTATAAAAAGTTACGAGAATTCCCAATATACGTTTTTCAAAATGCATTATTATTAATTTATGAATGATGTAATCAATTTTAAAGAATTTTATAGCTTTTGAAGTTTGACTCTTATCAAAAAATTTACCCAATGAATGGCGTGCGTAGAGTCACGTCGTCATCTCGATCGGTAATTGTTTTTACCAGGTGATGGTGTAAAATTGACGGTCGTCCAATCCGGTTTATTTTCATTTTTTGCTGAGGTACACCTTAGCAACAGTCAACACACATATCATTTACCAAATGAATGCGAGTCGACTACAGACCACACTTCATATAATAAATCAATTATAATATGTACAAAATATTGCATAATATTGCACAAGGTTCACCACATGTAGCCCGCGCATAACATAATATGATTCTCTTTTTTCGATTATAATGTTAATAATTAATTTTTTAAACCTTGCTCCAATAATATATTAAAACGCTCGTATCATTTTTCACACTAAACATAAATTCATTCTTCATGAATGATCATGACTTCTGTGCTCGAAAAGTTCATAATTTCTACACATCCCACAATACTCGAATAATGTGGTTGAGCATGGAAATTATGTGGAGATAAGTACTTTTTATTACTATTTTGCAATTCATTATGTATTTTAGTTTGCCCATTCATCAAATTAATTTGCCTACGAGGCTTTACGAAGTGCGACAACATGAATTCAAAATTTTTGTGACGCCTAAATGTTTTCTATTTGATTTTAATGAGCTTAAAGCTTTTAGTAAATTTTCCATTGCTATAAAATTATATACACATATAGGCATCAAAATAATTTTTACTATTCGTTTTCGTTTGTAAAACAATAGAACATGTAATTGAATGCATTTAAAATGATACGGGATTTCAATATAGTTGTTTGACTTTATTCAAGGTAAAGGTAGATCCACAAAGAATTTTCATTCTACAGAACAAAGATCTTTAAAATAATATTGTAAAACTATGTTGATACTTAAATAAATTAAATATTTAAACATATAAGTATTTGATGAGACAAATTTCATTATCGCGCTTACAATTTGTTTGCTTTAAAATGCAATAACCTTTGGTTTTTGTTTGTTACATACACATACTAGTAAGGTGTTTTTAGGGCAAATATTTTATTTCCTCGGCCTTTGATCTTCAAGTTATCTTAGTGATTGTTTAGAACGAGTACGCACAAAATGTAATTATTAGTTTTCTTTCATTTATGAATTTTTCTTCTTTAAACATATTAAAATATATGCTGCTCAATTCATTAGTTAAAATTAATTATAAATCCTTCAATGTGTTCATTTAAAAAAAAACAATTGCAGTTATGAGTTAAGATATTGATCACTAAATTTATTTCAAAAAAAGATTTTTAAGTTAACCACTTGGTTATGTAAGTTGCCAGCAAGCTAGTTATTTATGATTTACTTAAAATAGAATGGTTATTCTATTCTTATAACTGCATTATTGTTTAAATTATTTAATTGTTGTAAATAAGTCCCTAATTCAAGTTTATGAAAATTAAAAATGTTCCCATAATCAACTTACCAAAATTTTCCGCAAATATAGATTCATATCTCCTTAATTCTAAAACATGCAGTATAACTTACTGCATAATTGATTACTGTCTGAGAAATGTCACAACCTATATCTAAATTAATCACAAATACAAAAAGGAAAAAGTTTTCAATTCATTGTGGAGTTTCCAAATTATGAATGGTATACGACACATTTTTTCTACTTCATTTTATCTCAAAACACTTAATTATGTGGATTTGTTTTTAATCTAAAATAATATCTGATTTAAAAACGATGTTGATAAAAATAAGATTTGAAATAAATTAATTTAATTTTGTAGAACTTAATTAATCACTTTTCCGAATTTTCAATTTACTTCACAATGTGCTCAAAATTGTTTGTTTTGAAATAAAATTATAATTTATAACTGGCATGCACTCAATTTTTTTTTTAACGATGATTTTATCTTCATGGATTTTTATTTAATGCAATCGGTTTAACGCATTTATTTCGACAGTGATTTGGCGCTGCGTGTTCAAAGAATGTGCAAATGTTATCAAATTTAATTACAATAAATGAAGGTGCGTCACGTGTGTGAAAGTGGCATGTTACTGGCACTTATTTTATGTATCAATACTTGTTTTCTTATCCAATATAAATTTACCAAATCATGTTATGTGTAAATTTCAATGCTTTTTAGATATTTCGTTGTGTTGATATTGGTCTAAATAAAGATTAAAAACTTAATTTCAAATAGAGTTTATAAATAAACTCGCACGTCATTCAATAGCTCGGTTAAATAACATTTATATGCTGGATTTATCATTTATGGTTTAAGATAAGTGTGCGATTATCAAGTTCTGCCATTAATTTTTACTCAAACAGAACGGAGAAGACTTAAGTTCTACAATCTTGTCAAAAAAAAAAAATCTGAATCTGTTTCAATTGTACTTTTTTTTGTATGGGATATTTAACGATTATTTTTCATGACACACAGTGCTGTTAAATTTTCCTATTTACGGGTATAAAGCAAACTGTGCAATTTTTTTTTATCTTACATGCATATAATAGCATTTTAAGATGTGTCGTTTTCCAAATTCCTGTTTTTGTTAAAGTATCCACCATTTGAACCTTGAGTACAAAGTATTACATCTCTTTCCCTGCGATGTAGTTTTTGTATTTGAGTTTTAAGGCATTTACGATAATATTATGAGTGTTTGTAAAAGTTTGAGATTATGATGGAATTTAATGGTTAAGTTGGAATATCTATTGTTTTACACCCTTAGGGGCAACGGGCTACACCCCAATATGCTTAATATCATTATAATATAAAGAAAAAGAAAAAAAAAAGTAAACAAATCATTATAATAACATTGTTTACTCGCAAAATGGGCCAAAAATTCAGTCAAAATCTTTTTTATCAATTTTACTACATAAAAAGTGATATTTCATTATCAATCAAAGATGAAAAATCAGGATGTGCCGGATCAATTGTAATGCTACCTTTTAATTTTTTGAAGCTCACGCAGTCAACCTTTGTTCGCAAAATTCATAAGTTTTTATTCAATTTTTGATAACATTGGGGTGTGTATGTCAAACAAAATTATGGAAGAAAATGAAATATTGGTTTTCAATACTTAAATACATAATTCAGTTAGTGTTAAAAAAATTTAAGGCAAGGGTAAGTATCTTAAAAACTAGCCGTTATGTTCATTTTTAAATTTAAATATCGTTTTATAACTAATGTAACAAAAATATTTATTTATTTCAAATCTGAGTGAAATAATCAAAAACTTCAAAAATACAGCTGAACCAAATCTGATGCAATTTCAACGTATTGTTCTTTATTTTTCTTGCGGCATTATATTTAAAGAGTAGCCTAAACCAAAGGACTGTTTACTAAGAAACATGCATTTTATGAAAAATCCTTTATATTATATTAGACTGATCTTTGTTTCCCTGAAATTAATTTAAAAATATTTTGAAAGTGGCACGTTTACGATTTCAGAAATATTCTCTTCAAATAATAATGGCGAATTAAAAGATGCCACATAATTTTGTTGCAAATCTTTTGGGGGTTCGGCAATATTTATAAATAATTAAGTATACAATTGTTTATTGTGTGATTGTTTATTTAAGCTTTATTACCTATTATTTAAAATGTGTGTGTACTTCACAAATATTCAATTTCGTAATGTAGATTGGGATTGCTTTCATGTTCATGTACTTGAGAATGACATGCACTTGTCACTGTTTTTGTGATTTTGAAAAAATGTATTATTGTTCAAATCGGTTTCATTGAAGTTGCGACGAAGTACGTTGAGTTTAATTGAGTAAATAAGATTTAATTGATAAATTTCTATTGACGTGATTGTGGGGTTTTCCTTAAAAGCTCTTAATACGTATATGATTCCTTGCATAAAGTCTTTTTGTCACATGATCTTTATTGTGACAATAAATCACGATTTCTTTTTTATGCACTTTATCATCAATATACTCATATTATGTTTATACTTAAGATGACGTTATACATTAAATTGATTAAGATTTTTGTTGTTAAAAGTAATCTCTCTTTCTCTGTAACTTACCAAGTTTTTGCAGATCTTTATCCTTGATCTGAAGAAGAATTAAAATTATGAATTTAACTATAAAGTGGCTATTGTGTTTTCTTTCTTTAGGTATTTGAGCTTTTTTTACAGTGATTTTCTAAGCTCCAGCCTTATGAAAATAAATTCCATCAATAAAAAACAGAAAAAAAATTTGTTATAAAGATAAAATTAAGTATTGGCTGAGTTGAAGATTTATAATTTCAATTAGCAATAAAATCATATAATTACTTTTATTATCCAGCAGCTCTTAAATATAATATAAATCCAATGGAATGTGTGGTTATTTCAGTATTTTTAAAAACATACGTTTATAATGTCGTAAATGTCAATTATTAATTTATGATGCGCATTACATATTTTTGACACACGACACAAGCGTCCTTAATTACTTATCTGAAATTGAGTTATTGATTAATTAGGTGCAATTATAAATGTTATTTTGGGACCAAAAATTTATCAAAAACAAAAATTAATGCACAAAAATTTAAGATTTAAATTAAAACTTTTAACACAAATTTGATTTCATTTGCATTTTTTAAAGCTTATAGTTTAAAAGTGTAGATACTACATCTTTAAATTTCTATCAGCTACATAAAAAAGGTGCATATTTAATTGCATATTTTCAGACTTGTAAATACGTAATGCCACTTACTGCACTGTAACAACGCTTAAAGCTTTACAATAAATTTTACTGCTACCAAATTTAATATGTGATAGGATAAAAATTAAAATGAACCGATCATGCGATTCCCAATTTAAAATATTCATGCTTTCGTGTTTCTACAAAATAACAATTAATATACGAGTAAGTACTTCAATAAAACGACAAATACAAAATACATACAATTGTGTAATACATAAATATTTGCGTGAGGCATATATTTGGCGATACAATAAAATACCTCGAAAAATTTACCGCCATCATTAATTTTAATAATCTGTTTGTGTAATCTTAATTACGTTCAACATAGAAATAACCAGGCTGAAAATAATAGGGTCAGGCAATTTATAAAACTGATTTATAGAAGCAAAAGTTAAATTACACACTTTTGATAATGGACTTTCTATTGTAAGCATTGAAGAGTAGTTGACAAACCTTTCTAAAACCCATAATCTCAGGAGCCAGCATCATTTAGAAAAATATTATATTCGTTTGTTGCCAAAAATGAATAAATCCACAACGCATTATGTACCTAACCAGTAACCACCTACATGAAATGGCGAAAAAATTCACGGAAAAGATTAAATTATAAGTGACGCGTGAATATGCCTACGTGTTTATTTGCCATAAAACAATTAACTTATAATTTTATGTCTTTTGTTGATAACGTATCGTTCAGCAACATCATCCACCATAAATATTTTCCCAAATGTTGTACTCGTATTAGCGCCGGAAAACAACAAATTGCGCCTATTTATTAGCGCAGTACAGTGGTGTTTTTAGGCGGAAGGGTTGTAAATGTCACTTGTAAGGAATAACACCTGTTAAATTGTGATTTATAACATTTTATCAATCACCATATGGAAGGAAAGTATTTTTAATTTCACATGAAAACAGTTTTTCTT
The DNA here is from genome assembly GCA_963854165.1 of Sylvicola cinctus. Lineage (NCBI taxonomy): Eukaryota > Metazoa > Arthropoda > Insecta > Diptera > Anisopodidae > Sylvicola > Sylvicola cinctus. Next base: position 47,076,782 of record OY974082.1, read on the forward strand.
TTTTAATTGAATTTTTATTGTCTTAGAAAACATTTGGTTGTCCTTAATTTCTATATCTTATCAAATTAACAGTTGTTTTGTTCTTATAAATATTTTTTTTCCTTTTTAATTTCTAATAATAGCACAATTATTTATGTTTAAATTTGTTATATACACAACACAGTCACAGCGTTATTGCCAAACAATTATTCATACAACAATTAACACTAACAAGATAATACAAATTCATTCAACTTCATTTATAATCGCAGTTTAATCATTAAACTTTGCATAAACACACATTTTTCATGAGAGGAACTTGTTTATAAATAATAATATGAATACTAAAATCACAGACTATTGATATTTCAATATGCTTCTTCCATCAGTCAGACACATTGAGGGTGTAGAGTAAGTCGTTTATTGTTATTATGTTTAATTATTATTATTCTCAGCACATCTTTATCATTCCAAATAATAAATAACAAACAATTTTATCTTCGCACTTCATTTTCGTGGTGCAACACCGAATGCACGGGCACTGGCAATCGATCAATATCACTTGCACTCATATGGGCGACCACAGAACTATTCACAACACCAACTTCATCGGCACCCTCAACCTTATCCCGAATTGGTACAATGAAAATGCGATTTTTATTTTTCCTCATCACTGTATCGTAGCTGGGTGGTGCGAATTCTCTGTACGATGGTGCTGGTGTGGGTGGTGCCGTCTCTGGTGTGATCTCAGTTTTACGCTCACGCCGACACTGTCCGTCTGAGCATGCCATCACAATGAAGAATGCCACCAGAGCCAAGAATGTGGAGAAATACCAGACGATTGTGATTAAATCCATTGTGGGTGTTGTTACGCTGACCACGGTATCCTCGCGAATGTTGTCTGTAAATTAAAGGCAATCCAGTTTTAATATAAAAAATAAAAATCTAATTCAAATCAATCATTATAGTACGAGTACATAGTACGATTATGATTGAGACCTCTTAAGTGATACAAAAATGTATTTCAATTGTTACTCGAGTACTGAATAAAAATATGTTCTAAATTACCTGATATTATGTCAAAATTGATATCATCTATTTCAGTGGATTCAGGTGTTGTGTCCGTCGTGTTGTTATCATTATAAAACCCGCTATAGTTGTCAATGGGATCGTTGTTCTCGCTCAAATGAAACCCGGAAGCACTGTTGATGTTCAGCACGGTAACACAAACTATAAATTGAGTACAAAAACAGAAGCTATATTAAATATTCAGGCACCAATATATAAATCGACTGATTTGGTCTACTAATTTTATAACAATGGCAAGACAGTCATTATTTCGCAGCCAGATAACAGTACCTAGCAAAACGTTTTGCCAAATCACTGCAAGGGGGCTTTGTGCAAAAATTCAGTGTGGAACGGGCGTAAATTGTGTGTGCCGATAAAAAGCGCTCACTCATATTTCGATAAATGTTATCTTATCAGTTTGTTTTAATTAAGATATTTGTGTGTGAGAGTTTTGGCCATATTTCACACACTGGTGCTATCGCATATGTTGTATGGGCACAAAGCTGTAGCTGCAACATCGTGCCAGGAACACGGAAAATCGCGTCATTTCAATCAATATCAATAAAATAATCGCGCACCTCAAGTGTTACAAATGGCTATTGGCTATTCAAACAAGTGAACACCGGTATTTGTATTTTGATATGATCATGTACACTTGATAGTACAATTAATGTGAACTTTGTAGAAGTCATGACGAAGTCACGGATGCATATGTCGGCGTCTTTCAATGTGGAAAAATTGCACCAACATGGCTGATGTTTTTAAGACAACGTGTGCATATGATTTTTATCTATTGCTAATTTAATATATTATATTTAAAATTAATTTTCTTTATTATCTAATTCCACCTCAGATTTACAATATACTTTAAACTGATTCATCAATTATATGAGATGATCAATGTGATAATGCTTTTTGATTAAGTGCTTTAAGTGCGGGCATTATTGGATTGATTAAATGACCAATGTGGGTAGCAAGTTTTGTGTCATCGTCTATAATTAAATTATTTTTTGAGACCTATTTAGAACGTGTTTATACTAATTTATTTATTTAATTGATGCTTCCCAATATCATTGCTGTTTAACTTAATTAATTGTATTACAATTTCTTTTTCCAAGAACTTAACTGAATTTTATAAAAAGGTGTGCATTCCCAAAAAAAATCTATAATATGGTTGACATTAATTTGCAATGGATTGATAATGATGTTAGAAGGACCCGCCCACCCTTTTTTAAAAGACTTTAGTAACGATAAAATAGAATATACCAAAAACTGATTAACTTCAGTAAGTGTACAAGAAATACAATTGCCATAATATATCTTATAATATTTTGTTGAGGGCCAATAAAAACTTAAAGTCATAATTTATAGAACATTTAATTGAACATATTACAATGAATTGTTCACAAATAACTATGATTTCTGCAGGTAAAATAATATCAGGCGTAATTGAGCAGACACAATACCTTCGGGAACCACTGTAACTTTATCTTGCTAATGCGTGTTCATATGTACGTAGTTCTTATCATATCTGTTGTATAGTTGATAAACAGGCAGTTTCAAGTGGTTAAAACTTAACACACAATAACGTCACCAAATCGATATGCATTACGTCAATCCGCGTTCGATTGCAGTCAATTTGTTTAGTCACACTTCTTGAAATAAATATTAAGTGTATCTAACAATTTTTAAAACGCCTAGTAATTGTTTCTATTTAACCTACCCTAACTGTAGTTATCATTTAATTAGTTAGTACTTTTTTAATCATAATATAGACAATCAACTTAACATTTTAAAGCTTTAAATTTAACGCGGTTTCCGATTTTTATAATTGTGGTATTTTAAAGCTGATATTTTTATTGAAGCTTTTTATTGAAACAAAGTATTGTCAATAAATGTTATCAGTATTTACAAATAATAAGCTTTCAAATATGAACTTTTTTTTCCACTTATTTTTTGACTAAACCAGAACCAGTGAATCTTTGTATTAAAATAAAAGTTTTTATAACAAAATATGTTAATGTATTTCGTAACATTAACTGCAGTTTAACACAATTTGCATTGTGCAACACAAATGTAAATTGAAATGCTATGTAGCTAGAGTCTTTTCATTTGACATTTGTTTTTCTGATCTGTTTCAAAATAAATAAATTTTTATAAACACCTGTTGTATTTTTTTTTATGGATCCCTTCATAAAACCTTATCGTAGCACTAAGTTTCTAGCACCCAGCACCAAGAATAATTTGTTTATAAATAAGGCACATAAACTTTTATTATCCGCAGCAAATATTGTTGGGATTGCCATGGATGTAAATATTTTTGTTGTACACGCGAATTGAAGATAAACGGCTTGATTTAACTTTGACTTTTAAGTCTTAAGGCGCTCTATGACGTGCGTAAAAGTGTATTCATTTAAAGCCGTCTAATGAAACTTTAGACTTTAATACTTTCATGGCATTAACTAGTGCAAATTTTTTGGCTTTATCAAACTACCGCCATGAAGATTAGGCATTAATGAATGGAAAATTATTCAAAATTTATTTTCCTCATTGTAATGTTTGTATCGTATCCTAAATAATCTCTGACTGGCCTAATAATTACGATAACGGTCACATTATCAGTGATTATTGCAGTCAAAACAGTATAAGGAGTTATTAAATTTGAAGTGCGTGTGCGGTTTCATTTGGAATTAGAAGGGATAATGTTGGAAATCAGCCATTTATAGTCTACCATGGAAATGCCATAAATGCGTTGTACATTGTAATTATAATAATTTCTAGCAAGTCAAGATCTTTTTAAAAGCACCACCAAGGTCATTTCATCTTTTGAAACGCATGCAGGGCAGTCACACTCAACATTTACTGTAGTGTGTACACTTTAGTGATATCAACTAAAACATTTTAATTAATAATAATTACTATAATTTATTTATTCAATTTTATTTGTACGGGAATAACGCTTCTTACCGGCTTCTTAGTTTAATCAACCTCTTTATATATTTACATTTTATATTATGACGAATACTAACGACCTCCTTATAGGAGCACAGCTCATGTGATCCCCATAACGTCTAATTGTTTGCTTATTCAAACAATGTGCTCATTATAATTCTTCTCAATAGTATATAGTCACTTTATTTAAACACTGTACCCCTTATCTGGCTTATTTCATGCATTTTATTGTTTTTTTTTTAATAATGTGACAGAGACAGGCGCTCACATTATACTCGTAAACATATAAAGAATTTAGTTAATCATATGACCACAAGTCACTCCATAAAAATGTCTAAATCAATTTATTACAGTCGTTATTTTTCTGCAAAGAAAACAGTGCACGTATTTTTAATGCTAATGGAGTTTTGTTCGTTTGCAGCACATTTTTCGGCAGTGGGATTAAAAACGAAATGCTGAGGGTGGATTATAAAACATAGACAAGAGATTGTTTAAGGACTTTTACAATTTTCATGTAAGTCGAAAAACTGTCTCCGTTTTTAACTCTGTTTATTTTATAAACAGTCGAGTTTTAATAATTTAACTCTGTCAGAAAAATGTATTCTTTTAATATTCAATTAACATCTTTTATCTTTATTAAAGTTTTGTTTTTATTTTACCACCAATAGCTTCCAACTTCATCTGAACAAACAAATATAACGAACGAAAACAGAATCTATATTAATGAGCCACGGATCTAATACCCTAATGAATTATTTTGAAATGTCTTACTTAATTCTCACATTGATCCCCAACGAAATGTCACACTTCTCTTTAAATATATTTTGAGTCTTCATTACCATTGTTAGCACATTTAATCAGTTTATTTATTATTAAAATGTTAAAATAGCTTTTAAGTCAATCTCCTTGTTCTTAATTGGTTCCCGTTTTAAATGCGCGCTTTTAAAATGCAGTTGTCAATAACAGTTATATTTGCACAAATGCGTAAAATAGACAGCAAAAATTTTATTTGATTTTTCGGCGTTCCTTGTGAATCACGTACAAATTAAAAGCGCCTTAAAGTTGACGAAATTTATAATTTTTCACCTCAAAACATATATAATATGTATAAAAATTTTAAAAGCTTACTTAAAAGCTTATAATTTTAAATTCACGTTGCAAAAACGGAAATTCATGTATCTGCGTTATCAACGCCGTTCTGTTTTCAAATACATAAATCATAATCCTAGCGAAATGGAAAATGAAAAATATAATTGGTATTCCAGCAGAAATGTTCTATGGTTTTATCTGCCCACGTTTGAGTACTTAAAAAGTAACCACTTATGTATACTAATTAGAAATGCAAATGTCAAGTGAGCGCGTGTGTCTGCACTCAGCGTACATGTTGCCTGTGGGTTTAGTGTATGGAAGTTTTGTTCCATGATTGACGCACATTACCATAATATGTCCATTGTACACAGTGATATTGCGTCACAATGATTTATCGGACGATCTTGGCACATTTTAATTCTCAATACTAAAGGCATGATATTCTTCGCATCTTTGCATTGTTTATTCACGCGCACACAGTTTTGCATTTGTAAAATTTTGAGCGGGGAACTTTTTTAATATGATTCAAATTTCGGCAATATTAATTAACAATGCAATCTGTGACGTTGGTACATCATCGGGTAAAAGCAATCGGAAGCGTATTAACATTTGAGTATTATGTGAATCGAATGCGGAATGAGCGTGATGTAAAAACCCAAAAGCGATTCAATGAAGTTCAAGAAAGCGGCTTTTTGTTTCCAGAATTGATGATTCATTTTTGCCAGCTAATGCTTTTTCTTGCAGTTTATGAACTTTGCTTGACTTGCAAATGTGGTTGATCTATCAATATGTTATATGCTGAAAGCATATATTTTCGTACACTTTTAAGGCAATAACAATGCAACACCAATACTCGTGCATAAAGGTGCAACTCCGCACTTTGTTTGTCATATTAAAATATATGAGCAATGAGATGTACATTTAAATAAGACACCGGTTGTAGGATTATCAAGTCATTAACACATTTTTGTGCTGATTTTGCGTCTCAATCCGGGAAGTGATTTATTTAGGAAGTGCGCATTTAAATTACAGTTTGATGATTTTAATAATTTTGTATCACAAACTTTAAATTAACTTCCCGAATGCAATGTTTTTATTTTAATGTAAATACAATTATTCTTCTTTGTGGCAAGAACTACGGTTAAAGAAAAACTTCCTTTTAATTAATTAAATTTTTAAAAATAGTTTGCAACTAACTGTAAATAACAATTGTTTTAAATTATAAATAAACAAAAAACTGTTTTCATTTAAGTTGCAGTAAATTAAAAAAATTAAAGCAAACATCCAAAAATTCATCAATGAATTGTCGTGTTTTAACCATTACAGAACCCAGTGTGGAAATCCATAGGGAATGACACTGTTATTGACGCACATTGTTCAAAACTGAAGACACTTTTTAAATCAGTTTAAATATTACTTGTGTTAATGATATATATTTTAAAAATAAACTTACACAAAAAGACTACTAATATTTGTAGCTTTGCTGCAACTCCCAAATGCTTTTGATGCTTTATTGAACTCATATTGTTTTTGGGCAAATGTACTCACTCACAATTTCACTCAAAAACTACTCAACCTTCGACTAATTTTTATTTTATTTTTTAAACTTCACTTTAAAATTAGTTTTATTGAATTAAAACTTTTAAATTACAATATTTTTATATTAAACAAAATCAATAACTGTAATTGAAATGTTTTTCCACTAAACCTATTGATTCCTTTTCAAACTCACAAGATGATAAAAACTGTTTGTATGCAAGATAAACTTTGCAATTCAAATTAACGTCTGTCTCTGCTCACGGTTCGTAATACAATGCGCTTCTTTACCACACAACAAATACGCTACACCTTACACCAACCGATGGCCAATACTTTTTATTACTATCCTCGCATCAAACAATTAACATATGTTTTACATGTGATTGTAAAACAACGACACTCACAAATGTTGCCAGTAGGAATATGAATATACAATGACAAATAATACGGCATAATTTCTATCTCAACATTCTGCACCATAATATTGTAGGAGATCTAATAGAAACGCACACAAAGTAAACTAATTAAATATTTAATCGTGATAATTCTTGCGTGTGCCAACTTATTTGATATCAGTTGGCGAAAATCGTTTTCCCCTTTTATTGTCCATTGTTTTCACCTAAAAACACTGCCGAAATACTTAACTATGTATAATAAAAGATTTGATAGCTTTTTTTTTATTCGAAAAGTGAGAGGTGTGACGTTATTCACAGTATATGCGAATTTTTATATTTGCTTGGGTTTATTTACAATTAAAATGTCATGTTATCTAGTATTAATATATTGTAAAAAAATCAATCAAAATTCTACTTCAAACTGTTTAGAAGTACTCAAAGATTTAGATAAGCTTTCAATCAAAATTGTTATGCTTTATTATGTAAAAAAAAATGTGCATTTTAATTTGAAGTTTGGGAGATTTTGTTTTTTTCTAAAAATAAACGCTTTTAATTGATCGATTTTTTTTATCAATTGACAAGGATTTAAGATTTAATGTGTGATAGAATTGGAAACATCAAACAGGTTTGGCAATCAATTCATTGCAAAATTTGTATCTTTTAAAAAAAAAAATTGCCGTCCTGAAGATTTAAGAATTGATTGTAAAAAAATATTTTATTTAGTTAATTCAAAAATATCATTAGTCGTTGAGTTAATTCATTTCTATAAAATATCCATATATGATAATACAATAATAATAAAGAGCTATCGGTGAAAAGAAAAAATACGCTGAATAATTATGAATTTTAACGATTAGTATAAATATTAACTGACAAAAATAAACATACTTTAAATAATCAATGTAACATAAAACAAATGAGCCACGTTTCTATAATTTCATATTTAATCAGAAGATTTGAATCAATTTAGCTTAATGACTATATTATGTTGTTTAATCACCTGTCTCTGTAAACACATTTTTACTCGTACAGATAAAGTACAGTTTGTACAATACAACAAGTACTAATTGCTTAGATAATAGTAAAAGACTAATTGTAATAGTTAAACACTATGAGAGATAATTTTTTTTTAAATCAATTAAGCGCAGTTCACGAGCTCATGTCAACACAAATAGTATCTTTTAATCATTCCCATTTTCAATTGTCTTTTAAGACAATCCTTCCTTTTTGAAATATCCCATTGATTTGTGATAAATAACTAATATTATAAGAGAACTTCAATGGTTCTGAAAATGAGTCGTGGGCCAAAATGTGATAAATTGAAATTCCAATACGAGAATATATGTCGTCCTATATCTATAGTTTTAGTACAGCATTTATATTCCATTGATCTTTTTGAATCAATCAACAGGCACACACTTAGTGAAAATCACATGCCAAACAGTAAAACGTTGAATTATCTAATTTTAAAGGCAAATTGTTGGAATTTACTCATCCAATTTAATGCCAATCTATTTATATTTTAAATGAATACTTTTAATCGGTTATGCTCACATTGATGTTATTATTACACATTGGTGTCAATTTCGTCAAACGTGACAATCGTCAACTATTTATTTCTGAGACACCCAATTTTTCGTTTTTATATTAATTATTAGTTAGCGCGATAATGACAAAAGAAATATCCATATTTGAATCGTGAAATAAATTTTAATCAAATTGTCAAGCTTTATATAATTTTTTACTTTATTTTTTGAATTCTAATTTAAAGCGTTTTGTTTTGGAATGGGTTTTTCCAAATATATTTTTCCAGTGCAAATTCCAGTTTGTACCAGATTTTTACATGATCACTGAATCGGATATTTTATTATTATGTCTTTGTTGGGAATAATTTAGGGAGGTTTATAATAAATAATCAATCTTACTCATTTCGAAAATCTCCAAAAAATTTTTAGAATCTAGGTACTCCTTTAATAAACACATAAATGATAATACATAAATATATTCCTTATTCTAGAAAATTTTAATTTGAAAGTTTAGGTTTAATTTTGTGTAAATAAAATTAAATAGAATAATATTTAAATTGAAAAAGAATTAAGCTATATATCAATGAAATGGGGAATTAAAGCCCCTAAAAAAAGTGTGAATCACCCTTTCAAATTAGATCTTCAATTATTATTGTAAATCTAAAATATTTAACCACTATCATTGATAATTACGTTTTCTACGTCATCCAACGACAAATAAATGAAATATTTTGTATTGCATCACATCTAGAAACCGGAAATATTAATAAAAACTCTAAAAGTAATTACAGTTCATTTAAATATATTATACTAATCGTGGGGTCAAGGTACAACTCCATTGACGCCGCGGTGCTCCGATGACTCATTGGCGCATTCATTGTATCACGTGTGTTGAATTTCACAAAAAGCGCAAGCATTACGTTTAAACGATCGCGTAAAATTCTGTTAAATTGTGTCGTAAAAAGTCTTGGGACCAATTCGCAGTTTATTAATTCGACAACTTAATCATGTGAGAATGCTCATTTAGCGGCATGTTTATCAATCTAATTATATGGTTAATTATACTGTACCGCAGCGATATCAGCTAGTCCCGTATTTGGTGGTGTGTTCTTTTAATTTGTTTATTACGCGCTGCAGAGTGTGGACAATGGTAGATGTTTAGTATGCGTGTATTAGTTATACATATTTGTATACTTTTTGATCATTTCCGATCATTAAAATGTAATGCTTATTGCTGAGTACATATTTCATAAAATTTTTTAGAATAATGGCAGTTAGAACTTAAACTATATTTGTGACGCAATATCTATAATCTATTTCATGATTGAATTGCATAATTTTTAGGTACATAATAATAAATATATAAAGTCGTTGTAGTAAATACATTTTTTGTATTGAAATGATTAATCAATTAATCTGAATAAGAATAAAAATTACAATAGCTTGGGTTGAATATAAATACATACTAAGTAGAAGCAATTAGTCCTTCTCTCCACAATTGAAAATTATAATGTTGCTAAAGGTGCAGTGACCATTGAACTTTCATCGTTTGAAAGCGTTTTGATAAATGCATGATTTTTCATGTCCAGGAATGGCCATAAAATTATCCCGATCGTCACACTTACTGGAAGCCGTAAATGCCAGCAATATTGCGAATGATTTATCGGATTGCAAACTGAGGTTATTATCAGTGAATAAAATCAATCCATCGATCACAAAGATAGTACTGAGAGTAAGTACTATCTCTGTGGATATTGGATGGATTAATGGATCGACACTTTTGTCACCCGGATAATAGCAGTATTGTTTCGATAGCTTTCCATTCGGAAACTGAAACTGCACATAATAAGTGTTTGCAGACTTAGATTTTAACATTTTTGTGCAAGAAAAATTTACAACTAATAACAAACAAAAGATTATAAAATCGCTCTCCTGGAATGAAATTTGTAATTTATAATCAGAAAAGCAAATCTTTAAGTGGATATTCATATGAATGAATGAATTTATTGATGATCTCTACTTCATTACTCGAATCGTTTATAAACACTAGACAACAAAGCTCTATCACATATACTGTATTAAAATATGAGGATTAGGGAATAGGGACTATTGATCTACATATTTTTCGGATCTTATCTTTATGGGAGCTTATTTCCTCCAACACTGTCTATGATTTTGGAATTAAAATAGACCGAAAATTCGGTATTTAAAGTTAAGCAGGATCAAGTTAAATTTGGTTTCACTAATGTTAAAAGCATAGTTAACTTAAAAAAACACATCAAACATATGCAAATAAAACCGTTTAAAACAATTATAATACATACCTATCAAAAAATAATGGAAAATGTATTGTTAAAGAAATTGAATAACAAACTCGTATACGTTTGCTTTTAAAATATTGTAAAATTTTTATTACATAAAATGACAAAAATTTCGTTATTTAAGCTTGGGTATAATTTCAACTATTTTCAAAAAAATGTTATCAAAAATATTGTTTTTTTTTATTAAAAAATGTATTTTAAGGTAACATTTTAAGCCACACATTTATTTACATGTTAATATACTGAAAGTTTATCTTAAAAAATATTTATTTACAATTTCATTGATTTTTTTTATTATTTTTTGTAAATTTTTAACACAATATAAAACCAACATTATCCTTATAAAAATATTCTCATTTTATCAGCACGTTCTATTTCTTTAAATTGAAGTATTTACCAAATATTTAATTTAAAGCTAAAACGTTTCACTGATTAAAAATTAAAAAATATTTAACTGCAGCAACTGTAAATTGTTCTGAATTAAATTCTAATACATGTTAAAAATGAGATTATCTAGTTAAATGAGATTGAAAGAACCATTTGAAAGTTAGTTAAGCATTTTACGAAAAAGAATTTTTGCAATTTAAATTTAATTCAAAAGTTTTTGTAAAATTTGTGCAAAAAAAAACCAACAATGATTCTTAAGTTTAAAAATATTATGAATAACTTTTTTTCTGGTATAGTATATCAAAAAAAAATTTATAATTTAATTTTTTTTTTAAATTACGTTTAAAATTTATGTTAATTTAAAATTAAAATCAGTCAAAAACAAAATTTAAAAGAAAAACTTGTAGGTACATAATTGACAACATATTTAAATACAAACATTTAAAAGAATTACAGTCATAATTATTGTAGAACGCAGATTGTGGTTTTAGTTTTGTGTTTCACACTAAGACAAGGTTTATTGAACACCACTAATTTGACCGTTTTACGGAAAGCATTTTGACTTCGTTCTATTTTAATGACAAACTTTATGACGTGAAGAGCATTCATTAATTCATTGATGAGATAGGCAGTGACCCCTTCTTCTCTTCATTGTTTTATAATTGAGAAGATGTTTTAGAACAAAATAAACTTTAAGGGTTCTTTGAAATAGGTTCCAAAATTTGATTTTGGTATACAAAAATGTGAAATTATTTGTTTGAAATTACAACTCTACCATCTTACAAAATAACAAAACTCAAATTGTCTAAAAAATTTTATAAATGGTCTTTAATCTAAATGCTAGCGCAAATCCTTAAAAGTATAAACATAAATTTTTTATAAATGTTTTTATACGAATTATTAAGTAAAATGAGTTTCAAATATCAAAGCTGTTAGTGAAATTTAATAAAAGTCAACTAAATGAAACTCTTAATGGAACATTTAAAATAGCGCCGCTACATTTCAAATCTGATTTGGGATTTGTTCCTCACACAGCATACTCATTGCAAACCAAAAACTAATAATACTAAATATAATTACCATAACTAATAAGTACCTACAGGGACCAATTATAATTGGTGCGTTAATTATTAAATTATTACTCGGAGATTTTTATACAAATTGAACGTTAAAAACTGGTGACAGACATTTCGAATCTGACCAGTACTTATTTTGATTTTATCTGCTAGGAAACAATGTATCGTATGGTGGCGGCAAGTCCTTTTCTTCAGAGCTGGGAAGTTCTGGACATGTTGGGGCACTGGCCACAGGCATTTCAATAGATGGTGCTTCCTGAAAAAAAATTAATTATAAATTGTAAGAAATTTTAATTTCAAAATTAATTCCTTTGCAATTCATAAAAATTAATAAACAGTAAGACTGTTAAATAATTAAAAATCTTTAACTTACATGCGCCTGTGCTCTAACCGACGTCGTCCTGGAACATTCATTAAAGCATACACGGTATTTGTAGCACAGAAAAGCACATGATCCCACTCCCACTACTGTAAATATCAGCGAAGTAATTGCACTGATTATTATATTCTTTTTGTCAATTGGTTCCAATATGTCGTCAGTCATCCCAACACACTTATTATTCTCATCACTGCAATAGGGAGGCGGACAGTTGTTGATGTCATCATGAACGAAACCTCGATCAATGCATGAATTCTCCTGCCCTGGAATGCACATAAACTGATCCGTATCCTCACATTTCGTGAACGCCGTAAAGATTAGCGACATTGAGAGTGAATATTCGGGAGGCAATTTTGTGTGTCGTTCAATGAACATATTCACCTCAAAGGAGCCGCGAGTGTCTTGATCAAAAATTAAGGTATTTGCGTCGGAACAATACTTTTGCGACTGTTTCCCGTTTGAGAACTTAAATTGAATATAATCCAAACATTCGCCATTGCGTTTGTTAAGACGCATATTTAGTTGCTGGATGGTGATGTAAATGCCACCCAGAGTCTTATACTTTGAGTACTGCTTTAGTTCCACTTTGAATGAGCATGAAGCAGGGTTTTTACTAACATCAGCTGCTAACCACGTGTTGTTGACGATGGCTGCAGATTCATCGCCACGCTTGTGTAGTTGAATTTTGGGCTTTCCCGAGAACGTATTCCAAGCGATATCCCACTTGTCTTCTTCACACATTTTGCTGTGATACAGATTGTCATCTGGAATGCAATTAAAAATTAAATCAAACTGATTCATCAGCAAGTAGGTAGATATCACAGCTTCGTGAAAATCCATGACGCATTTATTATTTTAATTATAGGTGATTAAAGGGGGACTTACATGTTTTATAGGATCTAATTTTCTGCACACTACAAAGGACAACTAATATGGCAAGAACATTCATTTTGAAGCATTTATTTTATTTTTATTTTAACACGCACAAACACTTAACGAACCTATAGATGTTTCTTGAATTCTTGTATTTTAATTTATGTGAATTCAATGTTTTATTAACTTTTTTTCATTAACTTTTTTTCTTTATTTCGCAATCCATTGTCAAAAACAAATTAAACAAACTCTAAAAACAATTTGAGTGACATCTCCTTGAACTAGTTGAAGTAAGCAGCGATTGAAAAAATTATTTTATATATTTATACAACACATCGCTGTCATCCGACGAAAAAGAGCGCAATATTTGAAATAATATCAAAATTTAGCGAATTTTAAATTTTATCATCTTTAATTGATCGAACAAATGATATTAAATATTTTGTGAGCAATAGGAAAGCAACAACTAATTAAGTAATTATAATGTCTAACTAAATTTAAATTATTTTTAACAAAAATACAAATTCAAGTAATAAAAAAGAACAACTAATAATTAATTCTAATGAATTTTAAACTCGTTAAAGTCTACTTATCGTCCCAGCGACATTGCTATCCAATAAATTTAGCTCTCGTCAATTTCATTTCATCAAAAAAGAACAAACACAGCATACAATGTGGTCCAATACGATAGTAAGTAGGCCAAAAACCTTTGTACAACCCCAAAAGTCCTTCGGTCTTAACAATTTTCCAAAAACAATCCACAACGCCGCTGTAGAGCACACCCTTACCACTAGCATGTGTTCCCTGGTTGTACAAACGTGTCAACACTGTATCAGGTGGTGTAATTGCGACCGCCATCACAGAACCGGCCAATGCCCCGCATAACAAGGAGTTGAGGGCAGGACTCTTGAACGCATACCCATTGCGTTGCAACCAATCCTTAGTGTAACCAAATGTAGCCAATTGTGCCCCACTGCCAAGGCATGCACGAGGAAATGTTCCCAACACGCCACGATACAATCCAGTCAGTCCGTTTTTTTGATAGATTGTCTGAAAGGCGTCAACCATTCCAAGGTGTTTGTGCTGATGGCCAACAGCAATCGCTTCTACTGCTTGTGATTGGAGATGGGTTTTAATCTGAAAATTTCAATAAATACAATAATTGTGTAAAATCAATGAACACTTTATGTGTAGTAACTCACCAAAAAGAACGGACTTGCAACAGCCGAACCCACAGCACCTCCAGTAGCACCCCAAAACATTAACAACCACAACGACTCATGTCCCTCACTAGTTTTTGTCCAACCATTTGTCACAGCAGTATTGTAAATGCCCAATCGAAAAGCATTCAGCACAAATTGGAAGCTGACATGTGGTAGTAGACCTTTTTGTAATCCCGTCCAGCCGTCATGCTTTGCCACCACATACAGTCCATGGAACATACCTTTGTACGGTTTGACGTAGGTGCCTCGTTTTGCTAGCTCACCTTGTAATTGAATGCGAATTTTAATCACCTGAAAGTTTGTAACGATTAGTATTTGTCCTGAATTATTTGTTTTAAATAACTTCACTCACCTCAATTGGATTGGTGAACGGTGTGGCCAAACTTGAGGCAACACCTCCAAGCATAAAGTCGGAAAATTGCATTTTTCGTTACAAACTTTGAAATGAGAAAATTGTTATATTTAGAACAAGAGTTGCCCCATTTTTTTGAAGGGTTCTTTTAATTATTGCTCTGAAGGGGTTTACCAGTTACAAGGCATATTTAATTAATTAAAATCGGATTGAATTTACACAAATGATTATCGTACACTGTACAGCTTTCTTAATCAGCTGTTAAATGGACGACTGTTGATCTCCCGCTTACTTCACCCTTTGCATGAGACGACCAAATTAGAGACAACCATACATGTTTTGTCAATGTGTTTTGAATTCTTTGCGGCGAACACATGTTCCTGAGTATGTATTCAAAATTCAAATATCAAAACAAACAAAAACTTACGTAATTATAATTAACTGAATTACCGCAGTCAAATTTTACTTAGACTTAAGTACAGGGTGGTTCCTAAATAGACAAAATTTTAGCACATTTTAAGAAATTTTTGATCATTTAAAATATATTGAAGTTGATTAATACGACTGAACTCAAATGGCTCAAAAAGAACTTTAAAGTTTCAAATTTCCAAAACTGGAAATTGTTTTAAATTTATTGAGCATTTTTAGTAAGCGTCCTCATTCAGAAAATAATTTTGATAAAATAATTTTTGACAAGCGCTCTGAGTTTTAATTTGAATGCTTAAATGTTTTTTAAAAAGGTAGGATTACGTTCGCGGTCTCTTTAATAACTCGTAAACGGCTTAACTAATTTTCATCAAATTATAAAATGCTACCACACTTTGGTAATATATCTCGTTTACGTTTTTAATTTAAATACTCTCGATTTCAAAGTATTTTACAAAATATTTTAAGACTTTAATTTAAAAGAAAACAAGTGGAAAATGTTTTGTTGATTTAAATTTTATTCAGGTTATTGGTGTTTTATACAAAAGTACTCTAATTCAAACAAATATACACTTTATGTTACCCTAATAAATTACTATGTTAAAAACTTTAACATAATTATTGTACAATATTTTGTAAAAAAAATCGACACAATCCTTTAATTTTATACTACAAATGTCATTGTTAGTGAAACATTCTTATGTAATTAGTCGTAAACTGTGCAGTTACAGTTTAAAAATTATTCACTTCTATCTAATTGAATCTTGAAATTTTTGAATTAAAAAAAATATCCTAATTCAAAATGGAAGCGCCAATACATTATTGCAACAATTGGAACAGCCTTAATTTAATATTGTTACCTATGTGCCGGCAGTGTAAAAACAACTGATTTGTGTTATTGAAAATTTCCGCAATGAGCAATTTTAATAAAATTAATTATTATATTCTAGCTATTAAGGCGCTTATGGCAAATTTCAATGCGATAAACGAGTTGGACGAGATTTGAAGCCCCTTGCAACTAACGGTGCCACTTCAGACGCATCTTTGCCCCTTGTCTCAGGCAAATATATTTTCAACAATAGTACAAGGCCAAAGCAAACAATCGCAAATGGAAGAAAAACAAAGGCACCCCAAGCTCTTTGAAGGGGCGGAAATGTCATGCCGATTAAAAAGTTACACAGCCAGGATGCTAAACTGCCAAGAGCCATGCCTCCAGGACGTGAGGACATTTCAAATAGTTCTGGAAATAAAACAAACATATTTTTGTTTAAAGTTGAAGTAAATATGAAGAATAAATTATGAGCGGAAAATAAAAACCTGATCCAATAAAGTATGGGACTGGCCCCAATCCAATTTGGTAGAAAAATATGTACGCCAAAACAGCAACAATGCAGGCGATTGGAAGCCAGGATGCTTGATTCTGCAATTCAATAAAGATATGTCAATCAATGTAAATTCAAGTTAAATTTAACAAAATTGCTCAAGAACAAACTTACAATATTAAAGACAACCGCAGTTAAAAGGCTTAGGCAAACGCCACTGGCAAAGCATGACAACATACTGAGTGGACGTCGATTTACTTTACTCATAAGAAGTGGACTGAAAAAAGATGTGGCCAAGTTAAGGCAACCAGCACCCAAATTCGCCCATTTTGCCTCCTCGGATGTGAGGCCAGCCTTTTCAAAGATTGACACAGAGTAATAAAACACTGCATTAATTCCAGACAATTGTTGGCCACCCTGAAGGGCACACACCAATACAATCGGCAGCAATAGTGACGGATCACGAAGCACAGACACCACAGAACGGGTTTGAATTTTAGTGGAAGCTTCCTGCTCCATTGTTTCCATTTCCATGTTAACCATATTGTACTGGTGATTTCGCAATCTTAATAAAACTAAACAAAAAAAATTACAATTTTTATAGTAAGGGTCAAAAGAAGTTATATCACAAAATCATTACCATTGGATGCCATTTCTTTCTCACCACGCACACAATACAGGTACTTTGGACTCTCGGGGAACCAAAAATATGGCGTAAAACAAGCAATCACCAACAGCACATATGCACTCAAACCGTAATGCCACAGCGCATCACTTCCCAGTACCATTGGCAGACTACCAACTTGTCCGACGACCACACCACCAGTTACACCCATTGCGCACATTACTCCCATTGTGCCACGCAATTTAATTGGTGCCAGCTCCATCAGGTACATTGCCATAACCGTGGTGGTTAGACCTGATGCTAGGCCGACGATGAGACGCCCGATGAGGAGCATCTCTACGGAAGACAGCATGCGACAGAAGAACATGAAGGCAGCGCCAATGGTCAGCAATCCGGCGCAAACTAACATTGTTGGTTTTCTATTTTTCAATTTATTGAATTAATTTGTTTCTTTCATTTCGGATGAAAACAAAAGTGTAAGCGTGATCATGGGGATGTTAATTGATGGCAATTGAGTGACTATTTTATGATCAAGTCAGTCTGAATATAATACTTGTATTATAATGACCTGAATTTTGATTGGTCAGTAAAACTATTTCAAAATGAAAGTAAAATTGGTTCTCAATTCATTACAGAAATAATGCTAAATATTAGCAGATGCAAATTATTTTGTCTAATTTTCAATGAAAATTTCATTGATTCCAAAAATGTCACTCCATTTTAATTTGGACTAACCATTTTAATTCAAACCACCCTATCCCATTCACGTACACATCCGGAATGTGTAAATGCAATTAAAATAAAGTCACTCACAAAATTAGAAAACAATCTTCTTATCATTAATCTTTGAACTTTATGCGTATAAAACTCTTACTCTTATATTAATTGATAGTGGCGCATTATTTTTTAAATGAATCTGTGATTTGTATTTTGTTGTCACAAAACTCACCGTCCCAGACGATCCGCCAACCATGCACCACCCAACGAACCCACACAGCCTCCAATCAAAAATATTGACACAACAGTGGCCCACAGAATGTCTAGTTCATTATCACTCATCCACACACTGTAACGTTCTACCATCGTTTGGTTACACCAATCTCTAATATACTGTCAAATTCAAGTAAATTATAATAGCAATGCAATATTTATTTGTAATTCAACGTGGGAAGGAAATACTTACATTGGCGGGTGCATTTATGACTCCAATGTTGTAGCCAACTGGGACGGAGGTGCCGAATGCTATCGCAATGCCAGTGGTAAGCAACAGTGAACTCCATTGTGTTTGCTATATAATAATAAATTCAGTTTTCTTTTAATATTAAATTTATATGTTTTAATGAATTAAAATAATTTCTAAATTTTGTTTTTATACTTATTTTAAGCTAAGTGCATTTCAGAAGAGTTAGATAAATTGGCATTGAAATGTTGCATTGTGACAAATTTTCTAAAACAATTAATTTCAATTGAGGTGCATTCGCATAAAGTAATTGAACGGAAGTAGATAACAAGTAAAATGCGAACCAGGGTTATATAAAATGCAAAATTGTTTTTATTTACACTTAATGTTATTAAGGGAATGTATAGGATATAGTATCATCCTGATGCACCTTAAACAAATATTACTTTTATTACTTTATATAATTGCTCATTTTTGCAAATTAATCAATAGTCACTTTGAATTTTTGAAGCACAAAACAACATATCAATATTTATATAAATATTTTCATAAATCGTTAACAGCAACAGTTATCATGTTGTTGTTAATTTGGTTAAAATGCTGTGAAATTATAAACACAAAAAGTGGAATTTAACGGGCAACGTCTTTATAAACATTTAATTTTCAGACACATTTCGAGACAATTAAAAATACTTTTTTGGTAATCGATTTTTGATTAATATTAATTAAATTCGTAAACAATCAGAATTTTTACAATTTGACCTGATAAAAAGGTTATTCAATTCTCTTTCGGCAATGTTGGTTTAAATTTTATAACTTATGAAAAAATGTCATTTTATGATCTGATTTATGATTCTCATAGTAGTAGAGATGATATAAGTTGTTAAAAACCAAGAGGAAGCAAGAGCTATTCAACAATTTAAGTATCCAACTGCAACTTTAACTGCATTATGGAATTAAATATAATTTTTAAATTTGTTTTGAAAAATATGTGCAATTTTGTTGAATTCAGCTAAAAAGTCTCTAATTTGTCTCTATTTGTTAATTTACGACATTGAACTTGAAGTAATTCTGGTAATCATATTAAAATATAATTGTTATCATTTGTTAAAAAAATTTAAAAAAAATTAAATTGGCAATATGTTTTAAAATTTAACTTTAATAAAAAAAAATTTAACCTCCATTATATATAGGTATTAATGTAATAGGTTTTAATCAAAAATAAAAAACTTAAAAAACACTGCACTCTCTGAACCACCGTTTAAAAATGAATAAGTTTTTGAAAAATTATTTAATAAATATCCTGCTTGTTGACACGAAGTTCAGTTGCAAAACAATGCAATTACTGCTGGTTTGACCACTTTTTTTTTTAATGACCATTCGCGTTGTCAATGTAATGCAGGTTTTTTTTTAAATAATATGCAAAATATATTTTTCTAAGTTAAATGGTAATATTTAATTGATGATAGGAATAAATCTGCATAGTTTTTAAGCCTTATAGTTTATTGTCTAAAATAATGAATTAGAAAAATAAGTCGGGGTATAAATACGACTTTAAATTCTGATTTCTATTGTACGTACAATCTAAAGAAGATAGTTAAGGTCATGACAGTGGTTAGACATCGCAATTATAATTTAGTAGTTTGTCATGTCATTGTCAAGGCAATATTTGATTAAAGTTTTATTTAAATAAGTACTTTAGTTTATCATTACGCTGCAACAAGATTAATCGCATTACCTATATAATTTTGAATGACATCTTTTACTATGGCATTTCAAATCTTGTACATTGTATAAACATTTAATTGACATTTAATGATAAAATTTAAAATTAAATAGACTTAATTAAATCAAACTGCAAATGTTGCATTTAGTTGCAACGATCATACATTTTTAGAATAATTTTACTTTCAATTTGCAACATATTGACAAAGTGTTTTATTTGAATTTTAAGTTGCGCCACATTTTATATTTGCGATTAGATTTACCCCCCGAAATGCTGTTTCTAAGAGCACAAAACCCATCCCATTAAATTCTAATTTAATCAGCATTCCTTTAGTCACTTTAAGCTATTTTTAATTAGACTTTAGAACGATAATATAATTTGTTCATTCAATTATATAGCTGTTACTTTCGGTCAGTGAGTAATTATTAATCACTAATCACTAATCACAAATCTGAAATCACGTCTCTCGATAATCATTTTACTATCCCGCTGATAAGAAAGAAGCCTATTATCATATTTTGATGGCATTCATAAAACAATATGTATTTTTCTTTAAATTTTTTGCCTAACCACCTAGAGAAACAGCATTGTTTCTATAACAAAGGTTTCTAATATATTATAAATACTTTCTAAAATCTTACAGCAGATATGGTTCGTGGTGTTACTGTGATTTGGCGCTTCGGAAGGCGAAATAGAACATCTGATTCGTTGGAGTGGTCGGGGTTAGGCATTTTGTGTAGCTGGTGCAGGGAATCACTACAACTTATAAAAGCAATTAAGCACTTTTGCACTACCGTTGTGCAATTAAAAACATTTAAATTAAATTAGTAACAAAAGTTTAATGAGTATTGTCCAGTTGAAAAAAGCAACTGTTCGAGACAAGGTTTTGTATAAAATGCACACAAAATCAAACTGCAATGTGACAGCCAAGACAATTTGTATTTAATAATTTGAAGCTGAAAACCTTTTAACAGTATTTTTTCAGTATGTAAGGGGAATTGTGGAATTTTCGTGCAGGGGCAGACTTAGGATTTAAATGGTTACACTTTAAAAT
This sequence comes from Sylvicola cinctus, assembly GCA_963854165.1. NCBI lineage: Eukaryota > Metazoa > Arthropoda > Insecta > Diptera > Anisopodidae > Sylvicola > Sylvicola cinctus. The sequence continues at coordinate 47,098,274 of OY974082.1, forward strand.
ATAGAAAATGTAGTATCACTCAGAATATTTAGGAAACATTCGAGAAAGGACTGTTCTTGCCGGATGAACGCGTACGTTAGAAAAATGTATAGTAATTTTATGTGTAAACATTTTAATGAAATTACTCACTGAGATAAATTTGTTGTAGATTTATAATTTTACTTTTATTATGTAATCTATTTTTAATATTGAAAAGAACTGATTTGTATTTTTTTTTTGTTTTTCATGCTTCGATTTAATTCTTGCCTGAATCGATAACATGCTCTGTAAAAGACTAAATTCAGGTACACCCTGTCTTAAAAAAAGGAATCTGTAAAAAGTCAAACATAATTTTTGAAATTTTATAATTGTCTGCTCGTGACACATTCGCCGCAAATATATATATATATAACGATAGCTGTTGTCACATTTATAAAAATAAAGAATTGAAATATAATTTCATTTCTATAGCGCAGTCCAAATAACTTTATTTTCATGTCGTGCAACGTATCCAAACTAAAGATAAAATGTGTCCCTAATCAAGATCAGTCATAATATTTTTAGTTGATTAAACCGTGATTGTATTATATTTATTATTTGCTTATCAAAATGATAGGACAATATTACTAAGTAATGCGCCTACTCAAGGAGAAGTCTTCAATAAAAGTTTACAATTTTAATTAATTTAAAAAAGTTGCAAGCAAATTTTAGAACCGTTGACGAACGCAAAGCTGAAAGCAGCATGTCTGGGACAACGCTAGAAACGGAATCAAGTAGCTGGCTGGATTTATTGTCCGTAACTGCAGTAATCACAACAGTATTTCAATTTCTGACTGGAGTGTAAGTTTTTATTATTAAATAAAATGTTCAATTATTTTAATTGGTTTTAACCATAACAGCCTTGTCAGTCACAAGTTCATCCAAAAGAAGAGCACCGGAGATTCATCAGGATTCCCATTTGTTTGCGGCTTTCTTTCGTATGTACAATATTCTTTCGCTTTTTTTTGTAGATATTTCATTTTTCTAAATTTGTAATAATTTATTCTAGCTGTGCATCATGGCTCATTTATGGGGCACTGACAAATGAATCCTCAGTGGTGTTGGTCAACGCAATTGGAACTTTCTTATTTTTCTTATACATCGTTATTTACTTTGTCTTTACGGTCAACAAGCAGACACTGATCCGACAAATCGGTGTGACATGGTTCTTCCTGGTAATGGCGCTTGTTTACACAAATTATGAGCCAGAAAAACAAAAGGCTGCAGAACTAATGGGTAAATTGTTTATTTTTTTAAATTAAAACACAATAAAAATTGTACACGTTAAAAGTCGTGACACAATCGCTACGGTTAATTAATAACGTATTTGAAAATTCATGCTGGATATCGACACGTTGCAGTATATTGTATTATCAGTAAAATGAATGGATACGATAAGATTAGAAGGTGTTTTTTTTTGTTTAGGATCTTAAAAATTTGTCAAATTTAGCCATTGATTTAAATTCAAATACTACCAATTAAACACGTTATTGATTTAATTTGAAAACCAGATAAAATGGAGATAAAAATCTTGGAAAATCGACTTATTGATTTATTAGACATCTAAATGTTTAGTTTGATTGCCGTTTTTATGATCACCTGAACAAATAACGACCAACGCAAACTATATCAAAAGTTGAAAAATGTCGTTTAACGTTAAAGTAACTTAAAAATTATTTGTAATCAAGAAAAATTTACCTTGGGTGGAATTGTCGTCGTCATTTTTATCGTCTTCTTTAAATAATTGGTCTTTTGTTTTTACTGTTGAAATTTACAATTTAAAAAAAAAATTTAATATATTTAGTTTGATAGTTGTTTTCTTTTCAATTTTAAAACTTTACTTTAATGCTTTTTATGTGTTTCACCCCACTTAAAAAATGTTATTCTTTACAGAAATGAATCTTTTGAAATCACTTTTATTGTTTTAACTTTTTAACTAATTCACTTGAAACACAAACTTTAGTATAATTACAAGTAAAAATCATTCATTAAGTACGCACTAACTTGAGCTCACATAAATTTTGAACTAACTACTTAGATTTAATTGTAAAAATTTAACAATTTGAAACTTTTTTTCCTTGCAGGTGTTATGTGCTGCTTTGTAACAGTTTTATTCTTTGCGGCGCCCCTCACAATGCTGCTGCACGTTGTGCGTGTTAAGAACACTGAAAGTCTTCCATTTCCGATGATTCTGGCGTCGTTTTTAGTTTCACTGCAGTGGTTCGTTTATGGAATTTTAATCGATGATATGTTTATTCAGGTAAGATCACTCGTGTTTATGTGAATGTCCGTCAAGTACTTTTTTAATCTTTAACTTGTTGTTTTAATCTTTTAATGAGAAAGAAAACACACAACTTTACTGAAGCTTTTACTTTATTTTTGGGTGAACATTGCCACAGCGATGTTGTGGATTTTTATTTATGTATTGCTTATTAATTGTGGTTGAACTTGAATGTGGTAATATGTGATTGGAATATTAATTCATTTGTTTTTTTTTTGTAGTGTTAAATGTTACGATTTTAATATTTTAATATGCAGCGATTTAAAGTGAGAGAAGATTTGTACTTAAGTAACTTAAAGTTAAATCGGACCACTATTTGGCTAATTTAAATTTCAAATACAATTTTTTGTTATACAAAAGTTTTAAAACTAGGATGAATTTTATGTAAAAAAAAGTCACTGTAACTTTAAAGTCACTGTAATTTTATTTTGAATAACTGTATGAATTAATATTTAATTACAGATAACAAACGTATTGGGCTGCCTTTTATCCGGTGCTCAACTCTCCCTATTTTTGTGCTACACCAGCAAAAGTCCATACACTTCGACAGCAGGATACCGTCCACTGGACCAGATTGCTAGTTTTTAGAAAGACTTACAAACATCGAGTGTGAAACTTTAATTGTTTTTGTTTGGTTTAAGAGATGTGCAAGTTTAGAATAATATGTGAGAGGTAGCATCTTTCACATAAGTGTTATGCCATTGATAAATGCATTTATTGCTTGTGAATATTTTAAAGTTTGACTTAAAAATTTGTTTCCATTTTAATTAGGTGTGTGTTGTACAAAATTAAAAAATAGAAAATATTTTAGGCTAAGAAACAAATTATTTTGAGTTTAAGATAAAATAAATAATTAATTTTATTATAAAAAGCATTTGATTTTATCAGTTTATTAAATTTTGTCACATTTTTCTGGTCACCTTGTATTTCTGAAAGTAGTTCAAAGAATTTCGTTAAGTTTACGTAATATATATTTCTTCCTGATGAGATGTTTATATGTGTGTGTGCTACAACATATATATTATCGAGAGCATTAATTGTCATCTCTTCAAAAATCTTATTAAAAATACCAGACTGCACAGACGGCAACTGTAAACTCATCGCTGAAAGGAAGCCGGTGAAACGTTCAAAAGAGTGCTCCAAACTTCAGTGTGCACCACTCCCGAGACACTGGGAACTTCATCCCCCATCCTCTAGAAATGTCTGGCGCATGGGATGACATCCAGGCGGTTAAAAATAAACGCAACAATTTGCGTGAACGCTTGGAGAAACGTAAGAGGGAGCGCCAAGACATTTTCGGTGTGGCCACACTGAGTCCAGCATCATCATCATTGCACTCCAACTCACTGCAAAAAGGCGTCTCATTGGACGACAAAAAGACTGTCGATCGTGATAATGGTAAGTTTCAATTTTTAGCACTTCATAACAATTTACATTTCAACCATTGTTTCTAAGATCCGGACCCGGAAATTGAAAAACAATTAGTACAAATACTGGCGGATAGCAATTTATTGCTGCCGATAAATTCCAAGCAAATAGAAGAGAAGATCGGAAAAAAATTTCACTGCATTGTGGCTGGAGATGCGCTGTTGCATTTTATACAAAAATTGGCGGCACAGTCGTTCATTGGCATTAAAGATGTGACGATAGGCAGTGAGATGGGATACGAGGTGATCATGGTGGAAGGTGCTAAGGTGCAGTCATTGTTTAGTGAATTTGTAATTGAGAACGAAAAGGGGACGCTCGTTTTAGATGAATCCTTGAAACGAAAAGGTTAGGAAAAACATTTTGGGAAAAAAAATTAACTAATATTTTTTTTGATTGTAGCTGAAAACGAAGATGATGAAACTGTAAATAGTAAACAAATTAAAGCAACTTTTAACGACAAGAAAGCAACTCTTAAAGATGGTGTCAATAATTCTAACTCCGATATTATGGTCAGTTTGTTAATGTTCATTGTTTAAACTAAATGTGTATCAAAAGTTTTTTTTTTCAGAGCCTTTTATCAATGCCTTCGACGCGAGAAAAGCAAAGCAAGCAGGTGGGTGAAGAGATTTTAGAGCTGTTATCGAAACCCACTGCAAAGGAACGATCACTTGCCGAACAATTTAAATCTCAAGGGATTGCTCCAGTAAAGGAATTTTGTCCGCATGGGACACGCATTGAATGTCTTAGAATAGCGACCGATGAACAAAAAGCACAAGCTGAATTGGAAGAGGACAATTGCACTGATTCTGATGAGGTAGTAGTTAAGGAATTGCCTGACGGACTGCCTGCAGATAAGTGCAAGAAATTGCATTTTAAGAAAATCATTCAAACACATACTGACGAATCTTTGGGTGATTGCAGCTTCCTTAATACATGTTTTCACATGGACACCTGCAAGTGAGTATCCACTTCCATTTTTCAATAATCATTAATTAATCAAAATCTCCTCCTAAGATACGTCCACTACGAAGTAGATCGTCACACCGTTGCCACCATAACCAGTACCAGCGCCGTTAAAGACATTGACAAAGCAACACGTCCATTAGCTGTCACGAATCGCACCACAGCTGAGCCTGGTGCAACACTATATCCCGCCCAGTGGATCCAATGTGATCTACGCTACCTCGATATGACAGTACTGGGGAAGTTTGCCGTCGTCATGGCCGATCCCCCGTGGGATATACACATGGAGTTGCCATACGGCACAATGTCAGACGATGAAATGCGACAGTTAGGTGTGCCCGCTTTGCAAGATGATGGTCTCATTTTTTTGTGGGTTACCGGTCGTGCAATGGAGTTGGGGCGTGAATGCCTTAAACTGTGGGGTTATGAGCGTGTCGACGAGTTGATTTGGGTAAAGACAAATCAATTGCAACGCATCATACGCACTGGCCGTACGGGTCATTGGTTGAATCATGGCAAAGAGCACTGTCTGGTGGGGATGAAGGGTAATCCAGCGAATTTGAATCGTGGATTGGATTGTGATGTGATAGTGGCCGAGGTGAGGGCCACCAGTCATAAGCCAGATGAGATTTATGGAATTATTGAGCGACTTAGTCCAGGCACTAGAAAAATTGAGCTGTTCGGGCGGCCTCATAATGTTCAACCTAACTGGTGAGTTTTTAAAAATATTTAAATTCTTTTTAAATTTAACTTATCGTTTTTTATGCAGGATCACATTAGGAAATCAATTGGATGGAATTCGATTGGTTGACCCAGATCTTATAAGTCAATTCCAGAAGCGCTATCCAGACGGCAATTGCATGGCTCCGTCGACTGGCATTAACACAGTTCCATAGGACAAAGTAACTAATTGAAATACAAATTTGCATTTTTATATAATATAACAATTATATAATATTTATTAGATAGATAGATTTATAAAATAATAAAGTTTATACAAAAAATGTTTTGCGTCCTTGGAGTTTATAGTTTCAAAAATTTGTCGTTGAACTCAAAATTTTGAATTGAATTTAAAATTTTATAAAAAAATCTAAACGCTTTGTAGGTCTCACTGGAATTCATTGCTTTAATGCTATAAACTGGAAACGGAATGTCGGGTAAGGGTGGGCGTTGTGCTCCATAATCCTTGCATGTCTTTAATAGAAATTCTAGCTGACTTCCAACAACAGATCCTGGACGACAAAGTCGCATCCAAGCAACAGCATCCATCGGTGACACACGAAAGTGATTTACCAAATAAATTGCGATTAAGGTACCGGTGCGTCCTAATCCCGCCTGTAATATTTATTTACATATGAAGCTTTCATTTTTTAGTTAAAATCAAAGGTACACTCACTCTGCAATGAACTGCAATTACTCCTTCTGTTGCATTAACAAATGCCAAAAACTGCTCAACTATTTCAATTGATGGAGGACAACAGTCTGGGAATTCCAAGTCAATGAATTTTATATTGTTATCTAGAAATCTTAGCAATAATTATTTGAAAAAAAGCCTTTAGTGAAATCATTAATAAAACCAACAATTGCTTATCATAATGTGGTTCGTTTAAGCGAACAACTGCCGTCACATCGTTTCTCTTAAAATATTCAAGCAGTTGCTTCGTCACCATGCTATTGGATTGGGGTCCACAAAATGCGATAAATTTTCCAGGAACAACCCACGACAGGCAATTGTATTCTAATCCTCTGCCCAAATATTTAAAATCCCGCGAGTTGAAATCAAAAATGTCAAAAAAGTGCAGATGATTGCCAAATACGTGAATTCCATTTAAAACGTCGCCCAGTGTAATGTATCCCTCGCCCTTCAATGTTGTATCGCAAAAATTTCTATAATAACAGACAACAATTATTATGACAATTAACTAAATAATTAAACCACTTACTCATAAACAATAGCACCATTACTGGTCAAAATATTAAGAACATCCCTTGGTTTCCTTTCCAAAAACAATATGGCAAAACATCCTGCCAACACAGCTGAATTAACCATTGCCCGCGGCCTCAACTTGGTCACCCAATGGTGTAGGATTTTGCCGCGTGGCAGTCGCACAAGATGTGCGGTAATCGTGCTCCAGTATTCGTAGATGACATAGAGACTGGGTGGTCCAAAGTACTTGTGGAAGTGTGGAAATTGCAGGTGATCGCAAGACATGTATTTGTGTAGAGCGTCATCTTGGGGCGGTGCGTTATCGGTGAGTGAGATTGTAAAGCAAAAGCGATTGGGTAACAAATGAAAATCACTCATGCCAGTTAATTTATTTCCGGTGTTCGGTTGAGTCAATGCATTGTACTGATCAGAATGTGAAAACATCTTCAAGGGCTGCGTGTTTAAGGAATACAATTGTACCTAAATGTATTTTTATTGAAATAAAATGTGCAACAAAATGTCACCGTAATATTTTGTTTCAAAATTGATAATTTATTTGATTTTATGATTTTCACAAACAGAGTTATGAATGTTTTTTAATTTTAAAACATTTAACCTTGTTTTTTCGTAGGGTAAATTTTATGTTAAGAAATTATTTATCAAGAACTACATCCGGTTACTTATCCATTATTTGTTCAACAACGTAACCAATCTTTTACCCCATTAAAAATATCTTAAATCGTTCTTTGCAACATTGTTTTCCAGTGATAAAAATTTATTCATAACAATTCCTCCAGCTTAGTTCGTACGCTCCTAATTCCTTAGAGATAATTAATTCTCAACTTAAGACAGGTGATAAGAATTTACAACGTCCCCATAAAACATAATTGTTGTGGTATCATAAAACATTATATCGTTAATGTGAACTGTGAAGTGGACTGAAAAATGATTGCGTGCTGAATTATCATTTGCCAACGAACTAGCGCCTAACACACACAATGTATGCGGTAATGTCGTTAAAAAATTGTTATCAATATGTTCAATGAAGAATGTTAACGAAACCCATATGAGTGGAAGTTCAGAAGCTGTCGGATGAAGATATAATTGTTTTAAAGTGTAGGGAATGTGAGTACAATATAAAAGTTGTGTACATCGAGATTAACCCTTTTAAGTAAATCAAAATGCACAATCAGTTCAATAGGAATATTTTACGAGAAACAAAAAACGACATCCAAGGGCATAAAAATTTTAACTTTTTCAAGAAAATAGCCATAATGCAAATTAATTTTAAACTATTTTATAAAAATCATTTTGTGATCTTGAAAATGTGAACTTGAAATGTTGAGCAAAGTTTTTTATCTTGTTAAGATCGTATATGTTCAATGTTTCTACGAAAAAAAATGTGTTTTATAAGATTTATTAAAAATATAATGTTTGAAATATAAAATTATAACAGAACACTATTTCTTCATGACTAATGAGTAATGACAAATGATTTAGTTATATGTTTTCTCCATACAATCGAGTACAAAGTAAATACATTTTAAACTCTGAAATATTAAACAATGAGTTTAAAGAAAGTTACCTTAAAAAAACCTTGCTCATTGGTAACAGAATTCAAGATTTAATTTTTTCAAGATCATTTTCTTTAAAAGGAGCAACTTATTACATATTGTATTGAAATAAAAAAATAATTAATTGATTGTAATTCAGCTAATTGATAAATGGTTTTAAAGGCATTTCAAAATCACTTTAAATACGAGTGGAAAGTTGAAACTACTTGACAATTATAAAATTATAAATATTAGTATTTTATCGCATTAGTTCGATTTATTATCAAACTCGTAATAATCATTTAAAAACAAACAAAAAATCATTCACAAAGTCGGACGATTAGTTACAATTTTCGTCAGCATAAATGCATCATACTTTAACATAAAGTTAACGAAACAAAATACCCCAACCATATTCAATAAATGCTTTAAGTACACGGCTGAATTGTGATCCATCAACTCTTCAGCCTTCTTATTGCGCAAGTTCACGCGCTCTAAATAAATATTATACTCCACGGGTTTTGCCCCCCACACTGAGAGCGAGTATTGTTGGTTTTGTTATAAATTATAATCAACAAGAGAGTCGACTCAAGACGCGATTCAAAACTGTATTCCCACGTACTGCAAGTCTGAATTGTCTGAACATACAAACGCGAACATTGGCATTTTGGGAGCAGTCTTATTATTGACGGCGGGTATTCCGCACTGTTCACGGAGCGGATTTCGCGCAGATAAACTTGCAGGTAGTTCACATACATGAAAAGAATTTTTCACATGAAAAATATATTGAAATTTTGGTATTTCAAATGGTTTTAAACGTTTAAACGAAAATATTGTTTGAGTTATTTTATTTGTATGCGTTTATTGTTGCTTTAAATTGATTTATTGAAGGCGTTGTTCTGTTCAATCAAAAAATGAAGTTGTGTTAAATGTTCTTATCAGTGAAATATTTGAGTTAAATATCATAAATGGTGTGACAAAAAAATGAAGTTTAAATTGTTAATATATTAAGCTCAACAACAAAAAAAGGAGGAATCCGAGTAAATTGCTGTTTGGAAGCAATAAATTTCAACCGCAATTTTATGTTTTATATTGGGTGAGCTCATCCTAATGAAAAATGTGTGGTATTTAATGGTTTTTTGTGCTGAAGAGGAGCAACGCAACGAAAGTAGGTAATCCGTGCAGAATAAATAATATGCGTTCATGTTAAATCGATAAAATGTGGCCTCAAAATAACATGTGATTCTACATTTGCGTTGAAGAAAAATATAAATTTGTTAACCCCACTGTGTTAGATGCCCTTGCACATTTACAATGTACATATGTATGCATGGCGATTAAAAATGGTGAAGAAGAGTGAAGGAATTCTATGGAAAATAGTTACGGAAAATGCAAAAAAGAGTAAGGGCACATAAAGGCGATAATATTTTTGTTGTTTTCTCGCACTTAACAAGGGAAGGGGGGCATCGTAATCTGCATGTAATTGGAAACGTCCTTCTGAAGGTGGCTGGATATTTCAATAGAAAGAATAACATCACATTTGGTGAGGGATTTTCATATCTAAATATAATATTTATAATAGAAATTGTCTTTTGTATGATTCCTGCGAATTTTATTCAATCCAAATTAAGGGTGACTTTTGTGTACCAAAATATAATGTGAATTGAAGTCATTGAGTTTTTCTAAGAACATCTTATATATATTTTATATTTTGCTACGATTGCAAATTGTAATTTTACAAACTCATGTTTGAAAAATGTATTTTACAGAAATCGATTGAATTCACAAAAAAATGTGCGAAAAAAAGTACACAAATGATTCTAGAAAGATGCTTTTTATGCTCGTCAGTTGTTGTCACCGTCATTGCCCTATTTTGCCAATCCCCATCACGTTTATAGTACATTGCTTGTAAATTTATGTACGCGTTTACACAACAACATATCAGCCTCGACTAATCATTTACTGCGAACTGCGAACGCGTGTATAATAAAAACGAAACCACTTTTTTTCCACACTTTTCCTCAATCCTCCTACCATATTTCGCGAGTTTCGACATTCGAGTTGCGAGTTGTGAGACTTGCGAGTTGCGACTTGTGTTGTGAACATACAAAAACACACAAACATTTCATTCAACATAATACACTTGCATACAATAAATTAAACCAACACGCCGGAATTTGTGCGCGAATTCAAAATTAAGTTGTCAGGGCTCTTATAATCGCTCTCGAAACTTTTAAAATGTGGTCATCGTACTGGCCGGCACTGTGGTGCGGTCCATTTGATTTCGTCCCAAAATGAATAATATGGGAAAATTACGGGTAATTTTAGTTTGGGGGGTTTGTAAAATTCAGCACAATATAAGAGCTGTGGCGATGCGATGACCACAGGATGTAGTTATATACGAGTAATAGGGCGCGCTTGACCGTCAAAAGGTTAATTTTCGAGATGACGAATTACTTATTTTGGGTTTTAAATTGGATAATGTCACTCGGAGAAATTGGGTTCTCCCTTAATTGTCGCTACATTGGTATAATATAGTACATTTCTGGGCTGTAAAAATATTTCGATTCACTGCAGAGACAACCATTGCAGATATATGTGCGTGCTTGATTTGAACTATTGGGTTATGTACGAGAGTATGCGGCTATATTTAGATAATAGGCGTGATCTTGAACTAATTTAAGGAATTATCATGCGTGGAAATAGAATGAAAGCTTATGTTGTTTGATAAGATGCAATTTGATTTTTAAATAGAATTTTTCATTTTAATTGGGCAAGAAATCATAGGGATATTCTTTACTCTTTCCACTGACAAAATTTCCCTGATATTTGACAGGGTATAGCCCTTTCATTAATTATTCAAAAAAGCCTTGTCCTAAATATTGACTCAACTTTTAAGTTTCAGGTCACATTCAAATTATTTATGGTTAATTCCTTAGACAGATGATCACACACTAACGAATAAGGACACATCTATAATAATGTATCATAGAACACCTAGCATATATTATTTATTATGGTGTGCAGTATAAAGTATTGTAAACAAACAAGATTCATTTTTATTTTTACATCGTAGAATAATTATGGTTTTCTTAAAATAGAACACCGATTACTGCGAGTGTAAGTTGTTATAAATTATTACGTTGTACTCGATATTTTTATCGATTAGATTCGTCCAGCTACGAGTTACAAATTAAGCTTTATTAAATGGACGCTTCCGTTTCATATGATTTCAATGTTATGGAACGTCTTTATCTATGCTCCATTTTTGAATAAATATATTTTAAAATAATTTTTATTTAACTACACATTTCGGCAAAAGGAACTAACTTCCCTTTTATTGACAACATTTTCGACATAATTGCCAGTATTTAAAATAGTTTACAGAAATTTTATAAACACTTTCATTAACCCAAATAAGGGCATTTTATATAATATAGTATTTTGTTGCTGAATATTTTGTCCTTAAAATAAATAAACAACTTTGAATTATGTCGTTCCATTTGACATCGAAACAGATTACTAACAACTGACATCGATTCTAGTTATAGAGCTATGTATTTGCGAATACATTCTTTAAATAAAGGTTAATTTTGTTTTAAGAAAATCGAAATTCAAAAATCCTCAGTTTCATTTTAGAATATGCATACGTCTCACTCTATAATACACGTGTAGAAAATATTGAAAGTGCATAAAAGCAATCCTAAACAAAACAATTTCTATCAAGGAGATTGCGAAATGAGAAAAACTTCTTCTTGTCACTTGCCATTGCACTTAAACAATAAAACATAAAGTATAACGAAAGTTTATTTTTTGTATGCAACAGACGCTTTCGTCCATCCATCTTCGTGTCTCAGTCACGACATCAGATTGAAGCAGAAATGTTGCATTCCTAATTCCAAAGTAATTTCATTAATATTACATTTGCACAATTCGGGTATCCTTTGGAATTTACGAGCATACGAGCTTTGAAAGTGATGTTCAACTGTCGACATGATAACTCTGTCTGGCATGTGCTTACGAATTCCATAAATATTCAACTATTATTATATTATTTAAGTCATTACAAAAGGGATAATAATATACTTTGCTATATTTTGTAAATTTGTTAACAGTTTTTGTTGTTAACTTGTTGTTAGAAATTTATTTAAGAAAGAGTGAGCCCGTGTTTTTTAAAACAATACAGCTTTTAAACAGTTTTTGCTATTCTTTACAGCTTTTATGTAAAAAGACAAATTTTTCTAGAAATCCCAAAAATAGACTTTCACTTCTGTATGACTTATGAACTGAATGGTATTCCAAAAACAGTGTCCCTCAGTCCTGAATAGTGACTACAAAATTATAAACAACATTGTGCACACTATTATTCCATTGAAATAATGTCCTTTATTCGTTTGATATGCTCCAATAAAGCTTTTGTTAACTGTAGATTACTCTGGTTTGCCTGATGTATCTCATTTCACATTTGATGCATTTAATTAGGTTAAGAGAATCCTTTCCGTTCGTAATACGTTTGTGCCTACTTTGTGATTGGAATGATCTGAAAAGGAAATAATTATCTCTTGTTTCGAGGACATCCTGTTTGTCACAATAAGGGTGTTCAATTATGTTTCATTTGTGTCTTGTAGTATTTATGTAAGGAAGTAATTAATTGATTTATATTGTATTGTAATAGTTTCCATATGAATGAATCTTATAGTGTTTATTTTGTTGTCCTGCTACAATTTATTAATTCTTGCTATTATTTGTTCCGATTTGTTTGTAATAATTTAAAGGAGAATTCAGAAATAATGTAATTACAATTAATTTGAACATATTATTTTACATTAAGTAGTAATAATTAATAAGTAATCATTTAATATTGTATTATTTAAAAAACCTAAATTACAAATTTGTTTACTGCAGTTTGTATCCTTTAAATAATTTACATTCTATAAAATTCTATATTTATTCAATAATTGAAAGCCCGGAATTTAAAAATAGTAGAGATATTATGATGATGATCATTTAATAATTTAAATCATAAAGGCTTGTAATCTCATTTCAAAAATTAAAAACAAACAATACATTTGAACGCAGTGTAATGCACTAATAGGCCATTAAAAACTTTTCACATCAAAATCGAACTTTTCAAAGTAAAATAACTGTGGGAATGCTCCAGGGCTTTTGGCTTTTTTCTCAGAGCAACATTGAGTAATAATTCAATGTTTTACAAAGTGTCGATATCATTAATTTGAATTTTGGGTTGAATTACATTCAATGTGAGATCAAGTATTCGAAAGATTTAAATTAAAGTTTAAAATTTAATTTGCATAAATTTATTTTGTTTTAATGTTGTAATTCTTAATCGGAATTCGGATTATAATAAAACAACATTTTTCTTTTACCATGTAAGGCACAAACACAATTGAAGTAAAATTATAACAATGTGGAATAGCAAAAAAAAAATTAAAATTATCTTTGTAAATTAATGAATTAATAATCGGGCAAAAATGTTGATTCAGATAATCTCCAACAAGGGAAATAATATTTTTTCAATTAATTCATTATTCAATGAACTTCAAATAATTTAAAGTAACAAGCTTATGCCCAACAGCAGAGCAAGGAATTTCGAATTATTTCTAAAGTCTTCTATGTGAATTAAAGCTTTTTGCCCAACAACAATTGTGCCAGTAAGCATTGAGCCGTCAATAAATTGTAACATCTTTCAACCCCTCTAGTCTCTACCATACTTTGACACATGCCGCAAATTCATTGCTTGTCCCGCATGATATCATTTGCACAATTTGTATACTGCTTTGTGGGCTTGCACGATGAAGGGATGTCCTTTGAAGATTGAATGCTCACATTCATTTTATTCCCGCGTCTGTTGTTGGTGTTTTTTCTTCTTGCAGAAATCTCACAGAACCACGTTTTTGAAGCTTAAGTTTGTTTAAATGTTTTGTAGTTTCAATTTCAAAATAAATATATAATGCGATATTTCCTTTCATGATATAAAGAATTGGAGAACTTACATTTTATCTCAAAATTACAAAAAAGAGTTCATTTCTTATTTAGAGACTTTAACCCCTCAAGTGAAGTAATAATGGCAAATTATCCCTTGTTATCCTTATAAATGATGATTTAATCTGCATTATAGTGTTCTCCAACCGCCAGCAAGCACACACAAATTGAGTAAAAAATTAAGAGGGAAGAAAATCTTTAATCTTAAGCTTTAAGCATTCAAAAACAAATCACCATACACTACACGCCACAGTCACTATTAATAAGTCAATCCAATTGCCGATGGAAATAGCATATTATGCGGCAGCCGGCAGCTCCTGTTGCGGCGTCGGACTAATATCATATGAGATCACAGTGATTATTTGGAAATTGTGATACGAGCGTGTTTGTATACTTAAGCTGATGTCGGCATGAACTTTTGACCTTTGCCACACTTCGTGCTACGAAACATACAGCAGGAAAATCATTCGAGAATTATAACGCTTTTTATGTTCACATCAGCATAATGTTATCAAACAAACATCCACATAATTATACAACATTAATCGATATAAAACTTCCGAATGTTTTCGCTCAAATAATTCATCAACTTTTTAATGATTATAGTTATCTGCAGTTGTAGTTAGCTAAAAGTTCAATGTTGATACCTGATTAAATTAACGACCCTCTTTTTATGCGTTCGTTTTTCCTCACTAAAATAAAGGAAAATCAAACTAATTGCGACAGCCAAAAAAGTTTAAATTTTTGCATTACAATTATATGTACAAGTATGCATATTAATTCCGTTATGCCAGAAGGATGAGTGTGTAGTCTTTTGTAGCTGGCTCAAAAAAAGGGACGACGAAAAAAAGCTTATTGATTTTTGCATGATTGATTTGATGTCCATGGAAATGGATGAATTATTGCCGCATGTATACAATGTAGTGGTAGTGGGTAAGTGAATAAAAGCGGGCTGCGGAACTGTGGCACGGTCCATGGTGTTCAATCAATACCTGTTGTGCCGCATGGAAGTTTGTTCAATAATATAATTACACTTCATTTATGTTTTCCGCCTATTTTCCGGCAACATTATATAATTGACTTGGAACGAGAATCAATGTTTTTGTCATCTGTGATTAAGGGCACAGGTGTTTAGGAAACATCAAACAATTACACGAGGAAAAATCATCAGAAATTAAGCTTTTTAATGTTTATTTAATTTAAATATGTTTGTGGCATTCGAATTGATTTCTAATTATTAATTGATGTTATTTTGTTTGGGTATATGTATTTTCTTATAAGTCTTGAAGTTAAATCAGGTTGTTTTACGATTTTGTTGGTTACTTAAAATAATTATTTCCTATGTTGATTTTGTGGGTCATTAATTAAATTTGCAAGTTTTATCGTTAGATTGAAAGGAAAAGACTGTTTTGCAATTTTATTAAAAGGTAAAAGTTCTCCTGATTGATTGCACAACAAATCAAACAATTTCTGGAACTTTCCAAATGTATATAAAAACTATCAACAATTTGTGAGGTGCACTTTTCAGAACAATTATCTAAAGTGTATTAAATATGCTATTTCAGATTCCTGATAAAAACCTAAAATAGAGTCCTACACAATCTTAATTTTTTAAAGTCATTAAGTCGACATTTTTTGTCATGCAGTAAATATTCCCAAAATTATATTTCTTCTTATGTATTTTAAATAGTGATCCAATTTGTGTTCTCTTTTTTTAAAATAAAACACATTTAAACAATGTAATTAGAAAAATCTTTATTTAAGTAGATAATGTGGCATTTTACGTTTAAAGATAATTGTCCACTATTAAATTTTAAATGGTTCTTCTGTCGGTGAGTGAGTCTAATTCTCGACCACTTTTTAATCATATCGGCCGGTATTCCGCGATATATTCCGCAGTTATGTTTGCTTCCAAAGCTCCAACCTTTTCGGGTTTATCGACGTAAGACCAGAGATAAACCAAATCTCGGTGGTCAATTGACAAGACCTCTTCTTCAGATGATGTTTTCATCGAACGTTTCCCTCAATATAGTGATTGTTTCGATAGGTGTATGGCATGTGGCGATACATCCTATTTAAACAATAAGTCAATTACATCGATATCTTGAATTTTTGGCGACAATAATTGGTCGATCATTGCCCTGTATTGAGCTCTATAACGAACTGTATAACAATATTTCTACTAAGCACTGCCAATGAATATAAGCTCCACACAAACGTCATATAGGGAATTCCGTGGAGCTCGGGAATACAGTATGACACATAGGAACTGTCAAAATAACCCCATTAGAAAAATTACCTTCAATTGGATCACCATTTATAAAACGTACATTTCTCTATCTAAAGTCATTTACCAATTCAACAAATATTATTCTTGAAATCCTCATTTCCCTCAACCACCCTAACACCACGAACGTCCTCAACAAATTTATCAAATTCCTCTAATGCTAATGTCGTACAAGAATTAAATTCCATGAATTCGGTCTATCCCTCTGAGCCAAGCCAACGCACGCCCACACACTGTGTTTTGCCCATGCCGACATTCATTTTCCATCCCTTTGCACACAGACCGACCCATTATAACGTCTAAAAAGTGTTGAACTGTATTATGTACCATATATATTGTACAATTTGAATTTGTGAAGTGTCGAGAACTTTTGTTGTCTATTCCTTATCGATGAGTGCACAAGCACGTTTAGGTGTACGAGTACGTGTGTGGTTGGTATTGATTTGCAGACACGATGTCAAAGGCCGAAATGGCAACAATTTGCACTCTATACAAGTATTTAGGAACGAAAAAAAAAAAACAATTTGTTAAGAGTTAAAAACTGTTGCAGAGTGGGGTGGCTTTCGATTTAAGAGGTTGTCCATAAATTATGTAACAACTAATTGGTTAGGCATATTGTTACAAATTTGTAAAAACTGGGAGGGTGGGGGTTGATGTTGCCGGAATAAACAGCTTTTTGATCACTCTTAAATATGAAAAGCATTAAGTCTTTTTTTAAATGGAGAATAATATGTTACGTAATTTGTGGGCAGCTCCTTGAAGGTATTTCCTATTTGATCCCTTTGTCTCGTTCCAACCTTGGTAGTCGAGTGTTTTGTATTAAGTTACTTATACTAAAACTATTTTATAACGTCTTTTATACTTTACTTTAGATATGAATTAGTTTATAGTTTATGGCTCGAATACAAAGTTTAACTTACCTAACAAATTTCAGGTGGATATGCAAATTCTAATCCGCTCGCAACGAATACACTCCTCATGCAATCAGTTAAGTGTAGAGTGTAGACTGTTGCAATTTGTTTAATGGAAAGTTCAATTATGGATTAAATTCCTACAGTATTAGTTGCAAATTCAGGATTTTTGAAGGATGTTATATTAATAAGACAATTTACCAGCATTTGTTATTTACCATAATGCGTATATTGGCAATACGAATTATTAATGCCAATAATATTGACAGTATTTTAGAATATTGATCAATGAATTAAAAAAATTATATTGTGAAAATAAATAATTTAAAACACATAGTCAGAAATTCGACCATACTAAACTTAAACTAAACTTTATTCCTGTACAATTATGTCTATAATTTAGTATAAAGTATGCAAAGCTCAAACCATAAATAATCAAGTTAAATTCAATTGCCATCAACGAATAAAAATGGAGCAATGTAATCAAACAAAACTGGTCATGTACCAACATATTATTCAACTGCAATTTCAAAGTCACATCACAAATTGAGTTGTAAACGTTCCGAAAGTCTGGAGGGTAAAAGAAACTATATTACATATACGTATACGTATTTAGAATAAAAAATACGAGACCAAACGACCCTCTATATTGCTTGGACGATGTACCATATACGCATAATGTTTACAATCAAATTCCGTTCACTTTGAGGGTCGACCTTTCCAGTGCCATCAGCATTTTGTTCCCACTTCAATTTGCAGCCCAGCCATTCGCCTTTTGCACTTGTTGCCCGTTGCACCCACCCGCTTAAATGCTGTTGCGGGTTGCTTTTGTATGTGCCAGGCAAAAGTGTGTGTTTGTCCCCAATAATGAAAACGCAGAACCCAAGAACTTTGCGGGATCAAACCAAATTTGGGTCATTTTATTATTTAGAAAAGCAATTTTTTTTTGTAGCAACTAGTTATATAATCGAAAAGCTCTTTGACTCGACAATTTATTCAACACATTAATTTTAATAATTAATTTTTATAACAAAAACTAGTGGGATATTTAGGGTTTTAGTTGGTTTGTCAATTAATAAATTATTACGTACTCTGTTTATAATGTGACTTTTTCAACTGAAAATATGATCACCATTTTGAGTTTAAAGCTTAAAGTAATACGATTAATATTTTATATTACAATAAAAGCCCTTTGAATTTAAAAAAAATTTAATGATCTATTTAAAGATGAATTTTCAGAATCCAGAAATGTTTTTCTTACCCAGCATACTAATGGGCTGTTATTAATATAATTTATTGTACAGTTACAAACAAATTTGTTATTCTCAATTTTTTCTGAAATATCAATAAGCTTTGATGTTTGTTCCCTAAACTTGAATATACATTTTAGTCGAAATAAAGTCTTCAGCAAACAATGACCAAATCGATATTTTAAATGAGTACTCGTACCATAACTTTTACGTAATCATTTTGCACACAAAAAGTTGTGTTTATATTAAAATGAAAGAAACATTAAATCAATTAAATTTTACACAAGCCCAACTTTTTGGCTAAACAAATTTGCATAGTGCGAATTGTCCCCTTAATATAATTTCGGAAGTCGGCGTATTTGAAAAAGAAGTGGCCAAAAATGCAAAGAGAGTAGATTGTTCAAATATAAAAGCGAATTCTGAAATATTTTTTATGTTCTTGTGGCTTCACAATGACCTAGTGACAGTTGGACAATGCCGCGACTATATGAATCATGAACATAATTTATAAGAGTACCATGCAATTTTTCAAATTACATCTTCAAATTAATTTAAGTCATTTTCACAATGCTGTCCGTTTTTCAATTTGATCGTAACAATTGTAAAAAATGCTAATGTGCTGCGCTCTCTATGATTAATGTATTTAAATGTTAATTTAAATATTCACAAAATATTACAGAACGTGATTGTACGGAAAAAAAATTGTTATTTATAATGTTAATTTAATCAGAAACGCAATAGTATTTCTAATTTTAATGTATTCATTTGGTTTTACTGGTTTTTATAACTTTTAGATTTTTTGTGCCTTATTTGAAGTTTTAAAATATGTTTTTGTTATAAATAGATTTGTTTGGCGTTGTAATAATTTAAGAAGTATGATTTGTTGAAACAATTATGTTATATTTAGCATTTTCAAAATAACTTAAAAGAGAGAAATTTAGATCTACTAAATTTTACATATTTTTTTAAACATTCATTCGTTTTCTAGAAAAAAAACTAAATTTGTTAAATCCAATTTTCATAAAAGTCAACTAAAAATATTTAATTAAAAGTTGTGTTTCAATTTAACTTGGTAAATTTTTTTCAGAATTGACTTTTTTTCAGTCTTGCTCATAATTATCAATCTGGGAAATAAAAAATAATTGAATTTCCCTAAGCAATAAACTTTAATTTTGAATTGCTTTCCAATATTTTTGTATATTTTAATCCTCTTGATTAATTTGATATCACATGAAAACGATAATTAGTTTTTATACACACTAAAGTACACTTTGTACAGTATAAATAAGGATTATTACTTTCACACACAAATCCAGAAATAGCAAAAGCTCAAATAATCTGTAATTTGACCCTTGAACGAATGTAATAATAATTGTCAACCCCAGCAACGTTCAAGTAAATTAATACCCAACTAGTGACGTATACTGCCTAGTGACTCTGAAGTTATATTATGGATTGAATCATTATCCCCTCCACTTAATCATTTACCTTTAAGGCTATATATTACCACGCAGTCTATATTTATAATATAACGAACGCGTTCTAGGATATTTAATCTAATACATTATAAAAGTACATATCGTCATGTGTTAAATTTATGTATTTTACGCCACATTTAAATGATATATTTACCACGTCGTGTCGCATGAATAATTATGAATTTAAATAGTGATACTCTTCTGATTGTGGACTGTGGGGACACGCAAATTTAATTCTTATAATTACATATCAGGTACTATTTAATACGTTGGAGTAATTAACTTTTTTTTTAATGATATTATTTTTTTTTTGAACTGTTGATTTTAATATAAAAGATGCTTTAATTTTTTTCTGTTTAAAATAACATTGATGTTAATCATCGGTTTAATTATCGCGACGCATATGAAGAAACGAAAATTGCGGCTGACACAAAATAATTTGAAATTACTCAATAGACTTGTAGCCATGATTAAGTTATTACGAAATAAATGAGACAACAACCTTGATTAGTCAAGGCAATTCACTAACACGCGTTGTTAAAACAAATACTTACTAACTCGTATATTTATTTTAATAAAAAAAAACTAAACTGATAGGGAAAGCGACGTACTACTTATATTATGCTTAAAATGTTAGCAGATAATGTTCGACAGTATTGAAATATAATTTGACTTAATTAATTAATATATTTCGTTTTTGAAATTTAAATTCTTTTGTGACTCAAATAATTTCGAAAGTGCTTTCGGAAAACAATTAAACATGATATTTAAGGATATCATCATTAAACAAAAATCTGTTCAAGTTAATAAAAAATACGAATAAATAAATATCTAGTAAGATCATAAGATGTTGTCATCTGAAATTTAAATTGATCTTTTCGGAAAGATTAAACTATTGTTATTTGTTGTTATATCAAGCATAAAAGTTAAGTTTAAAATTTTAAGTATAAATTTAGCGTTAACATTTGGGCTAGAAAATTATTTTGTGATCAATAAGTATTTAAAAAAATATAAATGTTACTATGAAAAGCTATTATTAAAATTTTAAAATATTTTTAGTACATTTTAATTACATATTTACAAAAGCAATTTTATAAAAAATTCTTTAATTGAAACAAAAAACTTTATAAATGAGGAAAATCGTGAAAAATCATCGTATAATCAAATTTACCTTTACTTTTTTTGTGTACCCAGTCATCGTTAAACTTATTGTATAGTACCTCTAACTACGGGTTCGTTCACCAGAATTATTGTGGGTCGCAATCAATGTCAAAAAGTAATTATTTAATCAACTTAGCTTCAAGTTCATGACGATATTTTCATAAGCAAACAAAAAGCGGCGAGAACTCGCTTTCGCACAAATAAATGTATTTTTAACACAACTTTTTGTTTCTAGACAATTGACAAATACCGTTGCAAAATATATTAGATTATCTCGTGTCAATATAAAACGGCGAAGTCAATAAACTTGAAATGTTTCGAAACAGACAGACTTGCATTTAAATGCAAACTGCATTGATTTGTGGTACCCAATAAACTTCAACTTTCAAAATACACAGGTACAGTGTGAGATTTAAGTGCAAAATTTAGAGTTCCATTAAAAGTCAAATAGTTGACGAGTGCCATAAAAAGACGTCGTCAATGCTTTGTTATGACACATAAATGTTTTACAAAAATCGTTTCAATCATACGGACACTTTCGCACACAACAATCTACAGCTGTTGCATCGAAAGCTGTTTTGTGCACAGAATAATAAAAATTTCTTGCGACGATGTATTGAAGTGCGGGCTCACTTTAAACTTTTATTACGATTTACGTTGCATCTGTGGGGTACGTATAACGTACGTTGTTGTCGCGTCAAGACTCGAGACGGGAATTTGTGTCAGTCTCAATGAAAATCGATTTGTGTGTCGTTCGTGTGGTGGTGGTTACTATTTGCACTTGATACTACTGAACTATTATAGTATATACGTAGCTACTGTAACGTCGGCACCTGAAAAGCGTCAGGCAGTTTGTTTTTGCATAATATTTTTGGATGCGGCCAGCTCTCAGCTGGTCTGCGCTGAAACTAAAAAGAAAAAAAGTTTTTTTTTTGCAACAACCTTCAGTGCAATTGTGAAAACTAGGGCGATGTGCAATTTTTCTAACTGCTTGTGTTGTTGTGGATTTTTTGTGATTTAAAATTTCAAGTGCTTTTTAAATAATTTAATGGAATTTGCTATCTTTTTGGATGTTATGTGGGAAAGTCAGATACTCGTACATATTTTCCACTGCATTAAATGATAAAAATTTAAAAAATGTGGCAACCTACGTAAATTAATTACAGAAATATAATTAAATGGGAAGTGGTAATATTGTGATATGTATTTTGATTTCTTTGATTATTTAAAGTTTAAAACGAATATCATTTGATCTCAAAATGAGGTTGCTTGTTATATCCAACATCCTTCGAATTCGGTATGGATTTTAAATGTGATTGTTAGTGATAAAATACAAAATTCTGTTTTAAAACACTTTGTATGAGCTATAATTGTATTATCAATGCATAATATACTCGTCATATAACGTACATTATCTTTGCTGGTATATTTTGTATACAGTATAAGGGAAAATCAAACTAATATGATAATGTTTGCCCGTTACGAAATCGACATAATTATTTTTAAAAGCCGCATTAATTGCATCAACTGCAATTTATTAAGTGTAAACGTTTTCTATAATGCGCGTCACATGTCTTTATTTATTATCTTATGCAATTTAGTTTTAAATGGAACATTTATGTTTGGTCTCACTCATACAGAATGTCTTATATTTTGCAACTGTGAGAATTACATTTGAGACAAAATACGTCATTGACATTTAAGGGGCACAAGATGTCCCTTTTTAAAAGTGGACTTTAAAAGCTGATATCGTCTTTTCTGTGATTAACTGTGCTTTTGTCATTTGACAACAAATTGAAATTGATAAGGGTCCAACAAACAAAAAAAACTCTTCAAAACAATATTGTGGAGTTAAAGAATTTTCAATTCTTGTACTTGTAATTATTTTTTAATATAAGGGTTTCAATTACATTTATGTTTATTAAAAACTATAAGTTTTAATATAAATTATTGGCTATCCCAGCGTTAAATAAACAAAAACATTTATAGTTTTCATCTTACTTATGAGAAATTCTTCACTTTTGCAGTCGTTTTTGTTGTTTGGGGAATTGGGTTGTGCGCAGAAACTGATTTAACGGTATAAGCTTAATTTTTAACCAATTTATATTGAAGTTAAGTTCAGTCAACGAGAAACAAACTTTTCAAAAATTTTAAACAACAAATTACAAAACACAAAGGAATAAGAAAGTAATGTCATAATTTATAATAAACGTTGTGCATTTCCTAAAACCACCAGAACTTACTTCAACATATTTTTTTAATTAATGGCAGTCAATTTTTTAGAGCTTTTTTTTTACTACTATGTAGTACACATGATGTGTGTAAATTAATAAATTGCTGACAAAATGATCGGATTGGTGATTATTTTCCAACAAAAAACACAATCATGATTGCACATTTTGTTCAATGTCCGTGACAATAAAAGTTTGAAGAAGTGTGGATTTAAGCTTTAGACAGAGTTTTAATTGCAAACACATAAGTATTTAAAGCAACAAGTTTTTTATTAATTAAATTTGAATACATATAAGACGACTGCATTTAAATATTCATGAGAGAAGTTGGATAAGAACTTTAAGAAATGTGTTTAAAAAAATTAATGATTGACAAAAAATAGAGTTCATTAGTGACATGAGTTTCGTTCAAATTTTAAACTTCATTCAATTTTATGAAAATGCAACTGTACACCCCTCACAAAATGTGATGTGAAACTGCAGATTTGTTATGAATCCAACATATCATGTGTTTGATTCTTGAACATTTTATCATGGGATTCATCCAAATTCCACTTAGATTATCAAGTTTGTGTACAATAGAAACATAATGCGACATGTGTCTGCCGGGAGGTAACTTCAGGAAGGATGTGCTGCTCGAAAAACTACATTTAAAGCGCATATTGACTCCTTGAAAACTAATAAGAACATAATTCGTTATTGTTATAAAAATTTTATTTGAACAGAAAAATACGAGTAGCGCTATTATGTTATCGTAGATTTTCTTTTATACTTTATTATTTATATACCCTTACGTGCTTTTATTTATTTTTTTAATTTAATTGGTTTATACTTTTTATTTGTTTCTTGAAATTTAAAGAAAATTGTTTCAAATTAAATTTAAAAGCAAAAAAATTCCAACTTGTATCTTTTGATCCTAACCAAATTGCGGCAATCGCACTTAGAATGGCTGGATTCGCTTCACAGGCAGCGTTACGCTCCAAATGGGGTGATTTAGTTGATACGGGCGCCGCCACATTGCCTGAAACATCAGAAGTGACACAAGGATTGAAAAATGTTGTTGGATGGCTGAAACAGGTTAACACACTTTTTTTAGGACAATTTCTCAATATGTAACAAAAATCCGTAAACTAAAAAGGCTTTTGTATCGCAAACGAATTAAATTGCTGTTCTTAAAAAATAAAATAAAGTTGTAAATGTTTAGGTATGTGATTAGTCCTTTAAAGGAACATTTTTCTCTGTGAATGAAAGTCGCTTTTTATTCACACAGAGAAAATGCCGTAAATTGTATTATTGTGTTTACTTTATGTTGTTACGTACGATATTTTATATGTTTATTTCCATTTCCCTGTAAATGTTGTCTCAATAGATGTGCCAACGTAATGTGAATTATCTGCCAATCTTATTTTCCTTTCCATTAATTTATATTTCTGAAGAGACTCCTTGCCCTGTATTTATTTTTTCCATGAATGATTTGATTGCTAAATGGAAAATCAAGCTGAAATGTCTGATTTTTGTTGTTGTAGGAGTTACCGATGAGTTATATACGTTTATTCCCATTTTGAGATGAGAAAGGATATGCACGATATTTTTATGTTGTTCTTGTTTATATATTTTGATATTAGCATGTTTTCCTATTCAATTGCGAGGGATTTTCTATTGAATTTTCAAACAAACTAGTGTAGTAAACTACAATATTGATTTTTATTTATCCTTCGATTGAGTAAACTACTTTTCTAGTTATTAAGGAGAATTCAATTGAGTCTCCCATTTTAATATATTTTTATTTGCATAATAAGTTTCTAGGAATTATGGCCAGTTTAATATAATTTTTAATTTTTATTTTAAACATTTATTTGATGTTGTTGGAATTATTGTACAACCCTGAATGTTCTTTTAAAATAAAGTTGTTCAAAATTGTATTAACATCGTATGCTTTCTAATTAGGCATCGATTGAGGTGAGAGAAGCGGGCAAAAAAGCAGTCACACAACTGCAACACACACATCCAACAACCCTGTTGTCTGGTAACAACAAAAGCTTTAACAGTGAAGACGCCACCTGCAGCATTACCGAGGAGTCTGATAGATTAGCCAAGGATCCAATGTCGTCCAATTGCGATGGGGCCGATGCCCTCACTGGCATCACAATACTCCACTTCAATGATGTCTACAACATTGAGCCAAATTCAACGACTGAGCCGATTGGGGGTGCGGCACGCTTTTGTACAGCGATGAAGAGCTTTGCCCATTTAAGGCCATTGGTGTTGTTCAGTGGTGATGCATTCTCACCCAGCATGTGTAAGTTAATTTTATGATGCTTTTGGGCACTATTTTAAATCAATTAGAAAAACTTTCATTCCTAAATTATTGTAAAACAAATCAATTGAAAAAACTATAATTTTAACAGTGAGCGCCTTCACAAATGGCGAGCAAATGATACCCGTCCTAAATGCAGTTGGCACGGATTGTGCAGTATTCGGAAATCATGATTTTGGTATTTTATCACAATAAACTATGTATATCTTTTCAAATCTCTAATTGTTGTGCTTCATTACACGATAATAGATCACGGCTTGGACGTTCTCTCGGAGCATATAACCAAAAACACGTTCCCATGGCTGATGTCTAATGTCGTAGACAACGAAACTGGACGTCCACTAGGTAATTGTGTGAATCGATCATGATTTATTTGCACCATCCTCCATACAAAACAATCAATCTCAATTACCTACACAAAATGAATAAAATATAACTAAACCATTTAACCATTCCACACTAAGGTGGCGGCAAAATAACTCACTTC
This sequence comes from Sylvicola cinctus, assembly GCA_963854165.1. Taxonomy (NCBI): domain Eukaryota; kingdom Metazoa; phylum Arthropoda; class Insecta; order Diptera; family Anisopodidae; genus Sylvicola; species Sylvicola cinctus. Next base: position 47,124,569 of record OY974082.1, read on the forward strand.
ATCCTGCACAATGCCATACGAGTGGGACTGATCGGCTTAGTGGAAATGGAGTGGCTTGAAACGTTACCTACCATTGATCCAAAGGAAGTGACCTACATTGATTTTGTTAAGGCGGGCAATCAATTAGCCGAGGAGCTTCGAAATGAGGTAAATTCTTCATGCATATAACTATACGATTTTATGCACATTCAAGTTCGTTTACCACATACAGTCTTGATTTGACTTCAAATCAAATGTGTGGTTTACCACATAGCATGCATTAATGCCGCAGTGCTCTTGATATGTCTTCCCGCATGTATGTTTGATTATGGTTTCCGTTTTGATTTAAAGGGTTGCGATGTGGTGATTGCGTTGACTCACATGCGGACTCCAAATGATATTGAGTTGGCGAAGCGTTGTCCAAATATTGATATTATTTTGGGAGGCCATGATCATGTCTTTGAAGCCAACAAGGTATAACTTTCATCATTATTATATAACCAATTTTGTGTTTGTCATTAAATTTGAATTGAAATGGTTTAGGTGAATGGCACATATGTGATCAAATCGGGCACAGATTTTCGTCAATTTTCCAAAATTAATATTGACAAAGACAGGGATGCAGATGGACGGCTGAAAGTGAATGTGGAGCAAATTGATGTCACATCAAGCTATACAGAGGATGAAGCTTTAAAGATGGAATTGTCCAAATACAATGCGATGATTGAATCCAAGATGGGTGAGACTTTGGGAAACTTCTCGGTTGAACTGGATGGACGATTCTCGTCAATCAGGACACAGGAAACAAATCTTGGAGATTGGGTTTGCGATGTTATTCTTTCGGCAACTGGCGCTGATGTTGTGATGATTAATTCAGGTAATTTTAAATTCAAAGTTTAAATGGTTTTAAATTTAATTTAGGCACCAAAAAAATTTTAACAAAAAATAAAACAAAAATTTAGCCGCATTTAAAAAAATAAAGTCTCAAAATTTTATTTTAGGAACCTTCCGTTCGGATCAAATCCATCCGCCCGGTCCATTTACAATGAAAGACCTCATTAACATTGTACCAATGCGGGACCCACTAATTGCACTCGAGATGACGGGCAAAGCCCTTCTAGATGCTCTAGAAAATTCCGTATCCATGTATCCAAAGCTTGAGGGAAGATTTCCACAAGTTTCTGGCGTTGCGTTCGTTTTCAATCCAAACAAACCACCAGGCTCACGCGTTGAGCCACGCTTAGTCCAAGTGGCAGATGACTGGCTCAATTTGGAGCAGAATTACACTGTTTGCATTAAGAGCTACATGTACACTGGTTGTGATGGCTACACCATGTTTAAGGGTTGCAAAGTTGTGGTGCGTTAATACTTTTAATTATTAATTTATACGGCGTAACAAACAATTTTACATAAAACAAAATGTTTTTTTATACATAGATGGATGATGACGCATGCCCGGAAATTGGTCTGGCTATCCAGAACCATTTCAAATCCATAGACATGCGCATGGGCAAGGCGAAACACTCAAAGCACCGACAGTCATTAGTCACCTTATCCCGGAGACACAGCATGATTCAAATGCTAGACAATTTAGAATTGGATGGACCTTCACCCATTCGAAGGATATCAGTGAGTGGTGCTGCTAATCATCAGAAGTCTGGTGACAATATGACAACAAATACGTCAAAGGTTGCTTGTTTGCAAATATATTCTAGAATTTTTCGTAACGTTTTAAATGTATTTAACATAGTTACTCCGAAGAGCATCACTGGATGATTTGGAACAAGTGAGTTGCCAATTGGCACCAACCGTTCAGCACAGAATTGTCATGATCCAGAGTGACGATGTATGATTATTATTCAATTGACTTTAAGAAACGGTAAATATTAAAAATCATTTTCTTTACCCTCAAGCACCTTCAATCAATGCTCCGTCAACGTGAGACAATGGCAAACAACTCTGTCATCAAGGAGGTGGATGAGACAAATACTTAGAGGCAGATTCACTCGCATCATTTTAATTACTCAATTACAATTAATTACAATTTATTTTGTATTACTAAATAGGGAATCTCGCGTACAAATAATTTACGAAATTCAAAACTCATTTTAAAGTATTGGTACCTACCTAATGTAAATTTTAAATAGACAAATGAATTTTAGTTTCATCTGAAATGTGCTCTAAGTGAAAAGGTTTAATTCGTCTGTAGTTACGATTAGGTAAATTTATGATCGATCATTTTTTATTATTTATAGCACATTGAATAATTAGAACATAACTAAAAATGTGACTTGAAAATGTAAAATGAAGTTTATAATCATTCTTAAATTGGCAAGAAAATAAAATTGTTATAATGCAACATACTCATGAAATAGTAAATGAAAATCATTAAACGATTAGCACTTTGTGGATTTTTCAAAATTAATTGTAATTATAATCATTCACTAAAATAGCAAATTATTGTTTTTTAAAATGAGCAGAAACAAGCATTTTTATACAGAAACTAAAAAAATCTCATTTATTTTATTTATTCGCGCAGTTAATTTAGTTTCTCATTCAATCAATCATCTTTTATTATTAAGTTCTGTTTATAATTGTTAAGTTATGTGTTGATTGTTAAGATTTTAATTATTATACTTTTAATTATTGTAAAAACATATGAAATACATCGATAATTATTAATTTATGATTGTTCATAAAATTTGGTTTAAATTAATTTTCAGGTTTGATTGATTTGAAAAACACTCACATTAAAATTATTGAACAATAAAAAGTTTACAAATTTAAATTATTAACCTTTAATTTGTATTTTTATATTTTATATTATAATTATTAACTAAATTCTTATTTATAATATTTTTGTGAACCAAAAAGTGTATAACGAATAATCGTGAATTATGTTTTAAAACATTCAACATTTTTGCAATTTCTTTTTTACAAAAAAATGCAAACCAATAAACTAATTCATCCATTTTGTCAATTAAGTGATATCCTCGTTTGCAATTTTAATAAACTTTTTTAAAGAATAAATTTATCAATTCACTTGAACGATCTTATGACGGATACAGCTCTCCATAGAAACATAACTCAATAATATTATGCACATGCAGAAAATCTATAAAAGCAACTAACTTACTTATAATAAATAGTAGTTAAATGTTGTTATTAAATGTGAATATATTTTTTACACAAAGTTACTAAAACGACCCCTATACAGGTAAATCAAATGAGATTTAATGAGAATACATTTTATTAATGTAATATAGCAATTATACGTACCAGGCTTTTTAGTGATTTTTCAAGGGCTTTAATATGCATACAAAATACTAAATAGAATTTAGATATTATTAGAATAGTTATAGAAATATGTAAATGTTAATAAATAAGATTGCAATTTGATTATTTAATTATTTCAATAAAATTCTAAAACCCACACGTTTTGTTAGTTTGGCCATAGCAATTATTGTATTCTATTTAAAGCGATTTTGTTAATGCTGTCTTATTTATGTTATTAGTTTTTAATCATTGTGAAACTTAAATTTAGTGCAAAAAGTAAGTTTTTTTTGCACCCAAACATTATTTAACAATTATTATTTAGTGTATTAACATAGTCTTATTAATAAATAGATTAGAACAATGTAACTTAAATCATTAAAATAATGTTAGTTCGTATACATCGGCAATTTCAGAACATATGCGAGGATAAAATGTATTAAAAATGAAAGAAAATATAAATAAATTAAATATTTTAAGTGGCTATAAAATTGTTTGAATTTAATCAATTTACGGAAATCTGTCCACTAATTAAATTTAAATTTTTATTTTTTTTTTCTAATTTAAATATTCCAGTGGTGATGTGTTTTACGTCAACCGTTTTTAACAATTTTTAAACTCACACTACTCATAATGCACTATTATTCCGCAAGGCGATGTTGGTGTCACTCAAATATGTTATTAAAGCATATACATATATAAAAATTATCCCACATTCTCTCAGCGCATAAATGTAGTTTAAACTTTGAAAGTTCACAGACCATTTACAGGGTGATTTTGTTAACCTCAATATATTATATATTCTGAAAGAAATTTAAGGATACATTTTAATGTCCTTATTCACACACTTAAAAAACTGTTTTTCGAGATATAGGTTAAGTCAGTCTATTTATTTAAATTAGAATACACAGTGAAATCGATTCCTGGCAATATAAGTGGTTAAAGTAGAATAATTATAGAGGTCTATATCTCAAAATGATTAGGCATAAGAAAGAATTGTACAATATGAGAATTGATTTTTAGATCGTATTCTACCTTTATAGGATGACCCAAAATAGCCCTTTTTCAATCTATATCGATAATTAAACTTGATCGTCGAATTAAAGAACTTTATCTAGAGACGCGACCGCGTCGTACCACATATTTTCATCGTATTAGCAAAAACTTTTATCTTTTACTTTCAAGTTTTGTTAGACTCATTTTTTTAACCCCCTTTCCTTTTATCGACGCTGCCGAGTCCTGCGGGATGAAAGTCAATATCATAATACAATAATATATAAATATATGTATATATATATGCATTATATGAGTGACTTATATGAGATATTTCCGTATACAAAATTTATATTCTATTTCTCAAATTTTACGTGTAGCTTTTAAGTCGGCTATTTTGTAATAAACAGTGAAATGCTTTAACTGGGATATTGCAAATTATGGTGCAATTTGTATAAAACGCGCTGCGACCTGCGGCAAAGTGAGCGAACCAGTCGGCCGTCGGGAACTATCAATTGTTGTTTGTTATATTTTGTTGTTTTCACGTGTTCCGGAAAGGTTTTAAATGTTTTTCCGTATATTTTAATAATAATCAGCCAGTTTAATTGTTCAATCGAAATGTCGGATGAGGATGAATTTATGGAGAGTTCAGACGAAGATTTTTCTGCAAGTGAGGATGAATGGAAACCATCTAAAGAAGATATTATAACTTCAAAATTAGATTCGAAACGCGATGTTAATTTCATGTAAGTGGCAAATGGCGCCAAATTATTAACAATGAAGTTTAATTCAAATAAAATAAAATTTTAGGTCAGAAAATGGAGTACCATCGAAGCGAAAGCATTCAAGTCAGAAGAATACGCATCCATCCACTTCTAAGACGATGGAACTTTCAAAGAAAAGAAAAGAATCCGTGCCGAAAGTAAAAGGTATTGTAGCTACTTGGATGGATTTTTTTAATTTTTTTTAGTTCTTATGGGTGGCTTTTTGCGAGGTTTTTATCATCTTTTATGTTCTACTTTACTGTCCGATCATATTATTTGGTCAAATATTACGGTAAAATATATTTGATACAATGGAATGCTGTCCATTAATGGGCTAGCCGCTAGTACCATGTATTTCATTCAGTAATATTAAGAAACATTTTTCAAAATCACCAGATGCGCTTCGGAAAAAAGCTATGCCCAGTTCGGTAGGACTTTCAACCCAATTAGAAACGTTTTCTAAAAACTTAACAAGTGCAAAGGAGCGACTTGCAAAAATGAGCAGCATTGTAACAAATAAACACGATAACTGCAATGTAAGTGAGTTGCTTGCAATGGGCGAAGGGGGTTCCTCTAAACCGGGATCACGTCCGAGAAAAAGGAAAGTCCAAGAAAATTCTTCCGATTCAGATTGGGAAGACGTCCAAGGTAAACTGAATTAAAACTGCATACTTATACGTTTTTAAGCATTATTCGTTTAATTACAAAATTTATTTTCCCTTATCAGATATAAAACGTCCAGAGCAACAACAAAACGTAGAAATTGTGCTTGAGCAACCAAAAGCTGCAAAGAAAGAGATTGACATGGAGGCATACATACGTCGTAAAATTAACCAAGTCATCAAAGATCAACAAATATTCGTTCATAAGGTTTCTCTTCTTTGTTGGATTAAGAATGGGTCATTTTCAAACACAGTCCTTAACAATACTTCGCTTATGGGTTGGTGTTTAAAGTTAATTCCTAATGCCAGCTGTTACCCAAAAAATAGAACTAATTTGAGTTACTTTCGACAAATCACGAAATGGTTTCCCACTGCTGTTAAAATTTGTGACGATCGAATGTATCCCAAATTGAAAGGGATTCCGTCACTTTACGTTTCGCTAGGACTTCAAATTAAAACTAAAAAGGCAATTTGCAAACGAGATTTTGTTATGATCTTTATATGTTTATTACGTGCGATAGGAATTCAATGCCGTTTAGTTATGAATGTTGTTCCGAATCCATTGCGACCAGCTACCAGTGATCTATGCTCACTAAAACGCGTTGATAATAAAAAGGTAAAAATGAAAGAGGAACCAATCTCCCTCAAGTTATCATCAAAGGGCGTGGGAACAAAGAAAGAGTTGCCCAAACTAAGCAGCAAGTTGCCTGTAAAATTGGAAAAAGTAACAAAAATTGAATTGAACAGGGAGGAATCCTCGCATTTAAATTCTCTCAAATCATCTTCAAAAGTTGTCCCAATAAAAGAAGAGCAGCCAATCGATAAAAAAATGAAGTCTTCACCTAAAATTGAATCGAAAGTGGAATCCTTTCGTTCTCCAATAATGTTACGGTCAAAAAAGAAAACAGAAACTGATGATAAGAGTGTTGTTAAAAACTTATTGAAAACTGCTCATGAGCGTGGAAGTAAACAACCAAAAAAAGAAGTTGATCTTGAAACGGCTTCAAATAAGAAGCAAACGCAACAAAATAAAAAGAAGTCTGAATCCAGTACAATAAAAAAATCTGAAGAAGTTTTGTCACCACATTTTGCCACACAAGATACCAATCGACCATCAACCAGCCAAAAATGCACCCGAGGAAAATCTGCCCGGTCCAATCTCACAAAAAGTGTCAAACAGGATACAATTGAGGACAGTTTAGATCAAACCTCGACGAAAAATGTAAAGCCATTGCATAAAAATATTCAAAATGTAAAGCGCGACAGGAAATTACTTTCAACCGATGATGAACTTAACAACAATGAATCAAAAAATGAAAAGTTGGTTAACGTGAACAAGACGGTGGACGTGTGGGTTGAAGCGTATAGTGAAGAGGAAGAACAATGGGTCTCAATCGATTTATTTTCCGGAAAAGTGCATGACAATGCTTCAATTATTGTAATATTTGATTTGAATGTTTTGGGTTTAATTCAATTAAACATACAAAATTAAATTTTAGAAAACCGTTACTCAGCCATTGGCGTATGTCCTGGCGTGGAGCAATAATAACACAGTAAAAGATGTATCTGCAAGATACTGTGCCCAATGGAACACAACCACACGAAAATTGCGGGTAAATAAGGAATGGTTTGACGCATCGATTTCTCAATATCTGGGACCTAAGACTCATCGAGACGCAAATGAAGATGAAGAATTGAATAAAATTCACATTGACAAACCACTTCCCACCACAATTTCGGAGTACAAATTTCAAAACTATTGTTTATTATAAGATTTAAATTTATTTTTAATTTTTCTTTTCCAGATTTAAAAATCATCCTCTTTATGCTTTAAAGCGGCATTTGCTAAAATTTGAAGCTTTTTATCCCGCTGATTGTCCGTCGCTTGGATTCATTCGAGGAGAACCAGTTTATGCTCGCGATTGTGTTCATACCTTGCGTTCTCGCGACACTTGGCTCAAAGAGGCGCGCACTGTAAAAATGGGAGAATCACCATACAAAGTCGTGCTGGCGCGACCTAAGTGGGACAGAGTAACACTTTTAATAAATTCTGACATTTCTTGAAAATAATCGCATTTTAATTGTTTCAGCACAACCAAGTTGTTATAAAAAATCTTCCCTTGGAGATTTTCGGAATTTGGCAGACACAAGATTATGAGCCTCCTACTGCTGAGAATGGTGTTGTTCCCCGTAATGCGTATGGGAACGTTGAGCTCTTCAAGCCATGCATGTTACCAAAGAAAACCGTTCTTATAAAATGTAAGATTTTTATTTTTTTTGTAAAAATTGGATATTTACTTATTAATACTATTTTAGTGCCTGGAATAAACAAGATTTGTCGAAAGCTCTCAATCGACTGTGCTCCTGCTATGATTGGATTTGATTTTCATGGTGGAGCCACCCATCCAGTGTATGAAGGATTTGTCGTTTGTGAGGAATTCGAAGATGTCTTAAGAGAAGCTTGGGATGAAGAGCAGTCTGAACTTGAGCTAAAGGAAGAAAGGAAGGTTCAGGACAGGGCTTTATCAAATTGGAAAAAGTTGATTAAAGGACTTTGGATTCGAAAGCGGCTTGATAAGCTGTACAAAGTCAATGCCGAATAAAACCATAATGGTGTTAAATGTTTTGAATTTTAAAAATATGTACCTAATTAATTATTATTCAGTATTGTTACCAGGACGTTTTCAACTTTTAATTTCTTCACAGTTTTTTTTTGTAATTGCCATCAGTTATTATTTTAATTCCGTTAATAATTTTTGTAAAGTTACTTGTTGATCGTTAAGGTTTAATTCCTGTATTAATAACTCTAAATGCTTAAGAAATACATTATTTTTATACCTAACGTGTTTTACGATTAGTTTCTTTGTTTTCATTTTTTAAAAATATAATCTGATTTTAGTTGTTTTGCAATATTGTGCATCTTGAATGATATCTCGAATTCGAATGGTTGTCAGATAATTATCACGGCGACTTGAAATATCGATAAAAGCATAAGCCGTATCATAAAATAAATTGAAGAATCAATAAATTGAACTTGCAGAAAAATAATAGGGCGAATACACTGCGAAGGAAGCCATATTAGCAGACTTTAATTTGGATTGATCACTTAAAAACAATTAAGTCATACGGTTAAACAAGACCTTTCTCTTCTAATAAAGGTAAAAATACGTCCTTTTTAAATGTTTTTTACAAATTTCAATTGGTCAGTTCATTGTAAATTCGGCTAACGATTTTCTTAATAGTTCTAGAAAAGAACGCGCTTAAATAAATTTATTGACACATTCTCCATAAATGCATTAATTAACAGCAGAGAAAATGTAACTATTTGTTAATTTTTTTTTAACGAATGCTACTTAAAATGCGCAGATATTCCGCAACGTCGCGCTGATGTCGCAGACGGCAATATATATATGTGTCTCATTTAAAATAGATTTATATATAGTACATCAAATACAATTTACATAACACACTATTGACATTTAGATTTCTTTGCACGCATATCATTTTTCAGGCAAATAAAAAGTCACACATGAACCACATATTTAATTAAAATTACCTGAAAGAAGTGTAAATTAAATGCATATTTCTCACTTAAAAGCTTGTTATTAAAAAGTTCAACGGTGCTGCAGTTCGGCAGGATATCTTCGGCAAAATGTTGACGCACAAGGGAAACCAGGGCGGACGCAAGAAAATGCAGGTAATTAATTTGCAGTGTGTACGCGATTGCAGAACATGGTTTAATAAGATTTACAGTTAAATTAACATATTATGTGCATCTCAGCATCTTGTGTGTAAACGGTAACCTCACAAGATGTGCAAAGCAAACAAGAAGAACAAAAAAAATAAGCTTAAGTGCTGTCTGAATTCCGAAACTGCTCATCAAAATAGCCAATGGTCGCAGTCTTAATCGAATTGTCTGTTTAAATTGGGGATAGCGCAGACATGTTTTGTGTTGTGGCCCCTTGAGATTACACAAGTTGCTTTACATAATATTTATGCTTTAATTGTCATATTAATAAATAATTAAATGGGTGTTAAACTTAATGATGTTTCAGGTTTCATTTGTGGTACGAGATGCAGAAGAGAAACGTCATCGCAATGGAGTGAATGCATTGCAATTGGATGCAGCTAATGGACGTCTCTATTCAGCCGGTAAGGATGGTTTGGGACATTCCCTTACTTTTTTCTTTTAATTTTTGATCTAAAATGATGTATCTTAATTAAATGAATTTTATTGTGCTTATTCCAGGACGAGATGCAATTATCCGAGTATGGAATTCAACAAACACAAAATCTCAGGAGCCATACATACAAAGCATGGAGCATCACAATGATTGGGTCAATGACATTGTGTTATGTTGTGGTGGAAGGAATTGTAAATATGATTTAATTTTCTCAATTTTAAATGCAATATCTAACGTATTTTCCGTTTTCTTAGTAATAAGCGCGAGTTGTGACACAACGGTAAAAGTTTGGAATGCCCAAAAGGGTTTCTGCATGTCAACATTACGAACACATCGCGACTATGTGCAGGCACTCGCCTACGCCAAGGACTGTGAACAAGTTGCCAGTGCCGGCTTGGATAAAGCAATCTTCCTGTGGGACGTTAACACACTTACAGCTCTTACTGCCAGTAACAATACAGTTACAAGTATGCTCAATAAATTCATTTTAATTCAATATTTCTACAAATTTAACAATAATATCCCAATTAATTGCAGCCTCTAGTCTTTCCGGTCCAAAGGATTCCATTTACAGTTTGGCAATGAACCCATCCGGTACGGTAATTGTAAGTGGCTCAACAGAGAACACATTACGCGTATGGGATCCACGTACCTGCAATCGCCTCATGAAGCTGAAGGGACACACCGAAAACATTAAGGCGCTGGTGGTTTCAAGTGATGGTACCCAAGTGGTGTCGGGCAGCTCCGATGGCACAATAAAATTGTGGAGCGTTGGACAACAGCGATGCATACAAACGTTACATGTGCACTCAGAGGGTGTTTGGGCGTTACTTATGACAGATTCGTTTAGTCATGTAATTTCGGGAAGTCGCGATAAAAAAATCTGCATGACTGAGCTGAGGACGCAGACGACTACGCTGGTGTGCGAGGAGAAAGCTCCGGTTTTAAGTTTATGCTACAACTTTGATCAAACTGGCATTTGGGTGAGTAAATTATTAAAAATGGGGCGGAAAGTTCTCCAAGAATTCCTTCCTTTCTTTTCAGAATTCTGTTTATAAATCTCAAATTTCATTTGCAGTTTTAATTAACCGTTTGTTTTTTATTTATTAATTAACGGAAGTGTTAATTTTTTTCACATTCTCTACAGGCAACCACATGGAATTCTAACATTCGCTGCTGGAAACTGCCACGTAATGATCAGCGGCACAGTTTTAACAGCACCACCAGCAGCAGTGTTGATATGCCCCCACCCACGTCTGCCAATGCCAGCAGTTCCATTCCGCCGAGCGCTGTTAAAGGCACCGAACTTTCGTGCATTAAAGGCGGTGCCGCAATTAAGAAGTACACCGTGCTGAATGACAAGCGTCACATGCTGACGCGAGATACTGATCAAAATGTGGCGTTGTACGATGTGTTAAAGGTGGCCAAAGTGCAGGATTTGGGAAAAATTGATTTCGATGAGGAGGCCAAGAAACGAAATCAGCGAATTTACATTCCAAATTGGTTTACAGTAGATTTGAAAACGGGAATGCCGACAATTGTTTTAAGCCAGGATGAGGTTGATTGTTTTGCAGCATGGGTATCGGCGGAGCAGGGTCTTCCTGAGCATGTTGAGCAAGGATCTGATTTAAAAGTAATTTTTTAATTGATTTAATTTTTTCAATATTAATTATGCCCTAAATTTTCTAGGTTAATTATGGCAATCTCTTACTGCAAGCTTTGTTGGAATATTGGACGCCACAGCACAGTAATCAAGACTGTGATGGGGACATCAAAGGAAATAGCTACTTTAAGGTCCCAAAACACACTCCAGTTATTTTTAGGTGAGTTCAAATAATATTTATTAAAAAAATTAAAATAATCTTTTTACCTTAAAAAAAATTACAGTGAAGTGGGTGGACGAACACTATGTCGCCTCTTGGTGCGAGATGCAGCTGGTGAAAGTGAAAGTGCACTTTTACAGGAAACAGTACCGTCATGGGTCACAGAAGTGGTTGTGGAACGAACAATGCCTAAATTTATCAAAATTCCATTCTATTTGCTACAACATCCACAAATGCCTAAACAGGATCGAGCTAAAAAGGTTAAAAAAAAAACTCAAATTGATTGCGTGAAATTACTTACTCATTATAAATTACCAATAATTAGGATCGATTGGTAGCCAACGAGTTCATACAATGCCGCAAAGTGTGCGAACATATCCTGGAGAAAGTATTGGGCGCCGAAATAACACCAGGTGCCGGCAACGCATCTAACAACTCGCAAAACAGTCAGAGTGATGCCAACTCTGAGGGTTCACAAATTCCGCCGGAGGATCGAATCGAGTTGTTGTGCAACGACGTGGTTAGTACTCACAAGCTTTTGATAAGAGAGTGTTTTGTTTTGATTTTGATTTTCTTTGCGTCATGATAACAATTAAAATTGGTCTGGGATTCTGACCGCTGCAACTCTCTCATTTTTTGCGTTGCGTCGTAGGCCGTGGCGCTTATCAAATGGGTCATTTGTGCACTGTTATACCCCCTAGCCTTTAATTCGGATGTTTATGAATTGTTGGAATAACGACCTTTGATGTTTCGATTTGTCTGGCATTTACTAGATTTGTAATAGACAAGATAAGAATAATGCGGAAAAATTTCCACGAGTTCTGTCTGTTCTTGTTTCTATTTAGGCAGTTAATCTTTGTGATGATAACCAGTATATGGCATAAATTTTTCGTGACTTTTTTGCTACCTTGACCTTGAAGCGTGGTGATCTAAAATTTTGGGATTAAAGCTAGTCATGAATTAAATTTTCCATGAGAATTTTTATTATTCATTTATACGATAACTGTAATGAGTGTTGTGTGAAGAACATAATATGTAAAATACCAAATTATCAGCGCTTCCGCATTAAGTAATATGTTTTGTTAACTTTAAATTAAATTTATTGTACTTACCAAATCTCTTTTTAACATCCAACTGGCTTTTAATAAATGAAGCCGCTACATTAAAGGATTGATTCAGTAATACGACACATTTCAAGTAGAAGAAAATGTGTCATAAAATTGCAATACAACTATTTAAAAGCTTTTTAAACTTCTATTACGTCATGCCTTGGATGGACTGTACGCTTGATAAGAAAACTTATTGATGTGGGATTTTGTTATCATTCATCATAATTATTAGAATTTTTAAATTGAAATATCTTTAAATATTGTTAAACTAGACAATCAATAAACATTTGATTGTCTAGTTTAACAATATTTAAAGCTAGGATTTAATTGACAATATTATTGTTTAATGACAAGCATTTTTATTGATGGAAACGACAAAGTTGTATATAATGTATGCACATTGCACGACCATGCTCAACATTTTAAAAACAAAGTCGATTGATTTTAGTTTGTCCCTGACCATTACTATTTATTTTAACTTGTACTAATTTACTGTACGTTCAATAAAATTGATGTTATGATCGAAAAATAAATTTATATTGAGGATGATACTCATCAATAGGGGTGAAATATATAAAAATTGATTCGTGTGTATGTGTAAGTGTAAGTGTGTATCATCACACTTAGACTGGAAATGTGGGTAGTTTAGGTACATTCAATAATCCGCGAAAAAAATTGCAGTTTATAAAAACATTTCCCAAATGCCAAAACCAATTACCATTAAAATAAAACTAATTTTTAAAAATTTGTTTGCAGGTATGTGACCCAAACATGGACCTGAGAACAGTGCGACACTTTATCTGGAAGCAATCCGCCGACCTAACGTTCCACTACAAAACGAAGCCAAATTTTAGTTAAGTCTACATAATACTTTCTATATGTAAACACATGGGAAATGACGCTGTTATGTGCTCCTACATTAACATACATTTAAACAAAATGAAATAAAATTTAAATAAAACAATATAATTAAAAAGTCGACATAACAATAAAACGGATGTATTAGTAAGCAGACGACTGGAGCATGTATGCACATACATTCAATGTATGGTTATTGGTTGAAAGGAAATGTGAGTAAAAAACGGAATCTGCGCATTAATGTCGGGATTGTGACGCGATTGCTGTTGGATGCAATAAAGTTGCAAGTTGCAAACAGCCATTGCCAGTGAGAGGGAGAGCGAGAGAAAGGGAGGTGGACGGAAAGGAGCAGAAGCAGAACACAGTCAGTGCATTTCACTGTTGCAATTTGGGTCAATAATAATTTATAAAATTATATGTTAATAAAAACGCAACAACAAGCGCGTTTTGGTTTTGTTGTGTTTTTATTATTTTTGTTGAGGGAAAATGTAAGGGTGGGAGATTGTAAGCTAGAGCCTTTTGATGTCCAAAACTTTGTAACGAATATAATTCCATTTGGAGGGAAATGCTTTGTTTTTCCGAAAAGTATTAGTTTTTTAATGAAATTTTTTTAAATTTTGTGCACTTTTATTTACTGTTGTGCATTTTGATGCAATTAAAATACAAAATATGTGGATTGATGTAGATTCTCTCTGTTGGCAATTTTCATCCCTTTTTTGTAATATTTATTAGCTTAAATAATAGAGTAGTGGCATGATGTATATTTGTGATAACTATATATTTATTTCTGTTTGTTATTTTGGAACTTACATACATTTACGATAATTACACAAACATCTACCAACAGAATAATCAAATTCGTTATTTTAATTTAAATGTAATTTTTTTTTGTTCGACCTCTCGAAAAGTTGTAGACTTTATTTTTTTTTTGTTGTTGTTTGAATGAATTAAAAACAAAATTCAATGAAATTCAATTAATCACAATTATGTAGAACAAAGTTCTGCGTAAACATTCTTAAGAACTATATGTTTAAAATAATTTTTATTAATAAAAAAATATATCAAAAGAAATATTTGAAATTGGCTTTTTTTTTTGTTAAATATACACAATACACATACAAGTACGTAGGTTATGATAGGTAATTGTTTATATCCTTTTTTTAACACACACATTTACATTTATACACATTTAGAGATATAATTTTATATATTTGCAACAAGGATCAATTATATTGTATTATTATCCTGCTGAAATCCATTGCACACATCTTTAAACTTCACGCAAATCCTGATAAGTCTCCGAAAACTTGATTAGAGTTTTGACCTCAGTAGAAACAGACTTTGGCAAATTTAACTTATCAACATTCTCCTTAACTTTCAATAATTCAGCACACTTCTGCAAAGCCAATGTCCTCAAAGTCCTTTTGGGTGCAGTAATCACACAATCCTGTCGAAAAATGGTCAACTGTCCATCAGTCATGTCAAGCTTACTCGCCGGAGGCCAGTAAACATCTTTGTCCTCAACCATCATGCGCTCACCAGTCTCGGTGTCGCGAAAAATCCATGGATGAGTAATGTAAGTGTTTAGCTTCTGACAAGAACCCACTTCCATAGTGAGATAACGCAATGGCTTGCCAAAGTAGTTGATCCAGATGACGTCAACGCGACACCCAGCATTGTTGTGCAGCGTTATAAAGGTGCTGTACAACGACTCCGTGGAGCAAATGCGTGGATGATCGTTCATGGTAAGTTTAGATTTCTTATTCTCCAGTGGTTTCTCGATTGCGTCCGAACTATAACAATTGGTATGGGGATGGAAAAAATTGACACCGTCAGACCGTGGGGCACACACCACACACACACACACGCACAATCATTCACGATAGACGCATTATTGTCAAAATTGGGATTGGGTGGTTTTGTTAAGAAAAAAGAAGGCTTGAGGGTGTTACGTTACTTACTAGGTTCGGGCGCAACAAGAAACAGTCAAGTGCGGATAGCGACTTAAAATTAGGATGCCGGCCGACTGAAGGTCTAGGTCGTCCATGAGTTGGCTTTTCTCTGAAATTTATTAGACAATGTTTATAAAAGTCTGATAAAAGATAAGAAAGTGTTTTATGTGTTTGGAAAATTCACTTTTTAATATGATTTTCTGAAATCTACTTCGAACAAACGTACAGTTGCTTTTATTGCTCAACAAAAATAATTTGGTTCCCCAAAATACGCCACTTATGGTTGGGTTTGCGATAATTGTTGGAAAATGATTAATTTTGTTTTAAATTTAATAGTTTGTGCAATTTTTTTTTATTAGTTTTTATAAGGTGATGAAAATTTCACAAACGCTAAAGCACAAAAACTTTGCGACTGATTAATTGAAATAAAATTGAGGCAATGTCCAATGATGAAAAATATTGAAATTCCCCAATCCCCAGAGAATTGAAAATTAAAACATAAAAGAAGTTTGCTCAGTAATTGGAAGAGAATAATGTAGCTCAGTATGTGTACGAGAGTATATGCGCAGTAACAAAAATGTTCCAAAGAAAAAAATATTAGAATTAAATTTATCATCAAAAACATTTTATATTTAATTGTATTGTTTACAGAACGTTTTATTGACTAGATTATAATCAAGATAATTATTTGATTTTTATTATTCTCATGTTTTATTAATAAATGAAAATCATTAAAATTATAATTGCACTTTTCAGTAAACAATTAGAAACACCAAGTATAATTCTCAAACAAACTCAGTAGTGTAAAATGAAAACAAATGTAGCTCATATGAGGAAATCTTTCAAATCAAATTGTCAAATGTCAACACTCAACACTGTGAACACAATTATTATTTATATTGCAGAACTGCGAGTGTTAAGTTGCGAGTTAATATTTAAATTGGTTGAAAACAAAGCGAAGAAAAATGGCCTGTTGCATTGCATTTATTGGAAAAGATGTGAGTTTTGTTGGTTATTTTTATTTTATTCTCAATGGTAAATATGTTGATTAGAATAGCGGTTTTTCTTGACGTGTTCATTTAATTTAATTGGAATTTGTATTCCCTTTAATGTTTATTTTAGATATATAAATAGCAGAATTTACATATAACTATAAATGTGTGCGAGAGTTCCCCTTAAACTGCATTATCACTTAAATTGGCGGGAATTTTGTTTTAAATTTTCGGATTAAACAGTGCATTTCATTAATCATATTTTTTTTAAATTTATTTTAACATTATTTATTCTACCAGATTCAACATACTTAATTTTCTAACGTCGATTTTAGTTGTTGGTCTTACGAACTAATTAAAATTTATTTTTTTACAGAACTCTCCGTTATATATTGCAACATCTGACATGGACAAGGAGCTGGAACTTCAGTATCGTGTGCATGCGTCGCTCGATGTTGTTGAAGAGAAATGCTCGAATGCTACCAAACAGACACCAGACTCGCGTGAACTTTTTTTGGGTCAGCTTTATGTAACAGAAACTTACAAAATGTAGGATGTTTTTAATTGCGCATATGAAAAATGATGTTCAATTAATTATGTATGTTAATTCTTAGATACGGTTACATTACAAACTCAAAGGCAAAGATTATTGTCGTTGTGGACACTGTTAATGTTTCTCTCAGGGAAAATGAAGTGCGAGGGGTAAGATTGAATCGAGATTTTTGTATGAGTGATTTACATATAGTACTCTTTTTCATGATATTAAAAATCAAAAATGTTGTTAATTCAAACTATTCGCAGATGTTCCGGAATTTGCACTCATTGTACACTGATGCTGTTTGTAATCCATTTTATACACCAGGAGATCCACTTACTTCAAAGTAATTTTATTTTAAATTCGCTGTTTGCTCAATTGCTATAATGAAGGGTTTATTTTTATTGCAGAGTATTTGACAAAAATGTTCGCGCAATTATGACCAACTGATAAATTTATATTTAATAATAAAATCTATATACTCGTACACTAAAATTAGATGTGTTTTGCTTATTTTAATCATATATTCCGACTGCCACAATCACGACACTTTCTATTCCGATAACAAAATCCAGACAACTGAAATCCTAAAAACAGAGAAAGAGACGTCAAAACACCCAAAGTCCCAATTCCGCCCGAAAAACTAAAATTAATTTAAAAATAAGTTTCGATAGACGGTTTTTGATAAGGTGCTCAAAAATATTTATTATTAATCTTAAATACAAAAATAAATTGGTGACACCAGTTCTTGTGATTGAGCCTGTAACTTTTTTTAATTTCACGCATCAATTAATTAATATAAATGATTCAAATCGAAAGTATGGTCACACTTTCGACAAAATTAACTGATGCATAACTTTACCTATAAAAGGTACATGATGTCACGTCTCACATTTCATTACAGTAATCTATCTTAACTCGTTGTCATGTTGTGGTCTTTCCAAAAACTGTCTCTGTGCAATCTTGTAAGTAAATATAAAAATAAACTTGCTTTTGTCAATTCCATTTATTCATCTCTCTTATTTGGTTAATCTTCTTTAAAACTTTACACAATAAACGTATGCATAATTTGTGTTCGTGTTTAGATGCTCATTGTTAGCACGTTCCTGATGGCGGTGGCGTTGTCATCTGGACACCCGTTTAGTCATCAAGGTTAGTCCTTAATAAATGTCGTCGTGTTTCCTTTTTGTACATTTCAAAACAAGCATAATATGTCGACCGATGTTTCTCAACTAATTTGTTTCAATTAAGACGATGACTCATCACACGTTGAGATAAGGGTGTATCGGGGCGCTAACAATGACAAGCTCAACTATGTTCCATGGGGTTTCTATGAGCGGCAACCATCTGCTGATGATTATGATTATGCTGAAGAGTAATTGAGTTAATGAAATATGTGTTTTGTGTTTGTTCACTCTTGTGTCTTTTTGAAATTTTGTTTTTAATTGAAATATTTATTAAATAATAAAGATTACAAATTAGTTATTTATTGTCTATATTTTTGAATTTTTATTTTTTCATTTAAATTCATTCATACAAATTGATGAATAATTGTTTTAGGGAACAAACCCTCCTAAAATTTCCAACTTTGATAGCTGCTCATCCACGCCGTGACATGGGTCCATTTTGGGAAATTATTAATGAAGGTCTCAAATTGAGCAGTCTTAACAAAATCTGGTGTCATAAAGTGTCCAGTAGCTGCAACATCAACCTGGGGTGTCACTTGTGAGTTTGGTGATTCAATTTCTATCCAAAAATTATAGTTCCTATTGATGATCGTGTCCTTTCCTCTTCCAAAGTAGACGGAGTATGTTTTGCGATCATTGCTCCACAAAGGACCTGTGGGAACAATGTGATCATTTGGAGTTAGAACGCTCCATGCTACTAGCTCGTTTCCAGAGACTGGTGAAATGAAAATTCCCATGTGATCACTTCCTTCAATTGATAAATGAAATCGTTTCCTGGTGGGACTCAATATCTCACTGTATTCTTGTGTTAGAATTACACCATGGGTATGGTAGGCAGTTGTTGATATCCAACTGCTGTAATTTCTAAAATAATTTAACATTTATTGTTATTATGCGATAATTAATTTTATTTGGTTTATTGGAAATTATGGTAATTACCCTTGTTTGAACATTCTGCAAGTATAAAACGGCAAACCACAAAGTAATTCCGTTTCACAATCGCCACTAGTATCGATTGCCTGCAGCTCAATATCTGGTGAATGCCTGTCCATATTAAGTATGAAATATCCAGAATCTTGTTTTCGGACACTTCCCCCATAGAGATCACCAAACTCACGATTTGTGTGCTAAATTAGGGATTTCAAAATGTTTAAGGCGCTTTTAAAAGTACATTAGAAAAAAATTTACAAAGATCCAATATCGTTGAGGGGATGTTTCTTCAGTGTATGGGAAGCCAAGAGGAGTTAGCATCATTACGAAAAAGATAGCAAAAACACCAATAAATCCAGAGACCACTGTTTTGGGCCAATGGAACATTCCAAAAATTGGGACCTTAAAGGAAATACAAATATAATTTAGAAAAATAACGAAATTGATATCAAAATATCTTACAATCAATCCAGCCATAAGAAGTCCCAATCCCGCTAAAATTACTGAGATTAATATTTCTGGATTTGAAAATGACCCACCACGTGCGGCCATTGGCATAAATGTATCCAAAGCCATTTGTGAAGTGCTCGCAAAGAACATGAATGGAATTACTTGTCCAACCAAGTGCACAACAATCCACAAATTCCCTGAAATGGAATATTTGTTTAATAAATTATTACACCAATTCATCTTGCCAGTCTTACAATTTGTTTGTAATCGTCCCCACATATTTGCAATTGTCGTGATGGCGTAAAATAAAATGGCATTCATAATCATAAAAGAGGATCTTATTGACAATGCAGTCAACACAATTAACAGGATACAATAGATGATGGCTTGGGCATGCAACAGAAGTTGCACTGAATTTCTCAGGAATATTAGGTTCTGAAATCAAAATAATTTAAGAATTCCAAATTGTTTACGATATTAAGTGCAATTAAATAAATTTACCTTTTTCCTCCAAGTCAGCCAAACAACTGGTACAATTCCCAATCCAAAGAACAACGGACAAAAATACATTCCAAACAGCAGCCACGGCTGTGACAACCATCTCAATGACCCACCAGCGGCGTCATACACAACAGCCAATAATATTGTAAGTCCAATGCCAAGAATAATGGCCAACAGCTGTAGTCCAAAGCATATGCCCAGCTCACCAATCATTCGTGTAAGTGGTAGACCATTTCGTCTGGCCATGAGGTACATGGAGATAGCAATGGCCAACAATGTTGCTGCCAAAACAACTGAATTAATTATAATGCCGGTTGTCTCAGTGTAGAATACCAGAAACCATCCCAAATAATCATAGAAAACAACGTGACCTTCAGCCGCTTCAATGGGACCATCCTGCAAGACAACCTCATGTTAGTTTTAGCCGATTTTTTTTTTATTATTTGAAATTGGAAAACAAACCGCTATCATTTTCAATTCCTCTGAATTGGCAATGGAACGCGTGAGGGCCAACAAATTGTCCCCAACATGTTGATAAGTACCCAGTGGCAGAATATCATATCGATCATATTTTGTGTGATAAACGTAACCATTGGTATTTAGGGCAATATCGACGCCTGGAATGTTGCCAAAATCGCGGAATATACGAAAATCTGTGTCAGATGGTATCAAATTCGCTTGAAACATTTCCTCTCCCAATGTATTGGCATACGGATGTGGCACAGCTTTCGTGTAGTGCTGCAAATATTAATGCATGATGATAATGATGATGATGATGATGATGCGTTAATATTAGTGGAAACAATTCACTAAACACAAACATCAAATACAAACTTCCATTAGCCAGGGATGTTGTGGACCAGCTTGAAACATAATCGCCTTGCCACCATTTCCGGCTGAGTCGAGGTTGATAAACGCTCTATATTATTGTAATGGGATACAACATATTAACGTTATAGCATTACAAAACTACATAGAAAATAATATAAGCGAAAAGCACTTACTCTCGTACACGCAATAATACTGCGACAATAGTGAATGGGATACTTACTTCACATCCCCAGCCCATTGATGTTGCGTGATGAATGCATGTGACCCTTGAAGTAAATTTTCTTCAGCTCCATTGAATAGAAAAATAACGGCATGCGAAAGAGGTGTATCGGATTTGGAGAGCACTCGAAGTGCTTCAAGCATTGCACTGACCATGACAACAGCGTCACCAGCGCCAGGACTTGTTGGTACCGTGTCAAAGTGTGTGTTTATCATCAGCGTGGATTGGGATTTGGGTTGGCGTGGTGACAGCCTTACAACAATATTTTGAATGTCTTGATAGACACTGGCTTGACCGTTTGGCTTGTAGTCAAGGAAGAAACTGCCTGTTGCTTGCTGAATTTCATACTGAAAGATGTGGGCGGCATTGGTTTGAGCTTCAATCTCTCTTATGTATGATATTATAATGTCGACTGCTAGCTCCTCGTTTGCCTTGCTTCCAACCACTTTTGGTCCTAAGTCACAGAGTACTTTTGAGAAATTTTGTGCTCGTTCTCCAATAAAACTATTGGGATTTGAGGCCTGCGATGTTTTAATAAAAAAAACCATTTGTTTTAAATTTATAATTGATTATAAAATTTTTAAACAGATTCTTACCTCATCACTTATGTACAACGGCGTTGGAAGTCCCTTGAAATTTAGGAGGACTAAGAAATATATTAGACAAAATACTAGGACGACCACTGGTGGCCACCAAAACCCATGTCTTTTGTTTCTCGGCGCACCTTCTTCTTCTAATAAATTCCATTCCATTTCTAGCCTTAAAGAGAATGTGACACAATTTTCATTTATATAATTCGAAACCTAAATAATCAAATGTAATTAATACTTTTGTACACGATCTCTGTCGTTTGAGTCATCCATTTTGGAAAATTAAAGCCGATTCTTGAGATATGTGGGTTTTGTTGGTTCAGCTAAAAGTTCCTGGAATTCATATTATAATTTTTATCTAGTATTAATAATTATTATTTCATTACTTTTTGTTATTTTTTTTTATTTATGTAACTATAACCACCAAGTCAAGTCCTCAAGACCGGCTTACGGTTAGTTCTGGATAAATCATGGTCGCAATAAACTCCAATCGAAGTAGCTTGCTACATTAAAAGAGAGATGGAAAAACTGACCTTGAAATTTTTATTTTGACCTTAAACATTTGTTAAAAAATTGGTCCTTTTATTGAGATTAGAAATAATGTAGAACATCATAAAACAAACAGTTTTTGTCAGCGTACGTCCGGTATATTTGCACATTTTTTCAAGACCACTTTTTGAATTCAAGGTTTTTCTAAAATAGTGTAATAATTTGGAAAATATTGTACAAATTTTTCATTTTGTTTCATAGACGCGAATTCAACCAGAACAACCTAAAGTACTGCTATGTACTTTTAATAAAACCAGAATTTACATGAGATTAAAATAACTGTAAATCCACAGCTATATAAAATAAATGTCTATGAATCAAAACAAATTTAAAAATATATGGTGGAACTCGAAAACGAATGAGCGAGTTATTGACGATAATTCGGTTTAATCATCACTGCTACCGGTGCTTTAAACTGTGTGTGACAATAAATATTCTAACTGCATAAATTATAACAAAACAATGTGACACAGTATTTTGTATAAATACAGAGATAACTCAGCACAATAGGTACAATACAAATATCAGCGTAAACAAACCGACTGGCGGTCACAACTCTCATAAGTCATAACAAGTTACATATTATAGGAATTGCGATTATTATGATTGCACAATCAAAATAATGATACGAGCAACGAGACGCAACGCTCATGCGCAGATCGCCAGTATCAGGCCGGGAGATTATACGCCAGTACAAAGCTGCTTAGCAAAAACTACGTTCACAAATCGCGCATGTCAATTGAAAATTATAATTTACACAATACACATACAGAAATACAAGAGTGAAAGTGATATTCATTTCAATTAAAACGTCGCCATTGTCAAGGTAAGCAATATATTTTAATATTGGATAAGCCTGAAAGCACTTTTCCATTGTGCTGTGATTAATAACCGATAACAAGTATGGTAGGTAATCCGTAATAGATTACAGACTTTAAAGTGATAACAAGTTTATTGGATGGGGACAATTGAGATCACCTATATAACAATCATGAGACTAGAGCCACGTAACTGTATAGGAGTGCTCGTATTTAGAAATTAGAACGCAGCCGGCACTCGTAGTATAATTAACGCACAACATTTGAAAAAGTGCAGTTGCAATGCACTAAATATTCACTCGCCTTCGCTATTAATTAAACGCACTGCTAGTGTTAAGCACTTTTTAAAACATTTGTTCCATTGCTGGAGGTAAAAGAGGCGTGGGATGAATTTAAATATTACGTAACGCAAAGATTCATTATAGTTTCTTTGCATAAATTAGTTGCATTACACTTCTTAAGACTATAGAATAATATTTACAAAAAAAAAAAACAGTGAGCACGATCCACGGCTGCATGCAATTTACCCGCACGGCGTACACTAACCGAGTGCTTTAATTAAAAATAGCAGCTGCAGTTGCATACGAATTTGTAATTTGTATTTATAATTTCGACCATTTAACTGCTGCACAGCTGAGCTGCTGTCACTGACAAACTGATTGTCTTGATCTTTGCCAAGTGTACTTAGAGACCTATTACAGTAAATACCACCACGATGTATTGTACTCTGATGCCTTAACAGATCGTGTTTGGGCGATTTTTTTAATCTTATCTTTAATTTATTGGTTTGAATTAGGTTTGTAAAGATTATGGAAAGTTGTATTATCAACTGAATTCTCGTGTTGAAAATATTTGATGTTGATGAACTTATTTTTCGACAGCTTCTTACTTCATTCTTTTGAATTGAAGTTTCAATGGATAAAGCCGCCTAAAATGATAAAGAGTTAATAGGGAGTCGAGTGAGTTGCAATTACACCCATATGGCATACCTCGCTTTACGACCTACATACGTTCCGGAAAACTTGGCTGTGTATCGAAAGCCGTGTAACGAATCAATTTTTACAAACAAACCCATACAAATCTGATCCGTTCCAAGTTTTTATAAAATAACGTAGTTTTTAACATATATTGTTTTTAGAAATGCGTCCAAAGTTGTTTGTCTTACCTTATTTTTTGCATCCATTTTCATTTCCAGATCCTCGTGCGAGAGGGGTTAGGCAACTACTGCATCTAACAAATTAATCACATCACATTTTTCCAAAACCTCAAAACCAATATATTATTTGCTAAGATCAATTCGGTTTGTTGGACTTTAGAAAAACCATCAACATCTGGATTATTATAGTTTTCATGGTTTCTGCCCATATTTTTTACCAAACACGGTTCAAAGTGGTTGATAGTCCTTCCACGATTCACTAATGTTGTGTACAGCATCTTTGATGTTGTATTTTCTTTTTAATTGTTCAATTAAAGACTCACCATCGGTTTTATTTATAAGTTATCGAAAAGTTCTGGGCAAATAATACATTGGCTGGAGTAGAGCTGTGGTATTTTTCGGAAGATATTGAATATCCCCATGCAAAGCTTTATTGGTAAGGTTGTTGTCTTGCAAAACATATTTTAACTACTGGACAAAAAAAAATGTTTGAACCAGTCTTCGAAAATATAAAACTCATCATCCAAACTTTGGATCTCCAAATGACGGACAATTGTTTTTTGTTGAGTCTTCTGAAAGACCCAGGAATTTAGGAGAGCCCTTTTAGGAATTCGCTTCCAACAGTCTTGTCTCGTCCACATTAAAAAAATTGTTGAGGTTGGCATTCATATCTTTAATAATTGATTTAAAATTGTCGTGGTATTCGTTAGCTTTGCCATCGTCGTTCTTCACCTTCTGGCTCACCATCTGGCTCATTGGCATCCCCCATTGGTTATTATCTTCAATCGAAATCATAATAACTGTTTTTTTTTTTGCTTTGTTGTCCCTAATAGTTTGCACAGTAGACTTCGGCAGTCCAACGAACTCACAGATTTCAACGATTTTTAAAATGTAATCTTTAGAATTTTTTAAATCGGTGCAGTAGTTACAACCAGGTATTCTACAACTTACAAGCAACCTGCATTCAGAATTGACTCATCATTTTCTCCATTTTTTCATTCAACCTACACCCTTCCGGACAAATTAATAATATCTCACGGGAACATGTATTGCGAATTGTTTGCCAATAAATGAATTAGTTATTATCAATCAGTAATGGACACTATATTCAACAAATAAAAGCCATGTGGCTGGTGTGGCATAACAAGGTGATTAATATTGATTGCAATACTTTCGGCCATAACAATGTGAACGATAACATGAGAAATCTGAAATTGTATAACAGAATATCAGTGATAGGGCCCTTATCATTTGAGGTTTTTTATTTTTCATAATCCACATTGTGGTTTATTTCAGTTTTGACGAAGAGCCTCTGTGCCATTGGTGGTACCCGAGAAATAGAATGTGGAAGTGATGAATATTTAGCTATAAGTGAAAAAAAGGCAATTTTTTGTGTTAAAAAGGGGAATAAAAGTTGAAAAAATGCTTGATAATTACTGGACCAATTACAAGCGACGGAGTGAGGGTGAAGCTGTTTCATCGTTGTGGGCATTGCTGGTGGTTGTAGCGGGCATTGGAATTTATGCTTTGGTCTTTATCAATTATGTTACATTACCAAATGCATTAATGATAGCCGATGAGGTAAGAATCATGCTCAAACAAATATTTCAACTATATTATAGTTGAAGCAAATAATTAATTAATTAAAAAAAAAATAAAAAATTAAATTAACGTCATAACTAAGACCATATAATATCTAATTCAAAAATGTTATCAGTTCTTATGGTAAGTGGAAGTTGTCAAAAGAAAAATATAAACAACTGATAAAACAATGAACGACCTTTATATATCATCAGTTAATCTTGAGTGACATCGGCAATCGCCTTAAGATAATCAATAATACGTACATATATTTAGATTACTACGCTGCTTGTGGTGCTTCTGAAACATTTTACCGTTTAACACCCTCCGCCGGGACACTTAAATAACATCCAATATAAACAACCGACACAATAAATTTAGAACCAAATGGAATCATAAGCATTCAATTAATATTCTTCCTAACTCACCCCCTTAAACACGATTACAGGCAGAAAACCCGGGACGCTTTATTTCAGAGAGAGCATTCGCTCATGCTGAGAAATTAGCAGAAATTGGACCACGTGTTGGCGGAAGTGACGCCGTCGAAAAGGATACCATAGCATTTTTATTGAGCGCCACCAATGCCATTAAGGATGGCAAGAGCGTCCACCGAACTGTAGAAATTGACCATCAAATCGTCAATGGAGGGTAATTCCTGATATATTGCAATGGAAAGCGATCCACCACCAACCTAATAATACAAACATTGTGCATTTAAAATAAATTGCAGATTTTACACCGAAAGACTGGCAGCTGTGTATCAGGGGATGCAAAATATTGTGGTACGTGTGAGTGCAGCAAATCGTTTTCCCACTCACAGTATTCTAATGAATGCCCACATGGATTCTGTGCCAACGAGTCCCGGAGCTGGCGATGATGGCAGCATGACTGTTGTTCTGCTGGAAATTCTACGTGTTATGGCCAACTCTGATCATGACATGGAGCATGGGGTGATTTTTTTGTTCAATGGATGTGAGGAGAATGCGCTGGCTGGTGCACATGCATTCATTGCACATCACCAGTGGGCCGACACTGTGCGGGTTTTCATTAATATGGATGCAGCTGGCATCGGCGGTAAGGAGATTATGTTCCAGGCCAGCTCAAATCATACGTTTTTAATGAAGGTAATAATGAAAAGAAAGAAATTATAGGATTCCTTTATTTTTTATTTGTTCATTATATTGTCTCAAATTGTTCTAGTATTACCAGCAGTCTGCCCACCACCCATTGGCAACGGCGATGGCTGAGGAAATGTTTCAACAGAACTTAATTCCATCAGATACTGATTATAGGATTTTCAGAGATTTTGGCAAAATTCCAGGTGATTACATAAAAGTATTTTCATTGCATTTTTTCGTCATAATTTTAAATGCTGGTTTGCTTCCCCATCGTTATTATTAATTTAATGTCCTTTGAAAATTTTAATCTCAAATACTGGCTCTATTGTAAAAAAAATTAATGATATTACAAAAAGGTTATTAAAAAAAAAAAGTTATAAAAATTACATGGCAGTGAGTGTGACGATTCGTATGAATTTATTACGACTTTGTGCAACATAATAAAGTGTATAATATGTTGGTGTTTAATATGAGCTTTCGTACTTAATTGAAATTTCACATCCAGGGCATTTTGTAATGTGTATTGTTTAGTATGTAAATAATTCTGAATGGAGTCTTATGGACTAATGGGAATTTAAATTGCAATACTCTGTAATGGGGTTCGATGTAATGTTAAAGAATAAAACTTCTTTGATATTAGTAACTTACTCACTTGCCCTTGAAATATTGAGCAAACTTTTGTGTTTTCCAGAAAGTAACAATAATATAAAGTTACAAAATAAGAAATTCTAATGTTATCATGAATTCTCGCGTTTCGAACCCTAAATGGTTGGATAATTTTTTTTGTTTTATTTTTTATTTTTAGTTAAATTTGAAATAAAAATGATAGGGAAGCACTCACATTGTAATTTTTAGCACAACAATTTAATTTTTTCAGGAATGGATTTTGCGTACAGCACAAACGGATACGTCTACCACACTCAATACGATGGCATTGATCGCCTGAATCACGGCTCATTGCAACATGCTGGCAATAATATTCTTGCTTTGGCCGAGGCCTTGGCAAATGCCGATGAAGTTGCAGACATTGAAGTGAGAATTAAAACACAAAAATAAACAAATCAATAACAAAAATGCACACACACCCCAAATTTTATATGTTTTGTGTTAATCTTCAACCCACTGAAAACCTTTTTCACAATGTCATCACAATCATAACGCGATATATTATTTACATAAACACACTCTTATAAACAGTGAACACATCAATTTCAGGGACACGCAGACGGCCAAGTTGTCTTTTTTGATTTTATGGGCGCCTTCCTGGTAATGTACAGCGAATCCACGGCCATTGCCATAAATTACATTGTTTCGGTGGCAGCAATATTGTTGCTGGCGTTTAATCTCTATCTGATCAAATGCAACACAATTGATCTGAATGGACCACAGTTAATTATGCAATTTGGTTTGTCGTTAATTGTGCACGTGGTGTGCGTTGTTGTGGGTGCTGGGCTTTCACTGGCTGTCGCTTACTTCATGGACGCTGTTGGCAAGTCAATGGGATGGTTCTCACAGCCGTGGCTTATTTACGGGCTGTACTTTTCAACATTTTACTTTGGATTGTTGATTGGGGAGTCAATTCTTATAACAACGAGGAAAAGTGTGAGTGATGTTTGTTACGAGGATTATTATCAGTTTAAAATTAATTAAAAAAAAAAATGTAATCTAATTTCAGACTAAAATATCCTTGGTTGATAAAATCCAAATGATTTTAGGCAGCCACAGTTTGTTACTGGCTGTTCTTTTAATCACTCTAACTGCAATGGAAATTAGAACAGCGTACTTAATAATGATTTCGCTTTTCTTCTATTGCTGCTCCACCCTTATTTTTGTCGTATGGTGGTTTGCATTCCCCGACATGGTGTACAATAGGAAGAAATGCATTTGGCTTACACTGTTGCTAGTGGGACAAGTTATGCCACTTTTGTATTACTGTAGTTTGGCGCAGACCGGATTCGCAACATTTATTCCACTTGCCGGTCGGAATGGAGTGTCTGGAAATCAGGATGTTATTATTTCAATACTGGCGGTCGCTTTTGCCATGCTAATGGGGGGATTTATTGTATTTTTTTTCTGTTTCCCTTAATTTTTTTTTCAAACCATTTTTTTTACAGATTCCAATTTTGAATTTGTGTCGTCATCGCATTTGGGTGTCATGTTCTTTTTTGGCGGTGACCTTGATTGCTATTATTATCACGGTGACTCCTGTTGGTTTCCCGTTTGTTCCGCTCTATGCACCGCAACGATTTGATACTTATGTGAGTTTAGAGGAAACCCTTTTTTTTTGCTTTTCTCACTAATCACAAATTTGCATTTGGCAGCATTTAAAAACAATTCATCATCCCTATCAAGGAAGTGCGGTAAATGGCAAGTTGCTGTATATCGTAGAGGCAATGGATCCGTTTGGTTTTGATACAATCTCTGAGCATGTAACAGATATGTCGCAATCGCTGCGGGTAGATGATGTTTGTGAGCATGATTTTCCGTGCGAGTTGGCATTACGTTCAAGTCGTTACTTTGGTATAAGGTGAATAACGAAGTGGTTAGGGTTGGGGTTAATGGAAATTTCCGAAGTAAGATACCATTATATCGAAGTATTAAAGTGAAAATGCTGCAATATTTTAAAGATGCTCCAATAATTGATAGCTTTCTTTGGATAAAAACTTAAACCTTAACAGTATTTTACCGTGTCTAATTGAGAAATCCATTTTTTTTGTAACTTTTTCTAAATTAGAAAAACTGTTTTAGTGCCATCCAAATCTCTTCGTTCTTTATTTTATTTAATGAAATATGGTCTACTGTTCGCCCGTGGATACACTTTCGGTCGTATGATTTTTAATTTGTTTTTCAACAACTTTGAAAGTGCCGTGAATTATGGGGTTTCTCAAATAACCGATTCAATTAAAATTTGGTTCAAAAAAGGGCTTGGTATGGACTTAATTTAAAACTAAATTTTTCTAACAGTTCCGATAGCCACTATTTAGAAGTAACAGAGGAGCCAATTCTCCAACCAGCAACTACAATGACGCTTCTCGGACAAGAATCGGGAGGCTCACCAAATGTCACAAAATATAGCTTCGAAATATTCGGTATATTCAATCCTTTCATTTTAACATTTTCAGTGGTAATAAATTGTATTTTAGGCCCTAGTTATTTATTGATATTTATTTCACCCCTACCGGATGTCGAGCTGCGAAGTTGGACAATGATGGACCATGTGCCAACGCCAAGAATATTGCGCGGTCGTAAAGTTTACGTCGTAAATTTCACCACGGGACTCGATAAGTCACCATTTCAATTTGACTTTGAGATTGAGGTGGGCGATTAAACTTTTTTGGTTTGCTACCGCAAACACAATGTGTCCCATCGTTACAGCGTATTAATTACATTCTAAATGCTGATGGATTTTTTTAAATGTAACTTTCAGACACCAGAGGGTTTTACTGGGCAAAAAGTGGACGTTGCTGTTGGTGGTCGTTATTTAAGTGCTGAACATCAGCATACAGAGAAATTCCAAGAATGGACAAAATCATTCCCTGATTGGTGTCATGTTGCGCCGGCTTTGGGTTACTTTGAAAGCTGGCAATACTGAGAGAAACTCACACATATTGGAGCAGTGCTTTGGCGAATATCAAAGGCAAATACATAAAGATGATATACGTGTGATGAATTATGATGCTTTTAACTGTCAATAAAAGTGAACCATTGAATGCAATTGCTTTGATTTATGTTATGCTTCCTGGAATCACAACGCTTTCAGCTTTTTGTGCTGCTATTATTATTATCAATTGAGTGGTATAATAATTATTTTATTATCTTATCAGTGCGGAAATTTTCGTTTTGCATTTTCTCTGTCGATGACTTCTATTCAATACATATACTCGTATATTATGGGCCCTTCAACTCAGCGCGTGCTAAGTTTTCTGTTCTCGAGTAATTTATTAGCTTGCGAGAAAATGGCGACAGCCGACATTTGCACAGGCAATGTGGTAAAATTTTGGGGAGTGTTAAATTGATGAAATTACCATCGCTCCGTTTAGCCTGCAGGGTCTATATTGTGTGGAATTTTATCGAATGTCAAAATTGCTTTCGAAATAAATGTTTTATGGGTAATATTGGCAGCAAATGAAATGGTAGAAAATACCCATCATATTTTACTGTAGCTGGTGTAGGACAAGAATATTAGTTTATACATTTCATTACTTTTATCATTTATTCTTGTGCGGATCGTAAATATTTGTTTCAGCACGTGCAGGGAAATATATTGTAAGGTAGGTGAGTGTAATGAGTAGGTAGTTTGAATTGCATTGTAGAACAATTAAAACGATAATTTATTTAAGGGTATGTTGTCAATCATTTAATGGTGTAACGAAAATGAGAAAAATAAATTTTTCGATTATGGCACAAATGAATTGACAGAAAATCTATTTCGAGGCTATAAAAAATTAAAATATTAACGAAATAATTTTTTTTCACTTTTAAATGAATAATATATTCTTTAGGATTAGTCATGTAATGATTTGAAAAAACCTATAATAATTAATAATGGTGAGCTCTGCTATTCACAATCGAAATGTTTTTTTAAAATTTAAATAAAGAAATCGTTTTTCTTTTTGTTTTGTATTTCATTGAAAATAACTGTGTAAGGTTTTTTTTAAAGCCCAACAATTGGTTGTTGTTAATAAGTTCAAGAAGCTAAATAAAAATTCAAAACTTTATTTTTTTTCAATCAATTTTAATTTTGCAATTTAATCCCAATAGTTTTACACATTTCCATTACCATATTCCAATTTCCAAAATGAAAGTCACAAAGCATTTTCCACACTGTAAGTTTAATTGCAATAGGATTGCTTAAATTGCATTGTTAATAAACAGCATAATATATATTTGCCACAGCCAAACCATATGCAAAAAGCTCTCCCATAATAAGCACAACGCAAATTGATCAAAAAAGCACCTACAGTTGTGCTTTGCATATACACTTAAGACTTAAGAGACTGTAGCACATAACTGTAGTTAGGTGTGTGTACTGTACGTATAAATCATCATTCTCGCAATGTAAACAAAGCTCCATATGTATGCAACGTAGAACGCTTGGGAGCTCATGCGGGAGAAACATTTACCACCCCACGCGTGCACACACAAAAACAATTTCTTTACACCCCCACGACGGCAAAATTGTGTCTGTGCTAGCGCTTTCGTACACATAAAGCTCTCATGACTCTCGCAAAAAAAAAAAAGAAAAAAAAACTAAAAAGAAAAAGCATAACAAAAACGATTGGGCCAAGGGCGCATGATCTTGAATCATTTCAAAACTCACATGCTACCATCCGCAGTCCACCAGTGCGCCACAACATGCTGAGAACGGCGGTCGTCTTGTTGTATACATTATGAAAACCGGGTGTTTTTAATATTGTTTTATTTTGTCACATGAGTGTTAAAGACCAGAATTGATATTGGACCAAAGTGTATTGTGTATCGGGTGTGCGACTTAGATTTGATGTAACACACCCGTTGTGTTTATTAACAATAATTACAGAGTGTAGTGTGCGCTGTATGGTAAATTACCCACAGCTCATTTAAGCCAGTGAACCGAATGAATGTGTGCATGTGAACATAATATGCAGAAAGGATTTTTGCAGAATATTTTTGTGTGTCTCGTACAGTGAATTCAGATAATATGCCTACACCATTTTCTATGTCATGTGGAGTTGGGTATATGAATTAACCCAGTTTTGATTTCCTCCCTCTTACACAACGCTATAAGTAGACTTTAAGCATTGAAATAGCAGCGCGCCGTTGCATGGGTGTGTTTGTGTGTTATGGGACGTGACGTGTGCTTTCATTGTGTTGTAGAATCGACGTCTTGTAATTTTCATTTAAGCGTATATAACCGTTAAGCTTTCTTATTTGTATCAAGTTTTATGTGAAACTCTGAGTGGTATGCGATAAGTTTTCGAGCAGTTGAATGAAAAAAAGCGTCTACGCGGGACAATAAAAGCAGAGGGGGAAAAAATATTATAACCAGAATCGATTTCAAATAATTGTATATTTATCAAGCGAGCTTTTTAAGTGTTGGTGGTCTGAATAATACAAGAATATCTGTGCACTGTGTGATATTTGTGTTTTTGTTGTGATCTATAACATGCGAAACATGTGCTAGTGTGGTGAATGAATTAGAATATACGCTGAACACACAACGTTACACACAGTACCGGAAATAGTGGCTATAAATACAGATAAGGGTGCGACAGGAACAAGGAAATTACGCAAACGTAATCAAAATATATAAGGTGATTTTTGTTGTCATTCTTGAAAATGAAATGAAAGCTTTACGTACGTGTACATAAGTTCAATGAATTCGACTGTCATCTGTCAGTGGACGCTGTAGAGATTACTAAATAAGGGTTAAAAAAGTAAAAGTGGAATTGTATAGCGCTATAAAGTGGTGTGGGATATTTAACTAGAGCGAGAGCAAATTCACATCAAGTTCTTTGAACTTTTGAACTAGATTAAGATATTATTGATTTATGAATTTTGCAAGTCTTTGCGAAGAATACAGGGATGGTAAATTTTGCAATTAAATATATTATGTAACTGAATATCGTATTTTTATTTTTACGGAAATTCTTTTTTACTGATTTAAAATTTATATTAAATATGAAATATACTTAAGTCGCACTTTGAATAAATTTTATAAAAATAAGGATATTTTTACCTTAAAAAAACAGAAATGTCATAAAACATTTCCATCCCTTTAAGTCGTTTGCAATACCCATGTTTTATGAAGACGGCTTTCACATAAAGCCTCAATTAGTAATAAAAACTGACTAAGTAATAAAATGCATTCAATTCTCGCAAGCATAATCCGTTTATCATAAAACAAATAGGCGGTGTGTGTGTGCGCTTCCTGCGAGTTTATCCCACCAAATTATATGTTGAAATTACATCTAAACAAGTACAATGTATGCGGATTAAACGCCCATTAAACGATGCCATGTACAAGTCGGTAACTTAACCCCCCAATTACTATATAATATGTATGCATTGTATTTATGACTGCTTTAAAGATATATCGTGTTTACTGTTTATTAAGCGGCATATAGTAAACTGGCACGTGACGGAGTGTATTTTAATTTCCAATTTATTGTACAACATTTTTTGTAGGTTTGATAAATGATAAAGTGTAAACACGCTTTTTAGGTAATAAAATTTGTTGAAGCTTAATTTATTACAAACAAAATTAGCTTCAATAAATGCGTCCTTCTTAGTTTTCTTTGTTTATTGGAAAATTAATAAAATCCCCATGACAAACTCAAAAATTAGGAGACCTATTTTGGAATATTATTATGAGTGAGTAACGCATCCATGTTGCTGTTTTGGAGACATTTCATAACATAACTGAAAGCTTTACATGATTTTCAATTAACTCACCATTAAAGTGTTACAAATAAGTTCAAGGTAGAACATTAAAAAAATTTCAACTAGCATTGATATTACATAATAATTGAACATTCCCCAATAGTAGAACCAATTCCCATAAAGCATTCTCAACGAAACAGACAACAACATTATCCAATTTAAATTAATGTTGTTGTACACGCCACTAAAATGCATAACCATAAATCCCGAAACTAGACTCACACCCAATAACATAAATCACACAAAAACAATATAATCGTTTGTATTAATAATTGTGTGTAGGAAAGTGTTTTACTCCGCCTGACTAGCTATAGTCTGAAATCGTTGCATGAACACAAAATAATGCACATTGCACAAGCATTGCAATGCATACACTGGCACAGCCACCATAATGTTCAGACTTTGGCATAAAAGATAGATAATATTGTACATAAGGCTACAGCTTCAGAATCTAGGCCAACGAACTGGTAAACTTTAGTGCATGTAGCAAAATGCAACCAAGTATAACAAATAATTCTACTGCAATATAGTTGACTAGTATAATCTTCCAGTTCTCGGGAAGTTATTGAATATATCCAGGAGCTGAATGTTTGTTGAAAATAAGTAAAGTTACGAATAAAGAGTATATGTAATTTTGAATCCGCATTCAAGTCAATTTTGCGAAATGAAAGATTTTCTTATTAATGCATGACTTTAAGCTGATTTCGTAATAATGTAGCAGTTTAATCAAAATTTAATACTATTCTTTAACATATACATATTAACGACATTATTGGAAAATTTTTTATCATACTGTCCATGAAATTGAGACATTGCATGACACTTATATTAACATTTCTTCATAAATTGAACTTTTAGACCAAATGATATCAATTCTAATGTCTACGAGTAGCGTGGATTTTATAAAAAAAAGCAGATCCGAAAAGGAATGTATATGCGACCCCATATAAACTTTGACTTATTACTTCGTAGCTGCTCTTTTCCAATAAACTACAATAAACAATAATTAATAGTTATAAAATCTTTTAGCATTTAAAAATTTTATTTTTTGATAAAAATAATAAAAATGTTTTTATTCTGGGGATTCTGCGGACACAAAATGTTGGTTATAATGTTGGTTAATGTTGACACTTATTGTGTTTAAAATTTAGCATTATTTTTGACAAAAAAAATTCGAAAATTTTGACGATTTATTCTTTGGGGTTTGAAGTCAAATATTCATAGCTATTCTTTACATTGCAAGGAGACACTACCGTGGAACGAGGTGTTTTTTACTAATGGTCAATATTTTGCACAAACCGCGATTTCGTTTTTTTCGCGGTTATCGCGCGTCATTTTCGCTTTTTCATTTCCCAGAAAATTGGTAAATACGTCTACAAAATTTCGTAGCGATCCCATTTACAGTTTATGCGTGATCCATTACTACATTTCCATTTAGATTTTTTCATATTTCTTCTTCTATAGAAATACTAAAATTTCGGGATGATTACAGAAGATTTTCAGTTAATTTTAGATTTTATCATCAGTCTTACGCAATAAATTCATACAAGTTAAAAGTGCTAATTGTGGGTTGATGGACAAGAAGAATGGTGGTATTTTCAATTCAACGGTTCATGTGAGTTTTCAAAGAATCTATTATCTGAAATCTCTTATTGTGTTACGAAAATCTCTTGTCTTGTGAAATGTTAATGGTTTCTATGGTATTTTGGTTTAATTTTAAATAAACTTTGCGTTTGTGTATTAGTAAAGAATACTCTTTGATTTGAAAATAAAACTGCAGCGATATCAACGGGAGCAGAAATTATGTGTATCAGCAAGTGCATTCACAGAAATAACATTTTCAATGGAGCATTTAGTATTAAAACACCATAAATGCTAAAATGTCCAACAAAAATGCAATTAAACGTACACAAACGTAAATGTTGTAATTTCCTCACATGTCCTCACATATTTAACGCTCATTCACGGAAATTGGAAATACAATACTTATTATTTTAATCAAAATGGAATTGAAGGGTGGAGTGGCGAGGCTTTGTTGCATTGCTTCATGCAGTAATTTTATGGATCATTTACCTCTACCAACGATGATGTGAAAGGGCACGTGCAGTGGAAGCTTGCATAACTTTATAAGCTAAACATTTCCGTATATATGTACTTCACATACGAGCATTAATTTCGAATTCATGAGTGAAAAATGAGTAATGACTTTATAATACTTCTGTATAAATTAAGTAAGAATTTGATCATTCAATATAAGTCGCCCAATTTCGTTTGACCATTATAATAATTAATTTATAATTGAATGCTTAAAAGTGTGCACAAAAATCGAATTTATAATTTTAATCAAAGATGTAAAAAGTAAAAAGTTTAGTTTATTTTATTTTCCGGATGATAGCTGAAGCTTAAAGCTCTTTCTGTGGGAAAAAAGAGTATTAGTTAATTTCTAGATAGGAAACATAGTTCTATATTGATGAAAATGTTGATCAATCTACGGGTATGTAAAACCCGTTTATTTCTTTAATTACAAAATTGGGGTAAAAGTCATTTCAGGTATAAGGACCCGAAGAAAAAACAAAAAAAAAAAATTCCTTGAAAAGGTTACAACATTCAAAGCAAGGGTAAATGGGTCTTCGTTAAACCGTGCAGCTCTCAAGAAAAACGTAATGAAAATTTCTTACCGGAATTTGCACAAAGAGGCAATTATACGTTTTTACTTTCAAGGGCGCCAATTAGCCACAATTTAATTTTGTATTTTAAATTATGAAATTTTAATTGATTACCAAAAAACACACTTCTTCTGTAAGAATGGACATATCCCACCAGTAATCATGTTTTCCATGTAAACATGATATGGGTTTTCTAAATATTGAAGCATTTTAGACATTAATATTAATTAATTTTGTAAAATCAATGAATAAGTTAATTACATTGCCTTTTATTAGCCCATTCTTAATTGGAAACCTTTCCTTTGGAAAAGTATCAAATTTATTTAGTCAAAAAAGGTTCTCAAACATTTCACATCCTATAAATTTAATGGATTTTTTGTAAATTACAAATTTTTTAGACTTTTCGGGGATGTAGATTTTTAAAGAAAAAAAGCTGTAATTTAATTTCACATTTATTTCCTATAGAATTATATAATTCCCAACAAGTGTAATTCTCTTTCAATTACATTGCACGCTATAAACTACAAAGTTTTCCTAAATACTAGCTAGATTTTAAACAGAATAATTTGAAATCGTATAAGCTTTCCTGTAGGTGCATTACATTATTCTCGTAACAATAACATACTCGTACATTGAAATAATAATTGGAAATGTGTGTACTATTTCGAAGTGTAACTTTACACCTAATTGTAAGTACTTATGGTAGTTGTTCTTATTAAACTTTGCTAACTAAGATTTACGTCATGAAATGTGTTCTAATTACAAATTTCCAATTAGTACTTCAGAAATATCCGTGAAGTGCAAGAAGCGAACAAAGTCGCGCTACAGTATAATTTTCTCCTGTTGTACATCCCAAATTACATGTACCCATTTGTTGTTTTGCGCTTGTTTACAAATGAGATTAAGTTTCAGAATTGAAGAGTGGTCCTTAAACTTTCAGCAGTAACAAAGTGTAATAAGTTGGTACAGTGTAATCTTTAAAAAACAAAATATTGGGGACCGATCTGTTAGAAGAATCACGAAAGTGAACGAAGATAATATTTCATTGTCACTGTTACTTTTCAAAATTAAGTTATAAATAAATTCGTTTAATAAATGTGTTCTGTATTTTAATAAAAATCACTTTTTGCGGTTATTTAATAAATAATTTGAAGTAATTCTCAATTAAATTTTTTCGATAAAAGAAGTTAAGAATATTTCAACAAATATATTTTTAAATGTCACTGAAACAAAATTAAAATAGTTAGTCTCTCTTTTGTATAAGTTAAATTATGCTGTTTTGAACATCATTCGTCCTTTTCCTTTTATTCAGTATTTCTCCCCACTGTAGTGGATCCACTAAATATCCATCATTCTGTCACCCTTAATTTGTTAATTACATTTGCAAACAGATGCTTCTGAAATGGGTGCAATATTATTAAATGGCTTTTCCGAATTGCCCTTAACTTAAATGAAATTTTGTTTTTTTTTTCTTTGGAAGCAATTTTTATTGGTAGAGCTTTTATTTTGGTAATGCATCTGAAGAACGCTTAATTCGTTTCATTGAACTTATTCCAAAAATGAATCTTTAGAAATATGTTTATAAATTAATGTAAGTATACACTTTTATGAATTTTTCATTATTTTTATCATTATTAGTAAAATGAGAAGAGACATTTCCACTCATTATGATATCAGAATTTTTCTATAAATCCTTTAAAGGTATATTTAATAAGTTAAATAAGTCACACACTTTAAATACAGCATAGAAATTCGAAATTTAATTTAATTTCCAGAAAAACGTTTTAAATAAGAAATTTATTTGAACTAAACTCCTCAGACATGACGCATCACAAACTTTGACTTAAAACATTGGAAAATACTGGTAACGCTAAAGCCCCTCGAACTTTTTATTACGTTTTCTCCACGTTATAAAAAATTTTAACACTTTCAATTCGGTTTTTCTGCCGTTTCAATTCCCAGCAGTCATTTAAATTCAGGTATTCCAATTTCCAATCGATTGTGACATACAACTTTATTTTACCTAACTTATTGGTGATTATCCTCTTTTGTGGAAAAAACGGATGATTTTTACCTCAGAGACAAATGTCAGAATTCAACAAATATTTTGGAATGAATATTGAGTTTGGTATTTTTAAAAGAAACTCAATTTACATATGGATTTTGATAATACTGACACTTTGATTTATTTATCCTATCTACATGATAATATTAGAAGAGAGCAATACTTTCAAATTCTATTTGACATGCGATGGTCAGTATAAACAATATAGACGCGTTATGTTATTCATTATATACTATCCATATTATACTTTATATTGTTATCAGTTTGTGTATGAAACTAAAAGCTATCCGAATTTTTTTTATGCAGTTTAAGGAAAAAAAGCTCCTAAAATTAAATTAAATTTTAGTTTAGGTAACTAAATTCATAATTCAATTCTTTAAATATGTGTGTAAGTTAAATAAAAAATTCGTGCCCTCGTTTGAACATCATGAAATACAATTTAAGTATCATTACTAAATTTCGATCCAAAATATGACCCAAATACTTGTAAACTAGCTCGTAACAAGTCCCATCAGAAACGGATCAATATATTCCCATTGAATAAGATAAAACCACTCACTCATGCAGATACTATCCAATACCCGAATTTGGCAACATAACTCGATATTCGCCTGCATGCATTGGAATTATGAACTTCAATGATAATTGTAATTGAATACTGATACATGTGCGTTCATTGTCCTTTTCAACATGGCAATCCAATCCAATTCAATCCAACTACCAGCACAGGTTAAGTTTTAATTCTCATTACTACTTTGAAAGTTATGATGCAAATTACATACACTTGATTTGTGCTCACCTTGATATCAGAGTAATTATTGCCTGAATAATGGATTTTCTTGAATTCTAGGAAACAAACGAATATTGAGTTGATGTTTAAAGCTTAATCAATGATATACGAGATTGCTTGTCGAGGATGTAAGTTTGTGGAATTAGTGAATCCGTGTGAATAAATAATTGTGGCACTTTAATAAATGAAAATGACAATTCGGCAATTTAATAACAATAAAATAGGATTATGACAGTGTTTAAATAAAAATAAACTGTGCAACGTAAAGCTTACGAAATTGGCTCAGAAATTTTCATTTATGCAAAAACATTGAACATTTTATAGTGCGTAATTTTGATGTGATTGACACCACGGAGAAGGCGGCTTAATCCCACTGATATGGATTTACCCCAAAATATGATCAACAACTTTTATCATAAAATCTAATTTCGAATCTAATTCCAATATTAGAAACAACATGTTGTGTCCGAGCATCGTCTCCTAGTTTGTTATACAACTACTAATCAAAACCACCCAGCGCATATCGTTATCTAAATAGAAAATGAACTCTAAAATGCTTTCTTAAACATTTTCTCTTCATATAAGTTATCTATTTCATTTCGCTGAAGGGCACCAAGCAGACATTCACTATTAAAAGTTATACCTGTTCTGAGAAATTCCAACCAAACATTGAAACCACTGTTTTTATTTCACCTTTTTGTACATTGTAGTTTGTACGACTTAATACCCGTACATAAGAGTTTCATAAGTCATAAGAAATCACGTACTCATAACTCATAAGACATGCAAAAAGTAGCTTCAATTGTTTTCTACCCTTAGGCATACCTTTCGGCATATCCGTCCATTCAAAACTCACATCTTACATCAGATGCATTTAGATTTGCCTTTTCATCTTTGAAAAATATGAATTGCGGCATAAAGAAAAATATCTCAGTTTCTTATCGTGCGTGGAACAAGCGTTTTGTCTTGAAGAAATAATTTGTGAGGTGATTTTTCTGCCGTAAAAAGAAACGCTATCCTTAAGTATATCCTTAAGTAGGTTATTACTTATTACTTATCGTTGTGAGCCAAACAATGTGTTAGGCCGTGTTGAATAAATATCCAAAATTCCCATTAGATTTTAAATGGTCTTTATTCGTAGAGTGAGTTGCAAAATTAATTTTTTATTTATTTAAAAAAAATTACAATTAATAAAATAATTAAGGAAATTTAAAATATATTATATGTATTTATTAATTTCAGTTTAAGTATGTGTGAGGCAACTACAGAATTCTATCGCATTGTGACACGTGCTCAATCAGCTAGTTATCAAATTTCCCTCATGATAAAAATCAATCAATTGTATTTCATTCAATTACGAGTAGGACTTGGACTCAAATAAAAAATACATAAAACTAAACGAAAAAGTAAATCCGGAAATAAAATGATTTTGTTATTTAGTTTAAGTTGTCATAAGTTTTGACCGCTATTCTATCCCTGTACCGAATATCACTTAAATGCATTGCAAAAAAAATTGCTCCCCCATTTTTGTTCCATATCCAGAATTTTGATTGCTTTCACTTCAGGACATACACAACAATTGTCGACTAAAAATTTTGGTGCAAACTGTAGCCAACATTTGTGCGTGTGTGTTGTGGTAACATGTTTGGTTTCAATTTGCAGTATTTTTGTTCAATCAATCCATTTGTTCCGGCGATTTCCCTAAAGATAGAAATGCCTATCAATATGGTATTGAGGCCAGGAGTGTTACCTGTATAAAGTATTCGCTTGAGATGTTGCTTCAAATAATACACACTCTCATCCCCAAGGGATATGATTTTTTTTTGTACAATATGTGGGGCAGGAAGTTCAAATAAACGGGCATAGCAATCTGTCCTACAGAGGGATAGCAATAGCATCCTATATTATTATGTGTCCACTGGCATGTTAAAGTTGTCCCTATACAGAAAGGATATATGAGATTGTATTAAAGAATACAAATAGAATGACAGATTTTTTAATTTATATGGAATGAAGGACGGCGTTTAACTTGAAATCAAAATTCCTTTATTTGTGCTTTATGTCCTTTAATTCTTAGAAAAACGATCCCATTTATTGTTGTTTTTTACCCCACTCATGTTTCAGGAAGGGTTTTTTTTTTATTATAAACAAATGTAAAGTAAAAAGGGATTAAAGGTTGACTTCCTTTATGTTTTCAATAAAAAGATGTCCTGCTTACCTACTAATGGATGTTTCTCTATATAGTCGACAAAACTATGTACGGAATTTGATGTTAGAAAGCTTCTTCCGCATCCATAAATCCGGTTATAACATGATTCTAAGTTCTATAAAGTTTTATGTTTTATTTGAAACATATCACGTAAATGTGCAACTTTCTTTATGCCAATAACCATTCTATATACGAAATAAATAAGGCGCACAACATAAAATCCATGGAAGTAAATTGAAAAAACACAACACAAATAAGGCAACATCTCATGAAGGAGGAAAGCATATAGGCGGTAGGAACTTTTTCGTCAGCAACACACCACAGTAAAAACGAAATTCAAATGACTACGTCGCGCTGTTGTTAGCAATTTCTCACATGGGCTTACATAACTTTCCGGATCGAATAACAGCCTGGGGAATAACGGTCGCGAAACAATGCTATTGATGTAGTGATATTTGTTGAGGATCAAACAAATGTCCTTTGCATGTATTTGTATACCGCGCAGAAAACAATCACCCTCACAACGAAATATGATAATGTTGACATTTTCATGAAACCATCTTAGTTTTATATCTACACTCTATAGTCTACAGTATGCACACATATTATGCTTGGAGATGGGCGTACAGTTGCTGCGTGTATACATTCATTTTTGGAATGACGCAGATGAGGGACGATAAGAAACCATCTACTGGAGCTTTAAGGAATAAAGAAGTCAGCTAACTTGTTTTGAAAGTTCTATTTACGCACGGTTTCTCGTCCCCTCCTTTCGCATGTTTTAACAAACTCCACTCACCAAATAAAACGAGACATTCCGGGCATTACAATGTTTTCTTATTTACGGTTTCACCAATTGTCAACTTGAGTTTTGAGGATGTCATAATTCTCCAGCGAATAGAAATGCTAAAATATTTAAACAAAACGAGAACAACTTGGTTCTTGAGAAAATATGGTATTCAACTATGGCTGTTTTAATTTGTTTGGTCGAAGATGAAATCACAGTTTAATGAACAAAAGAATTTCTCGTACCTTTTTATGTTGCATTTTTGTTGGCCAATCATACGGCCCATTATTAGACCGAAAAAAAAACCGAACAATTGTTTGTTAATTGGAATATTTAAAATGCTTTTCAAATCTCAGTCGCATTCTTAATTTTTTAAACTTATTTTAATAATTTAAATGCAACGTTTTGAATGTACCTACTATGTTACTTACAATTAATTGTTTCACTTTTTGAATTTTGAAAACTTGAATTGAATTATTTTGAAAGGAAAACCGAGTATACCCTTTTTAATTGACAAAGAGATGCTTTATAATTGGTCTGATAGGATGAATAATAAAATTTGGTTTGGTCTTCACTTTATATTGTACATACAATTGAGTAACAAAATTTTTTTGTATTTAAAAAAAATATAAATATGTGATAAAAAAATGTATCACTTTATTGCAAATACTTATTGTTTATACTTATTTTCAAAATTATTGGGACGTCATGCGGATTTGAAAAAAAACAAACCGTAAATATGAAGACTATAAAAATATAAATATAATGTTGGCTATCAAATACAAATAACGTCCTGTGTAAACAACTAATTCAAAGTAGCTTTGGCCGTTTTTCCCCCATATTAAATTCTACGTATTTAATTGAAAATATTAACTATTTCAAAAACAAAACATCACCATTTAAAGTGCATATGCAAATAAATTGAATTCATGTTAAATGCAATTACGTGACCTCTGGTGTTTGCACAAACAGCGTATCTGTTGACCAACCGGTCCATTTTATGAATTTTAGAAAACTTGTAATATAAATATTTGAACATACGTTACATGAATCTCTGAACATGAATACGATATATAGGACGTTCTATGTATTTAAAAAAAAATTAATATGTAAAATATATAACATTACATTATCTACAACTAAATATTGAGGTGCAAAAATAAAATTTCTTTGCTTTTTGAACACGTATCGAGTATAATATATTTGAAAAACATGACGTATCTACTAGCAACTTAATTTTTAAACGAAACGAAAAGTAAGTAAACTCATTAATCTTCTATTTTGGTTCTATATTTTTAAAAGGAGGCCATTGGAATAAAATCCTTTGCCAAATTATGTCAAAAAAGAGAGAAAGAAAAACTAACAACGTAATTATTGTCTCTCGTAAATAATTAATACAAGGTGAGATTATTATAGAGTTTTTCATACCATTTCTTATATGCTCTTCATATATCAAGGTCTATACTTAATAATGTACTTTTGTAGTTAGGCACAATGAAAACCGTTTTCTGCAATGCTTTGGCAATGTTGTGTGCGTGTACCTCACTGTATTCTGATAGTCGATCGGTATAAGCACGGTACTTTAACATTTGATAAGGTATTATTATTAATATGTTTCTTCCCTTACCAGCTTTTATTTTCAAGAATAATAGAAAGAAAGATTAAGAATTGCTCATATTAGGAGTTATGAAATTTTGTTTCTGAAGTCATTGGTGCGAAAACAAATTTATGTTTATGTAATGTTTCTAATAAAATTAAACATATTAAGAAATGTATTATAATATTTAGAAAAAACATTCACTTTTACGAGT
Organism: Sylvicola cinctus; assembly: GCA_963854165.1. NCBI lineage: Eukaryota > Metazoa > Arthropoda > Insecta > Diptera > Anisopodidae > Sylvicola > Sylvicola cinctus. Next base: position 47,169,371 of record OY974082.1, read on the forward strand.
ACTCAATACTCATATATAAAATGAAGAGTATAATACGACGCGTCCGCGTATAATTGCACCAGTGACGTAAATACTCAGAAAAACAAAAAGTTTAAATCGCTTCTATCATTCTTCGGTTACAAGTATCAACTAACAAGGTTTTTGAAGGATCATAACACCTTTTCGCCATTGTGCCATCGATGCAACATTCGAACAAATATTAGTCCAATAGGCATTGGCATACAAAATGTTTGTTTGTAGAAATGTGGCAAGAATATGTCTGAATTTGTTATTTAGTCAACCATGTCAGGAAAAAAAGAAAAAATCTTTCTCAACGTTATGATTACCGGTTGATTAGTTTTTCCCTCCTCCAAAAAAATGCTCACATAACATGTGAATGTACCCTAACATGTTTGTGGAAAACATATTATATATTTGAGGTACGTACATACATACATGGACAAGCATATCCATATTTAATCATACACACAAAGTTAACTGATGAAACCCAGCAATTTGTGTGTTATTGCAAAATATTGGAATAATATTTTTGTAAATGTCGCAATAGCATTAATGTGTCAACTATAATACGTGTGGATTTGTAATCTAGACATATTAAGGGTGTTAAAGGATTTTGGTTTGTAACGTCAGGAATGCATGTTTATATTTGATAGACAAATTAAGTCGCATATTGTAAAAGTATTAATGATTGTGAACAATTTAACGTTAAATACCCTTTTTTTGCCAAAAAGAATAATAATTTAATAATAAAGGAATCCAAAACATGTTTATAAGTCTGACGCCTCATTTGTTAACCAGCAATGTTCCAGAGTGCAGAATATCATTATCGTTGCTATTGTAAAAGTGTTATGAAAAAACAATGACGTCCTAAATAATGCAAGAAATTTAAAAAAAAGTACAGCAATCTTGGAGTTGTACCAATGTAAACTGAATTCCTCGTTTGCATATAATATTCAGCAATTTACTAATTCACCACTTTTTGATATACTTACACGCACGCAGGAAACCATTGCGGAACGTGCAGCAACTTTCTAATGCTTTTAGCGAAATACAAATAAAACCAAACCCACAGTTGAATTAACATGCAAAAAAGGGAAACAAACGTTGTATATTTACGGTATACGGCATTCAATAAAAAAGAAGTCATCAGCCACCAAGCGTATACATGTCTTCAAAATGGTATAAAACCCAAAAGGGGATACGTATTGTCATCAAAGGATACAACCGTTTCGCATAACCACTGATTTGTTTTATGCACGTTGAAAGCGATATAACTACACAAACATTTTTTATTGCTCATCATGTAAGCGAATCCCGCCATTGGTCACGTTTCATTCGAGACACGTTGATTGTTCTCCATGATGTTGTAAAGTCTTTGAAAGGTACAAAGGTCAGCCTCACCTTACATTTATCTTGAAACGTTTTTATTAAAAGGTATTTTTTCCGTTTAAAAGGTTTCTGAAATATAATTGATGGTCAATTACACACGAATTTGTCTTAAATTCAACATTTTTGTGACCTTTAATTTATTGATTTGAAAGATCCTTGGTATCAAAGGAATGATTTATTGTACACGTGCGAATGCTCTTAAGAGATTCCGTCAAATTCCAGTGAAAATCCTTTCACAGAAACCGTTAAATATTATGCGTTTGTTCAGCTCTAAAACCCAACATATCATTAAGGCTTTCAAGCTTTTTTTTTTTTATACCAAATCATTTCTAGCATAACTCGCCTAATTATTGCAGTGCTGTCTCATATTTTATCACTTAACTATTGTTGCAGAGCCTTGAAATGTCTTCCTTTCTTAAGAACTCATTGCTGTGTTGCTAATTTCGCATTCTTTTCATTCCTTTGTGTGAATTAATATTATTGGTGAGAAAATGTACACATTTTGAACCCGAGTTATTTGTTGTGTTTACCAACGCTAAACATATTAATGCCCCTCATCTCGGAACTAATGCTGTAATACTTATAGCTGACGCGACGCGTACATGAGCTCTAACTTAATACTTTCTGTATGCTTGGTTAATTAAATAATTATACACGCTTTGTTTAGTACGTTTCACGTACTTAATTTATTGCGACGAACGTATGTGTGACGTCCTTTATTAGGACGATTTATTAAACATGCTGAAATGTTTCATAGGTTTGAGTGTGCGACGCACGAATACTCATTACGAAGCTCTATAAAAATATTGAACAATCCACCTTTTGAGGACATATATTTGTATATGGGCGGTATTAAATCATATAACATTGGGATTTGTACATTGTACTAAGTATATAGTGGAAAAGGATATCTGGTTGGGATTTATATAATTATAAACATGATGATAGTAAGCTCTGGCAGATTATTGCGTTGTGGTAAATATCCCTTTGCGAGTTTTCTTATTAATAAATAATTACTATTCTCTATAGGGATGATGAATGCGTTGACTAATGGTAAACATCAAAACTTATGATGTTCCCTAAAATCTCACTGAATTTAATTTAGCTTCATTTCAAAATAAAGTCCTTTTTTTAACATCGAATTTATCTAATCTAATATAGGAAAGGAATATTGTGGAAGTAACATATGCATATTTTAAATGCGATAAAAGGACTGCGAAAAAAAATCACGGTTCATGAAAATTTTGAATAATACAAAAAATGATTGCGAGAATTGATTTGTTAGTATCGAATAATAAAAGCAGAAGAAATTTAAAAACATAATTCCGTTTTTTAAAACAATATGTGTATCCGAGGAATTTTATTCCTAAATAAAGACAATGCTCAATCATCCTCATGCAGCATGCTTCACCAAACATATCAAATTATTACCAGTCAAAAACAATTTCAATTTATCTCTCACTAACATAACTACAAATCGGCTACTTTATATAATATGTAGCACGTCGCGGTCACATCATGATTGAATAAACTGAAATATCAAATTGCACTTTGAAGTGCGTCTTCTGTTACGGACAGATCAAGTGCACTCACGCCACTATGTTATGGAAAATCAATTGATTCCTAAATGCGATGAAATTGGTGAATGGTGATCATTGGGGTGGACATAATATATAGTTTTCGAATTGCACTAAAAAATGTGAATAAAAATGCTGTGTAATCTGCAAAATGAATGTTGGAGTGTGCTGGCGAGAGATTCAACTGATTTGTCAATTTATTCTAAAGTACGTACTTTAACATATTGACGTATGCGAGGGGGTCGCAGTGTCGCACCGAATCCAATTGAATGTCTGTATCTTGTGCCATTTTTTCTAAAGAGAATACATATTTGATTAAATACTGCAGTTACGTTACATAATTCTAAAAAAACAATGAAGACATTTATCAGTTAAGCAGCGTGTATGACCTTTAAAAAGGTCATAGCTTTCTATTAAATTATATTAAATTAATAAAGTTCATCGATGTTCGGTAATAGATACTATTATAGTTTTGTATGTCCCTTGGTTGATATTGATCTTCTGTACATTACAAAAGCAAATGTCTCACAAAACTAATCTTAGATTTGTCAGCTAAGTTGATAATTTGTAGTGGTAAATTCTGAGGAAAGTCTGTTCATCAGAGTTTGTAAACATACTGAAATTTGTTCAATCTTCAACTAATGGTAATTACTAATTTGGTTGCTTAAAAACTCCCGTAAGAAGAGCATGAATACAAAAGTAATAACATTAAAAGTAACCTTCACCTTAAAACTTGAAAAATATCTAAGAAGTTATACGTGTAATTGCGACGCACCTGATACCAAATTCGAATTGAAAATTTAAGGATGTAAAATAATTAAGGAAAACTTGCACATTTCAATGAACAGTAAAAGAGAATGTTTTAGTTACTTTGAAAAGTTGAATTAAAAGTGAGTGTGGCAACTGGCAGGTAAGACTTTAATTAAACTTTCTTTCTTATAATACTTATCAAATAAATAAGAGGCAAATTAGTTGATCTATGAAGCGTAAAAAAGCCTAATTTAAAATCAACAAATATACATTGCTTTTACAACAACATTTGCTTTAAAAATTGCAATAAAATAATTTTGTTTAGATTTTTTTCTATTTAAATTTTCTCTTTTGTTGCATAAAACTAATTATTGAAAAACAAATCCGGTAGAATTAAATAATTATACAAAATGTGCATAATAATCAAACAGGTGCGTATACAATAATTCGTCGCAACGTAATATGCTATATTTTCCATTTTCCATAGATCGTATGGTTTTACGAGTGCTTGTGACATTTTATAAAATGCTTTGTAAGTGAATTTAAAGCAACAAATTGTTTTCATATTGTTATTAAAATTTTCAATAAAACATGTGTATACATGAATATTTAATAATACAGCGGAAGAAAATTCAAAACAGCTTCGTTTGAATTGAAATTTTTGCAAAATACGGATATCCAAGTTAAGTTATTGAAGAACGTGCGGAATAAAAACAACGAGACACAACTTTATGACATATATGGAAAAATATTTTGTCGCAAAAGTCTTGCCGGCAATACATTCCAATTAATCATGCAGTAGACAACGTACCACATTAAATATTTTCACAACGCAGTCTTTTGCCATTCCGCCAAAATACATACCTCATAAACTTAGACGATATACGTGTGTCATCTTTGTGGAGCCGCAGTGGGAGCCATTTTAATCAGATGCAGTGCTCCATCCAGCTCAATAAAACTGTCGTAATACACTCTGACGTTGACACTTTCAAATGTACGCGTAGCTCCTTGCAAGTCGCATGTCTTTAGAGATCGATCAATTTGTTCGTTTCATTTATTTGCTGGTGACTGCCGACTGGTAAGTGCAATGTGACATGGCATTAGCTTTTGACACTTTAAACAAGTTCGTAATAGTTGTGTTAACTGTAACAGAAGATGCCTATCGTGGCAGCTCCATTATCTTGTTGTAGACGGGCGCAGCGTTTTGTGGTGGTAGTCCTGAGGGCATTCAAATATGTAACGTATCGATTGTCACAGTGCTCTCGCCCTAGGGTGGTGACATGCAAACAATAATTGTTGTTTTTATCTTTGTTTTGTAAGGAATTTGAATTTGTGCAATATTTATCCTTTCGGATTAGTGTGCCATATTGGATGGAAATTGCGAACGCAAACTTGAATCAAAACATTAAATGCATGAATGGTGTTTACAATACAATATGATTTAAAGGAAAATATATGCTAATTCAATATAATAGAAACGTTTGAACAAATCAAAGATACATTTTTTTAAATAATCAATTTTGAAACGGTTGAAGACAAATTCTTCGGCCATGATATGTGCCTTAGTTATTAAGTTTGAAGTACCAAAATTGAAAAATCAGTCTTGACCTTAAAAAATTAATGTTCTGAAAATTAAGTTTAAATTTTTCAATAGCTACAAAGAAAAAATTGAATTTTTTGATATTGATGAATTTTATTCCTTAATTAGGTAAGTCGCGTTTAAGGTGATGAATCATTTAAAATGTCCTTACACATTGTATGGCATGGGATCCATGCATAGGTTGGACTGGTCACACGGGCAATTGAGTGATTGTCTGCATTTCTCCCACTTTGTAAGTTTCGAGGTATAGTTTATTGATTGCAAGACATTTATGAACGCCTAAAGAAGAGTTTCCTACATCCTGGGCTTTTGGTGTAATATTTCACAGATATTCAACGAAATATGAAATTTCATCCATTGACTCATGAGCTATAATTATCCAATAAGTATTTTGCCAATAAATAAATATAATCATAAAATCATTGATAAACTTTATGTATTAATTGATACTTGATACAGAACTGTAATCGTTGTACGCCCTATGTATACGTTGCCATTAATTGGCAACAATATAACACTCAATCTTTGTGCCTTTATAAACTGGTGAAAGCTCTGCGTAAAACACCTAATCGAATTTTGCGTGGGAATATTTGCAGAAGAACAATACCGCCTCTATATATATTTAAGATCTATCGTCACTTGTACGCAGTTCTTAATTACATTTCGGCCATAAGATTAATGGCGCACCAACACCGTGAACAAAGACACATCCAACATGCCATTAGTGGGGGCATTTGTAAAAGCTCTGCACCATATCATTGCCCATCCCTTCGTGCCTCGTGGTGCTGTTTTAGAAAAACGCGTTGAATCCAATCGATAATATGCAAATATATTACGTTTCATTGCTCCATCTGGTCCCTTTTAGTACAAGTATATATAGTATGTTCTGGTCTGAGGTAGGTATATGGATAAATCACTTTGTTAGCAATATTTCATTATACACTTGAGCTAGGATAATGTAATAATTCACCATCAAAGGGAATATTAAACAGTGTCATATATGCTCATATGTAAATTGTATTAGATGCTCTTGTTTTGCATTGAAGTGAAAAACTAAAGTACATTTAAATGACATATCCCATGGCAGCAAACACACTTTGCATATCATGTACATTTCTTACATATGCAAATAATATTCATTAGAAGATATCATGTTGCCTGGCATTAAAACGTTATTGCGAACCTGCCATTCATATTAATTAAACTAATGTGTGTGTGTGTGTGTGTGTGTGTACCTTCGGCGACAAATATTATGCGAATGAATAAATGTTGTCTTGACGCCTGTTTTATGTCATGTGGTGCCGTGTCGACATAATGTGAAACTCTAGTTAAACACAACAATTTTGAAACACACCAATTTCATATATCTGCAATAATTGTTTGGCCTAAATTTTGTTTTCCTTCCAAAAGCACGTTTAGATGTTTGAATAGCATCGAGATTGAAATGTTTTGGCAATCAGTAAAAGTATTATATACCATCGATGATCCAATACGTACATATTATAGCCCGTCATCAGCAAACACTTGTGTTAAACGATGAATTTGTTTATCCACATATCCCAGGATCGACTCACGACACCATGCCTAAATATATTATTTTAAGGTGAAACGATATAAAATGGCAGTGCCAATGTATTGTACTTTAATAAAAGATTCCTTTAAAAATTCACTGAAATAGACTGAGAAATGTCACATATCTGTTAACCGTATTTTTATTCCGTTTCAAGGACTTTTAAATGAACTCAGTTAAATAATATTTAAAAATGAGATTTGCAAACGTCTCATACTTGGCTATTCAAAGTTTAAAGAAACTGGCATACTGTAATTGCCACTTTACTTGGAATATTTCAAAATTCTCGATCAATTTGAAACACATTTTAAATTAACTTGAATCCTATGAACGATGATAACACAGGACTTTACTCTATATTATTTAAATAAATCAAGTTGGGGATATTTTCAAAACATAACAAAAAAAAAGGGAAAAGTTATTTCATTATATACTTAACTTGATATATTTAAAAAAAATGGTTTTGTAATTATGTAGTTGTTTATTTAAAAAATAAATTAAACCGTTTATGCGAAATGTGAGAAATTTGACAATGAAAAGTTTTTTTTTGATCATTAAATGTTTTACAAAATTATACAGTGAACGTAATTCAATTAATTTCACTCTGTTTTTTAATTAAGTAAAACTTTGATTAAATAAAAAATATGGAAATATATTTGTTCTAATTGTCATAACTGTTTCTGATTATTTTATAATTTTTTTTTTCTCTAATTCGTTTCCCTTTGCTATATTTTATATAAGACACACAATCTCTTTAAGTTTGACTCGACAAAAATATGGGGAAGAAAATATATTGTGTCTTTCATCAGAGGAAAAAATAAAATTGAGGCCTATAAAAGTTATTTATTTAGTCAACAACTTTCACTTGTTTAAATTATTGCCTTTATAATGGTGAGATTTATGGGAAAAATAAAGTTGAAAATTACATACCGAACTTACAGAACAGCAGAAAAAGGAGATTAAAGAAAATTTCTTAAGATAAAATTAAATAAGGAGGTCCCTAGAATTGAACTTACCTACCAACGTGTACAACAAATGTTATTGTCGTAAAAAAAAAACCCTAATGAAAGATAAATATCATCGAACTAAAGTTCGTTCAGTTAGAACAGAAGTCTTTATATATTTATTTTAACCGTAACTCGTAAGATTAATTGTAATGACACATGATTCATAAAACATTTCAAACTGTTCTATTAGTGAAAAACAGAGTGAAATTAATTGAATGTTGTTCACTAATTCTTTTCACAAATTCTTCTAAACAACTATATCATATTGTTTTAAAGCTAATTTGGTTATAATTTTCATAATTCATGATCATTTAATTTAAGCGGCATCTTTACTTCTATTAAAAAAAAAAAGAGACACATTTCTGAATCCATTTTACAGGTACCTTAATTCAGATAATTTCATTACAAAACTGTCGATGTGAGAAAAGAAATAAATGCTATGTTGTCAAAATTCTCCACCATTGAAATATTTGCATCGTGCGTCGCGCATTCGTCTTAAAATACGTCCCCCCACATCAACGTATAACTGTTGTAAATTGAATTCGTTTGATCAAGTTCAAAGGGCGATTAGGTACACAATAAAACTGCGCCTGTATTCCACTCAACAAGGGTTAGACATTTTTAGAGCGTCTATTTCACCGTTACGCATGTTATATGCGCCCATATTTGCCGCATGTACAAGAGTTTATATCGCTTCACATATTGTCATTACACACAGTTCATTGAGTCCAATACGGCGAGCGACATTTTCAGACCATGTACAATGTACTGAAAAGCTCAGCACGTGTAACAAACTGATATTGACAAGGTGGTTAAATTTGTAACAAGAATGGAATCCCTGTTGGCTTGGTAGAACAAATACTCAACATGGGACAAGATTTTTTTGGGGGGGTTGGGAATTCAACTGACTTTGCAGTGTATTTAAAGAAAAACAAGAGCTGTAAGACTTTCTATAATGACATGAAGGGAAATTTCATCCCATTTTTACTCAGACAATACCTTAATAAAAAAATTTGCTATGGGAATGGCACGCAATAAAGGGTTGGATGAAACTGTTTTCAGTTTAAATTAGGGCAACACGTAGTACGTATCCACATATGAATTTAATTGGACCTACACAAAATGGATAACGTTGATTCAATTTGAAAACCCTTAAAAGTTACATTTCGATTTTAGCTATTGGAGCTCGCACACAAAAAAAACCATCCTAATTAGGTTGCCGCTGGTATCTGTTTGTTCAGTTTACATATTGATATAGGAAGAGCCACTATAGGTGGAGAGAAAAAAACAACAAATCGAATTGGATTTATATTGGCCGCTTGTTACTAAAGCTACACATCAAAATGGAAATGCACTAAGCTAATTAGTTGGTGTTGAGTTCAATAGAGATTAATTTAAAGTTTGTATAAAGCTTTTCTAAGTTATAATTATAATAAGTTACATGAAATATTATACAAATTTTGTTTCAAGTTTTAAACAAATTAATTATGAACCATAAACCTTTTAATTATTCTATAAATACATTTTTTAATAATAAAATACATTCAGTATGAAAATTCAATATACGAAAAATTCAAAATTATGCATTCAGTCTCAATTTATCAACATTTCCTACATCAAAAGCAGACAAATCGCATAAGCATATGCAAATATGCTTAAAAAGCTTCTACACATTATTATTAAAATGACATCAATTATTTCATGCTTCAAAGGAAACACACCAGTCACCATCCCAAAGGCTATACACATCATAGCACCCCCACATTTTATACATTTGTAAGTTTTATATTAAGAGAACGAGCATAGTTACTTAAAACAAATCGAATTTGTCACATTTACATCTTGGAGCCATTGTGCTTTGTCGGAGACTTGAATTATGTTTCCTTGTTCGTAAATTTAATGTTAAACAGAAAGAGCTGTGATCATGATGATACAAGGGTTCATGTCGCCGACAAGGTAACACATGCACATTCTGTTGGGGATTCTGGTACATACGAGTAATGGTAGCGTTTGGTGTATGTGCGACTTGTGAGAGAATTTTACATCTTGTCACAATTTATCGCTTTTACATAAAATATTTTAAATTTAAGTGCATATTTTTTTGGGCGTCATAATTTGATTTATTATAAAAGAAGCTTTAAAGGATTTTTTTTTAAATTTGCAAAACGCTTGTATAACAAATTAAATGTACAAAAATTGTAATAAAAAAAAACGATTTCCGCAACTATTTATTTTTGAAGTTACAAATTTTTTCACGAACAAACTTCCAAAATAATTACAGAAATTGGTTTTCGAAAAAAAAATTATCAAAATCGGTCGATCCGTTGTTTAGAAGGAGTAAAACTATACGAATACATGCACAGAAATGACATATTGTGTTCGAGCAACGCACGGGTTTCTCCGATGGTATAAAATAAAAATAAAGAAATATTGAGTTGAAAATTTAAATTCTTGCAAATAAGTTTGTTTCAACCAACATGCTACATTCTCGTGTATTCGCTTGGCGTTAACATCAAACATATTACAATTATGAAAATTATTCACTCTAAAAATGCATCCACATTAAAAGCAAAAGCCACCCCTGACTTTTCATTTTCATACAACATTCAGCAATTAATCGCGATGACAGAAAGCATTTTCGAGCCTTTTTCATATTAATAATTTCTACATGTTATTTTTCCCAACACCACCTATCTTGGCACGACTAGCTATACAACTTGAAGTTTCGTGCGCGAAAATTTTTGCAACTCTAAAATGGTTTCGTCTGCATATTTATTATTCTGCGTTAAGACTGGGGGTATAAACTTTGAAATTGATTTATTCGCTTCACTTTGTACCAAACACAAATTTTAGCAGTGAGCTTGCTGTTTTATTTTTTAAGCACTGTTTGTGTGTGGGTTTTTGGCTACAAGACATCGTCTTATGTATGTATATGCTACACATGCTTTAGGGTTTAGCAAATGTACGTACCTAGTTATAGAATTATGTTCTTGTAATACATTTCAGTGCTTAAAATTCAATGCGAAGTTCATTTGTCTGGCTGCCATTTACCGGATATCTGAGTCTTCTCTTTAATACCCAATTATGGAAGTCTTGTTTGCTGTTCAAATATGTATAAGGGTTGATTTGTGGCGAGCATGGGAAATAAAATCACTGACTAGCAATTCAGAAGAGGAGACACAAAGTGATTCCATTTTTTGTGTGTCAAGATAATAACCGGTTCCTACCCAATTTGATGATTCATAGAAAGAAAGGAACCTGACCTTTTCTTATATTTTTGGCAATATTATCTTTATGGGCCGTTTGTGATGGTCCTTTTTTGTTTTGTTCGTATCATAATATATGGGATATACGAGATAATATGCTTTTTGATGAAATTTTATTGCATTGACCAATTTTTAGATTTTTTTTTAACATAAATGTCATGTGATAAGAATTTCCTGACCGGTATCTTAGTGAAAGAGACATTAAATTTAAAAAGCTTTGTTCTTAATATTAGAAACCAAATATTTTTATTGATGGTTTACGAGTACACACAAAACCTAAAATAGATAAAAAATAATTTCGTTATATTCTTTAACAGATTAAATAAATTATAACAATTAATAATTAATTATAAAATAAATTTTAACGACCTATTTTTCGACAATAAAAAAAAACTGAATAATGTAAAAGAGTTTTTTTTTTAAATACAAACTTAATTTCGTTTTAAATTAAACCACCCATTTTCAAATTATTTTCTCTACTTCCACAGCCGTACACATTGTTTATGTAGACATCAGACTGCAGTGTCCAATGTTGCATTGCAACATACTTATTTGAAGCCACTAAAATCAAATTCTCTAGCAAAACTTTAATCCTTTGCCCAACGTGGTTTCACATTAAAACAGAAAAGTACAAAGAACAATGCAAATGATGTTTTTATAAGTTGGGGGGTACTCATTTAATGCTTTTCATTACGATCTTGGCAACTTTGCGAGAGCTTATTTGTTTCAAATCAGAGATTCTGGCAAAGTGGATTTAGAAATGAGGTGAATAACTTTGGATAAAATTTCAAGGATGTTTTTCTGTTCGTATATGCTTTAGACATATCTCTGGCTTGATGAATTAAAAAAGGATTATGTCGCATGTCTTACAATGCAGTTTTTCAAATTTGTATTTCCAAATTTTTTTTTATGTCGTTTAAAAAATCTTAATTGAGTGCAAAATTTTAAAGTCACATGTTCGCAAGGCCTTGAACCTAAAAGTACTTCTATTTTGTTCGAATTAATATGAAGAACTGCTTTTATACTTCAAAATGGTTATTTATTTATTTTGTTAACCATCTATATAAACAGTTGCCCCCATCAAATTATGTAGATGAACTGCTGTCCTAACATTTTTCTGCAAACGTCTAACCCTTTTCACCACAAAATTTTGTTAAACCAAATAAATCTGCCAGCAACACCCTGAAATATCACAACACAAAACTAACATGTTGTTAAGGACTTGTTAAACAATGCACGTATATATAAAATTGAAACATATTTCATTTTCAACCCTTAATGTTGCCACAAGTGTGGTGTGGACGGTAATTACACGGCGCGCTTCATGTGCCTATACCCTTGAACTCAGTGCGTTTAAACAAATATGCAAATTTATTTTTTACACCATTTTAACCAAAAACGAGTATATTTCAGTTGTTTATCGCAATTGTTAAGCAGTTTATCAAATATTGCTGGAAAATGAAAACTTCCTCGCAGCTTTCGTTTATTTCCCTTATCGTATTGTGTGGCAACATATTGTTCTGATTTAGCTTGTTGTGTAACATTTTTGGAAAATAACTACAACAAGGGCACGTGTGAGGATTTTCTGAAAATGAAATCGTTTAATCGAATTTTGCATTTGAAATTAAAATGATATAGTTAGTTCTTTACATTGTTTACGTACAGCAGTTATAGTTTTATCAGTAAATGAAATATGTCATAACAGTAGGTTTGAATTCCTTTATTTAAGTTTAGAAGTATTTTGCAGACAATTTTACAATTGTTTATTGTAATGACTAATGAATCACTTTTCACTAGTTAAAATTATTATCTTTTATAATTGAACAATATTTTAGTTGCCATATGAATAATTACTACAGCTTCTAACAATTCCTATGAGAAGTATTGTTAGAAAAAAAAAATACAATCTGCAAATCGGGATTATTCTCAACCAAAATAAACATAATATGCCAATATTTTTAACACATTGCCGCCCATTTTAAATTTAAATTATTTGGCACGCGGGATCATTATGTCGAAGGCCTCGCAGTCCAAACAAGAAAAAGCTGTTCGTGTTTTCCAAAGAACTAAAAGAGGGGCTGCCAATTTATTTAGGCAATTTCTAACAATAATTACTGTAATAAATATATTTCCTGACAAATAAAACCATTAACAATAAATAACATCCCTTTATTTCATTCACAGAAATTCATCCCACATCTTGCCTGCATCAAATCCACGACCGTGCCAACAACATTCAACAAACATGATAAACAAAATTAAAAACTGAGTGTTGGCGCGAGTGGAGCTACAAAAGTCAAAGTGTTGTTTTGTGGGTGCATTTTATTTGAAAGGGGGCCCGACAAAAACAATACGGAGGGCCTCAGGAGTGCATTGGCCCGTCTCAGGCACAGAACGGGCCCCTCACTTCCTAACCCATCCAGTTCCGGTACCCCCAATCAGTCGGTAAGTGGCAAAACACAAACAGTAATGCTCTATTGAAAGACTTAGTTACTTTTATGATGCTTTATGGGGATGATGAAAGTTGTGGGTTATAGAAAAGTGTCATTCAATGTCAAATGCTCATATTCGAAAGGGCATAGTATATGAGTTATATACAGGTATATTAATTTGAAATGTGCATTATGCCTTGATTGTCAATGTCATTTATGCATAATTCGTTCAAGTGTGTTCGTGTGTTACACAAATTGATGAATATCAATGGGATTCAGATTAAATTAAATTTCGTGTTATTTGCATTAATTCGATTGAAATTTTAATACATACGTAATTCGGGTATGATTTAAATTATTTTTTGACTGTTGAATTTATTTACATTATCTACCAGAATCTTTTTACAGTGTGGCGTGGGCTTTTCGAAAACGTTTTATTGAAACATACAAATTAAATAGTAACTAGACATGGCAATAAATTACTAGAGAAAAATAAAACGCACAATATAAAACATACGAAATTGTCATTTTTAATTAAATACTATTCATTTGAACTAAAAAACATTGACTTAATAATAGTAGGTCTTATAGTTAAGCACTCATTTATGTAAAAAGGAAAACAGCTCCCTTCAATCCTCTGCAGTATTGTCATTTATTAACATAAATTAAAAATGAATGTAAATTAAATATGTTTCCATCGACCCACCGGCCACCATTTTAGAGTGTATAACTTTTGCAATATCAATTTTAATTTCTTGTTGTAAAAGGTCAATGATGCAGAAACTCGTTTTGAACGTTTTCTTAAAGTATTTCAGAAACTTTTCGCGCTTAAATATTATGAAATTATGTGCTCAGTATAAAGTTTATGACGGCCATAATGACAGTAATTCGAATAATTTAACTATTTCAACTCGTTTTAAAATGAATAATGACCGATAATATAAAATAGCACAGATTTAGCTTGGATGACGACAATATTTGACAGGTGTGAAATGGTGGTGCTTTTCATTCGAAAATCTAATATTATAATATTATTTATTTTATATTATTATAATACTTTAAACTCATAAACTCTAAAAAAAGAACGATTATTTGTTTATATTTTAAACAGAGATATTTTCACTAGCCGGCAACAGGTAGCGCCACGGAAAATTTTTTCCTATATCGTGGGTAGCGCCCATTTTACAGAACAAATTGTCAGATTGCATATCCTGTGAGATTATTTTGTGGCGCTAGTTTGCGGTCAATAGAGTAATAGATAAAACGAATAATGAAGGAGTCGCAAAAAGTAAGGTTTATTGTGTTCACGGAACGCAGCTACTACACATTCATACATTGACAGAACTTACTCGTTAACTAAGGAACACGATGTGCAAGCGAGTAGCGACATTCCTGTTCAAGTGTATTATGTACTCGAAAAGAGCAGGGTTACCAACAAATACAACAATACATTAAAGCAGTATTTGTTAATAAGTGCATCATTAATCAGTTTATGGTTTGAACAAGGTCGTATTAAATTCAAACATGGTCCTCCCTGCCATGCAGTTATTTTTTTTTTTCTGCAAATAAAAGAAAATGGCAACATTTGTGCATTAAATGTGGTCGAGACTATCGCACTCCTTTATTGTCTCAGTTACTAGCTGCATTGTTGTTTGAAGTTTATAATGTGCAACAGCGTTGGACAAAGGAAAATACTTGGCTGGAGAATTTGCATTAAATGGCTTCGAATATGTTACAACGCAATGTTCAAAATGGGTATCATAGTTTGAGACGGAATCACATTTAAGAGGGATTTAAATTTGTGTGAAAAAGCTTTTTGAAAATGCATTTTATTTCCCTCTATATATCACAGCATGATATTTAGCTTTTGTAATGCTAATATTTAAATGAAAAAATGGGAAATAAAAATGGAGAATTAAACTCTATGTATTGTATAATCCATTTTTACTGATCATACTCTATTGCATCACATAATCATCTCCACATTTATATACATAGATTATGGCTTTAATAGATTATTATTATTTTATGGATAACTTGTAACTTATAACTTATAAGTCACAATAAAAAAAACCGAAAGAGTCAATGCACTTTCTTACTGGATGTCGTTCACTTATTAAAACCAAGTGTATCCACTTTGCGTACATCCTTTGTGTAAACAATATACATAAACATAAAAATGGAATACAATGCGACTTAAATTTACATTTTATAATGGAATATCTGTATATGGTATACATAAAACGGATTTCTTAATAAAATCCCAATTCATCCCTAATTATTCCTTGAGCGTTCACGTTTGTTGTAAATAAACTAAGACGCACGATGTGTTTTCATAAGGGATTGCAACCTCATTTGCATGTGGATTATTGTTAGCGGAAAATTGTATGCTCCTGTGGAAAAAATGGATTAGTCCGTTGTTTGTGTGTAACAGTACGGAGCGAAACGGAGTAAGGGAAGGTTACATGTGTTATCTTTATTCATAAACCGTTCAGACACAAATGTATATAACAAACACAACTGAATGTCAGCATATATTATGCAATGTGTTTGAGGTATGGCTTATGAGTCGCCCATTTTATGTATTCTCATTCGATTAGTGGCGCCCACGACGTAAAAGTTTCGCACACTCCACGCAGTTGTTCTTCTTTTTTTTGGTGGGACTAATAAGTGATAATGTACAAGGAGAGTAACTCGATGATTGATCACAGCGTTGCAGCACTTCATCATCAAAAAGCAATAAGCAACATGACTGATAAAAACATATCAACAACAACCAATCAATTTTTGTGGTTTCATGTAGGGGCAAGTATTGAATAAATAATAATACGTTAAGTGTAGTCGTCTTCAAGGATTCATGTATAACAGTATAACCCTAAAAGGAAGTATCGACAGATGAAAGTCGACTAAATGATTATGAAAATATTTTTTGTTGGACACGTTTCTTGTTATTTATTGGATGCGATTTACGAACATGCTATTGAGACAAATCTTTTGTTTGACAACGAGGAATAAGCTTTCACTCGAGTTGTTTAGTATCACATTCAATTATTGAAACCTGAGGATACAAATTTAAATTGGCCTTTATCAAGGATTTTGATTTTAAATATTCTAATGACTAAATTTTTCGATTTCGTTAAAAACGTAGGTGTTTAGTTTTTTCATTGTTACAAGCTACTTGAAATAAATTACGGCAACATATCTGAATTTAATATGAACATAATTATTATCAATTCGGAATACAGGAAGCAATTTATAAAAGAAAGCCTTACACAAAGCAAGTAAATAAACAACGCACCAAACAAACAGCATCATTATAAATTTGATATTGAAGTAAATTTGAATAACAACGTTCCAATCAATTATTTAACACTCTTGTAAACAATGTAACAACGAGCTGGTATCTCCTGTGCTTTTTGTCACGTATTAAATGATGAGCAATTGAATGAAGTTACTTCAATGTTTTATAGGGTGGGTGGGAGTTGTACAATATTATTGTCAAATTTTTATTATTGACCCATACAAATTGTCCAATAAAATATGTGTTTCGTGACCTATTGAGCCAAATCTTGCTATGGAGAAATTCATCATTTCAATTGTAGGTATTCGTATTTTGTCTCCGTTTCAAAGCAAAACGCTGTACGGAAAACAGAGCTCTGTTGGAAGCAATTATTGATTTCGTGGAAATTTATTTCAATAATTGAGAGGAAATGTCAAAGTTTCTTTGGCGTACATTTATTTGAAACTGTTTTTTAAATATTCAACTAAATATGATATGAATAAAATGTTATGTGACATCTGTTTTGTGATTACAAAATTACACTTGCATAATGTCTTCGCTTGCATATAACAAAAATTAACAAAAATCACTTAATCGAAATTTCACCAAATATTTGGAACGCACAAAATGATGTGTTTGCAGAATTTAAAAAAATATAATGATTTCCGTGCTTCAGCAATATTTAATGAAAGCTTTGTGATTAATTAGAATTTTAATTTTTCACCGCATCTCTCTGTGACCTAAATTATTCTCCATAACGTTTTGATTGCAAAAAAATATCGCCTTTTAATTACCAAACAATCAGAGAAACTTTTTACAAGGGTCAAAGCATGTTGTATTATAATAAAATCGTGTGCTTACTAAACAGAGCTAACATAATCCTTGAAACTCTTCACATAACCGAACCGTACTCAGTTCGAACCCCTTCGGTAGATTGAGCCTGATTAAATCTGCTTTAATTACTATTTAAAAGGCTTTTGACCTATTTATGGTTGGTTTGCATATGCGCAAACTTTCAAAGCTCATGTAGATTAAAATCGTATCAGCATGGTTAATTACTACACGAAAGGAATCGCCTACATAATTATATTACAAATTTTGATTACAAGTAAGTTCAATGATTAAGATAGGCTTTCAATATTGCTTAATTTGTGTTCTAGCTGTAAAATCAGAATTGATGATGTTTGATTTTTATAAGAGAGAGGAAAAAAGTAATAATACGATAGTTAAAATGTTTTATTAGCAAAATTGACTGACTGAGATTAAATTATGTTTAAAAGAAGGAGGGAAAAAATCAATCCTTCAAATTCAAGCAGTAAAATTCTATCTTCATGCAAGAATAAAAAAAACACTGCCTCAAAAATATACAACATTTTCATGAATAAAAAAAGAAAACTCCCCTAAATTGAATTCCACAATTTTCAGCAATTTGAATATGATTCCATTTCCACATTCTATTTACTTCAATCAAAAACCTTGATATGAAATACTCTGATCTGAATGCAATTAGTGTTGACTGTGTGCGACTGCCGCATACCCTTTTTTTTTTCAAGACACAATTTAAAAAGGGATGTACTGAAATACAAAATCTTTTTAATAATATTTAAAAAAAATGTAAATCTTTGTGGAAAACGGTTAAAATACAAGTATGTTACATAGTTGGATGAGAATTATTAAAATTTTAAATGGAAAAAATTATGTCAATTAAAATATTGCAATGAGCAGGAATTTTATTAAAGAAACATTCTGATATTTGTGGTATGTGTGGGATTTACGTTATATATTGTTTTAGTTTATTCACTGAAAGAATGTACATATTTATAATGAGTTTGACATCATGCAGACGCTATGACTTTAAAATAAATTTTCATGACTTTCTTTGGAAAAAAAAAATTGTATTTAAACAAATTGCATTAAAAATGTCCCAGTACTCCATGGCAGCTTAAGATAAAGGTACAATATTTCCTAAAAACATAAAATATTCCTGCAACTGTGCTACATAACGTGATTTGTGGATTTTTTATTTTTTTATTTTCGCAATTCCTTCCTCATTTAACAATTTGCGCACAAGGTTATCAGTTTGTAGCAATCATTTGTTGCACCATTACTGTATTTCACTGAGATTTATTGTAATTTGACATGCACCCACGTGTAGCACGATACCAAAAGAAGAATTTGATGTGCATGCACAAATTGCACATACACAAAATAGTATAATAACATAATTTTGTTCGCACAGTGCATGAATGCACGAACTGCTGCAACCCGATAAAACGAAACCATTTGTATGATTGCTTTCATTTCATAGTAAATTGTAATAATCTGTGCAGGATATATATACCTTGTTTAGTTTAAACTTTTATTCATTTTAAACGTATATCCGCAATGAAAGAACAATTTGGGATGGGGTCCGATTTCCCTCGAGGGATTACACGATTAAGCTTCAACACACGATTCAGTAGACACAAGTAGAAGCGAAATATTTATAGTTACACAAACACATAAAACATAGTAACATGAACTGTGGTAGTATTATAAGGGATCAGTTACTAACATCCTTCGATACAGTGCCTGAATAAAGCTATTTTTGGTGACCTATTTTTAATCCTTATGGCTTGTTGGTTTATCTGTTGTGGTTTCCGTTCAGTGTAATGGGAGTGCTGCTAAATAAAACAGCATAGGGTTAAAGCCACATCGATTTAGGAGTACAAATTAATCGATTCCCTTGGAGATAAATTTACAACACCGCACATTGTCCCAGAGGCAGTTAAAGCGATGAGCGCAAAGGAGCAACACAATCTCCCGTTGGGGTCGATGTCTGAAGCGTCAAGCGGGCTTTATTTTTTGCCAACGAGGAGACAAGTGGCACACGAACAAAAGGACATGCCAGCATGTCTCCTGAAGTCGAATGATATAAAGGCTATAGCTTATTTTGATATCTAATATCGTTTTGTCTCCTCCTAAGTCCAATATAAATGAATTGTGTGTGTGCGTATACAAATGACAAATAGTTCTGCACGCGCCTCACATATATTGATAATCAGCTGCCGCAGTCGAGCGAGTAAGTTTAACAGCCCAAATACGTGAGCAATTTTTTCATTTCATATACGACACTGTGAAAATCGTATACGGATTTGTTGGGATAGTCTGAAACCTTCTGCGGAGTATTAATTCGTCGTACTTCACAATCGCTTGACGTGAAATCGGGTGGGTCTATATCCATTTTGATATTCGTTATGCGATTTTCGGGCGTGCAGAGAGTTCAGACGATTTCAACCTATGCGTCACCACGCTTGCCATTCTACCCATTGTGTCACCTCAACAGCCCATTGTTGTTGATAAATTGTGTAACGGCAATATTGGAATTTATCTGGTGCGTGCTATGCTTGTGGTATTAGATTTAACATTCAGGCGGAAATTCGAAACAATTAATCCATTAGTGATCTGATTAGCGAAATGAAGTGTAGCATTTTAGTTAGGTGAACGCCGTACAAAGTGACAATGAATATTTAGAAGAAAAGAGAAATGTGGATTTGAATTGTTTAAAATTTTATGGAATGCGATTGGGGGATTTTAATTATCGGAAAAACTTTCAAAGTCCCTTTGCATTTTTGGATCCTTTTGCTGAATTGCATTCACATCGATGCAACATGGAAAAATAAATCTATAAAGGTCTTTAAACATTTTTTTTCAGGCTAATTTGGTATAATAAATAGGCCAATAAATATTCAATGTGTTATAGTTTCACACCCTGTAGATGTTATGTATTATTTTATAATCGTATTAATATAGTAGGTAATTAATTTTATTGTACTATGGGATTGAGGATTCTATCACGATATTTTTATTTTTGTAATAATACAGATCCAATAAATAGATAAATCATGATGTTTTAAAGCAGACAGCGTACGCACTCGTAGAATTTTATTCTGGGATCATTAATCATATTTCCTTGTTTCATTTCCCCTAATCCGATTGTAGTAGTTTTGCTTTTAGTGATAAGATAATTCCATCTCCTTCTTTAAAGTTGATACCATCACAATAACAAGTAAGTTGCCTTTATGGAGGTGGATGGTAGAAAGTTTATGACTACATATACCGAAAAGAACTGAAATGAACCAAAACTGAAATTCCTAACGACTGATACAAAAGATAAACACATAAAATTTTAAATACTTATGTAGTTTTAATATTTGAAATATTAACAGATTTGGTATTCAAAAGAAATATCAAATAATCGAAAAATAATTTGAACATCACTTCATAAGCTAATTCTGCTTACTAGATAAACCTTTAAAAATGATTTATGAAATCTTGTTTTAAATTTAGAATTGAACACATAATTCAATAATTGTCCTCTTTTTGGGTCTAACTAAATCTTTCATTCAATTTTGCTGTAATATTTCATTTTGAAGCTTCTATAAAGATCATGTTTCAGTCGTGGGAGTGTATTATTTGTAAAAAATTGTTGTTGTTTAAAGTTTGCTAAAGTTCGTTTCTTCACTTAAATAGTTACAAAGAGTTTAAAGAGACGCAATGTGAATTAACGTTTAAACATTTTTCTTAAACTTGTGAATCTGTCAAGTAGAAACTTTCAGTATTTATTGCTTTTCTAGAAAAGTTCATTCAATTCGAATATAATGTACATTCTTTTAAATAAAAGAATTGTATTTTTTGTTACTTCAGACAAAGTAATTTTAATGCTTAAAAACACTTCAACAAATTTATTATTTTAGGTTTAAAGCAGTTTACTTTAAGGTCTCCAGTTTAAAAAACAATTCGAAATTTAAACAAAGAAATAAAACAATTTATTCGTTTAAAAATTTGAAATCGATTAAGATTAAAGCATAACATTTAAACGTTCACGCTTAAATTACAAAAGCTTAAACTAAACTCAACCCTTAAAGCCAAAAGTCACGTTACCCAAAATTCCCCAGATAATAAAAGGTGTACATTCCCGGACAAGCATAATGATAAAATAATATGCGAAGACTGTAGACTGTAGAGCTTGCATTGTCATTTAGCCAAGGGCAACATTTCACATTGAAAAGCACATTAGCTAATTATAAGAATCACAATGGTTATATTCTACACGAACAAATTAATTCACTTTCCCTGTAAACTTCTCTCCCTCCTATACAGCAAGCATTTACAAAAGTTCATAAATGCTTAAAATAAAGGTGATGGAGCAATAGGTAGGGGAACAGTATGCAAGGCACATGTACAATTGTTTACAACATAATAAAAAGTGGCAAAACTTTTAACATTTTTACCTCAATTTCTGTTTCATTTTTGTGTGTCATATTTTTATTCACCCTTGCGCATTCTCGTTGTTTTCGTTGGACCTTTACATGAATGGATGTCTTCAACACCTTTTATAGTATCTCGTTTATTGTGTTGGTCTTCATTTTACTTCAACCTATCATACTTTATTCATACTCTTCATCTAAGCGGGCGACAATTTTTCGTCTCCTTGCCTTCGAGTTGAACTGTCCCGACTATACAGTGGAATGAGGCCATTTTTTACATTTTTCTTTTACATCGTCATTACTTTTCTTTCAAATTCTTTCGTTTCTCTTTATTGCACGTTATCACCCCTTTTTGCCGGCCGTATCCTGTGGGGGATTTCTTACATAACAAGAAGTAAGTCATTCATTTAAAGCGGAAAAGAGAGGAATGTAAATTTGTTTTATATTTTAAGACAGTATTGATAATTATTTACATAAAATTGTATCAAACGCGTATTGTAATAATGAATGTTGTTTTGTTAATTTAAAACCATAAATACGTTTGTAAGCCCGTTTCAAATCCAACATACATCCTCATGAATTCTAATGTATTTTCAGTCACCACAATCGCATACTCCATATACGTTCCATTTTACATTTATAATCAAAATGAATGACCCATTGACTCAAGTTCAACACAGAGGGACACAAAGCATGTTCTCCAGTCACACTAAGTACGTCCTTTATCCCTTTATATCGCACGCCATTGACTGCATTAAAACGAATAGTTATAGCGTTGGAAACAGTCCTGCTGGAAAATTGGCATTTTATCTTCACTGTGGACATATTAAAATCGACCGACCAAATTGTACTTGAGAGAAGGACGCATTCTCACATTTAATTGCACTATTAGTTATTTTATGGAAGACACATTAATGAAATAATAGAATGATACATTAATTTTAGCAAATTTGTGTCCTTATTGTATATATCCTTTTCGATAAAAATAGTTAAGAATTATTTTATTACTCGAGATATAGTCACGTCATTCATTATTTTGTAGCTCATATATAGTCAGACCGACATGTAACGAAAGCACCCTCGCAATTGAGTTACGAAAGTTAAGACCCCTTTGATACGTGCAGAAAAAGACATTAATCAAAATAGGGTAAAAAGAATGAACAACGTAGCATATATGAATATCCTGTTGAAATCCCTAGACAGTCACATCTCAGACGATGTTGAATAATAAATGAGAACCTTAATTTTGGTGTTACATGAAGGCATTTCCGGCCTAATAAATTTACTGTTTACAATTCGTGTGAAGAATTGATCCAAATAGCCTTTTCTGGCTTTCGGCGCTATGAATTAACTTTGACCTTCCTTAAAAATAACCCAAAATACTTATTTTCTTTGAATTTATTAACAAAGTTTTCTTAGGTTACAATTTAAATGAATATATTATAATTTACACAAATTATATCAGAATGACTTAACCACAAACTTATTAACCGATGAAACTTCTTAAAGGAAACTTAAATATTTTTAAAAATTAATTGAAATTTAAATTTAACATAATTAAAAAATTCAAAACGGATTCGTAAATTAAACGTGAATGCCCCAAATAGAATTAATAAACTTTTAGGAGATTATTTTCTTCAAAACCGGCAGAATGTCCTGCATTGCGAACAACAAACACAGACCCATCAAAGTGCATACGTCGTTCACCGTGTCTGAAAACAACAAAAATAAATTGAAAAAAATGTAAACGGTGTCCTTTCTAGCAATAATAATTGTTAAACAACATAATTTGTGTCAAGGATTTTACTACATACCTGACAAAAAGATGTGGTGTCTGCCCCATTGAAGCAGTGCAGTGAAGACCAGGTGTAGTCAGCGTGACTGATCCATTTGCAGGACTTGTGCGAATTAAGCACTTATTGTTGTTGTTACGTGTGACACTGAAATATGTTGAAGAGTCATATATTGCCTCTTGACCTAATTACATTCATAAATAATGTGACTTAAGATTGTTTGCAATTACCGAACAAGGCCATCAGCAGTTTGTGAGATTTTGAAGCCGTTTAATTCTATCATTTCAGTCCCTTCAGGGTTGTTATACACTCGGGCTTCGTGCAAAATGCTCATTGGATGTGGATAATTGCAATCCCCAGTTTCTCTGTTTTTTAAATTAATTAATTCAAATTGGGGTGATTTAATTGAAAGTATTTCGACAACGAAGAATTTACCCATTAAAAACAACACCAACATAATCTTTGGTCAAATCCAAGAAGGTGTCAGTTGTAGTTCTTGTACCAGCTGAGTCCACAAGATAAATTACTGGACAATTGTTACGAGTGAAACTGATTCCCTTTTGCCACATTTTGGCGTAGCGACTTAAAGTTTAAACGATCAATGTTAAATGATTGAAGATATTAAAAAAAAAATTATAATAAATACACGTATGAGCTGCGTTTGGTTCCATCATAGACAACCATTTCCACTCTGTGGCCGTACTGGTAAACTCTTCCATTGGGGTGATTCAAAGCTGCAGCGTTTCCAGAGTTAGACAATGAAACGCATATGTTGTGATGTGAATTAGTCACGCGAATAGACTTATCAAAAGTCATGTCAATTCTTGAATGAATAAATAAATTCATATTTTTAACATTAATTTATAATTAAAATAAAAAAGTTCTACATACTGGATCCCTTCATTTAAACGTATTTGAAAAGCACCATCCACAATGAGGATTGGGCCAACATCTGGCTCTCTGTACACCATTTTTGGTTGCTGCATATAATCCATTGGCTAAAATAGTGCATGATTATTCATAACAAATTAAATAAAATGATGCACCGCAACAAAATAAAATAAAACAACTTACCATTCCATTTCCCATCATTGCCATTGACGGCTCCTCCTGGCAACTAGCACAATGCGTATTGTAGGGCCACATTCCATCATTGTAGTGATATTCACCACGATGATGGTACATTGGCATCTCCATGCGCGGTGAGTCAACCGTCATCACCGAATGATTTTGGGGTGCCACAAATGGTGCCGCGGCAATATTCAATTTTGTCTGCATAAAATCAAAAGGAGTTCCATGGGTATGAGCATTTGTGCAGGTACCAGTGGCGTTGTTGTTGCTGCTGGCGTTTGGGGTAATGGTGGCATCACCCAACAGCAGTTGGTGATACCCGTTTGAGCTTACCTGACGTTGCAGCTGCGCTGGATTGCTGTGGGCGGTGAAAAGGCATTTCTGGCGGACAATTTGCGGTGGTATATTGGCGAGTTTACGCTCAATACTAGTATCCCCTACAATTTTGTTCTGCCCCAATAAATTACTTTCTACTTGATTCATTTTATCTTTATATTTTGCGTTGAATTAAATTAAAGCTTTCACTGCTTTTTAAACTTTTCTATTTTTTTTTTGTACAATTGAATTTTAGGATGAAGTTTTGTGGGCAAAAATAAATTTGCGCTCCTGATTTGCAAGATGCTCGTTTTGAAATGGTGGAACACGTATAATGATTTTTGTTTTTTCATCAGCTGGATTTGGATTTATATCGCCTGCTTAGAAATACATATTTTGCAAAGGTTTTGTTTTTTGTTTGTTACAGTACAAATATTAAATGGGTTGTTTTCTAAATGTTCAATTCAACTTTATTAAAAAGAAAACACCGGGAATTAGAAAACGCAATAGAATCCTACGTAATAATTTCACGCTTTTCTGATACGCATTATTTTCCATCATTCCAAACAAATTTTGAACAATGAACCATGTTACAATAACAGAGCTCAGTTACAATGCTATTTGTTCGAAGGATTCGTGATTCATAACAACTTCCTGCTTCCCCATAACTAGCCTATAAATTGTATTTGCTCCATAATAATAATTCTAATTGGCTGTATGCGCTCTTGGAGTGGAACCTTCACCCAAAAAATAAGCGAAAGGAAAATTTATGTATAGATAATGTAGAAGGTGTGGAAAACAGCGCAACAACACAAGGAAAGACAATCATTTTGATCTATCATGCATTTGGTGCGGCACCGAAGGTCAATTCGTGCCCCATTCAGACAAATTTGAGTCGAGGACATCGGTATTTCATGGAAATCGAGTAGTGGCCGTGAATTAATGGAGTCAATTATGTTATGTAAATTAGATGATCATTTTTGCATAAAAAACTAGAGCGGATCCGCATAGTATGCACACACATTTTAAAGCTTTCATGTACATTTGGTAATTGAATTTTGATTTAGAAATTTTTTAGATGAAAAGCAACATGAGGGTGAAATTTGTTTAAAATGCTTTTAAAACCCCCTAATCGATATTCATTAAAACCGAATTCTGTATAATTAATTGCGCATTTGCTCAACACAAAATCAGTAACCGCTTCCACATTTTATGGATGTCTATTTTACCCATAACAGCTATAGCTTAAAAATTCAAAAACAAATGTGTTGCTGAAAACGTTGTGGCAATTAAATTGCAATTGGGTTTAAAATGCGAAGGCGTGCATAAATTTTACATGAAAAAAAAGTTATTTGTTGTATCGGAATTAGAACATGTCCCTAATTTGGGTGGATCACATAATAATTTCTACATAGCTATATCGTGTAATATTAAACATGCCATTAGCATAAATGTGAAGCTTTTTTGTGCCCATTGTAAAAGTGTCAGCTTCAATATAGGATTCTCAAAAATGGGGTTATTGTCCTCATCGATTTTTGCTATATTTAGGTTGAATTATAACACGAAATGCGACAAAGTTTGTGAAACATTTTTCGTCCCAGTCTTATTTTACTTACTTTCAGTGTCACCCTTTTAAAACTGCCACACTCAATATAGAATAGACGCCTGGGTGGTGTTATTGCAAGTGTTTGTACAAGTTGTTGATTCAATAGAAGTGTGTATTTTAACCAGAAATCATATTGTGTGCAAATATTTGCAGTCTGTAGTCGCCACAGGAACAAACAAGATTAAGGATTGAAGTTAAATTGGAAGTAGATGGTCGCCTGCGGTGCGGGCAAATATTTATATGTACTGGGTTGGTTGAAGATTTCTTAATTGTGTTCCGAATTCAGTGTCATTGTTTTGTTCTACTTTTTAATTACATCACAATTCTTGCTCCTTAATTTGTACCTATTTTTCTAATTGTGTACAATTAAAGTCTAAACTTGTTAAAATAATTAAACTGAAAATTCGCGTTATTACTTTTATAAAAATCAAGGGATTTTGTTTTAAATAATAACACAAATTGGAGTGCATAACAAATAATTAAAAACATATCTCAATCCATTCATTTTCATCAACTTCAGCAACGCGTTTTACACTGTAATTTGCAAGGGAGGAAGTTTTCTATCAGTAGTGTTAATTTCAAATTAGGGGCAGCAAGGAGAAGCGTGTTATGTTTCCTGTATTTGGTCAATAAAGTGGGCGATCACTTTCCGGCACCACAGCACACCATATCGTCCTAAATGCATAAGCACTTTGCTGTACAAATATTGGACTCGCCCAAATGCAAGAAATTTTATTGAGTATGTTTATATTTATTTACACGCATATGAATTTTTATGACTCAACTTTGACCCATGTTGCGGCTTTTTTACTTATCATTGCGGCGTAAATCGTGAATAAACAGTTAATAAGAGGGAATGACAATACATGAAATTGGCTTAATGATACGTAAGTTACGTGTGTATAGTATTTTTATTTATTCTTTCATATTTAATAAGTTATTTTTAGGAGAATAACATAATAATACGTTACATTAAATATTTTATAGGTGTGACGTATTAAGGTTCTAATGCCATGTAATTTCGATGAATGATTTTATCTATAAACTTGTTATTGGTTTTCGGGAATTTTTTTAACATTGAATAGCTTTACATAAAAAGTAACACAGAAAAAGGGTAAGAACTAAACCTATTTAGAATTGATTAATAAAGAAACCCAAAGAAACAAAATCAATTATAATTTACGTTATTAAATTAGATTGAATGGTAAACTGAATTGCAATCAGCTTGCTCGTATTTCATGGAACCAAGCTTAGACAGCATTGTACCACTTCGTTTAAATACAAACATTTCCAAGGTAAATTGTACATCATCCAAGTGTGGTAATTATGCTTGTAGTCCCAATCTCTGTAATGAAAATTTAAATCACATGAATGGCTCAAGATAATCTGATATTTTAACATGAGCATCAATCCATTGAAAATGGAGATTTGCAATGTTTACTATTCCGAGCACCTAAATATTGCACAAGACGAAAAAGATTAACAAATTAGTGTTACCATGTTCACGAATAGTTTACTCTGTTATGACAGTTGTATTCTATTAATAAAAAAAAAACTCACCCGTAAGGATTAATAATTGAATTCACTTAATTGTCCATATAACCTGCAAGGAGTCTAGTTATTATTCATACTGACCTAAAAAGACTAATTCCACTCAAACCGCATACAATATTAATTGTGCATTCCCAGTTGGGTTTGTTTCATTCAAATTTTGTATTTAAATGTGCTAGGATATTAATCGTTGCCCTCCCAATTAATTAGGAGCAAAAGTGTTTCCACAGAATGTGCGAGTGCTGTGACGATGGCAGTAACACAAGATGATGGACGATGATAATGCACAAAGATGTTATAAATAATTAGCATTGAAGTGAAATGGTTATTTTTAGATCTCAGTACGATGACAGTGTAACGGAGGCGAAAAGGGTGCGATTGAAGGACGTGATGATGAATGGGAGTCTATTTTTAAGTGAATATTGCAATTTAGAGTCATTTTTTCTTATAATAGTTTGAGTTGAGAAATTTTTGGTGTCTCTAAGATTTGTTTTCCCATTGAATGATTTATGATTTAAAAATTACTTTTTATGCTACAGTTTATATACCACAAAATAAAAACATTTAACATTTAAGAAATATTTATTCATTGCTGCCTTTTTAAAATTCAATATTTAATTTTGTTGTCAAATTTTAAATAAATTAAATGATCTATTCACATTGGTTTTGGAAACAACATAAATATTAAATGGAGATTAATAAAAACATTTTTCAAGCTATACACATGCCTGCTAGTGCAATTACCTACACCATTTTGCATTTGTATTCCAAGATTTGCTTAAGACGTCACAGATGTCTTACATGATTAATCTTACAAGCTTATTCTGTATTTAATGTTAACATAATCCCATCCTCGAAATATCATAAAGTAAATGATTTTCGGTTTGTACTATCATAAGTATACCCCGAAAACCATGCGAACATGCTGTAAACGAAACAGGAAGTTGAATGATGTCTGATGCAAACATGCAGTCCATCACACTATTCCCAATTTAACATACGCAAAGCGTATATATTCCCTGTATGTACGTCAGTCACATGTTTCTCAGAACTTTATAACTCAAAGTGTCTGTCAACGAAAAGCTATTTAACATGAAGTCAAGTGATTAACAGTATAATTTATTTCAAATCATGCATATGCAATAGAAATGTACAGAAACTACAAAAAAAAAGAAACATCAATTCTTGTAATGAAGGCTTGTCTTGACTTTTCTCATTTATACAAAAAAATAATAATCACCGGCTATTCCCACTGGGCACAAGCCACCAATAATTGACGTCAAGCGCACACTTGAATCATATATTAGGCTCACGACTAAATCTGTCCGTCTGAATAATACAGCTTAACTTCAGATCATAGCAAATGTGCTACTGGGCGCAAAGTTTGCGAATTGAAAGTGTGTCTGTTTCTGGGAAACCCCTATTCGAACGCGTGAAATAACTTTTTTGACGCCACATTCTAAGATAATAATACTCATAGTAATTACAGCAAGGCGCGCTTACTTAACAGTTGGCAATTGCCTTTGTTTACATTTAAAATTGAAACCTCAGCTGGGAATAGATAAAAATTGGCACATGGACAGTTAATGATCTGGTAACCGCAATAAGTGTTTATGAATGTGAAAAACATATTGGTTTTTGGACAACGCAAATGCGTTTATCAATCCATTTTTATTATTGTTTTGCAAATTGAAAAAATGGAAATAATTGAATTTTTAAAAGCATTCCCGTTGTGCAATTGAGAGGTTTTATAATGTGCAATTTAAATTGAGGACATGAATTAATGTCATTTAGCTGTTGTTTGGCATTGAGTCCTAATGGGGCTTGTATAAATTTATCTAATTTTAGATCCATGTTCATTATTCTTGTTGGTGGAAAGATCCAGTAATACATTGCTAAAGTATGTCGGAGTTATCTTCTCTGCTCTTGAATATACTCCTTATTTTTATAAATTTTTAACTGTTATATATTGACACTACTTAGGTGTAAAATTGTAATATACAATAAAATTATTTTGCATTTTCTTTAATAATCTCTTCTTTAGCTCCTTAATTTTTTGTTCCTTAATATAATAGTTAGCTAATCTAAAGGAATTTTTCTTATAACGTGTTTAAGTGTTTCCACAAAACATTTTATAGTTCTCAATGAAATTGTACATCCGCAATTAAAAACTAAAATTCTTAGCAAAAAACTGGAACTTGAACTTAACCCTTAAAATAAAATTTATGAAATGCTTGATCGAGTGCAATTCACAAATTTTTGTTGTCCTTGTTCTATAATTATTTTGTGTCATATGGATGGATTTTACATGTTGATGAAATAAATTTATGATGGATGGAACATTATAGAAATTTAATTTACAATTCATTACACATGAGAGCCTTACATTTGCACATTTTGCTTAATGGTAATGGAAGATACTGCGTATTTAAGAGTAAACTAATTTCTTATACGCATACTTTTTATAAGCTATTTTGCATAGCTATGAAAAGGATTTAATTTTAATTAAAATTTTGCATTTCTTTGAAAAATTATTACATCATTTATATAAAATTTCAATGTTATATTTTCCGGATGCATTTCTGTATTCGTTCTTCAATCTTCTTACGAGAAATTACCTACTTTAAAATAATAAGCATTAAAATAAGGCTAATCTGCGATAATTTTTGCAGTAGGATTTTTTGTACATGTGGATTCTGATTTACTATGACGTCGTCTGCATTTTAAAAATATTATAAACCCAGTTAGGAGATTTGTGAAGTACGTATTTAATTTTTCGAGGAGTGGAAAACGAAATGGTGGTAAAATGAAAATCTATGAAATGTATACAGTTTTTAAATGCAAAACATTTAATTTTAATGAGCTTTGAAAGCAATAATAAAACAACCTAATAATTCTTGCAGATACCGACGATATGATGAATTGTTTGAGAAATCAAAAAGCTTTTCCAGGAAAATAGAACTTTAAACTTGTTGAGACAGTTTATATGCGTAAAGAATTCTTATTATGAAAATTCTAACATTAAAAAAAGGAAAACTAATTTTATAAATATCAGCTACTAGTTAAAAATTTATTTGGAAATTCACCAAAATGAAAAATTAGTTATAACAAGAATTTCCAATTGTAATGTCACCATTTATTGAAAGGAGTTTATTTATTTTTGCAACCGTTTTGTCGGAATCTTTAACTGATTAAAAATAAAGTGTTGATAACTTCTGTTTTCTTTAGTAAAATAAATTGAACATTAAGCCATTAAGACGCCTTCCATAATTACCGCAACAGGTTAATGATTTCGATGTAAAAACCATCTCAAAGAACTAGCCACAAATGAATTCCCTGAACTACAACAATATTTAATTGAATTACTATTAATTACCCAAACAATTATTCCAATTCCAAATAATTTATATAGTGGGTGGGAAAATTTGCAATTGCGATAAGTCACGTGCTCAATGTCTGTTCCAAATATAATTGAATATTTGGGTCAACAAATCATTCATAGAATAAATTGTATGCTGTACCGCACATGGTTTTGTTTACATCCTCATTTAAATTCTCATCATTTCATAATAACAATGTAACGCTAAGCTAAACAGCTGCTTTCTGCTAAAAACATAACCACCCTCACTTTCAATAGTTCTGCCAAATACCATCGCACATTTTAATGCCAAGAATAAAAATGTTTGCATAACAGCGAGCACATGCACCATTTACAAAACAATACCCGAATGCCACGTCTGATGTCACACATCTTAATGATGATCTCGCACCGCTCATCTCGATTTAACCACAACTGTGCTATTTTTAATTTCTCAGTATATCGATGAATGTACTGCGACTACTTGCGATTTTAGTATATTTAAATTTAAACGTGCGCCGACTTTATAAATACACGATCGTGGCAAAGTTGTTGGAAATAAAATACGCTTGTTTAATAAAATGCTTTCGCGCACGTATTGCACATAATAAAGTTGCGTGAGGCGAAAACTTTCAGTTTCGTTGTTTTTCCGCATTTGCGGTTTGAAATTCGGCTATTTGCATAGTGACCTACAAATGCCCATACTGATATGTGTGGCACTACATCAATGCGGGCCAAATCATCAATTTTAATGGCACTGCAGCATGTGTGATGCATTTGGCGGTTGTAGCCGAGCGCAAGAAGAGTAGAAAAAACACGTGGAGTGTTTGAAATGAGTATTGTGTTAACGACTTAAGATGTTTCAGTAATGATGAGCTTTCGGAATCAATTAAACTTGAGTGGAGTGGTTAATTTTGAGCAGCATCTTTGGTTCCACAAATTTAAAAATCGTTTAAATGTACAGCGTTGACAAATTGATGCAAGAAATGAGGACGAGAAATGGTGTTTGATTTTTTTGTTTTATATTTTAAATGAACTGCGAAAATTTCGTTTTCATCATTTCTGTTTTTCAGAAGTTATTTTTCTTATTTAAATATTAGTTCAGTTTTTTATTCAGAATTAAGTGACAACAATTTGAATTGAGTTTTCTTGGAATTTTTTTTTGAATTGATTCGCGGTATTTCTCGGATCGGATGTTAATAATTTTGCATAACAGCAAAATGTTATCAATATGTAATTTTACTGAACTTTAAGATATTGAACTCTACTGATAGTCAAATTACGAAATTTAATAAGCGAAATGAGTAATATTATTAGTTCACAGAGACTTAAGAATTAAGATTAGGATTTATGTCCAGACGGTTCAACGATTCAGAAAAATTAAAAATTTCAAAAATAGTCGCCCGTATACGCTTATCCACGCACTCGCTTTATTTAAGGCTAAATAAACAAGAAGTTATCGATCTGAACATCCAAAAGTAAAATAAATAAATTCTCTCCCAACCACTACTCGACGAACATAAAAGATTAAATTATAATCAATGTGAACAGCCCAACAAAAATTCATAATTTTCCACCCCAAATGAAGAAGCAAATTTCACCACAATCATTACAATTACCGCACAATTTTCTTCACCATCACCACAATTTGGATTAATCAACCGTCTTAATTAAATATTTCAATGGCAATGTTATTTCAATCAAGCCAGCATCTCAATAAATCTCCCCACAAAGTCCGTGGCCCGCCAAAATTTTACTGATGAGAACGCACCGGATTACATACATTTGTTTATGCACTGTGAAACATGAAATAATTTACAAGAACATGGTGCTGTGAAGTCCGCACGATTAATGCGCCCATATGAATATTTTATTATTGTAACTATGAGCCTCCTCTTGATCAATCATTTCACAACATTGCGAACATACACATAGAATTGGACATGAGGCTGCTTCCAAAAGTTGTGTAATTAATTTCATAACCTTCAGACACAGCAATTATAATTACGAGTGTATATTGTAAACATGCAGTGGTCGTTGGGGGAGAACATGATTGCCAAGCGACACACCGACGTCATCAGTAGTTTAACTCTGTATATTTTAAATGAAACAGCGACGTCACAGCATCCGCGTGGCCCAACAGGTTTGCACAATATACGCTATGATGACATAATGGAAATAGCCGTTATAGTTTTTAGATCGTTGAGCTTAAATGCGTCACCGTTGGGAAGGCTTTTTTTTACGTACAGCGATGAGGTTTTTCCCCTTCAATGTTTTTGTTCACATAATATATACAATGTGTGAATGAGTTCTATAAATATGATGCCAAAACATACAATTTCTATGCGACATTTAAAAGTGGGCAGACAAAGTGGGGTCACACGTTCTTTGTTTTCATTTTTTAAAAGACATAAAGTTGCTCATTTAATTGGGACGCGTTCAGGTTCATTCACTTTTATTGCATTGCAGTTCTTTGAACTTTAAAGTTTCTCAGCATGCTTTCACAGTTGGTCGATTTTGAGGCTTCTACCAGACACTATTAGCAGATGAACATCGGTTGCGGCTTTTCTGAACACTTAGCAAAGAATATTTTGTGGAAGAAATTAGACAAAGGATTCGCCATTTAAAAGAAAGGAAACATTTTTTCAAATCATTTAAAGTTGAATGGGAGGAAATAACGAAATGGTAAAACGGAAAATACACCCTTTGCCCTTTAGTGTTCAATTTCATTTCCGATAAAATATAAAAATGAATTTGTATATTATTTGCACTCAATTGATTTTATCTTGCTGTGCACAATCAGTTCAATAACAATTGTATCGAAATTCACCCTAATAATAAATCGATATGGTTATAATACCAAACTTGAATGGGAGACCATTGAACCATTGAATTTGAATGGCGTGCGGTGAAGCTTGAGGAAAATTTCTAATAAGCATAAGTATGGAAGTAATTGAAAAAGGATAAACTGAGCTCTTTCTGAAAAAAATGGTAAATTTTAGAAATAAAAGACTACATAAAAGAGTTTTAATGTCATTTACCAAACGATTATTATTAAAGTTTAATTTTTAATTAAAGTCCTATTTAAATTTCAATTAAAGTATATTTTTATTATATTTATTTTAAATTTTTAAATTACTGCAGTCCTTTTAAATGTACCATTAAAGTTAAACTACCCTCCATTTCAGGACAAATAATAGAGACCAATGTATGTATAGCAAATACAACCAAATAAGAGATTACCGTAAATCAGGCGAAAGCATTAAAAAGTATTAAATTTATTAGCAACTAAAAGGCATGCTATTAATGTTACACTGGGTATTGCTGTACCGACCCCACCTGTCTTCCCGGGGACTAATAAATTTTCGCTTGGATCTCCATTAATATTTACAGAAGACCCACTGGTTCTGATGCCGTCTCCTGCAATTTATGCGCGCACAAAATTTAATTATTTAAATGGATTTTTATTAAATTAAAAACAAAATAAAAATACCGTCATTGCAAAGATCCGTAGTACATGATCTGTAGTAGGTCTTAAACGTTGGATCAGTGATAACATCGCTCTTAAACTGCAATTTAAAAAAAAACATCTGTAAAATATGTTGCATCGTAAATTCAAGCCGAAACATATTCTAAAACATTTGCGCATTAAACGGAAAGCAATTATACAGCTTTACTGGAAGTTCCAAACATTTTCCTGCTATCGATTAAATATATTACATCAGCCGACGCAAAGCAATTTTGTATTTAAATTATATTATACTACGTACTTGCATCATTGCTGTCAACACAGACCAACCTAATTTTCATAATTTTCATTGACTGCAGTGACATGCAATTATCGCATATTTATTTATTTGCAACCATTTTCGGTTTGTAATTTCGTAGTCAACGATTTAATTATAATACTGAAACACATGCATGATGTGTGTAAAACTGGTTGGGTACTCACAATTGGTGAATCATCGCATCCCCTCAAGAATGACTGCACCGTTCCCGCGGGATCCTGTAGGAAATATCACAAATCAATATTCTATTAGTCAATTCAAAATTGTGTGGCCAAATGACTTAATAATATGTAAAGCGATGGGCAGTTAGTTATCAATGCATCATGTGTGGAACACAGCTGCACTCTGCAGTTAACAAAATAAGGATATTTGCATATTGTGATGAGAATAAATGCTTACACCTTACGGTGGAATAAATATAAGCTAATGCAGAAGCAGTTTGCATAGATTTTATTGCTGAATATAGTGTGCCGTTGAGATTGGCGTCTGGAGCGTGCTCATGCAAATATTTCAATTTAGCATTATCCTTATTGTGTAGATTTATTCAAATTGCGGTTGGCTTTTGTTGTGTTTGTTCGCAAACAAAATGTTTTGCGGAATTAATTTGAAAATAACCTCAATTACTCTGTTAATTAATTAAATTAATTAAAAATATTTCCATATTTTAGAATGCAATAATTATTTTCATTTTTTATTTAAAATTGAAAAACAGTTAAAAAAGTCATATTCCTTAATTGATGAAATAAATAAATTAGTCCACTTCTACAAAATTTTCTTGGATTTAAATTTTTTTTTTTGTAAAATTTCTGTTATTGAAGTTTTCACAGAAAATAGTGCAAACAATTACATAAGACATCTTTAAATTAAACGTACCACCAACTCCTGCCGCTGAATAGTGCAATATTTCATATTACATGACCTGAAATCTGAAGGTTCGTTTATGCACTGCTTGTCAGTTGCCGGGGAGTTGTATGTGCAAGTGTAGCACCGCAAGGCTGGAAACAAAATTGTTAATTGATTCCCAGAATAGAATATGTATTGTGCAATATCTGATTATGATGTGTTAATTTATCTTTCACTTTTTACAATCCGCCAATTTCCTAATAATGGGATGAAAAATTTAGGAAAATTGCACTTTATTTTTGATTAACTTTTCAATTATAACTTGTCAAAATAATTATAGGTAAAGAACACGTTAAGGAGCACAAAATATATATATTTTTAAAAACGCAATTTGATTTGAGCCTCTATTTTTCTTATTCTCAGCAATTTAATAATTTGATTTACAGTTGAATCGTTTGATAATAATTGACATAATCTTCATTAATCATTATTAACTTGAACATTTCCGTTTTATTGGTGCGTAATGATAAAATTGTTTTCCGTTCTTTTCATTACAAAAAAAAATCACCCAAACAATTTTAAGAGTTTATATTGCACAACGTGAGCAAAGTTGTAATAACGAAAAGAAAATAATAAATGTAACGCTTCAATGCTACTTTTTAAATAAAAGCATAACTTTTATTATTCCGACTTGGATCATTAACGTAACTAATGAACCCATTTTCATAAAAATTCAGACAAATTGTAAGCAAATGGCGAGCCCTGCTACATTAAGCAGATAATCATCTTAACGCCATATCAACGGTGTTGAGAAAAGTTAATTCCGTTAAGCACTTTTTTTATTCCTTACTCCTAACTTTGAGCAAGCTTACAGTTTACTTTAAAATACTTTTTTATTTATAATTTTCAAACAAAGTCACTCAATAAATTGTCTTGCAGCATACCAGAAAAAATGTTTTAAATTTGTTCAACTGAATAAAATTGGTATATAAATAACACCTATTAATATGCAATAGAAATTTGTTATACCAGTTAATTTTGTCACCCATAACGCGATACACAACAATAACACAAGCACTTTCATTGCAATTAAATTCACATTGAACGAATTGCCGCAATCTGAAAGCTTAAAACGGAGACACATTGTTTTTACGCATTCATTTGATTTTCAATAAATTACATTGAAAATAACTCACAAATGCGATAAGATAAGAAAAGATACACACGAAGTGAAAATACCACTCACTTCAATTAATCTGTATCAATAATCGACATTGTAACGTATTTATACTTTTATATACACGACCATATTGTTACCGAACTGATATCAAAATATAATTAAATAAATGCATTATTGTTTTAACTGTTTCAGTCTGGCTCTTCCGATCCTCGTTCCCAGCAACGTCGTAACGATTCATCGACACCACCCAGTCCGACGCCGGCGCCCCCTTCCACACCACGAAAACATAAAGGTACGAGTATATGAAGAGTGACAACATTAAAGAAGTTTAAATGCAATTTGTTACAGGAAACCAATCAATAAAATGATGGGATGTCAATTATTGAAAGGAGAAGTATTTAACTTTCAGTTATAACATTGATTTTCGTTCATTACATTCACAACTTTTATAAGAAATTTTTCATTTTAAGAGATTTTGTTGTGATTCAGGGTTGCTTTAAATTTTTTTAAATTTATTTGTATTAATTTTCAAGGAGTTAGTTTTATTAAATAAAAATAGTGTTTATCCATGTTAAAGTGCAATGAAATTCGTACCTTTTTTAAGACATTTCGGGTTTTAGAGCACAACGAAAATCGTTTAATTTAATGCGCTGCAATTTTTTGTCAGTAATAATTAATTCAAACATTTCAATAAATGAATAAATTTTAATAACAATTACTTGTAAATTGTAATTGCAATTTTTGATTTATTGACTACAAAACAAAATCTGGAAAATAAACATCGTGATAATAAAAACGATTTGAGAGAACATAATAATTAATAACTAATACAATGCCATCCAAAATACTGTACAAATGCAATTAAAATTTGCTAACTTTTTAAAATGTGTTGCCAAATTATCACGAGATGTGTCCCAATAGCAACGTGTTACATATTTAGTTCCAGCTTCAGTGTTTTCTCCAATTATTACTTCAATGATGAACTTGTGCTTTTTAATTGTAAGACCAGTGAGTCTTTCCATCATACGGGTTGATAGGCCTTTTGCAAAAGTGGCAGCAAATGCTGAGCTGTATGGTATTTCTACGTACATGTTCCCATTTTCGAGTATATACAAAACAGTAATTATTATAGAAAAAAGGCATTTAAATAAATATAAAAACTTAAGCACACCTGGACCTGGCGTTAGTTCGTTTACAACTTCTTCTATTACGGATAATATTAGAGGATAAATTAATATTTTGTCAATTTCTTCAACTGATTGAAGCGATTCACTTTCAGACAGAACTATACTTTGTGTTTGTTCTCCATTTTTGATTACTTCATTTTTATTATCGTTTTTATCATCTTCGTTTTCCATTTTATTATCTTCAACTTCCATTATGATTTGATTTTGTTTATGTTAATGTTTTTAATTATTTCTATCTTGATAGGTTTTGTTAGACTTATTAATAATGTCATATTTTTTGTTGTTTTTAGAGAAATGTTTTAATACCTTCCTACTAGATTACAAAATACGATTGAAACAAGCTTTCTAAATTCACTTTATGGATTGTGGATTTTTTCAACATCAGAAATTTTTTTAAAGTGGTAGTTCAATTTAACTAAAGACAACATTCTAAACTATAATGCATACTATTTATTCTAAATGAATAAGCTCACAAAGAAAACGTTTGTTTTGTTTATCATACAACCGCCAAACAAATCAACATGAGCATTGAACTATGGCTGATAGACTATACAAATCATTATCAACAATTCGATTCTAACCGAATGCGTTTATGTACCCTGTGCATGTGTATAAACAAATGATTACTAACCGCATCAGTTGATTGAATCGAAATTTGTAAACTCACCGCCCAGACATAATGCAATGGAGCCTTTGTGTCTTTCTGCAATTAACTGCGCTATGGATAACAAAGACCGCATGCAGACCAGTTGAATTGCAAGAGCAGAGTGTAAATTTGTACTCTGCTTTTTACCTTTTGAAGATGTGGTATAATTTATAAAGGAAATTCACCGCTTATTTGTAACCCATACTTAGACCTGCACCATAAAATATGGGGACTCAATAATTATTGTATCTACGTTTGCTATATTATTGTCGTAAAGTTGACAGCGGTTTAATATTATTCGACGAATTTAATGTTTTATTTTAATGCCACCCAAAAAAAAAATGCACAATATCAATAAACAGCATGAAATTCATTTAAAGTCAAAACCCTTAGTAACTAAAATTTCAAAGGTTCGTTATTCTAAAATCACGACAGGCCAAAATTCATTTCATAACAAAGGATATAAATTTTTACCAAAATTCGAAAAAGCAATCGTAAGATTATTAAATCAATTTACACAATATAATAATTTTTACTATTAAATGACGTTTTAATAAATAATTAATTCAATTAATAAAAATTACATTACAACATTTCAAAAGCTCATGTTCGTCATAAAAATAATAAGAGGTTCTTTTTAATTGACAGAACGTTAAAAATTAATTTTTTCTCATCTCTTTTTTCAGTATTTTTGTTAATATGAAATATTTCGAATTGACAATATGTATTTGACTATTTTAATTCAATTACGTGTATGGGCACTAAAAGCTTTTATCTCTTAATGAAATAATTTCCAATCATAACATTTTGTTTAATTAACATTAATTCCAATTAGATCATTCAATCCAATTTCAAGCAACGTATATATTTAATTAAAACAAGCACTATAAATATTAATATCAAACATGGATGCAGGAAATTGGTGACAGAAAATTATAAAACTAACAGAATAATGAAGTAGTCACTTGGAACACGTTTGTGAATTGAAATTGGATGGTATTGTATTTAATGAAATAATGAAAACATTAAAAGTTAAATTAATTAAATTAAAACAAACCTACAATAATAATTGTGAATGTTGTTTATGTTGAAATTCGTTAGCGTTATGCTACATTTAAACGTACCTAATTTGCTAACACAAAAACACAGAACAAGGAAACGAAATTGGTTTGCACGACTACCTTATACTCGTATAATTAAAACAGGGAAAAGCCAACAACCCCAAACTCGACTCATATATACATAATTAATTCGTTGGATTTTCATGTAGCATAAAAGACCTTTCATTAGTTCATCCAAAAGATGATGAGGCACCTCGTAAAAATCACGGGCATTGCCGGTACAAAAATTCCACCCTAAAAATACACAGAACACACGTATATTGAACAAAACGAGCTTTTTATACCGCACTGTACGGATTACTTAGTGGCAATTTGTAACAACTGCAGACAATTTCGCGAAGACGCCAAATTGTATTAGACAGATTTTACGGTGCTGCGTATTAATTATGAATTACATTCATTCCGTGAAGGGGTGGCAAGTGACAGGTAAACATTTAAAGTAAATGCGACAAAAAACACTGAAAATGCGAATGATTCGTGAATAACGATGTGTCACTTTAATTGACTTGATGTTTTAATGTTAATCAGCAAAATGCTTTCAAGTCTTATGTTATGGCATGGTGCAAATTATGTGGTTGTCATGGCGTTTTACACAATGAGCACCATTTTTTGTGATAAAAATCTTTAAATTTCAGCTTTACATCCCAACACTTTATTTTGAAATAAACCTTCATATTCTTAAGTTAAGATTTAAACTGTATCTAATATCTCCAAGATTTCAAAAAATATCGTTATAACGAAATAAAAAAGGCTTGGTTAATGAGCATTAAGTAATAAAGGAGGAGAAGAAAATTTAATTTAAAAGAGCTTTTTGAGCACAATGTATGCCAACGTATCCATTTTTTGGCTGCACAGTATAAAGTAAGAAACAAAATTCATTCATGTGAGTATATTACAAATTTAGAATTCCCAACTCCAAATTTTTGATGTTTTGTTGGTTAAATACTTATATTCTGTAGTCTTTATACGCACCCAAAAATTCTTACATAAAAATATCTGAGTTAATTAAAACATCTTCTTCGTCTTGCACGGTAAACATTTTGGTGTTTATATGTTCATGAAATAAGCAAAACATAAACATAATTATTATGCTAATTATGTGAAATTACTAAATTAAAAATATTCACTTGAATGAGTCCCCAAAAATGTTTTTCAACTCAAAGTTTACGTTAATCCTTAAACTTTATCTTACAATTCTAAAATACATCGACAATAATAGGGGAAGGAATTAGATGACGTTTCACGTTTTATATTGCCAATAGTGTATTGATGAAATTGAGTGTTTAAGGAATTACAATTGATTTACCAATTAATTAGAATTAAACCAATTCTATTTTCATTTAAATGTGGAATTACTTATTTCTCATGAGATCTTGTTTTGACTTTTGGTACTTCGTTATAAAAAGATTAAATACCTCCGTGTCTTTTAAAGGAGCAATTTCCGATTTACAATAACAAATTTTATTTATCTATGCCAAATTTATGGGTAAATTAACAACCAAGTTCTATCAAACAAATTGTTTGAAACCTAAAAGTCATCCAAAGATTTGCAAATTTATTAAACAAACTTTTTATTAAAGTCCACATTGATGAATTTTTAAAAATTCACGAACCACGACGCTAACAAATTTTAATATTTTAAATGTGTATGTCGATCGACTACACAAATAAGCCAATGATGCAAAATTTATGCATCTGGTATTTACTCTGTACACAGTAAGCAAAATGAATAATTCAGCAAAAGATTACCACCACCCACTAAACAATCAGTTCAACAGCAATGGGGTTGTGTGTGCATTGCTTCGGATCAAGAGGTGCAAGCAAAACGATGATACTGCGGATTGGTTAGAAGGGCGCACAGTGAAAATCCATTGAACTTTACCTGTCAGCGATTTCAATAAATGAGACGCATGCGGTAAAGGAGTTTTCACTGTTTTAGTTAATGGATTTGATTTTTGGTGTTATATATAGGTAACCGCTTTACATGAAATAAAGGATTTGAGTAATGCCGTTGTAGTCATTTTTTTTTGTGGGCATGATTTGTAAACTTTTTTGTTGAATTGAAATTCAACAAAGTGATGAATACATTTTCATATATGCAACAAAGCGATTGATATTTTTTGATTGAATGTTATCCTTTATGTAAACAAAGAATTTGTAGACAGAGACAATATTTTACGACATTTGAATCGCATTACAAAATGTACTTTCAAATGTTTTGAATAAGTCAATAAAAATAACGAAGAGAGTGGTTCACCTTTTTCAGAATAGTATATATCATATAATATACTTAAGTCATAGCCCAATATAAAAGAAAATTCTATTACTGTGTACCCAGTGTATGAGAGAAAAGTATAACGGTGTAAAATTTAAATACAAGTTACAGTTTGCCCGTGTGTGTCAACGTTATTTTCTTTTTCGGAGCCCAACACAAGAACTCCCAGTTAAATTCAATTGCACAGAAGATTTAGTTTAAAAGTGAAAAAGCATTTTCGTAATGCATCCTTTATTTATCTTTAAAAGTAAGATACTCACAATTCTGACACAACGCAACTAACAACATCTTCCAAATCCTTTGTTCAAAGTTAGTCATCTCAAAGGCCATAAATCTCAAACAAACACACAAGACGAAGAACCGTGAAATAATTGTGCTCAAGTTCAATGTCTCGAGACATATTGCACACAGCAATTAAAATCTTAAATGAACCCTGCGCAAAACGGCATACTTAACTCACCAGACATATTGATAAATTAGTTTATTAGTTCTGCAGCATATGCTGTTTGCAAATGCACAAACCATACAACGGACAACGTTAATTACAAACGAAACAACTACATGCCAATTTCCCCCCACTTTTTATTGCAGTTGTGACTCAGAGTGCAATGACAGTGTCCGTCACACATGCCTCCCAAGTATCCATAACGACAACATCCGCCAAATCCACCAGAACCACCACGACATCCGCAGTGAGCTCGACCGCACCCAACACCGCAATCATGGCCATCGCATTGACCCGTTCGCCAAGTCCTTGCAATTCAAGCGGCTCGGATACGGACGCCGTCGCAAACTCATCATCGTCGACGACGGCGTTGCGACGTCTTTACTTCAAAACCGGCCGCAGTTCGAAAGCGAAAACACCTGCTGTGCCAAAGGTATGTATTATTACAGCGAACATTCACAAAAGAATTGTACATTATACAAATGAAACGTCGCGGCGCCTATATGATTTGCCAGACTTTAAATACAGGAAAAATAGGAAAATGGAAATACACGAACAATATAATACGTAAAAG
Source organism: Sylvicola cinctus (assembly GCA_963854165.1). NCBI lineage: Eukaryota > Metazoa > Arthropoda > Insecta > Diptera > Anisopodidae > Sylvicola > Sylvicola cinctus. Next base: position 47,213,244 of record OY974082.1, read on the forward strand.
AAACGTTCATGCCATCAAACGCAACCGCTTTGTAACGACTTTTCCACGGAAATTAAGTAAATGAAAATTTACGTGAAAATAAATACGCACAAAAGAGTAAATGAAAAATGAAGCACAAACCTCAAAGGAAAAAGCAATTTTCCCACGAATTGTAACCGGATTTTATTTTTAAAACGTAAATCGCACTTAATTGCGGATGAAGAAACAGTGCTGCTTTATTTTAAAGATTTGATGAAAAAAATTTAGAAAAACGATTAAGCTTCTGTTTATTACAATTGGCCATGTTTAAGTATTCAGAGTTGGTGGAAAATTTTGGCTAATGGAAACTATCTTAATTAAAACTAATTTGTTTACTAATAATTCACAGGTAGTTGTAATGGGTTCATCCACAACATCAACAACTGAAACCACTTTGAACACTTCCACTGAATCCGCATCCACACTAGTTACCAATGTAACTGCCACCGACACCTCGGAAGCGTGCGATTCATTGGATTACGGTAAATTTTGTCATATTCTATTTTGATGTTGTCTTTATAAATTTAAATCATCTAAAATAAGAAACACAGAACAATGGGTGTTGACTATCTTTTTTTATGCATAAAAATGAATTTCCTTGAATGAAATTTGTCGTATTTTCAATTAATTTTCTGTGAATGAAATTTCACGTCATGTACCGTGAATATTAAGTGGAAAGAGATTATTGTGCTTAAGGCCTGAGAGAATGATGCCGAATGACACACTAAACTAATACCGAGTAAAAATGAATCGTTTCAGGCGAGACAAGTGGCCAAAGTGAACCACTGTTAAGTTCATTAGATGAGCCAACGACAACGGTTTCCATAAGATCCGTCAACAGTTCCAACGAAGAAGAGCATAATCTAATTACAAATGAACAAGATATGCCTATCTTAGTTAATTATGAGGTAAATAGACGTACAGTTAATTTAATAACCAAATCACCAACCCCCCACCCAAGCACCAGTAAACCAGCCTTACACCACATTGATTTCAAATCTTTGCTAAGTTAGTATTTTCGCCGTACCAATACGGAATCGATTCGCATTCTGTATGCAAGAACACAAACCCTTCCCTTTATTTTGAAGGGAAATTGATATTAAATTGTCTCTATATAATTGAAATTGTAAAAAGAATATAATTTCCCTTTAAATGTAAATTTCAACCCCTTTCAGAATAATTTATTTATCGCGAAACATTTCTCAAAATCCAATATCACTGATTAAATTATGATCTAGCGAAAAGAGACCATGGATCAACATGCAACACCACGCACTGCCCCCATCACCTCATCCACGCATTTTCCATTTGATCCGCCACTGTCGCCGCGTAGCATGCGCACCCTGGAAAAAGCTCAGCCCTCATTCACATTTGCTGAGGCCTCGAAAATTATCAAATCATTCAATGAGAAAAGTGAAAAAGAATGCCGCACACGCTACGGCAGTGAGCGTGATTTTAAAAAGCGTCGCGATCAACGCTCCAGTGTCATACGTAGAGCTAGTGTAGATCAGGTGCAGCGCCAACATCAGACTATCGAGGAGTCACGCAAAATGGCTGACAACTATGAGTTGAGTAAGCAACAACGCACAAAAGAATTGGCTGCACAAAAGGGTAAAAATCGTTCAGTGAACGCCGTCAAAACGTCATCCACATCGTCCTCATCATCATCATCGAACAAGGAGAACTTAGGGTCATTGGGCAAAATTAATTCGGCACCAGCTGTCGCCAGCTGTGGTGCAGCATCGGGCAAAAAGCCATACGTGAATTTTGACAAAAATCATGACACGACTATGTTTCCCTTTGATCGCGAGGCAATCGACTATGAGCGCATTCAGCGTGAGTGTTTCGCCGTCGAAGAGGAGACACAGTTTCCTTTTGATTTTCAAAATGAGCCAAATGATTATGATTCGGATAGTTCGGTGTACGAGAAGCTCATCTACCCGAGTAGCGGCGGCGGAGTCGCATCACCATCCAAGGGTGCCAAGAATCAGAAACTCGACCAATTGGCATATGACTCCAATACCGATATCTATGAACAATATGCCTTACTCTCTCAGCAGGAAACCTATCACAAGTACGAGAAGCGCCCGTCAAAGCGTTCAAATGGCAAACACCGGCACAGCTACAATCTGGACAAGCATGATCATCATGCAATGAGTAGCATGGTGGATGCGTTCAGTCCCAAACCAGCTGAGTATAATTGCAGCAACAACAACAACCATAGTACCAACAATCACAGTGACAATCACACGGTTTCACGTTTCGAGCAGATCATCTCAAAGTTCGAACAATTCCCACAAAAATCCTCAGATGCCTTTCATCATCTCTATCACAATAACCATCATCAACATCAGTTGCAGCATCACGGGCATGAGCTGGTGATGATGAGTCCGTCGGGAATGACAGGAAATGCGGCGGCCAGTGGTGCAGGCGTGGGTGCAGGTCAACGCGGTACTTCACCGCTGCCTGACTTACGCGTTGATTTTTTCGCTGAATCGCGGAACGAAGATTTGCTGGATGGATGCCAAAAAGTGGTGTCGGCTGCGACGACGACGCACAATTCGGCCGGTCCTATAAATGTGACGCCCAATCCCATGGATACGGCAGTATGCACGCAGCCGCGAGCCACTATAGTCGTTCAACAAGTACGTTCGTTTATAATTCCACAATTGACTAGTTACGCATTTGGCTTTTGTACAGATCAGTCAAGATAATACGACTTTATTTGCATGCCATTTCGTAAAGTTTCATTGTTATTGTTAATGTTTTCGATATCCTGAGATTTTTTTTTTGATTTTAATAATCATTGATATTGATATTTTATGTCGCCGGAATGCTTAACGGGAATGATCGTTATAAGTTTCAGTGTTTAAGTTAATGCCCTCAACTCAAAGTGAAAGGATATTTTGCATGTGCCACTATTTGTTATTGCGCAAAAGTTTAAGACAAACCATTTAAAAAAAAAATTAAATCATATTTAAGTTTGCTAATTGCAACGTTTAAAGTGGAAAGTGCGTGCGCATGTTGCGCAATCGTTATGAATCAACTTCTCCTAATTATAGTTGAGATATTCGAAATAATTTTAATAGCACTATTGCTGTAAAAAAAAACGTTTCTGCATTTATTGCGCATTCAAAAATTGTCAACAACAATTTTATTGTTTTCTAAATATATTGATCACTTCAGGATTAAAAATCCGTTGCCTAAAAACGTTTCTTTTTAATATTGAAATAAAGTGCAGGCTAAACGACGCAGTGTTGATGATGAATAAACTTTATCGCAAAATCTTTAATAAGTCCAGGAGTAATTGCAAGGTAAAGAAAAAATTCAATAAAAGATCGTAAATACATCTAACAAAAAAAAAGATTATTTGTTCAAGAGCTTAAAACAACAATTGTCTAAAAAATAAATTCAAATTTTTTTTTCAAAGGCAACATATTTTTTACTGCTTTCACTACTCCCTGTTACTTTTCCGTTGTTTTAAAATGATTTACATTGACACTATTGGCAACTTGGCCATAAATTGAATTGTTTACAACCGCAATTTCCAGATTTAGACCACATGTTTCTAACAAAAGTTCTACTACCAGATTAATAAACATTCACCATTATTTGTTTACTTATACAAGAATACACTTTTGTTGTTCCAAAAATAGTTATAGCCAGTAGGCACCCAGCTTATACAGATATTTTGGATTTTCTCGCTTTTGTATCAGTTTTTCAAGTTGTTTCTTATTTTAATTTTTGATGTAAATCTTGTTTAAACAAATGATGCTTGGAATTTTCTTCTAAATTACTTGTAAAAAATTAAAACAGCAAAGAAAAAATTGTAAATCGTTTGAAGGAATATTTTTAAAATTCATTGTTTATTGTTTTTTCGAATATTTTAAAGTTGTTTTGGGTAGTAAGTTCTTATTTTAGCATGTGCCAAAAATACATTAAGTGTGTGTTGCAATGGACATCGAAATAGAATCATATGGCTTGGAAACAAAATGTTTTTTTAAATTTAAGTGTATTATAAAAACAGATTCATTTGGAGTGCACTATGCATTTTGAAACTAAAATTAGAAAATAACTGCTGTAGATTAAATATTAGGAAGATGATTGCATGTTTAAGTAATTTTGTAAGGATTTGTATTCATTACTTTCATTATTTTAAATTAAACTAAATTTTATTCTGTTTTAATTTAATTTGGAAGCATTATAAATTTAAATTCATAAAATTTTAATGGAATTGACATTTGCCTAATAATTGTAATAAGTAAATATTAATTTAAAACTTTTATAAATTAATTTTAATATCCAAAAACTTTTTCCGAATTTTAATACATATATCTTTATAGAGAATATTTTTAATGAACATATATTTTTCATCAACTTCTTTAGGCATCACTAAGCCTGGACAACACGGTGGAGACATTCCTACTAAAGAATGAAGGTGATTTTGTCAGTGTTGAACAAGGGAAAGACGCCCGCAAAAAGAAACAGCGTGAGGAAAATATGCGACAATTGCTAGACGTTACAAATACACTGACTTCGGAAGAAATAAGAGACTTTGAAATGAGGTAAATTTTGGTTTCTGTATTTTACTTTAAAACCGCACATGTCTTAGGGAGAAAAATTAGATGGAATTTCTATTTTATTGAAAGCAAAAAGTATTCACTTAATACGCATTTAAAAAGGGATCAATTTAAATATTTATCGAACAAGTTTGAATTTTTGCTTAAAAAATGATGGAATATTTCTTAGTAAAAAAAAAATGTAAAACATTTAAAAAGAAACCTAAAGCCAAAATGAATTTGCAAATATTAACACCCTAATAATGCCATGCATAAATTAATTTCAAGTTTCACCCTTTGTATAAAATGCAATTAAGTAAAAATGTCAATCTGCAAAGCCAACTGAAAAAAAAAACGTTTTGTAAAAACCTTTGCATGCAACCTAAAAAACCACAACCCTAATTGAGAAATTGTGTATGTAAAATTAATTGTTTAACAAAATGGCAATTTTCACTGAAAAATTAATTTACAATCACTGCCATGCATGATGTCGTCAAAAGCGAGCAACAGTGCTTTTTCCCTTTAATACACACAAACACATCACAGGTAGAAATTCAGTGTAAAAAAAAAACAAACATTTTCACCCACCTCATTTTCATCGTCGTAATTGAAATTGGTATTCTGTGAACACGAATGCAATGCAAACGACGGAAAAAAATCGCGTGTCAAGATAGAAATCAATGACTCACTTCATTAATATAAACTTTGTGCGACAATTTTCCAATTTCGTATTTTCTTGCCACCCATTTCGTCTCCCTATTACCAGTGGGGTATACATTTTATTTCCTCGATTTCAATGATTTTCAGACCATCACTTAATTCATGCCTGTCCCTTTTTTCCGGCGTTCTTACTCATTAAATATTACACAGGCAGTCAGCACAGACATCGCGATATTTGAGTGGATGAGTCGAGGAAAATTTGAATGAGTAACACGCCGTTTAAAAATGAACGATGAACACAGATAATCCTGGTGGTGCTATAACATAAAAAGAACAAAAGCAAAGCAGTTTCTTTGCCTGTTGTTTATTTTTTTGTCACTTAACTCGATAAGAATTTGCACTGATGTGGAAGTATAATTAAGTCTTTGTGGCTTCCCGAACTAAGTGCGTACAATTTTGCAAAATAATAATAATAAATAATAACACAACAAAAAAAGAAGCATCCTTATCGTGAGAATGGAAACAAAGGACGTTGAAGAGCAATAAACAGAGACAAAGTGATTAAAGTATAATAATGTAAAAGCAACGAATTATTGTTTGCGATTTGAAATAGCCTTATGATTGTGAAGGAAGCATCAACAGCAGACGAACACAACACAGATTAGATCAAAACAATTTAACAGTCGAGAAATTGTCAAAAATGCTGTTGGGAGTAATTTCATTTAAAACATCCAGGGATGACAGGCTTTTATGATTCAATGACTCTGTCATATCTGTTCTGTATTATTTAGACACAATTTGTGCAATGATAATACTGCAAATAAATAAATAAATAATACGAAAATTGCTGCAGCAACTAAAGGATTTATACTGTCTTGGCATTGTGCCATGCAATTGCAAACATCTTCAAGACATCTTTGTATAAAACTTACTTGAGACTAATGAGACACGTTGTTAGGCCTGCAACTTTCTCTCTCGGGATACAGTACACTTTCACTTTTATTAAAGCTTGACGTATTTAAAGGAAAACATGAAAACACACGCGCTCTTACAAAAATAAATTATAAGCGATGAGTTTTCGCACTGTTTTCCGTTCTTATTGTGCAGACACAACCCATCATTAGTGCTCAAATTTGTACAGCTGCAGACTATTTCATTCATGAAAGTAAGTTTTAGCGTGATTAAAGATAATTACGCAGTCAGCCATTTATCGATCTGAATGGCAGCATTGTGTGAGAGTAAAAGAAATGTTTTTTTTTGCAACTCATAAATCACAATCCAACCAACGTCATTACAAAATTTATGGTAACTTTCATTACACTTTATTAACTATATTTAGCTTTTAATGCTTACTCACCCTACAAGTGAAGCGTATTCACTTTCCAAAATAACGCCGACTAATTTTAGAACCCACTCGAAATGTTGTTCTCGCACACCTTATGTTTGTAGGTGGCCAATGGCAGCAACTGAACAGCCAGTGCATACAACTATTAAAATACATAAATTTAAATAATCCAGCTTACTGCACACACTCCAAACTCGAAATAGAAATGCGGGTGTGTTGCGGCATTTTGTGGAAAAAATCCCTTCCTGTTTGTAATGAATGCAGCGCACTGCCACTCTACCATATAAATAAATTCAACTGTGTGTACATTGCTCAGCTCATCACATCAAAGGCCATTTTCAGTTTGAAATTGATGCGCACTTAATGATGTTTGTCGTTTTTATTTGTTCCCCCCTTTTTCATTTTAAATCCATTTTAAACCAGGAAATGCAATTTCTCTTTATACCCCCACAAGATTAAGATTTATGATGAATTTGTTCAGTGGTGACAGCTTGAATACGTTGTGGCAAATCTTTCACCGTACATTATATCACACATTTTGTGCTGCCCGCTTTATTGTTGTGGAAAGTGAATTTCGGCTATTATTACTACAATAACATCAAACATCATTTCAGTATGAAACGACGCGCCAAACAATAACAACCTTGAAAATTATTGCCATTTTTTTATCCACGCAATGTTTTCTAAACACTATAAGTGTTCGATCATCTCGTGTATACACAATTTTCCGACTGTCTGCTACATTTCAGTTGAAATGCGGGTGGTTTTGTGCGTCTGAGTCTTCCGACACGCGTCGATTTCAGCTAAATACAAATCACAAATACATGTCTGACTGTTAAATAAACAAATTGAGCTTTTTTCAAAAAAGACGTGCCTCATGTTTTAAGAGTGTGTGAATTTATAAAGTTTTGCAATATCGTCTTTTTTGCATTTAACGATACCATCCACAAGCGATTTAACTTAGATTTAAATAATTAACGTATTTATAGAATTGTTGTTTGTTTTGAAAACTTTTTTTAATTTTTTATTTATTTTAAACCACCATGCTGGAGTAAAAGTTTAATCCAATCTCCATTTTTTTTGAAAAATGGTCTTATAGTGTAGCTAATGTTGGTAAAATAAGTTAAGTTGGTTGTCAAACCACTTAATCCCAAAAGAAAATTCTTGAAGAAAACTGAAAGCTACTTACTGACAGACTAATAACAAAAAAAGAAATTAATTAAAATAATTTCAATTGAACTGTTCACGTTTTTAGATATTTAAAATTAGGTTTTAAAAAACCCCTGAACTTTTTTTATTTTGAATTATTCTTGCCTCAACTTCAAGTGACTTTCGCTGCCATATTTCCTGAAAACCCTATTCTCTTTTATATTATATAATTAACAGCAAGCAAAACCATTAAACCATTAAAAAGCAAAGAGCTTTAGTAAAAGCTTATTATACATTAATACTTCACTTCATTTTATACTTGGTGTAGAAAACTAATTTCCTGAAATTGTATTGAACTATGAAAATCATAAAACTGACAATCATAACTGTACAAATTCCACTTGCAAGTAAAATTGAACATGCTCGTTTCCTCAAAGTGTCAATTGCACAGTTTGACATGTCTCACGTTGCCAATTTATCGTCGGCTATTAGATGGTTTTTCAATTTCCGTTTCAATGGTTTACGCGTATAGTCCTATGAAGGTACCTTGGGAACTATGTAGTTAGTAGCGCATTTTGTGCTTTCCTATAAATGTTTATTGCTCAATTGAAATGAAAGGGGTGAAAGTCAAGCGTCCCATTAAAAACGGTACAAGTTAATTAATAAGCGCACATATGGTGTCATTTTAGTGGGAAATGAAAATCGTTTATAGCAATCCATCAAAATGATACCGTTCCTGTTTTGTTTGTGACAGTTATACGATGCGATGGTTATCGAATTGCGACCGCATAGACTAATTGTAATGCATTCGGATTAAACATTGTGATAAGATTAATCATTAAAGTCATTAAATGAAGTGACCTCAATTTGTTGAGCTCATTTTAATTCAAAACAATTACGTTTAAGGCTTTTTATGAAAGCGGTAAATTACTTTTATGCTGCACCAAATTTGATTGCACGTAAAAGTTTTATTATAAAAGGATATTACGTTATTAGAGTGTAAAAGGCTTTTGAACGATAGATCAAGTGGGATTACTTTCAAAGTTATTTAATATAAACTTATGAAAGGATCGTTAACGACAACTCCTAATTTTGAGATTAATTTCAAAGCTCTCAAAACTTTTATTATAATTTTACCATGCATTGAGTGCTGTAACATGCAAGTGACATGTCAGTTAAAATGCCTCATCGATTAAAAGGACCAAAATTGCCATTGTTGAAACTTTATGCAATCAGCTGATTTATGAATTTATTATGCATTTGCCAGTTGCAGTTATTCGCAATGTACCTGACCGAGCAAACATAAATATTTCGGTTCACTGAATTGTTTGTATTTTTTTTTTGCAATTAAACTTGAGTTCATTTGCATATTTTGTTTGCCTTACATACATCAACTGCATACACTGCAAAACGGACGCATATTGTCAATATATACAGACTATAGTATTACATTATTGTTATTGTCGTTACAATTGTTTATTAAACAAATATATTAAATAGAGTGCCGTATGGGGCAAGAAAGGTCAGAGTTTCGCGTTAATTTAATCTTGAAGTTTCAAAGTTTTGTTCACAACTGCACTAACAAACACACATATTTATTGTGAGAGTGCATTTACAATTGTTTGCATTTAAATGCATTTAACTCTTTAGCGTTAGTTCTCAAACAGCAAGATAAACAAATTAACAAATTTTTGTGCATTGGAATAAACAAAGAGGAGGATAAACTATAAAACAGAAACATCTGCATTAATTAGATAAAGAAAAATAGACAAAGAAACAACAAACATAAAAGCTTTATTTTCCTTAATTTTATGGACAAAGTATTTTTATGTGTAGATATTTATTATCCGTGTTATTATATCTGATGGCATAAAAGTTTTGATTATATCTTAAACAATGTATGGTATCAAATTGATCCCAAGTGAGCTTTTACACGAACGTAGTAATCATGTACCTGAGCGCAGTTAATATGATTTTCATAATTCATTCATGAACCTCGTAGTGTTCATTATATTCTCATTTGTAATGCAACCTAAATTATATTACGTAATTTATGACAACTGACGAATTTCTTCGTTTTTGTACCCACATAAATTTAAAAAAATGATGTTAATTCTCAAAGACATCCTTTATAAAAATCTATAAAATGCACGTAACCTTTGCTTAAATAAAACGGTGCACTCACTTACTTAAGTAGAGTTAAATCAATTTCAATCAAATTTATCTGTCGTATATACGTGCAATAAACTTCATTGGAAATTCAATTATCCTTGAACAATGTGTGCTTAATAGCCTTTCATTGTACTTAGAGTGCATCAATTCAATTCAATGTTTATCTAATTTATATAAACAATAGTTGGAAAAGCTCTGAATCCATTTAAGTCAAATATTCCACCTCTATGTCTTTCAGGTACGGATCACCACATCACAGTCGGTCACAATCAGTTAAGACTCCTGGCAGCAGGGCGTCTGGTCGACCAAATCAATTAAGCCTTCCACAACAACGCTCCAGGTAAATAATAATTTAATATTTAATGTTAAATTGCCGTCAAAATACACACAGTGTATTTACAATTCAACTTAAAGCATAATTACGTTATTATTTAAATTTTAAACATTACATTTTTGTGTGTAGAGTGGCGTCAATGCCAAACACGGGTGTCGAGGAGGAGTATTATCGTCTGAGGCATTTCTCAATTACCGGCAAGGGTGTGGTGAATCGTGGGGACTCACTCAAAAGCAGACGCAGCCGCTCCAACAACAGTGTGGCCAGTTCCAATTCAAGGTAAATTATGATTTATATTAAGTGACATTGCAATAATTGAATTTTAAATCGTTTGTAAATTGAACAATAAAATTATATTGAAATCAAAAGCATTGGCAAGTGTGAAATCTTTTAATTTTTGAGTGGTACATTTTTTACAATAAAAAAAGTGTTTTTTGTTGTTCACTCAAACTTGAAAAAACATAAAATTATCAAATGAAATTTAGCAATTAATTGAATATTTGCTAAAAGGTTTTAACCAATTTTATTTTATCAAAACGAAATTAAAATACCACACTTCAGCAGACACTGCAAAAACACGTACCAGTTATTTAATTTTTATGAAGCTTCTTCCCGGAATTGAATTTAATTTTTCCAAATGCTTTATATTGAAATAGTTAGTTTGCATAAAATCCCATTATAATTCGACCACTGTTTGTTTTAAAGCAGATGAATTGGTGATACTTAAATAAATTCGTTGAGCTATTTAAACGATTTGCTTACTCGAACTGATAAAGCATTCGCAAAATATTATTTTCCTTTCAGAATTACTTACGATTTCATGAATATAACGCTTTTCAACAATCTAGACATATTCATTGTTTTGTTAGAAGGGAATGCAATTTTAACTGATTAATGTTTTCGTTGAAATGTAGCACTGAACATTTAACAGCAAATCCACCAGCTGTTGGGTCGGCTAGAACATCAGCTACGTGTAGTTTGGCGTCGAGCAGAGAGAGTAGTACGTCGAATCCTGGAAATGGTCCATATAGGTGAGTTTTGTTTTTATTTGTCTGCCATTTAGAAATTTTTAAGTGTTTTTAACTCTTCTAGAGCTTCTTTTTCATTTATTAATTGTTGAGATCATTTGTATATTTATATATTTTTTTTTTCAATTTATATATTAACAATCAATTTTAAAAGAAAATCGCTTGAAGTTATTTAAATATTTAAAAGGTTTTCATATAAATAAATTAAAACTCAGGAGATATAAACAAGCCATCAATGAAAGGAAGTTCATTGCAACTTTTTTACCTCAATTTCCCTTTCTATAAAAGTGTTTTATTATTTGAAAGATTTCTGGATTGGCACTTTTCATAATTTATTGTATTACCAATAGAATTATGTTTTTCTCCACAAAAACGTATAATCGAGTATTTTATGTAACTTCAAGAGAGCAAAGAAAGTCTTTCATTAACCTTTTATGAATTTGCATTTACCTTCACTTAAGATCATGTTAAGAGTTAGCTTTTTTAAGTTCTCGTAGTCGAGCTCCTTAAACAGAAACGAAACTTCGCGAGCGTGCATTTTCCATTCATCCGCCACCCCCTCTGCATTCCATCTCGAATGTTTATCATCAAATAAATAACTCTTTAGCTGTGAATAAATAACACGCGACGGAAAGAAATGAACAGCGGGCGTATTTATCATATTCATAATTCATCTTTTGTGTACATTTTGTGTCGGTTGCAGGGTGCTGATGTTGGGCGGTACAGCTGTTGGCAAGAGCTCGTTAGTATCACAGTTTATGACATCTGAGTATTTACATGCCTACGATACCAGCATAGGTGAGTTAATGTTTTTTTTAAATAAAATTATGGGCAGGGTTTAATGGTTGTGTTGCAATTTAAACGGGTTTAAACAGTTTAGGGCTTATTAAAATATAAAATGTTTTTTAATTTGAGTACCAGAAAAACAATGAACATTTTTTATGTTTTAAAAAAAATTATTATATGAACCGAAAGTATTTCCGTTAACAGGAAATGATTTTTAGCTATGGCTGTAGGTAAAAATTTTGAATTTAAAATTTTTCTGTTGTAGAATTTTTCATTGTATATTCAATACACAAAACTGGGGACGTTTTATGTACTTTGCTGTTATTTAAATTAATTGTTATTTATTTTGACGTTAATGTGGCCGTCTTTCAGTTGTACGTGTTTGCATCTTTAAGTGTTTCCGAACGGTCTAATTGGTTGAGTTTGTTTCTTTGCGTTTACAATTTCACTTTTTGTGTTTTAGAAATTTTAATTAAAAATCTAAAATACTGTTAACGAGTGGAATGAGGCAGATATCGCAAATACAGTTTTTATCAAATAAAACAGTGTTGGATAGACGATTTAAATTAAATGAAAACACAAATTTTCACGAGTCGCAATTTTCTTGTAGTAAACACAGCGATTTGTTTGAGGTCATTAATTTTATCGCGTGTTTATTTTATTTCCTGAATGTATTATTGAATCGTTCTTAGTATTCAAATGTTTATTTAAATGTGTTACTGTTTAAAATGAAATAAAATGCTACGTCCTTCAAAACTTATGTCATTTGAATTTTTAAAAAATTTCTACTTTTGTTATTAAACAATTTTTACATAATTTTATATTTCATTTGATTTTATTTCTTCATCTCGCTTAGGTAATTCTGAAATTAAGATACTAATCGAGATTGCGCCAAATTGCGGTAAATTTAATGTTTTTGTGTTATGTATTAAAAATTGGATCCGAGTTAAATACCTTATAATGATTTCATAATTTTTTTCTTGTATGACTTAAGTCAATACCATATTTATTGTGTAACGCAAGTAGTTTAACTGTCCAAAAATTCCATCGTAAAATAAATTAAATCGATCTCCACCGTAAATCATTAGAAAATATTTATTAGTTTTTTACATGAAAAATGTCAAAAAAATTTAACCATAAAACGCATGGTCTGACATAATGTTTTGAATTTTTTTTTTAAAGTAAACGTAAACAATCTCCGTTTCAGTTTGTCCACCCGCCAATTTTTAAAAATGAAATAAACACGTATAGAAACAACTTACGCTTACCCCGCATTTTCACTTTACTTTCCATAGTCGTATTTTGTAGCATTCAACGATATAATAACTGTAATAATAATAATAATAATAATTATAATAAAACAACTCAATTCACAACATGACGTGAATTCAAGTTCTTGGAATTTAGTGAATTTATTAAGGCCATGCCACCGAGTGTCTAACAATAATACGTCCATTTTGCTTTTGATGCTTGTTACAGATGATGAGTCCGGTGAAAAGGCTGTGTCTGTGTTGCTGAGCGGCGAAGAATCTGAATTGGTGTTTATCGATCATGCCTCCACCGAAATGTCGGTAAGTCTCGCACATAAACGTCATAAATCACTTTCATTTGTATGTTCAAAAAAGCTCAAACTAACATGAACTATATATAAATGAAAATAAAACGAAGGACAAAATAACAAAATTGATATTAATGTGTCATTCTGTGTGTGTAGCCAGAAAACTGTTTGTCGAGCTATGACCCGCATGGATATTGTGTTATTTACTCGTCAGCGGATCGCGGAAGTTTCATGGTTGTGGAGCGTGTGTTGCAGGCATTATGGACAACGGAGAATATCGCACAAAAGGCTGTCATCTTGGTTGGCAACAAAGCTGACTTGGCAAGAAGTCGTGTTGTCACATTTGAGGGTAAGTTCATTTGAGTGTTTATGTTTAGTTTTTCAAACATCATCACATCGTTAAGTTTAGATAGACAAAATTGAAAAAAGATAATGCGTTTAGCTGCTGCGTTCAATATTTGAGATTGTTGTTAATTCATAAATTTTAAAACCTTTTTATAAAGAAAATTTTATTTCATTTTACTGTCGTCTTAAAACTTTTTCATTGGACATTATCCTTTCACTTTAGTTTTCGTCGTTGAATGGTAAAAAAGTAGAAAATAATAATTTATAAATGCATCAAAATTCGGAAGAGATTTTCGAGGAAGCACCCTTTTTTAGTATTTAATAGAATTTATGAATGTATTCTACAAAAATTCCGTTATGAAAATAATTCACCCTTGATTTACCGTCCACTAAAAAACGTGAAAGTACGTCTGCGAATGATTTTGTTGATTTTTTTTTTTGCAATGTTCTCTGCTTACTTCCGCTTGATTACATTCAACTGATAAAGTATTGACATGCAGTAAACGATTTATTTCTCGTCTTCCTCTACACTCATATTACCTTCCGCTTCCAACCCACTGACTGCTCACATAATATTGAATCATTTGCGAAAACAAATTGTTTCATTTTTATCGATTGATTAAACTAAATACAAAATTTACCCCATTACATCAAAGCGGTTTTTACATCAAAAATTATGGAAGCAAATTTTACCAAATAAATCCGCGAATCCATTTTTCAACATACAAACTGAAGATGAGAAAAAAAAACGCGAAAAAAACCCCGACAAATTCCTAATAAAAAGTTTATACAACAAACGCAAAATATGACTTTGAACTTGTGAGGAGGAAAAATGTCTATGTAAATAAGGCGGATGAAAATTGAAAACCCCGGCTTCGCTTCAATTCTGTGTATTTACTGCCTCCTTAACAGAATTAAGCATGCGGTATAAATCGCGTAATACGCCTCAAGAAAAGAAGCGACCAACATCACATTCTTCTTCTTATTTCGCATAAGCAAATTGAGTTATATTCGGCTACAATGGCATAATGGACAATTTCATTGAGTTTAAAAAGTTATGGGCATTTAATTGAAATTCTTGTACTTAAAAGTTTTTTCTCTCATAATTGGATTGTTGTGTATTTTTGAATAAACAGTAATAAACACGCCTGTTTTATATTTATTATTGTTTAGTCTATAAAATCTAAATTTGTTGAAAAAAGTATTTGTGATTACATTTTTCCAAAACATTCTTATTGGGCTCCATCAAGCATCGACTAAAGTAAAGAGTCTAATAACTTTTTTCACATCAAAGTGCGTGCATTCCTATTAAATAATTAGAACAAATGATTACACTTTCATTGTTTTTGTTATGAAATTTTGACACTGTAGCCAAGGCATTCCAAGTAGACGAATTATTTCGCAGTTTAATTTATTTCATAACTGAGAATTGAGATGTTAATGAGAAGCGTCGGGATGGTACAAGTACGAGATCTTGTGTCTTGATTAGTGCACGTTTAATTGATGCTGTCAATCATAATTGCTGACGTCAATCTGCTATAATTATTATGGTAAACGCAGAAAACGTTCAACGAATTTACACAACTGTTTTCAGTTACAATAAGCCATGTTATCGGGTTGGCATTAACAAATGTTATGAATGTATCTAGAATGTGGTTTCCTGAAACTGAACTGAAACCAACTAAAATGAACATTTATTTAAAATATTAATCGAAAATGCAAACAAAAAACGGGAAATTATTTTTGTGTAATGGGGGAAAGCACAACAAAAAATACTTTCAACACCGCATCTGCAATAAATTATGACACAGCTTTGATTTGCTGCAAAATCCCTTGAGGACAATCAATTTTTTTTTTATTACGCTCAATGTACATGGTCTCTGGGATTTTCATTCACATTCTGATCGTAAATATTCGTTTTGTTTGTTGATGAAAATAATGTGGTTAGTATTTCTTTGTGAAAAATTATTTGTGAAAGCAATGTAACGTATGAATGACGTGTGCATGTGTGTGCAAAAAATAAACCCTACAAACGTGACCTGTGCTGTATGATTTATATCGCAAATCATTGCAAATCGGAGTTGATTAAATTTTCAAAATTTAATTTTAAAAGTTACATTTCACCAATGCAGTAGGAGTGAAAAGGATATTCATGTGGTTTTAACTCAATTACTTTCTTGCAGGAAGTAAATGGATGAGAAGGAAAGGCCCACTTTAAAGTAGTTTTCCTTGTACATAATGCAATTTACCGGCCTTATTTTATTCCGAAAAAACGAGCGTTTCAAATATATTCTCAATGTCCCAATTCGCACTACATAGACATTTTTTTCCAATTAAAAATTCTTATTAAACTTCAAATGAATTTTCTTTTAATTAATTACATAAACATCAAAAGCAGCTGGTTCCAAGTGTAATTTATTTTTGCATACTTCAACCATTATCAATTGAGAAAAATCCATTTACATTGATGTGCCATTTAGCGAAACGAAACGACAACCAATTACCTACTCATTTTACAAACAAAAATTTTAAATTATTTTCAGAGGGTAAAGCTATGGCAACGGCATATGATTGCAAGTTTATTGAAACATCAGTGGGAATCAATCACAATGTGGATGAGCTTTTGGTTGGACTCCTCTCACAAATAAGACTGAAGTTGGAAAATCCAGAAAAATCAAGGTAATTTTATATGTTTTGCTTACAACTTAAAAGTAAATAAATTCATATATTAAAGTAGAAAATTAAGTGAACGAAATGTCTTGGATATCCTATTAATAAAATTGTTAATCTTTGCAGGGATTTATTCAGAAAACGATCATGCCGCAAATCAAAACGAAGAGCTTGCTCACCACTGGGTAGTGCAACCGCCTGCCTCACCGGTAACGGCAACACAAATCCAAGCACACCGATTTCTGTCGGCCCCCAACATATTGCCGCAAACGAGTTCAACACACCGCCTGGCAGTGTTCAAAACAGGTAAATAGAGTTTAGCAAAAGCTCAAGCTTTTAAATATTTTATTTGGGGACTTATCCAGGTCATTGAATTCAAATTTTGCGAGAGCAATTTAACAAAACTCATAGACATTCTACCAATTCTAAAAATTAAAACCGTTTTTATTAAAAAAAAACATTCTAAAATCATATTTCCCTTAATTTTTTATGACGCCAAGTATTTAAATAGACTTTCAAGTTATTATTTATTAACATTTTGATTTTGTTTCATTGTTTACAGTCCTCGCAAATATCGTGGCTCCCGCACATCAGCCAGCTTAAAGGTGAAAGGACTATTAGGGCGAGTCTGGGCGCGCGACTCAAAATCTAAAAGTTGTGAGAACTTGCACGTTCTGTAAACAATTGTAAGAAATTATTAATTGCGCACGTATTTTGTCAACTTTTCCTTAATTGTTGAGAGATACAGTGAAAGTTAAAAATATGTTTCCTTAAAATGTATGTGTATAATTGTTGTATAAGTGATTTGATTTGGGAAAATATGAATTTAAATGTAATGTGAATACACAAAAATATGTAAAAATTACGTCCCTAGATTTAAAGATGAAGTTAATTATTTTAAATTAAGATTAAAAACATAAAATACACAAAAACTTTTGATACCCCAAATAAAAATAACATTATTTAGACCTTTAAGATAAACATTTAAATATTATTTTGTATAATAAATCAACATTTAAAATGAAATAAAAGTATTATAAAGTGATGCTAATTTCGCAGACATTTTTTTTATTTTACCACTTAAATTTTAAGTTCTCTTTTAGTTTCATTCAAAAGCACAAAGCATATTAAATACATTGCAGTTAAGTACTTTATTTATTATTGTTTAATTTAACACAGTATTTAAATAATTCATTTAACAAACATTTTAATAAAAACAGTTATTTAGTTACCAATGAATTTATTACTAATGAAACTAAATATCAAAACAAACAAACATAATTGTTGTTACTAATTTAATTAATTAGCTGTAAAATTATTAACCGCGATTTAAAAATAGGTTTGGCAAAGTATTTAGGCTTCATTTATTGTAGGAAATATCGCTTAGTTATTATCCGACCCTGAAGCCCGATAAAGCCTATTTGTTCATATTTTATCGGGAGGGTTAAAGTTAATAGTTAACGGGCAGCGGTAGTGATTGTGTTGAATAATCAAAATGGGTGAAAAATGTAATAAAAAAGGCAAAAGATAAATGCGTATTACAGAGCTACATATATCAAATTGTTACCATATTTTGTATGATTAAGGATAACTATTATAAATATTGAGATGAAGATAAATATTTAAATGTGCATTAAATTAATGCATTGGTCAATCCTCTTATGTAAACATTTTTAAACAGACTTAATTAACAATTAAAATCATAATTAAATGTTAATGAGTGAATGAATTCGATTAATTGTGTGGTCGTCATTTATTTTCGAAATTCGTCCTTTTTGTCTCGTTAAATTATTTGTTTTGTTTACTTAATTATTATTTCGCATAATAAACTTAAATTAATAAATAAATGTATCAAATTTAATTAAACAAATTATTGCAATAAAATGGTACAATGAAATGTTTGTGGGAAATTTAATATCCTTTCCCACAAATGTAATTATTAATCTGCTAACAGCCAAACAAATGGATTTAATCGTTAAACACCCCAAACCCGTCGGGCCGTTAAACAATATTTAAAATGTGTTACGTGACATTCTGAACAAACACATTCTTTCATTGATGTGCAATGCATCACTTAAAAAGATGTAAAAAAACAATTTTAGAATGGAAAAAGTATTCAATCGCAATGACACCTGTTTTACTGTAAGACTAAGCAGTAAGTATGTTTTTAAACCGGGAGACTTTTGTAATGTTCAGCGATTTTTAGTCACTTTAAACAATTCCCAAATGTACACTTCGAGAAGGTAAACATGTTCTATTTTCGTTACTACAACAAAATGTGACTTGTGATAATTTTTATACCAAAAGCAATTTGATTCAAATATTAAAAAAACAAAAATTTTGTAATTCATAATATGTTCCATTTCAATGAAATCTCAAAATTTCCCCCATCGATTTATGGCATCATTTACCAAAAAGGAAGCGTCCTTTTTAATGTGCAAATATAAATGGCGCTCATTGCTCGAATATTAAAACATATCATAAAGCAGTAAAAGTTCCAATTCGAGGACCATTGTCATGCTTTTAAAACATATGCTATAAACATGTTATATTCCGACACCCTTGCCGTTGAGAGCAGATGCGTTATCTGTTTTAATGGTCCATTTGATGGGTGATTGGCTAGGCTGTCACGGTGGGGTTGATGACTTATAATGGAAATGGTATTGAATGCATGTCTAGGAGTTTTTATTTTTTTTTTTTACAATTTCGATAAAATGTAATTTCATTGTGCATTTTATTGATAATAAAGTTTGTTTGTTATTGGCGAAAATGATTTGATTTGATTTTTATGATTTTACGTGATTTTATGCAGATAATAAGTTTTTATGGTTTAATATTTTATAATTTTCCGGTATTATTAAATTTTGGAAATGGGTTATAAAAATGCAAATAAAATTAATTTTATTTTAAAATGAACCAACTAACTTTTGTATGTAGATATTGAACGTATACTTTTGTATAACAATAAAATGATAAATACAAAAATATACATAATAATTAGGAAATTCATACTTGTAAAATATATACCTACCATAAAAAATTAAATTAAATAAATTTTTAAACATAATTCATTTGCGGTTAAATGTAAATTTCTTATAAAATTCGGGTCCAGCTATGCATAAATAATAAACAATTAATAAACTATGTGAATTATAATAAAAACCAAACATTATATAAATGAATTTGTTGTAACTAAAAAATATTTAAAATTAATTTAATTAAATTAAATTAATTTCGACAACTTTTTTTCCTCAATATTAATTTTTATTTCACTTAAAGTTTATAATTTTAGCACTTATACGAAATGTTTAAATGAATTAAGCGTTAAATATAATTTAAGAAATTATGTTAAGGCCGTATAAAACTACAATAATTTGTGATGCTTTTGCGTTATTAATTAACATAAATAGACAAAGTAACAAATGTGCATAAATGAACAATTTTACCAGTTAATAAAAAAATCCTAATATCGATTCCATTAAACGCGCAATTAGTGAGCAATTAAAAATCATATATACATATTTATTAATTATTGTACGTCACAAAATGTTCGGGAAAATCGGGTACACAAATAAGAAAAACAGTCAGAAATATCCAAAAAAAAAAAAAAAATCAAATGAATTATATTGCAATACTTAAGTAAGTATCCAACTACACTTAAGTACGTATAGACTCAAAAGCAATTGCAACCCTTTCACTAAAATATATTTGTAAAGACACCTGCAAGGGGATCATTAATATAGAATTAAGAAACCGTATTCTATTCAATTTATATACATTCTTGAATCTAAGTGTATGTGTACGTTATTTGCAAAATTTCGGTGTTCAATTGAACATTTTTATGTTTCAGTGTCATAACATTTATTATTGTGATTTGTGTACTTAACTTTTCCTCATTCCAGTAAAAAAAAATTAAATAAAATACATTCTATAACAAAATAAAATACTAATTAGTAAATTTTTGTTTTGTTTGTAAAATATATTCTACAAATTATAAAAAAAATAATTACATAAAGTCATAATTGTATTAATTGTTATCATTATATTTCCCATTTAAACATAGAAGGTCGTACGCGTGGTATAAGTGCAAGAAAATCATTAAAAAATTATGCACAATGGAATTTGAAGGAAATGGCATTGTATTGTGTGTATGTTCAATATTGTATAGGTACTATATTCAAATGAAGCAATTTTACTGATTAGCACATTATGTATAATTACCAACATAATTAATTAATTATTATTACATACTTTAATACATATTATAATAGATTGAATATATTGTATATGTATATCATTACATTAATTCCATTCATGTTGAATTTCGCAAACGTATATAACTGTATATTGTAAAGATGTGAGATAAGTGCTAACGTATTCTTATCTCAAAATAAATACATATTTTACAAAACTTAATTTGAAACTGTTATTATTAGGTTTTTACAGAAGTGCCCTCCTCTTTTCAAACAGGGTACATATTACATTTTTATTAAATGTTTTTTTTTTGTTTTTTTTTTTATAGTAGCAGAGACATAAACCGACTTCGTTATATTAGCAAGGACTTTCATATCTTTAAAAATTATTATTTTTGTATATAAATTATGGCTCAATAGTTACATATTTTTAATTGGAATTACTAATTACTTTCGGGCTTAAATGCTGTAACTCCATTATTTTAGTTGTAATTTTATATTAGTTGTTTCAAAATTTTTGATATTTATTGCAGCAAATGTATTTTTCAAAACAATTGTAGGTTTTTCATATAAGAATTTAATTTTGTTCAATTAAAAAAAAACATTTTTCCATTTGAGTTCTTATTGTTGTAATAGTATTCAGTTATGATATTTTAATTAACAACTGTTATATTGCGGTATAGCGTATAATGGCATTGATTCTTTATTTTTGTAACAATAAAATATATAAAAATATAAAAAGTGAATCTTCAATTATTTTTTCAAATGTCATTCTCAATTCTCATACAGAAATACAATTTACTCATTTTCGTAACAAATACCTGTACCATATACTAAGTTTCCACCCATATAGTTACTACTGCAGCCATCTGAGGTTTAAACACGAAAGCAACAACACGTTATTTAGCGAATTCAACATGCTTTAGCAATCATATTAATTGTGCAGCGCACATATTATTTATTCGTTATAATTTCTGCAATGGGGCTCGCACAAACTAAGAGAACGCGGTGTCCACTCTCGCCATCTGTTAACATGCACATTTAGCTTCTAATGCACTTTCATGCAAATATACTTCACGAAAAATTTTAAGCCATACGTCGCACCATATATACAAATTGATATTGTAATGCATTCGGGGGGAGTCTGATATTTCACTGCGATAAGTAGGTCGAGTACTTTGACATCGACAACCAATGTCCCTTGAGGCAAAGATATAGATCCAAACATTCGAAAGAATAATACTACAAATACAAACCATAATGCACTTGTAACAAAGTAAATTATAAAATCTCATATTAACATACTCGTACGAGTGATTAATATAAAACCACTGCAGTTGAAATGGTTGCGACTTCCCCCTTTTTGCCACTGAAATTATATTTCAGATAAATATTTTTCTAAAGTTTTTTTTTGTTCTAATGTTTAATATAAAAACTAAATTTATATTTTGAAATTTTCTATTTAATAAATCAATGTTTTTTGTTATGATTATATTGTCATAAATATTTCAATGTCTTTTTAAACGTTTTTGTTGTTTGAAAATATGGGTTTATGTGTTTAAGTTTTAATGGAGCTTTCAGTTTTTTTATATTTTTAAATAAATATTTAAACTCTTGTTCAGGAAAGAAAGCTTGCAGTTTTTTTATAGAACTTAGGAGACTTGTGCATTTTTATATTTACAAATTTTAGGATTTAATTTAAGATGTTAATGTTGTTATTTAATGTTCATGATGTTGGAATGAATTGAAATGGAAATGGAATTGTGGGGTCTTTGAAAACAATAAAGCCTTATTTGTTTTGTTAAATTTAGGTAATAGAATCTGTACAATTCTTGAATGCAATGTTCGATTTTCAAGAATAAAGGTGTACATTAAAAAACTGACGAAAAATATAATTAATGAAATAATATTATTTGAATAAGAAATAAAGAAATATAATGGTTCTGTACAAAAAATATTAAATTTTATTTATCATTTATTTTTTCTTATAATTTGCCATAAAAATGCACTGGACCAGCTCTTAAAAATTGTTATCAAGTTTTGAGATTTTATTATAAAATGTGACACAAATGGAATCTACAATAGTCATGAACACATATTACAGATTGTTGAATTCATCGGGATTAGTGATTTTTCCCACAAACAAAAGCGTTCCGGTGGATTCATCCTCAATGAAAAATAAGAATGGACGATTTGCAATGAACTCGTGTGTTGGATCACCGAATTTGTTGACAATTTGGACCTCTGTGGCTGCATACGCAGTGCTGCCTTGCTCATTCACAGCGATACCAGCCTTCTGGATGGCATTGGAAACACGTAGCTGGCCGTGCAAATGCTCACCACGATCCAAGTTTGGCAGAGAGGCTTGATTAGTGAACACTTCGCTGATACCCAACTGTGAAATAAATTAGGATTTGAGTATGAAGTATTTTGATGACAATTTAAAAATGTTGAAACACTCACTTCTTGAAGAGTAGACTTAATTTGAGTTTGATATTCAAATTTGAATTTAGGAATCTGCACTTTGACTTCCACATCATCCATAAGCCATTGGGAATTACGCAGAGTACTGACTTCCAGTTGACGGATTAACTCATTGAGGCCACCTTTGGCTGATGGCAGCATAATGTTAAGGGCGAATTTTTTACCCTAAAAACATTTATTGGGCTTTTAGTTTTTTTTTCTTATGAAAATTGTTATTATAATTACAAGGATTGAAACTCAATTCAAAACTTTTGGGAATATAAAAAATAATAGTTTGGTCTAGTAAAAAGCACACCTTGTATGGAATTCGAAGCACTTTAACGCCCATTTGTTGAGATTCGTGGAAGAAATATTTGCCCTGATCTGTCATGTAATTAGCCTTGGTGCGTTTATCAGCGTTCAAATGGAATGGAAGATCAACAGTGTTATCCTCATTGAATGGACGTCTCCATAGTCCCTTAAAGTACATAGTATTAATCATGATCATGATCGAGTTTGCGATATCATCTGTGAATCGAAAATTATGTAAAAATCATTTAAATTTAAATATAAAATCATGTCGCACTTACCAGACTCGACAATTTTTTTAATGTGTCCGTTTGTGCTATTGGAACACCATTCGTTGATGTAGTCCTTTGCCGTAGTGGTGTCAGTAAAATCAAGAGCATCAATTCTGGTTTGATACCACCTTTCCAAAAGCCCACTGTATCGTTGTTTTGGCTCTATGAATCGGGACACAAACATTCGCGTTGCAATCTTCAGCTTGTAGTTATCATTTTCTTTCTGCAAAATACATTTTTTGAAAGTCACTTTAATTGTAAAAAAATTCAATATCAATTTAACTTACCAATAACTTAGGTAAATACTCTCCGTAATATTCCCGAATTTGTGTGACTGAATTTGGGATTACTTTGCTGAGCTCCACATTGGTTTTTGTCTTTTCTGCTGAGGCTTCGAGCAACAGCGTCAACAGAAGTTTTACAGAAAATGGTGAGAAAATTATATTGGAATCTTCTTTAAGAAGAACCGACTAAAAAATGATTTATAAAAAAAAAATCAATTAAATTGTTATTTAAAAAACGTGATATAAATAAGAACAAAAGTTGGAATTGCACGTTTTTTAAAATATTTCAATTATTTTGAAGCTCTTATAATAAAATAGTCATTAATATAGGTACTTGATAAAAATAAACTGAAACAATTTTATAAAGAAAACCCGGAATAAAATATGCTGGTAAAAAAAATACAACTGACTTACGGGACATTCTTTATTAATGAAACAAATTGTGTTGTTTACCTTAATAAGACTCCAATCGAATTCATCGTGACGTTCACCTTTGAATGCAACAAAGTCATCAATATCTTCGTCATCTTTACTGGGTGCTGATGTTGAGGCTACAGTGGGAAAAATTGCATCAACATTTGCGGCCAAGTCTGATCCAGTCGTAGTTTGTCCCCTTCGTGTTGAGAAAGTCGTTAGTGCTCCAACTGTCACATTAAAAGTGACCAGCAGTGCTACGATAATAAAATGAGATGCAAAGTTCATTAAACTCTGGGTTTTTTCCAGCTCATCTCTTTGTCATCAAAATAGGAATAACATATGATACAAATGCTAACTCTTAAATAATTCACGGAGTAATAAAACTTGAAGTGAATTTTACTGGGAAATTAATTAATTTGAAAAAGGTTCATTTACTTTTTAAATGGAACAGAATTTTTTATATTTGAATAAGTTAATTACCTACTAAAAAAAAATTTTAGGTGAACAATTTGTTACACTAAAAACATTTTAATAACATTACGAAATATATATTTTATGTGAAAGACCACTCAAATTCCAGTATTCGCTATTGTACCTTTGGCAAATAGTAATTATAAGTAATAACTAATAACACATTATTAGTTAAAATCAAGTTTTGAAAACAAAGTGAAACGAAATAAAGACGGAGAACTTGTACACAAAGATGATTCACAACAGCGCGGTACGGCGATAATACCCAACAAATTCACCTTGAACTATCCCCGGTCATGTTTCACAACTCACGTATTGCAAACTGGTTTGAGGAAACAATTTTCAATGTTGCTTGCAAAAATTCAGCACATACACAAAATACATTAAACAAATTTAGTGTGTAAATTGTCTACATATTCGAATGAATGCAAACCAATTCTGGAGATACAATACAAATTTTGTGGTCACACTGATTTGCATACAGTTAGTGTGTACTTGTCGGAGGCGCTGGCTTATTGTAAAAAAACCTAACAATATGGCATTGAAACAAAACAAATAGCGCCGCATACAACTAAAAACAGTTTGTTGAAAAAATGGGAAAAACCAACCCAAATTTCATCACTATGTTTGTTGGGTTTTATTTAAATTTTATTTAATGAGCGATTACAAAATGAGTAACAGTTATTCTACAATCTACATGCTTCCAAATGATAGCAATATAGGCTGAAACTCAGTCCGTACTTGGGTCATGGGCCACGATCTAGACCGCATTCATTGGTTTCACATTGACACTCAACGATTTCAAATGTTGATTACAAATACAACATCTTCACTCAAATACACTTCAACACAACGATCATTTGAAGCAGTTAAATGAATTAAAATTAACTACAGCACAGTGACGACATACCTGCAAATATAATGATCTTCATAACAATGGATGTGTTGTTTTGTTTACAATCTGGTTTCCCCAGTCCTTATATTGGATATACACAATTTTTTTTAAGCACAATTACTGCAATCCACTCAGTCAAACACTTCAAAAGCAATTCTTTTTAAAACTTATTTTGTTAAACTTTAAAAAACTTTAATAACCACCTTCATAAATAAAATCTGAAGTATTTTGTGTGCAACACAAAACAATCAGCGATAATAAAAACAGCGGAAGAACTCAACATTAACTGGTCGAACAACAGTCGACGATGAAGTCTAAAAATATACTGTTCCACAAAGTCGATTGCGGCGACTCAATATGCTGATTGCCGAATGCCGTTCTACCGACTTTATAAATTACGTGTTTTCTTCATTTACTTGTTTGTATCTTTTCACTCTTCCACTTTATTATAATAATTAATAACGCGCCTTGTTGCTCCCATATCGACTGTATAGCCGTTGTTCTTGGATATGGGATTTTTTTTCCAATATCCACGACATCTGATCAATAATGCGAGTGATAGTTTCCAGAATTTGGGGGATATTTAATGAGAGCACACGATTATTCAAGCTTTTAAGCTTTTCTCTACGTCACTGATGTTTTGATGACGTCATGTGATTTTTGCCAATACACACATATTGTTTAATTGTTGTACATTCCAGTTGGTTTTGATTGAATGCATTTTGCTCAATGAAAAATAATCATTAAGAACGTAATAGTACTCTGCATGCATGCGCAATTATTGTTCTGATAATTACTTTAACTTTTGTATGAACAATACAGTGTGTCTCATTTGATTCTGTTTTTCATGAACATTGTTAACTATTTTATTACATTTTTCAATTTAGAAGTCGTTAATTAATAAATAAATTTGAAAAGTTTGTATAAAGAGGTAGTAATGTTTTTTATTTTGTATTTTGTTCAGTAAATAATATATAAATAATTTAAATTCATTATAGAAAGAGCCAAAATTTTAGGTATAACACATTGGCTGTGAAAAACCATTAATATATTTTGTATGACTTTCACTTCGTATTTTTCCTAAATAAATAAAATGTTGTACTATATTAATAATTTTAATTTAATTATGTTTATTAGTTTTGATTAAAAATTAACATCCGCCCTGAAACGGATTAAATCTTTTGTTTCTGGTATATAAGCTTAAAAGGACACACTGTAAAAATTGTATGTCACTTGTATTTCTAATATTGTACTTCGTAATTACACAATTAGTATTTACCTTGTTAATTGTTTGGGTTTTCCCGAGAATAACAAATAAATTTTGGATTATTTTCATTTATTATAAATTAACAAGTGAGACTGTAATTTATAATTTTCCATATTCATTCGAAGGCTCCTTTGCCCTTAGTCTTTAAGAAATGTGTTTATGGATTTTTTAAATTAATTTTGTCATGTCTTGAATTGAATTTTTCGAGAATAACATAACACTCGGAACAAATACATATATCACTTTATTAAAGCTCCATAATTGTCCTATTAACATTTTAGCTATCAACAATAATATGAATTATTTTAATGAAAATGCTTCAAAGACTTTCTGTGAAAAGTAATTAAACATGTTTACCATTTATTACAATTGTATTGGCTTACGGAGAATGGGTCCTTAGTAATTTTTAAAAAACTTATCATAAGTATAAAACATTGAGTTACCAAATATAACATAAAATCAATGAAAAATTGCTAATCAATAAATTGAAATAATCGTTGAATCATGTAACTAATCATTGAAATTATACTTTAATTGATTATTTGTCATATAAATTGTTGAAAAATAAATGTGAAATGAAGATTTACTTTAAAATTTGAAACCACGAACGTGAAGCAACACGTGCGTGAACCGAACGTTATCGATCGAAGTAACGTTGTTAGCCTTGCTTTAATATAAAATACTCAAACTAAAATATTTAAAAAAGGAAGTAAAATGATGTTTGCTGTTCGATTTAAGTGTATGTATTTTAATATATCTAATTTTTATGTTTTTTTATAAATTCGTTATCAATTTGAAACGCTGTGGATACATTCGAAATACTGCCCTGCTCATTCAGACCAGATAGACTAAATAAAACTACGCGCGCCTTGTATAATCTTTTTTATTTATTTTTTATCGAATTTTTTTATTATGTTGTTTTAATTAATTTTTGAATATTTTCAAAAGCTATAATAATGTGAAATTTAAAAAAAAGGCTTTTTGATATATATTAGAAAGTATTCTCTATAATTACGAATGAGACTGTCCAAAAAATGTCTAAAATTAAACTGTTTTACTAAGTCGATTGCGATGACGCGATGTCTGTTTTAAACGTAATTCTCATAAATGGAAGTGGATTGATAATGTTCATCAGAATAATCATAAACTCTTAATAATCTATCTTTTGAAAAAAAATGTATAAAATAAAGTAACAACTACATCATAATTTGGCACCAAAAACTAACTTAGTTTTTTTAAAAGCATCATTAATCATTATCGTAACCGTCAGAAACCGGGAGAAATAAACAAATTAAATCTGAGAAATGCAGTTATCCCAAAGACATAGTTATCCTAATTTATATATTCTTAACTGCCCGATTTTAGTGTGACTTAAACAGAAATATCAAGTTATGTCAATTTACAAGTTTTTGACAGACCAGATTTTCACGGAATATATATATATATCTTGGTATTCACTCAATTCTGTCAATTGTCTACAAATAAAATTATATTTTCTTGAATAAAGTTCAATAAATATAAAGAAAAAGTAATTTTAATTAGAAGATATTTTCAAAAAGTTAGCTTAGTGATAACAAGTACATATTGACTGCAGCAACTGATAAAGTGATAATGGTAAATGAATGTCCACGTCCAGTGTATTTGTAACTTCTAAATAAACACGAACTGAAAACTTATTTTAATTGGAATCCCTTAAATATGTATCAAACATCTTCTTCATCATACAAAGGCATTATTTCCAGGCAGCAGAGCTACCAGCCTGTTGTTAGTGGTTGATTGAATAGAATTTATTCATTTTAAGTTCTTGCAGTTTTTTTAAGTCTTAAAAATTTAAGGTTAAGTGAGGATACGCCCTGTTAAAAACATTATGTCTTCGCAGAAATAATCGACTAATCAAAACTGCACAGTCCACAATACATAAATCATAACATTTGTTTATATTTTATGTTTGAAATTAAAAGCAAATAATTTAACCAAAAACCTTTTATCAAGGTCCAAAAGGAGCCCAGTTTTGACATAGCAATGGATGAACAGGAGAAGCTGTTGAGCGACGCCGTTGGAATTGTTCGCAATCAGGCGTTTCAAATGAAGCGATTTTTGGACAAGAGTAAATTAATGGACGCTCTTAAGTGTGCCAGCACAATGCTAGGAGAATTGCGGACGTCCCTTTTGTCACCGAAAAGCTATTATGAGCTTTGTATGTTGAAATGTCGCTAAATTATTGTCGTTATGTTGTTAATATGGTTTTTCATCTCAGATATGGCAATCACGGATGAATTACGCCATCTTGAGTTATATTTGCTGGAGGAATTTCAAAAGGGACGCAAAGTTGCCGATCTGTATGAGTTAGTGCAATATGCGGGTAATATTGTTCCAAGGCTGTATTTGCTAATTACTGTGGGGTTAGTCTACATTAAGACAAATGGTGCTCTCAAGAGGAGTATTTTAAAGGTTGGTTTACAATTTATTTAATTCAAAGGTCACTTTTAAAAACCAAATTACATTTTAGGACTTAGTTGAGATGTGTCGTGGTGTTCAGCATCCACTGCGTGGCTTATTTTTACGCAACTATCTTCTGCAATGCACCAGGAACATTTTACCAGACGCCCTCGCTTCCACTGAGGACAGTGATGGAACAGTCTTTGATTCCATTGACTTTGTGCTCATGAATTTCGCTGAAATGAATAAGTTGTGGGTCAGAATGCAACATCAAGGTACGTTTTATAGCCAAATCCAACTTTTAATTAAAAATTTTGTGGATCTAAAAAATAATTTTCATCCAGGTCACTCCAGTGAGCGCACACGTCGTGAAAAGGAGCGTGAAGAATTAAAAATCCTTGTTGGAACTAATTTAGTGCGTCTCTCCCAATTGGAAACCGCTTCACTGGAGACGTATCAGCGCTTAATATTGCCGGGAATCCTTGAGCAAGTGGTCAGCTGTCGCGATGCTATCGCCCAGGAATACTTAATGGAGTGCATTATCCAGGTGTTTCCCGATGAATTTCATTTGCAATGTTTAGACGCATTTTTAAAGTCATGCGCTCAACTGCAACCGGGTGTCAACGTCAAAAACATCATCATCTCGCTGATTGACCGTTTGGCTGCGTTCAATCAACGCAATGGTAAACCCACAAACGCTGCCCTCACTGGGGATGAGAACCAATCCGCAATTCCGTCAGACGTGCAATTGTTCGAGGTGTTTAGCATTCAAATTGCAAGCATTGTGCAAATTCGAACAGACATGCCACTCGAGGATACGGTTTCGTTGCAAGTCGCTCTTGTCAGTTTGGCTCAAAAGGTTTATCCAGATCGCGTTGATTATGTGGACAAAGTCTTGGAGACAACCATCCAGATATTGGATCGTCTAAATATGCCTTGCATTTCACATACGCTCACTGTGAATTCGGAGTTGTCACGTTTACTACGCATTTGCATTGATTTCTACAATAATGTTCTAACACTGACCCAGTTAAATTTCTTTAGTCCCCTTCTGGAGAAATTTGACTATACATCTAGAAAATCATTGGCACTGTATATTGTAAGCAACATCTTGGAGAGTGAGACACAAATTCCAACAGCTGATGAAGTAGACCGTGTTTTGGTAATGACAACGCCACTGATCAAGGATGAGGATGATAAAACGGCTGATAAAATGGATCCTGAGGATTTCGCAGAAGAACAGGGAATCGTTGGTCGCTTCGTACATCTCTTGAAGTCGGACGATCCTGATATGCAGTACAAAATTTTGCAAATGGCGCGGAAGCATTTCGGTCAGGGTGGTACTCAAAGGATTAAGCACATATTGCCACCTTTAGTGTTCCAGGCGTATCAACTAGCGTTCAAGTACAAAAGCATTGCCGAAACTGATGAGCTCTGGGATAAAAAGTGTCAGAAAATTATGCAATATTGTCACAGCACCATTTCGGTGATTGCTAAAGCAGATCTTCCGGAATTAGCATTGCGATTGTATTTACAAGGAGCAATTGTTATAGGTCAAATTGGTTATACAAATCATGAAACTGTTGCGTACGACTTTATGACCCAGGTAAGCAAATTTTTCTAGTTTTTAAAGGATTTTTATCTTTTTATGTTTTTAATTTTATTCTCGTAATAATTTCACATTTCAATTTTCAGGCGTTCTCCTTATATGAAGATGAAATCTCAGACTCCAAATCGCAACTAGCTGCAATCACTTTGATAATGTCAACATTTGAACAAATGTCCTGCTTCAGTGAAGAAAATGCTGAACCATTGAGGACAAACTGTGCTTTGGCCGCTTCTAAACTATTGAAAAAGCCAGATCAATGTCGTGGTGTGGTTACATGTGCCAGTCTATTTTGGAGTGGAAAGTAAGTTTCAAAATTACAATAAAACTCTTAAATAATAATTTTAAATAATATTTTTCACACAAATTAGAAAAAATGGCGAAGAAATGCGTGATGAAAAGCGCACACTCGAGTGCCTGAAAAAGGGGGCTCGAATTGCATCACAATGTCTTGATCCTGGCGTTCAAGTGCAATTGTACGCTGAACTCCTGAATCATTACCTATTTTACTTTGAACGTGGCAACTCCTTGATTACAGTAACCATGCTGAATCAGCTAATAGCTAAAATTAACGAGGAATTGCCTAATTTAGAGCAATGCGAGGAAACCAAACAAATCGACATGCACTACAACAACACTTTGGCGCACATTAAGAGTCGATTGGAGGCGAGTGAGCCCGGTATTGAGGTATCCTTTGCTGGTATTACGCTTGGATGAGTATCGTTTTATTTGAGAATTTAAGTGGAATTCGTTTCTTTATTAAACAATTATTATTGTTATTATTATGTTAAAGTAGATAAAAATAATAACTATTCAAATCAGTATAATTTAAGTTGAATTTTTTGCTTGTTTTATTAAAGAATATGAAAATTGTAAAAAAAAATAATAATATTTTAGTAATTAGTGCTTAATACTCGGAGTTATTAATGTAAACATTTGTATTTTATAATAATTAATAACTATAGTGCAAGTAACAACAATATATACATGCATCCTTAAAATAATCTCTTAATTTTATATGGTGTAATATCCGAAGTATTTTATGTAAATTATGAATTTATGTTTCTTGAAATATATAATATGCTAAACATAACCAAAAATCAATTTTTTCATCAATCACTGGTCGACAACGAGTTTTTTTATATTTTTCAGGAAAAAAATGTAAATGTTGTCCTTGTTTAATTAGAGACCTTGGAACCGTCAAACGTTGTTTCACTGCCACCCAAAATTCAGAGAATGTAAGGTTCCTAAGAAATTAATCGGCACTGCAGTCTAAACGCATCAAATCGTCGTCAGACTGCCACGTCCAGTCAATGTATTTCAGAATGACAATGAGTAAATATTTTAACCAACTTAGTGTTTTGTTTCAAAAATACATTTTATTAATAATAATATAAAATATACATTTAATCGATCTTATTTTGCACTGCATCAGCAACAAGAGTTGAGTTAATGCATACATAAGTTAATTATTATTTAATTAAATATAAATCAAAAATAATTTGGCAGTTTAATAGGTTTGTGTTCCTTTGACAATAAAATCGTGGGTGACGCCCACCACTTTTGAACGAGATGTGTAGTAAAAACAATGGAAGAAATATAGATAAAACTAGATATGTTTTGTTAATTGTTGTAAATGAATTTAATTGGTAAAAATAAAGCAATTAAAAGAACACATGGTATTAAATTACATTTCTAAACGACTTCAATCGCAATACTTTGCTGCCCTGACTATACTCTTTTCACTTCTTACACAACTAGTTAGTAGATATTTTTAAAATTTGTGTTTTCACAGTTTAATTTTTTTTCTTTATAAATTTTTTCGAATTTGATTCAATTCAAGGCGCATTTTTGAAAATCCTACTGAAAAATAAAAATGAAAACTAAATAATACGGACGATACCTTAACTTAAAAAGAAGAAGACACAAATGAATACAGTGACGAGAGAATTCTGGAAATGGCACTCTCATGGAAATTTCAATACAAATCTCAACTCAAATAGTTGGTAACAATTTAATTTTGTTTTTGTTTTTACAAATTACAAATTAATTTTAAACGAAAAATATTATAAAAAAAATGACGCCATTAATTTTTAAATTTTATTCTGGTAGAACAAATGTGGCCAAGACGCGAGCACATAGTTTTCAATTTCACACTCGTTGACGCCACGCAAAATGCGGAAGTATCCTTGCTCACCCCACCATGTGCCCCAAGAGTTGGCAGCAACCTAAAAACAAAGAAAACATTTGTTAGTTCAAACAAAGGGCGAATATATTTTGAATTTAAACACATACCCAGTATTTAGTTGATCCATAGCCACTTCTCTCCTCACCCCATCCAACAATTCTTACAGAATGGAATCCACTCGGTTCATTTCCCCTTGCCACATGTCGGTAAATACCACCCCCATATGAGAAGAAATCACGGTACACCCTCATTGTAGCTAATTTCAAATAAAAACAATAAGACTAAATCAATATTAAAGATGAACCTCATTAACGCACCTTGAACTGGTCCTGAATCCATTATCTCCAACATAATATCAGTTTCATTGTTCAACATGTATGCTGGTCCAGTTTTGTACAATTGTGTGCGTGGAACCTTGTACGGTACGCGACATCCAGCCGATTGCAAGGAATCACTGCGATGGATCTTACACTTATTCACAGCAGCAATGTATGGATAGCACTCGTCATCTACCAATCCAAATTTACGAATGTAATTCCAAGCAGTGTCCAAATGTCCACCACGACAACCCTGTTGCTTGCGCACGCACGACAACAGTTGTTGGGGTGATAGATCGACTGCCTCTTTGCCCTTGGAATGAATGGCGAAACGATCAGATGCCACTGAGGCGGTTGAGACGGCCCATGATGAGGCACACCATCCTTGATCCTCGACGTCGCTAATGGAACCTGGCCATTTGTCTGCTGACGCAAATGATAATGGAATTGCTTGCGATTGGCTGGTCAGTTTGGACATGGCTTTGACACGACGCGCTGGCTCAAATGTTCCTTAAGAAAAAATAAATTGTCAATAAAATTCAATAAAGTACATTAAGGGATGTTTTCAATGAAATTAAATTACCTAATCTCAATTCTAATCCTTTGCTATACTTGTATCCCCAGAATTCAGTGTACTTTGTTGCACGCCAGCCTGAATCGTATTGGTTCACCGACTTAAGAAGGGCATCGTCAACTAAACAGATGTCGCGTTCGCATTCAGTTGAATTGCGGTAGCATTTGCTAATAGAAGATTATAAATAATCGTAAGTTAAAAAAAATGATTTGAATTGCTTTCGAAAAAAACACACCAGACATTGCAGTTATCCACAACGCTACCAAATTCCTCAACCCAGTTCCCATTGATATTGCATCCCTGCTTGATGGGTTCGGGTGCTATTCCTAAACAAAATGACTCATAATCCGGACAGCAATCACCATTCACGTGTTTATCACAGAAAGCATCACAGTAACATAATGTAGCTGTAAAAAAATTAAGAAAAAAAAACAACATAAGTTTTTAAGTTCAAAGGACATTTACAATTTACACTCTTTACTTGAGATTGGCATTGAGCAGACATCCTTGCGATTGTCACAACATCCACCTTGTCGTCGTTCACAATATGGCCCGGGGAAGTCGGGCATATACTCAAAACCGGTGGCCACATTGCACAAGGATACCAAGGCAAAGGCAATAGCAACGCCTAACATGAGTTTGTCGCCCATATTTTGAAAACTGGAAAAAATAAAAAAATAATAATTAAAAAAAGTTGTTGACATGGTTTAGAAGTCATTGAATACAAATATTTTTAAATGAAAAAAATAAATCGATTTAATTTTACCTTATAATAATATTAAATATAAATATTTGGCCCTAACTAATTAAAATCTCAACTGTAACTGAACTTAAGCCATCAAGGCATGCTTCATTTATACCGATTTCAAACAATATCTTTTATAGATGACTCACAATCTTCAGTGTCAAGTAAAATTATAATGTACGTTTAAGCAAATTGTGTCATGAAGTCATCTACAATTATAAGAATAGCGTTTATTAGTCAATGCAACCGATGGTGATTTCGAGGAAATATAGGCTAGCAAATTAATTTCCAATAAGGACGCTATCAGTTGTGACCTCATAATAATTGTGACCCAATTAAACAAGAGTATGACTCATAAGTAAGGAAATGAGAAAATCAAATAAACAGTTAAAAGACCTCAAAATGATACGCGTCATCTGTAGAGAGAATTTCACAGATTAATCATATTCAGTTTAATAATTAGCGACAACAGTAAAAATGAAACGGCATCCACCAAATTCAAATTCACCAATTACAACTCTTAATTCCCCTATAACAAATCAAACACACAACAAATTATGTGCTAACTGACATTGACCTTGACCACCAGGCACCAACATTCAACTTTATTGCTTATTGGTACAAGTAATTTACAGTAGTCCGTCCGTAAGAGTGGAAGCAGTGTGCGCATACAGTCACCATCCATTAATTATTATTAAATGCAACAGCTTCTGTTGTTGTTTCATCTCTTTGCCGCACACTGCACAGTTACCCTCATACCGATCCCACCATAAATTATTGAAGTTTTGTTTTCCTGCCCACAGTCCGTAAAACAAAAAAAAACAAACACCTGCTGACCACACAAATTTTGGACAATGGCGAGATGCGTTGGTGACATAATCACAAAGCTTGAGCTTCCAAATAAGACGCGTTTTGTTGTTTGGAGTGTGTTAGGAGCGGATCATGCAACAGGTTTATTGCGGTCTGAGTTCAAAGATTTTTAACAGGTTGTTGTCAGTTATACATAAATTTAAATTGTTTTTTTCTGAAGTGTTTTTTGTTATTGTTCATACGAGTATACAGGATTTTGGCTAATGATCGTATTGACCGAGCATCTGGCTGACCGTGCATTTGCAATACGGTATAGGTTTACTGGCAATTTGCCAACGAATTCCGCATTTCCCTGATGCTGCTTCGTTAGATTGTGATATTTTCGTAAGATGACGCCGCATTGTCTATGCACTGCGTGCAATGTGTTTGTGTGTTGTTTGAATGAGTTAATTAGGTGTGGAATTTCAGCAATGCTAAGGACATGCGAGTACATTGTTTTAGGTTCTCAAAGTTGCCGATTTTTTATTCTTGTAAACTTTGTGATTAGATTTTTTTGGACTAATGTTTATTTTGTTTGGATTTGTTGAACTTGTTTTGTTGAATTTTACAATTTGGGGAAGATGAGCGTCGCCTCAATTCGCAAAATATTGTATTGTAAATTATATTAACAATTTTTGCTGTTATTTAAATTTTTCATTAAATAAAATTTCGATTCTATTATTTATAATATTAATTGTAATATAAATTCTTTACTTATTTTCTGGGTCAAATAATCAAATTAAAACCTAAATTGCACATTTTTTAAGATCAAGACCGACGACATAACAATCTTAAAACTCATAAATTTCATATAACGATACTCATAAGTCGTATCTATGGGCAATTTATAAAATCAACACCATTGAAATTTGAATGCTGCAGCCATTAGCCTGCAGGAGTCACGCTGCCCATTTGAGCTGACTACTAACGGTGTTATTACACGATCTACCGTTCTCAATTTGATTCATGGCATCATAAACTACAGTTAATGGCATTTGTATAACTGGCATCATTGCAGTAATTTTAGGCTAAATCTCAGCAATATTACGGGATTAGATAGGAATTAAATAGACTTTATTAGGCTGTCAATTGGAATTATGTTTGCGCAGAACGAAAATTATCCATTCTAATGTTTTTTTTTTTAATTTTTGACATATTTAAAGGCAGTACGATTATGTCATAAATTTAAGAAATATAATATACTTTGAGTCATAATTTGTTGAAAAGAATGACTTTGGTCTTGAGGTAAACTGGAAAATAAATACTAAATACCAATACAGTTTATCTAGTTTCTTAGCAGTTCTTGACCCACATTTTTTGACAGTTATTAACATATTTTCAATTTAAAATTCAGATAGAGTTTGAGAAGGAATTTAGAAGGTATTTGTCAGTAGTCCTAATTAGTAGTTATAATTAATGTGCTTTATCCGTGAATATTCAATAAAAATTAACAATTTAATCTAATTCTAACTGTGCAGTGTGCAGTCAAAATCATCATTAATGTATTGTAGATACAAATCACTATGACGTGGTAAACGTTGATTATAGAGCGCAATAATTATCATCGCAATTTACAGTTTAGGTAACTGCACAATAAAATCGTGTTTAATGCCCACTGCCTACTGTACATTTTGTTAATGACTTTTATTATTAAATGTTTTCCATTATATTGAGTAAACATTAAATTTAACAATACAGCCTCTGCAGAACTACCGTCAACATTTATGACAATTGACATAACACACACTGTCAAACTATTAAAGCTGAATCCTGGATAGTCAAGTATTCAAAAAATAATAGATAATTGAATTGATCGGGATATAAAACCCCAGAAAGAATTGAAATTAAATGCGAAACAAATTATTTACAGAAATTAGTCATTTTTTGCAATTAAATCATGCCATTTTTTGTTAAAATTCACAAATACTTGTGAGTTGTGCGCTCTTTTGTCACAATTTAATTTTTGGCAAAAAACTAATCAGCAATAAAAATTGATTTGAGTCAGTTTTGTTAAATGAAAAAGCATTACGAGTTTATAAATAAAGTACGTGACATCATTTGAAGTCCAGTGTCATGGTTTTCGGATATAAATTAAAGATAAATCAATTGTGGTACAAATCAAGTGCCTAGTAAGAGTACTTGTACTACTGAGTCATGTAAATGTATGTTCACTTCTTCTAAATAAAGTGGTTGCCACTATGCAGTTTTTCTTACACGTTTTTTGACAACACATTTAACATACAACTGTTTGTTACATTCTATAAAAGTTGTTGGCAAAAATAATATTAAAACCTAAATAATATTGCCTAGAGATAAATTAAATGATATAACACATAAAACGACGGGTGACATGGCATTTAAAAATCTCTCTCCTTGACGTTGTTACTTGAAGATCTCCACTTCATACATAGTCTTAAAAATTGGAATCCTATTCATTCGATTATTTGCATTTATAAAAAACCATGGCTAAAAACCGCCGCGCTAATGCAACTTCAGACACATGACGTCATATATTAAGAATTTTGCGAAAATGTTAGTTAAACAAAAACAACCCAATATAAGAATTAGTTTTGAGTGTTTTTGATTTGCATTTTGAACATTTTTCCAATCGATTTCGTCCATTTAAAACAATTAATAAATTATGATTTTTTGGCAACGTTTGAATTGATTGTAAACATTGGGCATAAATTTGAATGAAGCATTGAGTTGGGACAGGTTTTTAAATTAAATTTGTGTGTGTAAGTATTTATATGCGAACTTTGTTTTTTCGCGGAATAAATGTATTCAACAAACAGGTAGTATTTCAGTCATTTTAATTAGATTATCATTTGATTTATATATTCTTGATTGGGATATTTAAAAATAACCAAGCTTCATTAGAAAATCAAGCGATACGCTTACGTAATTTACACATACTCATATCTTCTTTTCTACTTAAAATCAAAGGTTTATTAAAATTTAAAAGGTAAAGTTTAATTAATAAAATCTCGCAAGTCTGCTTCTAAAAATAAAATAAAAACATTTTCAATTATAGAACTTTTCCACAACGCACAAATAAAATTTGGTGGAAAAAGTTTTTCTATTATAGACTAACAAATTAACAAATTTATCCATTCATGCAGCAGCTGTCATTTTTCTCAACTCAGTCTTACCTCAATCTTTAGTCGCTACATTTAGATTCAAATTATGTATTTATGAACATATTTTCCGATGCTAACTTCCAGACTAACAAGCACTTTCCAATTAATTTACGTCAAACCATAACACGTACGTTGTGCATTTATAGTTGACCCTTTTAACATAAAAACATAACTGGGTTCAACGTGTCTTGAACACTCCCGACTATCCAGTTAGTTATAATGCCAACACTTTACTGCCATTGATTATATCTTAGGTAAACATTTGTTTGCGGGCGAGTGGTGTAACAGTTTGCCAATTTAACGTCTTGCTGAATTGGGTGTGCAGACAATCAACTTGGGTGTCAATCATTGACTTAAATTGCCAGATTGATTAATGATGCTGAATATGTCATATTAATTTACAAACAATTTATTAGGAATTTGTGCTTGAATACAAAATTTCTTGACTTTCATTTCAATGAAAACAATTGTTTACGTTTTTGCATATTGAATTTTTATTTCAATTACAATTTTACA
Source organism: Sylvicola cinctus (assembly GCA_963854165.1). Lineage (NCBI taxonomy): Eukaryota > Metazoa > Arthropoda > Insecta > Diptera > Anisopodidae > Sylvicola > Sylvicola cinctus. Next base: position 47,252,813 of record OY974082.1, read on the forward strand.
AAAATAAATTGAACCACCCAAAATAACAATTCAGTTGATTAAAATTAAGATGCAAACATCATCTTTAATGCGAATGAAAATAATAAATAAAAAGAATCAATTTCCGCTGACAAAAAAAAACTGCTTATGAATAAATGTGCAATAAAAAAAAAATACACCTCCAAAAAGTTGCAACACAAAAACCGCTTAGTGAATGCCATTCAAAATCATAAGCACACATGAGAAAGAAGAATAAACTTTTCTTTCAAATTGTGATATCTGCATATTAATTAAAGAATTAAATGGAGAAACCGCTAAATTCTTTTGTGTGGCTTCTCTAATTTAATATTCTGCTTAGCGTGGCGGGTTTACACCCCAAAATAGAAGAGAGCATAAAAGCGCTTCCAAATTTATCAAATTTGTGGTTTTACATATTAAGTATTATAGCATAAATTAGGAGAAACCACTTATTAGCAGAAAGGATTAATTAGTGACAGAAACATCACCACAAACAACGGGCTATTATTTATAGAACAACAAAAGCCACACACAATATTGTGCATATTTTGGCAACAGCACTGGCCTTTACCGTTATAACAGTTTCAATGATTCAATAACGTGCTATAACAAATGCGCTTTAATTCGTAAATAATTCTACAGCCACAGCCAATGTGTTTTAATTTGCATTATAAAGGAAATATGCCGTTGATGTGTGGTGAACAATCAGAAGGGGATTTTAGACATGCGGCACAATTTGTTGCATCAATCAGGGATGTATTTGGGGGAATTAAAATGGAATTAAGTACATATTTTTTTAAATGTTTTCATTTTTATAAATGAAGATAATAAAAGAAAGCTGTTTAAAAAAAAAAATAGTTAAACTATTATTTTTTTAATTCGTCCCATCTAATTTTTTGAGGTGACTTGAATTATTTGTTTTGAACAGAATGAAACACAATAAATAAATTAAATCAGTTGCCTACACAAACACGTTTACAGCTATAATAGCGGCAATGTTGGCATAACCAGAGTAGTTACGCGAATCAAAACATTATTGTTGGTGTTATAAAACAGATCTTTGCTAAACAATGCCCAATAATAACTGGTCATGACAGTGCATACCAATTAAATTAAATTTTGATTGTTTGTATATTTTAATAAATTGTTTTCCATTTTTTATTGTTGACAATGGTGGAGTATACAATATAGTTTGCCAAAAACAATTGTTAAACAAATTATATGAATAAATTGCATATTTTGTGAATGCAAATCATTCGTATCGCAGTGTTTTGCAATTTAGTACTACATTTAATATGACAATATTTATTTAACAAATGTCCAGTATGCATTAAATGTATTTTCTTATAACATTTTATCGCCGCATGGCAATATTCCCAATTAATCAACCCTGTCATGTTTCAGGACATCTCTGAGCGAAAATGAAATATTGCCTTCATCTTATATAGAACTTGTCTTGTTTTCTCATAATAAGCAACAATGAAGAAGCGACAACCACAATGTGAGACTTGACGCTGCAATTTATTTCCGAACCGCGTACACGTGGTGATATTTTAATGGCATTTTTGTACATAAATTTAAAAGCAGCCGTAAACTGCTACCGTGCTGCACCAAGCGTCATCACGCCTGACGCGCGTCAAATCGCTTTAAGGTGGTGAATAGTAAAAACTATGCGTATCATCATAAATGTAATGTGTTAACACCTCAAATCTGGGTCACTTCGGATCATATGTTTGTGGTGTCTGGTGCGTAAAAGTGATCACTGATCACACACCGCCTCAAAACAAGTTCGCCCACGAACAAACTACACATAATTAAATCAAAATTATTTGAAATATTTTCCTTCATTTAATGCCTATAATATTTACATACGATTGCCATGTCTGTTGGTTTATCAGCTGTCTGTACTGACTGAAGTAAGACTGAAGACTGCCTCTCGTAAAAGTGAGTTTATATTTTGTATTTGCGTTTGGAAGCGAAAAGAGCAATGACTTATTGAGTTACGTAGCTTTGTTGTATTGTTATATACAGACACGCACATTTTTGTGTGTCTGCCCGCGAGATTTGCCACCTACGGATTGACCTGAGTGAAAAATATAAATTCGGCGAATAAGAATGTCTTTTGTGTTTGTTATTTGCTTTTGCGACACAATTTTGTATATTTTTGCAAAATGGGTACATATGCCATGGTTAGATCCATCACTGATGAGTGATGACAGACAGTGGCGCCTTGGGTGTGGGTGTTTTGATTTGTGATGTGAAAAAAATAATAAAGAGTTAAGTTGTTGTGTTCCAAATAAAATTAATCGCATTTCTTGACTTTTTAATAGCAAACATCTTAAAACAAAGGATCAATCCAGAAATTGGTACTGTAGTTTAATGATATTAATGTATTGTATTTTGAAGGCATTTTTTATGTTTTCTTTGATCATCTTTCACATTTTTAAATTACGAAATAAATCACTGTCTTTAAAAGTTGATGAATTTAAACTTCAGTATCTTCTATAAAGATCACATGTAATACCTCATTTTAATAAATAAACATCAATTGTTTGACAATACTTAAAAATATTGTCAATATTTTTGAATTGTTAAAAAAAAAATTCCTTAATTTTCAAAGAAGTGCTATGTAAAATATGGTAAGTTCAAAGGCAAAAACAAATCAATAAAATTTCTTACATTGATCCCGCTTATATCAAACTCATCAAATAAATCATTGTGAAAAACGACAGTAATTTCATAAACATATGAAACACAAATATTTACATAAAGATTAATTGATATTCCAGTAGCACCAAATACATCGTGCTTATAAACGCCGTTACTTAACGAGCGCATGCGGTTCAGTAGTCAGCTGGTGCCTGGTGCATAAGCCATAAGCACGTACATATGATTCAAATCAACGTTACACAATTTGTATAACTGAATAGATATCTCAGATAATTGCACATTGGACTCGTGTAAACTTACCAGTACAATAAAGTGACGTCATTCATTACAAACCCCCATTCAATATATGGCGCATATAAAAGCGGCTAGAACGTCGTTAAATTCCAATTGAGCCTCACTCATTATCATAATTGATAGCGTTTCGTAATTTGATTTGCCATTAAAATAATCAATGGCGCATTAAATGGCGCGAATTCAGCCTTTTTACATTGCAGCCGCCTTAACACATGCAATTCAAAATATAACGACCATAAATCAAACGCCATCATTGTTCTTGATTACATCACGCGACAAATATTGCTAGCATGATAAATGCTGCGAAGCCTACAATACAGCCTATTACTTTGTGTACTAAATATAAAACGATCATTTGATTGAAAATGACCGCCACAATGTTATGGACTCCGTGTGAATACTAATTTTAACATATGTTGTGAATTGGTCAAACTCCGTATGAATAACCGGAATTGAAGGTCGCTTTAAGCCCTGTAGGGTGACCCAATTTCAAATTGATATCCAAATATGTAAACACTTTTGACGCCTTCTCACCACAATTATTATTTTGTTATCAAACAGCTAAAATGTTGCAAGCGCTTTCTCAAGTTCATTTGTATTTATGGCGCCACAATTAAACTAAATAAATAAGAAAAAGCTGATACAATGTCGCTTTGACGATTAACAAAAAAAAACGCATTGTACAAAGCTTTTAATCGATTGATTGTTGTTGTGACTGTAAATCAGCTGGGACAAGCAATTACGAATTGAGATCAACTAATCGCTACGGATTATTAATGACTTTTAAATGGACGCCCATTTTTATGACAGCATAATGTGCCACCCGCAAACTGATCAATTAGGAAAAATACCGCAAAACTCTGGCGCACTGACCGCATAAGTTAACGATCACTGCCTGTTACATGTTGAAAATGCGTTAACGGACATTTTTCAACTTCAATGAATTGCCAAAATGTTTTAAAATCGCCATCGTGCATTAGATATAATTGTTAGTGGATATACTCGCATAGATGAATGGCGTCGGGTTCGAGACTGCGTCATTTTCGCGACTTAACAATCTATTTTTAGGTCGCCTAAATTGCAAAATAAACAAAACACATGTTGATGCGGAATTTGAGTTATTTAATCATTTGTTTCTTTTGCGCTTCTCGATTTTTTTTTTGCGAATGCATTAGCTTAAGCCGCGTTGGCTTACGTTGTTAGTCGCGTTATAAAAATACCTTTTTCTTAAGTCACATACACAAAAGTTTACTTATAGATTTGTTTGTGTGGGAATAAATCGCTTCGCTTCATTTTAGTAAATGTTTGACCGAAATAGCGATCTTGAATTATTATCATTTGTGACACTCAAGAATTTGATATACCTATAACCTGATGCGCAGTCAGATTAAGTGCGTGTGTGTTCATGTAACAGTTTTCTCTAATGTTGCATTTAAATTTATTACTTTGTACAATTAAATAAGATCTTGAGAATGACATGTCTAATTGTTTGAGATGCCTATTGAAGATTATTGTGTCATTCAAGCAGTTTCGAGTAATTATCTCATATGTGCTGATGCTAGCGAGAATATCCTTGTTTTTCATTTCAATTTCTTGTGAGCTGACGTGCAAATTGAAGTCGCATAACGTTTAGACTTTATTATTTATATTTATTTTATTTTTATGTTTCTTTATTTATATTATTCAACGTTTATAAAATATCTTTAAATTTAAAAACGCACTCACGTAATATAAATTAAAACTTTAATGAAAATCAATCAAGCCGTTTTAGAGATTATTCAACTAAACTGGTTTTCCAATTGATAAATAATTAAAAATTATCACGATCAACATAAAACATATTTTATTTTGTTATTATGTTAACTGTAACAAACGTCCCAACTCCCAACGCCCATTAAAATTGCCGTATCACACTTCTTTTTAATATTTACCTCTTACAAATATTTTTAACAGAATTAACGCTATACGTTCATTCATTAACGGCAATATTTACCCATTGACAAAATTCATTAGTACATTTAAAACGAATGAGATCACTTCCAAAAAAAAGCCAATCAATTTGCAGAAACAGAAGCGCAAATAATCCATTTTGTATAACCTGCAAAATACGGGAGGAATAAAAACGGTTTTAAAACTGCAGAAGCAAGTGGAAAGCGTCACAAAAATTAAACAAACGAATGAAGTCATTGATTGGCATGTGCATACATATTTGTTAAATGAATGCACGGCGCACGCATGCATATTATGCCGTCATCGCTAATCATCAATGAGCAATTTTGTTGTGTGAATCAAATCAATAACATTAATGTTGACAATAATTTTCGCATTTCATTGCACCTACTGTTTAAGCAATGTTTGTATGCAAAGCGTCGCGTTACAGTTGCTGCTCCAACATTTAAATTAACGATTGTAAATTCCACAATGGCATCATTTCAGTGCCTGAAAAACTAGAAATTTTGTTTACTGAATCTGCCCTATTTGCTGATCTCAAATAAATAGGCCTACTACGAAATTGTTTAATTGAGATGCTGATAAGTGCAAGATGAAGCTCATCAAAATTTCAAGTTAAATATTTATTCAGAAATAATATTGCTAAATTTTAATCTTTATTAGATTTTAGAAAAGGTTTCTTATCATATATATTTCACTGCCTATTATTGGGCCATCATAAAAATTGTCTCCTCAAATGCTCATTTAAGATATAATAAATTAGTCTGCTTCAATTATACGCTTCAATATAATATTTAATTAGTAGAGCTGTTAATTTTTACATTCTGTTTAAATGTCATTTAATATTGACTTGTTAATTATGAGGTTGGTAAATTAACCGAATGAAAACTTCAATAAATCACGAAACAAGCATAATAGATTTTTATTTAATCAATCATTTAATGCAGACCACCACAATGATGGCCTCAAGGGACTATTATAAAACTCATAGAAAACTAAACCTGTAATTACAATTTTTTTATGCTCTTTTCAAGCTATATAAATCAATTTATAAGTTATAACAGCCAACAGGATTGAAATAGAGGCTCAAACCAATTTGATGTAATTACTGTGGTATGAAAAAAATTGGACCCATTAAATTGTTTCGCGAATTTTGATGTTTGTTTTTATTACGTCGCCAATTTCGGGAATTTCATCTCTTGGATCCAGAGGCCTCAATAAACAAAAAGTTTAAAAAGAATAAAAATAAAAATTATCTTCAATTTATTATTCCGTACAATGACCGATACATTTCAGGTTTGTGTTTGCGCCTACGGTGGGGGATTTTCATCAGATTATCACATTTAATTAATAGAACAACTATCTTGTTCTAAATTTAATCACATGGAATTGATTTCAAATGACTTAGTTGGCAGGGAGGTCAACTTAAAAAATTGTCTTAAGGAATTTCGCGGAATAAACTTCGTTCTTTTATTGAAGTTTAAAAAAAAAATTTCCATGAGTTTAAATCAATACATATCAATATTTCAGGTAGAAGAGAAATATTTAAAAATGCCTATTAAATATTATCTAATGAATTATGAAACTGAATAATTTATAAAAGGAA